>OX467084.1:21477212-22727212 GCA_950106755.1 Climacium dendroides
TCTTCTTTTAATGACTTTTTCTCATTGTGTATGGTATAGGGTGCATTTAAGCTTATGTAAGCCAAAGTCAACATCTTATAGTTGCTTTCTTCACCCTTTTTTTCAAACTTGAGGGGATGCTTTTTTTGACAAATTTTGTGTTGAATTTAACTCATTCTGTTTTAAGGTATAGATAATGCCCCCTACATTGTATTGAATGCATCAGGCTTCTCTTTTGGTGGTAGAGTTCTAGAAAGTCAAGAAATGTCTATAAAAAAGAATATAACATATGGGCATTCGTAGACAGAGCAAAAGGGGTACTCCTTGAACTTCTAAAACAAATTTTGGTGCCTCCACTTGGAAAGGGAAAACTACCATTGGTAACTTCTGCATTTGAAATGCACTTAAAGCAATAAAGTAAATTGCATATCTGAGATGGATTAACCACACATTTCATTTTAAGATTATTTAATATTTATCTTCTCTAACAAAGAAAATTTCAAACAACTACTCTATTGTTTATGATATTAATTTTAACATATGAATCTCATGACGTTTTGATTTTGAAACAAAATTATAAAAATATATAGGCATTTATAGAATGTTAGTCCTTGAGTGAACTAGAAATGTGATGAGCTAACCTAAATGATAAAAGTAATGGAGAGGTTTGTGAAGGCTCCACCCAAATAATTTTTTGTGAAGTCCATGAGTGCCCTAGGAATGAGATGAACTAGCATCAAGGATAAAAAAAAATGGGGAGGGTAGGAAGGCTCCACTAAAATAAATAAAAATTGGGTGGAGTCCTTGATTGAACTAGGAATATGTAGAGCTAAACTCAATGATTAAAAAATGGGAAGGATAGACAAATAACATCTAAACGTCTTAGAAAGAGGTCCAATTTTGAACATCAACTCTAAGATTCTCACTTCTAGTGAATGTAAAATTAATCTTTGAAACCATCAATTAGACCATTGTCTTTCTAAAATGAAATAATATTTATTGTGACAAAAGGTACAAAAAAGTATTCAGTTAATCAAAATTTTCCGATTGCTTATGAAAGTAGGATAAGATCCATGTATGGTTCAATGGTTTTTAAAGTTTAAAGAACTTTTAAGAATTTCAACATTTTCAAAATTCCTTTGTAATTGTTGCATGAATTAAAAATTGATGACAAATACGGCCAATAATCTGTCACCAATTGTGTCAGGATCTATGTATGCATGCGCAAGATTTTAATAGAATTGACAAGTTTTCTTCAACTAGTGAAATTGGTTGTGGAAGAATTTTTCTAGCAAAATCAGCTGATGCAATATTAATTGCTATTGAGAGGTTGATAACTGAAGTTGTTAAATGGCAAAAGTGGTGCCTTTAGTTGTATAAACTCAACATCTTTTGCAAATGCTTCAACTATAATTATCATACTATACATTGGAACATGAGACAAAATCTTGATTTTTGTGAAGTTTTTGATTTGTTTATAAAATACATGAACCACTCATATTGTTTTATAGTTCAACAGTCAGAGTAGAATGTAGAGGTATAAGTAGTTGACAGTTCTAGTGACCCATTATGGTTTTTTTCCAGGATGTGGGATGTGGGCGACAATGCATGTCTTACATGACAGCAATGGAGTGAACACTGACCTCATTAGGAACTTCTGAGTTTTCAATGTGAAGTCCATTGTAAAAATTGACTTTTTTGGCCTTCTGTAATAGAAAATATTTTGACTGCATTCGGCAGTGAGATGAGCATTACAGATTCAGATTTTAGTAGTCTACAGACTCCTTTGGGCTCAATGCTTCAGAAATTTCCAGCAAATTCATACTTTGTCAAAAAAATTTAATTTCAATTGCACTTGCTATTTCTCACACTTGTACTAATGTAAGAAGAAAATTGAAAAATTTGAGCAACAAGATGATGCCAAACTCCACATTCTGACCACCATGGGCTGGTTTACCTTATTGGTGATGGCCGGTGCAAGACCATTGCAAGACAATTTGGCGCATTGGTGAAAGGGCTCCTGCTCTCTACCCAATCATTTTCAAATGCACTGGTGCATGTGGCAAGTAGAGGCTTGACTGTTGATGAGTGGAATTTCCGAGGGAATTTTGGCCGCGGGAGTTCTGAGTTGGTATAGCTGGCACGTTTCCTATGTTGGACTCCCTTTCCTATGTGTTAGTCGCCCCGTACAATATTCCTGGTCTATAGGAACCTCAACGTGAACCCATGCAAATTTGAATGCCCTCCTAAGATTGGAAGCAACGTTCGATGAGTTTGAAATTTTAGAGTGTATGAGGGGTACTAGTATCCTACTTCCTGCCAAAATTTCAACATTAGAAACCATTTTCTTTGTATGGGAATGCATGCCAAAGTGAGTGAACTCCAAGAAAATCTCCAATTCTACGATCGTCAAAGCAACTTTGAACATTATAATCTTCGGATTTCCACGATCAAACCTACGGAAATTTTCAGAGGGTATCCAGAGCCTATGCCTTTTGGAATTTCAACGGTGAAGCTGTGCATGTCATTATTGCATCGCTGAAGTCGATTTATTCAAAAAGTGGTCCCAAATGCCTGTGTCTTGGTGATCACACAGGGGGCTCTCAGGGGTTAATTGGAACTAGTCAAATCTTCAATTACATGTCAGATTGATTTGCACATGTTTGCAAATCTGTTTCTGAAATATCAACAATATATCTCATTACTAAAGCATGCAAAAGGAATCATAGATATTTCGGTCATGAGTTTGAATGAAGCATACATGATTTATGTGAGAATCTTAGATATCTTGGTCCCAGTGTTCCTGGATTCTAGACCCAGCTTCAGAGTTCAGAGTCCTGTACTTTTATTTTCAATGACATGGAAAGTGCATGTTTGTGATTGATACAGTTCAGTCACTTGTTGAAAGAAAGAATTTATTGTCTTCATACTTGATTAATTTGCCAATTGTTAGCAAAGCTAGCAACTCATGCATGAAGGTGTATTTTATGGAGAATGTTCTATTTCAAAAAAATTGAACTGAACTTGAAAAACTAAAATGAACTTCTAAAGGCCTTGAAAAAAATCTGGACAACTACACTTCACAAGGACACATGTATAGGAAAAAATGTCCAAGATGGTGGTTACCTTTTGGATTCATTCTTCAAGGCAAGTTCGCTACATGCTTGACAATTTTCAAATTGTTTGGAATTGTACAACATATAGGAAAAAATAGTAAGTTGAAAGATGTAGAGAATGATTCAAAATACTGATTTGTTGGGAATTTATTTATGAAACTAAAAAAATGTCAATTCCAATGGTTGTAATGTTGTGATAAACAATGTACACCTAATGTTTTTATTTTTTTCCAAAAATATTGAAAATGGAGTCAACTAAAGGACTTCAAAGTTTACCTAAGAATAGAGATTTCATAACCACTTGCAAACTACCTGCAAATTAGAACTCCTCATAACTTTTGTCTTATTGATCAAAATGGAATATTTCAATGCTTTCCATATATAAATAAATCTAGGGAACCAATTTCAAGTTTTTATTTCTTTTAAAAGTGATTTTTGAAGAAGTTTCTTTTGTTGCCCAAGGTGCCTATGGATTGTTGAAAACTACATATCATGCAATAATTTTTTAACCATGTAATCAAAAGTTATGAAAATTGTTGAGCCTTGAAGCTATTCTTTGGGTACATGTTGTGTGAAAATTTTAAAGAAAAAAAATAAAAACTCCATTTGTAGTGAATTGTCCAAAATTGCTATATTGTCAAAAAATGCAATTTGGGACTTTAGGGATTAAATGAATTTGAGGTAAATAATATATTGGCACATAGATATAAACAAATACTTGCAAGCATGTGAATTGTGCACTAGATTTCTAAGACAAGAGTTTGTTTGTTCAAGATTCCACAACAAGAAGTCCACATGACAAAAAAAAAGAAATACTAAACTCATTAAATTCTTTATTTTATTGAGATAACACTAGGCTAAGGTACACTAGCCCATTATCGTTTGCAGTCCAATTCCGTAAATAGACCAATCCAATTCCATCATCTACTTTTGGCTCCAATTCCATCTACCCCTCTAATTTCCTTCATTTTATGACAAAATTAGAGAATTTTATGACAACAAGGGATAACGTGTCACTCCATTAATAGGGAATATTTAATACTTAATTGGTGGTAATGGGTTGTTTAGTGGACATTTTTGACCCCGCTCTATAAGTGGTTTGGTAATTTTAGGATTGACTACTTCAAAAATTCATAGAAATTACAATTTAAATCAAAAAATTATAATTCTACTTGGGTTTGATTCGTGAAACAAGTACACACCTCTAAAAAATATGAGCCCCTCTTGGAATTGACCCCAAGATACTCCAATAGCAAATCAAGGTGGTAATAGGCTTGTATCTTAGTTTTTAAATTCCATGGAGACAAAGGGACTGCTTGGTACTAGTCTACCTCCAATTTAGAATTGATCTTTATTTTCTGAAATGGAAGTCTATACTCCTAGTCTTCTAGTGCATGTAACACTACTTTGCAAAAATCACACTGTTTTAAATTATTTTAAACATCTAAACTATTAATTGATGTTGCCTAATTTTCACAAATAAATCAATTTGTAATGACATTCATTTGTATTGGGATTCGTCCTTGTTTTATTGTAGATTTTTTTTCCCAGAAATTACATGAAGTAACCAAGAGCCAAAAAAAATTGGGATTTAGGGGATGCCTCCGCTTGGGTGTATTTTGATGCAAAGCACCTTCTTTAACCCCTCACAACCCCAAGGGACGAAATTTGTCCCCTTCCAATTTGCAGATTGGTTTTCCCAACAACAAATGGATCCAACTGATCTCAAATAAAAAATAGAAATGTGAGTGCCATAGTTAACAATACGAGGTTACTTTGCGATTAGGGTTTAGGTGGACTCCGAATACTAGGGTGGCATTTGAATGGAACCTCCTCCAAAATGGACATGGCAGTTGGGGCCCCATGCAAGGGGAGGTCACTCTCACTACATTTGGGGGATCCACGTGCAGCGAAGTGATTTTTGAAATCCTATTTACTTTGGAATATACTATAATTTTAACCTATAATTTTGAACTTTGATTAATAATGACTATAGATTTCTATTGCCAAAAATTCCCAACTCAAATGACATTTAAAATGACTATTATAATAGGTTGAAAAATGAACTGAAATGGCATGTTTTTCAACTCAAACATTTATAGAGAATGCATTTGGATGACCATTGCATCAATATTCATGAAAAACAAACTTTCAATAGAGAGTTATTTTTAGGACTTTTTCGTTTATTTTTTAGACAATTTTTTATGAAGGAAGTAAGGGATCCAAAGTTATTTTCAGCTCTACAGTATATCCTTTTTCTTCAAAAATTTGTAACTAATTATTAACAATTTAGAATAATATCAATAATTCAAAATACAAACTTTCAAAGTAGGAAAATCTATTCATATTTTTTTATTTTCTTTAAATTAAATTTTATGAAGGAAGTAAAGGGTCCAAAATCTTCGCCGCACGTGGGTTGTGAAAATGTATAGAGTGACCCCTCCGGTGGCCCCATGTCCGAATTCTGACTTGCCTGATCCTGTCAGAGACCGTTGCCTTGGATAATGACTAGGTGGTTATGTTGCAGTGGTGTCAATATGATAAGTGTGCGGACTCTCCAGGCTTGTTCGGCATCACATTTTGAATTCTTACCGTGAAGTTTAATTCACAGGGATTCTTTGGTTGACCATGCCAAGTACTCTTATTGCTATCGGGGAAGATCCTGCGATTGCGGTAGCAGCTCAAAGCTACACAACTTGCATACTTCTGATTCCTACAGATTTCATTTTCAGTGTTGATGCGAGCTCTTGAAGGGAATGCACATACAAAAGGCAGTGGTTCTACTCATGTCGTGTTTGGTGGTGATAGCGTAGTGCACCACTTTCAACGTCCATCTACACTAATTAGCAGATAAAAGTCTTACCGCCAATTCCCTGTTCACATTTCAGTACCAGTCGGTCGTCGCTGGTCACACTGCTGTCCTGCACTAGGAGTCGCGCTAGGATTTCTTACTAAATTTGTAATATTAAGCCTCGCAAATTCACATTCAGGTAGAAGACTCGGACTTCCCCACATTCTGCAAGTGGGACCCTGATTTTTGATCCACACCGCATGCACTGAAGGTGCAAATTGTGAGGAGCAGGAAACACGGTGTTTTTTTCCTCGAAGTTCTCAACGATCAAACTTTACGATCTCACAGCTCCCAAGGCTTCTTTGCACATCAATGGTGAATTTCGATTTATCTTAGTCAATTTTCTGCTAGGTTCATTCAAGTGTCGGACTACTGTTCTGACACGTTTCCTATGTTGTTCAGGTCGGGGCTATGAGGGGTTAATGGCACTAAAGATGAGTGGAGGACCCATGTGCGGTTGCAGTAGCATACCACCAAGAGATAGCAAGTTGCAATCCGCAAGTGGCAAGCCAACTTGCTTCTGCTTGAGATTTTTAAGAATCCTTTGAAATATGGTAAAGCGAGCGGTAAAGACTTTAATACTCAACCCTTTTCCTCTTACTTAATAGGAAAACCAATTTAGCTACTTGAAACTATGGGCACTTGTTACTGGTTTTGATTGGAAGCATAATTGCTACACTAAATGTGGCATCTTGTAGTAGTGACATGGATTATAATGCACCCACACTGAATGTCCATTGATATATAACCGGTGTCTACAATTAAATTCTCACTGAATACTCAATGAATTGGATGTTGACAAATAGTGTCACTTATAAGTGAGGAATGTTTGCACTTGGTATTAGAATTTGTGTTAGCAACGGTATTTGGAGTGAAGAAGTTCTAATTATGTACCCAAAGGCACCTTCATTGACACCACATATTCTTGCCCCAAAGTGCACATTTATCTACATGTTTGCACTTTATTTGTGTTAGGAATAATATTAGGAAAGTGAATCTAGTTCAACAGTGCACCTACATTCATTGTAAGACCCTCATTAATACCTAAAAGTGTGAAAAACATACTTTTATATAGGATATGATTGGATGATGCCCATTTCAAATGTAGCTTTTAGATAGGTTGTATCTACATCTATGCTCTTCTAACTAAGTTGCAATGTTATGCAATTTTTAACTAAATATCTACATAAATGCTTGGTATGCATTATGCATTCTATAGGTATTCTATTTGTAGAATTCTCATAATTAGTTCCAATTGCTTTGCTTCATTTATCGTACAATAAGTTAATTCCGTGACAGTGGACTTGGGCTAAAATCTAAGTTGAATTCTCTTTCTAATTACGTTGTATTTGGCTAATCGATCCTTTGGCAAGCTACTTGGAAACAAGGCATGTATGTTGTGGAGAGGGTTTGTTTTCCATAGCTGTGTTTTGGAACATGAATAACGTGGGAACATGTTCAAATGCATCCTATTATGTCTTCTTTGATTCAATGCATCCCACACAATTGGTATACAAATGAGGAGCTAATGAATACCATGAGAAAGTAATCTCATACTTCAAGTTAAAGGGTTTTAATCCCTAAAGTCTCAACACCTCTTTTCCATCAAAAATCATACAAAATTGCTATATCTATAGCAAAGAGCAAAATAAAAAATAAAAATGTTTTTTTTTCATATTTAACCGTAGGATCTTGTACTAAACTAGTATAAGACTATGCAAAAGATAGTTTACAAACTTTGACCATGTAGATTGCAAGATATTTGTATTTAAAGTAAACAAAACAAGTTCTTTTATTTCTTCCTGAACTACATTTTATGGCTTTGAACCTTCATTACTTCAAATTTTTTCTCTACTAATTTGAAAATTCTAATTTTTTATCATGAAAAAATAAAAATAGAGTTAAGATTCTAGGATAAACAATTCAAAAGACACACACTTAGTCTTCACTTAGTAAAAAATTGTTAATTAAAAGTATGTTCAAAATTGAAGGAAAATATAAATTGTTAATAACTCAAAGATGGAATTGGAATACACTAATCAATGGTGAGATTGTTCTAGCAAGAGATCTTAACCTTGTGAAAGTTTTTTTCTGAAAAATTATTCAAAATGAGGTAAAAAATGAATCCTACAAAGTTATTTCTTGAAGAAGATGCTTTGATTGCCCCCAAAACAAGATTGTCCATAACTTTCATATAACAAACCCAAATGAAAGCTTCCTATGTAGATGAAAATACAATCTATTCAAAACAAACTTAAATATTTTTGTTTTGTGTTTCAAGTTGTTTTCTCTACCTGCCAAATTGAAAATAGGGCTTTTTGTGTCATAAACAGATGCTTTTTTCCAAGCAAAATGGGGGCCTCTGATTGCAAATATGAACTCAAAGTTTGAAAAAAAAAAATCTCAGCAAAAAAAAGGGTACTATGTTTACTGGGTAAAACACAGGGTACAGAATCGCCTCCGCAAGAGGCTTGTTGGACTAAGGTAGTGTGCTGATAAACTGCCTGTCATCTTCAAATTGTCCCTATTTTGTAAGGGAAGAATTGAGATGGGGTGATTCTTAACTCCTAAAGTCTTAAAGTTCCTATTGGGGACTCTTGGGATTTTGGATAGGCTCATGTGATCTCAATATTGACATTATTTTTTTAATTTCTTTTAAGATAACAAATTAGATTAGCTTTCCGAGTATATAATTTTTATTTCAACTAGTGACCAGAAACAAAAGTTATGCTACCATAAGTTCAAAAAGCATCTCAAGGGGCAGCCCCCCAAAAATCATAAAAAGTTTAAATTTTTTTAATTTTAATTTTTTTTTCTCAAAGATTATATTTTTGTTTACATCTAAAGCTTTGATCATTCTATTTGTTCTAATGATGAGAAAATTATGGACAATCTTGTTTTTCAGGCAATCTAAGCATCTTCTTAAAAAAAATAATTTATAGAATCCATTTGTGAATGTAATTTTTACAATTTAAAAAAAAAATTGTTAACACTAAAAGAAAAACGTGTCTAGCACAACCAGCTACTATACAACTAGTGTCCTATACAAATATCAAATCCAAACTACCAAATCCAAAGTAATTGTTTTATGTTGCTATTTTACTCCATCGATATATTATTTTAGTTGCAAAGTAGTGAATCTATAGTTGCAAAAACGACTAGGAAACAATTAGGAAAAGATTGCAACTGTAAAATGACCATAGTTGTATCCTAGTCGTTTTTAGGTGTTTCTTAGTTGTTTCCTACAGTATTAAAGAATTTAGTTTTTTGGTTGATTTGGTTGCATAGATTTGATTCACTTTTCTATTGATTTGGGGAGTAATTTGTTGATTTGGATAGAAATAAGAAGAAAAGTGATCCAAATGAATGCGACCAAATCAAAAAAAAAATTAAATTTCCAAGTATTGAAGCTAATCGTTTTTTAGTTGCTTTTAAGTCGTACAATAGTTATTTCTTAGTTGTTTTCTAGTTGTTTCCTAATTGCTTCCAAATTTCATTTTCATTTGTCTTATATCAATTGTCCCATGTCAATTGTAAAGAGTACCATTAAATTAAATATATAAGACTTGTAAGTTATTGTAGTCTTATGCAATGAGTTTTGTTGATATAATTTTAAGATTTTTACAATTTCTAAAATTGCATGATTTCTAGACTTCTATAGAGTATAGATTTCTACAATTTGTAAGAATCAAAAAACAATTAAAATCTAAGAAATTTTAAAATCTATATAGTAAAATTGTAAGGTTTTCTAAATCAATGAAATCTATTAAATACCAATATTTGAATTTTTGAAATCTAGGAGGAAGGTAATCTGAAATTTTAAAATCTAAAAAAAATTTAGATTTGAAATTCTAAAATCTAAAAAAAGAAGTTAGATCTTAAATCCAAAAATCTAGAAAAAATTAGATTTAAAATTATAAAATCTAGAGAAAGGTAGTTTAAAAATTTTGCAATCTACATATCATTGAGATTAACAATTTAAAATCTATAAATATACAAGTTGCAAATGAGTCACAAATGAGGTATGACTTTTGCAATTGGTATACCTTTTTCCTAAATTTTAAAGTGTCCACTGTAACTAGAGGTCTCCAAATTATCACCAATCGCAAACTAATCACAAATGTCCTGTACAACTAAAAAACAAGGTGCATAGTGTAATTGCAAAATCCCTCATTTTCTTCTAGTGTAAGTAGGTTTAAATTTGTTTGTTAGAACAATCTTACTATTGGGATTATTGTGTTTTAATTCCATCCTAGGGTTATTAACAGTTTAATTATTCCTTCAATCCTGAATCTATTTCTAATTAATAATTTTTTAATGGGTGAAAATTTAGCATTAAAATTTTTTTTGCTCTTTACAATAGAAATGGCAATTTTGAGTAGGTTTTGATGGAAAAAAAGCCTTGGGAATTTAGGGGTTAAATGGACCACTTTAGCAATTAAATGCATTAAGGAAAAATTATTTGTATATTGCAAGAGCCAAGGAGTGTCTTTAATTGTTGCAAGTAGACGGATTTTGGAAGACCTATGGTCACAAATAGGTGCCTATGCCCCAAATCTTTGAAAATTCATAAGTAATTCAAAAATGTTTGGAAAAGTACAAAACCACTTATCTGAGGTTCCATGTCTATTTTTCTTTCTCTAAAAAATGACATTAAAATATTTTTGTCTAGGAAAACCTAGAAAATAGGCGGATCAGCCCTTAAAATGGTTGCTTTTAGAGCATACTACTTTACTATAGACTTGACCAATTGACTATGCGTACTAGAGATATTAAGTTGTCCCACACTAATTTCTCAATATTATAAACACTTTATAAATATATTCAGTTATTGCACGAGAAGGCGCTACTTTTCAATTAGGTCTTGTTGTACATGGGACTTATGAACCTCCATGTGTACAAATGAAAATATTTTTAGAAGTATTTGTTGACTTTCATGGATTCTAAAGTAAACTTCTTCATGTAAGGCAACCAAATCTCACTATTTTGTGCAAACCAAGTTGTTTCATTGTGTCAGTTCTATCGTTTAACCCTTAAATGTTGAGGCGGACGTCTTGCGTCCTAAAAAATGACAAGGAATTCTCTTGTATAGGACAGAAAAGCAACTATTCATCCTTGACATTAGGAGTGGAAAGGGGAAATCTTCTCCAGTAGTTTGACTTCCAATGATTACTTTTGATTTTTTTAAACTAGATGATGTCACACGGTTCCAAAGGGGCTGATTTCCATCCCGACGATGAGTTCTTTTGAATATTTTACTACCAATGATTCCCACGGTTTTAGAAATGATGAATTCCACAGGGACCCCCGCGTCCTTCCAGGGTTAAGAGATGGCGAACCTCCATTTATTTATTTGTTTGTTGTACAGATGTTCGAAACACTGTGCCAGCATCTGCGCTGCATGATGGCCGGCCAACGTGCTCAATGCGCGTTTGCAGGCTTTCGAAGAAGACTTTGTCGTCCTTCAACTTGAAAGCCGCTTCACCATTTCTTTTGCTTCTGCAGTGCTTCGCAGGAGCCTGTGTCTGCGGCCCTTCGGAAGTGCTGGTGCTTGCGAAACTCTGTTTTTGTGTTGGTGGGGTTCCAGACGAGGTCGACTGTGTGGAAGTTGGTATCAATGCTGTTCGAAATCTAGAGGAGATGGTTTGTTACTAGAGAAATCTAGCTGGGGCTGTACTTGTCTTTCTACGACGTCCGTTGGCTGGAGTCGTTTGATCGAGTCCTTCACTTGAATTGGGCCGCTGGACGAGTTTGCGAAGTGAGGTTGGAGGAGTTTCTATTGCGGCATCTGCAGCTGCTCGGAGGTGGTGGAGTCTGCTTGAAGATTGGATTTGCTGGGGAGTGAAGCATATCCCCGATTTGTTGTACAACACGCACACGGACTTTGTGGATTGTCGGTGGGGTGAAGAGATCAGCTTGCAACGGGTCTGCTGACATTGGCTACAGCGAAGTGCTCGTTTTCTCCCGTGAAGAACGCAGCCAGTTCTTGGTAAGAATTCATTCCTTGTTTCTCATGTGGTAGTGACTTCGATTTGGGGACTCAGAGATAACAGTCATGATCATTTTTGGGACATGTCATTTTTTTCATTGAAATGAATTAAATATAAGATGCAAGTTGAAGTATTTACAGATGAGTAGGTTCAATTGAGGTACAAAAGATGTGGATGTATGTATCAATATTTATATTTTTAGCTACATGTGCATACTTTGTCCCATGTTTTTGTATACATGATGTATCTATCTACCATGTTTTGTATATCTTATGGGAGCAGGGACAAAGCATGAACAGACAGTTGGTAGTTTTAGGGTCAAGAGCATTTCATTTTTAGTGGTTGTATTCTTCTCATTGAGTTTGTTATCTTATAGAGTGTATAAGAATATCGTAAACCTATTTGGTTCAAAAAATGCATGTTGGATTTGAGTTTTTGGATTCATGTACTACAATTGGAGTGTTGCATTGGCTAAACCAATTCCATGATGGATTGAATGAATATGCTTTTTCAATGGCTATGGTAGAAAAGTCCATGAAAAACCCCTTTCAACTTTTATGCACACACTTATTCCATCTCAATGTTCATTATGGTTGTGCAATCAATCTAAGACCATTAGTCTTGAATAATGAAATTTAGGCCTAGTTGATGTCGCTTGAGCATCATGCAACAATGAAGAAAGCTTTGAGTGATTACCAAATAATTTAGTGACCACAGGGAAGGCCTTAGTTTTTAGATATCCAAACCATTAAAGAAAATGATGATTTCAACAACTTGATGTTGAGTGTGTATATGGAAAAGACTATGATTGTTTAACCTTTGAAGTTCCATCCATCCCAAAAGTGAATGTACTTTGGTCAACTTTGATTGCAACATTCTATATAACCATTTTTGGTAGTTGACTCAAACTAAGAAAATGAAACTTGATAAAGTATCTTTCTACATTATTTTGGAATTTTAAAAAAATCCAAAAATTGAAAGAATTGTGAAAAAATATAGATTTTGTCCATGACAAAAAATATTAATAGTCTATACATCAATTAAATATAAAAGAATCAACTTGGTTTGATGATTGAATTTGTCTTCAAGTTCTTTGGTGTGTCTACTTTGGGTGTAAATAATAAATAATCAATTGAGAAACTTTTACCCTAATCTCCAATGCTACTTGTATCTTTTGATGAAAATTCAAATAATTTGCAATCTTTTTTCCTTTTTTTCTATTTCTCTTTTCAATTTTTGTAAATGAAAATGATAAATTCCATAAAATTTTCATGAAACAAGTAGAAATTTCTCACAATGTTATACAATTTATATTAATTTCAAGGAATAAAACTCTAGGATTGATATTGAATACAATCTAATAAGCTAAAGTCAACTTAGACACGATGTTTGACCATTTTGGCTTTGGATCTTGTCCATAAAGGGTTAAGGCATGTTGGATAATGTTTATGATGCAAATATTTATTGACATCCTAATGACTTTGGATTGGAAAAGACCATTTTATATTGAGGTGTGTAGAAAATTAGTGACAGTTATATTCTTGTATATATATTTTTTGAACTTTTGACGAGGCTTTTGATGTGGTTATAATGTTTGTATTCTTCTTTAAGTTGTTATCTTAGTCTAAGACATTCTTTTGGCAAATTTATAGGTTGCAAACTTGCGATGGTGGATCCACTTTTGACTCCAGCATTAGTAGGAGCAGTTGTAAGTTCATTGCTCCAAGAGGTGATTGATGGTGCCAAAGGGGCACTAAGAGTCAAACAAAGTTGTGAAGCTCTCAAGGTGAAGGTGGATAAAATTCTACTTCTTTTAGAGGTTGTTGCCAAAAAGTCAATCATCTTGGAACAAGCTCATTTGAATTGGATTTCAGAATTCAATTCTATACTAACCAATGCTCGAACTGTCCTCGAAGAATGTCTCAAAGAATCAAGAGGTGGCACATTCGTGAGATTGATGAAGGTGTGGCAATGGCGCAAGTTACCATCTCGCCTAAAACACATTAATGATCAAATTGATGAGGCAAGGTTGAATGCAATTCTAGTCTTACTTGGTGTGAATATCCAATCTTCAAGCTCGAGTTGGAAGCAATCAAAATCAAAAGTTGATTTTGTAACACAATCAACTCCTCCATTGATTGTTGGGGTAGAAGAACAATTCAACAAATTGAAGACCTTCATATTGGCAAGCTATGAAAAATCCAAGCCCACTTTTCTTGGTTTGCAAGGAAGAGGTGGAGCTGGAAAAACCTTGCTTGCGGGGCAACTAAACAATGATGAAGACATCAAGGCCATATATGGATCACAAGGAATCTTATGGATTACGGTTGGCTTGGATGCTCAAATTCCAGACTTGTACAAAACTATAGGGAAGTTCTTGAATGATGGTATATTTGATGGTGAGTATACTCATCGCAACCAAGAAGACCAACGTACATATTTGTGCAATGCATTTGCAAAGAAGAAGGTGTTTTTAATTTTAGATGATGTGTGGGAAAATCCATGTGATCATCGAGAAATGATGTATTGGTTGAATATTGCCTCTGCTCCCGGGTCGACTACTTTGATAACAACTCGAAGTGCAATAGTCCTCTCCAAAGTTCATGCTGAAGTGGAAGTGGTGTTATCACTCTCCGACAAAGATAGTTGGGCATTGTTTTGTGCTCATGCATTTAAAAGTGGCCTCCTTCCACCAAATATATCAGAAGACGTGGCAAGAGAGGTTTGTAAGGAATGCAAAGGTCTTCCTTTGGCCTTGAAAGTGATTGGAAGTGCCATGCTAGACAAGCATGAAATGAAGGCATGGCGTTTTGCCTTATCGGAATTGAAGCAATCGAAGCCCATGTTGGATTCCAATGTGGATGATGAGTTGTATCACCGCTTACAATTGAGTTACAATAATTTGAAGCATGATGTGACGAAGACATGTTTTTTGTATTGTGCTGCATTTCCAGAAGACTACAAGATTGAAATTAGAGAGTTGTGCAAGATATGGATTACGGAGGGATTATTTGGTGTACCTGATGTAAGTAATCCAAAAGAGGTAGCCATGGCCCATCTTGAAACTCTTGTGAAGCGGTCCATGATTGATTGGAATCGTGAACTTGGATACATTACTATCCATGACATTTTGCGGGACCTTGCAATGTACATCATTAACACTGCTAAACCGAAGGATTGTGCTTATAAATGTTGGTTTCAATCGGGGAAAACTTTGGCATCACCTTTTGCAAACAAGTCACTAGCGAAAACGCAAAGGATATCATTTATAGAAAGTAGTATTCTCGAATGGCCAAACAAGCTTGATGCTCCTCATCTTCAAGTGTGTTTGCTACAATCAATGTCTATTGGTGGGAAAAAATTGTATATTCCTAAAAATTTCTTCTCCGAGTTGCGAGCCTTGCAATATCTAAACCTCTCAGCAAATCGCTTTGATGAAAAGCTTCCGGAGATGTGTGGATTGAAATCTCTTTTGGTTTTGGATCTTGGAGGGTGTGAATCCTTGAATGAGCTTCCGAAGAGCATTGGTGACTTGAACTCTCTCATTGAATTGAATCTTCGAGGATGTGAAGCCCTAAAAGTACTTCCTCAAAGCATTGGAGGCTTGAAATGTCTTAAAAAGTTGATTCTTCGATGGTGTGAATCCTTGAGTGAGCTTCCGAAGAACATTGGTGACTTGAACTCTCTCATTAAATTGGATCTTTGGGGATGCAAATCTTTGAAAGTACTTCCGCAAAGCATTGGAGGCTTGAAATGTCTTAAAAAGTTGATTCTTCAAGGGTGTGAATCCTTGAATGAGCTTCCGGAGAGCATTGGTGACTTGAAATCTCTCATTGAATTGAATCTTTGGAGATGCAAATCTTTGAAAGTGCTTCCTCAAAGCATTGGAGGCTTGAAATGTCTTACAAAGTTGGACCTTGGAGGGTGTGAATCCTTGAATGAGCTTCCGGAGAGCATTGGTGACTTGAACTCTCTCATTGAATTGGATCTTTGGGGATGCAAATCTTTGAAAGTTCTTCCTCAAAGCATTAGAGGCTTGAAATGTCTTACAATTTTGAATCTTCAAAGGTGTGAGTCCTTGAGTGAGCTTCCAGAGAACATCAGCAAGTTGGATTCTCTCATTTTAAGGATGTAAATCTTTGAAATTGCTTCTTCAAATCATAAAAAGCTTGAATTGTTTCATCAAGTTCTATCTTCAAAAATGAGAATTCTTGAGTGGATTTCCAAAAAGAATCCACAAAGTTACCTCTGTGACTATGTTTGATTTGTAAAGAAGTTCATCCTTAAAAGCATTAAAGGGTTGGATTGTTTTACAAAGTAGTATCTTGAAACTTATAAATCCTTTAAGTAGATTTTTGAGAACATTACTAGGTTAGATTTATTTTAACTAAATGAATCTTTGTAAGTACTACCAAGAAATAGTGGAGGCTTGAAATCTCTTGGAACTTTGAGGCTTCATACATGAGTGTTTGAATTAACTTCCTAAAGGGATTAACAACTTGTACCATGTCATATGCTTGGATCTAGAAATTTATTTATGTTTGAGTTTATCTGAAATGGAGGAAGGCTTGGAAGTCTTTTATCTATAGATATATAAGAATGTAAATCTTTGAAGGAGCTCCAGAAATGTATGCATTAGTTGAACAATGTTCAAGGAAGTTATTGGCAATTTGGCATAAACTTATTCCTTTTGTGAAACACTATTGGGTGCAATTTTGTTTTGGATTTATAATTTAGATTTAGCTTAGAAAAGTATGAATAGGATAGGATGTCATAAATGTTGAATTGTCAATTTTTATTGTCTATAGTTTCATACTTTAGCTTCATACCAATGGAGGTATCCTATAGGTTGTTTAAATATAGACAAGGTATATTATGAGCACTAAGTATTAGTGCTCAACAAACTCTTGGTTGTGGATGAAACATTGCATTTGTTTAAATGAGAAAGAATGATTTTGCCGAACATTCTTTGAATTGTCTTAGCTAATATTTATGTTTTTTTCTCTTAACATTAGAATGAAAAAGAGGCCATAAGATGTCCATTTCAAGATTGTTCCCAAAGTTATAAACCAACATAGTACTAGCCAGAATATTATAGAAGTGAAAATAATTGAAAATTAGAAACTCAATGAAATATTTTAAAGTGTTTAAATTAATAAAATTTAAGACTAAAATATTGATTCAATAATAAAGCATTATGTGACAATATTTATTTCATGTTAGATTTTTAAAGTGGTTAAGTTTCCATTTTCAAATTTAAATTTTTTTAACCCCTAAAGGACCATTGTCCCTTTGGGGGACAAATTGGATTTCGGGTAGGTACCTACGGGCTGAAATTTTGTCATGAACTTTTGAAACGTTTTTTGAAGATAGAAGAACTGATGAGCTTTGTGGGAATATAATTTTTTTCACATTTGGTGCCCGGAAACAAAAGTTATGACCAAATAAGCTCAAAGTAGGGGGGGGCAATCCGGGCAGCAAAAGAAATTTTGCAAAATTTTGAATTTTTCTTTTTTGGATTTTTTTTCTTGTATATTATATTTTTGTCTGTATGGGAAGCTTTGATTCATTCCATTTGGACTTATTATGAGAAAGTTATGGACAATCTTGTTTATCGGGCAATTAGAGCATCTTTCTGAAAAAATAACTTATAGAATTCATTTCTGAATTCAATTTTTACAATTTTTCTAAAAACCATTTTTTACATGGTTTTGTTTGCTTGCTAGAACAATCTCACCATTGGGATTAGTGCATTTTAATTCCATCTTAAAGATATTAATAATTTAGATTTTCCTTCATTCTCATACCTACTTCTACTTAACAATTTTTTTAAGCATGAAAATTAATCTTTTTCTTAAAATTTTCTTTTTTTCTAGATTCTCAACTCAATTTCCCACAATAAGGATTTAAAGCTCAAAACTCTATAGTGCAAAAAATTTAAGTTAAAAAAGTTCAAAGTCAAATAATCCAATCCCACAAGGTGCTGAAAAAATTGTTTTTTTCACTTTAAACGCAAATATCTTTTAATCTATGTGGTCAAAATTTCTGAAATGTTTTCCACACATTTCCATACTAGTAAGGTATAAGATCCTATGGTTGGATGTGCAAAAAAAATTATTTTCAAAGTTTTTTTACTCTTTGCTACAGAAATGGCAGTTTTGAGTGTTTTTTGGCAGAAATAAGGCCTTGGTCCTTTAGGGGTTAATGTTCATTCTCGGCGGGTGCACTCCCCTTTCTTTGATGTTAGCATGTGAACAAAACTTTGGACCCCTATATACTTTTTGAATTTTAAATAAAATTAAATGAAAAAAATATGAATAAATTTTTCTACTTTGAAAGTTTATGTTTTGAATTATTGATATTTTTATTTGTCAATAATAATTAATAATAAATTTTTGAAGTAAAAAGATACACTATAGAACTAAAAAATAACTTTCACATGCCTATATTATATAAGAAAAAATTGTCTAAAAAATGAAAAAAAAATCCTAAAAATAACTCTCTATTAAAAGCTCATTTTGAGTTGAATATTGATGCAATGGCCATCTAAATGTGTTCTCTAAAAATATTTGAGCTAAAAAAATATGCCATTTTAGTGCTTTTATAACCTCTTCTAAAAATCATTCTATATTTTATTTGAGTTTGAAATCTTGGAAGCATAATCCTATAGTCATTAGTAAACAATGTTCAAAATTTGAAGTTAAAATTATAGTTTATTAGAAACCACTTGTTTGCACGTGGTTTGTTATAGTAGAATTAAGAGCCCCTCCGAGTGTTTATTTTTTTGCACAATTCAAGCCTTGCAGTTTGTTGTTATGTTTTAAAAAAAAATTGCTTTTAGCCAAGGATTTCAGCTGTCCAAGAATTTACAGCCTTCTTTAGGCCTCATTCTTCTTCTAATGGTTTTTTTTCATTATGTATGGTATAAGATACACTTAAGCTTATACAAGCCAAAGTCAACAACTTGTGGTTGCTTTCTTGACTCGTTTTCTAAAACTTAGAACTGTTAGAAGGATGCTTTGATGAATTGGTTAGAGCACCTATGGAGCGACAGGAGGCTCGACATGTTGTATAAGGGTTTAGAATTGCTAGCAACAACTTTTGTGCTTCATTTGTAGCAATGGGATTAGTGTTCAATCATTTTTTAATTTTTTTTCTTCCTATTGTACTCCATTGACAAGCTTTTGTCATTGCAATGGACATGTTTTTTTTGTTGTCATACTATTTTGAATAATTTAATTGAGGTCACTTTATTGATGACAAGCAATGTTTTTGGTTGATATGGATACTAGACTTCTTTCAAAGTCAACTTTTACATTTGTAGTTTGAATTTGAGTTAGTATTTTAATGGTGGTCAAGATGGTTTGGGGAGAATCTACAAAGCAAATTTTGCTAAAGAGGAAGGCTTAATTTTTGAAGGATCCTTTATTAGTTTCAAAGTTTCTAGAAGAATTAAGTTGCTTGAAAATGATAGCTATTGCTTTCCTTGTCAAAAATAGGAGTTTGCATGGGTCTCACTACATGCATTACTTTATACAAGATAAAGGAAGTATGGAGGAAGTGCTCTTCTACTAAATCACAAATATGGTAATTAATCAAAATAGTAGAAGTGAGCTTTTCTAGCTTTATGCACAAATTTATGAAAAAATGGATGTCATAAACAAGTTCATGATGTAGGTGGTTAAAGCACACATTGCCAAATATAGGGAGTTTAATGTTGATTGGGCTACTCTAGCTCTAACCATGGTCTTTTCTTTTGGAGAAAGAGCTTTTGAAATGTGATTAGTTATCAAAAAAGGCTTTGAATTGCAACATATAGTACCACATACAGTGTAACACTGTTCGGAACCTAGTCTAAGAAAATTGACCTTTTAATACTAGAAAAAACATTATCCAAATCTACCAAAAAATTGATATAAATTTTTTTCTTTGGATGCGTTGTCTCCAACATTAATGAACAAAACTATATTGGTTTATGCCACATCAACTTTCACTTTGCTTGTTGCATGCTACATCATTAAATTATAAAATTCCACATAGATGCCACATAGCAATTTAAGATGTCACTGATAAAAGATGTTGCAATTTGTATATATGAAAAATATTTTTAAATATATAGAAATGAAGATTTTGAATTAAAAACAAAACAAAAAAGTGATTTGAAATCTACATTTGTAGAGAATCTTTGAGAATATGTAAGATTGTAATATGTATCATTACATGTTGGCATCTTTGTAATCATACACTATTTTGAACATTGCAAAATCCTAAATTCTACAAAGATGTTAATCCTAAACATAAATAATTTTACACTAATGATCACTAAGAGCTTTTTCTCTAGAACCCTAAGTCAATATGTTGAACATCAAGCCTAATTTGTTGTTCCACATACAAACAAATGTATTTTTTTCTAACTTATTGCATTCCTTATAAAGCCCCATGACACCTCCTAAAAATCTTGACTAGCGCAACTTTAGAAATCATCTTGACTACTAGCAAAGTAACAAGTACCACAAAAACTATGACAATTACAAGAACATGTACTACAACAAATTGGTGCTAATGTAGTACCAATTGACAATGTTTAGGCAAACTTTTTAATCGTTGTTTTCTTCACAAGATCTCCATATGCATTTCAAAATTTCAATCTACAATAAATACTTTGAAATAACAAAACAACAAAATCATCAAGCATTTGAAATATATGGTTATTTTTTAACAATGTTTACTTGACACCTAACAAATAAAGACAACAAAACTTGAAATAGTGTACGGATTTTTACAAACCAAATTGACACATTAGATGTTTTCTAGCTGCTTTGGAGGGCCATTTCAGGCTTGTTCCCCATGCTAGGAACTAGCCACTATTGGCCGAATTTAAAAATAATTTTGATATTAATTAAAATATTATTATTTTTTAAATTCAAGAAAAATATTGAAAAGCTAATTTATTACTATTATCTAATGTAGTAGTTGTGCCATGTTAGACTATTGTTGCAACCAAGTTCCTACTGTGTAAGAACGTGTAGGAATTCGTGACCTTATAGACTACCTAAATTTCATCTAGTGATTGTAGTATTTCAACATATAACTCTAAAATAATATGAACTATCTCTTTGCAATACATACCATTGACATTGTTCTATTCTTAACAATAAAATTTTAATTTTTTCTCAACAAGGTGAAATACAATTGTAAAAGGAGATTGATTACCAATTTAAAAGTTCAATCCTTTTCAGGGGAGACAATTCAATAGGCTACTAATATAATTCCAATCAGGTGCAAACATCAAAGCAAGGAATATTTTTCCAAGTAGGATATTTGATCATTCCTCATGCAATAAGTTAATTATAAAATTTATTTCCTCTACTCTTAAAGGCCACAAGGGTTAGAATGTCTCCCAAATTGCACTCTTATTGTTGGATTTGTTCTTTCCTTAATATTTTCAATTATTTTATTCCTTCCATCTCCTTTGTATTCAAGCTCTCTTTGAATTGGTCTTTGTAGCTTCTAGAACAATACCAGCTTCCAAATTGGGCTTACAACTTACAACTTGATCATTCAAATTGGTGCTTCTATCTTCAAAGACATGTAGAGTTGGACTACTCCGATTTGATTTAAGAACTCAAAACACTTCCAATTCCAAGACAACATTCAATCTTTAAACAATCTGAATTGACTATGTTAAATTCTCAAATTGCATCCACTTGGATTATTCTCATAAATGGCATTCACACTTTACACAATAAACACTAGTCTCTCCAACTTCCACTCTCTTCATCTTCCCATTTGGATTTAGAATTATTGTACTCACTCAACATTATCTTTCCAAATTGACACAATCTTTATAACATTCAAATACACAATTTAACACTTATACAATCCCAATTGAAATCACACCATGACACACATCACTTAGCACTCACATATAACTCTACAGCTTCTAATTTGGATTTAACATTCATATTCGATTTGTTTCATGAAACACACATTTAAGGTAGGTCCACCCCAAACCGTCACTTTTTGCTATTGAGCCTATTTTCTATTATTAGACTGGTCAAATTTTCATATGTTCTTATTGGCAAGTGGAAGGAGGTTCCAACGCACCAGAGAACGTGGCATTTGGATATTGTATGCAAAAGTTGTTAGGGAACAAAGTTTGGTTTTGAAAGCGTTTCTTCCACATAGATACATAACTGATTTTGGAGATGTACATATAGTATAGATGGCGGTTTAAGGTCAGTGGCACATTTGAGTGTACCTACCTTAAACCATCCAAAGCACTTCAATTTGACAAGCTTTAACAATTTCATTGTCATTGTCAGACTCAAGATCCACAACCGGACTAATTCATTCACAAAGATAATCCACTTGAAGACTTAATCTCAATTTGCACTCAATCCAATCGACTTCCTTATATACACACACAACATACAACTACACCATAACATGATTCAACACAATGATTTCATAGCAATTCCCTTCTACGACAATACTGCATTTGCATTTCTCAACAAACAAAAATTTGTTTACACATCCCAGAGTAAGACGTTATCAACAAGTACGATACATTCACAACATCAGCTAATTTGGCAATAATTGTATTTCATTACATATCTAGTTGAGATGTACAGATTACATTTATACACAACTCAATTGATCTCAAGGTTTCTCATTAAGATACTCCAAATTGATTCCACAATTAGGTCACATTCACACACTAATTCCTCACAGTTTCTCATCCAATTAGCACTCACACTTGAAACACAACTCACACATCTACAACAACACATACAAAAAAACCCAAAAAAAACAACCAATTTCGGTCAGACTCTCATGCGCACTCAACTAAAGTAGAGTCCCCGCAATGAAGCCAAGAAGAATCTAAGAAGATGATTCCAACCGACCACCAACTAATTCAATTGAAAAAATCCTAATCGGCTAATATAAGAATTCACTACCAACTACACTAAATAGTATATTTAATGTTAGCAACACTATTTACGAACCATGATACTAAATATCATTAACCCTACTAAAGTAAGTAACATTAAATCTAATTTCTAACATTAAATGTACTCTATGGTAAATCTAAAATCTGAAAAGGGAGCTGCCGCCACCAAAAGTAGAGAAGGCCAAGGAAGGAGATGACGGAAGATGGAGGCACCGCAGTCAAGTTCAGCACTTCACTAATTCTTCCAAAGTTGAGATTTAGTGTTGTGTGGAGTAGGGTTATAATTACACTAAATGTAATCCAACACTAAATATACTATTTAGTGTAGCTATTTGCTGATTGGAATCTATGACTAGGCGGGTTTTTTTCAACCAAATTATGAAGGGTATCCAATCAATACTAATCATCAGTCTCCAAAACACAAGGTAGGAGCTTTGTCCTCGGATGAAAACTCATGTGGATGAAGAACAAACAAGAAATTATACAAGCAGGACTACCAAAATTGCCAAATAGGCAAAATAGTGTCAATGACACTATTATTACACCCAATTTGACTGAATCCCTAACAATTGAACCCATAATCCACAACAAAAAATTAAAGATACCAAAACACAATCCTAATAGGCTAACTACAACAACTATGGACAAGTGATTTTTCAACTATAACTTTTGTGGTGTATGTCCAATATATGTGAAATTTGAAATGAAGGTACATGTGATAGTTGTAGACATTGAGTGTTTTTTTGCACTTTTTATAAATTAGTTTATTATTTTTAAAGAGACCCTAATTGGATGTCTATTATTGCCATTTGGGAAGGTTTTAGTCTTATTTTGACATGAAAATGCAAATTTAAAGTCAAAGAAGGTAGAGAAGTAGGTATTGTAACAAGATTGCATATAATAACAATGACATTTTACGCAAATTCTAACATGTTTGGCGTGCATATGGGCTCAAAGTGTATCCTTTGCACAAAGACTAGAATGAGAAAAAAAAAATTCTTTTTAGAAATGTTTGGTACAATTCAAGTTTGTCAAAGTACATGAAAATGGACATTTTTAATTCATTTTTATAATCTTTTTCAAATTGAATTAAAAACCAAGATGTTTATGCACCCATTTTCTACTTGTTTTTGGTCCCCTTCTAGTTTTGTTGTCGTTTGTTGGAGTCAATAATAGTGCATGGTGCTATAGAGTTGGCCCAAAAGCTGCATAGGGCCCATTCCTATAGTGTCACTTATCACAATCATAGCATGTACTACTCTTGTACTACCACTTGCCATAGCCCATCTCAAACACAATAAACAGTCCAAATCTATACTAGAGTGCTCCCACATAGTATTCATAGTAATTGTAGCAGTGGTAGTTCTATGGAAAAAAACAATATTTTTACAACATCCCTAAAGTAAAAATATTAAGAAGAATTTTTCTAAACAACTAAATTGTTTGTGAAGAAAAGAACAAGGGCTTATTGCATAGTTTGTATGAAGGTGATACATCAAATCTTCTTGTTACTTTGCAAGTAAACACATATACTAAACTTGTTTGGAACCAAAAAGAAAGAAAATAATTCCTATTAGGTTTAACCTTTACATTGGGGGAAAAAAATGGGCCCTCAAAGGAGCCATGAGTGTTCAATAGTGGAAATAACAAGGGACGTTAGCCAAAAAAATTAATTCAATTTTTTTTTTGGCCAAAAAATTGGAGAGGCTTGATCAATATAGGACAATTTAATTAAATAATTTTTTAAATATTTTAAATATTAAAAAATAAATAATAAATAATAAATGCAACCACATCAAATTTTTATTTTTTGAATTTTTGAATTTATTATTTTAAAATATTTATATATTTTTACATATATTTTATATATCTTTATATACATCTTAAATTTTTTATTATAAATTTTTATTTTTTATTTTGTTTTTTAATATTTTTAATGTAGCCACTATTTATCACTGATGATAAATAGTGGCCATTGTCCTTCAAAAGAGTTGTGAGTTCCATTGAAAGGAACTCTCACTACAAAGCATCCCCTTTGAAGGCTCATTTTTTTCCTAATGAAGGACCAAATGGCATTTTGGGCAACATAGCAATTTTGCCATTTGGGGCATATCACTATGATCACTACTGATGAAATTTACATTTTTTTTCTTTGAAATTTTCACATAACATGTACCCAAGGAGTAACTTTTAGGCTTAACAATTTTTATAATTTTTGACTACATGGTTAGAATGTTACTATATGATATGTAATTTTCAGCAATTTGCAAATAGCATAGGTAGCTTTTACAGATCTTATATGGGATCCAACAAAATGGAAGTGGAGGAAAATTGGTAGTTTGAAGGATGTTCCATTCTACCTATACACATCTAAAAGGAGATATAAGCATCGATTTGCTAAGATAGGAGCAATGCCTTTAGAAGTAGGGCTTTTTTGGGGGAGAAATTTTGCTAGACTATCAGAAATCTGACCTCTCTAGCTTTGTCCCTCCAAAAACTGGCCTTTGTAGTGAGGCCAACAAAGGGGACACTGATTCCAAAAAAAAACCCTACTCAGGAGTTAAACTACTTAAACATAAAAAGTATTTAGAATAGCAAATCAAGAAAATATTCCAATTGATGTGGCATACCTCTAGACCAAGAAAACAAGCAACATTTATATGGCAAATCCTCAACAAAGATATTGTGGCAAGTGAATGGCTTAGTTGAAGAATCCCAAGGGGTGGGGGCATTTATAGGATGCTCAATGTGCTCAAAGCTCCAAAAAGTAATCAATCAACCACCTTTTCTAGAGGTGTACTCACACTTGGGAGTTGTAGAAGAGAGTTAACTATGTAGCAAATTTAGTAATTCGAATCATTCTCTACTTCTTTGTCCTTACCATTTTTTTCATATATGTTTTACAATTCCAAATGATTCAAATTTTTCCAAGCATGTAAGCCAACTTGCATTGTATAATGAATCCTGTAGATATACAATTAGGCAGTAAAGTTTTAAATTTTTGAAATGCTTTGAGTGAATTTTTTGAGTCATTTTTGCTGATTTTGTGTGTATTCCTTGTATGTTGTGTGTATGTTTTCCAATTGGGAGTGTGTTATTTTGTGTCTATGATTGGATGAATTTTGGAATGTGGTGGAAAGTGAGAGAATAATTTACCAAATCGGGTTATTGAGATGGCCGTCTAATTTTCCAAGTTGGATCTATGCATGAGTTAAAGATATTTACCAATTAGGTTGTAAGTCTAGTCGAGTGTGATGGCAAGGCAGGGCCAAGTCGGAGTTACAGGAACCAAGTTGGAAGTAGTTATTTTCGTCCTATTCAGAAGAGAGTGTGAGGTGTGAGTGTAAAACTTGGCCTGGGCAGTTATTTCCAAATAGGTGAAGTAGAAGTCTAGTTGGGATTGAATTAAAATCCAAGTTGGAATTGCGGTTTCCGAACAGGGGTGCAGTAGTTAGGAGAAGCGACTACTGCATTACCAATTTGGTTTGCTAACCGTTTTGGAATTTCCTATTTGGGTTTGTTTTTGTGTCATTTCTATTCACCCACTTGGAGAGAGCCAGTGCGAGTCCCAGCTTGGTGAAGTTGTATATTTGTTTGTTTGTTTATGAGTGTGTGTCAAGCAGGTGCTTGAGTTTATGTTTGAATGTGAATTCATGATTGAGTCTTTGGAGTTTTAAAAGTGATGGATATGTGAATGAAGGTCTAACTGTGGAATTTGGAGTATTCGAAGTTGGAGAGTTGTATGAGCAAATGGAAGACTGAAAGGAATTTAATTTATGAATTAAGTCCTATTCAGGTGGAGAGTGATGAGATTAGAAGAGGATGTTGAAACCCAAATTGGGTATTGATTGAATGAACAACTAGCTGGAAAGATTTGTTAGAAATTACATAAATTAAAAAATTAAAAAAAATATATATGTATAAAAATAATACATATTCTAATACAAATAGTTTTTAAAAAAAAATATAAAAAGTATAATGGTAATTGCATTACCAATTTGGACTTATTTATAAAAAAAAAATTCCTAGCTGAATTGGTATCCTGTGTGTGATGAATATTTATGTGTGGATGTTGAGAAACAAATTGGTGAACCAGATTGGAGTATGTGAGAATTTTTTTTAATTGTTTAGTTGCAGTCTAATTGGGAATTGAAGCGTGTTTTAGTTTTGTGTATGTGATACCAATTAGGATGTTGAATCATGAGTCAACCAACAAGGAGCTGCAACCAAGTTGGGTAATGGATGTCATTGTAGTATTATTACTATTACAAGTTGTGTGATCAAGGAGTGATGTGAGGGTAGTACTTCCAATTTGGAAGAATTAAAACTGGTTGTTATTGGAGATGAGATGCTACCCAAGTTGGAGGCAGGATTAAAACAAGAAGTGTCAAGTCTCAGTTGGAAGTTCAAGAGCCAAGGCTGTCTCGAGAACAAGATCAATTTGAAGAAAGAATTATAAAGCCAAATTGGGTATGGGGTGTTGTTGTAATAATGTTTTTGGTGATAGAGTTCCAAATTGGATTAACTTATTAGCATAGAAAAATCCTACTTGACGCTCTCCCTTGGAACGAACTTATTATACTAATAGGATAATTCCCCAATAGGTCATTATCCTTCTTCAACAAATCCAAAGAAGCATCACCATTTGGGACATTTTTTCATACAAATGTGATCTTATGAAGTGCAACTGCTTGGTTTTTGTAGGGCCAAAAAAAGTTTTTTGTCACTTCAAACGCTAATATTTTGCAATCTACACAATGAAAATTTCTGAAATTTTTCTACATCTTCTCAAACCAACTTACTTCAAGATCCTATGATTACATGTGTCCAAAAGTGTCTTTTTTCTAAAATTTGGTACTATATTAGAAATGACAATTTTAACTTTTAAAGTGTTTTTGGTGAAAACATAGCCAATAACCTTCAAGGGGCAAAGCTTGTCACAAAGAAAATACATAGATCAACCCTGAAGACTTGTCTTTTGGTTTAAATGGAAGTTAGATCAAGATCCTTATTTGCTCTACTAATCATATGACAACAATTTCTCGGGAATCCTCTATTCATTTATGAACAAATTGCTCATTATTATTGCAGTCTTGTATACAAATGTATAAATGAAATAAATATTAGGGGATGCCAATTTTTTTTAATTTTATTTTTTTATGATTATTATTTTATGATTAAAAAATCCTGCAAAAATGTACTTATATTTAGCATTTGTTGAACCTTTTCTCTAGAATTTTTTAAAAATTCAGCAAAAATGTGTTGATCATGCCCTTTATTCCATTATCTTGAACAAATTCATTACTTACCTTGAATTCATCAAATTGGTTGTAAACAGATTTTGTGTTTTAGAGATTCAAGTATGAATTTGGATGACTGAGAAGTTATTTGGAAAGAACATTGAGAAAGTACCCTCCCATTGGCCATTGCATCAGGACTATTTCAGTACTAACGTAGTTACACTATTACTTAGTATTGTTGCAATACTAGAGTAATACATAAACAATACTGAAATTTTTTAATATTTTTGCAATGTTGCAATAATTAAATTAGTTTCAATTCTAATTATGCAAATAGCACGGTGACAATACTGTAACAATTTTCACAACTAACAATTGTATTACATTTATATTACAAAAGAATAAATCAAAGTAATACATTTGTATTGAAACAATATTGTAAGATTACTAATTCCAACTAGTAGTTGGCATCCACTAGTCTTTGTTGAAATCTTTTATTTTGTCCTCTAGAACATCCATGTTTTTTTGGTTAACTTCAATTACCCATTAGTGTTCAAGGCCTTTTTTGAGCTTCGTGGAATGTACTTTAAATTGTATAGGAAGTCAACATTTTGATTAGTTTTATCAAATTTGTTTGAATTGTAACTATACTAATTCATAGTGCACATATTAGAAGTCAAATGGAAAATAAACCAAAAAAGCTAAACAACATCACTTGTGGATTAGAAGATTTTCATGTTTGATCTTGAGGGTGTAAAAAGTATGAAAGTGATTTGAAGTCTTTAAGTCCTATTCACATGTCAAATCCAAAAAGTGATTAAAAAAATTAGATTCCAGGATATAATATACATAACTCCAATCAATTTATGGTTTCTCAAAAACTACTCTAAAATTCTTTAAAATGAATTTCTAATGTGAATATTTCTCCAAGATTTAATGTAGTTGAGGCTCATTCCCAATAGCCCTCAACACTAAAAACTCAAGATTTGCAAAATGGCTCTCTTTGTACAAATTTTAGAATAGAATAAATATAAACATTGATTTTTGAAATTGGATGAAACTGAAGATTCATCTTTTAAAATTTATTGTGATTTAGAAAAAAATGATTGTTGCTTTCAAAATTTGGCACAATATAAATAGCTTCGAAAATTCTATTATTGTATATCACTTCATACTATAGCATGTTGTCTTCACACCATTTCAATTCATGACATTGTACTCTTTTGTCAAATTTGACTTCATCATACATTTGAACCAAACACAACTCTTTGGACATTTCTGTTCCTAGCTTCTTACATATTGCATTTGAATAGTAATTGGCGTTGTCTATAAGATATTCTCTCCGGTTTATTATAACCCTCTATCTTCATTGAAATACTGCTAAGCCATTCTTTCCCATGAAAGAGTGATGTCGCACGAACAAACATTGGAGTCTTTTCACACCTTAAACTTTGACTAAGACACAGTGTCATTGACCGCTATATTTGTAGTATGTGCAAAGAATATAAGGCAAATTAAATATTTTATTAATTAATCATCTAAATGTAAATGTATGAGATAGTACTAAGATGCCATAGAGTTTTGGAAAGACATTGTGCTTTTAGGTTAATAAAAATAAAATCTTCACTACCCATCAAATGATTTTGATTCATATATGTAGCCAAGCATATCTTCCAATTACTTATAATATCTAAATGCAAAATTCAAAGGATAATTAATTTCCTCTTTGATGGAGTGTCCCTAGCATTGGAGCTTGATGTCAAGCTCATTTCTCCAATGTAAAGATGTAGGACACTCATGTTTAGATTCACTTGGAAGTTGTCCAAAATATGATTTTCTATTTGTAAAATCTTTAATAATGAAATACAATTAGGTACAAAGTTGAATAACTGTGGCTAAAGAAATTACATTGTAGAATTGTAATGTTCTTCCACTTAGGAAATTTGCAACAACAAAAGAATCAATAGCTTTCTTAGAAGATTTTGTTTTGTCACCTCTTCCAATGTTGCATTTTTCCTATTGTAAAAAGAGTATCCATCATTCTCTAATGTGTTTTCTTACAATGCCTCTAGACTTCAATTGTACTTCACAATATGATCAAGAAAGTTATTTTTGTTGCTAATCCGATACTCCGTTTTCATTAGGGCCATATACAAATGCTCACAAATGTTTAAACTATACTTTATTGGGGCTTGTAATCAATGTATTGAAGATGCATAGAGCTTCATATTATGTACTTTAACCAAATTGAAGCTTGACTTTTGCCATCTTGTTAAATGAATTCTAAATGAATCAACAATTTTACAATACACATGCCTTCTATGAAAAAATTATATGAAAAACAAATTGCATTCATAATTGCATGATTGTCTACTTGGTGTAGCATATCAACATTGTTGGCTAGATATGGATTGTCAATTTCAATATTGTCTCCCGCAAAATTCCAAAACACACACTATTCACTAAGACATATAAAATGATTTTATTAGGTCCTTTCAAAATTAATTAACCTATGCTACTTTGTAAAAAATAATTACAATTGATATATTACAAATAATTGAAAATATGACATACAATACAAAAACATACTATACACAAACATACTATATACAAACTATAAATATCCTTGAAATGAATTTATGTTGTAAAAAAGAAGACATTCAAAGCCACAATTGCTAAAATGAGACAATTTGCTATCTTATATTATCTTTGACTTTAAATTTAGATGATAATAAGTGTTTGATATTGAATTTTTTTGGTGAATTCAAATATTAATATGCTAATATATTCACAAACCTTTGGCTTTCTAAAAGATATGTTCATAAATTTAGATTTGTTAAAATAGAGGTCTCAAATACCAGAGTTGAAGTCTCAAAAAATCCATTTGGTTTCAATTTAATGAATATTTCCATATTTGTATAAAAAGAGACTTAGATCATTTATGTGCTCCCTTTTACAACCAAAAATACACAAAAACAAAAAATAAATAATGATGTTACATGCCCATATTAATCAAAGAAATGAACACTACTTCAATTGAATATGATAATTGGTATGCCTATGATGAAGTGAATATTCTTTAGAAAGTTTGCCCATTATTCTTTTGGGTGCTTCAATCAATTATTCATAAATTGCTTTCATTGAAGATTGAGTACAGAAAATAACATTTTGTTCCCCAATGTTTACTGATGCATTCGCTTCATACATGTATATACTACACAGATGTCAATACCTATTTGCATCAAAAGTAAAAGGCACTCATTCATGAATTTATATATGTTAAGCTCAATATATAATTACCAATGCATAATGCATTAAATAAATGTAGTAATATAGAAGAACCTTAATTTCTCAAATTCTAGTGTGATTGTTAGAATTTGAATTGTAAAGAGTTTTTTTACCTTGCAAGATTCTTCATGGTCACAAACATATGCATGTAGTCTAGAAAAAAATTTGTTGTTTATGGCCAAATGGATTGATCAACATTATATGCGCCACTAGAAACAACAAAAAAGATACTATATACTTAATTCTAAATATCATTCACTAAACACATGTTCATCAACTCTATTACTTCAACAAATTATTTCAAATACTTTTCTATGGACCTATAATATTTATATGAACAAAGGTACAATAAGATTCACTTACTTGTGACTTGCATCTTTTGATGGTCTTAAGACATGTGATAGACACCTTTGAAATACTTGCAGGCCCTATAAAGAATTTTCTTCTTAGACATTGGAAATTGGCAAAATTGCTAATAAACAATGCCCTTTAGAAAAGCACCTTTCTTTACAAACTATGTTTCCAACAAACAAATAAATTGGATGACCAATTTTTTTTAATCATTTAATAATGAAGTCTTGTCACTATGAAACATCAATGGTGCAACAATGCCACTTCCATGTTCTTGGCTCATGGGGTGCACTCCCCTTTTTTTGATATTAGTGTGCAAACAAAACTTTGGACCCCTGTATATTTTTTTGAATTTTAAATAAAATAAAATGAAAAAATATGAATAGATTTTTCTATTTTGAAAGTTTATATTTTGAATTATTGATATTTTATTTATTAATAAGAATTAATTACAAATTTTTGAAGTAAAAAGATACATTGTAAAACTAAAAAATAACTTTCACACCCCTATATTATATAAGAAAAAATTGTCTAAAAAATGAACAAAAAATTCCTAAAAATAACTCTCTATTGAAAGCTCATTTTGAGTTGAATATTGATGCAATGGTCATTTAAATGTGTTCTTTAAAAATAATTGAGCTAAAAAAACATGCCATTTTAGTGCATTTTTAACCTCTTCTAGAAATCATTCCATATTTTATTTGAGTTTGAAATTTTGGGAGTAGAATCCTATAGTCATTAGTAAACATTGCTCAAAATTTGAAGTTAAAATTATAGTTTATTAGAAACCACTTCTTTGCATGTGGTTTGTTGTAGTAGAATTAAGTGCCCCCCCCCCCGGATTCTTGGTTCACATGTTCCTACTTAAATTCAAAGATACAATAACATGTAATTAACACATGATACAAAATTTTAAGAAACCAATACAAGTACATATTTTATACTTTCAAATCATTGCACTATAAAAAAATTGTGTTTTATGTGATGTTTTCATTATTTTAGGAGATGAATTTTAGTGAACATCCAATAAAACAACTTGTGTTTTCATGTCAATAATAACGTCCAATTTTGTATTGTTAATGTTGAATATTCTCTCAAATTTGGATCAACATCTTCAAATATAGTAATAGGGACGTTTGTCCATGAAAGCGCTTCCTCAAAACCTTAGAGGCTTGAAATGTCTCACCACATTGAATCTTGAAGATTATAGATCTTAAAGATTGTAGATTCTTGAGTGAGCTTCAGAAGAATGTCTACAAGTTTAATTCTTTCATTGTGTTGAATCTTTATAGATGTAAAATACAATGTAAAACTTTGAAAATGCCTCCTCAAAGTTGGAATATTGAATTGTCTTTTGGAGTTAGAGCTAGAAGGGTTTGGATCCTTGAGTGAGCTTCTAGAGAGTATTAGATAAATTGAATACTTTGATTGTGTTGAACCTTTAAGAACGTGTTTGAATCTTGAAAGTGCTTCTTGAAAGCATTAGAGGCCTCAAATGTCTTACAAAGTAGGATCTAGAAATATATGAATCCTTTAGGTAGTTTATAGAGGACCTTAACAAATTAAAATCATCTCAATAAATTGAATCTTTTAAAGTGCTACATATGAATAGTGGGAGATTGAAATCTCTTAGAATTTTGAGGCTTAATATGTGAGTCTTTGACTATCTTCCTAAAGAAACTAACAACTTGAATCATCTCATATGATTGAATCTAAAAAATTACGTATCTTTAAAAGATTTTTTGAAATGGATAAAATTTGGATATTTTTTATATCTTTAGGTATATGAGAGTGTAAATCTTTGAAGGCTCTCCAAAATTGTGCTTATTAGTTGAACAATCATCAAGGAAAATATTGGTGTAAACTTAGACTCTTTTTGTGAGATACTATTGGGTGCAATTTTTATTTTAGATCTATAAGTTAAAGAACTTCGTCTAAGTATACGATAGGATGGATTGATAGGTGATATTATGTTTAGGACAAAATGAATAGGATAGAATGTCATAAACTAATACTGGATTGTAGATTTTTATTATCTATAGTTGCATACAACCTAAAAAGGATTGTAGATCTTGACAACCAAAATAGCAATTATGTCATGTAGTATACAATTACAAAATAACAACTCTCTCTTTGCAACACGTATCATTTACATTGTTCTATTTTCAATAAAAGATAGTTTTCCCGCAATAAGGTAGATCACAATTATTGTCATACATACTCATTTGTATTTTAAAGTCTAAAACCTCTCCATTATATTTCACAACATATGAAATAAAAATAATTATAGGAAATAAGAAATCTAAAGAGTGCTTACTAGAACAACTAAGTTGTTTGTGAAGAATAGAACAAAGATTTATCAATTGAGGGCAATACCTCAAATCTTCCAACCATTTAACAAGTATAAAAGCTAAACTTGTTTAGAACCAAGAAAGAAAAGAACTGCCACTAGATTTAAGGCTTGTTATGAAGAGAAACACATGGAATAACAATCCTAAGGACCTACCTTGGTTTGGATGGAAGGTAGTTCAAGCCCCTTATTAGCTCTATGTGAGCTTTCAATTTGTCACTTAAAACTCATAAAAAAAATTCCTTCAAATTTCACAAATTAAGCTATAATTATATACAAAAAGTCCAAAAAGAGTTTAAAACCAAAATAGATATGTTACATGCCAATATAGCATTTGGTAAAAACTAGATTTTTATACCTAAAATAACCCCAATACCTACTTGTACATAGGTTAGAACCCAAAGAGTAGTGGAAGTTAGAAAGTCTGAATGATATTGCCTAAAATAGCCTAAACCTACTAATTCGGCTAACCTAATGTGGCTAAATGGATCTGAGGCAAGTCCAAGGAAATCTTTAGGTATATTTCCAAAGATAGGTTTTATTTTTTCCATTATATTGACCAAATAATAGAGATCCTAATTGTTAGCATTCAAATTGATTTGCCAAGATTTCCTTATATGTGAAAGATTCCTTAATTATTAATAATTACAGGGGGTAGGTTTTGTCTTCTTTTCCCACATGTGCAAAGTAAAAATATGAACTTACACATATTTTGTAAAATTCCATGAGAGGTTCCACAAAAAGTTTTGGAATTTTTAAACTTACAAAAAATGCCCTTTCGGATAGTCAAATGCCAAAACTAACAATGGAATTTTTTTAGAAATTATTCAAGTTATGGTAAAATCTCACTAAAAATTAAACTATTTTTTTTATGATATTAAGATTCTCCAACAAGTCTAAAAGCTAGAAGTACCCAAATTGATAAAATCCTTTGATTATTGGAAAATTTAAAGATTATAGCAAAGTTGACCAGCAATTTGGAAGCACTCAAAGTTGGAATGAGGGCCAAAGCTAGGTCATTTCTTACTCTCCCATGCCTACTTCAGAGCCTAAGCTAGTTATTTTTTACAAAAAATCAAATTCTAAAAGTTAGTTTTTTATTCTAGTTTAGTTTTAAGTTGGGGCTAGATTTTGATGAGATTTTAAGATAAGAAAAGGGTTTGGCATTTTCTTGTCTTTGAAAATGGATTTTTGAATGGCATAATCTATTTGTGATTTGGAGTTAACCTCCAAATGTTATAGTTTTGAACCAATATAGAAATGAAAATCCTAGAAATTGAGGATGAAAATTCTTGATGATAGGGATGAAAATCCTAAGAAATAGGGTTACCTAGGAAAAATGAGAGGAGGTGGGTGCCCCTAGAAAAATATAAAAGAGCACTCATTTCCTTCTCATATCTATTGAGTCCAATTTATGTTGAAGATTTTGGCATCTTTAGTCAAAAACCTTGAATGGTGTTCTGGGGGTCTTTTTTGCCCCATTGTTGTTGTTTTTCAATCTTGTAGAGGTCTTGGGGGTCTTTGCACATTGTGTGTCTTTACGTACTATTGGTTGTAGTTTCTTTTAGAGCATTGAGGGCTCATTTTGTTACTATACTAACCTTGTTGAAGTCCCTTGTTGTTGAGTTATTTGGAGGGTCTTGGATTCTCTATTTTGTTATTGTATTAATCCTAAAGTAACCTCCACCATACTTTGGTGATGCCGTTTTGGAGGGTCATTAGTGAAGTACTTTTGAGTACTATACTAATAAAGGGTAATATTATCCCAAATTAAACTAGTGTATTTTTGTGCATTCTAGTTTCCATGGTCAACTAACCTTGTTTGAAACTTGTACGTGGTTTTACAAGTTGCACCTAGACTACAAAGCTTTAAATCTCCTTAGGTTGAAGAAATTTTAGATTGTATGTTAAGAAAAACCTAATAGATGGTGGAATTTTGAACCTCGGCATTCAAAGAAAGTCTTAGATTTAGTATTAAGACCAATCCCATGGCAAAGCTTTGAACTCCCATAGTGGTCAATTCAAAAGTTTAATTTCCAAAATATTATGGAAACAATCCAAGGTTTAGCTACCAAAAATCCTAGAGCTAGGGTCATGTGAGTTAGGAGATTGGTAGTGAAGGATTGATAGTGAAGGATATTATTTTCCACTTACCTTGAGTTACACCCCCAATTTTTAAATACCTTTGTACATTCAATTTTAGATACTCTAGTGAAATTGAAAATCTCTCGTTTAGGCCTTTGAATATCCTAGTGGGGATTGAGAATTAGTCCAATCTAGGGTCCAAAGAAGGTTGGTAACAGTCCACTAATACAAGTTATCAGGGAATTGGAACCAATTTAGTTCAGATGCCAAAGGGGAGTTGAGGACCAACCCAATCTAAGTGCAAGAAGAGTTGGGACCTAGTTCAAACTGGGTGCCAAAGAAGAGTCTCAAACCAATCTGCCAATAATAGATCCAAAAGGGGTCGGGAAATAGTCTAGTTTAGACCAAGAAGAATTAAGATTCAATCTGCTAACTATGGGTAGCAAAGAGTCATGAACCAGCTAGTCTAGGGCACCTAGGGAATTGAGAACGAATTTGCTAGCTAGAGGAGTCAAGAGTCCAAGGGCTTTGGGGAACTAGGGGAATCAGGAGCTTAGAGGAGTCGAGAAGCCAAGAGAATGGTTCTACATATTATTATATTCAAAATACCCACACCAAGACAAACAACAATGACAACATGGAGCCATCATGCATCATCTACATCCATCCTCACCTACACATTAAGATTAAATAGAAATAGAGTGTAGGAAAATAGCATCTAAATTAGAAGCCAAAGTATCTTCTACTCTCTTCATTATGCTAACATCTAAAAGCTCTCAAATTGTCCAAGTGGAAGCCAAAAAGAAGAACAAGGGTGGAACATGAGAAGATAAAGGTTGTATATTAAGCAAGGGAGGATGGGAAGAGAATCATAATTGTCAATCTTGACCATCAAAATGTGGATTAGGTAGTTATTAGGAGTAGTACAAAGATAAGGATTAGTTCCAAGCATAAGAAATAATGACAGCCTCTTGAATCACCTTGAAAATCCAAGTGTAAGAAAGAATGATGACCTTGAATCACCTTGGAAAACCAAGTATAAGGGAGAATGATGGTCTCATGAATTGACTTGGAAATTCAAGTAAAAATAGTTGGATTCCATTGATGGTGTAAAAAAAAAAGAGGGGAGAAAAAGAAAAAGGAGAGGAAGTTCCAAGGTAAAAGCTAGCTGAGGATAGAAGTAAGTAGAAAATTAAGCCTTGTATTGGAAATCAACATTACTAATATCGAAGGGTTGGCAAATTTCACAAGGGCAAAATGGTGGAAGGAGGAGAATTTGATAGGTCTTTGGATAGCATCATCAATGATCTTATATATGGGGGAGCTACTAATACCTTCTTCTTTCGTTGTCACATTTTAATTGATAAGTTCCAATTAGGGCCGAGTCCTAAGACTAGGTTACACATTTAGGAAGGATATGAAGGTCAAATTTGAGCTTAGAAAAATATTGTAGAAGCCTAGAGGTTTCCGAAAATAGAAAATAAATAAAAAATAGAGTCAAAACAAGAAAGATATAGACAAATGAAGTTTAGAGCAAGAGGTGGATTAAGTCAAGAAGATTCGGTCCATCAAAGTCTAGTTTTATAGCTTAAATAGATGATAATGAAATAGACTTGTAGCAAAAATCCCAAGTCAATTTAGGAGTCACTAAAAAAAGATGGATGATCCAAATTCAATGAATCTTATGTTCTTAGAAATGGTATGAGTTGATCTTCTAATTAGAGTTGAAAGATTAGGGTTGTAGAATCTTTTTTCTAGAATCACTATGGCCTTGTTAGCCTTGTTATTTAATCAAAGGGTGAAGATTTTCATTCCTTGTAGTTTTTGCTTTGCAAAGTAGAATAATTTAGAACACTTAGAAAGATTCATTGCTTAAAAGGCACAATGGACCATGCTTAAACACCCTCCTAAAGTATAATTGGATTTAAACAAAGAACATGGTTGTATACATTGAATTACCAAAGGTAGATAATCAAACACCTACACTCTATTAAATAAAATGACCACAATTACTTGGGGGACCTATATTCATTTATAAATGAATTTTTCATTATTATTGTATTTTTATTTTAAACAAAATTATATAAAATAAATAAATAATATCTTCAAATCTAATGGCATCTAATAAAAAATATAGATTTTATACCTATTGTAAAATAATTATTAGTGTTATTGTTTCATATTTTAAAGTAGATGAATGGTTGTTGAATAGATGATAAATATTATAATATCTAAAAATATCTAAATAAATGAGGATGTTTCAAAAGATGAAAGAAAAAGGATTAATAGTAATTAAATATATTATAATTAGTTTTTTAACCCCTAAAGGACCATTGTCCCTTCGGGGGACAAATTGGATTTCGGGCAGGTACCTACAGGCTGAAATTTTGTCATGATTTTTTGAAACGTTTTTTGAATATAGAAAAACTGATGAGCTTTGTGGGAATATAATTTTTTTCACATTCGGTGCCCGGAAACAAAAGTTATGACCAAATAAGCTCAAAATAGGGGACGGGGGGCAGTCCGGGCAGGAAAAAAAAATTTGAAAAAATTTGGATTTTTTTTTTTTGAATTTTTTTCTCTTGTAGATTATATTTTTGTCTACATGGGAAGCTTTGATTCATTCCATTTGGACTTATTATGAGAAAGTTATGGACAATCATGTTTTTCGGGTAGTTAGAGCATCTTCCTGAAAAAATAACTTATAGAATTCATTTCTGAATGCAATTTTTACAATTTTTTTGAAGAAAAAATTTTACATAATTTTGTTTGCTTGCTAGAACAATCTCACCTTTGGGATTAATGCATTTTAATTCCATATTAAATATATTAATAATTTAGATTTCCTTCTTTCTCATACCTACTTCTACTTAACAATTTTTTTAAGCATGAAAATTAAGTTTTTTTTATGAAATTTTTTTTCCCCTAAACTCTCAACTCAATTTCACACAATAAGGATTTAAAGCTCAAAACTCTGTAGTGCAAAAAAATTTAAGTTAAAAAAGTTCAAAGTCAAATAATCCAATCCCACAAGGTGCTGAAAAAATTGTTTTTTTCACTTTAAACGCAAATATCTTTTAATCTATGTGGTCAAAATTTCTGAAATTTTTTCCACACATTTCCATACTAGTAAGGTATAAGATCCTATGGTTGGATGTGAAAAAAAAAAAAAAATCAAATTTTTTTACTCTATGCTACAGAAATGGCAGTTTTGAGTGTTTTTTGGCAGAAATAAGGCCTTGGTCCTTTAGGGGTTAAATGAATAGACCAACTTGAAACTACAACAAAAGTTGACAACTTAAAAGTACATAAACAGAGATAGTCAAACTAATTGGTGTAAAAGGCATTAAAGTTCATTTCAAACTTTAAAAAGCCACACTCAATAACCATCTTTTATATAGATAAGATGATTAGTATTGTTTTTTCCACTATAACTCTTCTAAGTGTATTTACCATTCAATCTACCGCGTGACAACTAAAATTTTGAATTAAAAATTTTAAATGTAATATAATAAATTTCTAAATTTTTGTAGTTTTATTTTAAAATTATAAATTACAAGTTTTTTTTGAATTTGTAGCATATAAATTTTAACTTTCTAAATGTGCAATTCTATAAATTTGTAATAATTGTCATTTTTAAAATTTTATTTTTAAAATTTCAAATTAATTGAAATAAAAAAATTCCCATCACATAATTTCTTAATATTTTATTAAACCACTATTAACTTGTGAAAAACATTTACATTAGAAGATTTTTGTGGCCATTAAAAGACCATGAGTTTCCAAACTATAGAGAATGTAGAAACAATACCATATCAACAATCTAATGTGGTTGCACTTGTGCCATATTAGATAATAATATTTAGTTATTTTTAAAATAAAATAAATTTAAAATTATTTAATAATTTGATAACACTGTAGTGATTTATAGCAAGGGGACCAGCTCCAAAACAATTTGGAAGGCCCCAAATCCAATTGACTAAGCCTATTGTTTAAAGGGGTCATACAAATAGTTCTTAAAGACTTGAAGCAACCTTTAAAGCAACTAAAATAGCTTAAAAATTCATATTTGAAAAACATAAAACCTTAATAATTGAGCATTAAAATGAATTGTGCAAAGATGTTGGACCACGTTGATAGTTGGAGTTCATATGTGGCCCTAGTGACATAATCTCTAACTTTGTAAAATTCCTTCATGTCTTCCAATCATCAACCATAGTCTACATTACATGATTGTGAATATGGTGAAGAGCAAAAATAACCATTGCCATGTGACAAATGAGAGAGGGAAACAATGGCAAAAGGTGGAGTTAACCCCTAAATGCAAAAACTGTGTTTTTTGGCAACATTGTGATTTTGGGAAGCTCACTATGCATGGAGTTTTTAGTTTTTTTCTTTGAAATTTTCACAAAACATGTGCCTGAAGAGTAGCTTTAAGTTCCAATAATTTTCATACCTTTTGAAGACACGGTTAAAAAGTTATTGCATGATATATCATTTTCAATGCTTGGCGGGTAGCTTGGGTAGCCCAAAAAACTTCTTTAAAAATCACTTTTTACAAAAAATTATTTTTGAAATTGATTTTACAGATTTATATACACATGTAAAGCTTTTAATCATTCCATTTTGATAAGTGAGATGAAAGTTATGAGGATTTTTAGTTTGTGAGTAGGTATAGTTTTCAAAGACTCCATACCTACTAACAAATCCTCATAACTTTCATCTCACTTATCACAATGGAATGATTAAAAGCCTTATATTTGTATATAAATGTGTAGAACCAATTCCAAAAGTAAATTTTTGAGAAAAGTGATTTTATAAGAAGTTTTTTAGGTTGCTTGATCTGCCTGCCAAGTGTTGAAAATGACATATCATGCAATAATTTTTTTACTGTGTAGTCAAAAGATATGAAAATTATTGGACCTTAAAACTTCTCCTCGGGCACATGTTTTGTGAAAATTTCAAAGAAAAAAAATAAAAACTTCATTTGTAATGAGCTACCCAAAATTGCTATAATGCCAAAAAACGCAATTTGGGCATTGAGGGTTTAAGGGAGCAATAACAACCATCATCTTTAGTTGACATTTGCATAACATGGAATAATGGGGAATTTTTTTTCCATCTATGATCTATAATGGGCCCTATACAACCCCTTTGACATGTCATTTATGACGCGCTTGGGTGCAAGTGCTCTAAGGATCTATGGCCAAATATTTGACGTCAATGATTATATTTTGGTCATTAAAACTTAATGGGCTTGAAAGCCTTTTGCAACCATATAGTATATGATGAATTTGGTGGTATTTGATTAGAAAACATTAACTAAATACTTTCCAGTACAAAATAAATTCATGATCATGCTAGTACATAAATAAAAATTTGTATATTAAACCACAATTGAAGAGATAAAAGAGTTATAAAGCTAAAATACGGATCATATACAGGGACCCCAAAGGCCTTTCAAGGGTTAAAGGGTAACATAGAAACGTATTGAGGCTCCTGACGTTTTAGTTAGGCTACCGATTTCACTCTTGGAAATTGGATAAAGAAAAAAGAAAAAAAAGTCAGGGCTTCAGGGTTTCGTACAACTGGCGGGAAGTGAAATTCGAATTCAAAAACTCCCGCGCTACCCACCCATCGAGGGGACCCGGCTCTTCTCAGCCCCGTCCTCCCAACGAGCCCACCCGTGTCGAAGTATATAGTATATCCGCTTCCTTGCGGTATGCCATTCGCCATTTGTTTCATCTGTGTTTTGCTTGTGTAGTTGTGAGCTCGTTTTGTTTTCGAGTTGTCGAATATAGCTTCTGTGGGGCATTTTTCTACTTGTTAGCCATGTCTGGACGCGGTAAGGGAGGTAAGGGTTTGGGGAAGGGTGGTGCCAAGCGCCACAGAAAGGTGTTGCGTGATAACATCCAGGGAATCACGAAGCCTGCCATCAGGCGTCTGGCTCGGCGAGGCGGTGTCAAGCGTATCAGTGGGCTAATTTATGAGGAGACTCGTGGTGTACTGAAGATCTTTTTGGAGAACGTGATCCGGGATGCGGTGACTTACACGGAGCACGCTCGTCGTAAGACGGTGACGGCTATGGATGTGGTTTATGCGCTGAAGCGGCAGGGCAGAACCCTATACGGGTTTGGAGGCTAGGTTGCACATTTGTGCGTGGCTTTCGTTACTTTTTCCGGTGTTATTTAACACCACCACTTTTGTGAAAACTTATCAAATTTGCTGTCTTCCAGTGGTATACTATTCCTGCCCTTAATGATGTCCATTTTTCGTTGAGGCTAGTGTGATTCGGCTTCAATTAAGCGGCACTGCGATTATCAGACTGTGCTTTTTTTACTTCTCATCATACGTCTGTAGGTGCTGTGCTGTGAGTCGGACGCGCGTACAGATGGTCTATATCTGAGTTGTGGGTTGTGATTTGTGCCTGGTTCGTCATCAGTGGGTCATTAATGCACTTTAGATTACTTTCTTTCCTTTGCTTTTGAGATTCGCTTCCGCCATTCTAACAATCATGTCTTTGCGGTGTCTTATATTTTGCACCCCATGTGCATTTTGGATATAGATCTGTGGTCTCGTTTAGTTGATTAATAATGAGAATCAACGTGATGAACCAAAATATCTCCGGAACGTGTCAGTAATCCTAATAAAATCACCAGTTTCAACACCTAAATGTACCCATTGGCAAAGGATTTATGTATTATCTCTGGACACTATCACAGGGTTTATTTATAACATGCGCAAGCCGCTTGTCAATGGTCTCTAATAGGGCGGCCAATCCAATTCCTGTAGTTGTTGACGTGCTTAATTTTGCTACGTTTCCTTCAGACACTCCAGAACCAGCGACCACAGTTGGCTCTGGCAGGTCTCCGAACGTTGTGCTAGTTTTTGAAACGGCAATATCGACGTCTCTCACGTCAGATGTTTCCTCTACAGGTCGACACACTGACTCATCTTCGTCATCATCGGGAAATTTCATAGGTCTGTCTTCGAGCATGAGCATGTTATGACAGTAGGTCTCGGAATCATCATCTAAAAGATCCACCTGCGCACAGCATGTGAAATGAATGGTCACAATCTTTACTGCAAGAGGCTATGACAGTTCCTCAAGAGGAACTATGGAAGGAATTACGTAATCGTCAATTCATATGCAGAACTCATAGAGAAACATAACAGAGTCAATAGAACTTATTGAGCATTCGCAATTCTTCTGTTTCTAAGTGACATATTTCGCAAGAATTCTTGTATGCGCCAATAGCGGTTAAACAAGCACACATCAAACTATCGCAATTACCTTATTCCAAGCTTCCACCATGCATGTGTCTAATTTGGCTTGGGGCACACCAATGTCTCGTAGCACTTGTAACACTGCCTCTCGCTGCTCATCCGCGTTAGAAGCGCTGCTGTCTATCACATGCTGCGAAGTGTTCACGACTGTCAGGAACTAACTTGCAGGCAAGACATGAAAAGAAGATTGAGAAGTCAACACCAAGATCCTGGGATGATTACCAGCAATAAATCGGCATCGGCCACTTCTTGCAAGGTTGCTTGAAAAGCCTCCACTAACTGCAAGAGAGGGTTAAGTTAATATCATATAAGACAGCATAAATTGAAGGCCAGGAAATAACAGAGAAGTGGCATCAATAAATGAAAGCATGGTCGAAGGTATGCACGTACATACCTGATGCGGTAAATCGGAAATGAATCCAACCGTATCACTCAGCAACACCTTCTTCCTGCATGCCAGAATCCTAAAAATTAGTCGATACATGTGAGCGCCAACTGCTATGCATTAATGCATACCATTAATTAAGCATTAAAGGTATGTTGATCGCTAGCTACCCTGTACGGTTAGGTCTAGCTCATTTACAAACTACCAATTTGAGGCCTTCGATTTTTTTTTACAAAATGTAGTATAATTGCTTTATTTTGATAACCATAATTATCATTGTATCCTTATGCAATCCAATCAAGCATACCAGATTTTAGTTTCAAAAAAGTAAAATTCCATTATTGATGAATTTTTGAAGTCAATATTCATGGTTTCACATAATGTTATATTGAAAACAATTGGTGAGGAATTTTTTTAACTCAATTGTGTAGATATATAGGGAACATCCACATGCACATCTTTTGTATTAAAAAACACCTCTTTTAAGTAACAAAATTATAAGCTAGGAAGAATTCAGCGTGAAGCATCCTTTGACCAACTTTGTGAAATAGACATCTTTCTATTTTAACTAGAAATGTACCATCATGTTCAAATGTACAATATTAGACACAATGTGGGTCAAATAGCAAAATCTATTTGAAATATAAAATATCTATTTCATAAAGTTTGGTCAAAGAATGCTTCACGCTGAATTCTTCCTAGCTTATAATTTTGTTCCTTAAAGGAGGTGTTTTTTAATACAAAAGATGTGCATGTGGATGTTCCCTATATATCTACACAATTGAATTAAAAAATTCATCATCAATTGTTTTTGATAAAACTATGAAAATTGACTTTAAAAATTCACCAAAAATGGAATTTTCCTTTTTCAAAATTGAAATTTGGTGTACTGGATTGGGATTGCGTAAGAATTGGGTGTTAACTATGCAAGACAAAAAATTCCAATTTCTTTCCATACTATGCAATAAAAATTGGAATGGCTCAAATCGGATGAACGAGACCTGACTGTACAGAAAGCAGAGGAATGCAAATGACAACTGAACCAACGATATTAGGGCAATCGGGTTGATAAGAAAGGATGTACCCTGATGGAAGAATGATGCTGCGCACCCGAGAATCAAGTGTTGCAAACAACCTAAACATCCCCACAAGCATACAATTTGAGTTTCTTAAGTGAACGTCTGCCAACTCAAAATTTTGCAGCCCTGCAAGTACGCTGAGTAGAAGTTGCCACTGATCATCGCTGCTAACGCAGATCTAAGGATCTGCACTTCTGTTTCACAAGTTCTCCAAATTCATGCATATCAGAATACGATAGTACACAATTCAAGCAGGAAAGATGAGATGCGGGTACCTATCATCGACGTAGACATCGCTCTGTGACAATCTAGCCACCATAGAGGATTTTCCCTGATAGGCAATATCCCGAAATTGTGTGTCAGTTTAACCTCCGAATGAGGTCCGTAAGATGTAACCTCCGCATAACCTCCACTAAGATATTCGGTATTGATATAAGAAGTCACAAGTATCAGGGAGGGCTCTCACAACCAACCCAATTATCTGCAACAACCACTAAGATAGTTCTGACCTCAAGTCTCCAGCACCGACCTTACCGCATTTGTATAACCAACAACAGCTACGAGCGGAAGCCCTGAGTCACTGCCTCCATGTCGCTGACGTGAATCACGGTGCAAAGACCGAGTTCGTCGCACATCAGCGAGCAATTTTTTAAGTCGTGTTCTTCTATCTCCAATCCTGCAATAATCAGAGAATAATACAATTAACATGAAGCAACATTAAACGTGATCTGAAAATTTTCATGACCGCTTCCATTGCTCCATGACGCTATGCACGGTGCTTTCCATCAGAAAGTGCATTCTATTTCTAATTGATTCTCAATGGAGTATTAATATAGCAGTGGGTGAACTAAAGATCCGTGGACAGAAAAAATTGGAAGACCTTAGTTCTTGAAGGGTAGATGAGGGCATAGCCCAAGAAAATTCTGTTGGCAAACTAACAAATAGAAGCGCACAGATCAAGACGGCTTACCTGCGCCGTTGCAATTGAAGTTCTGTTTCACCAGCTCCGCCAATTGCACCACTTGCTCGCCTGTATGACGGTGCAACACGGTGATCCTCCAAGTACTTAACTAGCAGTAATGATCAGAAGTTGAATATGGTAGAACCATTCTTTCTAATATGGATTTACATACATAGTCCATTGACAAAGCACAGTTTGTTTCGAACAGCAAATCCGTTTCTCTGACACAGTCGTGTCTTTGATCATCTTAGTTATTTTCAACCAGAAATGGCATAAATATTGGTAGCTCTATTGTGTCGTTGTCCTAAAGAGTCTTTTGAAAGACAACTCATTTTAGAATTTATCACAGCGCTCACAGCTTGCCGGGAAAACTGTGTCATTCACCTAAACACAGACTAAGAGTATCAGTGGAATGCAAGACAGCTAACGTACTTGTGCTTGTGGATATGATTATAACTTACTCTAAACGCGAAACTGTACTTACAAACACGTATTGCTCATTAACTCGTACGAAGCTTGAGAGAAAGTTATAAGAACCAGGGAACATACCCTCGAGCACTAACCACCTCAGCTTCTCCACCAGCACCAAACCCAAGACGAGCCCCTCCTTTCCCACGAACCCGGACTAGCCGAGTTTTTTCAAAATTAAGAGCAGCCAACTCAACCTGAGGCAAAAAAGAATGAAAATTGTAATCCCGTCAATGCCTTCCACACAAGTGATTTTCTTCACAATGCACGTATTTATTAGTTGGACGAGAAGAGATCCCAGTGCAAAAACGTCTAGAAGTGAAAGAAGTTGTTAAATGAACTGGTAACGTTTATAACATCATTTTTCTCAAGGAATAATTGTATGCTATGGAAAAAACACAAACACCCTCAGTTCACACCTCATTAATTATTCACGTTGTACAGAGAACAAACAAGCTCTGGACATCCCATACATTGAATTGGAAAAGAGTTGTCAGAGGAATACCTGTAGTTTTGCTTCCTTGGTCTGAGCGTGGGCACCAAAAATCTCAATGATAAGTCCTACGCGATCCAGGACAGGTTTGCCCCATGCGACCTGCAAAAAAGCGCACAAATTTGCCAAATGAGGCTAACCTGCTGCCCGTACTAACAATCAAAAACTACAATTCGGTGCAGAATTACAAGGGTTACACGGGTTACAAGGGTTTAGAGTTTCGGGCTCATGACCCGAAAACCCTAATTGATTATCTAACCTCAAGGTTTCGTTGCTGAACTCCAGACAGAGTGGCATTGACGAATATCGCATCTAGCTCTTCCTGTAGACAACGTGACAGAGATTTTATTGACATTTGATTCCAAAGCAAAGCAGAAACAGCAGATCCACTTGCAAGGATTCAGTCGTGACGATGCTTCTTAAAATGATGAGGATATGAAACCTGAGATGCTGCTAAATCCACATGCATGCGCACCGCCTCGATCGTTCCAGCTCCAAAGTAGCCTCCTGCATTATCCGCGAATTCAAAATATGAGAATTCAAAATTTGCGCAAAAAAAAGAGACGAGGATTGAGACTTGTGTTACTGGAAAACGGCATATTCTCGTTCGCTCAAGATTTCAATGACGTTTTTATTGCCATACTTCGGATTTTGTTCGATTCTACTTTTTAAAGACTCTGCTCTGAAGCTGTAAGTACCCATACAAGGATTGCAAAAATGCTGAAAACCGTTCAAATAATTACTTGAATAGAGCAAGAGAACGAGAATATCGTGTTCACTTGTAACCTAAATCGAAAAAAATGTTAACATGGGAAATTAGGTCGAAAAAACGGGCACGCACATAAATCTCGTCATACAGTCCATCCGCGACACCTGCTGACATTGTAATGTTTCAAAGAAAAGGATGAGAAAGCTTAGTACCGGCAGAAACCCGTTTATTAGACCGCGGGCTTTGAACCAAGACAAAGGGAGACTGTTGCCGCTTCTTCACGGGCGCATCCGCTCCTCTCAGTTCTTCCAGCGAATCCACCAACCGCATCGCTTCCATCAACTTCGCCTTCAGGATTGCACGAGGGAGAACCCGCGGCTGCACAATCAGCAGCCTGGGAAGCCGCCGCAACTCACCTCCCATGAAGCCGTACTGCCATTGAGAAGCGGACGCGTGAAAACCTCGACTCCTGATTTCTGATGCGGAAATTCGTGTACTCCAGGGAGCCTCCGAAAAATCTCCAAGAGAAAAAACCGTCGACAAATCTCTTCTCCACGCAAATGCCACCCCCCGTCGAGCATTGCTCCATAGATGGGCTCCCACGGAAGGAACGTTCACTCTACTAATCAAGCTACGACCACAAAGATTTCGAACACTCTTCGCAATCGAATTCATGGACTCGAATTCAGAGACAGAAACAGGAAAATCGACCACGAGAGGTCGCCAATATTCAATCGGAACTTGCAGCCAAATTCCTCTACAGCGGAAATATATTGTACGAGAACAAGCGTCAAACCTCACGTATCATCTTGCAAATTCCAATGGTTTGAAATTCCAACACGAAATGAAAACATGAAAGCTGGCAGGGAGCAAAAACGTTGCTGCTAGACAAACCCGTAGTAAGACCGCAAGAAAAGGTACACTAATGATGATAAATAGTGTTGGCAACACTAATCACGAAGCATAACACTAATTGTCAACAATCCGGTTAATGTTACCTACAATAAATGTCAATATAGACAAATATTTGTCAACTATTGGGTATAAATTTTTTACAAGTTTACCTTTAGTGTTACCTAACTATTTCATCAAAATGCAAAGAAAAATGTATGAACCCAAAAAACCTATTACATGCTTCAAAAAGTTACTGCTCAAAAAAATGAATACAACAACAAATGCCAACTAATTGAAGTTTAAAGTGACCGGGGTAAAAGTCCAAGTAACACTAATCACAACATAACACTATTTATCATCATTAGTGTAGTGAGGGACCTTCCTTGTAGGGTAGCACATTTTAAAAGTTGGGCTAGAATATTTAGATGTCTTTTTGACAGCAATCTATTATAGAGTCTACTTCAATGTCATTTTGGCATTTACTTTGATACTAAAGTAACACCAAACTATCTTAATAGGGTTTCAATGCAAAGTCAACATTAAAATATTTACATCATTACAGAGCCATATTAACATCATTTTGGTGTACATTAATTCAATGTCAATGTGGCATTAGTTTGATGGTCAAAATGATGCCAAATTGGACATTATTTTTTTGGTATTATTTTGATGCCAATCTTACATGAACTATTATAATATTATTATAGCAATAATAGAGCATGGAATAATGCAATGTCATATATATACTTCAATGCACTTTTGTTACCATTTCCATACCATAATAATTGAACTATTTGACTTTTGTTGGCATGTCAATTTACAATATATTTTTCAAATGTCTGGTTCATGTTACTTTAATGCAACTTTATATAGGCACCATTCCTTTATTATTTGCACCCCATTGTACTATTTTATTAGAGCATTCTTGACATGCACATTTTCAATGCCATGTTAATGTCAATTTAGCTAATTCTATTTGAAAGTCATTTTCACACCTTTCTTATGTGAACTAATTTTGTATTCATTTTAGGTAAATGTCATGCCATTTTTACATCATGACAATAATATTCTAACTTTGTGTGGGCACAAATTTGACATCCCCTTCTTTAATGCCTATTTGGTGGCATTGCATTACAATTTCCATATACACAATTTCAATGCCACTTTAAAAGACATGGTACGTAACAATACTTCAATGTCATTTTCACACCAATTTGATGCTCACATATTTTTTGGATCATTTTAGAGCCATTTGATTGTCATTTTGGCACCATCATTTTTTGTGAATATTTTAAATCAATATCATATTGGTGCAAATTATGGTACTTTAAGAGGTAATTTGCTAATAGTTGCTTTCTATAATGTTGCTTTTCATAGGCTTCTATAACATTGCTCTTTATAGGCTTGACTTTGTGTCGACTAGTACTTAAAACTAAACGAGTAAAGCTAGATTTGAGTTTACAATAGGAACAACCATACAAAGTGATGCCTAATTATTAAAATAGCATCTAAAATTAGCAATTTTTAGTACATAGACTTAGTTAGTAAATAATTTGTATCATACTTGGTAAAACATTGTACTTATTAAAATGCATGCTACAAATACCAATTTGTTTCATTAACCTAACACAAATATAGTGTATAGGTAAATTTTCTCCCAAGTTTGCATTAATGCCAAAGTTGTCATATGGTACTTGAAATGCATATATTAGACATTTCAATTGGATTATAGAAGTAATACAAACTCTCATGACACAAATTTTGTGTTCTTCTTTTGTATGTATTTTTAAAATTTATAATCAATATTACCATTTTGACACATGAATATTACACATTAATATTCTATGTAAATGTTACATATAGTGAAGGTGTACCTCAAAAATATCACAAACAAGCACAATTCAAGTACAATATAGTTATTTGAGAGGGTTAACAATATCAATATTGCACATTGCTTAACAATTCTAAATCAATTGTCTATATATATAAAAAGACTACTTGCATACAATAGCTCATTGAAGGGAATAATAAGGGCCTAACTTGGTTATTAACTATAATGATAATTGTATTTGTATAATAAAATATAATATTTTTAATTTAATATTTAAAAATTCACATACAACACTACCTAGAACTTCCAACTATTGATAAAGAAGCGTCTTGGTGTATGTGAACACTTATTTATCCACCTTTGGTAAATCAGCATGCACAACTGGGTTCTAGTAATCACAGTTAATTTCTATGGGTGCCTAATGTCGGTTCATTGTACCTTCCAAGCAATGGATTTTTCCCTAATGTTGTACTAACTATTTTATTTTGAAATTTAACCAATGAAACCTAGCCAAATTCGAAGTGTATATTTTTTACTAACTTAATTTTTTAGGCCACGTTCTTTTTTAGTTAATTCAAAAATAGTCTAAATTTAAACATCTTATGTGATAAAACACTTCATGCCATTTCTAAAAACAAAAAATTCACCCTATTCCGACTTTTCTCGCAAAAGTTATGAACGGATGAAGTTTAACTTTTAAGAGGCTCTAAAAACTTCATTCAAGGTTTTATCCTTCTTCCTTATTCCAATTTACCGTGAAATTTTACTTCTATCTTTAAGTTACGATGTTTTAATTAAATTTCAAGTCTTGACCTTAATGGATGATTTTTGCTACAAATCATCCAATTTCTAACTTAAATTTCATCCATTTATATCTTTCTCAATTTAGCTCCAATTCTTAAGTGTGACATGGTTTCGGAAATCTCTAACTACGATTTAGAGCTTTGCCTACTTGATTCTTGTAAAAGACCTACTCTAAATACTTTGACTTAGCTTTGTAATTCAGACTTACTTTAAAATATCTAATTTTGATAATTGAAAAGTACAGGTTGTAGCTAGTAACTCACCTCGGAATTGGCGTCATTGTTAAGATAGTTGTATACTCCTTCAAACTCCTCATCGTTTGTCATCCTTCAAAATTGATTGATATTTTTTACCCATGTTTAAAGGAGGTTGAAAAATATAAGTTCAACTTCAAAATCTTTCAAGTTCCCATTTCTTTCCCTTATTTCCTCTTTTCTTTCCCACTATTCCTCTCAATTATTTGAGTGCCAACAGTTGGCTTTAAAACACTAAATAATTGCACCAACTTCTAAATAATAATTGGCTCTTGATATTTATAAATCATTATTATTCTATCTAAGTTTTTGATGGTTTTAATTGGATTTTAAGAATTTCTTTCTAAATCTTATCAACTCTAATTTCTCTTCAACTCTCACTCATTCTTCACAATTTCATCACATGAGTTTGGAAACTCACTAGATAGGCTAGAAGAGAAAAAGAATTTGTGAGATAGTTGCTAAACCTTGCTCTTTCTAATTCTTCTAATTTCTACTCTAAAAATTCCTTCTCTGATTTCACACCTTTCTTCTCTTAATTGTACTTCTCTTCTTCTAATTTCTCCTCCTCTATCCTCTAATTTCTCCTATTTCTCTTTTAATCTGCTATTTTTCCTTTCTAAGTGTTTTAGCTCTTGGTCTGACTTTTGACAGTTTACTATTTTAGACTTTTAGTATGTTTTTCTTGTAGAGGCTAAAACTAGTTTTCTAAGTTAATGCGGAAATTGCAAATCGGACTTTCCTACTAGAAGTTATGATTACTAACTAGTGATTAAGTCTTCATCTGCTCACATCTTACTCATTTTAGCTCGGATTTTTTTGTATTTTATGTTTTTGGAAAGCTCTTGATTTCTACTATGAAATTATAGACTCAAATCTGTATTGCCACCCTTTCTTAACGGTTTGACTATATCCTTGGTCTCGGCTCTAAAAAAAGATTAACATAAAAAAAAAACTTAAACAAACTTAAACAAATTAAGGCCAAAAGACTTAATTACATAGAAATGATCAAGGGAAAGGGGGAATTTCAAAACTTTGCCGTCAAAATGAAAATTAAGAAAATCAAAGCCCACGAAGTCAAAGCTTTGTCATGGTTTTGAAAACAAGCAAAAAAACTTAACAAATTAAAACCTATAAAGTCAAAGTTTTGCCATGGATTTTGGAAATAGCCAAAAAAAAACACTGCAAAATACTTCCTACGAAATCAAAGCTTTGCCGTCCCAAATGGGACAAAGAAATATTTAAACAAAAACAACAAACACTTGTTAGTATAACAACTATAAGTGTTAATACAAAGATAAAAAAACTCAAAACAAGTTAGAACTTTAAGAATACACAACAAATTAGACACTAGAGGCTCTCCCAAGTGGCATTGCCAATCACAAGGGAGGGGGCTCTAAGATTAATACAAGTTAATACAAAACCTCCAAAATATTTCAACAAAAACTCGAACTAAAGTTTCAAAAACTCAACAAAGACAATAAAAAAAGTTAGCCAAGCTTGAAGGGATCTCAAATCCTTCAAGAAAGCTTGAAAAGAACAACAGCGAAGCTTGAAATGCTCCAAAAACACAAGAATTTGACAATACGACTTAAATCGTCCAAATCCAACTAAATTGACTTAAATGAAAACAAGGCAGTTCAAAATGAACCTAAGGGGTAGTTTAAGAGAGAAATGAGAGCCCTTATATACTTTTCCAAAGGCCTCCCTCCCTCCCAATTCCTACAAGGTAATCTTATCACCTAAGATTTTCATTCTAATTCTAAATTTTTGACTTTCTACGCTGGTCGAAAACTCTAACTTTTGAAGAAAGAATCCAAATCGCAAATGGATTATGCCATTGGCTTTAGAAGGCCATTTTTAGTTTAAAAAATCCCTCCCCTTTTCCATCCACAAAAAACCTACTAAAAACTAGTGCCAACTAGTATAAAAAAGGAGTAAAAATCCAACTTTTGGAGGTTGATTTTTTGGAAGAAAGTAACTAGCCAAGGCTCTTTGGTAGGTGTAAGGAAGTAAAAAAAGACCCTGCTTTGACCTCAATCTCATTCCATATGCTCCTGGTATACCGGTCAACTCCACATTTAATCTTTAATTTTGCTAATCTTGGAGGATCTTGTCAGTTTTGAGTCTTCTGACTATCAGAATGCCATGAAACTTGTTGAAGCTCATTATTAACATAAAAAAAACTATACTAATTTTTAGTGAGATTTTACCAAGACGTGGATAATTTCTAGGAATTTTTCATCATGGCTTTTAGCAGTTGATTGCTCGGAAAAAGATCTTTTGGAGATCAGAAAAAAGTGAGAATTTTCATAGAACCTCTCATGGAATTCCATCAGAGATGTGCAAGTTCATATTTTTACTTTGCACACTTTAAGAAGGAGAATCAAATCCTGTTATCTCCTTTAATTTCTAGTAACTAAGGATTCTTTCAAATTGAAAGGAATCTTGGCGAATTGATTGCGCCATTGGACTCCTGGCATGATTCCTACCTCAAGTCACCGTACTCAGGTTGTAGATGCCCTTCTCTGTTTTGTCTTGAGTTTTCTTCACTTGTAGGTTAACAATTGGAATTTTTACTATTTCACTAATGGAATGGGGATACTGAAACCTCTCTTTGGGAATCTAAATTGGGATTTTTACATAGTTCCTTCAAACTAATTTAGCTAGAATTTGTTATAGAAAGGCAGGTTTAAATAAGTTGGGCAATTTCTACTATATACACTTATTTTATAAAAAATTTGGGTTTCTACCCTATCTACATGCGGAATTTGGTTATAATTAAAGAAAAATGCTCTATTTAGGACCAAATGCTATATTGATATGTGACATTTTTATTTTGGTTATTCACTCTTTTTTGGAATTCTTGTATATAAAACTATGCTCAAAACTAATAAAATCTAAAAAAATAATTTATGAGTCCCAAGTGACTAAATGGGCACTCACAGTGTAAAAAAATGTGGAATAATGTGTACCACTTTCAAAATGGTTTGGATATTTGTTACAATATAGTGTGCTTTCAATTGTGCTTAGGAATTTCTTCACATGTTATTTCGAACATCTCTCAAGGTAGATTGTATACTCCACCATATACATTTGTATTTTGTCAATGCACTCTATATGAATCATCATTTTCAATTTCAATGTATAACTTCAAAAAGACCATTTGTCTTTGACTGTTTTCACCACCAATATTTGATTGGCTACTTGCTTGAAATAGAAGTCGTACTTGCCCATAGTAGATTTGTTGTATGCCATCTTCTTCTACTTCAAATGCCACGTTGCTAAAGTATGGATTGCTGTGAAAATTAATTGTTGCTCAAGTATACATAGGCCAATCTCCATATTTATCTCTAGTTGTAAGAGGAATTGCTAAACACTAAGACTAGCCCAAAACTTGTGATAAAGTGACATTTGATTGCAATTCGTAAAATTGTAGAGTTTGAAGAAACTCTTGGGGAATTTCTGGTTGATCCACCAACAATTTCTGGATTGCAACAAAAACTTGAGCTAACTCATATCCTCTTCCCATATAAAGGTCTCCAACTGTAACCTTGGGTGTTTGGCCAAACTTACCTCTTGTTCAATGTAACCAAATGCGGTGAAGATTTAAGTAGATAGGTGACATAACATTTTGACCTATTTTCAAAGCCTACATATACCACATTCAAAAAAAAATTGTTTTAAAAAAATGAGAAACTAATAATTACATTTGTCCACAATAAAATACATGCTAAATTCCAAAACTTTCATAAAAATTCAAAATATATCATTAGCATCACTATACTTCTATTTTTAAATCCTAAACTCTTACCTTTTTCAATGTTGTGTCAATGGCTTCCTTGTGTTTTTTTAATCCTTCCATTTGCTTTGCAGTTCTCCTCAAAGACTGTAGCCTTTGATCATGACGCACAATTTGAGGACTCGCATTTCTTCTATTGTTACTCCAATATGTTATTTTCATAAGAGCAATGTAGAATTGCTCATACATATTTGTTGAATATTCCCATGGTAATCCAAAATCTTTTAATACATTGACTAAAATGAGTCATCATATGAACCTTTGAGGTATTAAATCCAAATCTTTGCCACTGAAACATAGAGCCTTTTAAAGATTCCACAGCCTTGGATAAAAAATAACATATCACCTTTTAATACAACACATTATCAAATGAAAATGAAAAACACGTATAATGCTTCAAATGGAGAATGCAAAAATAGTTGGAATGTAATAATTAACTATAGTAGACAATGTACATGGACATTTGTTCATCCGTGTGCTTCAAGCTCTTGCTTGTGTGGAAAGTGCTTCAACATGCTACATTATACCATTCCAAAAATAGTACTATTGCTGATATAATGTTTTCATCAAACAAAAAAACTAAACATAGAACAATGACCTGCAATGTTTAACAATGCCATGGTGTTAGTGATTTCAAAACTTGAACTAAGTTCTTAATAAAAATAGTTAAAAAAAAATTTGAAAATTTTACCTACATAATAGTTCAATGTTTGAATCCAACAAAATTGGCTTGTGAAACAAAATACCCTCCTTGCTCATTACCAAGAATTCAAAATGATGGAAACCAACAATTCTTCTTAATAAAAAGGAGTCTTCTATCTCGGGGGGTGCACTATATAGGAACTCCGTTGATCACGTACAAACAAGTAGTTTCTAATAAACTATAATTTTAACTTCAAATTTTGAGCATTGTTTACTAATGACTATAGGATTCTACTCCCAAAATTTCAAACTCAAATAAAATATGGAATGATTTTTAGAAGAGGTTAACAATGCACTAAAATGGCATGTTTTTTTAACTCAAATATATTTAGAGAACAAATTTAGATGACCATTGCATCAATATTCAACTCAAAATGAGCTTTTAATAGAGAGTTATTTTTAGGAATTTTTTGTTCATTTTATAAACAATTTTTTCTTATATAATATAGGGGTGTGAAAGTTATTTTTCAGTTCTATAGTGTATCTTTTTACTTCAAAAATTTGTAACTAATTATTATTAAAAAATAAAAATATCAATAATTCAAAACATAAACTTTCAAAGTAGAAAAATCTATTCATATTTTTTTCATTTAATTTTATTTAAAAAAAGGAGTGCACCCCTCGGGTCTTCTATCCAACTCCTTTAATTTAGATTGACGTGGATGAACAGTAGCTATCTCATGCAATTTGCCAACAATCATCTTAAATATCTCAAGGTCACTTTGGTGCAAGGTATCAACATGTATTGCGAGATAAGGATTGCCTAGTTCTGTATCGCCACCATTAAAGCCCCATAGTGCACACTTCCATACAAATGCAATTACACTTTCAATTATCAATATCATACACATTTATATTATAAATACAAACTAAATCCATGTCATGTTTTGAGCAAGGTCAAAGAATTAGCTTACTTGAATAGGATGTAGAGACCAAGTTCTTCTAACCTTTGTAGCTAAATTTGGGTGTACATGTTCCATGATTCCAGATATATTTCTGCCATCTTTGATTTTGTGCGGACGTGGTATTGCATATGCATATTACTAAGATTTTTTTTTCCACATATGCATCTACTACAAGGGGATTGGCATTGGTTGGTGTCATATGTAGCTGTTACCTTACATGATTTGGGATGATCACATATACACGCAAATAGTAGAATATAGACTATTTGTGGTTCTCTTTTAAGATCAATTAAAGAAAGACCTATAAAGCTTGCTTCTTTCAAAGAGTTGAGAATAATTTCAAGACCTTGGTGTAGATACTCCATCTTCTTGGTGGATGACAAATCTAGATACATCATTAATGTGTTCATTAATACATAAATTCCAATAGGAATCTTAAAAAATAAAATACAAATTATATCAATGCACTTCAAACAACACATTATCTAAAACATTTTTAGCATATTAACATATTGACAATTAATTAATTACTTGATCCTTGAAAGGTAGGGAGTATAGCAAACAACTCATGTCCAATAGATTCTCTTCTATTTTCAAAGGAGATATTTTCAATTGTCATCACCAAAGGATTTCCAGAGATCCTTATATTATTTGATAAACAAGTTTGATCACAATAGAAAATCAATGGCGAAATTACAACTCCTGTACATTGTAATGAAAACACAAGAAAAAACCAAGATGATCACAATTTAACATTCATGAAAACATAATTGGCATCTTTTTATTTATGTGAAAGCTATTACAAGTATATCCTTCAGTCTCCACCTATGAAGTTGGCAAAGCTGTCCGTCATGCCAAGAATGCCAAGAATGGCAACCACTTAGTGGTTCTTCCTAGTTGGTTTGGAAAATGCACGTAAATATGAGAAAGGATGAAAGGTCGATGATGATGCCAAAATTCATTGTATCATCTCCTCCCCAGTTTCTATCGCAACGCCAGTGGACTAAAACTAATGCTCTCATTTGATGAACACTCTAAGCTTGGATCCATTATAAATCTTCTTCATTATTACTCCCTCAGGTGTGCTAATTTTGTAAGAACCATTGTTAAAGTTGTGATGCACAACATATGGCCCTTGCCATTTTGGTCTGAATTTCTGCTCGTGCTACTTGATCAACCAATGGTCAATCATCGTAACCAAATCCCCTTGTTGAAATTTGATTGTTTTCTTACCTCCATTGTGCTTGCTTTTCTACATGTTTTGAACTGCTTCATACACTTGGAGCGCAAGACGTCGGGATTCGTCAAGCCACTTAAGCATACCTACTTGTGCCTAGATTGACTCCTTATCTCCAAGTTCATGTCAAATTGCTGTGCGCAACAAAGTCAACTCCAATTTGATCGGAAGTAAAGCTTCGAAACTAAAAGCTAGCTAGAATGGTGTAAAGCTAGTGGATGTCGTGAAAGCGGTCCGATATGACCACAAGGCTTCACTCACGTGCAAATCCCACTCTTTACGTTTGTCCATGACCACTTTGCCTATTATTCCCGCAAGCATGTCATTAATTCATTCCACCAATCTGTTTGCTTGTGGGTAGTAAGGGTTGGCTCGTTTGTGCTTCACTGACATTTTTGAGAGTAATTCTTCTACTAAATCATTCACGAAATGAGTTCCTTGGTCTATAACGATCTCCAAAGGGCATCCATATCTACAAATTATTTGATTAAATATGAACTTAGCTGCCATTTTCTTACTGTACTTTCGAACGGGTGTTGAAAACACAAGAAAAAACCAAGATGATCACAATTTGATACTCATGAAAATATAATTGGCATCCTTTTTATTTATGTGAAAGCTATTACAAGTATATCATTAAGTCTCTACCAATTTCTTCCTCCTCCCATTCTTTTCCTTGTCCCTCCCATAAACAGGCATTTTCCTATATCAAGGAAAGATTGGCAAGTGATTCCATAGTTAGAAATCCACTATGGGACAAGTAGTTTATTATAAATCCATCCGTCACAGAATATGTTGTTGCGTTGGTGCTACTCCAAAATGATGAGGCCAGAAAAGCTCGCCCTATGTATTACGCAAGCAGACTAATGACTTCATACGAAGAAAAATACGCTCCTTTCGAAAAACTAAGAGTAGTGCTATTATTTGCTTGTACAAAATTCAAACATTACTTGTTGTCAAGTAAACAGTTGACCTTGGTGCAAAGTGACGTTGAAGGATTAAAACAACTATTGCAACAAAAGGATTCGGAAGGACGAGCTACAAGATTAATGGCTGCTTTACAATCTTATGACTTGGACATCAAAGCGGTAAAAGGGACTAGAGCGACTCATGCGGGGTTGCTGTTGGAGCTGGGGCATCTGCCAATGAGCAAATACAGAGCACTTTTGGATGACCCGGAATGTTATCTTCTTACCAACGAGCCTGACACAAGCAATGCTTGGAATGAGGATATCATCAATTACCTGCAAGATCTCGTTTTGCCTATCAATTCAACACCCTAGCAACGACGAATGATTCGTAGACAAAGTCAAATGTATACGCTAGTAGGTGATGAGCTATACCGTATTGGTAAAGATGGAATTCTCAGGAGAGCGATAAATGCCGAAGAAGCTAAAAGAGCATTCGAATTTTGTCATGATGGGGCTGCTCCACGAACAGCAATCATGATGCTACAATCCACGTACTCTAGAAACGACAGAACAATGAGTTCGGTTTGAGCTTACACCACAATTCAACACTCTCTTGCAGTTACAACTCTCTTCCGATACTCCTCAGTTGCAAAAACCGCACTGATCAATCATAGCTCTTGAAAAAGGAAAGACGGTTCCGCATATGTATCTCCTTTTGTGAAAAACTGAGGATTGAGCTCATTGTAATCAGCAAACATGGAGGAATAGCTTGCCGACGCGTCCCCTACTCTGTATGCACGTACTTTGAGTTTTATGGGCCATTCACTCTCCTCAGGTATAGGCTGATATCAGATATCCTCCTCCTCCATAGTTTGATTAAGGTAAAATAGCCCATTGCAGTTGCCTAGGAAATGACCCATTGTGGGTTTTTTTGAGTATGTGAGATGTGGGCTACAATGCATGTTTTACATGATAGCAATGGAGTGAACACTAACCTCATTTAAAACTTCTAATTTTTCAATGTGAAGTTCATTGTAAAAATTGACTTTTTTGACCTTTTGTAATAGAAAATATTTTGATTGCATTAGGTAGTGAGATGAGCATTACAAATTCAGATTTTGTTAGTTTTAAGGTAGTCTACAGACTCTATAGGGCTGAACACTTCAGAAATTCCTAGTGAATTTCTAGTTTGTCAAAAAAATTTAATTTCAATTGCACTTGCTATTTCTCACACTTGTACTAATGTGGGAAAAAAATTGAAAAATTTCAACAACAAGATGATGTCAAACTCCTCATTCTGACCACAATGGGCTGTTTTACCTTAATGCTCCCAAATCAGCCATGATGGGGAGTGAAATAAAACTTGCAGTGGAAGCTAGCTACACAGCACATTAGGGCACATTAGGAGACCAGCCTAGCAGCAAAGTTAATGTAAGCTAGGCATCATTTTGTTTCCTTACTTGCAACTATAGCTATTGTTGTGGAGGTTTGCATTAGGGCATGCACTGTCTACAGTTGATGATCAGCCAGCAACGACCCAATCAACTCCCACCTCACCGTGGAGATTGCGTGCTTGTTTTGGAGAGTACAAACAAAAGGTGTTAGCACTGCTCTTCAATCTCTAGATTCATCGATTTCACCAACTGGTACATACAACTAGACTCGCTATACTTGTGGCTGCACATCATTGCCTTGGAATTGCTCAAAATTCACTTTGCTAGTCAGTGGCAAGCACAATCAGGAATTGCAAGCGAGGAAAATAAGTGACAGGCTTCAATTCCCAACTGTTGCCCCGAATTAGAAAATTAGTCGATGGCCAATACAATAACAGGAACTTCTAATTAGGAACGTGAACTTGCATTGCACTAGATCTACATATGATGTAGTAGCAGTATTTGTGATCGCGAGACTATTCATCATGATTTCTAATATTTGTGGAGAAAGCCCATTGTTCTTGATTTAGAAAAAATGATAGAACCAAGGAATTATCTTTAAAGGGAAGCAAGGGAGCGGGCCGTGAATACAAGCCTAAAATAAATAAATAAATGAAGAATTAGGGTTTAGGATGCAACTTCACAGTGCTCACCAGTTTAGGGCACAAATTCACAGATTCCACTGCAGGCAGTAGCTTCTACCACAAAGTAATGGGACAACGATGTCTTGTTGCAGATTGAATGGAGAATCAACCGATCTAATGGTTTTCATTGAAATCTTCTTTGAGGGGATAAAATTTGATTGTTGCAATGGTTAAGGCAGCTAGAGATCCCAAAAATTGTTATGGGAATCATGATGCTTAGTCTCACTATTGTTCAAAATCGAACTAATAGCATGGTAACTTACCTTGACAGGTTTTGGTGCTTTGCCCGAAAGCTGAATGTGCCCAACATCGCAACATTGGAGATCAAAGAGGAAATCTTTGTTTTAAGAGCAAACTAAGGTATAATAGAAGCTATAGAGGATGCTAACTTATATTGTGACACAATCATCACTCACTTGAAATTTGAGTCAATTGCACTTTGAATGTAATGCCCTTTAGAGCATTGCTTTGAAACTTCTCCGAAACAAAAAATTCTGATTGCTATTAGCATATGCTTGGTGTTGCCATTTATTTCTGCTATAATTTGTGCAAATGATGTAGATTGGAGAGCAAGAGAATTCACAAGCATTTGAAGTTTTTCTGATATTTTCTTCTTGAAGGCAGCAAAGTCCCTTGTGGAGTGCATTTGAAGAACAAACTACCAACTTGGTTGATTTTCGTGCAACCCATATGGAAGTCCTACTTCAAGTATGTAATCATATTGTGAATGTGATTGCACCATTGCTGTAATTTCAATCAGTTATTTATTGAATGCTTAGACAAATTTTTTGAAACATTTTTGATGTTAGTATTGCTTTGACGATGCTCATTTTGTGATTTGTAAGAAAATCCTTTTCTATGGAAAACAGTCTAATATAGATGATGTTATCTTTATGCAAGATTAATAAATAAGATTTTTTTAACAGGTGATAAACATAGTAATTGCTGTGGATTTTTCTTAATCAACATTTGAAGTTCTAATCCTCACCATTTGTATCATTTGGTAGGTGCACCTGTTCAATGATTAAGTTGTTGGGAGGACATTGGAACAATCAAGTCCTTTTTTGGCACTAATTTAACACTTTCAACTCAGGTGAACCTTTGGACACATTGTACATCTGGCCATTGCATGATGAGATCTTCAAAGAGATCAATGTCCCTTCCATCTTGATTGGTGTTGTATTGGTCCTTATAGTGTGAGACTTAAAAATTACATTAGATGTTCTCTTTGCAAAATCTTGAAGTCTATAAGCATGCCTTGCCTTCCATTGATTGTTTGAATTAGGTGGGATGGTTTACTATTTCTCTATTTCTCGTGCTTCTAATTGTAAACTTCCATGGTTTGTGCCTACAGCCTCCAAAATTCAAACTTTATAATGCGCAAAAATAAATTTCACATCTCTCCACTACCTTCTCCCAATGAAAGTGGAGCAATGTAGGGTATTCTATTTCTTGACAAGCCAAACAATTCTATTTTACAAATATTGTTTGATTTCCAATTGTTGGTGAATCTTGGCTATAGTGGGGGTTCAAAATGTTGAGAATTAACTTCAGGTGTTTTTCCTTGGTTTTTAGATCCACATTTTCTAGATGTGAAGTTGTTGTAAATAATATTGTGTATGGACCAAGGATATGCAAATGTGGCTATGGAGCAAGTATGCATTGGATTTAGAGTAGAAAAAAAATCTAATTTGTAGTTTGAATGCTAACATATGTCTTCATAATACAGATTGTATACTCCATTGCTTTGCATGGCTATTTTCTGCTTGATTGCTCAATGGAGCATTCTTTGATTCGACTACAATTGCAGCCTAAATCTAGCATTGAAGTCAAGGTTAGTAGGGTTTTATTTCACTTATATTTCTATATGTTCCTAAATGTATTTTATTTTTTGTATTGAAGCCCTCCCTAATAATTCTTTAAGTCCATCGTCCTTTACTAAACGAGACGTTCTTTTGGGACAATAGTTGCACATTCATAGGGGATCTTGGTTGTGTGGTGCTACAATTTAGCCTTGCAATACCACATGATGCTTTGAGTCTTTCTTTGATTGATGCTATCGTTTAAGTATGGGAAGGGGCTCGTGTGTTGGTTGTGTGATGTTTCTATTTAGCTAGGAGCATTATAGGATGCTTTGATGCACCACCTTTTTCTATACTTTTAAAACTTGAGCTTTCTTTCTAACACCTAAATTTTTTTTAAATTTTTGTCCTTTCCTTCATTTTTGCTATAATAATATTTTAATTCATGTGTTTGATTCTATTGTATAAGATGGGAAAAAACAAGTTCAAGGCCCAAAAAAAACACGAGAGAGGAGGGAAGTTGGTGAGGATGATCCAAACAAATACAATTGTTTATTCTGTAAGTGTTTGATATCAAATTTAGAAGAATCTTTGAGTGAACATTATGCTGGAAAGATATACAAACGCTTAGAGAAGCTGCATCTGTATACCCTTATCTTTGAGGGACATAGTATCACTACTAGAAAATTTTGTTTTTCTGTTGTTTTGGTCGCGTTGATCCGGTCAAAATCTGACAGAAATCTGTTGAAATCAACAGATTTCTGTCAGATTTTGACCGGATCAACGCGACCAAAACAACAGAAAAACAAAATTTTCTAGTAGTGTATTTTTCCTACCACTGGTGGAGAAACCTATGAGTGTAGGTAATGTGGTAAAGGTGGCATCCCAATCGATGTAAAAAAGCTTAAAGCTCATCTTTACAATGTCCATTCTATTGACCCTTACAAATAGTATTCAAATTTATCTTTGGATTCAAAGATTTGGTACTCTAGAGGTGAAATCCCTAGAGTTATAGAAAGGGTTCAAAAAATGAGGCCCAAGGTTTATTGGGCTAAAAAATATGAGCTTGAAGAGAAGTGCCATAATTTTGACAAAGTTAGCTCTCCTATACTTCGCATTGACTCTACCGGATGTGAATCCCATTTTTTATTAGTAAATGGATGATTTAGTGGCAATATGCTTATAGAGATGACCGAGCATGCTACATTTCTAAAGGCTTCTAGAAACCTTACCAAGTGGAGAAATGAAGAGGGCAGATCACGATTTGCGAATTGTAACATTTGGTTTTCAATATGCTTATCGGGAGATTGGAAGGTTTGTTTATTTATTTTAACATTAAAAAAAATATATTAAAATATTATATATTTTTTATATTTCATATTTTTATATTTAAAAAAAATATTCTACGTTTTTTGCATTCTATTATTTTTATATTTTTTAAACATATTATATTTTATATTTATATAGTGTGTAATTTTTCAGGTTCAAGCACAATGTCCATGGTTGCTATAGTTGTACTAATTGTTTATGCACAATTATCAGTGATCATTTTGTGGGAGTGTGATCCTACATGCTAGATCCAGAAAACTAGCATTTGACGGGAAATTTCAAAATTTATTCCCTTAAAAAGGAAGGTTTTGAGTCCCCATAGGAGATTAGAAGGATTTCAAAAATACTGGAACTCCGGATCTGGAGAAATCCCATTAGGTGTAAAAACCTAATTTTGGAGCCCTAGAAAGTTCCGGAAATCGGATGACGGCGCCGGCCCTAAAAGCCGGAAATCCGGATCCGTACTAAGATTAGGCTTTGCCGCCAAAACCTATCCCGTACTCTCGTCCGACTGTCCATTCGTCTGGCCAATATAAGAAGAGGACTGTAGTCGGTGGGAGACAAAGTTGCCTTCTTACTTTCTTGCATCTTCGTTTTCCTGCCTTTCCAGCTCTTAGAAATTTCCAGTAAATTGAAAGACTATGTAAGTTGCGATTGTGCAGGGTGTTCTGGAGTGATTTTTTTGTGAATAAGAGGGTTAGGGAGAGATTGTGCAAGGTTTCTTGTAAGCGTGATGACTTCTAAGGCGAGCTGGCGTAGGCTGAGGGAGGAGCCGGAGGACTCAGACGAGCCGATTCCAACGCCATTACCTCGGTCGAAGGCAATTCCGTTAATGCGGGTGTTGCCGGAAATTCCAACCGATGAGGTCTGGCTGGAGCGCCTACAACAGAACCTCACCAACATGGAATGTGAGGGTTTGATGGATGTCCCTTGGGGCATCCGGGAGGAGAGTCTGGTGGCGGATTTGCTTTGACCGGAAAGTGGTATCTTGAATACCACCCTCCGGGCGAAGCCTAAACTGTGGACAGTCAGCGAGTGGAGAGCTGTCTACGGATTCTGGATGGCGTCGGATAAGGTGATGGAAAAGAACCAGGAGTGCATGGAGGGCGAGTTCCGGACGGTGGCAAATCCGAAGGATGGCTTCCAAATATCAGACCTGGTCAAACCGGAATACAAGGATGTGGTAGCGTTTCCCAACCCTATCCTCTACCCGACCAAGCCGAGGCGAGTGGTGGCCAAGGTAGCTTCCACCATCTTAGGGAGCCTCCAGGGGAAGCTGATGATGGATTGGGCGTTCGTCTTCTTCGAGTTGGTAGGGGATCTCGTGCGTTCCCTCTAGAAGGGGAAGAAGGGTGGGAGCCCTCTTCCGGCTTATGTCTCCCACCTGTATTCCCACCACTCCTTATTCGAGGACGCCTATCAGGAGTTGATTTAGCTCCAGAAGTACGGAGGAAAAGAACCCTCTCACCGGGAAGGACCGGATGACGAAGAGATAGAGGACGAGGACCAGTCCACTCCCCTGACGAAGAAGTCCCGGTGGCAGGTGACTCCACCGGTAATGCCAACGGAGGATCCTCCTGCGCCAAAGCAAATGGAGGAGGACGCTCCGGACCGGAAAGAAGAAGTCGGACCTTCTCCGCAAGAGGCCGGACCTTCTCAACAAGAAGCCGGACCTTCTCAGCCGGAAGCTGGTCCCTCTTAAACAGAGGCTGGTCCCTCCCGGACCAGACCTCACTACAAAAGAAATGTGTCCTAAATGACAGAAATCAGCCCCTCCTAAATGACAGAAATTTGACAAGTTTATGTCAATTAGGACAAAAAACTATCCGAAATGACAGAAAATTGTCCTAATTGACAAAAATCTGTCAATTTTCAGTCAATTAGGAGGGGCTGATTTCTGTCATTTAGGACCAATTTCTGTCATTTCGGACATGTTTTCTTGTAGTGCCTACAGAGGCAGAGGAGGAAGAGAGGACCGAGCTCCGACTAGGAGGGTTGCCCTTGGAGGACATTTTGGAATTGGCCCAACACATCGTGTGGCGGATAGAAGACATCATGAAGATTCTCCAAAACTATGAGGAGACCCTCAAACGGGTGTGCTAGAAGATGGCACTGACCGACCGGAACGCCATCTTCCGGAGGACAGACGCTTTGGTGGCGGTGGAGAAACAAAACGCCATCCTGATCGAGGAGCAAAAGAAGTCGGTGATGGAGGCGGGCGCTTTACGAGTGGAGAACCGAATTTTGTTGAAACGAGCCCAAGAGTCGGAGTCCACTTGTGCCCAGTTGGAGAAGGAGCTGTAAACGGCCCTAGAGAAGGCCAAAGCTGTGGAGGAAGAACACCGTCGGCAAATAGAGGCACTATGCCGGAGTATGACCCAACTCCGGAGTTCCTTGGAGGTTCCGGCGGACTATATCAACAAGGCCCGGTTGTTCAAAGCCAACTTCGACGTAGCTGCCAGCTCGAGCCAAGTGCCCATTGTCAAGTGTTTACTGGAGCAGGCGAGATGGATGGATGCATCGCGAGCCGAGATGCGGGACCTGGTGGAGTATTTGGCACCTGCAGAGCCAAATCCGGTAAATCCTCCTTCTTCCTCTCCCATACATGCCTTGACAGTTCCGAAAGACAATATTCCGGAATCCGTTGTTACAGAAGTATCGCCGGTGGTACCGCCTGTTTCGGAACTTTCACCACCGCCAGAGAGACCAGAGGAGTGGATTAGGGTACCATGGTACCTAAGGGCAGTGAGGACCTTCTCCAGGAGACTTTGATCATCGATCTTACAGGTACTCCTCCGGAGACTCGGGGAACTCGGTCGGTTCAATCTTCTCCCTGCCACAAACAGACCCGAAAAGATTCCCAAGGAAGTCCGGAAGTTTCGATAGTCGGAACCTGGAGTGTAGACAGAGGAACCAATATCATAGGAGGTCCAAGTTGGAAAGTAAGAGGCCTTGATGTATTTTCTCCGGGGAATAGTCGGAAGCAGATAAACCTTGACTTGTTAAACGACCTTATTCCTCTTAAGGACGCCAAGGAATAAGGGGCAGTTTTGTACATACTTGTGACAGTACCGGAGTCCGGTCGCCGAGCCGAAAAAATAGGATCTAGTGGATTACCGGAAATCTAGCGGACCAGTAGGAGGGTTTCGTAGAATTTTGAAGATGATGTTAGGATTAGTATAAGTTAGTTTTTGGTGGACCTTTGTGGTCATTCACACTCATCCCATTATTTTCAGTTTGTACCTTTTGAGCTTAATTCAAGCGTTTGGAGGCTTTCCATTCTCTTCCTTCTTGTATTTGGTGCATACTTGTGGAAGTGTGGGTCCATTCGTGCCTTTTTCGGATGCTGAGAACTTACCTTGATTAGCAAGAGTCGATGTTGTGAGTGGTTTCCGGACGTCACTGGATTGATGGGGAGATCGGCCGGATTGTTTCGACGGTAGTGTTAGCTAGTGAGCTGCCTGCCTGGATGCCGGTATAGTCTGAGGGTAGGATACTGCCTCGTGTGTGAGGGTATCTGAGAGGCCGCTAGCAACTTCCGTGGACGGGAGTTTGCAAGACGTGCCCGAATTCCGGATACCGGAATTCCCCATAGACGGAGTCAAAGCCCCGGTGTAACGCCCAAGAAAGTGCGAGGATATCCACCCGGTCGATGGGAGGCTCAGTGTCGGGTTGATGCTAGAATGTCGTTGTAGTCCTTGACCGTCCCTACGTGACCTAGTCCGGTAAGTATTCCGGATTTGTAAGGTGACGGAACAGTAGGATACTTCCAGTCCCTGAAGTTAAGTTAGCATTAGTAGTAGAGGTAGAGAGAGTGTGTGTGTGTGTTTCCGGACACGGTAAACATCTAGATGGTGGATCTGGCCACTTGTCACCTAAACCCAGGGATCCCGAAAGGGGCAACTGAACGGTTTCCGGACTTTTTCGAAACCCATCCGGTACTAGCGGCCGGACCGGACCTCTGGTCCGGATTAATAAGTAGGAGAGAAAGTGAAAACTTAGATCGAGTTAGCCTATGGATCTGTGAGCCTCAAGTCCTCGTGGGAACGATTCCGGAGCGGTTTATTCTAAGTGGGCCTTTAGTGAGAATTAAGGGCTAACTAGAGGAATACTGGTCCGACTAATCACTACACATTTGAAGATACAGTTTCCTAGGGTATTTAAGCATTTAGAGGACATTTTATTGGAGGAGGGCATTGGTGAAGAAGATAATGTTACACTTGGCAATACACCATTTATTACAATGTGTGTTACCTAACATTCTCACTGACACAGATGATGTGTCTTTTGGTTCAGCTTAGATGATATGTTTTTTTTTTAGTTTACATGTTATCATTTTTTGTATCATATTTTTAATTCTTTGAATTGTATTTGATTTATTGAACAAGTACAAAAGACAAAGATGGTAATGAAATTTGAGCTGTAACATTGTACTAAAACCATTGGTGATAGGGGACAATTTGGCATTGCTCTTTATCAAAAGACATCATTTTTGAAATGGTATTCCATTCTGAAAAGCTCAATGTCTAGTGATGTTTATAATAAACTCACCTTGAGTTGGATAAGCAGTTGTAATGAAGAATATTAGGATTATATAGTATAGTAGTATTTCTACTTTGATGTATTTTGAATTTATGCAACAAATTCTATTATTATATTATACTATATTATACTATATTTTTATTTTTACATCCTATAATAATTTCTAGTGGCCTTCATTTTATATATATTTTGCTAAAGCTATCTATGGAGTTCAATTAAAATCATTTGACTTTCACCCCTTTTAGTTGAACTTAAATTTTTTGCACTAAAAATTTCCAAGGTTTAAATCTTTACTATAGAAAATTGAATTGAAAATATTAGAATTTTTTTTTCACAAAATGCTTAATTTTCTCTATTCAAAAAATGATTAAACAACAATAGGTGCAAGATAGAGCAACATTAATCTATGCTATTGACATCTTTCTTCTACAATAGAATAATAATAATTCCAATGTTGGTATTATTTAAATAAACAAATTAAACTATGCATATTTTTGTTTTTGAAAATTATGTAAATTGATTTCAAAAACAAATTCAACAAATTATATTTTTTTAAAGTTGTAATAACTATAGGGAAAATAAAATGCTTGAAAACTTTCACATTTTTCATCTAAATAAAATGAATTAAATCTTTCATGTAGACAAAAATAGAATCAATGAAAAAAACATTCAAATTTCTATGATAGAATTTCTTTTGTTGAATGGATTCCCCTATTTTGAGCCTATATATGCACATTGAACTTTGTTTCTAGACACTGATTGAAAAAAAATTATATTTCTACAAAGCAAATCAATTGTTGTGCCTTCAGAAAAAGTTTCCAAAAACATTTTAAAAATTGAGACTACATGTCCATGTCCAAATCCAATTTGTCCTATAAGTGTACAATTGATGGTCTTTTAGGGATTAATTAAAATTACAACTAAATTTTCAATTAGAGTATTCAAATGAGCACTCTATCATTGTAAAAACATATATTGAGTTATTTCTTATACAGACCCTATAATTCACAATTTCCTAGGATTGTAGTTTAGTCTTTAATCTTTGTTTTGTATTTTTTTAATAATAATAAGCTAGTAAAAAAGTTTGTATATATTAAAAAATACTGTACTACTATTATGTATAATTTTTCAATTTCTTTTAGAAGTGAGGATTTGAAATTACAAGTCCTCTAAAATATATTCTAAATGTAATCTCTTTGATATGTAATCTATAGCAACATTCATTCAAAATTCAATACAAGTACAATGCTTCTTATATATAATATTTTTTATATACAATATATTTTGTAGTATGTTTCTATACTATACATGAGTCAAAAGGTTACTTGTGGAAGATTTGATTGTTGATGGCTATAATAAATACACCGCTATAAAGCTTCTAACTAAGGATTTTTTTGGCTTGGAACGTCCAACTTTCTCTAATATCACTTGTGGATTTCTTTGCGTAAAACTATATTCTTTGTGCACAATTATGTAATTCAATCACATAGTAAGTTTAAGCGCTTTATATATTGTTCAACTCCTATTTTAGCACATGCATGTATTGTATAGTATCTCAAAATGATTTTATGTACTATAGTAGCTTTACAGGTTGTAAGAAGAATGTTGTTCAATTATTTGTACTTAGAATCCAAGTATTGATTACAAAGTTTATTGCCTAGCTATGATGGATGTACAAGAAGATTTAAAGCACAAAATAGAAACTTATCTCTTATACTCCTTGACATTTTGAAACTTTGAGAGGCTTATTATAGCAAAAAGATCATATACTAATTATTGCTTGTTCCAAAAAAAATCATCTTTAGTACAACTAAAATGCTTGGCATCTACTTTTATACTGGTGAGTTTGTTTATACTTTGAATTTTGAATTCATACTAATTATAGGCCACTACAATAGGAACAAAGAATATGGAAGTTAATCCATCATCCTTTAGTAATGTAATGCACACCTTTATTTTTTATAGCTTGATTTAGCATAAGTGAGTTATTGTTGTTCAATCTTTGCACCACATTTGAATTATTTTTTAAATTCATAATTAGTAAAACTTTCTTGGTTTATTTTTTGGAATTAGACACATCTTATAGCATTATTACTTAGAAATCATTGGATATCTTGAATAATCTATATCTATATTTACCAATTACATGAAGTTCATTGTAGTAGTTTAATTTTTTACAACTTTATTTGTGCTGCTAAGATTATTGTTTTAGCATAAAATAAAATAAATTGTACTTCAATGGTTTTTGTTGATGTACAGTTGTCGTACACACAGTTAGCTGTAAGTATCCTTACAACGACAGATTGTTGCAAGTTGACATGAATTATCGTTCTAGGGAACTCTAGTTTGATATCGTTTGAGTTAGAGGTTTCCGGATCATGACTACACCCTCAATTCCCTTTGTATCACTTCTTCACCTCGTTCTGGGAACTTAGTACTTTCCGGATTCCGTTCCGGATCCGGACCACACTCGGAACCTAGTTCCGTCTCTCCCTCGTTTATGGTTTTTGTTGCCTCTATTTTACCCTCAGAGGGTCCGCCCTTGATCTAAAAAGGGGTGGGGACTCACCACTTGTGTAACTAACCTCTCTGCACTCTAAATCTAATGAACAACACACCTAGACAACATAGTTGTATTCTAAGGAGGGAGAAGTATTCTCTCACAGCTTCTGGATTGGCCGATCCGGAGACAGGTCACACAAAGAAACTCTCACACCCATCTTACTACAATGACAGATCCAAACTTCCAGACTCAAGGGAGTAGAATGCCAAGGGAAGGATAGTATACTGATAAGGAGGTTGGTAGACCTTCCGGAGTAGCAGGAGGTCTTTCCTCTGGCAGTCGCTTATCTCCGTACGAAACCTCCCTGGTTCCGGACTTGCAGGAACCTCTATTTGTCTATCCGGATCACCATTCCGGCAATTTGAAGGCATGTAACGCTCACACTCCTTCACTCAGATTGCATCTCTTCCCGGCTATCCTAACACCCGAGAGATCCGTTATTCGAGACCCGGATTCCTCCTCACCCGTCCCTCTCTTGTTCCAGTACTCAAATACACCGCAAACGCACACACCAGCTAGACCTCTGTAAGTGAAGTGTAGATAGTAGTACCCTAGTTGACTTAGATTAAGAAACGAATTTAAATAACATACGTGAAAGCGCTAGGATGGAATGGAATCCAACTAATTTGCCTGCCATTAAATACCAACTGAAAAATCCAACTGAAAAATCCAACGTCAAAGCCTAAAAGCCTGAAAAGAAACCCGGAAATCTAGGCAATCAATCGCTGAACCCCTCTGAGATATCCGGAAAGATCAACCCCAGTTATCCCGAGAAAACCGGAGATTCCTAAGCTACTTGCCTAAAATTTTGGAACCTAGGTCCACACTCGGAAACCCGTTCCGGATTCGAAACTATTTACCCTAAAAACTCTAATGCCTCAGCTTCCGAGTCTTCTTGGAGCGGTTGCCCGCTTGACTAGTCAACGTCTCCTTCACACTTCTACCTGGGGTCGTCTTTGTTGCTGCCCGAGTCTGAATGTAGTGCTTTGCTGGAGACGGATCGCTATCTTCCTCTGCTCCAGACGTGGAGTGCGCACTTTCCTCCTCAGAGTCTTCAATGACTTGGACTTCCGTTCCCTTCTTTGGCGGTGTCTCCTCCAGTGTCATTGGTTCGCTCCTCTTTTCTGGTGTAGTCTCCTGCATGTGCGTGAAACTTTCCGAATTCGTCCGAGCCAGATTGGTCATTCCTTCGATCCGCCCAATGAGATCTCCCCTAACTCCCTGTCTTGGAACTTTGAAAGTTCCCCTCAAAAAGTTGGGTGCCGTCTAAACTCTAGGGGATTTTAGAGTTGAAACCTTAGGCAGTATTGGAACTGACTTCGCACTAGACTCGTGTTCTGGATCCGAAGTTGGCCTCAAGTTTAACTCCGGCATCCGCATCTTGTTGGAAGTGGGCTCGGCTAGCATGAGTATCTCCTTCAATCCTTTCGTCCGAGCTGCACGATGCGCTAATGGCCGCCCTGGAGTACCTGTGACTAAAGGGAGTTTTGGAAAGGTCGAAAAATCCATTACCTTATTCGGATCTAGGGCAGTTAGCAGCTGCCGTATCTCCCCTAAGACCCGCTCTATCCGTGCTGTGAAGTCTACTAAGATGGTCACCACTTTAGTCCTAGTTATGTGACCCTCTTGTATCATCTTAGAATCAAACAGAGCTCCTTTCGTGACAATGTCTGCTATGACGTTGACCGCTCCGGATAGATTCTTGACAAGAACGAGGGTCTCCTTCTCTCTCTGCTTTGAGACCGCCATCTCTCCTTCCGCCCAATTCAGTCGAATCTGGATTTGATCCCGTTCCGCCTCCAACTCCTGAATCCGGTCCTCTTTTTTCTTTAGGTCTTCCGGTTTGGGCAGTCGCTTGACTGCTTCTACAATCTGATTCGGCTCCACCTTCAGAACTTCTGCCACGTCTATCACCAGATCCGCCAGGCTGTCGTGGAGCACCTTGGCTTCGCATATTCACTCTAACCCGGCATTGAAAAACGCCGATTTGGATTCCACTTCCGGATCTTTGCTTGACTCACCTCTCTCCATCACCGGCGGTTTGATCCGTGATCCCGGATTTGTTGACTTCCGCTTCTTCGTCCTTGGATCGATCAAAGGTTCTTCGGGGCTCTCTTCCAGTTCCGACTCGACCGGATCTTCCTATTCTTCTCCTGAGAGCCCATATGACAAAATAGCCTTTTTGATGTCGTACTGGACTATTTCCGCAGCACTCAAAAGTTCCTGTTGGTGGTATAAGTGAAATAGGTAAGTGCTAACTGGACTTGCCTTCGTGCGGGTGCCATGCTCTGCTAGTTTAGAAACTAGTCCGGCTATGACTCTACCCTAGTGGACGGCCCGGTTCTCCATGGCCCCCAAAATTGTATTAGCTATCGTAACGGTGACCCATGTAGGTTTTTTCTGGGTACAGAATTGGGATAAGAAATTCTAGGACTCTCCTATGTCTCTCGTCCTGGCAGTCACTAATAACAAATCCATCCTTAGGATTTGCAGACCCCGTGAACTTTCCGACTACAACACGGTCCGTCCTTGATGCTAACCCGTTTCCGCTCTTCCGGAACTGGTACACATCCGCCTAGATGTCCTCCGTCCATGTGACTGGCCGCCCCCTCAGAGTGAGCTCGTACTGATTTGGAACCCCATGGAGTAGTTCCTGAATCATATCCTCACTCTTTAGGTTCTATGGTCGGTGCAACAGCCCGACACACCCTAGACTAATCAAATCCTCTTCTAACTGTTTGTACTGTTCCGTATGGTCTGGGATGGCCGGAGAAATGATTCGGGCAAGCACAACTAACTTCCAGACAGGCCCTGTCGCCATAAAGCGAAGTAGAAATGAGGGGAGAAAAGAAAGCCTAAGTCAGTTGCTAACTCACCACTCTTTCTCTCAACTACCCACACGGAAAGCTTAGCAAACAAAATAAGAAAGTGGAGATGAAAACCCTTAGTAGAAGGCTTAAATACTAAATCTTCTCCCTACGGTCGTTGGGATAACGGCTACATGATTGTTTTATGAACGGTATCCTATACCCATAGCCCTAATGGTCTATACTTTAGGTTCCTGCGTTTCGGGTATTTCCGGATTCCAGATCCAGATAAGTTCCGGTTACGGATGTTGCCGGAACGCCTATCTTCTATTTTGGGTTTTATTATACTAAAATCAAGTTCTAACTAATTTTTTATTTATTTTTCTACTTCTTTTCACCTATCGCTTTTAAACTTGATCCGTCTCTTGATTCCGGATTCCCACAACAGTTAGAAATGTAATTCAAAAATGGATTTAAAGAGTTGCTATAAAATTATTCACATTTAGTAAGCTTCCTTCACAGTTGTAAAATTATGAGATTATTTTTGTAATATTTTGTATACTCATCATTGGAACAAGCAAAGAATGATTAAACTATTTTGCTTTTGAAAAGCCTTAAGTAATTGCAGTAGTGATGGTGGTTGTCTTTTCTATATCATTAATGTGTAGAAGTTTTTGTATTTGATGTTAGAATTAACTTATTGAATTTGTTGAATTCAGAATTTGAAATGACTCAACGAATGTCACAGGTAGTACGAGCTACATTTAAATCAATTGGCAATGGTAGGAAGCAAAAAATGACTCATCCAAAGACTGCAAGCCAACCAATGTCTTGCTATTGAAGAATATGCAACATTATTGTTAGAGAAAGCTCGGCGCCTAAAAAGTAGTGGATTCCAAACAAAAAATCTAATTTTCTCATCACCTACTCTTCTAGAATGTAAACTTTCATCTCCATTATCTATTCTTATACAAAATGTAATGAATAGATGTTTATTAGTACTAAAATTACATGAGTATTGTTTAAAAGTGTTGAATATAATATGTATTAATTTTATTGATGCTAGATGATGACCTAAACTTTGCCAACAATGGTGAGCAAGGTGTTCTAAATCCTAGACACGCAAGACCTTCCAATGAAGCAACCAATATTCCACATCCAACGAACGTACATGAAAACATTGGTGGACCTTGTATTGGAAGGATACATGAAGCTTCTACAATCGGTGTAGCTCCAACTTCTGTTGAAAGAATTGAAGCATACTACAGGATTCAGAATGTAATAATTTTGAAACAATGCAAAAAGTACAAGGATTCCCTAATTGAGTGTCAATCATCTCTAAAAGTAGAAACAAATGATTTGAAAGCAGCCCTTCAGAAGAATGAGGCAATCCCTGATTATTTGGACATTATCAAGATCAAGGCAATGTTTTATAAATGATTTAGAATTTGATTATTGTATTCAAATGCTTTAAATTTAAAAAAAGTATTTTATTTCATAATTTTATTATATTAACTTCAATTGGAATGTTGACAATTTAATTCTATATTCATTTTTTATAGGCAAAACTCCTAGGAATCATCAACAAAGTTCTTTGTGGTGCATATGATTTTTCCACAATGTTTCCTTCAATTGATATGATGATGGAAGCAGTTCTTATGTCTTTTGAGATTGATGAAGATGCTGAAGCCCGTGCTACATTTACAAAGATGTGGAATGAGCCTTGACTTTCAGCAAAGAGCATTAGATCCATTGTTATTAGGACATTTTCTAACCGAAGATCAAACTTTGGAGGCATAGTAAAAATAGAGTTGTTTTGACTTTTAGGTGTTTCAGTTTTACTTAGTAATGCCACTTTTGAAGAAATTGCCAGCCATGGAAGCAAAGCTATATATGGTGCTATTGCAAAAGCCATATATGGTGAGACATATGATATTGAGGCACCAGTTGAGATTACATTGGAACAAGCACGATGGTTGTTTCATGTTCTTTCATTGGCCATGGCAGGTAGTAACCTTAAGGTACAAAAAACAATGGAAGATCGTAGGATGATGACACGCTGGGAATGTGTGGCACTAGAAGAGGTCAACAAAATGAAAGGAATTCATATAATCAATCCGTCAACTATAGCTATGGTTGATGCTGTTGGTTTTTCTTGAACCTTAAACATTGTATTTTTTGGAATGATATTTAAAATTTTACTTTGCTTTAACTTTATTTTCTAGTTTATAAATTTGTAACCTGATTGTATCACTATAGTACTTATGAAGCATCTTTTACAAACCTTCTATATTGCATAGTTTTTTATAAGAAAGTTCTTCTTATGAAGGTTTGAATAGTATTTATATTGATCACACATTAGATGTGTCTACATATTGTGTATATTAGAATGGCTAATATGTATTGTACATTGTTCTACTCCACTTGGCCACAAATTTATAATTTATTTGATGGCGCCATGACGGGGCCTAATTTGTTTTTACACCAAAAATTTGCAACATGTTGACAAATGAGGCAAAGCGGTTTGGAGCAATCTTTTTTAAACATCAGGTTCTTCAATACCACATCTTCCTTGAATTGATCATATATAGTTAATATTTTAAAAATGTACTAATTAAATTATATTGCTTGTTGGTATGTTTTATTACTTGTATTGAAATGTATCCACTAGTAGAAAAATGAGCGACCAAAACAACTAGAAACTATTGATCATTTCTGTTGTTTCGGTCGCGTTGTCCCGATCAAAATCTAATTGAAACTTTTTGATTTTTTTTGTTGTTTTGGAAAAAAAATTGGAAATTACAAAACCAAAAAAAAACAAGAAGAAGAGTTTTGGAGGGTTGCCCGAAAATTGTGGGCAGCCCCCCCAAAATTTTAATTTTTTTGCTCTTGCCCTTCCCGGGCAATGGCAGGCAGCCCATGCCGGTGGTGGGGTTTGAACCCCCAACCTCCAGCTTGGAAGCCTCAAGCTCCACAGCAACACACTGTCCTAAATCTCACATGAACAAAGGGGTAAATTTTTTATTTATTCACTTGAATTTGGTGGTTTTTGAACTCATCAGAATTTGGCGGCCGTTTTGGCATAGTAAACTAACTTTTTGAAAATACTTTGAACTAACAAAAGTTGGAAAATCAAGCAAACTTTCATCTCCAAAAATCCGTTTGGGATTTGGAGTTTTTAATCAAAAGTTATAAGCAAAATTCAAAGATGATGTTTGAAAATGTCATAAAAAATGTCCCTTTGAACCCCTCTCTCAATTTTGTCCATATCTTTTGATTGAAGACTCTAAATCTTAAATGGAATTTTGTAGGTGAAAACTAGCTTGATTTCCCAACTTTTCTTAGATCAAAGTTTTTTGAAAAAATTTATTTTACTATGCCAAAATGGCCTCTGAAGTCTACTGAATTTAAAAAATATCGAATTGAAAATAAATAAGTAAAATAAAATTTGGTCATTGTATAGTTGAGTACAATAAGTTTTAATCCTCCTTCTTTCTATCTCATACAAGCATCTCTTTTCGCAACTCAATCTCACGCAATGCTCTTACTATTGCATTCTTATAGAATGTCATTCAAGCACAATTTTAAAAATGTTCATTAATTTTTCAAATTAAATGTCATTCTCTCGAATTTTGATTTTAAAAGTTTGAATTTTTTTAGTGAATTATTTTATTGAATGTTTTTAGCTTTATGTAAAAATTTATTGAAAATATTTGTGAAGAATTCTTGTAATTCAATTGCGTGGCTGTATAGAAAACAATTACATGCACATCATTTTATCAACTAGCGTCTCCAAAATAGTTTGAAAATTTGCCAAAAGATTTCAATGTTAAAGATTAGATAATATCCAAAATTTGTAAAATAGGTATTTTTTAATTATAATATAAGATTTTGGCTTGTTGAAGGAAAGATGCCCATATATTTGTTTCCTACATATCTATGCAATTGAATTTAAAAGATTCATCATTAATAATCTTCAATTAAGTTTTGCTAAACCATCAATATTGAATATTACTTTACATTGAGAAAGACAAATTATGAATGTACTAATGAAAATCCTAAGATTTTCAAAGATTCTCAATAATTCTCAAAAGATTTTAGAAGATTCTAGAAGATTCCAAAATATTCAAAGAAGATTCCAAAAAATTCCAAAAAATTCCAAAAAATTCTACATTTCAACTAAATTTTGTTGATTTGGTCATTGCACTACCAAAATCAACAAAAATTTCTGTTGATTTTCACAAAAATTTAAAAATCTGTTTAAATGATCATTCAAGTGCCCAAAGCAACTAAAATCTGTTGAGTTTTTGTTGTTTTGGTCATGATTTCCTAGTAGTGATCCTTTCTTATCTATAGCTTTACTATGTATTAAATCTAATGTTAAATTTACATACCATTGCATATTAAAAATGTTGTTTGATCTAAATACCAATATTTCTAACGTTTCATTTTTTTTTGAAGTCAAGTGTTAAGTTGCTCTACTATAATCAATGTGTAGATTGTTGAATGCAACAAACTTCAACTATTGCATAGCCTATTTGAGTGTTATATGCATCTTATATTAGAATAGGTATGTATATCTAACCTAAGGGGCTTAACTTGAGAACTTCTTGGAACTTTCATTCTGAAATTGAAATTCTTATTTAATTATTTACTCATTTAGTCTTCATCTCGATCTTCATTTAATATATTTTTACTCCTCTCTAAGCAATGGTAGGGCCATTAGTGAATTGTTGTATGTGTTTTGTAGGTTGGTACAATAAACTAATAAAGTATCAATTTATTATAGGTGAAAACAAAAGTATACTTGTGAAGTGTTAGGAATTGATGGTAGCATGAGGCAAATAAATGTTTTTTCTATTTTTAGTATGATTAAGGATTGATATTTATACCAAATTTAGATGGAGCTAGCATTTTTAACTTGAGTTTCAACCTTTGAAAAGTGACTTCCCACTCACATGAATCATTGTGTTCCATTGTAACGATGAAGACAATTGAATAGATTTAGCTTTGTAGTACATGATTACAGTTGTAAAAACTTAGGTATAGAATATATATAGCATCTATTAGGTACTAGGTAGTATTGAATACTATTTGGTGTATATACTATATATTCTACATAAACTTGGATGATTGATCTTTGGCACCCAACATTGACTTTTTCTCTCTCCTTACAATATATTCAATACCAAATTTCCTACCATCATCACTATTATTAGAAGGTGTATTAATGTCTTATTGATGACAAAATAACTACATCAAGAACTTCAAGGCATTTGAATATGGTGCATTGAAACATTATCAGGATAATTTGGTGTCAACCTCCATATCAACTCAATATCAAAATGAGTGGAAAATGACATTAAAATGGCCTCTATTTTTCAACCTTGCTCAACCTTGAAACAATAGAGGCCATTTGATTGCTCAACCTTGCTCAACCTTTCTTGATGCAATGCTATTTTGACATTAATATAAAAGATGTTTAAATGTCAAGCTTACATTGATGGTGTTATTTTATTGTTCTATTTGTATACCACAACATTAGCATTGAATGTTATTTTGGATTATTTTGTATAGTAATTCAACACCGAAAGTTCAAGATGTTGGTGTAATCCCACTTTAATGTAGTTGTGGCATCATTTGAACATCAAAAGCATATGATGGTATGATATCAATGTTACAATTACATGCTATTGTTATATTGACATTTCATAGCTATTTGAGCATCCAAAATACATTGATGAGTGTCATTTTGCACCAAATATAGTTTTATTTTAGCACAATTGTGTTGCCATTTTAACATTCCAGTCACCATATTAAAATTTTCATCAATCTAACATCGTTACATTTCAGCACCAAATCAATGTAATTGTGGAGCCATTTCATCATTGAACTATGTGGTGTACTATATATGTCTAAGTTGTATGTTGCTATTTCAGAGAGTACAATTAGTACAATTTTTACATCAAAATTACCTAGCATTAATTTAGACCTCATTTAGCATCAAAATCATATCTAGTCATTTGAGTGCATTTTAGCATTAGAATGATAATCCCTTCTAGAATCCAGCTTGCATTAATCTAGCCCCAATTAACATGATGTAACAATGACATTAATCCCCACATTAACTTAACAATATGTAGTTTTGATAACAATATGACACCATATTCACATGCCTTGAAGCCATGATTGGCACAATGCTGCACATTTTGCTCCGAATTTTTGGTGTGCACTCCGTATATTGATGCAAGTCCACCCACCATTGTGATTTTACAATTGTGATTTTACAATTGTGATTTTACAATGTTGTAGGCTTGTAGGGTGGAATTTTTTGTAAAGAAATACATGACTGCAACAAACAGAGCATCGTTAGCCACGACGCATTCCTCGAAAATTCTTGTGATTCTGGCAATTTGCAGTTTGGCAAAAATTTCCACACACCATGAAGCATACAAGAAGGCAATCGAAACAATTAGAATTCCATTCTTACACTTAGTTCACACTTCTTGAAATTTTGGCACTAGCTATTTTGGCTCACTTTTTAGAGGTACGATCTTTTTGTGATACTATTCTTCCCTTGGGGGTGCAAGTTGAACGCCCTTTTCATTTTATCTTCTTCTAGAGATCTTGCTACAATACCTTATCAAGTTTCACTCCATATTCATTAGTGAAGCCTTTAATTGAAGAGGTTTGATATTTTAAGTTTTTGCTAAATTAATTTCACCTTTGAAAATTTTACAAAACATGTGCCCAAGCAATAGCTTTAACTCCTAAAGGATTTTGATTATGTTTTCACCAAAAATGCTTCAAAACTGCCATTTCTAGTATAAATACCAAATTTTTGAAAAATAATCATTTTTGATACATCTAATCGTAGGATCTTATATTACTTTGGTTTGGAAATATGTAGAAACATTTTCAGAAATCTTCATTGTGTAGATTGCAAGATATAGCATTTGAAGTAGCAAATTTTTTTTGTCCTTGCAAAAAATTGGGCAATTGCACTTCTTAAGGTCAGATCATTATGAAAAAATGTCCAAAATGGTGGAAACTCTTTGGATTCATTCTTCAAGGCAAGTTGGCTACATGCTTGAAAATTTTCAAATCATTTGGAATTGTACAACATATGGGAAAAAAATAGAAAGTAGAAAGAAGTAAAAGATGATTCAAAATACAAAATTGTTAACAATTTTTTTTTTTGGAATTGAAAAATTTCAATCCCAATGGTTGTAATGTTTTAATAAACAATATACACCCAATTTTTTTTTTTTTTTTTGAAAAATATTAAAAATTGAGTTAAATAAAGGACTTTGAAGTTTACTTTAGAGTAGAGATTCCATAACTACCTTCAAACTATCAGCAACTAAAACTCCTCATAATTTTCATCTCATTAATCAAAATGGAATGATTCAAAGATATCCATGTATAAATAAATCTAAAAAATCAATTTCAAATTTTATTTTTTTTAAAAGTGATTTTTAAAGAAGTTTTTTTCTTGTCCAAACTACCCGCAGAACAAAGAAAACTACATATCATACAATAACTTTTTAAACATGTAGTCAAAAGTTATGAAAATTATTGGGCCTTAAAGCTACTCTTTGGGACACATGTTGTGTGAAAATTTCAATGAAAAAAATGACAATTTCATTCGTAATGAGCTACCCCAAAATCACTACGTTGCCAAAAAACGTCGTTTGGTCCTATAGGGGTTAAGCCACTTATAGCAAAAAGTGTACTTGCCAGATACGACATACACTTGATGCTTTGTAAGACTCAACTTTAGAAGTTGAAGCCGCTCTCATTCTTAGCATGGGCAACATGGAGAACATTTTGCGAAATGTGTTGAGGGCATTGAAGGAGAAAATATATGCACCAGTGGATCCATGTGATGTGGATGTTGATGATAGTAAAAGATGGCAGGTGGTTCTTAGTAAACCAAGAAGGCTAGTGACTTGGAGTGTCGGTTTCAGAAGGCCTATCAGGGGGACATGGAGTCGAGGCAGAGATGGAGGGAGAGGCTCACAGACAAAACAAAGTGACAACAATGGTGATGATGACAACATACGATCGAAATGAAGAAATAATGGTCAGTATTTTTGAATTGCCGAATGGATTTTGGTTAACAATATACAAACCTCTCTAAGGAAATGAAGAACAAATCCGGGTTAAGAAGTTGAGCATTGTAGAGCAAACATGATGATTTTCTCAGCATCCTGAGGTTAATGCTAATCATGTGATGTACATCCCGTACGATGTCGATGGAAGCGCTTGTTTTTATCATAGGATGTGGCTTTCGACAATTCAAGGATTTTCACGTTATAGTATTTTGCCTTTCAAATCTAAAACAAAGTTCTCACGCTCCCAGTCTTTTATGTCATTAACAATATTGTGGTGGTTTTTGAATTTCCACTTCACAACCACCTTGCCAATGACCTAGGTGATACAATTATTGTGTTTCATTTTGAACTCGATTTGCAAATTCTTCATGGTGATGTTCCTCCACCTAGCGATAGAGAGAGAAGGTTTAAGATGCGGTGATTTGAGAGGGGAGTGAATGATGCAGTTTGGCACAAATTTTGTATACATAATATGTATGGAAACGGATTCAAGCCTCCACATGAGTATGACATAGTAATTGGAGCCATGTATTTCTCAAGTGAACGGTTAAGAACTCTTAGTCCTTACTCGGAGGAGAATCTTCTCCAAGTTGCCTTTTATTCTAAGACTGTATGGAAGTGGGTGGGTTCGTATGTCACGAGAATGTATGTAGAGAGTCGAATGGCTCTTTGACAACTTCAAGTTGTCTCTTTTGACAACTTCAATTTTGCTATACCTAAGTACATGTAAAACTCCACTTAATACAGTAAAAAATCTGTCGATATAGGCCGCAACATTTTCCAGGTGTGTTTGTTGCAATCCTGAGTGTTTCAATACTTCTAAGGAATTGCCACATTGTTGGCAGCAGATTTTGTGCGTACTAAAAACGAAGAAGTGTATTTCTTGAGAGCAGATTTGGTACATACAACTCTTCAAACAACTGAGACTCCGGACACTAAGGCTGTTCGAACTTCAAATTTGGTAGAAGTAAATATTTCAGTTGCTGAGCGTTTACAGTGCAGAAATTCAATTTGAAAAAATAATGACCGAAAATTTATAGATGTAAATTATAAATCTCTAAATTATAAATATGAGTCAATCAGTAAGCAATGAAAAGACAATCTTGATGAGCAAACCTACAGTACAGTATATGGCACAAAGGCAGGTACAACATTGACAATGATAGGGACAAAATGGGCAATCACAGGTAGGATGACCAACATCGTCTCTTTGGTCATTGCACATAGTTAGATTTATCGGATTCACAGATTACGCAAAACTAGCACAAAAATAACAGAGTTGACAAAACTCCGCCATAGCCAAGCATCGAGATGCAAGTCGCACAGCAGCGAGGCCGCACACAAATCGATAGCTCATCGGGGTGCAAGACGATGCGAGGATATGGTAGAGGAGAACGAAGGTTGGTAGCTTCTGGAAATCGGAGTGGAACTGCTGGTGCCTGCCGAAGAATGGCGGTCGGAGAATTTTGACTCCGGCATCGCAGACGGAAGAGACGGCATGGCCTCCATGGTCGCATTTCCATTCGCCTGGAACCACTGCTTCACCACACGCATGGAAGGTCGCTCACTCGGAATCGGAAGACAACACAACAGTCCCACCTGCAACACACGCTCGATCGCAGCCCTCTCCGCTTGCAGTGCATGGGATTGGAAGCTCGCGTCCGCCACAGTCACACTCTGATTCCTCAAGAACCAGGGATCCGCCACTTCTATGAGATGGCCGGTTTCGTGGGCGTGCCAGACGCTATCAATCAACACGAAGGAGTCCTCATGATCGGTTGGAGCTCGATTCAACGGCCGCCGCCCCGTCGCGACTTCCAGCACCAAGATCCCGAAGGCGTACACGTCCGTTTCCTTTGTGGCTCGTCCTGTGTGTATCATCTCTGGCGCCATGTATCCCAATGTCCCTGCTAACAATGTGGTCTTCTCTAACTTGTGGTGGTCGACGAAGCGCGCGAGGCCGAAGTCGCCCAAGTAGGGGTTGAAATCCGCGTCCAACATCACGTTGCTGGACTTGATGTCGCGGTGCAAGACGCATTGCACCCACTCCTCGTGCAAATACGCCAAACTCGACGCCACCCCTGTTGTCATGTTCGTAAAAATGTCGAAAATCTCAAGAAAATTGACACTTGAATGGCACAATTGAGACGTTTTTACACACGCGATTTCACAGTAGGAGCATACCTGCAAGAATGAAACGCCGCACTTTCCACGATAATGGCGCAAACTCGCCCTCAAGATGCAACCACTTATCCAAGCTGCTGTTGCACATGTAATCATACACCAGCAGCAGCCCTTCCTTGGAATGACACCACCCACGCAGCTGCAGCAGATTCCGGTGCCGGATCTGTCGCAGGCTCGTGGCCTCCGCGAGGAAGCTCTCCTCGCCAAACTCTTTATTCGCTTTGATGCGTTTCACCGCTACCATCGTTCCCGACGGGAGCGTCCCTTTGTACACATCCCCGAATGCGCCGCTGGAAAGCCGCTCGCTTTCGCTGAAATTCTTTGTGGTTCTGCTCAGCTCCTTAAACGTGAACGCGCGGGAGGTTTCCGCGAGACGTAATTGCAGCTCGTGATTCTCTAACGACCTCTTAATCCTCCAGCGATTCCACCAAAAGAACAGGAGCAATCCTGCGAGGATGGCGACCACGCCAGCTGCTGCCGAGGCGCCCCCAATCAAAGCCACCTTCGAATTCCCACTCCCCGCAACGCTAACCACCAAGTCGCTGCTGGTGAAATTCCACGCTTTAATCCTGTGAATCCGCCGCGACCTCCCCGTGCTCCCAGTCAACCCCACAAACATATCCTCATCCAAAACGCCCTGAAGCTCCAGATTCGTAACCGTTATCACGGGATCAGTCGGCTTCTCCCCCTCGCCCACCAGAAACCGAACCCCCAGTGCCGCCGCGACGCTGTCATAATCAATCCACGCCGTGAAATCCTGCCCTTTGCCAACCCCACAGTAAAAATTGCACGACTGGTTCAGGGAGTTGTTCCGAAGGCCGAGAAACTCCGACGTGCACAGGTCGAATATCTTCAAGCTCGTGCTGTTGACGTCCACGCCGATGTGACTGTCGCTGGGGTCAGAGTAGTTCAAGTTGTTATTGTAGCTGTCGAACTCCACCGCGAACACGCGATTCGCAGGGCTGCTGTCGTGGAAATCGAGCAGGCACAACCCTCCCCCGCGACGCTCATACTCCGCCGCGGTGAGGTTGTTGGAACGGAAGAAGGCGAACGCAATTCCATCGCCGCAGTAGCTGGGATCTGTTGCGAGGTCCAACACGTCGAACGTGAACGTGAAGGACGTGCTGAACGAAGCCACTTGGGTTCCGACGCGCATCCGCAGCGCGTCGTGCCACAAGATCCGACCGCAAGAAGTGTACGCAGCTCGACTACTCACGTTGCCTAGCGCGTTGAGATCGTAGGATAAGAAGTCCGCGTTGTAGAGCGCGTCGCTCACCACCTGAGAGATCCAATTTTGCATTCAATTACCAAATTTTCCTTCAAAAAAGGCAAACATTCTTGCTGCTGTACAAATCTTACAGGGGTCCACCCAGACTTGTACGACTCTTTGAGACGCCAATTTCGCTAAGTTGGCAGACTTCAGAGCGACAATATTGTGACATTGAACTGCACAAAGCTCTCAAAACTAGGAGGTGCATTGAGTTAGGTTTCAAGGCTCTAACGTCTTGAATATTGCTGATGTCGTTAATATCCACCAATACAACAAAATTGACGGTTTGAACAAAGAGACACCTTATTCTGAATAGCAAATTGGAAAATTGGCAATTTAATGGGTATTGATTGTGTTACCTGGATCAACTTGTTGCCGTCGTCGGTTCGGGTGAAGCTCGGAAAGGCGAAGTTGGTGTTGATCTGAGCTTCGACAAACTGCACCAAGATCACGGTAGCAAGTACCAATTCAGTCCACATCGAGTCCTCCTTTTGTCTAGACTCAATTTGAGACTTCAGGCACTGATTCTTATCAAAAACTAAATTGGATAATCATAAGGTGGAGTAGGTTTAGATTAAACTATTCCAGTCTAATCCTGTGCCGGTCTCGCTGTAGACGACGCCAAACGATCTACAAGCTGAATTTTGAAGCTGCCGGCACAAGTGAAAATTGAAAAGCTTGATCAATGTGAGTGGCTTGGCAGTCGGGATTCCTCCGGAAAAATCTTACCACCTCTTCGGCAAGATTCGGGCGTCCCCTTTCTGAGTCAAGTCCCAATTTGCAATCATATCAACGAACAGTCAGATGAGGCAAATTTTCTAAGGCTCCATTCTCACTGAAGCAGAAACTGTTGTTGAGAAGCAATTGAAAGGCTAAGTTACTTTGCAATGGACATTGACTTCTCCTCACTAAACTCTTCTTCTATGAATTTTATGTAATTTACATAATGATATTTACGTTTGACTGAACGTTTTTTCTACAGGTGGTTTTTTTTTTTATCTTCCTGTGGGAAAATAGAAGCATGAGCCCTCTTTCATAAGGACAGCAAAAGAAGGCAATTCAGATTGGCGTTCGAAGACTCGTCGACAAGTAGCGACCACTTTGAGAGGAAAAAAATCACATTGCGCACAATTTGGGAACATAATCTATAACTCCCGGAGCAAGAATCGTGAGGTCCGGCACCCCATGCTAATGATGCTATATTTTTGGACTTCAAATTGTGAAGAAAACGTTTTCATTATACATGAGGGATTAAAAACCAATGTAGGCCACAGTAAAAATATTGAAACGAATAGCAGGTGATGGCTATGACATCCCTCTGCCACGTGCCTTGGACATCACTTAGACTGAACCAGAATCTTCCCAATCAAAGGCTGGAAAGTCTGAAGCTTTTAATTAACTGGACTGGCACAGAAGTCAGTAGGAGCCAGCTCCGAGATGCCCAGGAACTAATGGGTGTGTGCAATACCACATGTTGACAAATTATTTTACAAGTTTTGTTGAATTGTTGGAGACTAAACCAGGAAAAAAGAGAACAAGGGATCAGCTGTGTCGGTAACCAGCTGCAGGTCCAGCTAGCGGCACTGTTTGCAATTATTTCCTGGAGACTCAGTCGTCGGCTTGCAGAGAGTCCAGCTTTTGCTGCACATCGCCCACTAGTTTGGTGATCGTTTCAACCCACTGTCAGTTATCTTGACTTTGGACTGAAGGCCTTCTTCAAAGGAACCTACACTAAAATTGGTAAATAGTGTTGGGTAATAATTAGTGTTGTTCCCTATTTTTTACCCCAACACTATTTTTGCCACCATTCCAACTTTTATATTTTGTTCCCATCTAACACTAAATGCACTCTCATAGAAGTGTTGAAATGATCAAATTTTACTATAGAGTTAAAATAGTGTTAAAATGGATAATTAATGTTTTAACACTAACCTTGCAAATCACAATTAGTGTTATTATTGACAATTAGTGTAGCCAACACTATTTACCAATTTTAGTGTACTATCTGACAGTGCAAAGGTTAAAATCTTGAGTTCGGTTCTACGTTGTTTTGCCATCTACGGAGTTTGGAGCAAAACATGGCGGAGCTCATTCTTGGTCCTTACGGCCGCCCAGTGCTTGAACTTGAGTGGACACTGCTGCAAACTATCACCTTCTTCCTACATCTACAAAGTGAGATTTACACCCAACGTTGTGTCGATCTTAGAGCATACTAAATAACAACTGCAATAGCTAGAGATTCATTAAAAAGAAGATAAGGTTTTTCTTCAGTGGACAATATTTATGCAACTCAAGGAATATACCACACCAAAGTCCTCACTGTATATCAGCAAGGTAGATCTGGGGATCATCACCCTCCACCTTAGGATGCCATAGGCTATGACTTTGTGAGTTCCAAAACTTATTACGATGTGCTTTACGGTACAGTATGTCCAATCTAGACTATTACTGCATCACCAACGACCTGCAGAAAAGAAAGATGCATCCCGCTGCAATTCCCTTCCATGACACTGACCTTCCATCTGTTGTGCACCCCTGCAATTGCTTGAATTAGTAACTATTGACAATCGGTCGTGGGGTTTGCAATGGATAGGCCACAGATCGAAAGAAAATGTCAGTATTCTAGTACTGGTCCCTTCTCATCTCTTCTCTGAATCCCTCACACTTTCTGCAACTCAGAAATTATACCGGCGGACTGAGTCAAATACTGGCCGTGCCAAAGCGTGAAACACCTGTTGAATTCGGAGGGAGTACTCACTCAATACTACGAGCTTTCGGAGAAACAAATCAAATTTTTTAAAATGAATAGTTAGTAGAGCACTACAAATAATGTTTTCCCAAAAGTTGAGGCCTAAAAAGAATTTACCCCCAAAGTTATGCGCAAAAAAAAGTCAATGGAGATTTTTCATGAAAATACTCAAGATAGATGATTTATGGTTTAAGTTGTTAGAAAATAGTGAAAATCAATTTTTAAAAAATTAAAGATAAAATCATTTTTTAACAACTTGATGGAGACCAAATTTCATTGAAGAATTTGTAGAATTATAGTGTTTTTGGATGTCTAGAAATGTGCATACAAAGGAGGCGCTTTATTGCATCTATGTGGAGGACAAGGAATTTACTTTTTTTTTTTAATTCCCTATTTAAACAAATACTTGCAATTATAGTGGGAGAACATGACCTTCAAATTTCCAAGTGATAATCATCACTCAAACCGATCACAATACTAAAAACCCTTTTGAATGTAATGTTTGACAAATTAGAGAAATTGGATAATAACTTTTTTTTTAAATTAATTATATAAAAATATAGGTTGCCCGAGGCAATGTACTATTCACCTCCAATGTCAATTTCAAGTGTAACAAGCTAAATCCCTTAAAGTCATACTCAAATTTATATTATATATATAATATGTGACACCAAAATAATACAAGTATTTTACACTTTCACCTTAATATCAACACTACTCGAGCAAGATGTGTACAACAATTGAATGACCATACTGAAGATTAGAAGTTCAAATCATTTTGTACAAACATTGTTTAGCCACAATTATAGTGTGCAACTTTCTATGTAAGAGTCTTAAGGTATATTTGCATTTGGTGTTAGGGGTGATGTTTGTAACTTGAATTGGGTCAAAAAGAAGGTCTAAATTTGTTCCTAAGACCCTCAGTAACAACACTCTTTAACACCAAGTACAAACATACCTTAAACGTATGTTCGCTCCTTGTGCTGCCACTATGCCCTCAGTGTGCAATTTTGAGTTTTTAATGTGAGAGATTATTATTCTGTAAAGTATGTCCGGGATATTGGGTATTGGTTGGTTGGTTATCCCGTAGGTGACATATTAGAACTTGGTACGATGCAATGCTTCAAGCTCCAACTCAATTCAAATCTACACCTCCAAATTTTGCACCGAATTTTACAGCAGCCTGATCAATCCGCTCTAACATATCGATTGCTCCTGAAAGCCGGCTCTGTGACGACTGAGTTCTAGGCGTTCATGATGGCAAGCTTGGCGATGTCCAGAACTCCTGTTCCTGCTCCCAAGTGCCACCGATACAATGACAGTTCCACAACTTTTTCCTTTCGGTGTGATCAACTACAAAGAAGTCCTACAATTTAGTCTTGATCAAAACCATGCACCGGCCTTACAATGGGTAATTATAAAGTACCGGTCGAGCTTCTGAGAACTTCATCATTTCATCAGACTTCTTCAATTCCGAGGCCAGGTTGAAAAGCAATAAAGATGTTAGAGAAATTTTTACTCAGGAAAACAGACATTGGGAAACAGAAAACGGCTACATATGTCGAAGAGCGAGAGTACAATCAATCATGCAGTGACTCTCATTCATGCATGTTCATAACTTGACATGGGGAAGTTGTCCAGTCAGACTTGTGCATTAGAATATGAGGGTATAGTTACCAACAATCTGCAATTGCAGAGTGCCTGATTAGAGAGGGTTCAGGGTTGGTGTCGTGTTTGCCAACCAATACTCAATATTTTTTTTCACCTACAGAATAATCTCGTGGTCCGCGTTCCACATCAAACTTGGAAACCATGATATCCTCAACGGTACCAATGAGGAGGTCCTTTTCTAGTTCCCAATCAGAAAAGCCAAGATTGATCTCAAATTTATGACGGTGACGTAGCTCAAGGCGAATCATCCTATCGATTCCTTGTCAAGAAGATCGAGCCTCTTGGCATTGAAATGTCTAATCAAAGTCGAACTGGGGATCCTTGCCACCCCTTCCAGCAACTGGAGCTAGATATCCCTTTAGGTTCATTTCTGAGATTGTTTTTAGCCACCACGTAGGGTCTCATCTTCCTCACACATCTATTAAACAGGCTCACCCTCTTCCAAAGCGACCTCACATTCTCTAAGCCCCTCGCTCGATGCACGCAGACCTCAATGCTCCGCAGCCTAGGAGGCCTCGCCCAAACAGCAGTCTGAGGTGGAACAGTTCTCACGTACAATACCAATTCTGCGGCAGGCTGTCCAAATTCATTGCGGACCTGCAAAATTGTTTTGGGTACCGCTTTGGATTCACTCCACCATTGATGGCCCTTTTAGTGAGCACCGGCTCACCAGCAGGGTTGATTTGGAACACCACCATACTTAGGGATTTGATCTGGTGACCCGGCCCGCTTCACTTTTCTCGAGGCTTTCGTTCTCTGCAATGTTATCAGAAAGTGACAATATCGAGCCATCGACTCAAGAAAATACAAGGACAATCACCAAGTATGATATGTGCTTCCGTGGATGTCTTCAACTTCAAATTGGACCCTCCCACAGGAAACGAGCTAGCTGAATATCAACATGCTTTTCAATCTTATTGTCAAAGCGTCAATCAACTCCTATTCTACTAATATTTAGTCTCCATTCACCACACAATAACGGAGACTGAGGTTCCATTCCCCATGCCATACATCAATCTAGAAATTTGCAACATTGGTTTTGTGGTAATTTAAAAAGCAATTTCAATTGATTAAATGTGAGCAATCGAAGTTCACTTGTATGGCCAATGGAATCTGTAATGTAGCATAGAGTCTGTACTTTACTTACCTACTCAGCAGCAGCCTAAAGTCGGTGAGGAAACACTTGCAGTGAAACTTGATCCGGAGATCGACGCATTTCACTGGTGGCACTGGCACTTCCAGTCACCTTCAGTTGTGAGCAGAATTGCTCAAGTGCAAACAAATCTCCCTCTCATTATCAATACAACTTCAGTCCCACACTCGGATCCCTCCAAAGGGTGTTTGCAAGACACAATTGTCCTATTTTTTGTCCTGGTTCCTCAGCTTTAACTTCTGCAACGTGTGGGCAACGTGCAATGAGCCGGATACTGAAAGCTTACAGACTGGCTCTGGAGCCATTCAAATTTTTCTGTACAATGTGGATCATAATTGGTATTTTTTTGGTAAGCATAATTAGCATTGCATCCTTACACAATCATGATCAAGCATACCCAAATTTCAATTTCAAAAAACCCAAACTCTATTTTTGGTGAATTGTTTCATTTAAAATTCGTGATTTTACATTATCATTGATTGAAAATCATTGGTGATGAATTTTTGAATTTTGATTGTGTAGATATGTAGGAAAAATCTATATGCACATCTTTCCTTCTCACAAGCATCTCCAAAAAAGCTTTAAAATTCTATCTATAGAGATTTCAATGTTGGAGTGACCGTATCCAAAGTTTGTAAAATAGATATATCTTTATTCTAATTAGATTTTTCTATTTGCACCTTACATGGTAACTAATTTTGCATGTTTGATCATGATGGTACAATTACTTTGTCAAAATCAAGTTAAATATAGAGATATCCATTTCTTCAAAGTTTGGTCATACAACAATTGAACTTTTTGTTGATCATATCTTTGTTACTTAAGGGGTATTTTTTAATATGAAAGGTGTGCGTATATCCATGCAATTGAATTAAAAAAAATTTGTCACCCATTGTATTCAATAGAATATTATTTAAAACCACAAAAATCGACTTAAATTTTTTTTATCAAGAATGGGATTTTACTTTTTTTAAACTGAAATTTGGTATGTTTGATTTGGATTGGGTATGAATTGAGTGATATTTTTGCAAGACAAAAAAAGACAATTTTATTCTATATTATGTACAAATCTTTCAATGGCTCTATAAAGCAGTTTGTAAGCTTTCAGTACTCGAGTGTACATCCAATGTAAGTGAAATTTGAAATGAAAGTATATTCATTTATCTAATAGTTGAATGCCACACATTTAACTACCTCTGGACTATTAAATGAATTCTATATTAAACATACAAAGATCTCTAGATAATATCATTCGGAAACCTCTAAATGTTTGTATAGATCTTTGGATGTTTTGTATAGATCTCCTAATGTTTTGCATCATCTCTAAATGATCATTTTTTTTCTATTATTAATTTTGAATCCTTCAAAAGTATAGAAGTAGTTAAATGTGGCATTTGTAGACATTGAGTGATATTTTGAATTTTTTGAAAATTAGTTTATTATTTTTTTTTAAAAACAATTACATGTCTACTTTTGTCATTTGAGGGAGGGAGGTAGACCTATTTTCGACTTGGAAATATAAATTTGAAGTTGAAAATTGGTTAAGGAGGTGTTGTTCTAAGATTACATAGAGTGACAATGAGATTTTATGCAAATTGTGACATATGTGGTATGCATGAGGGTTCTAAGTGTGCATCCTTTGCATAAAGACTAGATTGAGAAAAAAATTCCTTTCACAAGTATTTTGTACAATTTAGGCACGTTGAAATGTAGAAAAATGGACATTTTTTAATTCGTAAAATAATTTTTTCAAAATTACTACAAATCACAATGTTCTTGTATCCATTTATATTAAATTTTGGTCCCCTTAGCTCAAATAGACCATAGTAGTTAATAGCAGTGCATTTTATTATAGAACAAGTCCACTAATTTTTAATTCATTTTTTTATGATTTTTAATGTTTTTATTGATTTTTTCTAATATTTTAATTTGATTTTTAATGATTATTAACATTTTTATAATCTATATAGGTAGAACCTTTCTTATCGCATATCCCCTTTGTACATAACTTGTAGTAATGGAATTTGTAGGTGGGCCCAATTTGAAGAACATTTTTTAAAAATAGTGTTGAAAGCATTAGGAAAAATTTGAAGCCTTGAAAGGAAAGATAGACATATTATCCAAAGTTTCCTATGTTGCTTATTTTTTCTTGACCAAAGCATTGTCATCCAAGTATATCCTTTGATCCAAGAATCCGATCAATGAAAAAAATATTTTTATATAAAAGATATATGACCATATTTTGTATCAAAAATTTTAAAAAAATAAATTTTTTGATGAATAGGGTTGATTAAAGAAATGCCAAAAATAGATGATAATTTTTTAAACTTTTTTGATTTTGATTTAAATATTTTATATAGAAAAAATAAAACTATTCTATTCTTAGCATGTATTAAAACATATTTTCTAAGAAAAATTAAATATTTAGTAAGAGATGCAAACCCTAACCATTCCCGAAGTGTAGTATCACTACTAGGAAGTAGTGATCAATCTAACAACAATCTAACAAAAAATCAACGATCATTTATTGATTTGCATATTGTGAAGTGTGAAATTATTTAAAACCATTTCTTTTTAGAATCTTTTTAGAATCTTTTTTGGATCATTAGAAATCTGTGAAAACCTTTGAAAATCTTTTTAGAATACTAAAAAATATTAGGATATCTTCAAGAATCTTTAAAAAATCTTTAAAAATCTTTTAAATTTTACGAGATCTTCGAAAATCTTTAAGAATCTTTGAGAATTTTTAATTTTTAAAATCTTCTAGAATTTCCTTCAAATTTTGAATATAAAGGTTGAATTGAAATTAAACAATTTGAATTGAATTGAAATTTGATTCAAACAAATAAATTTGATTTAAATAAATAAATTTGATTTAAATAAATAAATTTGATTTAAATAAATAAATTTGATTTAAATAAATAAATTTGATTTGAAAATAAATAAATTTGATTCAAATCTAATTTGATTAGAATTAAAATTAAAATTCATTTTCAATTGAATTTTCTTCTTAATATAATCTAATTAGAATGCAAAAAAAAAATTGATTAAAATTAATTCATAATCATATTTTATTGTGATAAGTAATATAGCAAGTCTAATAAGTTTTAGATTTTTTTTATTGTTTCTTTTGATGATTTTGATAATATGACTTTTCTATGGACACTTCTAAAATATTCTCATTTAAATTTTGAATTTTGATTAGAATTCAAAATTTTGAATCAAAATTATTCAAAATTTTGAATAGTTCCAAAAGAAATAAAGAAAGATAGAGATATTGACATGGTTTTTTCAATATTTGACTTTAAAGTTATAAACTATTCAAGTACTAAATTTTGTACTATTCAAATTTAAATATTTAGTTCCATATTCAAATTTAAATATATGGTTCCAAATTCAAATTGAACTATTCAAATTGACCTATAGAATTTTTAACTATTTAAAAATAAAAATTATAAATTTTTAACTATTCAAACTCTAATTAAATTTAGAGTTAAACTATTAAAATTTTGAATTTAGAACTACAAATTAAAAGAATTAAATTTGATTTTGGCCAAAGTACCTTCTTATAAAATGCTTGCCAATAAATCTAAACATCTTAGAAAAACTTGTAAATTTTACCTAAAAAACAAGACTTCAATGCAAAAAATTCCAACAATTTTTATATAAAAACAAAACAAAGTATGAAGGAGAAAATGGCCTTCAAAGTCTACTTAATTAAAAAGACACCAAAGTAGCCAACCTCCAAAGAATAAATAAAATCCAAATTTTCCTAATGTACATGAAGTTGTGTCCTTGGTGCAATGGTTGGGTCTTAGACCTTTGATCTTAAGGTCTAAGATTCAAACTTTGTTGGCAGTATACTTACCCATGTAGTAATCCCTAGTTGGTGGAACTACCATGTGGCAAATGCCTATTGAATGTAACAATTTTTTAAAATTTAAAACAACAAAGATATTTTACATTTTCATTGTCCAAATCAACAAATTGAACAACAAAATTCCGTTTAATTTTGACAGGGACAACATGACCAAAACAACTTAAATAAATAGTAGATTTTGGTTAGATTTTTGTTGTTTCAATCATAGATTTTCTAACTAAAGATTCCATAACAATTCCAAAACCTCTACCAAAATAAATTTGATCCTTCATAACTTTTGCAAAATAATATCTAAATGTTGCACTCTTGCAGTGGGTTGTCATAATTGAACTTCACCTAAGTGTAGCAACAATTTGCCTATATTTTTTAAGTAAAAATTTAGAGCTCATTGACAAACAAGCATGGTATTATTAAAAATTGCTTTCTTTTACATTGTTCTTATGTTATTTGAATTGCGTGAACAAATGATCAATTGTTGCACAATTGTCACTTACATTGGAGTTGATTGCAATTTTGTGTTTGTTCAATGATGAGTCTAAATTTCATCTACAATCTTGGTGAAACTCCAAATGACTCTATATAAAATTGCTATTATATTGAGCAACTCTCTACTTGGGGGTAAAAGGGGCTTGTGTCACGTGTTTACAATTGGAAATATGGAAGTTGTGCAACCCAATATGTTTGAGCATTTGCAAAATTAATAGAATATGGAATTAGAGAGGGTATGGTATTGTACAATCGAGGCCAATTCATTTATGAACTACCTATTTGAGTCATTCAAATTTTCTTTTACAATGTAGAGTATAATTGATAGATTTTGGAAGAGATAATTATCATTGCATCCTTACCCAATTGCACTCAAGCCTACAAAATTTCAACTTAAAAAAAACATATCTCTATTTTTGGTGAATTTTTAAAGTTAATTTTCATGGTTTTACAAGATATTTTATTGCAAGCAATTGGTGGTAAATTTTTAAAGTTTGATTGTGGATATATGTAGGGAGCATCCATACGCACATCTTACCTTAGGCAAGTTTCTTCAGAAAAGTTTTACAATTCCTTCTATAAAGTTTTAAATATTATGATGACAATGTCCAAATGTTGTAAGAATAGATATTTCTTTGTTATAATTAGATTTTTCTATTTGCCACTCTTTGGGGGACTGATTTTCTAATGTTTACATCACGCTATGCAAGGAAATGTGCACGGCTCAAACAGGCAGTTCGTAAATGAACTGGACGTGACTGTACTGTACAGTACACTCAAATAATACCGATGCAATGCTGCGACAAACTACCAGCCAGTTCACCTAAAATTAAATTGCAGAGATATACACATTCATTAATTCAGCAAATTGATAAAGCTTAATGAATCAGGATGAGCAGTTTTTTTCCACATGCTTATTTTCGTGCTGGTCTCTTCTGTCAGCCCCGATTCACAAGCCATTACTGAAGGAGATGCTCATACAGTATATCCATAAAAGTATAACGGCAAAGACTGCGAACATGCCCAAGTCACATTGACAGACAAAAAGAAAGTTCCAACGCACACGTATTTCAGTGTGCTCTGATTAGTATTATCATAGCTGGTTAATTCTGTTTGAGCTACCACCAAAGTAGTACATCCTTGTATTAAACTAACTGCACCAATCACAACAATCCTACCACCACGACCCTGAAATTGAAACCATCGAATCTACAAATATTGGCCTGCGCACAAGCCATTTCTGAACTTCTCATCTAGGAGCTTTGAACCTATATTATGTATCTACCCTGTGACCTCATTACCTTAACAACATCCAGAGAATGTTTCGAATCCAAATGAATCTGCAGGGCCGGTCAATGCAAGCAAATTCAAGGCAGACAGAGAACAATTCAAGTATGCCTCGTCATCCGAATTTTGCAAATTGATTTATCTACAAGATATCAAGAAAAAGCAAGTGAAGATACTGTCCGTCGTCCTGGGATTAAATCAAAGCCTCCCAACACGTGAAGGAAGGCGCTCACAGCTCAATAGACCTCCACATGCCACTGCTTGTTCTTCTTCAACGCGGCCAGCTTCGCCTCCCAGCTCTCGCCCCTGGACTCCGCCACCCTCTTGAGCATGTCTTGGATGCCCGGCATCATCCCCCTCAACCCACAGAAGTAAATATGCGCGCCCTGGTCCAGCAGATTAAAAAGCTCCTCACTGTACTCCTCCATCTTGTCCTGCACATACAGCTTCCCCTCCTTAGCATTTTTCTGCTCCCGGCTCAACGCAATGTCGTATCTGAAATTCTCGGGATACTCCTCCAAGTACGAGGAAAATTCCTCGTGGTACAGGAGGCTATCAGTGTTCGCCACTCCCATGAACAGCCACGCCAGGCCGTTAAACTTGAACCCCGTCTCCTCCATGAACATCCTCCGTAAGTAAGCTCTGTACGGCGCAATCCCCGTCCCTGTGGCCACCATGATATGCGTAGCTTTGGGATCGTCCTCCGGCAATAAGAGAATCTTCCCAGATGGCCCAACTACTTGCACCTTGTCTCCAACCTTGGCGTCGCACAGAAAGTTGCTGCAGATGCCTTTCTTCGCAGGATCCTCTCTCCCTGTCTCGGCGTCCCAGTAGACCGCTCTGCGAACGCACAAACTCGCCGTCTTCCCGTCAAACTCGTCACCATATCTCGTTGAAGCGATGGAGTAGAGGCGGACGGAATTCGGCTGACCGGGCTTCTTGGGATTCTCACCAGGAGGAATGATGCCATAGCTCTGTCCCTCCCAGTACGGGACGTTCCCCCCGTGGTCGATCACGATGTGGCAAGTCTCGCCTGGTGCATTGGGTCCCACGATGCGATCCACGGACTTGATGGTGGCAAGGTAGGGGGACTTGTTCTTGAAGAGGTGCATGGGGGCTTCTTCGGCGGCTTCGAGCGACGCAGGGGAGGTGGAGACCTTGGTGGTGGAAGTACTGGCAGAAGATGTCACAGAGAAAGGGAAAGATCGTGCCCTGCTGGACGGGTTCGCAATCCATCGGAGGTGATGCGGCTTTCCGCCGAAAAAACTCTTGAAGTGCACAACATCTTTTGTCGACTGACGACTCAAAGCCTCTACATGGCGGGCTTGGATCGATGTGGTCACCGGCTGCGCTGTCAGCTGCATGGTCGCCATTCTAAACCTCCTTGAAATTCAACTCAGCATAGAAACGCAATGAGAACTGGGGTAACAAAAAGGAGCGAGAAAATTGCACCAGCAGTCCCGACCGCAGCAAAATTCTACACCAACAGGTACCCAATAAAAAAATCAGCAAGATGATTGCACCAAAACTCCCTCTAGCCACAAAATCGTAAACCAAATGTGTACCCAACGCAAAATCCTAAACCAAATGCCGTGTACCCAACACCAGAGATTCGATAGTTCATGAGATCACGTGACAGTGAAGACCATAAAAGTGAAGCCGTGCGATTGAATTGAAGTAGTTCACTTTGGCAAATAGACAAAATTCACACTCTTTATAGACGAGCAGGGGCATTGAGTGCAAGTAAGCCAGGCATCGAATGTGGGCGTGGCTTTCCGGTTGGGGCAATGGCAACAGGGCTCCCAGCAAAAGGAGCCCTACAACGCAGGCCGTCGCGTCGCAATGTGAAAACGAGGGAGACTCTGTCTGTGAGCTGTTCTCGCTGTCTGTCTGTCTCGTCCCGCCCCTCAAGCATCGGAAACTCAGTTTTCTTGGGCAATAGATCCCATTAGGTTTTGAAATTAGGGTTCCTAGGGCAAGTGTGACATCCACTGCTGTTAAATCAATTAATGTTTGACAAATGTATTCGACAATGCCTAAAAATAGAAAGATTCATCTTTATTCTCTTACAATGTTTCTTTTTAGAAATTTTTTTTTTTGCCAATCCTATCACCAAGTACAATATTATGTTATTCTTAAAATGATTGAGTTCATTAAAATTATACTCTAACTCCCTTGAATAATTTGATTGTTTAAAAGACAGTCATATTGTAACTGAAATGGTTTGAATAAGAGGGCAATGTGTTCTAGGCAATAGGCTTCCTTATGTGAAATCCAATTAAGCTTCATTATTAAAAAAAAAATTATGAATCTTGGAATTAGTGAGGGATGTTATTTCTCATAATATGCCTCATTAGTAGAAAATTGTGTTCTACAAAACATTTTTCTCTAAGTTAAACATGTCTATATATTGGTATGTATTATATCTTGTGTTTCTCATAATGCAACATTTGTTTGACAAAACATGGCGGATATGAATATATTTGCCTATGTCATACCCTTGCATTTCAACAAACAAGATAAATGTCAAGGCATATGAGACTTAAACAAGCATAGTCTTAGCCACAACATGATTTTGTTAAGCATAAAGGGAATAGTTTTCTTGGGAACATGCATAGCTTTCAAAAAGTATAGGATAATAAAGCAAGGTGAAAGCTTAATTAGCCACTTGTAGTAAAAGGTAGTGGTTGTATTTTTAGTTGAACTTCATTCCTTAATCAAGCATGGTAAATCAATTTTGTTTAAATTTTGTTCTATGTAGAAAAAGATATGAAATCAAGTTAGTTTTGAGATCCCAAAATCCTTTTGTAAATTCAAACCTCCAATAAAAAGCTATGGACAAAGTTCAAAGAAGAGTTTATGCACATTTTTATAATCCCTCTCATAACTTTGTTCATAACTTTTTATTGGAGGCTTCTAATTATAAAATGGATTTTTGAGGCTAAAAACTAATTTTTCTTACATTTGTTTACTAGACCAAGTTTGGAAAATGTTGATTTAGTAGGCTTAAACAAAGTATGAAGTATGAAGTACTAAGTGCACAACTATTCCATTTTTTTAACATATCCCATATGGATTGTCATATTTCTTGCTTCCACTTGTAAGATAAACCAACCAATGACATCTTGAATGATTGATTTCCCTTGTTGGTATTGTGAAAATTTGAAAAAAAATTCCACATAATGACACATGTGAGAAATGGCAAGAGCAATTGAATTTTTTTTTATAAAGTTTAAATTTATTATGAATTTTTAAAGTGTATAGCCCAATTGGCCTAAGGAGTTTTTAGACTACAATAGACCTAACATTTAGCAAACATAGCTAATGATAAGACAACTAACATTCCAATGATCATTTGACTTATTAAAATGTAGTCCAAATCTCATTTTTTTATTGAAGTTTGTGGCATGGATTGATGCAAGACTTTAATGGATTATTCTGTAGGAGTCTAAGATAGGTTTTTTGTTTGTCATCAACTACGTTACCTTACAAAATATTTGCCTTTTTTTTATATATATCAAACATCAATTGGAATGAAAATTACAATTGAACATGTAAATAATAATAGAATTATTTGTTATGTATAACACGTTTTTTTTTTATGATAACAACAATCAAACAAGGATTGCAATGACATCATGTTGGAAGCAAATGCATGTATTGAAAAAAACTAAATCCATGTCTTTTCTACCTCACTTGCCATATCATATCCACTTTACGTGCCATGTCATATATAAAAATCCACATAGAAAATTCAAAGGAGTCCCACTCACGTTTACCTTAATATATAAAATATTTTCTTTAATATTCAAATTTTTATATTAAACAATGTTAACTTTAACAATATTTAAGTGACATTTTTTTGGTAATGTGAGATACTTTTTCAAACTTGATTTTGGGTTAAAATTGATTTTTTATAAGGCGTTTTCTTCTAGCTATTGAATCAAATTAAAGACAATTTGGTATATTTTGAAAGAAAATTAGGTTGTTTTTATGAAAATCTTAGACTTAGGTGAACCTGTTATATAAAAAAATATAATATTCTAATTGCAATTCAAAATATAAATCCTTTTAAGGACTAAAAAGATAAAAAAAAGTAGTGTGTTAGAAAAGGATTGTCTTTTCTTCAATTCCAGTTTTTTTTGTTAAATCAATGTAGTGCTCTTTTAATAACAAGGTTTGTTATTATGTGAGTTTAAGAATATGAGCCTAAGAACACAAGCCTGTGAGCTTAAAAGGCTATACACCTTCCATATAGAAACTTTCCATGATTATAGTGTAACTATATTATAGATACCTATAATAGATGTTTATAATATAGGTATAATTTGTAGGATATCTATTTATATATATATATATATATATATATATGCTAAAGTCTCACATGCTCATGTTTTCATGTTTATATTCTAGCACCGTTGTTTTATTAATTAAGGTGATACAAATTTAATTCAATTTGAATTATTTATTCTTTACAATAAAATAAATTAAGATGGTCATTTTTAAATTGCAAATCTTTGTTCTTGAAGGAATTAACCAAGTAAAGACAACGATGACTAAAAGTATTTTGATGAATGATTTTCAAAGAAACCATGAAAAAGGAAAAATGCACCTATTTATCTTGGGATTTGGCTACAAACATTGAAAACTATTCAAGGCACCCTAGAATATTATTAAAATATGATGAGTATCATACAAGGCTTCTAAAATATGCCTCATACTTTGTCCTTTTTGTTTGACCTTTTCAACTCTTCATTATAAGGGTTGCTATTTTGTGAGCCTAGAATTATGAATACATGAACAAACTTAGAAGACTTTACATCTATATTATAGGGAATTATACTATCAAAACCTTCTAAGATTATAAGGTAGGTACCTATATTGTTGATACTTATATTATAAAAAACTTCTATGATTACAGGATATCTATATTATAGAAATGTCTATTATAGGTGTTTATGTTTTAAACACTATCAATGGTTGTAGGTTATCTACTTATACATATGTTGAAGGATTGGGTCCTTGCATTTCTACACTCACATGCTAGCACTGTTGCTTTACAAACCCATTTACAAGATAAAAATCCAATTTCAATGTAAATACTATCATCCTAAAAATAGTTTGTAAAAAAGCATGTGAAGACCTCTCATGATGAAATTATGAAAAAATCCCTTTCATAATTTACAAATTTGCAAATTCTCCCTTTGGTAGAAAAAATTTATAATCCATCCAAATTTGGGATGAGATTTTGAAAAATCATTTGTAAGGTCTTAATTTATGTCCAATAAGGACTCTTTGCACAAGAATTTTCTTCTACACCAAGGGATAATTCCTTTGAAAATAATCCTCTTTCCAAATCTAAAATTCAAATAAATTTACAAGAAAAAAATTCGTAGATGCTTTATTATGACGCCTTTGGCGATCATGTCCATAATTTGGAAAATTTTAAAAGCCGCTTTGATAATTTGTCTCCTCTTTATTGGAAAATCTGGGATTTTTCCATAGGCATTGATTGCATCTTTCCTTATGAAAATCTTCTAGTTCATTTCTTTTAATAACAAATTCTCATTAGCTACTTTCCTTCTACTTCGAATTTGATACAATGCTCTTTTAAAGACATGCCAACTTTGAAACTAAATTTCAAATTTGATTATATTGAATAGACATAGATGATTGAGCAAGGGATAGCCGCCAAGTCCAACCCTAAAACTATACCCCTGTTGTCTAAGCACTCCAAGCCCCACAATGGCCAACCCTAAAGCAATCCCCACCCCCCCCTTGTGCATGCACTCTAAAGCCTCTCAATGGCCACTCCTAAAGTGATACCCACTTTCTTTAAAAGTATACTTACTTCTAAGAATCTAGGTATCAACTTTGGATTCAAAATGTCAAGTAGTTCAATCTCACAAATTCATGAAAGCAACAGCTACATACCCACCTTTTATTTTTACACACACATTGGTTGTTAGTCCTACCAATTTTTTTCCCAATTTTGGATCCTCCATTTACTCACTCCAACTAGTTGTTGTTTTTCTTTTTTGGCGATTTGGTGCAAAATTGCACCACTGCATCACGCCTATAGAAAAAGAACATGAAACCCCCCTATAAATTGCCAAAAAAATTTAAATTAAAAAAAATCTTGGATGAAATTGCCAAATTGTAGATGAAAATAGAATTATGGATATGTGATATGTGCTAATGTGATGTTTTCTATTCATTATGTGGATGAATGTTGAAATTTGAAGCACCTATTACATTTAATATCACCACTATGGCACTTCATAGAAAATGAAAAAAACCCCATCCAAGGCACCGCTAACATTGGTAGTGTCTCAAGCGAGAACAAGGAAACTAAGTTCACTTCTCCCAAATGTCGGTGCCTAAAATCTTACTAAGCAAGCTTACCATAACACCACACGCACATCCGTGTACCAACTAGAGTAACTTGCGCTCTTCCTGTGGCTTTCTCCGTCACCTCTCTCTTTCTCGAGTCTTGCTTTCCACTGCTTCTTGCATTTGCATTTGTTTTTTGCATCCTCTGGGCACCTTGCGATCGCTCCCCTCATCAGTCTCCATGGCGGTACGTGCATCAGTCTTTTCGCACGTCAATGTCTTGATGCTGTACTCATGGCTCAGCTCGGGCTGCTACTGCTGTTGCTTTCAGTACCCCACTTTTTCTTTGAAGATTTTGTTTCAGGGGGCTTGCTCTTCCTTCAGATTGGTCTTGGAATGAGAATGGGGAGGCTTCTTTTGTGGGTTTGGAAGATGGAGTGAGATTCTCGGGGTTTGGGGAGGAGAGGACAGGGGTGGCGTGTGTGAGAGGGGGTGATTAGGGTTTTGCGATGAGATCGCGGGTGCTGATTGATGCGTGTGGGCTGATTGGAGACAGACGGTGGAAGAGGTTCATACCGTTCGAGTGAGTAACGTGTCGCCGAAAGCGACCGAGCACGACATTCAGGATTTTTTCTCCTTTTCCGGGGAGATTGAGCATATCGAGCTTCACAAGTGAGTGTCGATCTTTTACTCTGGTGATCATCTGGTGAATGGATCGTATCTTGACGGTCGAGTTCCTAGAATGGCGTTACTTGAATGTGCTCTCTGGTTATATGGGACACTGATCCGACGATGATTTCGATTGCTTCGAAATCTGGACTCGGCAGAATTGGCAAAATCCAGAGGGTTGATCGACCTGTACATACAGGATCTCGCTGTCAGAGTATATTCTGCAAATAATATGCCCTACGAACCTAATTATGTTTCAATCCTAGATGGAGGATCAGATTTGAGATTATTTAAATGACTCTTAGGGTTCTCTTTGGAGCTCTAATTTTTATTTATGCGTCTGTAGGGATGGTGATTTGTCTCAGACGGCCTTTGTGACGTTCAAGGAGGCGCAGGCTCTAGAGACAGCTCTTCTGCTCTCCGTGAGTTTTGAAAGTTAACATGTATCCATGGTTTCTTGTGTTTTTATTTTTATTTTTTAAAATGTCGACGGCAGTCTCTGAATCAGATGACAGCGAACCAGCTATGGATGTAACGTTCTTTTGAATTTGGTTCAAACAATAACGGATTTCTGCATTGGCAGGGAGCCACAGTTGTGGATCAGGCCGTCACTATCGCACCTGCAGATGAGTCGGAGCGCCTTGCAAGAAGTGTGGATACCATCTCTCTGGACGCGGGTTCTGCCGAATCTACGGTATGCTCTTTGAAAGCATTTGTCTGTATTTCATATATCTAACTCTGTTGTTGGAGTCACTACTAGAACGAGGTTACACTGGCCAGGGTGATAATTTTTTTCCCTACTAATATATTAGAGGGTCATTAACTTGTATGATATTAGTGCTTCTTTGTTGGTTAGAAGACACATTCCAAGAGAACCATCCTTTAGATTATTAAGTTAATGCTAATCTAATTGAATATAAGATCAATGTTGCGATAACTTTAAGTTAAATTAATGGGGCGCTCTTTTTTGACATGCATTCACAATGGAAAATACTGCCCATGTAACAATGTTCTGGTTGCTACTAAATACCATGACTAGTGCAGTCATGTTTGAACTCGTTCATTCCAAAGGTTCAGGGAGGTTGCCGGTGTAATCCTTGAATTCAGTGGTTTTACCCGCTGAAGGTTAGCCCTTCAGTTTGACCGTCATGTTCTACTTCTCGTTTTGGGTCTGCTCTATCCCGCACTTAGAATGTAATTATTTCAAGAATTAACGAGGCAGTAATCATCTTGCTTCTCTAATAGCAGTTACTTTCCATTGGGCTCTGGGAGTCTCTTAGTGAGACGCAGTGATATGACCGGTATGCACGTACCTTTTTCCGTGTTCAGGAAGTCACGCCCGCCAAACCTGTCACTAAGAGCGCTCAGGAAGCCTTTCAAAACATGCTGGAAAAGGGTTATGTTCTCCATAAGAATACTATGTCGAAGGCCAAGGCTTTTGATGATAAGCACCAGCTGACCGCCAATGCATCGCAACTAGCAGCAAATGCCCAGGCCCAGGTTGTTTCAATCGACAACAAGATTGGCATCACGCAGAAATTCAGTGCTGGCACTGCGGCCATCAACCAGCAGGTGAAGGCCGTGGATGAAAAGTACCACGTTGCCGAAAAGGCTCGGGCTGCTGTCCAGGCTACTGAACAGAAGCTCAACGCGGCAGGTTCGGCTATTGCAAAGAACAGGTACATTCTCACAGGAACATCTTGGGTAGCGGGTGCGTATGCCAAGGTTGCAAAAACTGCCGAGGAAGTGGGTCAGAAGACGTTAGAGAGAGTGGCTACCTTAAGCTCAGGCGACCAGAAATCACCGCAAACAAGTTCGCCTAGTTCCACCTCCGAAGGCTATTTTCCACCCCCGCCATACCCCGCTGATGATCCAGCTCCGAGTCCAAGAGTGTCTGCATCACCTCCAACTCCTGTTGAGTCGGATGAGCAGTCGCAAACAAAGCCTGCTGTTCCTCTTTGAGGTCTTCTACTCGACTCATTGAGAACCATGCTAACCCAATGAAAGTTGCTCAGAGTACATCAGTGCTTCGCGTGATTCAGCTGGGAGAAGCCCACTTTGTTGATGCAAAAGAGAACAAGAGTTCCAAGGTCTCATGTTACTGTACTAATATCTGCAAAATTGAAGCTGTGAAAATACGTGTTCACCTGCTCTGGGTGCGAGAAGAAAAGATAATTGTGTAGGACTGTTTCCTTCCTGTAGTCAATGTATTTGTCAGGTGCATAATTTCATGCGGGTAAGTTGCGAATTAGAGCAGGTCAGACTAGGACTTGATTGTAGCATCTAGAACGTGCTCTGGAATTAGATCATGGGACCCTTGGTTGTATATGTAGACATTGATTTGGCCTACATTCTCTCAGCTCTTTGTGCTAGATGTTTTTGGTGGTGACAAATTGAATATCACTTGTTACAGGTAATATCCAAATTGCACATGATATCCCAAATCTTTTTCGAATAATTGGACTCGCTATGCTTGCTGCTCTAATTCTGGATTGGGATATATGGATGTATTTGAGTGTGCACTTTCAGTATAGGAAGGGATCGTTGTTGACGATTACCCATCTGTCACAGTAATTGCACAATTCCGTATGTTCCTTCTTGGTGTTTATTTCCATGATCTTGGAGCTACGTAATGGAGAATCAAAACGATGGAACTTGTTAAAAAATCTGGTGAACGAGTTGGTTGAATAGATGAAATGTGAAGCCCAGAAAGTTTTTAAAAAAATGACGATCCTTTGAGTGTCGTAAAATTGATAAGAAATTGCTTCCAAAACCAACAGATGTCATCCCGATGTAAGCATATGTCATGGCGATAGAGAAAAAGTAGACGGCGGTGCACCAAAATATCATGTTTAACCCAGTGAATAGGGAGTGACTAGTGTACCTATGAGTAATTTTCTTGATTTGGTTGACGGGCTTATGGAGCTGAAGCTTATGGGCACCAGAAACTTCACAAAGGGTGCTTTCTGTAAACTAACTCGTAATATACAATTATATTAAATTGGTGAAAAATTTTGATACAGAAATATTTGCCTTCCCTACAAATGTGGGTTAAGCTGCAAATAAATTGCTAAATTTTCTTTTTCAAAGCAGTATCCAGCTGACGCTAATACTTGGGGCCACTTTTGTTGCATTCCCTACGTACATATGATCTTTTCTGAGACCCAAAGGTATAGACAATGACGAAGCTATGAGAAAACATTCTGCGTTGGCAGAGGGAGAATGTTTTTACATACTACATGTTACGCCATCATGAGCACTAGGAAGATGCGAGATACTGTAAGTAGCGCAATCTTGTTACTGCCTTTCCCAGAGCTGATACTCACCTTTGTCTGTACATCGATTCCAGCTCCCTGTCAGGTCGTTCTGCTTCGAAGGATTCCAATCAAGATGCCCAATTTTCATGACTAGGTTCTCGCCTATTTGAGCAACATATCCATCAAAATTTGCTTGAAATATTTTCACTGGACTCCGGCAATGCACACCAGTTCGGGTCCTCACAGCAATTAGTTCCGCTATTTGATCATGCAGACCGAAGTCATAGAAGTGGTCGTAGAAAATCACAGGCTGCAAAGCAAACCGAAACACATAAGCTTCAGTGATAAACAATTTAGTAGGATCAAGAGACTCTGGATTACTGTGCACTAGCACAGTCTTGAAAACATTACTCTGAAGATTCGTTAACTTCAAGAACATAATCACCCTAACGGCTTTGTAAGGTTCATAAACAAAGTTACGGTAGCCTGCACTTACAGTGCCAGGGTGCGTCAAGATATACGCATATCCCATCATCAGCTTATCACGAGGGAATGGCCAATGACCCTGAAAAAAGCAAACGTATGGCAATATCAACGCCATGCTAATTGATCAGAAGGAGGCCCGCACTGGTATGCAGCACTGAAGCATAAATTTGTCCATCAACACAATTACAGTCCGAGTTGGCGTAAAGCCTAAGCATCTCATAGACAGGCACACAAGGAGTATACCTGGGTTGATCCAGTATCATGGTTCTCAAGGAACGTGACTGCACGAGAAGGCCACCATCCCATCACTCCAGGTGGTTTCCCTTGAGGATCTATCAATCTCCAGAATTCACCATGAAGTGCTGAGTGCAATATGCCCTGTCAAATGGACAAGCAATGACAGGAGTTCAAATTGAAAGCTGAACAATAAGATGTTCTAATCGCAAAGCAATCAACTTGAACACTCTACAAAGGGACACAGAACCAAAAACCTAGAGGTGAAGTCTCTGGAATGATGCAATATCAGGAGTACAGCTCCAAGTCATCCATTGGCTTGCAACTTTACAGTTGGATCAATCCAGAAATAATAGGAACGGAGCTTCTGTCACTAACCTTTGTTGTCACGTCAAACGCTGAAGATGAACCACCGGCGGCATTGATCCAATTCACTATTCTTTGCCTATGAGCATCTGCATCCATACCATAACTGCCGTTGAGCGACAAGCCCAGGGACAAAGTGCCAATCCGCAGGATTAATGATGGCGAAGAGTTCACAGAACTGACAATTGTCTAGTGCTAAACTTCAACACATTGTTTTGTGTCGTTATGAATCAGTTTCAAAGGGTTTAAATACTGGACCTTGGTTGTAGCTCACTTGTCCACCCTCATAGGCCAGACTATCCCAGTACTCTCCTATTGCAAATGCAGGCTTTGTTGCTTCGATGTACTCCTTTACGAATCCACCCCAAAAACCCCTATACCAGTCACATAAAAGAAAGTATTTGTCTTCGTTAGGGGACGAGGAAATGATCAGATATTGGTCCTTATATACTGCATGTGTTTTTTTGAAGAGAAAATTCTAGAAAACCCAATTCAAGGACCTCCAGAGACACTGGCTCATTAGGCTGCTTCACAGAGAATAACCAGAAATACGAAAGGCTTCTCATTCCACAGCTAATGCCAACGGCAAAGGCGTAACTTTTGCTAAGTCAGTACCTCACAAAGTCGAGCCGCCACCCATCGAAACCAAAGTCACCGCGTAGCCACCTCATCCACTCAATGATATCCTTACGAACAAACTTTTGGGAATGGTCGATATTTGGTGCAGCATGGAAAAAGTCTCCTGTGCGGATTGACGAAGTCAAGATATATAAAACTTTCGATTCTATTAGTAATCACATTACATACGTTCGGTGATTAGCGAATGGAACTATTATCAATTAGCTGCGAAGGTTGAAATGTCACAGCAATGCAACGGAAGGGTTCAGAAGATAACTCCATGATTACCACTTTTAGGGTTTCCTTGCCCTTGAAAGTTGGGGTCATCCCTTACAATAGCCTCAGGTCCCCAAGCGAGTTTCCCTCCAAATCTATTCCAGACTCCATTAGAACTCTGGTAATCACAAAAGTGAACATTGTGTAAGCTTGTCAGGTGGTTTAGGAAATGCTGAGCGAGTCAGAGGGTTCTGCCTTAACCTACAATAGAAGGAAGCTAAAAGGCGGAGCTCTAGACAATACTTGGTTCGTTTACACAATCGCTACATTAATGCAAAGAGGGCGTACAAACGCAGTAATCAAATCCAGTCGTCATGGTTGCCCTGCATCACCTGCTTCTGTGCGCAGCGATGATTGAGAACAACGTCCCCAAGAACCTGTAGCAGGAAAATATTCTGTGAGATGTCTGGGGTAACGCACGTTTAAGTGTGCTTACTCTTCGGAATCATAGAGTAAAGCAGGAGACACTACGTGTTTCACATAATAGGAATGGGACAAAAGAAAGAACGTATATCTGTTCCAACTTACAAGGAGGTTGTGCTTATGCAGCTCGTTTATACATTGTTTCAGTTCCTCCGATTTTCCATAAGCTGAGTTCAAGTCGTAAAGATCTCCTGGCATGTACCCTGCGGTGATCCTCCGACAGATTAGAATCTCTGCCTCGCTAAATTGTTGGTTTTGTACAAAAGGTAGAGCTTCGAGTCGGCATTGAAGTATTTTTCAAGGCAATCAAAAAGAAGGCAGAAGCATAGAGTAAACTTTGGCAGCTTCCTCAATTAAGAGTTTCTCGTCGACATCTAAAGTATTTCTCAAGGAAACTGACATTTCAAGGCAGGAGTATAGTGTACATTTTTGCAGCTTCTTCTATTCGGCAGCAGTGACACAGGTAGAGTGACTGATTGGCGATTAGCTACCTTGGGGAGCGACTGAATGTGTCGGAGGAGGAAGCCAGACGGTTGTTATTCCGCATTTGGAAAGATCTGCGGCCTTCATTGACATCTCCATCCACCAGTGTCGTCTCCAGCTCTCCCAGTTGAAACCTTGAAACTGGCATTAGAATCAACTCACGATGTTATCAAAGCAGATGACTAGACCACTGCTTAAGTCAAAAGAAAGACGATAGGTCACGCTATTCAAAATCTATAGAACCAAGTAGACGAAGCTACCGACAGCATGTTTCAAAAGACGAACTGCATTTCGAGATCAAGAATTCATCCTCCTCTACTTCCTAAAACATACCACAATCTCACGTCCAGTTCCTGTACCAGACTCTGCACACATGCAAAGAAGCAGTTTTCTACGGTCAGAACCTCAAAGACAAAGTCTTAGTAAGAGAATGTAGATTTTCAAAAGTCATTGCAGCGGAGTGATGGAATGAATTTAGGTCAACATTCTGCAACTGACCTAATTTTTCTTCCGTGTCTTCAGGATATTTCACTAGAGTCTTGGTAGACTTCGTTTGGAGAGCCCTCTCTAGGGCGTTTCTTTGCAAGTCGAGGGCCTCTTTCTCTGCTGCTCGAGCAGTGAATTTGTCATGCTCCTTTACCTTTGATTTCGCAACATCCCAGACTTCCTCCGGGGTAGGAAGTTGCAGAGGAATCATAGCGTCAATCTCGGCGTTTAGAGAAGAAGATTGCATCGGTGGCAAAGATTGCAGCCCTGTCTGAAGACGCCGTTTCATCCAGTCTGGTGTTTCCAGTCTAGGGCCATTTTCAAGAAGGTCCTTAATTCGTGAATCACTGCTAGGAAGCAGTTCCAGACGACCTACTTTGGGAATTTGGCCAATCGTCGAACTGCTAACATCGGTTTCAGCTCCATTGATTCTTGCCAGCCTCAATGCCTCCTCAGCCATGAGCGCTCTGTCCTTCCAAGCCGCCGCGGCACTCTCCACACCTAGCAATGATCTCTCTAGTAATTCATATCTGCCAAAGTGCGGGAATGCAATGTGCAGTCAATATTCGGTTTGGAAAACAGTTCCGAACTGATAAAGACAGGAAAAGGCAAACAAAAATTGCTCTACCTGGACTTGTCGACAAGTCTGCGGGCTTCGCTAGCTTTATGAGATGTAGCATTTGCACTTCGAAGAGCATCTGCCTCTGCTTCAAACGCGACTTTACCAGCTTCTTGCCTTACCTTTGCAGCCGTCTTCACCGCATCAATTGCACGTAGAGCACGTCCCTCACGTTCTTCCGCTGCTTCTTCAGCAGCCTTTTTGACATCCAATAACGCTCTTTCCGCAGCAACAGCCTTAGCTGTTGCAATCTGAACAAATCTTTGAGCAGTGTCAAGCTCAATGCGGACACGCTCGGTTTCTCCGTTTTCAGCTTGCAACTGTTGACGCGCAGCAAGAAGAGCCTCTTCCAGTAGTAACACCTTCGCTTCAGCTTCTGCCAATTCATTCAAGGCTTTCACTTGTTCATTCAAGATAGCTTCAAATTTTTCAGCCTGAGCTTTGGCAGATCTAGCCATTTCCCTCACTTCATCAATAGCCACATGACTTTGCACGGAAACAGCTGCGGCGGTTTCATCTACTGCTCGCTGTAATCTTTCTTCAAGCCCTAGAATAGCTGCAGCCGCGGAAGTTTCAGCGGCAGAAACTTTCGACTTCGCCTCCTCTGTTATTCGCGCTGTTACTTTCTGAATTGCAGACTGAGAAATTGTTTCAACCTGCACAGCGAGATCAATGCCCTCTCGTTTCTCCTCACGGAATGTTTTTTTCGCAGCTTCCAATTTCGACAAGGCTTCTCGTGTGTTCTTTGCCATAGCTTGTGACTTAGCCTCCATGATCGTCAACGCATCCAAGGCTTTCTTCTCAGCTTTCTTTGAGGCGTCCGCTCTAGCTTCAGCTGCGGCCAGAGCAGATTTAAGAGATGCAATATCCTCTGGTATCTTCACATCTCTGGTACCAGTAGCACTCTCTCCCTGCAAATGTAAGAATGACATCTTAATATTTCCCCCAAGATGAAGCAGTTTTCAACCCCTCCGAACTAGGAAGAGCATTGAACTCACCTTAAGCCCTGAAACAACAGTACCGCCATGCCTACTTTGCCGCTGCACCTTGATAACTTTTCTTATCTCTGAGCTCCTGGAAAATATCAAGTTGGCAACAAGTCAAGCTCCTCCTTGTAGCACATCATACTCATCGTCGATGACCAAGACAAGAACATTTACATGTATATTGAACGCAATTGAGATATATTCTCCGTCGTACCGGTCACCAAGAAATGGAGTTCTGAAGGTGGAACTCGAATCGATGATGTTTACTCCAGCACCGTGGTGAAGGATGGATCGGAATTCCCCATGTCGTATCCCGGCTGGTAATGGTAGTAAACACCCCGGCACGCCCGCAAAAGAGCGTACCGAAATGTCCTGTAGAGTGGCATGAGGGTGGCAGTTGGAGCCAGACATGTTGAACAGCTCGATAACTTACAAATGTTCGGGAAATTGAGAGTATTTGTGGTAACACTACTAGGCACGCATCGACTCGGGAAGAATCTCAAACACAAGAATTCAACAAATCTCCAAGGAGTCATGAGGTTCGGACTTTGATGGTAACATGTGAACAGGCAAGACTTTATGAAATCTTTTCAAAACTTTTTTAAAAGTAGATTCAACGGCACTATTGTCGCTTGGAATATAACTTGTGCACTTCAGAAGCAAATGAAAGCATTCACAGCAATTTTAGGATATTGACAACCTTTCAATAGAGGTGGAGAAGAATAATTACCATTTGTAATCGTTGTCGAAAGCTACTTGTAATTAGACAAAAGAACGTGAATCCAAATGCTGTGAGCGAAGTCCCAGTGTTTTCTCCCTTGGGTTTCCATACACTCTAAGGACAAAGGCGTTGCATCGCGGTCAAAGAATCGGAACCGTCATCTCTGCACGTGCAATAGCGGATTTCCACTTAGCTTAAAAGAAAACATCAGTCTTTCAACACACGAATTGAATTTTATATAATCAAAATCTGGTCTCCCTCTCCCTCTCTAAACTCTCTCTCCCTCTCCCACTCTAAACTCAGAAATAACACATCCAGGATTCTGCAGAGAATTGCATTGGCAAAGAGAGCGCAACGTGTCTAAATTCAACACTGTGAAGAGCTTATCCTCTTCCATATACATCAATGACTGCGACTTCCTGCAACATCGAACTGCACGACTGGAGAGAAAACAGTCAAAGCTGTCATACTTCAACCACTTGCACTAGCTTCCCAATTTCAAAACGATGCGACGAAATCAAATCCGGAGGTCAATTACAACGAAAAAATCGAGTCCATGCTGACGTATACTCCACTCAATCACCTTCTGAAGACCAACAAATCCGCAGCTCCCGCCATATACTCTAATCTCACAAAAAACAAATCTGCAGAGAGTTCCATTCGGCAAAGAGAGCGCGACGCGTCCTACATCAAATCAAAATCCCGTTTTTCAGTTAACGAGAAGCAAACAGTCACACACGCCAGAAACCCAACTCAATCGCAACATTACGGCACACATGATCAGCAGCTCTGACAATCTTTCAAAGAAAACACGTAGAAAACTCCACAAGCGAATTGCATCCCGAACTGCATTGGCAGAGAGAGCGCGACGCGTCTACATCCATCACTATTCAGAAATTATCGTCGTCCGTTCACATCTTGCACGTATAGATACCAAAAAAAAATCAAAGCTAAACTGCTTCAACTATTAAAACGCAATCACTACGCCAATTCGCAGCGAAATCTAATTCTATTGCCAAAACCCGCAAGAAAAGACAGGAACACACACTCCTGCGAGAATAGGAAACAAATGGCCGAGATCGTCACCTACACTCCAGCGACTCGATCAACTCAATCGCAACATTACGGCGCAAAAGATCAGCAGCTCCGCCATTAGACTCTAAACACAAAAAGAACATCCACATCAAGGAATCATTCGCCAAAAGAATTGCATTGACGAAGAAAGCGCGACGTGTCTACATCCAACACTGATAAGAACTTATCCTCGTCCGTTTCACATCTGACAGTGCTGTCAAGGTTCGACATCGCGTAACTATGAAGAAAAGCACAGAATGTGATCAATCACTTTGTGAATTCAAAATGATGCACCGAAATCAAATCCTGTTCAACTATCCGAGAAGCTGACATACTCTTCGACAGACAAATGCCCGCGGGGTCGTCACATCGAGGCGGCAAAAGTGGATCGCAGAGAGCTCGCGGCTTCCTCTGGCCGCCTGCCTGCGTTGGAGTTGATCCATAAGAGTAACAGTCTGCGAGATGACCTACGACCGTGCCTTCACGGTCATGGGTGTTTCCGCGGGGTCCACGGACATAATGCTTTCGTTGGATCGAGACTTTCCTGCTTTTGTGGAGTACTGGAGTAACCAACCGAGTGGGGTTTGTACGACTTGAAAAGCAACAGTGTCAACTTACTTTTAGATAAGCACAAGCAATATTGATTTTGGTTCTGCATCGATCCGCTAACCCCTGCAGGCCCAAGGGGCTAGTATTATTTGGCCTCTCACCTCCTCTTCAACAAATCAAAGTTTTCACTTTTCATTTGTAAATTCCAAGAAGTTTTGCCAATTGGGTTTTACTACATGTTGGTCACTATAGTGAAGGAATTCAAATGTTTGATGCAAAGAGTATAACATCCATTGAATAACTACAAAAAAATGCTTGGGCCTTGTGGTTAAGGCATAGTATGATTTTAAACCATATTCTAAAAAAAGGAATAACCTTACGATAGCTTTGACCAAAAAGATTTATCAACATTCACAAATTCAAATGTTGGACAATTTTTGTTCATTCACCTCTACTTTTTTTGATGTATTTTTTCCCTTGTTGATATGAAGAAAAAGTATCTCTAATTCTATTGATCTTTTGGAATTGTACACCTTTTTGTCCCATCCTAAACTCACTTTCTACTCTCATTATCCCACTTTGTTATGTTACAGCAAACGTGCAAAATGATTCTATACCACAACTCAACCCAAATATCACTTTTACTTGCAACACTAAATTGTCACCGTATTACAAAACATTATATGCCCACGTGCAGTTTGGCAGTGACATGTAAGGTTTGGGTGCACTTTTTAAGTGATTCACTACAACACTAAACAACACATCAACACATGGCAGAAAACAGTTACGGAAAATGTAGCTCTGTAGATTCCAATACTTTCCACTTTCCAGCCCTTTCTGACTGGAAGCACTCCCCATTTGCTCTGCTGAATGACTTCCAGTTCCAGTTTTCTGATTTCTGTGGTACTATATTGAAGTTCTTTAGCCTTTCATGATTGCCCCTTTCGGAGCTTGAAAAGCGAGGGTCAAGCTACCCAAGAAATGGACCCACAAACAACTGGACGCCAGCAACCGTTGATGAGAAGATGTGAAGATGTGTTCACATCAGATAACGTCCTGCAGTGTCGGAGATGCGGTTCAATCAGATGCCTTGCAAATGGCACCAATGGGAACTTCTGCTGCATGATGCGACTTCCTCCGACTGCCAGAAGCTCATCAGCTGGTTGGGTGGAGAATCTCAGGATAAGCACTACCAGCGCTTTGCAAGCCCACAAGGAACAAACAGCCAGGGCACTCAATCAATTCACTGTAGCTCGTACCACCGTAAATCCATGTCAATAATATGCTAAAAGGTCTCAAAAGTGAAAATTTCGATTACTAGTGTCGAATAAATGTGAAGCCAATTGCTGGGCCTCAATAAAAATTAAAAAAAAAAAAAAAAAGCGCCTGCCACACCAGAACTAAACAGTCACACAGTGGGATAAAACCGGCACGACACGGCATGGAACTGTAGTTAGCTGGCCTCTATTGTTACCAAAGGACTCTCTCTTACGAGATCTGCAAACATCAGGACATGACGACACTGAAGCTTAAAGGTGTGTAGGAAAAATGATTCTGGAAATATCCCATTGTTACTCCACACTAGTTGTGTTATAAATTTCTTATGAAAAGCTATGCCAAAGGTAGAACTAAAATTTAGACGCTAAGATCATTTGTTAACCATCCACGAGTGACACGGATGTCATGAATCTCTGAGACCAGTTCACATCGGCACCTCTCCCTCCCCTCTTTCCAGCAAACCAGATTTCAAATTAAAACAACGCAAGGAAATAAGAGTAAACTAATTTCATATGCTTAATTAATAAGATAATACATATAGTACAAGCATGAGACTCACGTCTGCAGGATCATGAATAGACTGAATGCCACTGTTGATCCTACATCATCGTTAGAGCCCACATCTGTCAGCTTAGAGTACTAAGTGAGGACTCGAGGTACTAGCTGCTTGGTCCCTTCGGCAAAGTTGCATCCTTGACATTTTGCAGGAGATCATAGTTGATGGATGCTAATTGCGACAAATTCTGATACATTCCAACCAAAGAACAATTAGTTCAATGCCAGTAAAATGTATCTTGAATGTATACCGGCAGAATTATACAAAAGCTGAATGTCAGTCTAGAGAAATGTAAATGTATAAACCTTGAACGAGAAGTTGCTGAAAGAAAATCTTGATGAAGGAGTGACTTCGGCAGACACCTCACGGCCCTCCTCTCCTATTAGAGGACCTGCGACATCGATTACTTCCTGCATACCATACCAGTTGATAAGCTAATTTTAGAGAGCTCTGTGAAAAATCGAGATCTACCGCCGCGCAATAAAAATTGTTTACTGACGAAGTCAGTCTTCCTAATAACCCAGAAACACCTAAGTGGGCATAGGATACAAAGATATAACCACACAAAGCACAAAATGTTTGAAGACTCGGATCAGGAAACTCTACGTACCGAGTCCTCAGGCCTGTTTTCTGAAGAGCTTGTGCTCCTTCCACTAGCACTGGACTCGTAGTCACTACTTTCATAGTTAGCGTCAGCAAATAAACGTGTTTCCGCTGAATTCCAACACTGACGGGACGTGAAGTAACTCGTATCGTGGACATTGTCCACACTTGGGACAAAGGCAGCCTGTCACATAGAACACAACCTGAGTTAGAACGACTGACTTATGATGGTTACAGAGACCAGAGGACCAATGACAGTTCTTACGACCGCCTCAGGCTCTGAGGGTTAAGATTCGGACTGTCCATAGGGGAACTAAAACTAGAGACTGAATACCAACAAATAAAGATCAAGCAGAAGCGGCAATAAAACAGGGGCAAATTACCTTCTGCATTGTCAAACCCTCCCAGTTTATATCTTTGAAAAACGGATGGGCTTTCACCTGCAGATTCAGACAAGAATCAGAATTCAACCCCTAAATTCATTTTCTTTCACATGGAAACACACAATGTATAACACGTGAAACAAACAGACAAGTAAATACAAACAAAAAAGAAAAGCAAAAAAGGACAACTGGTACACTCTACCCTCCTAACTCGGCAACCGTCTTATCAGTCTGAATATGCGACACGACTGCTTGAGTAATATCGATGCTACAGGCTATTCCAGAATGTCATTTTAGAAGTGTCAGATTAAAGAGGTTCGAGTGTAATATAGGATAATTATAATTATAATATGTGCATGCAATATGAACCATCTGGGTTACCAAGTGAGAAGTGAAGATGGACAAGTTAAGACTTTAAGCAAAATAACAAACACGATCTCTCACCTCGGCAGCACCTTTAGCTCCAAGCCGATAGTCGGGATCCTCTGTCAAGAGCCTGGATCACAAACAGGGGCTGTCAGAAATCTTATACTATTGAAGTAGAACAATAATTAATTAAGCCTGCAATGCGGTTCTAGGAATCTATGTTCATCAGCAGGACAAAGACACGATGGAAGCCTAGTCAACATGATCAACATGCTTTGAACTCTGAACTGTCTACCCTAATAAAAACTTCGGAGAATTTTACAGCATAACACTACATTGATACGATTCAAAGACCACGAAAAAGGTATTGAAGATGAAAAATACCTATCAATCAAATTCTGAGCCTCGTACGACATATCTTCGGGTACATGAGGCCAAGGTATATTGCGGTTCAAGATGTTGTCAAAAATAATCTGAACCAAAAAAACCCGGATGTTAATCCTTAGATACTGGTCATGAACTGGCGCAGAATAGGAATTCGATTACTGAAATACAACAAGGCTTCCAAATGGCCACATCAATAGCATATCGCCACGTATAGGTCATTAAAAAAACACCTAGCCTGCAAAATTCCTTGAAATCAAATAATTCGCTTGTTGACGACCTTTAAAATCTCAGCATGTGGAAAGTATTACCTGTGGATGCTCAGCATTGAATGGCGGAATTCCGGTGAGCATTTCAAACAAAATGATGCCAGTGGACCACCAATCAGCAGCAGGACCTACACAAAAGATAAGGCTAAGGTATGAGGTATGTACTGAAATAAAATTTCTATAGGAACCATGCTAGGGTGAAAAAAAGATACGCAGACAAAATGCTATAGGAGGATAGCAAGTGAGAGAGAGAGAGAGAGAGAGAGAGAGAGAGAGAGAGAGAGAGAGAGAGAGAGAGAGAGAGAGAGAGAGAGAGAGAGAGAGAGATTAAACAGAGAGAGAGAGATTAAACAGATTTTAAGTGAAGGATCTCAAAATAACTTTTATCACAACATTCAAGCATCGCTTCAACACTCTAATTCAAGAATTACCATGAGAGTTTCCAAGAAGAATCTCTGGAGCTAGGTAGTCCGGTGTGCCAACAGCAGATCGCTGTTGGCGCCTCTCCCTCTGCTGTGGTTGCTCACCACTCAATACTTTGTGGTGCTTAGTGATATTTTCCATTATCGTAGATCCACCCACCGTGGGACCCGAAAGGTCGTCTGTACTGTTGATGAGACCAACTTTTGATAAACCAAAATCTGTGAGCTGTAGAAGACAACCCAAATGTCAACACATGACTTCACTTCATAATCAACGATAAGACCATAAGGAAAGAGAAAACCCACGCGGACATAGGGTGTACGACGAAATTATGCAAAACACAGAATCATCAACATTGTAAAATACAGAAAATCTTTCTGTGCACCAAATTGATATATAATTACCTTGATATGTCCATCATGTGCGATAAGAAGGTTATCTGGCTTCAAATCACGATGCACTATACCCAAGCCATGAAGATACTCCAAAGCCAGAACCTGAATTTCCACATAGGATAAATTAACTCTTTAGCTTTGGCAGCAAACACCTTCCTCAAATATTAATCCTTGAAAAGCCTCCTCTTAGAACCAAAGAGCACATTAGCAAACTCAAGTTCAGTATCTGCAAACCATAAAGTATTAATACGGCTTAAAAATTAAAAGTAACAAAACTGCCCAAGTCATCCTTTCAAATCCAAGTTACAAGAATAGGTGGCCACATACCAGCTCTGCTATATAGACACGGGCCATTTCTTCCTCTAGACAGCCCATATTTCGCAGCAAAGAAAACACATCTCCTCCGTTAAGGTACTCCATAACCAGATAAAGATTTTCGCTGCATGTGAATGAGTAGAAAAAACGCACCTACAAAAGGAAACATAAAAATCAAAACTAAAACAAATAAAGGTATGGGAAACCTAAAGCACAATTAAATTCCGAGAGCAATATACAAAGAAACGTCAGTAAAATCCAATACAATCGGGGAAAATATATGTAACTACCACAAAAGGATTTCGAACAGAAATCAGAATATTTCGTTCTGCCTGAACACTCTCTACTGCATTCTTCCGGATCATGTCTGCTTTGCGAAGGACCTGTTCACAATGACAAACAATCGAAACAATACCCAGCTTAGCAAGGATCAAACTGAAAGAGTATATGAGCAGAATCGTCTAAGATTAGAGTTTGAAGATTTAAAATGAGTTCAAACGAATAAAGAAAGACCATCACAAGTCAATTTGAATTTCCAACAATACCATGCGAGACAAAAATGACAAACTCTAATAATAATAAAACTAAAAAAACTCTAAATCACACTACATTAGCAATCCTCATCTTACGAAGACCGCATCAAAGAAGACAGCTGCAAAGAATGGTTTTTCACCTTGATAGCAAAAAGATCCCCTGTTATCCGCTTTCTAGCCAAAAACACCCTTCCAAATGCACCCCTACTGATAGGCTTGATAATCTCAAAATCGTCAATAGTTGTTCGATCTTTGTGTAGTTGGTGAACGGGAGTTCTTGAAGTTTGAAAACGCTCTTCGTCTACGGAACGATACTCTTCGGCTGAGTTCACTAAATTATCTGGGAGGTGTTGCCCTGAAGCCTCTAGGTGTTTCTGAATCAACATATATTTTTCCCTGCAATGAAGATATGTACTAATGGTAAGAATCCCTTGCTATAATCTGCACTCACGAAAAAATAATGTTTCTAGTACTTCGACAACTACACAAGGCTGACAACAGTATTGAGATTCTTATACCAATCATAACCACTTCCATCAGATTGTAACACAGTTAACGAACAATGCATCATCGTTTTTACAAAGATCCAGCCTCAATATAAAGACCCAAGGGGAAATTGCCAACCTGCAAAGCTTGTCAATCCGCCTACCAAAAGTGTCAACTGTAAGGGCATCCACTTTATTCTGCTGCAATACGTACTTCAAATCCTCCATGCATATAACAATGAACTCTGCGGCCTGAGGATGACTAGGGTTGGTGGCGGCACTGCACTTAGCTATGTCTGACAACTCAGTAATCTGTAAATCAGAAGAAGACGGTCAACACCTAGTCCAACTCTCAGAGGATGAATTCAGCAAGTACTAAAACATTACCATAAATCATATAATAGTTCGTCACATCAGCATCCCACACATCCATCTGTAAAAGTCCACTCCATGATGCCTACCAACTATTATAATGTGAAATAATCGAATCACTTTAGGAAATTCCAATAGCCAAGGCACAGAAGGTAGAAACCTGCTCAATGTCCTCTGACTCAGCGAAGTTGCTTTTATCAGTCAACAGAAAGTCAATATGGCTGTTCTTGGGAGTTGTAAGAGGAGACCGCGGTGTTAAACTACCCGCTGACGATGACAGGCATAGTAAGCTGCCCACTGAAGAAGCAAGAGCTGAATATGGATCAATCTTGGTCCCAAACCGCGTCTTACAAGCAATAGCGTTGAAAACTCTAGGCTCATCCAAAATACTCGCAGTATCAATTTCATGTAAATCCTCAAGCATATCCTCAGATCCCCTGCGGAGAAAGTCACCACCTCCGCGTTCGTAAGCTCCAAGCTTTTCTGAAACCGATGTAAGCTTATCTGTCAAGCAACTCTCTGCAAAATCAACAGAGCCAAACAGTAAACGACGTTAAACTGAGACTTACATGCATTTGAAATCTCATCAACAGAGTACTGTCAACAGACGAGGCGAAAAGAAAGATTGAAAGATATCCATCATGAAATAACCTGATTCAAACTTCGAACACTTAAAACATTTAGAACAATTAAGTCTCTTTCATACGAGAAGGGTTAACATACCATGATCACCACCATAAGTTAGCGTCTTGGCCGTCTCTGGACTGACACTAGTAGCCACAGTAGAGCTCTTCGGAGTGTAAGATTCCACAAGGCGTTCAAGAGTTCCCGCTAATCTTCGTAACCGTTCATCCACCCCTAACCCTTTGTGGTCACATCTATCCGCGAAAGCACACACCCGAGAATGCTCCTCCAGATGAACTGTGGGAACCTCTTCTTCACATATTCTACAAATCACCATCGGCTTCTCAGTATGCAGACGCTTTACCGGTGTGGGCTGCAAGGGCCTGTCAGGATGTTTCAAAAGTGGGCCACCAAGGGTAGAGCCCTTCTCGGGCGTTAATAGTTTCTCTGATCCAGGCTTCTCTTTATCGAATTTCTTCCAAGATGCAGGCTTCTCGATGACAATCGCATCAGCCTGATCTAAGATCCCGTCCTTGAAATCCGAAGTTCTTGAACTTGATGAATCAACTTTTGATTCTGATTCCTTAATTGATTCGAGGGGTGACTTGTTAATGGTGCTTTCATCTTTAGCACGCCTTCCCATTGAAACATCATCCGGTCGAAAAGGATCTTGTGAGGGTTTTCTTTTCACAGGTTCGCTAGCGGGTATTTTCTGATGATCCGCTGGGTGCCAAAACCTTTCAACCTTCTGTAATCTCAGCAGATCCAATTCGAGGAAATTCCGTTTTTGATATTGCAATAAACGCGTGCAGCGAGTCAAAATGAAAAGCATTCGAGTATGGAGTTGCTTTAGAACTCCCATGGGAAGCAATTGCCTCTTATCATCCAAATCGTGAACAGTGGCCTCGCAGCTTTTTCGAAATTGTTGAGAATCCATCATCGCACATTCTTTCGCTAAAATCAGTAAATCCTCTACTTTCTCTTGCCAGTCTGGTGCAGCATCAGCATTCTTCTCGAGAATCTCAATGAGATCGCCAGCGAAAATCTCTAGCTCAGCATTGACCTCTTCCTTTGCAGTATTGAACCTCGCTTTCAATGTTCGCACAAGCTCCTGTTAGCACAGCTGGTGAATGAGAAAGGAGCCGCATACATTGATAGCCTCATACATCAACCCCAACAGCTCTAAATTCCTCAAGCTAAACCATCACCGACGCGCTACTTTACTGATTTTGAACTGCGGCAAATTTAACATTCAAGTTAGAACATTCATGGGCCATAGTCCTCGTTTCGATAAGGACAACAGTCTTGTATGACTTCTAGTACACCCAGGTCTGCTGTACAAACCTTCAAGGGGGCAGAAGAAACCAAAGATTAAGAAACACACACCTCCAAATCGTTGAAACCGCCGAGATTGTGAGGCCGAAAGTATTCGTGCGACCGGAGTCCGCGTGGATCCAATTCATGAGAGAAGCTCTTGATGTCAGTAGGCCGCTTGCCTCTACTTTTGGTCATTCTCAAAAGTGCTTTGAATCGAGGCGAATCTGTTGGACTCTACACAAAATACTCGCCGCGTCTTATATAATAAGTAAAAATACATGTAAATGTAATTCCTAAGATCAAGAAACTTTCAGACACACTTCGAAATAGGAATAAGAGCAAGAAAGCGAGACTTGTACGCTTGTAATTGAAAACAATGTGCAACAGAGCATTTCATATTTACTCGATAGGGAGTAAAGGAATCATCCGACAAGACCAGAGATTCATCGTTGACTGCAAAGAGTAAAATTAAAACGTGAAGAGAAACAATTTTACTGATATTTACAACCACTGGAAACTGCAGTAATACCTCAGCGTCAGCATCATCCTCAACCAAATGGCGTGACGGACTTCTCTGATCTGCAGACATCCCAGGACAGGGAATAAGGAATGATTAGTTCAAATGAAAAACATTCACTGACTGAATGTAATATCAGGTCATAAGCTTAAGACAGCAACAGGATATATATTTTGGAGAAGCTCTAAAGATCGGAAATTATCAATGGAGCCAAAAAATGTCATCCATATAGTATTAGACAAGTGAGACAGCCTTAAACGAGAGAGCAAACACGCTGAATGATGCATCAGCAAATAAAAAAGAGTTATAATATTTGAGACCTCAATTATGTTGTTCATCAAACACTATTTGAAAATCACAGAGCTGACTACAGCAAAAATTCTACGCCTGGACACTCTCCTACTTTCAAGTAACTACTTTCCACTCCCTCCCAAACTGAATTAGCAGTTGCTGAGAGAAAATTCCAAATCTTCAAAGCATACAGTGAGGAAGCAAAAACAACCTCTCTTGGGGCTGCTCTCGCATTTCCAACACTAATCCCCAATCGGAGAGGTTCAAGGTATCATACCTTGTAAAAATACATGTGAATCGAATACACCGCCGGAACTCCCTTCTCTACTATTCAAAGATTGGGATGTAGAGCAGCTCGCGTGGCCGTCAGACCAAGTAGAGTTGAAAGGATTTCGTCTCTGCGGGACGTTACCATTATCTTGAGATTCAAACTTGAGACCCGACCCATCGACACGCCCACCAGCATCGACAATTCTTGAACTTCTTTGTAATTTCTTCACATTTGAAGACCCGGGACTACCATCTGATTGTGGGCTTGCTTCCATCTCTGAGGCATCTGCATGCATAAGATGCCTTTCTCTGATGCTCTCGCTGCTATCCTCAGCTGCAGTGAAGTCCTTGGGCGTGACTGAATCCCGTGCGTGCACCACGGAGGTCTTGCGCACACCTGACAGTAGCCTGCTTGATGGTTCTCCCTTCGACCAACTGTTTACAGCTTTCTCCTGTTCCTGTCGACTAGCATTCCCCGTATCAAATCGGCTCTGAAAAGTTCCTGCATAGGCAGGACCAGAGCGAGTGCTGGCGGGGAAAAGCAGAGGCCCTGACCGCGTCTTAATACGGTGGAGGCCCAGAAGAGAAGTTGCAAGCCGGAAATCCTCGTCCGGAATAGGATCAGAAATTGTCATCTCCAATTCCTCATCAATGTGACCCTTCCCAGAACTTAAACCCTTCTTGCTCTTCTCCTTACTTTCTTTCACCCTGTCCTTCCATTTGTCCTTACCTTCCTTTCCAGCTTTCTCTTTCCCTTCCTTCGCGGGCTTCTCCTCGGCGACTTCATCCTTGAGCCAACTAGGCAAGCTGCCTGGGGTCCTTCGGCGAACGTTACCGACACCCTCTTCTCCATTCTTCTTCTTCTTATTTGCTGAATCTTTACTTGCAATGAGCCCTACAGCAGCCCTGCCAAATGGTCCCATATGACCACTCTGATAATGCTTCAATGAGTATGCTTCAATCTAGGGCTAATCTTTGATCAAGCGATCCCAATTAAATGTCACCGCAATTTCCTTGGACATGTAGAAATTTAAGGCTGGCATACCTATTTTCTAAGAATTACTTGATTTGGAGCTCTCGCTTCAAACACAAGCATCTCGACTTTGGATTACCCTGCGCTGTAACAAACCTATTTGTCGCGGAATCAAAACAGAGCCTCTTGTATAGACTACCAGAAGCACTGCCGATCGTAGCTTTTCACCAAGGTAATGGTTCAGCATAAGAGCTGTTATTAGAAGAGGCCCTGTACGAATGTCAGATACTCTCCGCTCGGCGATTGGGGCCACCACTCTATCTTCTCCCTATCCCTCCTCTACACTTCTACTCAGCTGTTAATCTTTCATACCGACCAATTCCACAGATGCTAATGAAACGCCACTTGAAGATGAAGATTAAGGACCTCCTAAAGATAATGCACTTCACCATGTGGCAAGGACTTGGACCCGATTACTAGATGGAAACTTCTACCGAACAAACACATGTAATTCGATCTGATATAATCTGCAATTGAGAGCGATAGTTCAAAGCTACCCCTCGTCCATAACAGTGATTGACATCCCAAACCTCCCAAAGCTTACAGAGGCTCGTATCACTCCAGAATCAATTCCGTGCACCGGACCAAGATCGAGGGAAAGAGGAACAACTTCAACACTAAGCTCCCCACATTAAACATCTCTCCAAACAGACTTAGGCCTAAAATCGACATCTCTGCCCCTAAGCTCACACATCCTCAGCAACCACTGGAATTCAGACACACAAAGCTTCTAAGCAGCTCGCTAACTCCGCTGGCTCCGATCCAAAGTGATGTGCACCAAGCAGGACCATTGTCCACACTGTTCCCTACATCCAACATTCCACACCTCGATTCTCCCGTATCACGCTGCCACCACCGCAGCTCCATTCACGGCGCATTGATCCCGACCCGCTCTCATCACCACCCCCACCACCCGGATCTCTCCACCATTTCCCATCCACAGTCAAAGAACTAAACGCACCAAACCACCAAACCCTAGCTCCCTTCAAAACCCTCCGCCCTCCGAAATTTCACCGATTCCACGCGCTCTGCTCCGCGCGTCCCTCACGAAGGCCAACGCCGCTCAATCTCCACCGCGTGTGCACTTTCTTCACCCCAGTCGTCGCCGCAGCAGCATACCACAGCAGGATCTTGCCAAGCCAACCAAGAACGCGCGCGGCGGACACAAATAGCAACCGCAGAAGCTAATTTTTGGCTCGGGGAATAGGTATTTCAAGGCAGGACCGGGATTGAGATGGCGATGGCGAAGCTGCACATGATGGCGGAGGCAAATCCGGTGCGTTGATGGCTCGGTCACAAGCGCCTGCTGCCTGACAAGCGAAAGCTCCCCCTGGCTTGACTCCACCGCTCCGCCGGTCCGGTCCCTCGTCGCGCGCACCGGCGGGGAAGGCACGACTGGGATCATTTTCATCCGTACGCGCCGGTCTCCGCCTATGCGGATCTTGGATGATGTTCGTTGATGTGGATGAATGGAGTGGGCGAAATGGCAGCATTGATGGCGGGTTGGATATAGTAGGGCCCGGACCATGCCCGTCCGTCAGTCCATGTGTGCTTGGGAAAAACGCCACGTTGGTCTGCAGTGGATGAATGATCGCTTTCATCCGTATTGCAGGCATCCGTCGCACCGTTCGGGATTAGAGTCCTGTCCCATGTCACTTTTATATTGTCTCCACCTATTGCAGACATTTAACCCGCATAGGACGGAGCCTGTGACCGTGCGGTCAAACACATTGGAAGTCCCTCACTCCATTTCTTCTCTATTTATAAGTGAATTTTTTTCTTATGATGAAATTTGTATGTCTAATATTTTCAAGAAATCTTCAAATCCATCCATTGAGTTAGGTTGTTTGTTTGTTTTGTTTGATTTGTTTGTTACAATAAAATCTCTTAAACCATGCATTCCCTGCTCATATTTTTGATATTGCACAGGCTTTATTTTGTGGCATTTGGACCTACGATGGGAAAGTTATGGATTTTTGAATTATTTTTAAATCTTAATTTTATTTTTTTGACTTTGACAACAACACTTGGCACACTAGTTATCATTAATTTTATAAAGAAAAAATGAATAAAACTCAAACCAAATACAATTATTGTTCAAAAAATCTAAAACTTTTAGAATAGAAGTATATTATAGAGTTGAGCCTTGGGGTATAAAGAAAATTTTTGTAACACTCTATATTTAGAGATATAGTTATAGATTATGAACTTCAAACTTTACTAGAATGTTTGTTTTAAGAAAATTTTCAAGTAAAGTAGAAACTACACTTTAGAAATTTCATTTGGTTAGTTTTGCTCAAAACCAAAAGAAATAGTTTGGAATGTCAAAATCAAGTTTGTAAGGGAAAAAAATTCAAAGTTAGTATTGAAATACATTGGATAGTGGTCCAATTTTTTGATAAACTATCCCATATAAAATCAAAAGGCAACTAAAATGTTTGGAACTTAAGTTTATGATGTGGATACAACATTAATTTAGCTTGCAAACAAAAAAATGAAATGAAAACCATTTATTCTTCAACATGCATAAAGCCTAGTTGACCATATAAAGGACACAAAATGTTCAGTGTTAGCATCCTCCTAGTCAACCTTGTAGGTCCCAAGTACTTTCTAACCAAATTGAAAAAGTTGAAGATTGGGAACCACTTCGCATAGTTTGAAAGCAAAGGTTGTTCAAGTTAGCATTACAAGATTGGAGAGAGCTCTTATAAGGATTTCGCACATGTCCACAATGACTTGGAGCTTACACAAGTATGATTGGATGCAAAAAAATCATATGTAGCCTCCAAAAAGATATTGTGACTACATTTGTCATTAGAACCAATTGATGAGTTTTAGAGGTTCCAATGCAAAAGTGGAATGACAATCCCCAAAAGCGCTTTAACCTATGCGGAGAAAAGACAAAAAGATATATAACTTTGTCTTTTCCTCTTCCACTTCTAATCCTTGTAACCTTGTTGTTGTCGGTCTTCCACTTGTAAAGCAACCTTGAAACTAGTAAGGTGAAAAGATGCAACCTTCTACCCTTAACCCTCCACCCTTGCCCCCCCCCTCTTAGTTTTTATTTAAAAAAATTTAAAACCATAGATTTTCTCATAGAGAAATAAATAAAACCAATCTCCAAGCCATCGATCTGGCATACAAATATGGATACGAAAACAGATATGGATATGAACACAGAAGATGAGTATAGATATGGTACGACTATGACTATGGATATGGATACATAAGATGTACAAGTACAGAAAATAGATATGGATATAAGTATGGATACAAATATGAGTACCAAAGACGTATACATGTACACACTAAAATCCCATATCAATTGTAGAACCTCATGTCAATTTGAAATTCCAAATTAGAGGTGGGGGAGATATTTAGAGTTTGGGTTGGAAATTGGATTGGATTGGGTTGGGGAATAAAAAAAATATTTAATTTGGATTGCAGAAGGTGGATTGGAAAATTTTAAAAATATTTAAATTAGATGGGTGAGTGGGTGGGGGTGTAAAACCTCTGCTCACTATGCACTCAAAATACAGGTACACACAACGCTCAAAATACAGGTAACCATTTCCTCTGTTTTTGAAAGAGCCCTGTGTTTTCTTTGTACTTTCAAAAATAGAGGAAGTACCATACTAGAAGTTGTTCCTTTATATTTATATAGTAGTAAATTGCTTTTCGAGCAATAAAATATTCAATTTTTTTCACAAAAAACTTTTGTCAATGCAAAGTCTCCTTTTCATCAATCCAAAACAGATAACTAAATATAAATATAACATTGCATTTAGGCTTACATGAATATAGATTTAAAGTAAAGAACCTTCTTTCATATGTACCAAAGAAGTTGAGCCAATTCATCATTCAAACAAATGTTTTTTCCTAGATATTTGGCCTTTTATTCTTCAAATTCAAAAGGACTTATTTTAAGTCTAATCAATAATGCTATGTTCTTATGAGTTCAAACAATATTTTATGGAGACTTTTTTAAATGAAATTTAATATTCTTTTGAATCTTAAAACTTGATGAATTAATTCTTAAACAATTTCATGAAATTAGTATGTTCAAACAACTCAAATTTTCCCAAAAAAATTAAAGGCATATTTTTGAAATTGAAATGTTGATTATATTGAAAAACAAATGGAAGATGTACTTTTAAAATTTTCAACTATAATTGATCTACCATTAAAAAATAAATTCAAATTGTAATGTTGAATTGAAATTTGATTCTCTTAAAAGCAATTTTGATCATTTTGCTTGCTAATTTCACAATCCAAAATCAAGAGATTCCATCCATTAATGCAAAGGGATTCTTTATGGTCTTACTACAACTTGAAATTATTTTAAAGTCATTTTGTTATTTTGGATCTCATTTGGATCTTAGATAGATATAATGAATATAGACCACTGCTCAATACATCTTAAATTTTGTTGAAATTTTTTTCAAATCTTCAAATTAGCTAAACAAATTATTTTTTTGCACTTGGATTAGCTAACAAACTATAGTTTCTATAGAATAATCTAATTTTTACTTCATTTTGAATATTTTAGTTTTTTAAGCCCTAAAAATCCATTAGCTCTAAGGAAGCCAAAATATAACTACGGATAGGTTCATACAATCTCAACATTCATCATAATTTTTTGAAGCTTTTTGTGAAGCTTAAGAAGCATATAAGTTTCTTGAGGATAAAAATTTATTTCAATCAATACTTGGGAGACAAAGTTATAGTACAATAAGTTGAAAACAGAGGTCAATGGGCAACACAAAAAGTCAAAATAAAATTTTAATTTTTTTCTAAAGTATTATATTTTTGTCTATATTCAAAGCCTTGATTCATTCTATTTATACTAGTGATGTTATGAATAATCTTCTTTTCCAAGCAATCTAAACATCTTCCAAAAAAATAACTTACAAAATTCAAATTTTTAAGCAAGTTTTGCAATTTTTCAAAAAACATTGTTTGACAAGGTTGGATATGTTTTTGAAAACAATCTCACTTTTGGGATTGTTATATTTCAATTTCAACTTAGAGCTATTAACAATTTAGTTTTGCCTTCAATCTCAAATCTACTTCTACTTAAAAACATTTAAAGAAAAATAATCAAATATGTTTTAAAAGAAATTCCAAAACTTTCAATTCCACTCTTCAACATAAAAAAATTAAAAATTAAAAGTCTGTAGTACAAAAGAATTCCACAAATAGCAGTCAAAGTCATCTAAAATTACAAAACAACATTCAAAATAACTTTTTTTCCATCTGTGAATACTAAGATCTTTTACTTTCTATGGTCAAATTTCATGAAATTTTTACCACAAATTTTAAAAAAGTCAAGTATAAGATCCTATATTTAGATTTTAAGAAAAATATTTTTTATGTTTTCTTAGGCAAATGCAATAGAGATGGTTGTTTTGAGTGCTTTTTAAACAAATAAGTGACCTTAGAACTTTAGGAGTTAAATTTGAGTGTATTATTGTAATGACAAGTTCAAATCCTATTACATTCAAGCAATAAGTTTTGTAATTTTGGTGAAAGGATGATTTTCATTCATAACAATTTTCTTCATGGTAAGATGCATCTATAATAATTAAGACAAGTACTAAGCAAGAGTTTTGTAACAATTGCTTTCAAAAAATAAAATAAAATTGAATTTCATTAGAATTCATTTAGAGTTTTATAAATTAAAATGGATGCATGCCTTTATATACTACAAATATGAAGTTTTATTTTGTTAACTAAGTTTAAAGTGCAAAAATTGAGTACTAAAGTATTCTTCCATTTTGTTCTCATTAATGAACACAAGTTAATCCAATTAGTACAAGGTTTTAATAGGATAAGACACCTTTAGAAGAATTCAATGAATTATGGATGATTGCCATCTAATTAGTGGAAAGAATTGCTCAAAATTTAGATGAAGTTTGGATACAATCATTTAAAAGTGGATGAAAATGGATGAAAGTTAGAAGAGAGATTGGATGAAATTGCACCATTCGAAAGTGTATGACAATAGTGTAGATAACATTATATTAACTTCATCTAAAATTTAAAATATTATAAAATTCCATATTAGCACTCCTAGTAAATTCACACTAATGATTCCCAAATATTTATATGTTAGCACTATTACTACAAGGTCCAAATTAACCTTAGAAATATGACACAAACTAACCAAGGTCCAATAGATGACTTCAAAATTAAGTGTATAAAAAAAGAATGCATCCAAGGCAACTACGCTTAATTTCAACCCCTTTCTAAAATTGACCCCTATAGATTCTTGCCTAAAATGTATTGCCTCCTGCTATTCATATGAATCTAAAATCAAGTTAGAAACATCTATTTTCAATACTTTGAACCTTCGTAGATTATTCATACAATGTCTAAAAAATGCATTATAAGAGAATCTAGAATTTCCTATTGACTATCAAAAAGACCCCACAAAAAGTTTTCAATATAATAATAGGAATCATTCATGTTGAATTGTATATTTGGTGGATTTTTGGTGGATTTTTTATGAAATACCAAAGTGGCATTATTAAAATGTTACAGCAATGCTCCAAATTTCAACATTCATCTACACATTGGATAGAAAATATCACATTAGTATACATCACATATCCAAAATTTTGTTTTCATCCACAACCTAGGAATTTCATCCAAGATTTATTCTAATTTGAAATTTTTTGGTGATTTTCCGCCCATACAATACCATTTTGTTCCAAGGGCATGGTATTGGGCCCATTACTTTAGTGCAAATGGTCGCCAAATCACCAAAAATCCCTGCTAATTTTAGGTATACAAGTTACCTTATTGGTCCAATAATTAGAATATTTTGGGAGACTATTGGTATCTAGTTACAAGGGGGCCACATCTTTACAAGGCTAACTATTGTAGTCATTGAAACATAAAAATAAAAACCCTAATTTTTAATTAACCCTTAAACATTGGACTGGTGGCAACCGTGGAAAACAATGGTTTGTGAACAATGCACATGTTTTAAGCTGACCGGAAGAGAAGGCACTATTCTTGAATTGTGAATGAAGTTGTGAAAGCCTGCATTGCTTGTTGCCCTTACAAAAATTGCAAGCAGGGCAGCAGGGGCTCTATTACCGTCCTAGTGAATTTCCGTGACATCTGTTTACAGTTTGCAACACCTATAAATTAAAAAAAAACTTTAGAAAGACCCTATATCTGAGCTTGCACAATGGAATAGGTTTCTATCATCATGTTCAACAATAAAAATGGTTGAAAAACACCCTTCTTACATCCATAACGTAGGTTTTCTTCTGTCATTCATTGGACGTCAGATGTCCACATCGACGTTCAAGGGTTAATATAAATGATCCCAACAACAATATCTGCAAATGAAAATGTCTCCGTGTCAACTTTGGATTGGCCGGGGAGTACAAAGCTTAGCAGACATGTCCACTGGAATAACCATAATTATGGTACGAGACAGTGCCATGTGTTGCAAACTTATCAAACAAGTGACCAAAGTTTCTTTTGTTTACTGGCTCAAATGACCTCAATCTGCAGTTTCTGAGTAAGGTGGCGGCACCTATAACCGATCAAATAAGCAATTCTGGACACAATCTGAGGTAGTTCAAGGCGAAGCAAATATTTTCTTATGTGCAAAGATAGTGAGAAATGACGGGGGTTGCAAAAAATCTGGTAATTTTATTGCTTGAATTGAAATTACTATGAGTTTTGAGAGGCAAAACCCGCTCTGGACCCACAGTCAATGTCTACACTCTTCCAATTCCAATCATTCAAGAACTACTTTCCCGCTCATTACTTCCTATTTTCTTGCTCACTATTTTGAGACATGTATCATGAATTTATTAGTCCAAACCTTGAAAAGAAGAAAAAAACAAAACATTCCGAGCTTGTGTGGGAAATTTGTTCAAACCTTGGTTGGAAATAACTGCATCTTACAAGTTGGGGTATGGGTCACTCGTTGGAAATGGGTGCCTCCGCTTTACAATATAATAACAATGAATAACAGCAAGGGTCAAATTTGGTACAAATTTACTAAATTTGTATAAAAAAGAATTAGTACATGTGGCCTTGCAAGTGACTGAGATGACAAAAAAATTCATCAAAATCTAAGGTAGAAATAAAATTTCAAAATTAATCCTAATGTAAAAAACATTGATTTGTTCGAAGAGTACTTTGCAGCCAAAGAGGGTTGCTAGCACATGAGTTTAGGATCTTCAATCCATGAGCCTAAGAGCTTAAGCATCTTCTATGGTTATAGGATACCTATATTACAGATATTTATATTATAAGCACCTTCCATGGATGTTATAGGCAATGTAGAGTGTCTACTTACACTCGAGGCTCAAGACTCATAGGCTTGCATTTTTAGGCTCACATGCTAATGTCATTGTGGTATGAAATTGTGGCATTGCTAGATTGAGCAACCTAATTCACCCATTGTGGTATGCAATTTTTTTGTTAGATTATGCAACCTCATTACTATGCCATGTAATTATCCATACATGCTAAAAATCCATACATACTGAAAAATCATTTTAATGCAATTGTCAAAAAAACACTTTGACCCTTCATAACTTTTGCATACAATATCTAAATGTCACATTCTTTGGTGCGTTAGAACCTCCTTTAGTTTGCCAACAAAAAAATATATGAAAATTTGATGACTACAACAATAGTAACTAGCCAAAAGTGGCGGTCCACCTTAAATGTGTTTCATTCACACTTCACCTCAGCTTGGTTGATAGGCACAGTTGAGGCTGACACCCACCACACAAAACAAAATGACAAGTCTGCAGCGCTGTCAACACGATGTAAAAAACGTGACTCCAAATATACACTAACTTACTAAGGTGAAGGTACCCACATCCGATCAAATAAGCAATTTTGGACATGGTCTAGAGTTTTGAATTGCCAAGGCAAAGCAAATATTTTTAGAGGTGCATAAATAGAAATGACAGGGATGGCAAACAATTCAGTAATTTTTTTTACTTGAATTGAAATTACTATGAGTTTTGGGAGGCAAAAAGTGCTTCAAACCCATAGGCAACCCATTGGACACTTCTAATTTCAATCTTAGCCAAACTACTTTCCTACTCACTACTTCCTGCTTTCATGCTCATCACTTTTGGACGTGTCTCATGACCTTATTAGTTGGAAGGCATTCCAAGGCTTGGGTTGAAATTGAACCTAGCCTTGGTCTGAGATGACCCTAAACTACCGGATGATAGTGGAAAGGTACCCAAACCAAATGGCGTGGTTGTGGGTTTGATACCTGGTAGTGACAGGTGGATTATCTAACGTGAAATCAGCCTATCTACCTGACGGAAATCCCTTGCAGCGTCTTGTTCAACATGCTTGTAAAGAACAAAAAAAACAAAAAACAAAACACTAGCGTTAGTGGGAAATAGAGCACCCTACAGGTTGCACATGGGTACCTGATCAGAAATGGATACCTCTACCTTAACTCTGATTTCAGCGGTTAAGCTTAGTGCATGTGAGAGCAGTTTGCAGAAAGGCACAGTATTTGAAGGTCACACTATTTGAAAGGCACTTAAATCAATGCCCAGCAGCAATAATACTGCACCTGTGCTAAATTCCAAATCAAGGACGGAATAAAAATAATTGTAGTGGCACTAATTTCCAAGCTATACTAATTTTCTGTCCTCAGGACCAGTGACAAGGATAAGTTTTAAAAACTGGGCATGGTTGGAATAGAATATTCAGAATATATTAAGACATGTTGATGGTCGAGACAATAGCAAAGAAAACTCCAAATCCTTTTGAAGTTAAGAGTGCATTTATTCAAGTGATCAAGTGGTACATGGGATAATAACAAGAGAAATGTGAAAATTTTCTTTTGGAAATTTCAAAATTATAAAATATAAATGATTAATATATAATATTTGTATTTTAGTACTATTGTTAATGTATTCTTGTATTGAGGGTATTTTTTTTAAGGATGAATAGGCATTGAAAGGGTATATTGTGAGGGTCATATTCAATATCAAGGTGTCGAAAAAAATTAAATCAAGCATACAATACTTGAAATTAATCTTCAAACATTGAAGTGGATGTTTGGTGTTCGATGGATAACAAAGAATCTTTTAGTATAGGACATAAGTGCAACTATTCATCTTTACAATTTTCTGTCAGGAAAAAGGGAGATCTTTTATAGTACTTTGGCTTCCAATGAGTGTTTTTGCATTTTTTAAACCAATGATTCCCACGATATCAAAATGAATGATTTCTATGATCACTAATCCATTATTTAAAGGTTAAATATTCCATGGTTTTTTAAGGAGTCATTTCAAATATTTTGTAATTTTTTCTATATCATATCAACAACTTTCACAATTTTTGAAATTATTCCTCATATTGGAGGGGACACTTTCAATTTATTGGGGGGGGGGGATCATTGAATGCATCATTTTATCTTTGTATGAAAAATTGTCAAGTGAACATTTGTTGTAATACTCCATACTTTCAATTACTTAAATAAAACCTTGTACACTTTTAAATCCGCACTAGTTTGTAGGCATATGTACTTTATATCCAAGTACATTTAATTGCCTACAATTACAAGGTTTGAAGCGCATTCAATGATACAATACTTTTTTAATACATGTTTAATCCATAAATGATGTGGTGGCCATTTTTTTGTCAATGAATGATAGAGAATCTTTGCGTGTAGGACAAAGGTGCAACTATTCATCCTTGGAATTTTGCATGAAATGGGAAGGTCTTGTATAGTAGTTTGTCTTCTAATGGGTGTTTTTTCATTTTTTTAAGCCAACAATTCACACAATATCCAAATAAATGATTTCCACAATATGTGTATTGTTGTTTAAGGATTAAATCATTCTACAAACATTCGTCATTTGGCTCTTCCATCTGCATTGCTATGAACTCCACAAGGTTTGGGTTATTAGACTCTACAACTTCCTATAGATAATTCCATGTCTTTTGTGAACATGGAACTTTCTACTCTTCTAGCCCTTTCATGAATCCCATATCTTTTGAAAAAACATCTCTTTGTTGATGGCATTTCTACTTAGTTACATAATTTTTATAAATTTAGACACTCTATAATTAATTAGAGAGAAAGATATTTCGGACAAAATTCTTGGGTCTTTTGATATTTTGGATGTCCTTAAACTCAAATGAATCATGTACAAAAGTGTCACTTATACAAAGTAGTATCAAAAGCAAAAAAGAAAATTGTTCCATATAGAAGAAATATAAACCTTATAAAAACTTTGTTCTTTTACCCTCCTTCTTTTCTATCCTACTAATTGCACAAATAATGACAGAATTTATTCAATATGCTTGAGTTAACAAAAGATATTCAATTGCAAATCGTCCTTGTTATTCTTGCTATTCATGATTCATCTCAATCAATATAATTTTTTTCAATGTTTTATCAAATGTAAATTTCAAATAGCTATGGATTGAGTTGAGATTTACAAACTAGTCTGAAAAAGTGCAAACTCATCAACCCTCAAAAAAGAAGCTAGAGTTCTTAATACCAGTCAGTCATTTGTAGCAAACAAAACGAGGTAATCAATATATGAGGTGGCATCATAATTTGGAGGAACTAGCAATGATTTTTGCAAAGTTTTGGCAGTCCATCTTCATTAAAGCAACAAATTTAGCTTACTTAGTCATCTACATATTAATTTCTTGTCATAAAGTAAATGGTATTCACATAAAAATATTTGGCAAATTATAATAAAAATTTGTTGAAGATCTTTTTCTAGAATATAAATTTTTTAAGAAGATTTCACATGTATACTACACTTATTTGGACTAAACCTAATTAACTTATATGACATATGTCATATAAACTACAATGCATTCCAAACTTCTTTTTACAAAATTTCATATCCATAACATAAACAAGTAAATCATGGTGCATTGTAAAAACAAGCACATACACACTACACTATTACATACATTTATAGCATGCGATAACTTGTCCTAATTGTTATTTACACTTCAAATCCTAAGTCATTATTGAATTTAAGACAAAACTTAATGTGTTATAAAATATGACTTCTTCAATATCTTAATTCAATCAAAGGCTCTTGCACTAGGCTTCTATAAGAGTGTGTGTCAGACATTTTGACTATGTAGATTTCAAAGTACTAATGTTTAAAGTGAAAATAAAATAATGTTTTGCACTTTGGTGATTAAGTTTTCAAATTTTGAATTCCCTTAATTTAAATCCGGGGGGTGCACTTAGTTCTACTACAACAAACCATGTGCAAACAAGTGGTTTCTAATAAACTATAATTTTAACTTCAAAATTTGAACACTATTTACTAATGACTATAAGATTCTACTCCCAAAATTTCAAACTCAAATAAAATATGGAATGATTTCTAGAAGAGGTTAAAAATGCACTAAAATGGCATGTTTTTAACTCAAATATTTTTAAAGAACACATTTAGATGACCATTGCATTAATATTCAACTCAAAGTGAACTTTCAATAGAGCGTTGTTTTTAAGAATTTTTTGTTAATTTTTTTAGACAATTTTTTCTTATATAATATAGGGGGTGAAAGTTATTTTTCAATTTTATAGTGTATCTTTTTACTTCAAAAATTTATAACTAATTATCATTAACAAATAAAAATATCAATAATTCAAAACATAAACTTTCAAAGTAGAAAAATCTATTCATATTTTTTCATTTAATTTTATTTAAAATTCAAAAATTATATAGGGGTCCCAAGTTCTGTTTGCAAGCTAACATCAAAAAAGGGGGAGTGCACCCCCTGAGAATTTAAATGTTTTGCACTATAAAGTTTTGACATTTAAATCTTCATGAATCTTCAAAAAAATTCTAATTACTTTCTAAAATGCAATGTACCTTGGGTAGGGGTGATTTGCCTAAACCTCCAATTTTTTTGTCTTTTAGCTCACTTTTGAAGCAATTCATTTTCAATGACAAATGTCTAAATTTGAATTTTCTTGTTTCGATTCGTAGTAATTTGAGATGCACTTTCAATAATAAAAATTTCAAGTTCAAGTCCTCACTATTAGCCAATGCAAAAGCTAACAATTTATTGAAGAGTGCATGGAGGTTGTACTTTGAGGATGCCCTTTAACCCCTAAAGCACTAAATTGTGTTTTTTGGCAACATAGTGATTTGGGCAACTAACTATGAACGAAAATTTTATTCTTTTTTGCTGAAATTTTTACACAACATTTTCCCAAGGAGTAGCTTCAAGGTCTCACAATTTCCATAACTTTTGACTACATGGTAAAAAGTTATTGCTTGATAATTCATTTTTGTTGCTCAATGGATAGCTTAGGCAATTAAAAAAGCTTCTTTAAAATTCACTTTAAAAAAAAAATTCAAAATTGGATCTTAAGATTTATATATAAGTGGGAAGATTTTAATAATTCCAATTTGATTAACCCTTAAACAACAAACTGGTACTATAGAAATCATTTGTTTAGGTACTATATGAATTGTTGGCTTAAAAAAATGAAAAAGCACTCATTGAGAGAGAAGCTACTGTAGAAGATGTTCCCTTTTCCCACAAAATTTGGGATGAATAGTTGCACTTTTGTCCTATATGGAGAGATTATTTGTCATTCATTAGTCAAAAAACATCCTTAGCATCATTTAAGGGTTAATGAGATGAAAGTTACAAGGAGTTTTAGTTTGCGGATAGATATGGAATCTTTGAAAACCATAACTACCCACAAACTAAAGAACCAATTTGAAATTTTAATTTTTTTTAAAAGTTGTTTTAAAAGAAGTTTCTTGAGCTACCCAGATTGCCCGCCAAATAACAAAAATGATACTTCATGCAATAATTTCTTAACCATATAGTCAAAAGTTATGAAAATTGTTGGGCCTTAAAGCTACTCCTTAAATACATGTTGTGTGAAAATTTTAGCAAAAAAAAAAATATATATTCTATTTATAGTGAGTTGCCTAAAATTGCTATGTTACCAAAAAATGTAGTTTTTACCTTTAGGGGTTAAGAAAGGTCCATAAGACACTCACTTAAAAACTTAAAATTAATTTTGGTATGTAAGACTTCTAGAGATACTTTTTAGTAAATTTTCCTTGAAGGACAAATGGAATTCATATGTAACCCAAGTTCCATATATGTTAGTTATGAACTTTTCTGATGTTAAAACCCATAATCACTAAAAGCATTCACTTGCTAAAATGTACATGGTTTATACATTGTTGGTGCAATTAGAATGCAAAAGGTATCTCTACATTATAGGATGCATTTAGAGACCATGTACTTTATGGGCTTCTTGCCTTGCTTCCCATTGAAATAAGTGCTTAGTGATACTCTAATGATTGTTATACAATCCACAAATCAAACAAATAAGCAATAGTCATTGAAGCACATTAGGGATAGTTACACCTTTTTCACTGCACATTCATTCTTCATAGAATGGGGACGTTGTGTTTTCCAATTGACTTCCTATTGATAGCATAATTTTCTTCAATCACATCTTCTCCACATCCATTGTGTTCCTCCAGAGGTGAATAATGGGCATAAAGAAGATTTCACCATTCAAGTGTATTATCTCTCTTGTGCTCCTACTTGCTACATTTCCAATGTTGATATGTGTCGATACCTGAGATCAATAGCTTCATCTTGCGGTGCTATGTTTATAGCTTCATCTTGCGTTCTATAGCACCTAGAATTGAGCTTCATCCTACATTGCAGGTGATTTCATCCTACATTGAAGGTGGCTTCATCCTACATTGTAGAACACTTATGAATTCTACGTTCTCCCCTTCTTGTTCTCTAGACAAGAAAAAAGGTATTACACCTTCATGATTAGTATTTCCTAAGGCAAGTGACTCGTTTCCAACCACTTACACAATTACACTTATTTGGAACGTAGATTTTTTGTGTGTAGAATTTTTTCCATGTACAAAAATAGAGTTTGGAAGGATTGCATATTTTTTCAAAATTTTGTTACATGAAATGTATTTACTATGAATTTTTTAGTAAAAGATTCTCTAAAACCTATAATGATTATATAGACCTTTCTATTTCTAATCATAGACTAATTGCAAAATCGACATCCTTGTAGCCAATCATAATGCACTAGAACTACTCCTCAAACTACACCACAATTCACGAAAACAAAGCAGACTATAAGTTGAAAATGGGGTGTGTGGAAATGGGGTGTGTGTGGAAATGGGGTGTGTGTGGAAATGGATCGCTTATCCCAACTTCACATTCTTTCTAGAAATTTTGCTTTCCAAGGTGTGACTAACCCTACTATCAACCCTATTATCAAGGGTGTGAACAACTTAGCAACATCCCAATGGAAAGCCAGGCTCCAACTTGGAAACCTCTCCCCACATGTGAGTAGTTCTCCAAACAGGACGGTAGGATATTGTTTCCTTTTCCAAAAGCTTGAGTAGTTCTATGTTACTCTTACTGCTCGGTGGACTACTGTGAGGCCTAAAATTTATGTTAAAACCAGTTCTCCAATTTGTTAATGAAGGATTAGAGTAGGTGGAAATGGAGTGAGCGACATGAAAGTAGAGGCTTGCTACAAGAAATGACGTGCCCAGTCATAGTGGAGACAAGGAATAACAAGGCTCCACTTTCCTCTACCTGATATAGCCTTGATACCAACAATCACAGGTCTACAAAGGACAGCATAACGCTAATCAGCCATTATCATGGCCTTCCTATGCAATTAGTGTCATTTCAACTCTCCTTACAGGAATGGCCTCAATTGAAATCGTGGATCAACTCGTACCAGAAAGTGACAACTCCTTATCTCTTGGGATTTGAGAGGCCAGCACATTCCATGATTGCAGAGTTCACTTGCACAAACCCAGAACAGAACAATTCAAAACGCAGTAGTTGGTTTTAGATAGTAACTCGAGGAGCGAAAACACACGGATCTCAAAATTAATTTTAAGCGCTAGTTGAACTTCACGCAAGTTTTTAATATGTGAGATCCAATGACAGATCAAAAGTCTCCATCACAAAAATGACCAACAACTGGTCAATATCTACACCGTTTGTGCACTGAAACTGGACCCAACAGGCATCAGCTATAAAAGGATGCTAAAAAATTCCCCTTCAACGACTCATTTGCTTAGGGCGCTTCCATGATTGGAGGCGGCAATGTGCAAAATCAGGTCCACGACACGGTTACTGCACAATTAAAACCAAACCAGGAAAGTGTTAGAAAGGAGCAATCGGGAGGAGAAATATTCTATTCTGGTAATTGTAACTTAGCAATAGAATGAAAACCATTTCCCCTACCTCCTTGAACATTAAAAGTATGTTTTGAAAGTTTTTACTATCACATATTGTCTCCCAAGTGGACTTTCTATTGTTAGCTTCAGGGTTCAACAAGTTGGATTGGAACTAGAAACTGAAGAGAAACATTTCAAATCCAATTTAAAAGGGGCAGATAAGTGTACCTGTAACCCCATTCGTTGTCGTACCACGCAACAACCTTCACAAAGGTATCACTGAGAGCAATTCCAGCCTTGGCATCGAAGATGCTGGACCTGCTGTCAGTGATGAAGTCCGTGGACACCACATCGTCCTCAGTGTAACCCAAAATGCCCTTCATCTTCCCCTCAGATGCCTCCCTGTGACATGAACACAAAATTATTAGACACAAAAACAATCGTCCACCCACTTAACCGTGCACATGTAGGGAATCAGTGAACAATTGAAAACAGATTAAACAGAAGCTTATACATATATTATGAAATTCAACATTCTATGTAATGATGACAGATACATACTTGACAGCCGCCTTGATCGCATCGTAGGAAGCAGGCTTCTCAAGTCTAACAGTGAGATCCACCACCGACACATCGGTAGTCGGAACACGGAAGGCCATTCCCGTAAGCTTTCCATTCAGCTCTGGCAACACCTTGCCCACAGCCTTGGCAGCTCCAGTACTACTGGGGATGATATTAGTGTTGGCAGCACGCCCACCTCGCCAATCCTTGCTCGAGGGTCCATCGACAGTCTTCTGTGTGGCTGTAGGTGACAATAAAAGTTAATATAAAAACCAGACAAGATGCGTTTCAAATAGGAGATGTCCAACGTAGCACACAACCGATTAAAAAGTGAAAATTTGAAGTGCTCAAATATAGTCAGGTCATAAAAGCCAAACTATCAAGACTTGTGTACCTGTGGTGGCATGCACTGTGGTCATGAGGCCTTCCAAGATTCCAAACTTGTCATTGATAACCTGGTTTCAATCCAAAGATGAGGACTATGAATACATAATTGAAAACCTAGTAGATACCAGTACTTGAAAAGCTAGTATATACTAGTAGCAAGAGAATGTATAGAAGGATTGTGCAATTTTTCTACAAAATCAAAGACTCTCTGGACTATGTTCACAAGCCCACGTCCCGCGAAAAAAAGGAATATCATACCTTTGCGAGAGGTGCAAGGCAGTTGGTGGTGCAGCTCGCATTGGAAACAATGTCCTCATTGGTGTACTTATCCTCATTAACTCCCATGACATACATAGGTGCGTCTTTGCTGGGGGCAGAAATCACAACCTTCTTCGCTCCACCCTGTGACCAGACACCTTTGCCTGTTAGAACAGAAACCAAAATGACAATTTGCCACGACTTTCAGAAGTTCCAAACATATACTCGGTTCATCAAACGAAATACAAAAACGTAAATCATAAACTAATGTTGCATCGGGATGCTTCACCTTGAGATGAGCAGAAGCCTTCTCCTTGTCAGTGAAGACACCAGTTGACTCCACCACAAACTCAGCTCCATGCTTGCCCCATGGAATTTCAGATGGGTCCCTGTAGTTACAACAGAAGAATGTACAATTAGGAAAAAGCTAACAAACGAACCCTATAAATACCGGGAAAAAAATCAAACCGACTTCTACACCAAGGCCGTCAATTCTACCTGAAACCGAAGACGGCAACCGGGTTGCCACCGAATGTCAAGTGACCCTCAGAGTGAAGAGTAACTTCGGTCTTCTTCCATTGACCGTGTGTGCTGTCGTACTTGAACATGTAGGCCTGTAACAAGCAATCAACATGCATGCCACACGTCAAAAGTGTGAAATAGATTCAAATTTGTGAATTCGATTGTGCGGTCAACTCACAAATAGTGCAGAGGTGCAATAAAGAACAAGCAGTTGATGTAGTATAAGGAGCTCATGCACATTTCTTTCGGAGAAGGTAAATTACCATGTACTCGGGGGTGATGAAAGGATCGTTGATGGCTACCAACTCAATATCATCGCGCTCAAGGGCAACGCGAGCCACCAATCGGCCAATACGACCGAAACCTGAAAGAAATACATTGCTACTATTTGTGAAAAGCTCCTCTGCCGATCATGTTAGCAATTGATTAAATATCAAATTCCAAAAGTATCATCAAAGTAGAATGGGCAGGCGTACCATTGATTCCGACCTTGACCTTAGCTTTACCTTCTGCTCCCACTGCACCAAGCGAACGAAAAAAAATATATATTAAGAAAAAGAGGACGTTACAACAACCAAATGCTATGTATAATGAAGTGACTTTCCAGACATACCGATACGATGAGGCAAAAGACATTAATGACGCAAAATCAAAGAGACAGAATGTTGCTCAGGTGACACCCAGTGTATGTTCTGTAGAACGAATGTCCCAGAGCTCTAAACTTCAGGGGTGGTGTTCCCTGAGCAGCTCTCCTTCCTCGTATAGATAATGTTCGCCAAGACTGCACATAAATAAATACAAGCTTGAAGAGCAAGAGACCAGCAATCAGATACGTACCCATGATTACGAACTTAAGAAACCCTGCTAGTAAACCTGCAAGCAAACAGCTACAACAGTGAGAACAAGCAGAACAAAGCCTCCAGATTGAAACCTTCTACATGGTAAGTATACCCAATTTCAAGAAAACCGTGAAACTCTCAACAAGTCAAGAGAATTAAAACTACATCGCACTGATCTAAAAATGAGCGAAATTAACATCAAATCAGACACGAAAAAAGCGCCGCTGTTCCAGTACTGTAAACCCATTAGAAAATCTAACACCTGCATAGTCCTTTCACAGCAGATAACACCAAGCACAGATAACGCGATTTGAGGACAAGTCCTTGTTCAAACACTCAGCTCAGGCAGGGTATAAACAAATGTCACCAAAGTAACAAACATAAGCCTATCGAAGTTGGAAAAGCTGATTCTTGAGAAAACAGAGAGACACTCTCAGTTCAAATTCCAAGAGACCTGTCTCCACCTCTGCTTCTAGTCTAGAGCACCGAATGGTTCATTAACCCTCTTCACCAACAGACGATTCGACAAGAAGTATCATACACGCAACCAAACCCCACAAAACTCGAAGCCAGCACCCCAAATACGAACTACCGGGTCAATTTTTCTGGGTATTGGAGTAACGATCCAATACTCAGAAATCGGTAACACACATAAACGCAAAACATGGCTACGCGATCATCGGAAGCTACTACCACCGAAACACAAAACCCAAAACAGAACCCCCCTGTACAGACAAGACGCACCTTGAAACCGCTTGAACACACACCAAAATCGCTTGTTCTACGCTTGTTCAAATGGGACTGCGGACACGAGACTGAAGAGATGGTAGAAGTGGGGAGGCATATATGCAGATCGATCCGGGGCTGCAGGAGATTCATGCATGCCAAGTCGATGAGAAACTGCACTGCTGAGCGAGCAGGAGGCGCTGCGAAAGAGGCACCTAGCGGTTCCTGGCTCTGCGGGCTGCTTCGTAGGCTCGGGCGGTCCGAACCTCGGGATGGGGTCTGGGCCGAACCGATCCTCTGCCGAACCTGGGTTTCGTATTCTGTCCTTTCTGTTCTGTATTTTGGAATTGAGAAATGAACGTTAAATCGTGCCAACGAAGGTGGGCCCCGGTGAGGTGGATTTAACCCGGGGAAAACGCAGGAATTTTTTATTTGCCACATTTGATTTTTTTTTTTGCAAATTCTGAATTCATATTTGCAATCAGATACCCCAAATTAGCTTGGGAAAGGTGTACAATATATCCTAAATATGGTTCAAAATAGGGGGCTTTTTTTTTACTTTTATCCCACACAAATTTTATCCTATTGGGCCCACCTTTGTACGTATTTGTGTATTAATATCTAAAATTTTGTGTTTCTTTGCAGTTCAAATGTACGTATTGCAATTTGGGTAGTGACAATTATATATTAGATAACTGATGAGTTGCACTAACGATGAATAGATTATTGTACAAAATCACTTGATGTACATTTTTCAATCACAACTTTTGATCCTCATGATCCAGAGATGCAGGAAGCAAGTTGAAGAAGTTCTAAGTTGCAACTTGTAATGGCAATGGTGACAGATTGTCAATGGGACAGTGCCACATTAGCATTGAAAAGTCAACACACGATTATGGGTGCACATACCTTTGCTCTTGTATTCTTGTGTCGCTAGCTCCCTAAGAGAAAGACACTTGCTTCACACCTACCCACATCTCTCAAACTGAGGAAACCAGGGATATTTTCTTCACAAACTCCAGGAGTCCGTCACTCTTGTCAAAAGACAAGCTGACCACATTGCAGTAACTTAACGTAGAGCAGGCTTCCATGTGGAGTCGGGGGCCGGTGGAGCCTGTTGATCATCGGTGAAATGGGTGTCCCTGTTTTTCAAGAACACCCATTTGACTGATGATTGGCAAGCTCCACCAGCCCCCGACTCCACATGGAAACCTGCTCTTAGAAGGTTTTGACTGAAAGTGTACAGCCATGGCTTTTTTCTAGCTGCTGCATGGTGCGTGGATGTCAAGGTGAAGACTGAGTGAGCATGGTCCTTCACTTCCTTGTGTGCTTGATATCACAAAATCATGGAAGCCCTAATAAAGAATTTGTTTCTCATGAGACTTTTTGCAAGTTGCAGTGACAGGTTCTAGAATAGTCTTTTGAGTTGCCTGCCTTGGAAAAAAAAAATACTCCTGAAGACTCTAGTCATGTGCATTGTCTTTTGTGCATTAACTTAGGCTTGCCAAATCCATTCAAACACACATAGGATTAGATTCATACCAAGCTTTGAATGTACTGTACCATCATTAGATCACACAAACCTTGCTTTCCAAATTTAGATCCAAATGTAGATTCCAGAAATATTCCACTCATACAGTCCAACCATTTTTCTCAATTCATGGGAGTGAATAATTAAGGTGGGCCCCACCAAATGCGCCTCCTAACCCTAAATCACCATCTTCATTATATGTACATCTCCGAAATCAGGTTATGTATGTACAAGGAAGAAATTGTTTTAGAATCAATTCTTTATTCTTTCGTGACTTTGGCATATGGTATCCAAATGTCACGTTCTTTGGTGCGTTGAAGCCTCCTTCCATGTGCCAACAAGAAAATCAATGAAAATTTGTTCAGTCTAATAGTGGTAACCATGCACAAAAGCAAAAAGTAGAGGTTTGGGGGAGGTATCCACCTTGCCATTCATGTCTTCAATGAGAAATGTTGCTAAAGGGACGAAAATCTACCCTCCATGGATAAAAAATGGGGCTATAGGAAAAATTGGCAGCTAGTTCAAAGTCAGCTGGTAGAATTGGAAAAAAAGATGGTTGCAATTGGAAAACATTAGCAATAAAAATGGTGAAAAATTCCAATTTTTTTTTTCTATTTTGAGTAAAAAATAGTGAAAATTACTGGACTCCATTCTTTGAAAACCGATTCAATTTGGGAATTGAAGGAAAATACCCGGTAAAACTCAAAAAAAAAACTTCCTGAACTGTGGGGGGTGGGTGAGGTCAGAGTCAACAAGGGAGAGTCTGAAAGCAGGCCACTGTCACATGGAGTCCCAGTGAGGAAAGGGATTGAGAAGGAGCGGAGGAGTTGGATTTCAATTTTGAAGCGAGTTAGGTGACTGACTGAATTCAAGGGTCCTGAACTTTGGTAGTTGGGAACTCAAGGTGGACAGCACCGTCAAAAGAAAATCATTCTGAAAAAAGAGATGCCAAAGTTTTGGGGAAATTATCATTCTAAAAATTTTAAAAATTTTAAATTAGGGAGAACGATTATCTAAGAATAATTTATCCATGAATTAGAAATGATTTTTCAAGCATAGTTTCTTTGGTTTCAACTAAGGCTTTGGACTGAAGTGTACACTAATCAATGGGTTTAGATATTTAAAGATTTTTTTAGATTTCACTATCGGTGTTCAAGTTGCATTGTCAATTTAAGAAGAATTATTTGTGTATGGATGGATGCACCTACCCACCTCTACCTACCTCTTTGGATACATGATAAAATTGATGAAATTGAAGCAAACAGATGTCTTTGTATAGAGATACAAGCCAAAATGTGATTTTTGTTATAAGAGGTCACTTAGATGTTAACCTTCTGCTAAAACCTATATTTTGCACATTTTTGCTTATATCTTTGAACAAACATATTATCTCTTCTATTAAGACAGGTGGTTTGTTTTGTTTGTTTTGTTTGTTTTGTTTGTCACGTTGAGATCTCCCGGACCATGCGTCCCCCAGTCGCGTGCTTGGTACCGTCGGAAAGCCCTCGGCGAGGAGGGGTGCACCGGCTTGGTTTCGTGGCATTCGGACATACGGTGTGAAAGTTGTGCATTTTTGAGTTATTTTTTATTCTGAAAAATTAGAAAATTACTTTTATTGATATTTTGGTCACAATCTTGGTACCGTTGGAAAGCTCTCGGCGAGGAGGGGTGCACGGGCTTGGTTTTGTGGCATTCCGACTCACGGTGAGAAAGTTATGAATTTTTGAGTTGTTTTTGGTTCTAAAAAAATTAAAAAATTACTTTTACTTTTGTTTTGATTGTGGCAACGCCACAGGGCACTCTAGTGTACTTGAATTTCAATCAAATCCGTGGTAAAGAAAGTTTGAAAGATTCAAACCATTGCCCTGGATGAATGAGAAGGTATTTGAAAAATAGTCCGTTCTCCTGAAACACATCCAAATTATGGAATTCAAAAAGCTTACGTTAGGGGGAAGGCACCATTTTACCAGTAACTTACGAATCGGGGACCAAATCATTGACCAGAAAAAGCTCTGTTACTTGCCCACGAAGGTACAGTACGCAGATTTGTTTCGTGGATGAATGAAAACAAGAGAATGAACTTTCCTGAGTCACCAAAGCAACTTGAATGTCCATCCTGGCTCAGTTGATTCATGGATGAATGGAAAAAACTGAAATAGATGAACTTTTCTGACTCAGCAAGTCAAGGTCATTCTGGAATCCGCACGGGGCTGAGTTGGTGGGGGGACCCAGTTGGAAAATCCATCATTCCAGTAGAATATCCTTGTGCTATTCAGTGAGGCTAATTTTTCATACATTGTATTGTACCAATTTTCATAGTTTTGTTTAAGAGTAATGTGATTGAAATGTCCTGTTTTTTGAGTGGATAGTGAGGCAAAGGTTTACCCCACTTCCACCCAAAATTAAATATTTTAATTCTCCAACCCTAACTCTAACCTCACACAATTTGTAATTTCAAATTGATACTGCTTTGCTACACATTAACTATATTACTTTCATCAATTTCTCATGTGATAGAATGTAGATTAACCCCTAAAGGACCAAGGCCTTATTTCTGCCAAAAAACACTCAAAACTGCCATTTCTGTAGCAAAGAATAAAAAAATTTGAAAATTATTTTTTTTGCACATCCAACCGTAGGATCTTATACCTTACTAGTATGGAAATGTGTGGAAAAAAATTCTGAAATTTTGACCACATAGATTAAAAGATATTTGCGTTTAAAGTGAAAAAAACAATTTTTTCAGCACCTTGTGGGACTGGATTATTTGACTTTGAAATTTTTTAACTTAAATTTTTTGCACTACAGAGTTTTGAGCTTTAAATCCTTATTGTGGGAAATTGAGTTGAGAATCTAGGAAAAAAGAAAATTTAAAGAAAAAGATTAATTTTCATGCTTAAAAAAATTGTTAAGTAGAAGTAGGTATAAGAATGAAGGAAAATCTAAATTATTAATATCTTTAAGATGGAATTAAAATGCACAAATTCCAATGGTGAGATTGTTCTAGCAATCAAACAAAATCATGAAAAATTTGTTTTTCAGAAAAATTGTAAAAATTGCATTCAGAAATGAATTCTATAAGTTATTTTTTCAGAAAGATGCTCTAACTGCCCGATAAACAAGATTGTCCATAACTTTCTCATAATAAGTCCAAATGGAATGAATAAAAGCTTCCCATGCAGACAAAAATATAATCTACAAGAAAAAAAATCCAAAAAAGAAAAATTCAAAATTTTGCAAATTTTCTTTTGCTGCCTGGATTGCCCCCCGTCCCCTACTTTGAGCTTATTTGGTCATAACTTTTGTTTCTGGGCACCAAATGTGAAAAAATTATATTCCCACAAAGCTCATCAATTTTTCTATCTTCAAAAAAAGTTTCAAAAAATCATGACAAAATTTCAACCCGTAGGTACCTACCCGAAATCCAATTTGTCCCCCGAAGGGACAATGGTCCTTTAGGGGTTAATAAAGTATGTATAATCTTTACATGAAAATATTGACATTCTCATACAATATTTTTTGGAAATACATATATTGTGCAATAGAAAGTAATTTAAAAAAAATCTTTATATCATAATTTTCACAAAAAAATCTTTGCAAACATGAAAACATTGCAAGGACACCACCACTTGATAAATTTTTTCACTTATAAACAATGGTGATCAAAATTAAAAAATTGAAATGCAAATTTGTCAAATTGCAAAGACATTGTAAATATTTTGTTGTAGAATCCAAAATTGCTTTAATCTAATCTAACAAAGCTTCAAATCATTTGGTAGTAAGAAAAGAAAATCATAGAATTGTGGAAGTAAAATGAAGAGTGAAGTCAAGAAATATGAAACTTCATTAATATCACTTTACCTCTGTAATATCACATTTTTACACTGTGTGATATTACAGTGGTCAAATGGCCATTGGAACTTTATAATATCACACAGTGTAAAAATGTGATATTACGGAAGGCCTTGTGATTTTAGTAGTATGATAGAATTTTGCAACTAATATGGGATTTTGTCTGTATTCATAGTATGTATGTATATATATTTATTTTATAACAATATTCATATTTGTATTCGTATTCATACTTGTCTTCTATATATGTATCCATCTTCTATATCTATATCCATATATGTATTCAAATTTGTATTCATATTCTTTTTCTTATTTGTATATTAGATCAACAGCTTGGAGATTGGTTTGAATTCTTTTTCTATGAAAAGATTTACGATCTAAAATTTTTTTAAATAAAAAATAGGAGAGGTGGGTAACAAGAGGGGAGATTCCTATCTTTTGAGTGGATAGTGAAGATAGGTGAGTGTCCAATTTAAATATATATTTTTAATTCCCAACCCCTACTTCGACCCAATGCCCATCCTAAACCCAAACCTAACCCAAACTCAATCCTAATCCAAACCCTAACCTTACCCTCCAATTTATAATTTCAGATTGATATGGGATTTTGCAATTGATATGGGATTGTGTATTCCTTGTTTGTATCCATATCTATATATGTTATTTGTAGCCATATTCATACTCATACTCGTATCTATATCCATATTTGTGCCTATATTTGTATTTGTATTCATATCCCAGATTGATGGCTTGGAGATTGGCTTTAGTTTTTTTTGTGAGCAAATCTATGGTCTTGGATTTTTGAAAATTAAAAGTGAAGGGGAGATAGGGCGGGGGTCCCAAAAAAATCCAAAGTGAGCTTCTAAAAACTTTAGAGTTTAATTTAGTAAACTAATGAAGTTTGATTGATTGTGAACATGTTTTATCTTTCAAGGGTTTAGAGCATGGTCAATACTTTATTACTTATTTTTGATGCATTTTTCAACAATGTTGAAATTATATTCTTAAATATATGCCACAAGAAAAATTATCATATCATCTTGATGTTATGTTTAAGGTTATTGTCAACATAAAAACAATTAGCTATCCACAAAAATGCATCCCCAAAGCATAGGTTTCTAATGGTGATAATACTTTCAAAATCCCATGCCATTTCATCTTGAAAAATTCATAATTAATTTTACAAAGGTTCAGAAAAGATGAAGCAATTGTCTTGGGTTAGATGTTATTTTTAATTATATTTCAAGAAAAAATTATAGAATATTTTTTCAAAGAATTAGCTTTCCCCTAAATACAATCAACTAATAAAGTAGGAGTACCCAATATTGTCACCTTCCGTTTGCCGCGACATGAAAGGAACAAAACAACATAACATTGAAAAAGTGTCACTACATGCTCTAATTTTCCCTCAAGTTTTCAAAAGAAACCAAAGGAAGTTGATGAGTTTCTTGAAGCAACTAATAAGAGTAAAAGCATTTGATGCTTCAAGGGTGTCCGTTTTAGAGGAGTCTTCTAGTATGTAGTGACATGTAGGTGCCTTATGCTTTCAACTTCAATTTTTTTTAGAATATTTATTGAGCATTGAAAAGTTATGAAACAAATTGGGTTGGGTCCATCCCTTAAGTTAAGTTGTTTGTTTTGTTTTGTTTTCTTTAATATGGCGAGATCTCTTGAACCATGTGTCCTTCAATTGCGTTCTTCATATTGTTGGAAAAATCTCTGCAAGGAGGGGTGCACGGGCTTTGTTTCATGGCATTTGGACCTACGGTGTGAAAGTTATTGAAATTTGAAGTTTTTATGATTTGAAAAAATTAGAAAAATTAGAAAATTATTTTTACTTTGGTTATGGCAACGGCACAGGGCACACTACTTCCTCTTGAAATCACTAACAATCTACAGTGAATAGATGTATTAAGGGGATAAAAAAATTAAAGGGATTTATCGTGGATAACTCTAGATGTTTGAAACATGATGTATAACCCTAGACACTTTAATAACTATTGACATACAACAAAGATAGATATTTATATAGTGTGTAATGTCAATTAATTAGTATGCGTCCCCTTAAAACCCCTCTTTAGTGTAAAACCCCTCTTTAGTGTAGTAGAAATTTTTCTCTATAGTTAAGCACTTGCACTTGGAGATGCCAGAGCACGAGAAAAAGTGGAGCTTTGGGGTGCCTCCCATCATGAAGGCTTTATTAGTTCGAGTTGCATTCCACAGACTGAGCGTCGTCGTCAGAAAGCAGATAAGCTCGTCACTTCCCCATTGCGAACTTTTTGTATTATTCACGGCAACCTCCGCCAGCACAGACATCACAGGAGTGGCGTTCTCCACTGATCTGCAACTTGCGCTGCTGCGTCTGAAAGTGGTGCAATTTCACCCTTTGATGACTCCGCCTTGAATTCTAAGCACCCTGAGAGTCTGTCGGCATTCAGAGATTAGTCAATGTGATCTCCATCCACGTCAATTTAGTTTTTCGTACTCATCTCCGACGAAACCGCTCTGGCGGATCCGGCTTCTTTGCAGGAAATCTGTTGTGATGGTTTGATCTGGATTGTCAATGCTCTTGTTGTGGAACAAGTGCTGTTTGTGGTGAACTTGGGAGGCTTATGGGAGGCGATTGAGTGAGCTACCATTCGGTACGAAATCTTAGTCAACGAGATCGGAATGGGATATAGGCAAACCGTGTCTGTCGCTTGCGTTGTCGACGTTTGTGTGTACTTGTGTAGCTTGTGGTGGATGAATTCTAAGTTTATCAAGCTCTGTGTTGTTGCAGGAACGTGAAGCGTAAGAGGAGCGTTCGACAATGAATGGAGGAGGTTGCGGTGGGAGTTGCGCCTGTTTAGGTCCTGCGGGTCCTCGTGTGCAAAAGGTCAGTGATTGTTGGATGGAGTTTTGTAACATTGTGATAATGTGGGCACTCTCTCATTCGCCATCTCGTTGAATGGGGGAAGTGGAGTCCTCCAGATAGCGCTTGTGATAGAAAAACATTTGCACTCACCACATGTTCAGCTTCGTCTTACATTTCTTGTGAACCTGCCCACTTGCATTGTATGTTGTTATCCAGCGTTCGTTTGGGAACACAATCGTGGTTAGACAATTCTCGCATTACTACATGGGTGCATTATCTGCGATTTTGGAACGAAACCCTTATGCTTTCTTTCGTACGGTCTACAGGCGCTGGATGCTTGCAAGGAGATCACGGCCTCCAAGCCCGTCCTCGTCACAGCCACAAAACATTTGACAGAAATTGAAGTCGACTACGGCCACGAGATTTTGGAGCACAGCAAGGAGGCGAAAGAAATCGCCATCACGTATGACATTCGCAACGGAGCCCGGTGGCGGACGACACACCGCTTCGAATCTGGTAAGTTTTTTCCTCAGTTAATGTAAAGTCTCCATTCAGCATACAGTGAGGGCGAGATTCCATTTCCTAATATAGTTGAACCTTTCCTACAACAATCTAGAAACACCATCTTAAATTTTATGCATTTAGTTTCGGGTTAAGCTTAAACACCAAAAAACTAAATATCCCGTAGCTTAAGTATTTTCACACTTAGCACAAATCAAAGCTCACATGTATGGTCAGCGGAAATCCAATGTACTGTATGGTTAATGGAGTCTCTACCTTACCAGGCGTCCTTCAAAACAAGCTTTGCGTCTCTAAGCCTGGTTTCGAATGTTGGTTGCAGGCGTTTTTAGTGCCAAGATCAAAACCCCTGCGGGCAACACCAGCGGCTTGAACTGCAGCTTCTACCTGTCCTCCTTGGAAGGCGACAAGACGCAGGACGAGATCGACTTCGAGTTTCTGGGCAAGGACAAGGGCATCGTCCAGACGAACGTGTACACGCAGGGCACGGGCAACCGCGAGGAGATTCACCAGCTGGGATTCGACTCCTCGGAGGCCTTTCACGAGTACGCCATTCACTGGAGCTCCAGTGAGATTCTGTGGTTCATTGACGGGGTGCAAGTTCGGAAGCATGAGCGGAAAGAGAACGAAGCGTACCCCACGAAGCCCATGTTCTTGTACGCGTCTGTGTGGAATGCCGGGTACATCGACGATGGCGAGTGGGCCGGTTGTTATGTAGGTTGTGATGAGCCGTATCTGTGCACTTACAAAGACGTGCAAATCCCTCACCTGCAGTAGCTGGAAGCAATTCTCACCAATTTGCTGTTTCCATTGCCGGTTGTATCAACGATGGTGAGTCGGCCGGATGTTATGTATGTTGTGATTCATGAGCCTTATCTGTGCACTTACAAGGACATTCAAATTCCTCACTTGCAGTAGTTGCAAGCAATTCACACAAATTTCCTGTTACAATAGTGGGCTTTAGTAAAGAGTAGCCAGAGTTGTCCACCGTTGAAGAGTGTGGTCTGGCGCACTCTCATTCTTCAACGATACTTCCGAAGTTGGAAGTTGTCAACCACTTCAAGGACTTCAAGGTGTCCTCCACTTTCGTCTCTTCCCAATGGTCCTCCCATTCCAATGTTGGACACTTCAACGTTCACCGTTTTTCCTCCTAAACTAATTTGGAAGAATGGTGTTCAGAGTTTAGGGTCGGGCACGGTAGCCTTTGCTGGTCTTCGCACCTTGCCCCGCCAATCCTACTCATGCACAGACATCGAAATTTTCCCTCTGAGTTTGATTATTTTCTGGATTGGGCAAGGATCAATCACCGTACACCCTGACCACTTTCATCTGACTGCCTCAAATAATGCCTATAACGTAGTCTCAAGTGCGCGACCGTCAATGAGGTGTGCATCATAGTTCAGGATGTCAGTTTAGAGAAGGTTATAATCAAAAACTTGATTGTAGCAGCGACTGCTTCATTTGGATTGTTACAAGAGATGCTTTGAGCTTCTGAATTTAGGGTTTAGGGTGCAGTTGGCAGTGGGGGCAGCGGTGCTCACCATAGTATCTGTAGAAGCCGTATCGTGAAGTGTTGGGCAGAACATTCGTCCCTTTGTTTCGTTGAGGGCTGCCACACCTATTGCTGTAGAAACTATTCCTTGTACCTGCCGGGCTTGTTTGAATCGCTCGCGGTTCCCCTCCGTTTCCAAGCCCTCGTCCTGAACTATCCCCCCTGCACACCTCTCGTGCACTCCACCTTCAGAACACATCACACAGCACCTTAAACCCTAAAGTAAACCCTAATCACGGATCTAAATGGCAAAGAATGTGATAGACAGCGCAATTGCTCACCCATTCTTGCTAGAATAGCCGAAGGTGATCTTGGGAATTAGGGGTTTCAGTCCGGCTCGAGGATGGTAGCAATTGACGTGGTCCTCGAGAAACTCAGGCTCGGGATTTTGTCCACAGTTCCAAGTCTCTAACGAGTTCAAGTTGTATCGATTCTTGCCGACCGGCTGTTTCTGCCTGCACGGGCACTCTCTTCCTTTCGCACTGGCTTCGAAACAGCAGGGACCTACAAGGCACGGACATTGAAATGGAGAAGTGATCCTCAAATGACATTTGAAAACTTTGCATGCCAGCTTAATATTTTTGATGAACATTTGGGGCTCAGAATTTGCACAATGCTGAAAGTGAAGAGAATCTTGTAGTTGAAGTTGCACAGTTGCACACATTAATCAGTCACTCCATGTCTTGTTTGATTTGCAATGCCTTGTCGTTATTGCAGCTTATTATCAGCTTTAATTGCTCTCACCTCTTGGACCGTACAGTGGACCTCCTTGATTGATCATTTCCAAGCATGCCTTCGCTTCATGAAGCTCCTCCCTCAGTTGCGCTTCTTGCATGTTGCAATCTCTATGTTGCTCCTTGTACCTCTGAGTCTGCACGTCCTTATTTGCGTAAGGTTTTAAGTAAACCGTAGAATATTTCCCTGTAGCCACTTAATGCGGGGAATGTCTTACCTTTGCTGAATATGTTGTGCCATTGCCAAAATCTAAGCCTTTTACTGAAAACCTCCTAAAAATCAGATTTCTGGAAGCTAGCCGGCACAATGCAACTGTGAAATCGTCGAGACAAGTCGTGTTTATGCTATGTCCTCAAAATTTCAACTGTTGGTTTTAGTAAAAGCTAATTGATCATAACACTCTAAGTTCTAGACATAATAATTTAATACCACTCTTTGACCTGGCGGTTGCATTTGTGCACGTGAATCTCATTAGTTGTACATCTTTGGAGGATCATAAGCAAATGAAGAATGGCAAGCAAATCCCCTCAACCATTGAGACCTCAGCCCGTTAGCTTCAAAATCCTGCTGTCTGGTTTTGATTCTAGACAGTGCATTCAGAGAGCATAGGCATCTGAATGCATTAGGAACATTCAGTAATGCTCCCTTCTAATGTTTTTGGTGGTGCAATCTGCAGGCACTGCAATTGAGTTACCTCGCGATCGATAGCTTTGTAAAATTGCCCATATTGTGAGCTCGTGGTCTGATATCGCCACGCCTCGTCTTCTCTTGTGCGGAAGTACATCACTCACCAATCAAGAGCTCAGATACTAATTAATGCTCCCGATTCTTATTTTCAAGGCCCGTCTTCACACAGCTTCGCAAAAGATTCGTGCAATAACATGTGAACTGCGTTGCTCTGCCAAAGCGGAGAAATATTCTTCAATTCTTCATGTGTGAAAACGGCAAAGTTTGAAGAAATTAGTGCTTTTCTGGACAGCCGTCAGAAAACTATGTCGCTCCTAATTATTTAGAGCTCTTTGCACTTGATCAGCGCTTCGAAATATGCCATTTTAGCAGAGAGATGGAGCGAGGCGCTGCAGTTACCCATTGCTAGCTAGATCGTCCCAAAATTTCGAGTAAAATTATCTGATATTGTCCGACTATGGCTGTGTAGTGACTACAGCTTAGCCTCGTTGAATCCTTGCTCCATCATTACGAAGCCAAGATTGAGCTCGCCCTGGTGTGCAGAAATTGTACACTGGGAATAGAACAGGGAATTGCATGCTCCTTACAAGCTCCATGAAAATCGTAGAGATCTGATCCATCTCCGAAGTAATGTATGTTTATCTCGAAGAGCAGCTGAATTGAGAGGTTGAAAGATTTAACTCTTCACCGACCAGACCCGCTTGAAATCTCATGAAAGGTTGCGACTAAAGACATCCTAACCCTCCGTAACCAGTTCTGATTGTATGCATCTGTCTGCTGGACGATGTTCCACGAGCATGATAGTTCCTTTGTAATCACAAGATATTCATCCACCAACGCAATAGTTACATGAGTTTTCATTTGGGACAAAGTTGGTTACGTATAGAGCAGTTGGTTACGTATTAAGGAGGAGGGGCATTTTGGGGAAAAAAAGGTTGATGAGGGCAAAGCCTGACAAGGAGGCACGATGACGAGAGGCACTGGTCGATGTAAACTACTGCCAAGAAACCACAATTGGATGAAGAACATGTTCGAGATGAAAGTCGTGTATGTAGAATCCGAAATCCATAATTATACGTGGAAACTTGCATAGTTGTGAAATTGCACCAAATAACTTGCCCACAAAATGAGTAGGAGGTTTGCTAGCAGTGGTTTATAGACTTGGTAATTTAATTGTTGCCTCCCAACAGCTCGAGGGTTACCAAGTTTGTAAACCAACTTTTCAAGTCCATATTCTACCATCTCATATGTCAATTGTCCCTCTTTTCCATGCCATTTAGTTATGACATTCTATGTAATGTTGTTAGATACCTAAAAGGTCTAATGGATGATTTCATTGTTAAATGTAGAAACAAAGAATACACCTAAACTAATTAGTACTAATTATTTATTAAATTCATATAAATTGTACACATAGTACTGTATCACATTTACATTTACAAAAGATTAGATTGATGAAACTAAACTTAACATTGAAATGTTGCTAATGAGGATGCAAAATGTCCTTTGGATGACTTCACCTAAGTTGTAGGAAGAGAAAAAAACATTTTTTTCTCCAATTTTTTAGAAAGTTGCTTGATTACATTTTCATTGAATAGTATTGCAAACTCCCTCATTATAATATTATTGAATTTTCTAAAGAAGAAAATGCCTAATCCATGGATCGCCCTTGCCATTTCTTATTATTTACTCTTGATGTAAATCTTACCCATAAAAATGACATTTTTGAATTTGAGTCCAACTAATGAAATGAAGCTTATTGAGTGCATTTGACAAAGGTAATAGCAGATCCTTGATTGTTAAATTCAAACAAACATGCATGCATTTTAGCAAGCCTAAGAATTTGGTGGTGCCCTTGTAACTACTTTATGTCCATCCTAGTTGGGTAATATAATTAAATTTTTGGTGCCACTCATTTTTCCTAGGCAAATGTCCATGCATATCAATTAGTATATTAATCAAAATAATATAAGTAATATACACTAGAAGAAAATCAAAGGTTTTGCAACTACGCTGTACAATTGGTTTTGTAGTTGCATAGGGTATTTGCAATTATTTAGGTGATAATCTAAAACCCATAGTCGCATTGGACAAGTTGCATTAGTTGCAATGTAGTTGTAAGATTGTCTGTCATTTGATAGCTTGCAAAGAATTTCATGGGACTTTGTTGTGACTTTGTTGCAACTCCGCTACGACTCGTTTGCAACTCCTTTGTGACTTGATTGCGGTTTATTTATGATTTTATGGTCATTAATGTGCAATTACAATTGGACTTGCTTTCGTTGCGACTCATATACGACTCATTTGCGACTCCTTTGCGACTCCTTTGCAATTTGTTTGCAATTTGTTTGCAATTCCTTTGCAACTCCTTTATGACTTATTTGGGAGTCATTTGCAACTCGTTTGCGACTCATTTGCGACTCGTTTGTAACTCTTTTGCAACTTGATTGCGGTTTATTTGTGATTTCATTGTCAATGATGTGCAACTACATTTGAACTTGCTTTTGATTTTTTGCGACTAGTTCTTAATATGTTTGCCATTCTTAGCAACTTGTTTATGGATCCTATGCAATTTTTTTGTCATTTATATGCAACTTATTTACAATTTATGGCTAACTTGTATACAACTAATGTCCCGCTATTCTACTAGACTTTGCTGCATTGGTTGTCTAAAAAATTCACTATAAAGAAAAGGCACAAATTCAGTAAATCTCATACATTTGTTTTTGCTACTAGAGGCTTTTCCATGTATCCATCATCCCCATCGGATTGATTGTCTTCATTTTCTAAAAGAATATAACATCAATAGTAATATTAAAAAAATGTATTAAAAAATTTAATAATTGAACCTTCACTTTCTATAAAAGATGATAATTTTCATAGAATTCTATCAACTCACTTTTTTCACTACTATCAATGTTGCTTGGCTTGAACTCCTCTGAAGACATGTGATCTTAAGAAAATCCATGCAATTGCAACTAATTTTTGACTACGTTGCAACTAATTTGTGACTACAATACAACTACAGTACCATTACATTGCAACTCTCATACAACTTCAATTACTTCTATAATATTCAATTAAATTGCGACTATAGTGCAACTACGTTACAACTACATTGCGACTTTCATACAACCTCAATTACCTCTGTAGGACTATAACAACTTTTTATAACTACTAAAATACAAGCAAATATAATGCAATCCCCTTATTTTAAATACCATTGTAAGATTAAAGACAATTTTTAAATTTCTAAGAAGTACTTATAGTTCTTTTGCCACTGCTTTCGATTGTTGCTTCTATTGGTTGTACTTAGAGAGCTAATTCTGCTACTCTAACATCTCAGTGCAATTCCATGTCCGTTTTCTTATAGTCACTGGAATCCATGTTGAGTGATTTTCATTCACGTACCTACAAAATCAAGAAAATGGTTCAATGAACAATTACAATGTCATGCAATTCTTCAAGAAATCTCCTTATCATCAATACACAAGCACGAAGACAACTCAATGTTCATTGTTATCAAAAGATAGACCTCGCCCATTTAAATCCTCACAAACTTTACAAATGAGAGAACTACTCTCATTGACAATCAAGGAAGTCTGAAGTATAATCATACCAATGCATCATATTTTTGTACAAGCTCAAAAACAAATTTGTAGTAAATAATAAATTAACATAAGTCTTGTGATTAAAGTGTCCATAAGCGATGAATGCAATGTTAAAAAAAAAGATTATTTAAGAAATGAAGTACAATACACCTTTTTGGAGAATAAAAGAGTGATCTTAGAGTGCTCACAAGACTAGTAGGCAAGTACAAAGAAGACATGGTGAATAGGTATTATTGAAGGTTAATATTGTATTTTTAAAATCTAATGGGAGTGAAATGTACCTACATATGAAGAGAGAGATGATTGTCGGTAGAACATTGCAAGCAAGGGACGGTGTAGTAGTAAGATGGAGTTTATCACCCTCATGAGAGCTATAGAACTACACATTAAGAATTTCGAATTGAAGGTGCACTAGAACAAATGAGAAGGTCAAATAATTAGTCCACAACAACAACAACGTTAATACGTGGTACTCCCTAGAAACGCCACTCACAAATTTGTACTTTCATCTTCTATTTAAAAAAATTTGGATAACCACTTTTCAACCTTTTGTTCTTCAATGCTCCTTCTTTATAAGCTAAAACCCTAGTGAAAAGTCCCCCCCGACCAAATTCATGCAAGTTGAGAAACAAAATTTGATCAATTGAACAATACAAAGAAATTGGAGAATCAATTTGATTTCACAAATTTTCAATATTCACCACTACTAATGTTGATTCAAATATGCAAGATGCTCATTCTCAAATACAATTCTTTCAAATACAGAAGCTCCCTCTATCCCACCTAGCAAGTTGATAAAGACTAACTCAAATTGTCTACAGACAGGGATTTCATAGAAGAATTCAAATTTGACGATGAAACAGAGGTCGAGCTATAAGTCATAAACCAAGGACAATAGTGATGTAGGACTATATCTAATATACCAATGCTTCCTGAACTCTTGAAGCCAATCCTAAATGTACCATAGGATACCTAGATATAATGTTGAAACCATGAAATAATAAACCAAATAAGGAGAGACTAATGCACTCTGAACCAAGTAGGATAATGAGATAAGGGCACACCTATAACTTGGCGAAGTTGACCTGTGTGAGGACTACTAGGAAAGTAAGTAGGGGAAGTGGGGTTGTAGCTTGGTGACGTTAGTGAATAATAAAGATAGGTGGATTTAGGGTTAAAAGAGGTAGAGCTACAACTAGGCAAAGTGGGGCAATTACAGTGGAGTAGTTGTATAGTTGTGCTATAGTCGCATGTTAATTGTGCCGTAGTTGCATATCAATTGTACCATAGTCGCATACCAATTGTGCTATAGTTGCAAATTAATTGTGCCATAATGGCATACTAGTTCTATTGTAGTCGCATACTAGTTCTGTCATAGTCACATATTAGTTGTATCATAGTTACATTTTAGTTGCACCATATTCATTTTGAAATGTAGTAGCATTGTGTTTGTAATGAGTGATTATAGTGAACAAAAAAAAACTACATTGCAAAATTGTTTCTGCCAAAGTTAATTAGTATGCTTTTTTGATAAAGATGAAATGATAATAAAAGCATCAAGAAGGAAGATGTTCAGATAAATTTGTATACATAGTGTCTTTTTAGATTGTCCTTTGTTAATCTCATATTAACTTGAGTCTTGAGAAGACTATTTATGTGATTTGAACTAAAATATTTGAACTAGAATACTTATTTGATTTTTTGAAGTGTGTATCTTGAATAGCATCAAATTTTTGATTGCATCCTATAGTGAACTCATAGTGAATAACTTATAGTTACAATTGTTTAGCAAAGTGAAGTTGTAACTGAAATCCATAGCATTCCAATAAAGAACTCTAATTGTATTTATTTTATAGTTATATTCTAAATGTTTTGTAGTCAAACTCTAGTTGTTTTCTATTCAAATTCTAGTCATTTTCTAGTTGCATTCTAGCAGCTCTATAGTTGCATTCCAGTTGCTCTTTAGTTACATTTGAGTGGTTCTCTAGTTGCATTCTAGTTGCTCTCTAGTTGCATTTAAGTGGTTCTCTAGTTGCATTCTAGTTGCTCTGTAGTTGCAATTCATTCAGTGTTTAGTTGCATTTGAGTAGTTTTCTAGTTGTAGTTATAATTCTCTAGTCACTCTGTAGTTGTCGTGTCTTAGTTTGAGTCCCGACCCAAATGACACTTTACATCTTTCAACAACTCATTAGGTTCACCACAACCCGCTTACAACATCACTTGGTAACAAACTGCCTAACACTGCACATGCCAAGTACATAGTGTTAGTCCACATTTCCAATTTAGTTTGCCAAGTCCCAGTCACTAGGAGTACTAGCAAACACTCCCATCATGACACCGAGCATGTCACTTAGTAACATGGGGTTGAACTTCCACCTTAATGTGCAAGAACTCATGGTGGCACTATTCACCATGGTCCTAACCGCCCTTGAGTGTCACCCCACTCTATGCTAGCCCTTTTTGCACTTGCTACTCATCCACTAGAGGTAACTAGCACTTACAACTCGGGACACATCCAAGGAGCCCTAGCAAAGAGCGGGACTCCATCCAACCGATGCCTTTGACTCATGTCTTAGAACCTTGTAATGCTTGTCATTCTAGGTTCCTTGTGTACATATCTTTCCAATGATATGACACATGTCATACTTTCTTATGGGATTCATTGAGAACCCCTCACTCCTAAACCTCAAGTGTCCTAACGCCACCGAAACCTAGTCAACTTTGGATGGCCATAACTTTTAGCTCACAACTCCAAATTACGCGTTTTTTGAGTCATTAGAAGCATATTGTGAAGAGCTTTTCAAGCATGTATGACACTCTACCGTCTACTTCAAAATCAAGACGTCATTGAGCCCTTTTTGATTGGAAGTCTCTCAAATCTCCCTACCTAGTCTATTGCAAGGCTTGGGAAGTTACCCCCAAGGTCCCCCTTGTACACTAAGGTTCATTAGGCACCCCAAGAAGATAGGGGCGTGACAGTTTGATTATAGTTGTTTTTTAATTGGATTGTAATAAAATTTATATTAATGTGGTTGCGATTTGATACATTGGATTTTACAAAGTAAAAATTTGTCCACGTCAATGTCTGTGATGAATACTGGATGTAGAATGTTTCACATTGTTTTTTTGTTGTACTTCAGTAACCCTATACTTCATTTTACGACTCATCTACAACTACAACAACATAGAGGTCAAATTTGGTGCAAATATAGAGGATTACAGTGGCAGAATAGTTGTATAGGACATATAGTCGCATAGCAGTCGATTGCAGTGGACATGTTTTTCTTCTAGTGATATACATTGAAATCTAATAATTGATATTTATATATCTTCATGTGAATAACTGAATATTAGAGAGAAACACCAATTAGTTTATTGTTGGCCAATGGAATTGGCAAAAACCATGGTTGCAATTTGAAAACATTGAAAAAAAATTAGTGAAAAAATCTATAGTTTAATTTCCATTTGGAGAAAAACATAGAGAAGAAATTGGACTTGATGGTTGAAAAAAAGGTTCAATATGGGAATTGAAGAAAAACAGTTGGGGGTGATTACAAGAAATACTTGTACTATTTGTTGCGTTTTTCATAGTACTCATTAAATGTTTTAGGAGTACTTTAAAATTAGAAAACTAATTTTTTTTAAATCTTAAAAATATGATTTATGTATATACCTCTAAAATGAAGGTTTTCACCAAAGGAAATGTGTAGGAAAATTCTCTAAGTAGGAGAACTTGAAAAGTGCCAAATCTCAAGAAAATAAGACTTTTGATTTAAAAATTAGTTAAAAATAGTAAAAATAAGTAAATACAAAAAATAAAAAGTGAAAATTTTTAAGAACTTTATGAAGATGGTCATTCACCAAAAAACTTACAAAAATTATATTTTATATGTTTCAAAATGCAAGCAGAAGGAAACTCTCTTCATAGACTTCCACACCACACAAAATTAATTATTTTTAAAAACCCTTTGGTGAAAAGTTGTATTTATATATAAGAAAGAACTCCATATAATTTTCTTGATGTAGGGTATATGAAAAAGGTACTCAAAAGTACTAAAAACCTCCAAATTGACAAGTGTGACATTTATTTCGGGCCTATTTTTGGATAGTAAATTATTTTTGAAAATTACCAAAAACTTAAGGAAGTTGTAGGATAGTCATGAGTACCTTCCTTGTAAATCTTAAGTCATTCGAAGTTAAAACACAAATGTTATGGCCAAAAAACAACTTAGCCCGCAACGTGTGACAGAAAATAGTACAAGTGTTTCTTGCAATCACCCTTGGTCAAACTTGAAAAATATCACAAACCATAGTTTGCAAGTATTTACAAATAGACTTACATTGAATTATATGGTACAATAATAATAGGTTGTGCACAAAGCATCTACCATCGGATTAGAATGTGCTCACTCTACCATCACATACGAGTCACAAATTGCAACCTTTAGATGTAAGTGTATTTAGACCCTTTAAGTGTGCCTTTTGTACTTACAGGGATGCTTGGACACTACAGAATAGGAGACGAGGTGCACAAAAAGAAGACTTGGCTCAATGGGTAGATTTAACATTGAAGAGAGCTCTAACTACATTGAACATTCAAAAATGTTTTGCTTGCACAAGTATTTAGCCCTACAATCCCCAAGTTCTAGTAAAGAAAATGGACCCAAGCCGCCAATTTTTTTGGCTCCTCAACTATTAGTTCTTGAGGAGGATGTCACTGCAATAAATGTGGGAGATTCATAGAGTCATGATGTAATAGACATTGATGAGGACAATGAAGATGAAGTGAATAGTATTGATGCCATAGATTTGTCACAATCATTGTTTGAATTCGATCAACAATAACAAAGAAGATGGAGGTGAAGGCATACTTGTCAATGATGTACGCTTACAACAGATCCGTGGTGATTGCATTGTTGATTCCCAGCTACAACATCAACATTTCTTCATTGGAGAATCTGCAATCAATGATGCAAGAGCATCCTTTGGCTCTAAAGTCCTCAACAACGAAGCAATTGGAGTAAAACAACATCAGCCCTCTCCAGCACTATTGAATTTCTTCCAACTACTTAAAGTTCACGGATCTATACAGAGGAGTCACCAATTGAATCTCATTATCGACTATTCAAAATCTATCATCATGACAAGTGAAGATTACATATGTGCAATGGAAGAGAAAGCATACTTGAGAGAGGAGGCGCAACAGACAAGAGAGCAGAAAAAGAGGGAAGTTGACCTTACAAAGCAACAATGAATGTACGAAATGAAGCATAAAGAAGTGGCTAAGAATGTATAGTTGCTCGCAAAGCCTTCAAGGAATAATGATTTGTAGCAACAATCACTAAAATAGGAAAAGAACTCCATCAACGAACCAAGTTTGCTATACCCTCCTCCTTGGACAATACACTAGGAGATTTCTCACTTATTGCCCTCCTATATGTTGTCGTAATCAAACAATTGCACTTCAACGTCTACAAGTTAAGTGTGCTAGGCATCCATTCAATCCAATGTTGTGTACCTCCCCACTATGGGTGCATCACAATGACCTCTGCTGGAACACTAAAGCACCTCAAGAAGAAACAGATTTCAAAGCAAGCACATTATCATAATTTAACTAAACAACAACTTCAACGGTTAGTATAGACGAATCACAAAGTAGTGAAGCATGCGAAATTAGTTGGACTTGGCACATTGAAAGCATAAATCATGGATTCAAATGAGGTAGCACGTTTTCACAATGTGGATGGAAATTGAGTTACTTGGTTTGTGATTTGGAGATGCACGGACGCTTTTAATAGTGTATGGTAGTAGTTTCAAAGGAACTATAGCATCAATACCAGTGGCTAGTAGGGGTCAAGGTGGGTTCGGTATGGGTGGCTTCACCATCGGATACTCCTTAATCATGAGTCCCAGAACTACCAGTTCTTCAAACAATAACTTGTAATAATAGAATGGCCTATGAATAATAATAGGAGCCTACATGTCCAACTTTTGAAGCATAATAAAGCTTTTGGTTTATTCTTTTTTGAGAATTTCTTGTTGTTTTCTGCATGGCCATTGAAAGGCTGATTTGATGGTTGCTTTTTCTAGTCTATTGCATTCTTATCTATATTTGATCTACTTAAACAAATGGGTATGGATTTGCCTACCTTTTTCTAATCAAGTTATGAAAAGAAAAGTAAATGTCGAAAATAGTCCAAGGACATTTACCACCAAGTTTTTTTTAGTAGCATCATGATAGACTTAATTCATTGACAATCAATGAGAAGGAAGGATGAAGAGGTTATTTTATAGAGAAATCAAGTTCATAGAGAATCTTCAAAGGGTATGAGATATTTCAAAGAGAAATCACTCATTGTCAAATGCAAGAAAAGTGTTAAAAACTAGAATTTCAACATAAGAGTGGCTTTTTGCCAACTGGCTTGAAAATCCACTTTGTTTTGCATAATTTCACTGAAATTGCCAATTAATCATCCTATATTTTCACGGGATTGATTATTAAATAGACTTCTACCACACCTTCATAATTGGAGTCCTCACGCTTTTTGCGATATTTACTTTGATAATAAGATATTCACACAAGGTGAATGTTTTATGATGTCAGAGATGTTGTACTTTTTGCAGCATTGTAGAGCTTCGATAGGGCTCTAGTAATAGACTAGTTTGTCACATCCCAGTGGCCCTTTAGAGAGCCCAAAATTTCTCTAATGGTTGAGTACCTTTCCACTCAAACAAAAAAGTCATAGATAACTACAACAAATAGCAAAGAAGCTCGGACTAATTTGCACTTCTCGACTTTTCTAAAGCATTCGTACCTGCATGTCCTCTCGCAAGCTCCAGCATCATCTCTCCAGCCATCATTTTGCCCTGTATTTAAAGAAGAGGCGTATTATCCGACTCCATGGAACTGACATGACGACAAAGTACAAGGAGGGATAAATGCTCAACTAAATTCGTAGTCAACTTCCCACAATCCTTAATAAAAACATCATGGGTCTAATACACTAATAGATTTCAGACCGCCTAGTCTGAGCTGTGGGAATGGCACATTGTGAAAATGGCACATGGAACATCGCCTTCTCTTCTATTAAGACAGCTGGTTTGTTTTGTTTTGTTTTGTTTGTCACGTTGAGATCTCCCAGACCGTGCGTCCCCCGGTCGCGTGCTTGGTACCGTTGGAAAGTCCTCGACGAGGAGGGGTGCACCGGCTTGGTTCCGTGGCCTTCGGACGTACGATGTGGAAGTTGTGCATTTTTGAGTTATTTTTGGTTCTAAAAAATTAGAAAATTACTTTTTCTCATATTTTGGTAACGATCTTGGTACCGTCGGAAAGCCCTCGGCAAGGAGGGGTGCACTAGCTTGGTTTCATGGCGTTCTGACTCACGGTGTGAAAGTTATTGAATTTTGAAGTATTTTTATGAACTAAATAATTAGAAAATTACTTTTACTTTTGTTTTGATTGTGGCAACGCCACAGGGCACTCTAGTTTTAATGAAATTTCCCATTTGTACTTTCACGATGAATAGTAGGAGAGCGATCAAGTCGTTATTGATTGCAGAGAAAGCCCAAAAAAAAATTGAAGGAAGCTCTCCACCGTTTCCACAGGTGTGGTGAAGGCCAGGTTCGCCACATTTGTGACAACAATAAAGGCAACTGCGGACCCCGACTGAGGTTGTGGTCACGATGAAGCCCGGCAGCTCCAACCCTCGCGTGAAAATAATATGAACACCACTGATTGCATTTTCTGAAAAAGTCATTCTAAGCTTTATTCGAAAGATTAGAAACCCAAGAAAATTATGAAAAGCAATCTCGAGGATATTTTCTTTCATGAAAGATGTATTGTCGTCCCTGACCTGACAATCTATTATCAACAATGTCAACCATCACCTAGCGTCTTTGTAAACTGCAAAGATTCGGTCACAATACAGCAATACTACCCCTGCCCTACTCGAAAACGGAATATCCTTGTTCTCACAATTTTCAACTGCGTTGAAATCTTCAACTGATTGCCTTACCAGGCGGGTTTTTTCACTTATGGTTTTATCTGTAAAAAATAAATATAAAAATTCTCGTTCACATTTAGTTGCAAAATGGCAGCAAACAGATGGACAATGAGGTTTGAAATGAGTGGACAGCGACCCGTCCTCCCAGGTTTCATGTAAAGTAAGTCATTGAAGAACATCTACCCAAAAGAAATATCAGTGCACAAGTCATTCTGATGTACTCTTTGCTGCTTTATTTCCAAACCGCGCATAAAACAATCGTTTTCTCAAAGGACAGTAGTAACTTCAAGTGAGTTCAGGAAATTGACAATTAAATAGCATTTCTAAATTTTTTTTCCAAGTGAGATAATTCTAACAGAGCAATTTTGGAACATTCAAGTTTATGCATATTTCATTTGATTAAATCTAAACGATTATGAGTAACATCCCTGCAGACTATCCAATTAAAGGAAAGCACAGGCTGTTTCATTCCACTTAAAACAGTCATTCATTCCAGCGTATCTCAATATGGAAAGTACACGATAATTATTCAATGATGATATAGAACTTGCGAAATCAATCACCCGAATTCACTTCGAACAACAAAAGTGCATATATAGACTATATATATATATATATAACTGAATAAAACTCAATATGTATATTTCTTATACTTGATTCATCATTACAGATATGTGCAAGCAGACGTTGCACCCAATTTCAGGTACACAGCAGTTCTCCTCCACACCGGTCAGTACAAAATCAAATCCTCACTCCCCGCTGAACGTAGTGTACACTCAAAACACCATCAGACTACATAATATACAGAAAAATTGGCCACGCTATGTCTCCCCATGCATTCCCGAATTTACATGTTCAATGAGCTGTGGATGAACCCCAGCAACGGCCCCTTCAAGTAGATATTCTCGGTCACCAGCAACGCCACCAACCCAATCATGGCCGCCCTCCCATTCCACCTCTCCGTCTTGGCATCGAACGGCCCACTCGCGCGACTGTCGGGACTCTCCTTGTTGTACATCGGAATGAGCGTCGCACCAATAACAATCGGAGCCACGAACAAGAAGTAAATCAAGCCCTTGCCCTCGGTGACCTGCTCCCACACGCTTTGGCCAGTTAGGATCTCAGCGACGAACGCCCAGGTGATGCCGAGCATGGCTAAGCGGGAGTTGATAGTCTCGGGAGCTGGGCCGTCGAACTTCATCAAGGATTTGGTGGAGGTGTTGCCGTCTTCTGGGCGCCGCTCCTCCTCAGGGCGGAAGAATTTCTCAACGGGAGACCCCTCGAAGATGCGTAGGGGATCGGCCTTCTTCTCGGGATCAACCTTTGTTTCGGGCTGCATACAGGCACAAGCATTAGGGTCAATTAAACGATACAATTCTCTCGTCATGTCCGGATCACGATCTCAATCATTGATCATTCCTTTGAGTGAGTTTCGCAAACAAGGGATCAAGGGCATACATACTTATTTTAGAAAATAGACGGATCCACACAAGCATTTCGAATGTCATTCGAATGTCAATTCCTATGGGTTTACATTCGAACCCCAAAATGCACAAAAAAACACAACTGCGACGTCTAAGAGAGCCTGGCAAACAAGAGTTCAGGAGCATGCATACATTTGTCAGTGAGTTTATAAAACCCACAAAAACGATTCGAAATGTTAACGTTTCGAACCCAAACTTGTAAAAAGTAGTATCACAGACTGCCATATGTGCCAATCGACCACTGCCAAGTAATCTTCAATCGAAAACAAACACGGCATTGCATGCCAAGAGCTATCTGCAGAGATCGTTCGACATTAACGACTGCGTGACAATGTGGGGGTCTGCGACTTACAATTGGACTATTGTCCTGCTTGGCAGAAACCACCAAACTGCGTCGCTGCACCTGCGAGAGCCTGGTCGCCAAAAACGGGCTGCTGCTCGTCGATCTCACCTTGGACGACGCTCCCAGCGACGGCAACCCAGCCACCGTCTGGACACAGCTCCTGCTCAACATGCTTGAAGTTGCCATCTCGATCGAATTTCTCAAACAGAATAGCTCACTGAATGTACAACTGCAATACACTAGCTAGCCTGACAGCAAAAATCGAATAGCTGGAATGCAAAAGCAATGGAATTGTTTCGGATTAGGAATGTGTGATGATTTGAAATGCGGAGATGGGTGTTGTTTATATACAAAGGAGGAGAGGCAAAAGGTGGTGTTGAGGTGTCGAATTACTGGGACTGGGGCGCCAAGTGGAAGTGGGCAAGCTGCACCAAGTAACGGCATCTTCTCCGTCGATTTGAAGGACGAGCGCAGCGCCGTGCACTGGGCTGGAAAAGGCATGCAGGCCACTCCTGGGGTGCCGCATATTCATCCATCCATCCCAAAATTTGGGCTTCTTCATCCGAAGACTGACACGTGAAGAGTTTCCTGCCTTGGGTGAGCCATTGCCCTTATTATCACTCACTCGTAAGTTACTGGTAAGTTACGAGTGAGTTTTCGAGATTTTTGGCTCCACGAAATAATTATTGCTCAATGTTACTGGACCGCAGATGTATTCACAAATATTTATTGTGGGTCTATGGGTGGCAGTTTTTTCAAAAGTACAAAGATTTTTATTCACACTAGGTACCTACACTTTGGAACAAGCAACTCAGCACTGTTCTTATTATTGAATTGTCTAAATTTTTTTGTCGAATCTTGTTGGAAGTCAAAAGAGTATTTTAGATTTTTTTCTTGCGCCACAATTCAAGCACCATATGAATAAATTATGAAAGTGCTGAAAATAGGTGTACACAAAAGTGATCATGGGCTCTCACTAAGCAAGAAAACTAAGCAATATATTTTAGGCAAGAATTTCTTGGGGTCTGTTTTAGAAAGGGGGTACAATTAAGAGTAGTGACTTGAGGTCGATTTTTTGTTGTGGGAAAAAAAATTGCAATTAGTAGTTTTATTCTTATTAATTATAATTTTTGGATTAGTAGTTATTAGAGTTATTGCTGTTATGTATATCCAAAACCAACATTGTGTACTTGTTTAGTATATCATCTATTGTTGTATAGTATTAGTATTCCAAATGTAGGAATATGGTTTGTAGTTTCAATTTTTTAATATTTTGTTGGTTTTGGGTATACTTGCCTTACTACCATTTTTTGAAGTGGGGTATACAACTTGACTTGATGTTATTCAAAAGTGTAGATTTCAAAGCTAAATGATTACTACAATCTATATTGTTGAGTATGATTAAAGCGATCAATTATATAAAGTGACTTCAAAAATTCTTGGTCCAGAAGTTTTATTGCAAATTTGCAATTTGACTTCTTACTCATATAATTTCATATCTAAATAATATCCAAAATTATAATTTTTGACTTTAATGATCTTGATTTATAACTAGGCTTAACATAATTGATTCATATTCATTAAAATGAGGCAATTTGAAGTCTCATGTTGTCTTTAATTCTATATATATATTTTTTAAAAGTGTTCAATATTGAAACAATTTAATAAATTTTGGAGTCTCATGTTGTCCTCAATCCTATATTTAGAAGAAAAAAGTGTTCAATATTGAAACAATTCAATAAATAGGGACTTTAATGTATTAAAATATTTATTAACCTTTTATTCATTAGAATAAAGGTCTGCAATAATGGGGCAAAAGTCTCAAAATGTGCATTTTGTCTCAATTTAACTAAGTGTCCAAAGCATCAAATTTGGGTGTAGACAATATTTTGAAGTTAAATAAAACCTAACCTAAGAATTTGGCAATGCCATTGTAACTACTTTGTGTCCATTCTAGTTGAGCAATATAATTGAGTTTTTGGTACCACTCATTTTTTTGAGGGAAAGATTCAATATCAATATGTACATAAATAAAAATGATGGACATAATATATACATTGAAATCTAATAATTGACTTTTACATATTTACATATATCTACAGATAGACTTATAGTGACAATCAAAATTGAGTACAAAATTTGATGTACCAACTTTGTGAATAACTACAATATTTTCAAAGATTGTTTTATAAATTTGAAGGTTGAGTGAAATAGTATATACAATTATATGCATATACAAAGTGGCACATCAAATTGATAACAAAACATTCTTCTACAAAGCCAAATCAATAACTATGTGTTGTACTCAATATTAATCCTCAAACTTTAATATTTTGTCCAATAACCTTTGCTTTCAATACAATAGAAATCCTTCTTGGCATACTTTTATAAAGTTTCTCACAATCTTCTACATCAAAAACGAAATAAATACTACACACATCATCCCACAATTCTTGAACTCCTTTAGACCTTGGAGTAATTTGGTTCAAACGTTGTTTGATAAAGGCCTAAAAATGTTCCATTGGATTGAAATTTAGGAATTGTGCTAGCCATTGAAGGAGCTAAAATGGTTGGGAAGATAGTTACAATTGAACACTTTTTGCCATATGTTTAGGATCATTATCATGTCGAAAAACACCCAGCTAAATTGTAATTTTGTATGGTTCTCCATAAGTAGGTCTTTAAAATATTTTTGTACAAGTGCTACTCCATCCTACCTTGAATTTGGTAGCAAGCATCCAATCCAAAAGTAGTCAAGCAATCCCAAATCATGATTGGACCACCACTATACTTGACAATTTGACTAACATATTGAGGTTCAAGTCTCCTTCCTTCTTTGAACCCAAACCATGATCTACCATTTGAATAGGTTAATATTGGTCTCATCGTTGAAAAATAATACATCTCCAATCATCAACAATCCAATATTTGTACTTATAAACAAATCTCAACCTTACAAGAACATGTCTTTAAGTAAAAAAGAAACTTTTTTTTTGTTGCACATGAGCACACAACCTAACTTCTTTCAAAGCACACCTCAAGGTAATATTGAGAAGTGTTCTCCTATTTTTTTCTTGAAGTTGCCTTGCAATCACATTTGCCGTTTTCAGATGACTACTCGTGACGAGGTGCACACCATGTCGCCTCTCTCTTGCTCTCCTAGAATCCTTGGCCGCCCTCTGCTTTGCTTTTCTACTTCCCATGAGCTACTGAAGAGTAACTCATTCCAAATAGTGCTGCAACCTTACATGGAGAAACACAGCATCTAAGTTGATTTGGTGCTTCTCTGATTCAATCAACCAAGGCAAACAGATACAATTTTGACAAATCAGTTCTCACTTTACATTGTACACAACAAGAGCTGCTCAGTGACTGAAAACACCCTCCAACTCTTGAAGCAAAGAGAGCAGTCACAAAGAAATTTCAAAACGCGGCGCTCTGCTTCAACGGCAAGTTTCACAGAAACCCTACTCTTAGCTTTTATGATGATGAGATTTTTCATCCATGTACTGTAGAAGATTGGGTGAGTACAAACAATAAAGTTTCAGTTCACAGTAGGGCTTTTTTTTGGACCAGTGTCCCCACTAAAGAGGCTAATTTTTGGAGGGACAAAGCCAGAGAGGTCAAATTTTTGATAGTCTGGCGAAATTTCACCAAAAAAAAGCCCTAGTGCACAGCTAGTGACTAAGGTAGAAGTACCTATTTCGGATAACTTAAGCATTTTAGTGTGTATTATTTGGAAAAGTCATGGAGCATATTATTTCAGGGTGTGCAAAAATAAGGTTGCCAAAGAATGCTGAAAAAAATGGAATTTTTTTCTTTTAATGAATATTTTATTGAATATAAAAGTTGATTTTTCATCCGGACCCATTTTGGTTTCATAGACTCACCTATTGTGGTTACCTTTGGCACTTTTTCCTAAACCAAGAAAGAAAAGAGATGATTAGGTGAGAAGGTACCAATACAGAATCTTTCTCAATAACCATTGCATTCAATTGTTGTCCAGAATACGACTCTACGAAACAGAATGGAGGCCTCTCTGAAATATGTTCCTCCACCTTAATGTGTCACTTGAAAATTTAAATACACTGTGAGTGTTGTGAAGTTGTCACTCAGTGTTGATTGTCACTGCACATTCAAGTGTATAACAATAATAATACACTAATAAATATATCTACGAAATTAAGAAAAATACACCCTCAACCTATATAAACGGTGTAATCCATGTTATCTACGTACACAATTGATACTCCTTGTGTGTACCAATGACTAACTTCCAGGAAAACAATTCTATGAGTATTTATTTCTAGGACATCACAAATACGGTACTTGACCATTTACAAACGAGACTTTGCAATTGCCATCAAAGGTTCAGCTCGAGTGCCCATCACTCCTGCACCGTCCGTCATGTCGAGGTCCTCGGGTTGCAAGCCATTTGGAAGAGACCACTCAAACGATTGCAACAAAGTTGCCAGTAGAATGTGCACCAGAGCACTTCCGAGTACTAATCCGGGACATCCTCGCCTCCCCGCTCCGAATGGCAGCAATTCGAAATGCTTTCCACTTGCATCCATATGGGCTTGTTGCATTCCGTCCATAAATCTCTCGGGCTTGAATACCAAAGGGTCTTCCCAGATGCTCGGGTCTCGTGTGATAGCGCCGATGTTGACAAAAGCTGTGGTTCCAGCTGGTATGTCATATCCGAAGATGTTACAGGCATTTATGCTCAAGTGAGGGATTAGTAGCGGAGCTACCGGATGAAGTCGGAAATTCTCTTTGACAATGGCTTGCAAATACTTGAGGTTGGGAATGTCCGCATCTTCGACTCGCCGGGACTTGCCCACAACAGCGTCGAGTTCTGCTTGGGCTTTCTTCATGACGCGGGGATTGTGAATGCACTCGGCCAGGGCCCATTCAACTGTGTCTGTACTTGTGCTTGTACCTGCAACGAAAGCATCCTACATTCCGACCCCCCCAAAGGAACAAAATGGAAAGAGAATTTGCGTCAAATTTGTTCTTAAAAAGAACTGGTATCTATCATCTGGTGCTAAAGATTAAAGACATGGGCAATAAAATTTGGAATCAAATTATGAAAGTACTTTTACAACAAGTCTACAAATGCTTCACATCTCTTCGCTTTGAAAACTTGAATTCGAATTCAAACACTTTGAACTGAGAATAATGAAAACTTAGCAAGCAGAAAAATTGGAGGAAAAACTGGAGGAAAAATTGCATATTCTTACCCACAATGCACTCCGAACATTTTCATTTGTGATTTCGAATCGTAAAGTATAATCCTCCATTTGGTCCAAAAGCAGATGTGCCATATCATTTTCATAAGCCATATCACTCTTCCGTTGTTCAAGATGCTCAGCAATGATCTTGGACATGAACTCATCCATTCGCTTTTTCAGCTCCCAAATCTTTTTCCGCATGCCTTGGATGTCAAGCCACTTGTAGATAGGCATGAAATCCCCAGGATTAATTTGAACAACAAGTGAGGCGACTGTATCTGCTAGTTCTTTGAAATTCCTCACTTGGTCAAGCTCATGTTCGGCATCTTTCTCTCCAGTGGCCTCGAGAAAGCGCCTCTTGATAATCATGCGAGATATGATGTTGGTGATAGCGACTTCAATGTAGGTCCTCACAGGCACCACCGTAGCGCCATCCTGGGGCATCACGCGGAGAAGATGGGCAATTTCTTCCGTCCTCACATTTGCAGTTTCTTGAAGTTGTTTGGTGGTGCTGAGCTGCATGGTGAATATTTTCTTTAAATGGAGCCTTACAGGAGAGTCAGACGTCGTCGTAATATCTGCATTTGAATGCCCACATGGTAAGCTATGCATTAGACTCTCAGACACCACCAAGTGCGAGCATACCTCTAACCATGAATGGGATATTGAACAATACATGGTTTTGACACTGCGTAAGTTAATCAAGAATTTCTCATGGATGTTTCAATTACTTTTTTGTTGATGGAAATAATCCTTTGAGTCTTAACATCTCTGATTCAGTACTAGGTTCGAATTTTTGAAACAACTAGAGCAGACGACCCATTTCCACACCCACCCCAATTCCACAGTACAGAGTATTGTATTTACAAGCACACCAGGCGTGTGTAATCACACGGTATGGGCTGAACAAGGGGAGCACAGATGGATGCCACGTTCATCACTGTCAGGAATTCTATACGGTTTATCATTCAACCACCCCATGGCTGGAAATGCAATACCTTATATGAGAAGAATAGGTTTTACAGAATCTTTTCAAAAAAACTTCAAGGTAATTACATTTTTGACAAAAAAAAAATGTAGAAAAATTTCAAGTCTTCCTGAATTCAATTTCCCTTCATGGGAAAAATGTTTCCCTTGACACACCCCAATGGCAAATAGGCTCAATTCCTTAACTGGTTGGAAATGGGTCGCCATCTCATACCACGCACTTCTTGCTTTTCTGACAACACTAACAATACAATTGGTGACCCCAAGATTTATGGGATGATGACCCATTTCCAACCACTTAAAGCAATTACGCAGATTTGGAGCGCAGATTTTTGGTGTGCAAAATTTTTCCCAAGTACAAAAATAGAGTTTGGAAGGATTGCATATTTTTCCAGAATTTTATTACACAAAATGTATTTACTATGAATTTTTTAATAGAAGATTCTCTTCAACCTATAATGGTTATATAAACCTTTCTATTCCTAACCATAGGCTGATTGCAAAATCAACCTAGGACTGGTTGCAATATTAACAGCCTTGTAGCCAATCATAATGCGCCACAACTACTCCTTGAACTATGTCACAACTCATGGAAACAGTGGTGGTTGGAAATGGGTCGGCTACTCTAAAAGGCTCCATAATGTAGTCGTCGTCAATTTCGTTAAATTGGCCTGATTCTGGGTGTCATATCTAGGATTCGCACAGTTTCATTTCAGTGCCGAAGTTGTGGACTTCCACCAATTTAAAAAAATTTACGTTAGTCACATCAGTCAAACAAACAAACAAAAGCAAACTGCCTTTCTTAAAGCTCTAAACTCGTTGCCAATTTAGGAGGCGTTTCAAGTTTTGATTCCGGATAGTGATTCGATTATGGAATTTCTACCCATGAGCAAGAGATGGATGAACTATTGCTTGAAAAACTAGACACCTCCCCCTGAAACATCTCTCCGGGGTGGATATGATTCTCCGTCTAAGATGAACTTGAACAGACTTGTGTTTCCTCTAGAGCAGCAGTCTACTGCATTAACACTACCAATTCGGAAAGTGTTTTCAGGGTACACGTCTAGAAAGCATCATTTCCTTGCTTGCAAATCGAGTTCATTCGGCCAGAAATCTGAAATAAAGTTTCTAGAGTGCTTGACAAACTGAAGTAACAAACTCTCATGTTTCGGGGATACAATTATAGGCACAAAACGAAATGCCTAGCTGACATTCATTCCAATGTAGAAAGGAAGTAGAGAACCTCGCCCTTAAAACCAAAATGTTCAAGAGATTCTAGTGGAGGCAGGGAGAGACAGAGTATCATACCACCAGGGAGAAGAATTTCGGCAAATTGCGTTTTGAGTCTTGATGAGAAATTAGGGCCCTGAGTTCTGAGAATCTCCTCTGCAGCTGCAGGGGAAGAAGCCACCACTGTGAGCTTTGCGCCGATCCTTAGCGACATCACTGGGCCATAAGTCTTCGCCAGTTTGGCTAGATCCCGATGGGGGTGTTTGCCCAGCAGGTGCAAAGAGCCTATGATGGGAAAACCTCTTGGGCCTGGAGGCAAGTTCTTGTGCTTGTCTGCGAACAACTTGAGAACCAGGAGGATGCCAAGCACCACGGCTGTGACAACCTGCTCACACACCAGCACCACAACAATGTCACACATGAATTTGTCACAAAATATGTGACGAGGTGGCTGTGCATTCTGTGCCTCGCTGCGCCAAGAATTCACATATTTGCATAGATAAATCATATTAGATAAAGTGGCAAAACCTCCACAGATTGGCACTTTTCCAGGCGCCCATCTCTATCCTTGCTTCTCCTGGAGTCCTGTTAGAGCTCCATCTGTGCACTTGAATTATCAAAATTCGGTGAACCGCGACGAAATTGTATATGAATGCACATGGCCATACATCTCAGAAGAATTGGGAAAGAAGTGATGAGGTAGCAAGAAAGAGTAGGCTTACACTCCAAGCTCCATAGCTGGCAGAATATGGGAGCAGCAGCATTGTCACCACGTACGCACAGAGCAGAAGCTGGATCAATCAACTTTGGAGGTCAGGCAGGCACTCGGAATTCGGCAAGTGATGTTCCAATTCTGAAGAAAGCATTGTCGAAATGGAGCTGAAGTGGTTGTACGGAGTAACTTGCGGTGGAACTCACGTACTCAGTTTGAGAGTTCTTTGCGCAGCAAGGCAGTGCGTGCATAGCTAGCCGACTTCAGTAATTTGGATTGTGCACATGAGAGTCTAGCCGGCCCATGCGTAAGCAGTTTAACAGTGTCTCAGAGTCTACGCATAGTTGTTGAAAGGCTTGCGCATAATGTGATAGATTTTTGTTTTCATTGCATTGATTATTGGAGAGTTTATCTTTTTTAAAGTTTAAACTGGATGGTACAGTGGATTGTTTCAACAGTAAGTGCACGGCTGCAGTACAATGTTTACTTGGTGAACGCAGGGATCCCGGCCTCTGAGGTAAACTAAGGTAGGTACACCCAAAACCTCCACTTTTTGCTACCGAGACTGTTTTCTATTATTAGACTGGTCAAATTTTCATATGTTCTTGTTGACAAGTGAAAGGAGGTTCCAACGCACCAGAAAACGTGGCATTTGGATACTGTATGCAAAAGTTAGTAAGGAACAAAGTTTGGTTCTAAAAGCATTTCTTCGACATAGGTACAGAACTGATTTTGGAGATGTACATGGTCCTTGTTGACTCAACCTTAAGACCCATCCTGAATCAAGTTCATCATTTTAAAATGATCTTGACTTGGGGTGGGTCTTACAATTGAATCTATGAGGACCATGAATGTTTCTACTAGTGAAGCGGATGAGAATTCCAACCCCAAAATAAAGAGATTTTCATTTCTCAAGATCATCTTTCTAAAGCACCAATAACTAATACTAAAGTCTCAAAGGAACTTGACTATCACATGTTCATTTCTTCAAACAATAATATATAATAGTACTGTCATAACATGAAGGTTTGAGTATACAATATAGTACGTAACTTTGCTCACAAATAACTTGCAGGTTATCATACTTGAAGGTCATGTGTCGAAATTGAATTCTCAGGGATCTATTTCACCTCACACCATTCAGAGGATGGTGTGTGAAATTTTTTTTTCACAAAAATGACTTAATTTATGCCGAATCTCACCTTCACATAAGCGAGAGGGTGAGTGATTTTCAGATGTAAGAATCCGACAGGTTCTGCTGCGTTTGAGAATTGAGATTTTTTCAATCCCTGGTGACCCAAATTCGTTCACGTGCCAACTTCATTTAGCCTTCGTTGCTGGCACTCAAGTTGCTGGTGATGCGTCCTGTCGTCAGCACTACTGTGGAGCTTGTTGTCAAGCTCCACAGTCTATAACTTTAACCCTGTTATGACGCCACAACCTACAAGCGTCTGGTGGATGACAAAGGATCTTTCTATCTTGTATGCAAGACAGATTGAATTGCAGATGTTCAGCCTTGGAATTTGGTGTGGAAAGGGGAGGTTTTGTACGGTTGTTTGACCTCCAATAAGTGCTCTTGGAATTTTTAACGCATAAGTGATGTTGCAGACATTTTCCAGTCGATGAATGACAGAGAATCTTTGAGTGGAGGACATAAATGCAACTATTCATCCTTGAAATTTTGCATGAAAGGGGGAGGTCTTCTATAGTAGTTTGTATTCCAATGAGTGCTTTTGCATTTTTTTTAAGGCCAAAAATTCACAAGGTATCCAACCAGATGATTTCCACAATGACTAGCTCATCGTTTAAGGGTTAAGCAAATGATTCACGCCTTATTGTACCACTCTTGGGAATTTTTTTTGGAGTTTCATTAGCTATTTGCCTACGATTTCCATATTGAACCAGCTCTTCAAGTACTAAGTCTAGTTATTTTCTCTATTTTTTTGGTATAAAAAGAAATTTTATAGATTTTTTCATTGGAGTTTTTCCAATATTTTCAAACTGCAGCTAGGGGTTTCTCCCAATTCCACTTGCTAATTTTGAAGTAGCTACTATTTTTTTTCCAAATATTGCATGATATCAAAAAGGATGATTTCCATGGTGATTAGTTCTACATTCCTAGATTAACCCCTAAAGTCCCAATGCCATTTTTTTATTAAAATCACTCAAAACTACCACTTCTACTATGTTCATCTATGAAATATATTTAAAATATATATTTAAAATCTAAATATAGAATCTTATTCTACCCTTGTCTTAGATCATCTAACAAAAGTTTTGTGATTTTTGACTATATAAATTGAAAGATATTAGCATTCAAAGTAAAATAAAAAAAATTCTTTCAGGAAGTTGTTATGATTGCCTACAAAACAAGAAGTTCCATAACTTTCACATCACTAATCCAAAATTCCAAATGGAATGAATCAAAGCTTTCCATTTAAAAAATTTATAATCTACAAGAAAAAATAATAAAATTTTAATTTTAATTTTTTGTGGCTTTTTTTTGTTACTTTGTCTCCCCTATTTTGAAGTTTTGTGGCATAACTTTTGCTCCCAAGCATCAATTGAAATAAAAAATATATTCCCATAAAGTTTATAATTTTTTCTATCTTATGAGAAAGTTTCAAATAATTTTAATAAAATCTAAAATTAGAGGAGTCTACCCAAAATCCATTTTGTCCTTTGTAGGAACAATGGGACTTTAGGAATTAAATTAGGGCAAACTTCTATGCACCTAGACATGTTGTCCAAACTGTGGATAATAGATACAAATTTTTTTAGAATTTTGACATAAATGTGTGTAGTGGTTACAAAAGGAAAACTGGAGTGCTGGACTGGAAATTTTTTCAAGAAAGGTTTGTGAAAAGGTTTGTAAAAACTTTCAAGGAAAGGTTTGTAAAATTAAAAAATTATTTTTTAACGATGGATTTGAACTTTTAAGTTGCTACTCATTTGTAACTTTCAAAAATATCTATTTTTAGTATTTTATTTGAACAAAGAAAATGAACCTTGAAAAGGTTAGCTAATACTTCAGAAAACTTTCAAAAAATTCAATGAATTATTATAATTGTAGGTTTTCAAGTATCATATTCAAACTACTTACTATTTTATATTTATCATTTTTAAAACCAAAGTAAAAATTTATTGTTCTTCATTCTAATCTTCATCTTTGGTAAAATCTCAAGGCTAAATTTAGCTTGATGGTAGGACTAGAAAATGAAATAATTAGATTGTTTTGTTACATTCACCAATTTGTGTTTCTCTTTTTGCACTAGAAATTACAGCAATGATAATTTTTCAAAAAACTAAAAATTTCACACATTGATAGGCAACAAATAGTGTCATATAACCTCAAAACTTCCATTGTTCCCTAGGGAATAAAGTATGGATTTTAGGTAGGCTCCTATAGGTTCCAACTGTTTCAATTTTCATTGTAATTTTTTATTATTTTTTATATTTTTTGTAATTTTTGTAATTTTTTGAAGATATGAAAACCCATTAGATTTGGAGGAATTTAACTTTTTAGTTCAATTGGTGCATGACATCAAAAGTTATGCCACCCTAATCCCAAAATATCATTTGTTGGCAAACACAAAAAAATCATAGAAAGTCAAAATAAAATTTTCAAAATTTTGTTTCTAATAAAAAAAACTTTAGTTTTTGTTTATATGGAAAGATTTTATTCATTCTGTTTGTATCAGTGATGAGAAAGTTGAGGACAATCTTGTTTGGGAGGCAATCTAAATATTCTTTTGAAAAAATAACTTATAGTATTCATTTCTGAATTGAATTTTTACAATATTTAAGGAAAAAGCTTGATTGAATTTAGTTTCCTTGCTAAAATAATCTCACCATTGGAATTATTGATTTTCAATTTCATCTTAAAGCTTATAATGATTTATTTTTTCCTTCAATCTTGTACTTATTTCTATTTAACAATGAAAATCAAGTGTTTCTATTTAGTTTTTCTTCCTAGACTTTCAGCTCAACTTTTTAATATAAAAATTAGAAATTCAAAATTTGTAGTAAAATAAGTATAAGCTAAGAAGTTTCAAAGCCTTAAAATCTAGTCAAGCAAGGTACCATAAGCATAGAAATCTTCACTCCAAACACAAATATCTTGCAATCCATGCACTCATAGTTTTTGAAATTTCATCTGCACGTTCTTATACTAGTCTAATGCAAGAGCCTATGGTTAGATATGCAAAAAAAATAATTCCTAAAATTCTTGCAATTTGCAATAGCTGAAATGGCAGTTTTGAGTGTTTTTTGATGAAAAAACACCTCTAAAATTTAAGAGTTGATAGACAAGAAATAGTCTCATATTATAAATAAGATATTGAAACTCAAATATAGTTTAAAAGGCTAAATAGAGTTTAAATATTATATTTGACTATGTAACATTGAATTTGATATCGAAGGGGTTAGCTTCTAAAAGACAATACCTATCACCAACTGACCAAAGTAATTATATAAAAAAATCTAACTATAGGATTATAATTTGTTTCCTTGTGAATCCCAATAGTTATTCCTATTCTAATACTTTGTCTTTCATAATTTTGTAAGATAACCCTCAAAGGCCTGCAAAGTTCATTTTGGACTAAAATATGTTTTTTTCTCGACATTTGACACATAAGATATATCCATTAAGGTATATATTTATACAATATTTCACTTGTCTTCAGGTTGAGCCACATCCAACAACAGATGATGCATTGATGCTCCTTATTTGGATCATCATTACTCTTCTTGTATGTTTGAGAAGCTTGAATTGGTTATGTATTCCAACTATAATACCACACTTGAACATGATAAGGTTCAAATGATAAAATTACATCCAATTGAAAAATGCTAATTGTTGCATTACAAATCCAATGATGTATGTCTTGTCAAATTTTAGTACATAATTCATAAAACTGTTCAATTCTATCAATCAAATATTGTATTATATGTATATAGTTCTCTAATAGACCTTTAAGCCTAATTTGTTGGATTGACCCCCCCAAGTGGTCAATTTTTGGAAGCTCTAGAGGATGAAAAAATGCATATTTCCATCCAATTTTTTTGAGTCTACATATTTTTGGAGAATTAGACTATGAAATTAGTCAATGCATTATTTGCTTGTATGGTTACAATCTTGTCTTCAATTCTTGCTATTTTTTATGTGGGTTTTAGTCATAATAATGATATTTGTCAAATTTGAGGCCAATTAATGAAATGAAGTTTATCAAGTTTAGTTTATACTCTAATTAAAAATCCAAAAAATCCAAATATTCAAATGTTTTATTGCAATTTGAACTTTGAACCTATAACCATGGTTTGTTGATCAATTTTCTAATTTCAATATGATGTAGTAACTTTGGTCTATACCATGATACAAAGTACAATTATGCTGAAAATTTCAGAATTTTAGAGCATATTTTGTTAGTATTTGATATCCATTTTCTTCACTTTTTTCTTAAAAAATTCACAGTAATTTCAAATTTTCACCAAAAAATCTGAAATTTTTAGCACTTATAGAAGACAAGGGTGATTTCATTTCTAAAAATAAACTTAACCCTTAAAGGATGGATTGGTGACTATGGAAATCATCCCTTTGGTTACCATATGAATCATTTGCTTACAAAATTGCAAAAGTACTCATTGGAAGTCAAACTACTCTAGAAGACCTCCCCTTTTCACAACAAAATTCCAAGGTTGAATAGTTGCACTTTTGTCCTACTAGAAGGATTCTTTGTCATCCATTGGATGTCAAATGTCCTTATGGACATTTAAACCTAGAATGCCGTAGGTGCCATTTTATGGTGTCTAGATGATAATCCAATGTGATGAAAAGAGTTTAGAATGTGCTTGTATTTGTATTTTTCTTGTTGATTTTTCATGTTGGATTATAAAGAGTATCCAATTGAATTTGTAGTCTTGCTAGTGTTTGTCTTTATGTAAATGAGAATTATGTAAAAAAGAAAACGGATCACAAAATATGCTATTTTAGTATATTTGGAAAGTTGTTGCTCCATGCTCTAGATCTGAAATTTCTCTACAAAAATAAAATTTCTTGAGTTTCAGCCCAACTAACAAAATGAAGGTCATCTACTCTAATTTCTACTCTGATTTGAATTTTGAAAAAAAATTCCTAATATTGAATATTCTATTGCAATTTGAACTTTACATGTATTTTCAATGTCTATTGAATTCTAATTATAGAATGACATGGAAATTGAGTTCACACTATGATGTTCTTCATTGAAATACATACACCTGGTGAAATTTTTTCAGAGTTTTTGAAAGGATTTTTATTTGATGTAATTTTCCTTCACTTTCTCTTCAAAAAATTTCAAAAAAAATCAATTCTCCACAAAAAAAAGTCTAAATTTTTTGTGAAGTGAAGAAGACATGTAATTTAATCTCTGAAAAATAAACAACTATCCAGTTGCAAAATGGCAGCCAACTGAACCATGAATAGTGAACCATGAATAGTGAGGCTTGAAATCAATGGTCATAGTTCCGTCCTTCAAGGATTAGTACGGGTTTCCAAAGTTTCATTCACATGATTTCATTGCAAAATGGCAGCAAACAAACAGGGGCATACAGTACAAGCAAGTGAGGTCGCGTAGAGAGCAGATTGAGGGCCAAGTGACGAGGTCAGGATCGCGTGCGAAAGTCTGAAGATGAGCTCACCTGTGGTCATCACGCCATCCCAGGTTTGCTGGGAGCGACGGACGGAGCGCTGCGCAACGGACACAGGCATCCACTGAATCATGTCACTTGAAGGAATTCAGGCGCCAGTGGCGGAAGTGCGTGAACTATTGTACAGTGGGGTACAGCTCAATTACGAATTCTTGCATTCACAGTGAAAAAAAAGTTCATTGCTGCCCACTTTGACGCCCTCCCGAGGGCTGAAAAATTAATATTTTCTCACGAATTTTTTTTTACAAGATCCTCTTTATGCTAATAACATATGTGCCAAATTTCAAGTCCAAAAAATTTATACAAAAAAAGATATTCAAACATGTACCAACATGTGTTGTTGAAAAAAAAATTTCACTAATACCAACTTTGACACCCTCCCAAAAATTGAAAAAAAAAGTTTTGGCCTTGAAATTTTTGGTGTAAGATAAACTTAGTGAAACTAACTAATGTGCAAAATTTCAAGTTCAAAAAAATTTCCCACAAAGAGTAGTTCAACTTCTACCAATTGATAGGTGTAGCCATGAGAAACAATTTCACTATGACCCAACTTTGACACCCTCCCAAGGGCAAAAAAATTGTTTATGTACCATGAAATTTTTGGCATGAGATCACCTCTATGTTGGTAATATGTGTGTGAAATTTCAAGGCCAAAAGATTTACTTAAAAAAAGATATATTCAAAATCTACCAACATGTGTTGTTATGGAAAAAAAATTCATAACTACACATGTTGGTAGAAGTTGAACTACTCTTTGTGGGAAATTTTTTTGAACTTGAAATTTTGTACATAAGTTAGTTTCACTAAGTTTATCTTACACCAAAAATTTCAAGGCCAAAACTTTTTTTTTCAATTTTTGGGAGGGTGTCAAAGTTGGTATTAGTGAAATTTTTTTTTCAACAACACATGTTGGTACATGTTTGAATATCTTTTTTTGTATAAATTTTTTGGACTTGAAATTTGGCACATATGTTATTAGCATAAAGAGGATCTTGTAAAAAAAAATTCGTGAGAAAATATTAATTTTTCAGCCCTCGGGAGGGCATCAAAGTGGGCAGCAATGAACTTTTTTTTCACTGTGAATGCAAGAATTCGTAATTGAGCTGTACCCCACTGTACAGTAGTCGGATGGCCAGGGTGTGCCCACAGCGGACTCACGTCGCTCTAACATAACATTGCTAACCTGCTTGGTTTCGTCCCCCCAAGTGGAGGGATAATTCCCTCCTATATACCTGGGGGGAGAGTTTAGTTATAATGCTGTACAAGTCATTGGCTGGGCAGAGGTGATGTAGCACCAAGTTGTCAGAGCTCGGTATGTCATTGGCAAGGCTACTGTTGAGGGCTCCTGATTTTTGGGGAGCAAAAGGGTCCCTCCTAGGGAAGGTTAATAATGTTATGAACCTCGGAGGAAAATGCAGAGTATCCGTCTAGGATGCAAATTGTGGGAAAGCTTGAAATCAAGGACCCTGAATTAACTTAGTGTGCGACGATGAAGATCTGTAAAATGAACACCTCCTGACCACGGTAGGGGAGAGTGAGTTTTCGACGTCTGTTTGCCCGGTGAAAATTTTGAAACTTGTGCACCTTGGGTACCACAATCTGACCATGTGTCTAGTGCCTAGAGCTGATCTCCAAATAGAAGAGGATTTGTGAGAATTGGAAGAGGAATTCCAAACAAACAATCATCTGTGCTTTCACAACAAGATAGGAGGCTCTAGAAGCGACCTTTTTTAAGGGCTGATTCGCCTTTTTCACTGGTTTCCATGGACAAAATGATTTTTAGCTCATTTTTCAGAGAAAGAAAACTAGATGCGGAACACAACACAAGTAGTTTGAATTCGTATTTTTCCAAGCATTTTTGAATCACTTCTGAATTTTCAAAGATTGAGGTCATAGGCACCTATTTGTGACCATAGATGTCCCAAAATCCGTCCCCTTGTGACTTATAAAGAAATGTCTAGAGACCAAAGACAATGATTGGCTCTTGCAATAAAAATAATAATTTTTCTTGAATTCATTAATAGACCAAAGAGGTCCATTAAAGGATCACCTCGCATCCATTCTATAGCTACCTATAGGACGGTTTGAAAAAGGGCAGACTTTGAGCCACCGACCTTAATCCAAAAAGTTATACTTGCCATTGTGTGGCCTCTTTATGATTTTGTCTATCACAATGGATGATTTCCATGGAGTTGTTGGTGTAAAGATTTTATTTTTATTATTTTATTATTTTATTTTTTTACAGTCTGGTTTTTACTAGTAACCTTTAAATTTTTGGCAAATTTTCACAAAATTACTAGAAGAAAATGAGGATTCTATGAGTACTTCTATAATTGTTTTTTTAAGTTGATCTAGGCAAATATAATTGGTACAAATGTGAGGAGGTTTAGTCATTATAGACTAAGTCATTTTTAAAATTCCAATCATATGGGACAAAAGGGGTTTATTTTCATCCCAATGCTTACATAGAGCTTCATCTATTGATTCCCTTCATGTTGTCCTCCCATAAAATTTTCTTTGGGACGTTGCCTTCCAATCTCAATCTAATTCTATTCTATCCTATCTAAAGAGGATAAAGGAAGTTTAGAAGGAAGGGAGAAAAGCTCACCTTGCTTCTAGTTGGCAAGCCCTGATTGCTGTCATTTACCTTCCAAGAACTTAGTTTTTTGTTGACTTGGCTTGGCATTCCTTCTTCTTGTTGCCTTCTATAATCCTTGTGGAACTAAGGACTACCATTCATATAGGGGCAAGAGTTAGGGTTGAGAGTTGCTCTCCTTTGACATTGGTAGAGCATCAATATTTTCTTCATTTGGGCGATTGCTAAGCCACCATTGTTTTATCCTTGATTAGATCTTCTACCTTACCTTGTGTTGTTGTTTGGATGATACAAAAGCTCGGGTAGTCACCACAATTTGTCAAGAGTTTTGAGTTCATGAAAAGAATTAGGGGCCTTCATTAAAGTCTTCTTCCTCAATCTCTTCATAGCTTCATTTGCTTCCCTCAATTTCTTGTTCTTAGTTGTCTTTAAGTCATAATTGATATCATCAACACATTGAGTGGCAACATTGCAGAAATTGTCATACATAATGGCACCCATGTAGGATGAGGAGTTGGGTGGTCAAGAATTCAAGTTGATAAATATGTGGATGTAGGACTTCTAGGTGGTCCGTGATGACATGTTGATGGAAGTTGTAGGAAGTTGAGATAGCAATCTCCAAATCCGTCATGTACAAATGTCATTCCAAGCTAACTTCATAAAAACAAAACAAATTCATATTAAAAATTGGACTTCAAATATACAATTCAAAGGAAGTAAGAGTTGTACCTCTTTTGGTTTGGTTGTTGACCTTCATTTAGGCATTGCTCTCTTAGTAGTAAGAAAATACAACTAATGCATGTGTTTGACCAAACCTCCTTCCCAATGTGAAAGAGTGTGATATATTGCTTCCATTGTTGGTGTTCTACATAAATAGAATGGAAGGCTTGCAAAGTCAAATTTCATCCACTTATTAGCATGATTTTCTCGGTGGGTTAAAAATCAATGCATTAGTAAAGAAATTTAGCTGATTTAGCAAGAATTGAACAAATTAGGGTGCTAATTATGAAGTAGTAGAGAGGTCTACAATAAATTTCAGTAGCTAGGGCATTAATTTTTAGGAAATTGAGGTTGAATTTTTTGGCATTGCTTCAATTATAAGACGAAAATTGTAACCATGGCTCATTTATGGTCAACAAATTCACTTGTAGGTGGAGATTATGGGTTTGATGGACATTCGAGGCTTGAATTTTTATTAAATATTTTTGTTTTCCTCCAAATTGGAGGGACAATCAATTGACCTAGAAATTTAAAAAAATTTGGTCCTAATAAATTTGGACCTAATACCTTGTAGTTTTCGTTGCATGCCTCCTTTGAATAATGCAATAGCTCTCTTCCTTTGCTTAGCCAAGCCCTCATGCCCCCATCCTCAATTGCTAGTTGTTGAGCATGGAGCCATCAAGTGCTTGCTATGAACCTTTGATTGCCTGACAAGTGGCATAGTTGACCTCTATATTGTCTACACTATCTTTTATCACAAAATCCTATTTTCTTCACTTACCCTAAAAAATCAAGCAATTTCAACATACCTACCCTACATCTAATCTTCAATTTGGAGAATAAAATGTTGTAACTTTTATACAATACAATGGAATTTAGTAAAAATAGATCCTTATACACATTATAAAAAAACCTATGTTTTAAGTGATGGATTTTAGGTGACATCCAATGTAACAATCCATAATATTATACTAGATGTTATTGTTGATATAAAAATATGTATTGTTGTATTAAAATATTGAATGTAAACTAAAATCTGTCACCTTAAATGAGGATTTCTTATAATATTACAAACCTCATAGAAGACTATATACTCTAAAAAAGATTGAGAAAATCATGGTAACAATGAAAGTACACAAGCCTATCCAAAATCCACTTTGTCCCCCAAGGAACTTTCATTGGGTTACCTTGCTCCCGCCCTTGCTCAATAGTAATTTTCACATTAATCTTCTTGAAGTCTAAATTGATGATGATATGAAAATGAAAATAATAGCTGTTAGGTATGAAAAAGTTAATTACCATTATTTACTAGTATCTTTGGCAAAAAACAATATTCTTTGAAGGACTTTGCTACCTATTATGTTGGGTTCATGTTTTTTCACCTCTAAATAATAAAGCATGGGTGGCATTAAAATAAATAAATTTTAGGTAAGTAAATTGCCTAAGTTGACTTGTTAGTAACATGCAATAGTATAGTCAAGTCCAATAATCTTATAAATTTTTCTTCCCAAGCAAATTTAGCTAAATAGCAAAAAGTTTATGAATGAACTTTAGGAAATTGTAGCATACTCAAAAATTGATAGATTTCCAAATGGCAAATTGTGTTGAAATTTTAGTGAAGAGCACTTGAATATCAAACAACAAACTCTAGAGAAGTGGAGGTAAGCTCATAGTGTGAAGAAGTTAGTTTGGCTTCCTAATTTACCATAGAAAACCTTGGGAAGATAGTCAAAGATTTGTTGCAACACCCAAGCATATTGATCGATAAGCAAGAAATGAGACAAATAATTCAAGTGGTATGGGATCAAGTATCTCTACAACAATTACGAATGCTCATTTCTAAAACGCTCTATAGAATGCAAGCTTTAATTGTAGCAAAGGTTGAAACCAAAATTTCATTAAAATGGTGGTAATCCACAAATTTGGTACTTTTAGGCTTAAACCGTGTAGTCTAAAATCTAAAGTTATTTTAGACTTTAGAGTTAAAGAAGAATATGAATGATAAATGATGAATGGAATACCACCATTTTAATGAAACTCCCCATGTTGGCAACACTAGATGGTAGATAGTGTATAGAAAAGATTCAAATTGTTGTAGGATTTTGAATTTCGCATGTATATATTTATTACAATGATCAAGTACTCTTCACTGAAATTACAACACAATTTGCAGTTTGAAAATCCGTCCATTTTTTGAGTATGGTAGAGCTTCCTGAAGTTCATAAACTTTTTCTTTTTCTTGAACATTTTCTTGAACTTGCCTTGGACCAAACTCATCGTTAAGATTATTGGACCCGACTGTACTGATCTTGCGAGCAACCTGCTCGATGGATACCCACTTTTTTTGAAATTACAGGAGGGGATTTTGGGAAATTTCCTTAACTTCACACTGAGTTTTCAATATGAGTTTTCAATATGAGCTTGTGAAAATCAAACTCATTTACTTTGCTCTCTTCTGACAATGAATCTGCCACAAGAACACAATTATCAATCCTGGTTTTTGATACACTTACATGTCTAATCTTGGACGAGTTGGACAAGACATGAGGGCTTGCTAAAATATTATTTAGTAAGTTTTCACATCAATCGCACGTCTTCAAGCTAGTACAAGCTCGAGACATAGATTGGAATGAAAAGAGTAATCGTTTGGTGCTTTGAAGCCAGATTTTACATCTTGCTAGGGCCAGGAGACGGCTGCCTTGGATGGGTGCATACGATGTAGCGAAGGAAGTGTTTGTGATTCCCACGCCAGGACTTCGTAACTGGTACGCAGTGCGGTAGGGTTCCTTGTAATGTCAAATTTTCATTTGTTGCTATATCATGTGATGGTCTTGAATGGAGCACCCGTTTGTTCAGTGACTTAGTTTGTGATTTGCATTGCGCAAGATGGTTGCAGATGAAGTTCTACTTGTAGTATAAGACGGGATCAAGTTCAGTTGTAGAATTAATGCTAGCTTCTGAATTCTGCTTGCATATTGAAACACAATAAATTAAAAGTTCTCGAGCCTGGCAAATTTCATTAATTCATGTCCTTGGTTAATTCACGTCCTCCGTTTCTGAACCTTGCAAGAGATTACGCTTGTGCAGGTTCCTGTGATTGATCGGTATCTATCTAGGGTGGGTTCTTACATTGAGTTCTTGGAAGTACGAGTCAATCATGAAGTCCGTGACATCGGCAAATGTTGACATTTCCAAGTTCTTTTCCCCGGAAAATTTGGAGGAGATAGGATTGCACTGGAAAAATGATGATTTCGTCCTCTTGAAGATGCTGCAAGAAGGCGCTCACGCTGACATCACGTTCACAACCCAGGATGGCTCCGTGAAAGCACACCGAAGTGTGCTGGCTTGCGTGTCCCCAGTCTTCAATGCCATGTTCAATCACGACATGCAGGAGCAGCTCACCTCCACAGTGAACATCCACGACATGACCACCGATGGGTTGCAATTGTTTTTGCTACTGCTCTACGCAACCACTGACCTTAAACTGGACAAACGTGCACAGGACATGCCAGAATTTTGGATTGCGGTTGAAATTCATTACGCAGAGTTGTGCAAGGCATTCAACAAGTACCAGGTGAAGCGCTCTGGAGTCAGATCTGTCCTAGAATCTGCTCTGGTCAGTTCCTTGAGTCTTGAGAATTGCTTGTACTACTACGACATTTTATTGCAACTGGAGTCAGATTCTGAACTCCGTGAACTCTTAAAGGTTACAGAAAATTACATCGTGGGCAATTACAATGAAGTTGTCAAATCCCGAACTTTCATTGTGGAGATGGAGCTCAAGCCTCGGCAAGTATACCAGTTGATCAAATCAGCGGAGCCCCCAGATCGTCGTGCCACAGCACTTCAATGCTTCAATGCGAGAAAAGCTAAGCTGAACACTTCAAGTTGGTATGACTTTTGAAGATTTGACAGGGCTTGACCGGTGGAAATACTCATACGACATCGCTGAATTAATTTGTGCTGCGATGAAAACTTGGGAAGGGTAAACATTTGCGCGTGTCATGCTGTTGTGTATCATGCAGAGGTATAATTAAATAGGCTCATAGCAGATTTTCCTCGCGTTTACTTACTGGCCATGAAAACATTCTCTCTGAAAAAATACTTATGTTAAGCTTTGCATATTGTAATGAGCATGTATAAAACTCTCATGGAATGTATAATTTCTGTTTTCCTGTTCCTTGAGATGTTCTCATTTTGCACTACAGATGTTTGTAAAAACTTAGTGTTTGTGAGCTCCCTGGTAGTAGAGCTGACCCTAAGCAATTCGATCTAAAGGCAAATGCTGCCAGTGTCTAGCAGTGATAATGTTGCAGTGCCACTGCTGACATTTTGAGGGCCAGAATTTGAAGTTCAAGTGTGCAAAGCTCTAAAATCTTTAGAAAAAACAAAGAGAGATAGATGGAATTGAGGTTCAGCTAGCTGATTTGAGGTTTAATGCTTTTAATTAGCTAGCTGGGCAACTGAAAACTGCTCCTGGCAAAACAAAAAGAATGAGAGTAATCTTGCCATTTTACAGATAGACATTCTAATAATAATTAGACACTGTCAACGAACATGATGAGAGAACTTTGGGAATAATGCTAGGATATGCTTGGGATCAAAATTTTGCCAATGACCATACTGTGTGTAGCAAAGGGTTGTTAGTAAATTTTGATTCAATTTCAACCTCATTGCCATTATATTGTAATATATATTTTTTTAGAAGAAACCTTTTTGTAATTTATTTTTGGAAGGTGAATCTTGACATGACAATTAAGACTCATGCCAAATTCCAAAGCTTTCAAGTCTCTATTTATTGTGGAGAAGTATTTGGTTTTTGCCTATGTAGTGATTGGCAAGTTTACTCTACTTCACTATAGCATTTTTGCTCCATTAAAGAATGATGATTGTGATTGCTTTAGAAAACTGAAACTTCACATTGTTGTACAAAACCCTTGTAAGGTAAACCAACTCATGATAGGCAAACCATCTAATGTAGACACCTAAAAGAACATTTATTATAGTCTTACATCAACTGATGGCAAACTTTTGCTAATAAATGAAATGAAGACTTCATTAGGTTGGTTAGTGGCCAAAATCAATGCCTTGATTGATGGTGATGAATTTATTAGTGACTACTTTAGGAATCTAGTATGAATTCATTACAAGAAGTAATTTTTTTAATCCTTTGTGTCATGGCCATAATAGGAAATATTGTGAGTGCTTTATGTGGTAAGATAATCATTATGGGTACAAATTTTTGGTGGTTTTGGGATAGTTTAGAGATTGTTTTGGACCAATTAAGCAGTATACTTTAAAAATTCATAACAAATTTATACTTTAATTATGAAAAAATAAAAATTTCAATTGTTCTCTCCATTTCTCATCTTTGTCTTTATATGGAATTTTTTTTAAATTTCAAAAATGTCAACAAGGCAAACAATCCATTTTGCTTATTATAGGCTAGCCCCAAGTAGTGAGATCCACTTGTTTGATTGAGGGACAATAAGTTTTGAGTACATTATATAGAGGTAAACTTGGAAGTAATAAGGTAGAAATACTATAAATGGTTTCAGTACCATAAACGGTTTCAATGTACATGTTTTTGTCATTTCAAGGCATAAATTACAAGAGGTACATTGAAACCACTTATGGTACTAGCACAGTTTATGGTGTGTGTACTATAGTGCAAATCAAGTCCCTGCATTTGTTCCTAGACATTGGCCATTAGTTGGAATTTAAGAGATTATTTTAGTATTCAAATACTCTGTATGAATGATATTAATATTGACTAACTTGTGGTAGAGTAGCTTAAGTTTATATGATGACAACTTTAAGCCTTTAACCCCTAAACATCCAAAATCATCTCCAAAAATGACTATTCAAGGCCATATTCATTATATTGAGACTTTTTGACGCCTCCTTTTTTTATCTTTGACTCGAAGATAAACTGCCTTAATATCTTTATTAGTATTTTTTATAAATAGGTAACAACACCAACTTTTAGAATTTCATTTTAGAATCACTATTTGAGCATTATTTATTCTTGTTTTCAATTATTATTTTTGTAAATGAATTTATAATATCTAGCATTTTGTCTCAAAATCTCCAAAAAGTCACAATATAACGAACATGGACTTATTTGAAAAAATCCTTCATAAAATACTATTTGGAAGAATATTTTGGAATTCATATACAAATAAAAGTTGCAGATTTTGAGTTTTAGATTCCGTCCATTTAGCTAGATTCACCAATGCTATCACTATCACCAATATTTTTTGATAAGTCTTGAAAGAAAAATTCTAGAATTCCTTCTAAATTTGATTACAAGCAAAATATTATAATTTTTTGAATGAATTTTTTTGAATGCATTTTAAATGAGGTTCCCTTGACATGGTAATTTTTTGAAATTTTTATGTTCTTAAAATCTATGTCTTCATTTTTGCAAATCCAATTTTGAACCAAAGTCAATGCATTTTTGGCTTAGTTAAGCACTTGGCGTTCTTCGACATTTATAATTTTAGAAAAATATTTACTTTAATAATACCAATTCCAATCATTAAATAGGATAACAACTTGATAAAGTATCTTCAATTCTTCATAAATTAACTTCAAAATGCCATATTCATTATATTGAGATTTTTTGCAGTCTCATTTTTATCTTCAACTCGAAGATAAACCGCTTTATCTCTTTATTGGTTTTTTTTATAAATAGGTAACAACACCAACTTTTAGAATTTCATTTTAGAATCACTATTTGAGCATTATTTATTCTTGTTTTCAATTATTATTTTTGTAAATGAATTTATAATATCTAGCATTTTATCTCAAAATCTACAAAAGTCTCAATATAATGAATATGGCCTTTTAGATGACTTTATTCCAAGTAGAATGAGAAAAATCCAAGAGTTTCAATCTATTCGTTGTTTAGAAATTGGACACTGGAGCACTTAGGGGTTGGAGGCTTTCACTCCAAGTAATGAATTATATTCAATGTGTTTTGTTGGTACTATCTAATGGTGAAGGTCTTCTTTAATCCCTAAAGTTTATTCTAGTTATCAAGGCAAATGCAAGGACCCCTTAATAGTACTACTTGTTGTATTTTGCATGATATTTTTTTTAGAGAACTTCTAAATTAGAAAATCATTTTTTTAAAATTAAATAATTATGCCAAGAAGATTGTGCCCTATAAATAAAATCAAGCATACAGTATTTTTGTAGGTAGAACTAAAAAAAAGTGCATAATTTAAAAAAAATAGGTATATTGATATTTAATTTGTAACCAAAAATTACCAAAAGTTTTTTTTCTATGATTAGATTGAATTGCATGCATGCTAAAGCAACTTAATTTGTGACTAGATTTCTACACAAAGCAAGATTATTGTGGAATTTTATACAATATAGGATTATTATTTTTAGAATTGTTTTACTTATGCTAATACTCTATTAAAAAAACATCTCCTTGTTTAGTTTCAACTTCTTTAGAATAGGTGCTTAATAGACAATTCTCTTTGATTCTAAAACAAAAAAGTTTGACATATAATTATTAAAAAAATAACATGGCTTTTCAATTTTAATTTAGAAAATAATAAAAAATTAAAAAAATATATATTTAAATTAGTCATATTGACCATCTATATGTATTTCAATAGCATTGGGTGATTACTACAATTATTTCTTTTAAATGCCTATCATTATAATTAGAATTTTTAGCAATTTTATTAAATTAGTACTATTCCACTACTTTGGCCTGAAATGAAATTTAGACCTCATGTAATCTTCAAAACATTGACAAATTACACAAATATAAAGAGATTGGCAATATTTACTTATAATCTATGAAGAACTCTTCTCCTTCAATAGAGATTTTTTAAAATTTGTATGTAAATATTTCATTTTCTTGAGTTCCAAACAATGTTCGGGAAACTTTTTGAGTTTTACCAATTAATTTTCTTCAATTCTCATATTGAACTGGTTTTTGAAGAAATGAGCCAGTTATTTTTTCTATTTTTTACTCAAAATTTATAGATTTTTTCACCGGTTTCTTGCCAATGTTTTCAAATTACAACCATTTTTTTTCCCAATTCCTCTAGCCAACTTTGAACTAGTTGCCGATTTTTTTTTAATATTGGTTCCAAACTCTTATGCCTTGCTAGTTGGGATTTTTCTTTGTGTTGCAAAAAATTATGATCGAATCAACTCTAGCTAATGAATCATTTTTTGTTTCCAAATTGAAAAAAGAATCAATAAAAATAGATAAAATTACAAGTTGAATGAAAATATGTTTACATATCTATATCTTAAAATAGGTTGTTTGTTTGTTTGTTTGTTTTGTTTGTCATGTTGAGATCTCTTGTACCATACGTCCCCCGGTCACGTGCTTGGTATCGTCGGAAAGCCCTCAGCAAGGAGGGGTGTACCGGTTTGGTTTTGTGGCGTTTGGACATACGATGTGAAAGTTATTGAATTTTGAAGTTTTTATGAACAAAATAACTAGAAAATTATTTTTACTTTTGTTTTGACTGTGGCAACAACATAGGGCACACTAGTCTATACCTTAAATTAGGTTGTTTGTTTTGTTTTGTTTGTTTGTTTGTCATGTTGAGATCTTCCAAACCGTACATCTCCTAGTTGCGTGCCCAGTTGCGTGCTTGGTATTGTTGGAAAGCCCTTGGTGAGAAGGGGTGCACTAGCTTGGTTTTCATGGCCTTCGGACATATGGTGCAAAAGTTATGCATTTTTGAGTCATTTTTTGTTCTAAAAAATTAGAAAATTACTTTTTCTTATATTTTGGTCACAATCTTGGTACTGTCGGAAAGGAGAGGTGCACAAGCTTTGTTTCGTGGCATTGACTCACATTGAGAAAGTTATGCATTTTTGAGTTGTTTTTGGTTCTAAAAAATTAGAAAATTATTTTTACTTTTGTTTTGATTGTGGCAACGGCACAGGGCACACTAGTTGGAATGAAACAAGCAATTGCTTGGTAAGAAGAAGTCAAGAATACCCAAGCTAAAGAAGTTTTTGTGACTTCCAACGCCATATCTTTAGCAACTGAAAATCTGCAGCAACACCTTCCAACATCTTTTTTGGCACTGCAGCAACATCTTTTTTGGCACTGCAGCAACATCTTTTTTGGCACTGAAAATCTGCAGCAACACCTTCCAAAGTAACGTACACACCCGATTCTAAGCACCATAAACATGGAACCGAGCACGCAGAAGCATTGAAATCCAAAATTGACAATTCCCTAAATGGGCGAATTTCTGGAGAATCCAATCTTAAAGATGGACGGATCGCATACGGAAGCTGCCAACTGCGGTTACAAAGCCTTCTTCGACTAATAAGTAGCCTTCGAATTACTCCATAACAGGAAGTTTGAACTATGATCTCATTGCCTTTCATCCCCCCGGGTACTGAAATACGCTGCACCCGTATGAAAACTCATAACCACGTTCAAAACTACCGATTCTGAGCAAGTTTAGGGCTCAGACTTCCAGAGGCCACTCAAGTTTCTAACCCTAAACACAAATTTCCGAAACGAAGACTGAGCCTGGGACGAATCAGACCTCTAAAGCGTAAACTTCTTTCGATAGGCAACACGGAAAGAGTGTAGGTTCTCCGTCTTCTGCTACTGTAACCCTAGAATGAAGTCACCGTCCTCTGCCTCAAGAAGTTAAACCATAACATTTGCAGGAACTTATTCTTCAAACGGCTATAATAACCCAGCGTTGCGAGTGGGTAATCATCCAAGCCGGGTGCTCAGCACAGAGCGAACTATTCTTTCGCCTTTTACTAAAGAATACCGTGCGCTGGGTACACGTACCGGCATACCCTTCTTTTTGGACTGCCCCTCACGGGGCCCAACAACAGTCAAGAGCAAATAGAATGTCACTAATTTCAGTCATTGTAGTGTAGAATGACGCTTTGCATTACACCACACAAATAATTTCAGTCATTATAATGTACAATACACAAATAATTTCAGTCATTGTACTGTACAATACCGCTTTGCATTTGAATCAGGTGAAATTAGGTTACCTCTTTGCATTTTGAATTAGGTGAAATTAGGTTCCCACACTAATTTCTCGACATTTTACACCACACAAATAATTTCAGGCATTGTACTGTACAATACCACTTTGCATTTTTATTATTGAATTAGGTGAAATTAGGTTACCGACCCATATGAATAATTTCAGTCATTGTACTGGACAAGAACGCTCTGCATTTGAATGATTGAATTACCGCTTTGAATTTGAATTATTGAATTACCGCTTTGCATTTGAATGATTGAATTACCGCTTTGAATTTGAATTATTGAATTACCGCTTTGCATTTGAATGATTGAATTACCGCTTTCCATTTGAATGATTGAATTACCTCTTTGCATTTGAATTATTGAATTACCTCTTTGCATTTGAATTATTGAATTAGGTAAAATTAGGTTTCCTATAATAATTTCTTGACATTTTATACCATATGAATAATTTCAGTCATTGTACTAGACAAGAACACTCTGCATTTGAATTATTGAATTAGGTGGTGTTGTCATTGGGACTCATTAACCTTCAAGTGTACAAATGAAAATGCTTTTAGGAATATTTGTTGACTTTGATGGCTTGTAAAGTAACTTAAATGCAACCTAATTGTTAAGGCAACTAGTTTCACTATTTTGTGGAGGGTAAACTTGCCAATTGTTGTACAAGCCAAATTCAAATACTTCTCCGCAATAAAATAGAGACTTGAATCTTAAGAAATTTAACATGATTATTAAATGTCATGTTAAGATTTAACTTCAAAAAATAAAATGTCGAAAGGTTTCTTCTTACAAATTTTATTGCAATTTAAAAACAATGAAGTTGAAATCTAATTTAAATTTCTTTACAACCATTTACTGTACAATGTGTGGTCACTATGCAAATTCTGATCCCATCACATTCTTAATTATAAAAATTCTAATCATTGTATTGTGCAATTAGTATACGATCATTGAGATTTTGGTTGTCTAGTCATTAGATTTGTCCAATAAATGGCAAGTCTATTGTACCATGAAATTTTAGGAGGGGTTTCAGGCTAGATGGAAAAATACAATTTATAATCCCCTTTGTTCTCAAAGAGTGTTTGAGTGCAAAAAAACTTGATTTCATCACTTTGAATACAAATACATTAAAATCTACATAGTCAAAGTTTCTAAAATTTCTACCACACATTCTTATACTAGTTTAGCACAAGATCCTATAGTTTGACATGCAAAAAACAAATTCAAAACAATTTAAAGTTTTGCACCTTGTAATAGAAATGGGAATTTTGAGTGTTTTTTTGACAAAAAGCAGGCCTTGGGCTTCTAAGGATAAAAATGCTCCTATTTGCATGAATTGAACACTTTGAAATTCCCAAATAGTTACTTTCTAAACTCATTTCTATCGTTCCAAATTGCAGGGTATGATCTTTATCTCTTTCTTTCTTCCCTTCCCCGATGCTTTCTAAATGATTCATATAGTTCTAAAAAATACAAAACCACAAATGCAAAACATTCCTTTTAAAACACATTCATTGATTGATTGCAGAGGAATTGTGATGCAGATATAAAATCATCCATAACTCTTTGAATATCTACTAGAACTCCTACTTGTAGTGTTAGAGTTCATTTAATACTATAAGTCGATGTAGAATGGTTCCGATGTCGCCTTAGATGACATATGCTTACATGAGGTTTGAAGTTCTATATTGCACACAATTTCTGCGTTTTGACAATGAATCGTCAAGCTCTCATCCCCAATTTGTCCCATATCCTTTGAAGATTCATGATGGACAATGAATTTCATTATAAAAATAATCTCTCCCCCCATTGTTTTGAGCATGTATGTTGACATTGAATTGTAGTGAAGTCTTTTCCAATATTTTGAACTTCTTCACAATTCCTTGTCCTTAGATTTGGAAAGGTGACATGTTAATTTCCGAAGTCTTTCATGGTTTGAAATTTAGATTATTTTTTCGCCATCGGATCAAAATCGGTACAGTAATTGGATGTACAGGGGTACATGAGGTCGCTCACGATGGCTGAATAAAGTACCCGTCGGGAAAAAGCCCCCCATTGTTGCAGTACTGCTGCAGTATTGTTTCAATGGGTTAACAATACAGTACTCAAAGTATATTGTTGCAATACTGCAAACGATATTGTTTCAATAAATCTACAGTGCACCTATTGAAAATATATTGTTGCAATACTTTTTGCAATACTGCAACAATATGCTTTGAGTACTATACTGTTAACCCATTGAAACAATACTGCAGCAGTACTAAAGCAATGGGGAGGCTTTTTCCCGATGCCAAGCATGTGGGAACTGCACCTCATTAAGAAACAATCACTACCGTAAAAAGAAATTATTTCCTTTTAATGCCGAAGTTTTATCTTTAAGCACATGGTGTTTGCAAACGCCAGGTGGGAATCGACCGTAAGGAAGATTTTGTGACTTCCAACGCCATAACTTTAGAACTGGTAGAGCAGTTCTAGTGCTGTCAAGTTCTCAATTCTCAAGCTCTCACTAGCGTCTTGAATGGAGTACCAGTCTTTTCAGTGACTAGCTCTGAGGTTTGCATTGCACATTCAGGCAAGAGGGTCGTGACTGCAGATGAAGGTCCACTTGTAGTATAAGACCGGATCTGAGAAGTTCAGGTGCAGAATTCTAGCTTGAGTTCTGAATTTTGCATGCAAAATGACACGAACTAAACTACAAGTTCTCGAGTGGCAAAGTTCACATGCATGCACGATCGTCCTCGAAGAGGCTCACGCGACAGATGGCGATTGAATCGCTAGCTTTAATGGTGAAGGTCTGGTTTTCATGGCTTTCTAAGTTCAATTGTGTATGAATTTTTGGCTTTTCGTAAGCAAATAGTGTTAGAATGAACTGCTCCGTTAGATCAGTAGTCCTATATGCAATTACTGATAGTAAGATAATTATGTTGGAATCCTGTTCATCTTGACTCATATTTGGGACTAATTAGTGAAACTACTCTCCTTTTGCTCCTCAAGATTATCTTAGGTATCTCTGTCACTACTGTGTTACCTAACGAACTGTCACGAACTGTTTTCTGTGTAAGCATCCTCCAAGATTTGCACACTTGTTACCATGGAAACCTGACACTTTGAACACATCGTTGGATTCAACAGCATCATTTCTAGGAGCCTCGGGACATCACTTCCATCTGTTTGATGTAAGATTTTGAGTTACGTAAACTTTGAAACTGTTGACGTTCATTTCAGTGCCTTCCCAATTCTGAGAGGAAGGGGAGAGATTGGTCACATAGGTCACTCATCGGGGATCACCGGGGAGTGAATGGGGAGAGATCGGGGAGACAGTGCGGTACGAAGGAATCTTTTTAGACTTGTTGGTGCAGTATGCATGAAGGACTAATCGATTGACTTGTTTGAATTAGAAGATGCTGACTTCCAAGACTGTTCTGTAGAAATAGCTCAATTTCAAGTGGAAGAGTCCGTCACGTGAGCAAGAAACAACGAGCTGGCTCTTTCAGGTAAAGATTTCACTTTGCTCATTGATAGCAATACTAAAGGTCTGATTGTGAATGACAGTCATAAATTTCACTCGGATATGAACGTCTTGAAACTTCACTTGTGTATGAGTGCCTTGGAACTTAAATTGTGTATGCATGCTTTGAAAATCAATTGATTATCCTGTGATACCTAGCTTGTGTTGGTACTATGGCATAAACTTGAAACGAATATGAATGCTTTTGAAACCTCAAATGTATCTGAATGCTCTTGAAACTTCAAATGAGCAATTATGAATGCTTTGGAAACTTCAATTGCTCATTCTTCATGTGCACTTAGTTTGTGACAGTGGTACGATTATCAACAGTTGGTGTGAGCTATGAATGGAGTCCGTTGCATCGGCAAATGTGAACACTTGGAAGTTCCTCTCACTGGATGCGTCCAACGAAAATCCAACAAATCCAAAGTGGAGATGTTGTGAGGTCGCACTGAAGATGTTGGAGGAAGGCATTTACACAGACATCACGCTCAATTCTAAGGGTGGCTCCGTCAAAGCCCACAAAAGTGTGTTGGCCCGTGCGTCACCTGTCTTCTATGCCATGTTTCAGCACGACATGAAGGAGCAGCTCACTTCTACTGTGGACATCCTTGATATGACCATTGACGCTTTGCAATTGTTCTTGATTTTGCTTTACAACACCAAAGAAGCGAGCAATGAAAGCCTATACGACCGTGACCGCCTGATGCCACATTTTAACGCTGCCATTGATGAGCATTTTGATGAATTTTACAAGGCCGTCCTGAAGTACCAGGTGGAAAGCAGACTCGGACCTCTGGTTATATCGGCTCTGGCGAGGAATTTGACACCTGACAATTGTTGGTTCTACTACGACAGTTCGTTGACGGCAATCCGAGGGCCTATCACTACTACTGCATCTGTGATTTGCAGGTGGTACGTGTTGGGAAACTACCACGACGTTATCAAATCCAATAGTTTCCTACAGGAGATGGGGTGCAATTCTGATCGAGTACACAGTATGATCCTGTCAGCTGAATCCCGAGATGCACGTGAGGGGGCACTTCGAAAATTTCTCAGTCTTCAAAAAGCCTCTAATGAACATGGTTGACGGAGCAGTCACTGACCATTTTGCTGATTCGAAGAGAGGTAATTCCGTAAGAATGCTGTTGAAGCGATGATCAAGGTGAACAATGGTTTGCACTTTGTAAAGAACGTGGAAGTGAGAAGATTTGGTAAGGGTGTAGTTGAATTTCCTCCAGACATTACACAATGTGGGGTAATGAGGTCCATCAAAGAATTTGGGACCGATCAAGCTCGGATTGCATAGCTTATGGACATTTTGAGTTTTGTAGCAACCAGGGTTAAATTTCTCGAAGTCATGGACTGTGATTTGATGTGCTTTGAATTTTATGCTGCTAGTCATTGCTGGCTAATATCATCTCTAGTTGCACCATACCATTACTGGGGCAGACAATGAACACTTCTTGTACTGTAGTCCTTCCATGACTGTTGAACAAATAATGTCGAAATTTCACCTTGGAGCTTGATAGATGAGATGAAGCCGAAAATTATGAATCAGTATTGTCTTGCAGAATTTACATGAATCTTGTAAAAAATTTGAAGGCAAGATCCAAGAAATAAGCCTTCCAGAAACTGAGCTTCTCATCGAGAGATTTTGTTGAGCACCTTCTTAATCCCGAAGTGCATGCCCCTAACTGCGTGAACAACACTTGGAAATTCCCAAAATAAATAGTTACTTTCTAAACTCATTTCTACCGTTCCCAAATTGCAGGGTATGATCTTTATCTCTTTCTTTGTTCCCTTCCCTGATGCTTTCTAAATGATTCATACGGTTCCAAAAGATACAGAGCCACAAATGCAAAACATTCCTTTTAAAACACATATGCATTTATTGATTGCAGAGGAATTGCGATGCAGATATAAAATCATCCGTAACTCTTTGAATATGGCATTCTCTGTTCTCTCACCAAACCCAGTGAGTGGATATATCTACTTAGTCACTCACAAAACTCAGTGAGTGTTGTTCAGGCTTAGTATAACCTGAAATATCTGCAGCATTGATGAGGATTCAGAGAATGATGTCTTCAAGAGTAGATGATATGTATTCAAGTGTCTGTTAATGCATGGAATTTTTTTATTAATGAAAAATCTGCAAAGGTATGTGAGGTATTTAATGTTTGAAAGAGAGTCTCTCATTGACTCACTTTTTGTCTTGCATGTCTACACCTCTATTTCTTCCACATTGTAAGGTGGTTCTGCCCAACACCACCATCTACCCAATTCTGCCACTTACAAGTTCCTCCCATTTCCGTCACTAGCCCATCTATTACCACAATCTTATTAATCCTTTATCACAATGGCAATGCACTTAGGGAGCAGACACATCAACCCATGCTTCAACAATGGTCTGGTCATGCTTCAAAAAGGGTCTACTCATAGTTTAACATTTCAGTTTTGAAAAATCACAAAAAATTCAATTCTTGTCGGAATGTCTTCATTCTTTTTGCAATTGACTTCTCTCAAACAATTCAATCTTTAAAAAATATGAGAGCTGACAAATAGATTTTTCAAAGTACCTAGATAGAAAATCTTTGTGGTAATGGGTAGTTCTACCTTAGTAGAGAATTTCAATTTAATAGTGAGTGTTGTAAGTGTGCAAAAGTGTTCTCTTTTCCTTCTCAAGTAGAAATTATGAAAAACATGCCTATTACCAATTAGAAGAACTATCTAGGTACCTTAGATAAGCTATTTGCCAACTTACGTATTTTTTAGAGATAGAAAAGTTTGAAAGAAGCCATTTACAAGTAGAATTAAGACATTCCAACAAGAAATGAAATTTCTGTGATTTTTCAAAGTTTGTTGGGACTAAATTGGTGAATCTTGGATAGACTCATGCTAAACCAAATGCTAATGTTACCCCTCCCCAAAGTGCATTGTCATGATGCTAAAGGGTTGCTAGTATTGTGGTAATGGATAGGTGACTCATGCAAATGAGAAGGTCCAATAGATATCATACAAAAATGTCAGGATTTTGAACTTCAAATTGCTCCTAAACATTCAAAATAACTTACTCAAATTGAACCTCTATTCTTTGATTGGCTTACAAAAAATCAATACATCTTGGATTGATTTGAAAATTTTACCACACAAACTAGAAGATAGAGTGCAAAGTTAACAATAAGTTTTAATGAATTTAGACATTAGATGCAAAATTTATAGAACTTTACATTGAACTTAAACTATGTGAGGATACTTTGGTTCTCTCTAGGGTGTTTATGGATTAAATTGTCCATTTGAAATAAGCCCACTCTATTGTTGCATGACATTGCATCTACTTGACTTTGCTTCAAAAGCCATTTACTTTGTATGATTAGAAATAAGAAGACAAGCACTTTGTACAAGTGGGGTGGTAGGAAGTAAACCAAACCATGTAAGATATGTAAATTAGAATGAATAGGAACTCAACTACTCATAGTTAAATGAAAATCCTAAAATCCTAATCCATCAGACCCAAACCCTAAAGCCACTACCTTGTGAAGGACGTCCTTGTCTTTAATTTCATCAGAGGTGCAATTGTACAAGGTCAAAGTCTTATTAATAGGGTTGCAGTTGTGCCATTGGCGCATGTGCTTGGCTGGATTCTGTGGTCAAGCCCGTGTTAGGCCATGTCAATTGAGGCCCACCTTTGAATAGAAGATTAAGTTTAGTGTCTTCTTTAATCCTTAAACAATGAGTTGGTCACCATGGAAATTATCTATTTAGGTACCACGTGAATTATTGGCTTAAAAAAGTAAAAAAGCATTCATTGGGAGTATTAAGATGTACATTGTCTTAAGACGCTCTCCACTATAGTTCACTACAATTCACTGTAGTTATAAAAGCAACTAGAGATTAGATTAGAATTCCTTGAACTAATAGTAGAGTAGGACTACTCATCCTCATATATTTTTGTGTACTTCATTGAAAATATCCTTCTTTCTTCATGCATACTTTGGTTGTGCATTCCTTTGTAGTTTTGATTCATTTTATTGTTCTCAACAAGGAGACATGCTATTGTAGAAGACATTCCTTTTTCCTACAAAATTTGGAAGATGAATAGTTACACTTCTATCTTGCATGGAGAGATTCTTTGTCATTTATAGGAGAAGACTTAAAAATAGTTTGGGCATTAAGAATCACCCCTACAGAAGTGCTCAAAGCAGTGCACATGGGATGTAGAAATGGAAATGATTACTATACATGTGGTGAGAAACTGCCAATCCATGTGTGTGATTTTAGGCTATTGATTAGGTGACATGGTTCATCATCATGTGTGATTTTACTAATAATAAAGACCTGAATTTGGTGAGGTCTACAAAATGCCTTTGAAATGTCTAAAAATAGCAAGAAAATTGCAAAAAAAACATTTGAGACTGAAACTCCTTCTACTAAAACACTTCTCAGTCACTCATAACTTCATGGATTGGTATGAAATTTTAACCACAAAAACCAAACTAGTATGTGCAACTTTTCCAAATTTTTTTATTAGAAACGGACATTGTATGAAGAAGAAACAAGCTGCCAAAGTTCACTGTAATCCAAAAATGTCAAGATTTTAAACTTCAAATTGCTCCCAAACATTCAAAACAACTTGGATTGACATGAAAATCTTACCACAATAACTAGACTTCAAGGGAAACATAAACCAACAAATTTGATTGAAAACTAACATTGGATGAAGAAGATACAAGCCCTCTAAGTTGCAACCATCAAATGCAATTTTGTGGACTCAATTTGAACTTGTGAGCTTTGATTGGCTTCCAAAAAATCAGTACATCTTGTATTGATCTAAAAATTTTTACCACACAAACTAGAAGAGAGAACGCAAATTTTCCAACAAGTTTTATTGAATTTGGACATCATATGCAAAAGTTACAGCACTTTGAATTGGATTTGAAACTATGTGAGGATACCCTGGGTTGTTTAGTAGTTGTAACAAATTTTGATTTACAATCGAGAGTGAATTGAATGGTAACGTACAGTGGATCATTCTTAGACTCATTGGTTCCATTCAATGGCATGTTTTGATTGATTACAATTGCACCTATGAGCATTAATAGGGACCTATGCACCTTTGACTTTGAAAAGTCATATCTTATTCATTTCAAGTCATAAAATTAAACTTAAAATTTCCACTATTGTATTCCTCATTTCTCTTTCTTCCACAAAAATGTAAAAGAACTTTGGATCCACCCATTTTTGTAGAGGGGTCCTTTTTTTTTCCCTTAGATGAGCGCTTTCTGCCTTCTACCTTAAGGGTTAATGTTCAGTGAGAGTGTGTGTCCGCCTTGGAAATGTTTCGGTACTGCATGTTATTTTTTTTTCCTTGAGCTTTGGAATGGAAGAGGGAAGATTCCACTTGCAGGTTTGTCGAACTGCGTCGCGAAAGCTCCCGGCATTTGTGTTTGCCGACAAAGAAAGACCATTTCACTTGTGTGGCACCGCTGAGGTATGTGACTGATTAATTGTCGGAGTCCTGGGAACGGCAGCGAGGCGTGCTTGCACATCAAGGTTGATTTCACGGGAAACTGTGAGCGGGATTCTACGCGAGTGCTCCTGCGAGACGTCCTCCAAGTGGTCTAGGATTGAGCACGATCTCTTCACGTGCACCTCGGTCGACCCAAAGGTTTTTGCTGTTGCTTCAGCTACAGATTTCATTTCGACCAAGAAGAGCAAGGGCAAGAGCCAGAGTGAAGACTGAGGTTCTACTCTTCCTCTCCTTTCTATTTATTAGTATTGGGAAATGTGGATTCGGGAGCTAAATTAGGGTTGTTAGTAAAAGCGCAGGGTAATCCTTTGCAAATTTCTTATGAGTATTCCTGGCGGTAATCCTGAGCTGCGATTATGAAATGAAACTCTGACGAGGATTAGGGTTTAGGGTTCCATTATGTTGCCGAATAGATTACTCTGAAGTGGGGATGAATGTTGGTTCAATTTCAGAGTAGGTGATTGAGTTTCTTGGACATTGGAGTAGAGAACAGAGGAGGATTCGCAAATTGAGGCTATTAGGTTAGAATTTCAATCACTATTCGTCATGTTGATGTCTTGCCGTTGGGAACGCGGTGGTGGCGGGTGAAATGATGCAGAATACATCCAATTGATTAGTTTATCTGGATGTACGATGAACTAGGCGAATGATACCGAATGTGGAGCGTTTGATTGATTTGGGAGTTGCCTGTGAGTGTTGAAGTTTAATCTATGTTGTTGCATACTTCTGCGACTTCATGACGATATTCATCTATACCGTATTAGTAAAACTGAGTTTAGTGGATATTTACAACATGATTATTGACAGCAAAGTATGATCTTTTCATTGAAGTAGATGCAGATCACTGCGATATTGCCTTCAGTATTTGTTAGAGATTATTACTTTCACATTTGGAGTGTGGAGACTTGATTAAACATATAGGTTTTGAATAAAAATTTTGAGTGTCGTTCTAAAAAAGGGCTAGTGTACCCTTATTTGTCTTTGGTAATTTATTTTAAATGTTTTTCTTCAAATGAAAAAATGACATGTGTACTTGTTTTCAATCGATTTTGGGTTTCCATGCCTGTGCACAGTTTGTCACTATGGTTTTTATCACTATGGTTTTTTTATTGAATCCAAATGCTGACTCCTTGCTTGGACACTTGTTGCAGGAGATCAAGTGTAGAATGTAGTGAGAACTAGTCTGTGAGTCAGGTTTGTTGTATTCCCAACAAAACTTGTGAGTTATGGCATCGGTTAATGTTGACAGTTCAAAGTTCCTGCCAACGGGCGTCAAGTTGCGCGAGAGTTGTTCTGATCCCGTCCTCTTGAAGATGCTGGAGGAAGGTATTCTTGCGGATGTCACACTCACAGCAAAGGGGGGCTCCGTCAAAGCCCACAGGAGTGTGTTGGCCAGCGTCTCACCCGTCTTCTACGCAATGTTCAGCCACAACATGAAGGAGAAGCTCACGTGCCGAGTGGACTTCTTTGACATGACCATCGACGCTCTGAAATTGTTCTTACTCTTGCTCTACACAACAAATGAAGAAGACACAAGGCCACAGAGAAGGCAGTCACACTTCAACGATGCCATGCATAAGCATTTTTTTGAGATTATGGAAGCAACTCATAAGTACCAGGTGGGAAGGAGACTCGGATGCGTGCTACGGTCGGCACTGCTGGGGAACTTGAAGCCTGAAAACTGCTGGCACTACCTCGACTGTTCCAAGGAAATAGGGGAGTCAAAATCTAATGGAGCTTATATACAAAGTTGCTATCAGACCTGTTCTAATTACATCCTGGAAAACTACGACAAAGTTGTTGAATCTGAAAGTTTTCTCCAGGAGATGGCGCGCAATCCAAGACTGGTATACAGCATGATATTAGCCAAGTCCCGAGGTGAAAAGTAAGCGGTACTTCAATGCCTCCAAGAACTTCGATTCAATCCCTGGGTACAAGCCGCGGTATTCAGCTTGTATGGAAAGTGAAGGTTTGAAGGTTTAAATTGCACTCAGCTGAAATTCCTTGGGACAGGCGCAGCTCGTAGCATTATATAGTTCCAATTCATGATAACAAAACTTGGAAGGGGTCAGTTTGTGCACCGGTATCTCCTACTTAATTTTGTACATATATCACGCGTAGAGGCATTAGGCAAATCGCAGATGTTACCTGCAATTTAGGACTTGATGGTGATGATCATGTACAGCCTGAAATCGCAACACTGCAGAATTCCCACTCATGTTAACGATAAAAATGATGACCGTGCAAATTTTGCATTTTGTAAAAGTATGTAAAAATATATACAACTCACAGACTTCTACTACTACGATTTTGTTTCTTGAGATCAATGACTAGGGCATATTAATTAGGCATGCCTGTGTTCAAAGTTCTGACGATTTTTCAAGTATGTCAAGTATGTAAAGCGAATTCCAAGCAATGCCATCAGCATTTGGTGGTTGCCAGAAAGCTAGGATGAGTACAGATCCAGATCGAAACTCTGATTCCCCAATATTATTCAGTTTAGATTCGAAACACTAATACAGTTTCCGGTAGTTACAGTCCAGCTTGAGCTCGAGAATTAATAATATGTACAAGCATGCATCTTTGTCATTGAAGTTTGGAGAATTTACCACTTAGATCGCTGTGCTTATTAAGAAAAGCATTATTGTCTTGCTTGAGATATTAAATCTATAATTTGGGGTTGCATATGTGCAAATTTCTCACTGGAGCATTCCTGCATTACGACCCTACAATGCAGGAATGCTCCATGACTTTGTGGCTCTCCACTGGGCCATTACCAATAGAGATGCTTCATTCACACTGGTCATGCCGGTCTTTTAAGATTGGACGGTCATCCTCTTTCTAACACACCACATTCTCAGAGTACTAGCATTCAATTAATTTAGTAGTAGCTTGGAGAATGGAGATAATTTTGATTAATATGAAAGTCGTCATATTTGTTCACATTTCAAAGTATCAAATTTATGTCTCTAATGAGCTCAAAGCTCTGAAAATTAGTAAAGCCCAAAGACGGAAATATATCCCTTGAAGCTAATTAGATTAATTGGCATGGCTAAAATATATGTTCATATGAAGTCCCCCATTTAGTCCTACAACTTGTATGAATGAGGCCAAATTGCCAATACTAAATGTACCTTGGTTAGAAGGGAGGCTCTATGGATTTTTAGTATTATTGCAATTGGTTTTGAGATTGTGCATAATGCATATTAAAGGTGTTTATATTTGGTGGCATGATTTGGTTTCAAGGGTACATATATTGGATGTACAAAGGAATTAGATGGTAGATAGTGTCTTGTTAGGGTGGTTCTATAATACATGTAGGTGGTTGATTAAAAAAAACCACAATACAATTGACAATTGAATGTCATTCCATTGGACAATTGAAATTAAACCAATTTCACTTGACACTTACCAAATATGAGGTTAAAATGTTAATCAATTTCAATAAATTGGAAGATTTTTCCAACTTTAGAACCTTTTAAGGTGGAGAGTGATTTTTGAAATGCTAACTCTATACATAGCCTAGTTATAATTTATAAGAGCTCTATATAGATGAATGTTGCAATTTAATGAAATTTAAAACTTGACTTTAAATAATGAGCCATATGGCCATTGCAATATATAAGGTAGATAATCCATTTTTCATCACATTGGTCATTGCACATAATTAAGTTCATAATTGCAATAGATTTGTAACTTGAAAGATGTATCAAAAATATTCCAATCAACTAATAAAATATAAAAGGTTGGATGTGTCATAGGCAACCAAAGAGAAAATTTATAGCTTTCCATTACTCTTGTGCAATTTCATCTACAATTCATACAAAGGATTATACTAATTAGGCTATATTCATTGAACTTCAATTCAAATTAGTTTAAAGGGATCTTACACTATTCAACTCTCACACTAATTGAATTAATTTGTATAGCAAGGTTTAAGACAACAAAGTTTGTTTAAAAACTTGAGGAGACTTTCAATAAGTTTTGGATGAGATTCAATTAAACATCTTTTCCAAGCATTCCAAGGACATATGGAAATATTCCTTCTCATTCTAAGTTATCTAATGATGGCTTTGTATAAAGTAGAGGGATCCTATTCCATTCTCAATCTTAATTGTGGTACAAAAAGAATTTTCTTATTAGGTCTCTTTCAATTTCTTTCCCTATTTCAAGTCCAAATATATTAATTAATTAATTAATTTTTAGGATGGTTAATAAAAAAGGTGGATATAGTTATCAATTCAAATTTTTTGTATGCACACCATTATTTTTCTGAATAATATTGGGAAAAGCTCATCATTTTTAGTTACCTAGGTTGAAGTAACTTTTTTAGATTTATTAGATCCAATTTTGTGGTCTATATTACAAAGTTATGGATTTTCAGAAATGGATGAGCCAATTGAAAGACTATTGAATGCAATAACCTCTAAAGTTCTAATGTCCCCTTAGGTGGCACAAATTAAGGTCAAGCAAGTTTCTATGATCTCGTTTTTTGGGTCTTTTTTTTTTAAAAACCTTTGTGTGGGATAGAAAAACACATTAGTTTTATGTAAATAAAATTTTATTTCATTTGGTGCCTATTAAGAGCAAAAGTTATGCCATCCTAAGCATAAAATGAACATTGCTAGCCTAAGTTCAAAAGTGGTGCATTTCAAGTTTTCTAAGGTGCTACCTTTCAAATGTCACAAAAGCCAACAAACCTACAATTTTAACAATTTTCAAAAAAATTAAGTGGAATAAAAAGTAGATGAATGGAGATACATTTTTTTGGTTTAAACATTTTAAATCAAGAACTATGTGAAACCATTGAGGTTTGACTCTAAAACCATGCCCCTTGGGGGGTTTGTCCCTTAATCCTTGAGCACCCCAGCAACAAGATCCTGCCTCTATAAATTGCCCATTGTCAATGAACATTTGACCGATATAATCTCCTCATTCATTTGGTGAAAACACTTGTGATCAATCCTTGCACGATCTCCCTGACTTTCAACTACCATTCTATACGGTCAGATCTTGTAGATGGCAAAGTCGTGATAGTGGCACCAGTTTGCTTGCAAGTAGGTCATTGGACCCGGCTTTCTCATGTTCATGGGCTGGGCGCTCAGGGTTAAGGAATAATTATAAGCCAGTGGCGCAGTTCACGATTGTGAAAATTTTGTAAAGAAAATGGAACCTTGAAGTATTAGAGAGGAGTATTGAATTTCATCAGACTTTTCTGCAGTTGTTCCTCGCTCGTGATGAATCACACTTGAAATTGTGCATTTTGTTGCATACTTCTGCGAATTCATGACGACGATCATCATTCTCTACCGTATTAGTTAAAAACTGAGTTTAGTGGATATTTTCAACATGATTATTTACAACAAAGGTGAAGTATGATCTGTAATTTCATTGAAGCGATGAAGATCATTGCGATATTGCTTTCAGTATTTGTTACAGATTGATACTTTCACATTTGGAGTGTGGAGACTTGATCAGACATATAGATTTTGAATAAAAAATTTGAATCTCTTTTTATAAAAAGGGCTAGTCTACCCTCTTTTTTTTTTTGTCTTTGGTAGATTATTTTAAATCTTTTTCTTCAAATGAAAAAATGACATGTGTACTTGTTTTTTTTATCAATTTTCGGTTCCCATGCTTGTGCGCAGTTTGTCACTATGGTTTTTATTTAAACACTTTGTTTTTTAATACATGTTGAATTTTTCCAGTTTGTTGGTATCTCCCTCAGAAGTGGCAGGCTTACAATCACAATGTGCTCAAAAGACACAAACATAAATGTGATAGTATCAAGACTGTGTTCAGAAAACCTCAGGACTCGCAAAACCTCCTAATTCCTATTCCAGAAGCAGATGCCTTGCTGAAATTCAAAAATCTTGGAGAGATTTCGGAACTTGCAAAAAGTGCGAAAGAGAAGGCGGGACCGTTCAGAGTTGATTTTTGGCAGACATTGCAGCCCCGTTGTCTGTAGGTAAGACGTAAAACAGTAATTGCTAAAACTGAACTACGATACATGATTGACCGCACTGAGCTCATCACAACGTAAAGATTTCAACGTCAGAACTTTATTTCACCAGGAGGGAGAGGGTCAGATCAAAAACTATTGTCTGTGACAATAGCCCTTATCCTAAAAAAAATTGTTGATCAGCTCATCTAAGTACTGTTCCAGTAGACCGTATCCTAAAAAAATTGTTGATCAGATAGCTCATCTGATCGAGTACTGTTCCAGTTCAAAAAATATATCTACAGCTTTTCGGCACCCATCTGCAAGAACGAAAGAATCAATGGTCAGAGATAAGCATGGAGCAGGACAACATAGCACAGGAAACTTTCTAATGCATAGCTTAGAAGCAATAGAACCTAACCTCAGAATTTTCGCTCGTATATTTTCTTCACACCACATCTGAGCGGCCCCTTCTCCAAAAAATGATCGCTACAATCGTCCGTGACATCCCGAAGAATGCTATTGGGATCTTCACTAAAGACGGTCGGGTCAAACAACAACTTGGACAGCCATTCTTTGCGTGTTGCAGTCATGTGTATCCTCTTCTCCTCAAATGTATCAGCAGCAATCAAACGGTACACAACGACCTTCTTCTGCTGCCCAATGCGAAACGCTCTGCTGATGGCTTGCCGCGTCACGGCTGGATTCCAAACAACCTCCAAAATGACCACTCTCGAAGCGCCCACCAGGGATATCCCCTCTCCACATGCCTTGATGGAAGCACACAACATCTTTGCCTCCGGACCATTGTTAAATTTGTTGATGATTTTCTCTCGCTCCTGAGGTGGCAGTTTCCCATCCAACCTCAGAATCTGCCAGTCTCGACTCCAATTCATCCTCTGCTCAACATGGTTCTCGATCAACTCCAACGCGTAGAGGTACCCACTGAAAATGAGGACCTTCTCCTTCGCGTCGTTGCAGAACTGCACCAAGTCCAGCACCCACCTGAGCTTCACACCCTGATTCACATCGATATTGCTCTTCAGGCGCGGGTCCTTTGGAGACCTGTTCTCGTGTTCAGCTACCGGCTCCAGGATGGGATGCAAGTAGATTGCTACTGCTCTCGTCTGGAAGTTGTCCCTAACCACAGTGCCGTAGCTATTCAGAAGCTCCCGCTGTTGAAAGCTCAGTTCCAGCATAATCGTCAGGTCTGTGATCCCAGGGAGTGTCTCCAGGATTTGGCCTTTATGCCAGGCCACAAAGGGATCGATCAGCTTCCGCAGCCGTTTCAAAGCCCTGGCGATGGCGACATGCTGGCCACTCTCGAATTTCTCCTGAACGCATCCAATCACATTCTTGAACGCTTGCCTTCCTGCACTGCTGGACTCCGGTGTAATCAAAGTGCTTGAAGTGTTCAAAGAAGGACACATCTGAGGGTTGTCTCTCATCATGAAGTTGGGCCTGACCAGCTCCAGCTCAGTGTAGAACTCCTCGAAGTTGTTGTTGAATGGAGTTCCAGATAGAAGCACCCTGCGTTTGGTGTGCACCCGGCTGAGCGACTTCAGAATCTTCGTGCTCTCGGTCCTGGCAATATGCCCCTCGTCCAAGACCATCAAACCAGGACCTTCAGTGAGGTACCTTCCAACGTCACCGCTCATGTTGGTGAACTGCGAATAGCCTACCAACAACACACTTCTGGTTTCCTGCCATAGCTTCAGCATCTCCACTTGATTCTCGGCTTCATACAAGTTCATCACAGTAATGTCCTGCACTTCCCATTTCCTGAACTCTACCATCCACGGTCGAAGCATGCTCTTGGGAGCTACGATCATAGGCCTGGCATTCGGAACGTGGTTCATGAAGCTTTGTATGAAGCAGATGACCAGAAATGACTTCCCCGTGCCAGGAGCGAATGCCAGCATACACCCACCGGAATTCTCCTCCACAAGGTTCCTGGAAAGTATTTTGAAACCCTCCGACTGATGTGGGCGCATCTGACTTTCCAGAAGCGGGTGCGCTTCCAACGCAACCATGCCTGACAGCTAGCTATGGAACTCAAATGGGACTAAGTATAATATTGCCAGAGTCAGAGACCAAAAAAAAATTAGACCCCAGTACGGCCTACTCAAAATTGCTGAAAGAAAACATGAGGTCCAATTAGGGGTTAAGTGCACACATAAAGGACTTCAAAATGGCATTGATATCGGTTTGTGCCACACAAAGGACGCAAGCCTTTATCCCGAAATCATGCTCTCAACCTTCCACTTCCACTTCCAGGCTTGCTCTGCAGTGCACAGACAGAAAGTTTCCACCTTAGCAAGTTGCTAAACCCTAATCTCAAATGCAATTTCAGAAAATTCACATATATATCATCCATGACAAAGATCACCTCCTCCTCCTGAAGCTGCTCTCTAGTGTACAGAAAACAAGCTCCACCTTGGCATTGCCCCCTGAACCCTAAACCCAAATGCATGCAACCTTTCCTTTCCTCGGTTGGTCAATTGTATGTTAATGTTGATGGACATTCCATAGTTACTAAACCCTGCCCATTTGTGTAACATCTTGCACCCCCTCCATAGCATTACTGACTGGTTTACTATACAAGAGAGCTTTATGTTTGAATATCACAAGGAATTGTAATCTTCACAATTTCATGAGCATCATTTGTAGTACCATTAATCAGTTGGATACATTTTAAATTAATACAACCATTGTCATATTCTTTAGAATGGTCTGTTTCAGAGTAGAAAAACTTACTGTAGTATTCTAGATCAGAAAAAAGCATCGGTATTGTCAATTTTGTTTGATGCAATTATTCAGTTGGTTTAGTTCCCGAATTCCTATGCTTCCTAGCTGTATGACACCTGATGTTGATGCCCCATTGCCATGCAAACCAGCAACAGCTTGCAGACAACAGGCAAGAGACAGCACAGTGGCAGGAACATAAGTTAACTTCACATGATGGTGGAGGCACACATGAGCCTGGCCATTAGTTTTGATGCCTTGCACTTGTGGCACTAACTTCGAACCACCAGCTCTGTTGGTCTGTGAAGGAACTGAAATGATCATGCCCAGAGCTACAAAAACTTGGGTGGGGATGGATTTGAGGTTCAATAGTTGAGCAACGACATGTTTTTTCATGAATTTGACAGGTTTGGTTCAAACAGGCTGATGGCTTTCCAATTTAATCAGTGGTTACAAGTTCAATCCAGATCATGAGCTCATAGTCAGTCATGGTACTCAAAACACTTCAGTACTTTCCAGAATGACCAACATGTCAGAGTCTCTTTGAAAGTGCTCCTGGAATTAACCCCTAAAGTCCCAAGGCCATTTTTCCATCAAAACCTACTTAAAACTGACATTTCTATTGCAAAGAGCAATAAAAATAATTTTTTTTTGGTTGCATATCTAACCATAGGATCTTGTACTAAATTAGTATAAAGATGTGTAGAAAAAATTTCAGAAACTTTGGTCTCGTAGATTGCAAGATATTTGCATTTAAAGTAAAGAAAATAAGTTTATTTAATACCTTGATTGGCTAGAATTTTTGGTTTTGAATCTTCTTAATTTTCAAATTTGTGCACTATTGATTTTGATTTTATAGTTTTTTATGTTGAAGAATTGAGTTGAGAATTTAGGGGAAGAAAATTCAACAACAAAACACTTAATTTTCACTCATTAAAAAATTGTTAAGTAGAAGTAGGTTCAAGATTGAAGGGATAACTAAACTGTTAGTAGCTCTAAGATGGAATTGAAACACAATAATTCCAATAGTGAGATTATTCTAGTAAGAAAATTTAAACCTACTCAACAATTTTCTTTTTTAAATTGTAAAAATTACATTCAAAAATGGATTCTATAAATTATTTTTTCAAAAGGATGCTTAGATTACCCAAAACAGATTGTCCATAACTTTCTCATCACTAGTCCAAATAGAATGAATCAAAGCTTCAAATGTAGATAGAAATATAATCTTTGAGAAAATAATTAAAAATTAAAAAATTCAACTATTTGTAATTATTTGGGGGCTTCCCCTTGAGTTGCTTTTTGAACTTATGGTGGCATAACTTTTTTTTCCAAGCACCAATTGAAATAAAAAATATATTTCCAAAAAGATAATATAATTTCCTATCTTCAAAAAAAATTCAAAAAATTATGTCAAAAATTGAGATCACACAAGCCTACCTCAAATTCCAAAAGTCTCTTATAGGAACTTTAGGACTTTAGGGGTTAAAAGAAGTATTATTTATTGTCTTGCTTGAGATATTAAATCTACAATTTAGAGGTGCATATGTGAGAATTTCTTACTGGAGGAAATTGTAAAAGTCCCATATTGTTGGACCTAGTTGTTTGACATGTCCAATTTTTTGAAGGTGCCCCTAGCCTTGATCACAATGCAGGAATATTTCGTGACTTTGTAATCACCAAGAAATGTGACACTCCATCACTTAGCCATTCCTAATAGATGCTTCATTCACACTAGTTTTTTTAGCCTTCCCTTCCTTTTGACACTCAACATTCTCATACAGTATCAACACTCAATATGCTAGTAGCCTCAAGATTGAATGGAGACAATTTTGATTAATGTGAAAGTGGTCATATTTGTTTATGGAGTTTCAAAGTAAAAAAATTAATGGCTCTCAAGAGCTCAAAGCTTTGAGAATTAGTAAATCCAAAAGAGAAATATATTCCATGAGGCTAATTATATTAATTGGCATGGGCTAAAATGCATGTTCATATTAAGTCTCTCATTTAGTCCTACAAATTGTGTGAGTGATGTCAAATTGCCAATACTACATGTACTTGGTTAGAAGCGAGGCTCTATGAACTTTTTGGATGTTGCAATAGGTTTTGAGATTATGCATGATGCATATTAGAGGTTTTTATATTTGGCGGAATGATTTGGTTTGGGTGGGTAAATTGGGTGTACAAAGGAATTAGGTGGTAGAAAGTGTTTTGTTAGGGTGGTTCTATAATACATGTAGGTGGTTGATTAGGAAAGTCCACAATATAATTGACAACTATCATTCCATTGGGCAATTGTCAATTGAAATTAAACCAATCTCATTAAAACTTGCCATTTTACCAAATATGAGGTTGAAATGTTAATTAATTTCAATAAATTAGAAGATTTCCTCAACTTTAGAAGTTTTCAAGGTAGAGAGTGAACTCTAAAATATTAATCTATACATGGCCTAGTTATAATTTATAAGAGCTCTATGTAGATGAATGTTGCAATTTTATTAATGAAATTCATAACTTGACTTTAAATAATGAACCATATGGCCATTGCATAGTATATAACGTAGATAATCCATGTTTCATCATGTTGGCCATTGCACATAATTAGGTTCATAATTGCAATAGATTTTTGCAACTTGAAACTTTCCATTATTCTCATGCAATTTCATCTAAAATTCATCCAAAGGATTATACTAATTAGACCATATTCATTGAACTTCAATTCAAATTAGTTTGAAGGGATATTACACTATTCAACTCAGTTTTACACTAATTGGATTTACCTTGTATAGCAAGGTCCAAGACAATAAAATTTGTTCAAAAACTTGAGGATACTTTCAACAAATTTTGGATGAGCTTCAATTGAACATCTTTTCCAAGCATTCCAAGGACGAACAAAATTATTCCTTCTCATTATGAGTTATCTAGTGGAAGCTTTGTATGCTTGTATAAAATAGAAGGGCCCTATTCCATTCTCAATCTTAATTGTGGTGCAAAAAAAATACTCTTTCAATTTCCTTCCCTATTTCAAATCCAAATGCATTCATTCATTAATTTTTCTTTAGGATGGTTAATAGAGAAGGTGGATATAGTTATCAATTCAAATTTTTTGTATGTACATCATGATTATTTTAAATAATATTAAAAGAACCTCATCATTTTAGTTACCTAGGTTGAATTAATTTTTTCAAATTTATTAAATCCAATTTTGTAGACTATTTTACTAAGTTATGCATTTTTAGAAATTGATGAGCCAATTGAAAGAGTAATGAATTTGTTAACCCTTAAAGTTCTAATGTTTTGTGTAAGATAGAAAAACACATTAGCTTTGTGGAAATAAATTTTTATTTCAATTAGTGCCTAAGAGAAAAGTTATATCATTCAAAGTACAAATGGCCCTTGCCAAGCAACAAAACCCCCCCTCAAAACTTGGAATACATTTTTATTTATTTAAAAATCTTCTCAAGGATCTATTGCATGTAAGTTAGAACAATTTCACCATTAGAATAAGTGTGTCCATCTTTGAACTATCAATGATTTAGTTTTTCCTTCAATCTTGTACCCACTTTTACTTAATAATTTTTTAAAGAATGAAAATCAATTTTTTTTTTAAATTTAAAAAAAAAATTCAAATCAATTTTTTAGCCTAAAAAGTATTCAACAAAAAAAGTTGTAGAGCAAAAATTTTAAGCTAAGAAGATTTAAAGTCTCTCATAATTCTAATAAGACTTTAAATCTGTTTTATTTTCTTCACTTTCTAAAACAAAAATATTTTGCAATATCTATGAGGTCAAAATTTCTAAAATTTCTTCCACATATTATTAAGCTATGCAAGATCCTATGGTTAAATATGCAAATTTATTGTATTTTGTTTTTATATATTTTTTTGTTATTTGCTATAGAATAGTAATTTTGAGTTTGTTTTTGATGAATAAAAGGCATTGAAACTAAAAGAGTTAATCTTTTTAGTCCATGCATGCTAATAGTTGGTGCACCTTGGTCAAATTTGATTTCAATTTTAAAAATATCTATTTTTTATTTACCTTTCAAACTAAGAAAATGAAGCTGAATTTTTTTTTTTCTATTTCATTTAAAAGTTTAGAAGTTCAATGCATTATTACAATTGCAAGATCCACATGTTAGAATCCAATATTACACAATTTTTTGTATTTTTTATTTGTATATTTTTTAAATTGATTTTAAAATTTAGAATTTAAAAGATTTTTTTTCCACAATTTCTAGCCTTCATTTAGAAATTCCACATTCCTTCTTACTACTATATATTAGAATTGATGTGAATAAAAAATCACAAAAATTTGAATTTTGAAAAAGTCATCATCTATAGATATAATGTTTTTTCATGTTTGAAAAATATCAAAATTTTATCAATTGAATCATTTATTTTAAGGCTAAATTAAAGTTTTATAGAATCATTTAACATGTGGAGGTGATGTGCAACATTGAAGGAGTTATTTACAACATGTGATTACACAATCATGTTGAATTGTAAGCTTGATGTGAAATGACACTTCATAAGTATGACAAGAGGAAAACAAACATTGATCAAAACTAGAGATGATAGACTAAGAAGATTAGTTGAATGGCCAATAGGGTGATTGCAAGAAAGACCAATCCTATTTTGCATCACAATTAGTGTGAAGGAATTATTTCTTATTAGAACTTTTAATGGTAGAATCCAATGAACTTGAAATTTTTATTGGAGATGGTAAAATTAATTATAATTGTAACTCTTATTTTAAAAAAATTTAAAAATCATTTTATATTTAAAAGTCAATTTTGCTAATTTGTTACACTTTGAAGTTTAGGTTTTTCAGTACTGGAGAGTACTCAAAATTAATGATCTAAAGTTGAAATTTTTGTGGTCTATTTTCATAGTAAAGGAACATGTGCTTACCAAAAGAAATCTAAAAATACATCATTTTATGGCCTCCATATTTGTACAATTAGGGATCTCTTGCATGCACATTTTTGAAAACTGAAGATGATTTTGACTTCCATTTTTTGGTGAAATGTGATGACTATCAAGTCTTTATAAATGGCCAACTTTTAAAGGGTGGGTGTTAATGATTTTTTTAATTATTATTAATTTATATCTAGTTGTATTTATTTTTTGTAACAAACTGTCTTTTTTTTCAAATAGTACTTTTTTAATACTTGCAAGTAGTCAAAAGTACTATTAGCCATCAACTTTTTAAATCAACAACTAAAATTGTTTCATTTTATAGTACTTGTAGTACTCATAGTACTAAGCACAAAAATTACAATTTTGACAAATTAAACACTATTAAAAATGTTTGGTCTTTCTTGCAACCACCCAATATTTAGTGTCACCTAAAAGAGTTTTTGCAAGAATGGTCATATTTTAATTGAGTTACATGTGAATTATGGTTCAAATTTTGTAAACTTATTGACTAATTTCTTAAAAGTTTGAAGGTTTTGATATGACTTAAAAGGAACATAACATGGTCCATACTTAAATGAAAAAAATGATCAATCAATGTTACATTTTGTGTATCATGTTAGTATATTTTTTTGGATTCTCAAAGACAATCAATTTTCCTTGATAGTGGGATTCAATGTTCAGTCGGATTCAATAAGCTTATAAATTTTGTTCTAAATCAACAAAAAGTTCATGAACTTCAGCAAGCTTTAGCATACTAAAAAATGGATGGATTTTCAAACCACAAATTGTATTGGACTTGTAGTGAAGAGTACTTGATCTTCAAAACAAATATATACATGTAAAATTCAAAACCATACAAAAAATTTGAAATTTTTCTATACACTATCTACCATCTAGTGTTGCCAACCTATATTGAAATTATAGCTTCATTTGCATTCTATTGGGCATATTAGAAATAAGCATTTGCAATTGCTGTAAAAATGCTTAATCCCATACTACTTGAATTTTTTGTATCATTTCTTACTTGTTCATCAATTTACTTCAATGTTGCAACAAATCTTTGACTATATTCCAAAAATCCTCTATCATGAATTAGGAAGTCAAACTAACTTCTACATACCATTAGCTTGCCTTTAGTTCTCTAGAAGTTGTTGTATAAAATTCAAATACTCTTTACTTTAATTCCAATGCAATTTGTGATTTGGTAATCTATCCATTTTTTAATATGCTAAAGCTTCTTAAATTTTATGAACTATTTTCTAGCTACTTCTACCTAGGAAGAAAAATCTTACAGATTTTTGGACCTAATTGTACTTAAATAGTTGCTAATTGTTTTCATCTACATCTCTAGTATAATTTAGTATTCAAACAACTTCCGTGTAAACATCAATTTACTTAAATTGGTGATATTCTATATACAATTTTGGCAATAAAATTAGCTTAATGTGTAGATAGATATCCAAAGTCATATGCAAACTGCTTTTCATCCAAAACATTGTACACTTCTTATCTAGGATTTATACTCATCACCTTCTCTAAATTACTAAATCTTTTCATTTCATTTCTTTCTACATGGATGGATTATATTTGCATTCATTCACTATTCAAAATTTGAACCCTTGGTAGCTAAGGGATGAAAGTGGTCTTTGATTCTATGAGTAGTAAAGATATGATGGATTATGTTTGCATACTTGTGAATTATCTTTAAAGAATTTAAAAATATTTTCACAATATTTGATAACTGAACAATAAATAAAACTATACATTCCAATTGCTAAGCTAATTGTTATCAAAAATCAAAGGAAGGATACAAAATACCATACTTGTATTAATAGCTAAAAATTCAACAAACAATTTTTTGAGGCTAGATAAATAGAGTTTTGAAGGGTTTAAAGTATTAAATTAAAGTTGAAGGTGAATAAGAAATCCGAAGTTCTAAGGATGCATAGTGAGTTGATGCATATAAAATAATAAATAAATAAAGACCTAGCTTAATGACTCGGGAAAGTCACTAGCTTAGAGGTTTAGTATATATGTAAGATTGGAAAATATTTTAAGGGGGGCTATTTACCTAATATTTTGTAATTTAATATATCCTATCATTAAAAATAATTATAAATTTTTATTTATTATAGCATCCTTTATCATTTATAATATACTTTTGAATCTAATTTTTTGACTCCTCTATTAGATTTAAAAATTAGAATTAATAGGTGTTGTATGATTTTTTTTCCTATTACTGTCCTTTACCCTTTTCTTCTTCATGGTTACTAAAAACTAAAGTACAATATGTTTGGATGAATGTACTATGGCCAAACAAATACATTGACAAACTATAAACAATGCACTCTAGTTGTATCAAACAACTTATTGCTAATCATCTACAATATATTCTAATGAATAAAATGAGTGTAGTAAGAGTATATTAAAACAAAATTTATGAAAGATACTTCAAATTCTAAGTGACTTAAAAAAACTTTACACATAACTCTCGAGGCAACCAAAGCCCTTCATCAAAGGTTCATAGGTAATTTAGGACAAATAATGTATCATTTTTTGTCCATATCTTCTTCAAAGATATTAAGTATTCAATTTACAAAATTATTTTTCCTATGTATTATTGTCCCCCTATATTTTTTCTATATAAAATCTAATATATATTTTTTCTACATAAAATCTAATATATATTTTTTCAACATAAAATCTAATATATATTATTTCTATATAAAATCTAATATATATTTTTTCTACATAAAATCTAATATATGGTATTAAATATAATCCTATATTAGCTATATAATATCCTATATAAGATCTCATATGGCAACATCTCCCCCCAAATGAATGTATTGGAATAAATTAAAAAAATTTAAAGTGACCTAATCAATATATTCTATCTTATATTGTAACCTTAAGGAGTTTAAGATGACATATGGCCAATTTTCTAATTAGTAATACCTATATTGTAGTACAATTGAAAGATTCAAAAATAAAAAATAAAAGCTACTTAAGTTTACAAGCAAGTGTTGTAGGTAGCTTCATTTTCTTGTAAATCTCAATACAAATGTCAAATACAAATTGGAGCTATTCCAATATTCATGTTGTCTTAAATTATAAAGGCAACCATGATTGGTGGAATCTACTAACTCATGACTTATGAATTGAAAAATTAGAATGTTATTTTCTATACACCTTTGAATCTACATCCTCTCTACTTCCTATAGCATCTAGGTTGTAGATTTCAAAACTCTTTGATAAAAAGTAGCATAACTTCCCCTCCATGTTTGTTGTAATATGTGTCTATGATTTTAAAGATTCATGCATGTTCTTTTTGTTGTGTTTTTTACTTGCCAAATGAAGACTAAGATGAAGATCTAAAAGAAATTTGTTGTTTATCACTTAAGGACTTAGATGAAGTGAAAGATTCGTAAACATGAGGGTTCACCTCCAGCACCTTTCATGAATTTCTTGATGAATCTTTTTTTTAGCTATCAACGCTTGATTCAAAGAAAAGGACAATAGTGCTAGTTTTATTCAAAGAAATGCCAAGAAAATTCTCAAAAATGGAAAAATGAATAGGAGTTGCAGTGGATATAATTTCAAAAACTAAGGAGAAGGGAACAAGGGTTGGATTTGAAGTAGTATTTACTACTAAGGTAGTAGAAGAATAACCACTATAAGGATATTGCCAAGATAATGGTATGGTATTGGTTAAAGGATCCAAAAACACATGTGTATGATTCCTATTGTAGGTTTGTAAACCAAAGTATATAGCTATAGTAGGAATACTTAGTATAGTATAAGGTTTTTGTTGCTTCTACAATTCTTTGTTTTGCAAAAGATTATTTTAAATGACCCAATTGTTTGATATAAAAGTAGTTTTTTCTAGTCCAAGATTCATAGTTGTAGGTTGTTCTACTATAAGAATATCTATTGGACTTGAACAAGTTTTCTCTAATGGAATGTGTATTTCTACCTATGCCTTCATTGGAATGGAGCTAGAATCAACATTAGCACTTAGAGACTCCATCCATGAAGATGCTTTATCTACTTGCATCTCCATTAAAATTAAATTTGGGGATATAGCTTGGCAAATCTTTATGCCAATGGCTACCTTCTTCTCTTACTTGGTTAAAATTGATGTTGATGATGATGCTTTTTCTACATGCACTATTTCATACGTTGGTCGTCTTGATTTGCCTTTGCCTACTTCTACAAATAATCTTTAATTGGAGCCAATCAAAAATTAAAACTACTTTTGTAAAATTTTAGAATTTGAATGAACCATGGCATTGTTTATAGTCAATGTTGAAAATTCACATGAGCAATGTTTACAGATACATATCAAACAACCTTAAGCTGTGCCTTAAGCAAGTCTTTTCACGCAATGACTCTTTCAAAAGATAAAATAAACAAAATAGGCCAAAGGGTACAAAATGAGCACCTGAATTTGCATGTTTTCGTTTCAATTTGAAAATTAGTTTTTCCTTGTTTTCTTTATTTGCTTCATTACTTGGAGATTTCACTATAGATGTAGGACTTACAGAGGACAATTGAATCCCACCCCTAGAACTCAACAATTGAGAGCTAATTGTTGCAACCCCATGTAGAGCTAATACTCTACCATCTTTTAAGGTCCCATCTTTTTTACATTGGGCTTCGATGCCATTTCCAATGTCAATTTCTCCATTTGAACCTTTCAATTGAGTCCATGTTGGATCCTTTCCGTTTGCTTCATTTGAGAGTGTATAAGTTGGTCTCATTGGCATAGTTTTCATAGAAGTATAATGTCTGTTTGTTTTAGGAGAACTAGAAGTTGTTGATGAAACAAGTTCAAATTGTGAGGGTGATGATTGAGTACTTTGAAAATTAGTTTGTTTATTTGAAGCAGTTTGAACATGAAGATTTTTCTTATTTTGTAGCAAAACCTCCATGCCTACCATTCCACTAGCTTTTAAAAATTGCAAGACTTTATACTTGGATTGAAACTCATGTCTTGATTTTTTATCATAGTAACACTGGAATACAAAAATAGACCCAATTTAATGTTAAAAATTATAATACACTATTATATATAATTGATATATTAAAATTTTGATATAAAATTTATTATTAATATTATAAATTTGGCCTATGAAGCCAAGCACATTTAGAAAATAAATGGTACTTTGGATATGGGATTGTTAACAAGAATAGAAAACAAAGTTTACATGACATCAAGCAAAAGAGCATGGTGATGACCAAAAAAACACCTTGTCTTTAGCGTAAGTTGTAGTGTTCCCTTGACAAATCTCTGATGTCCATCCATCAAGTAGCCAAGTAGGTTTATGATCAACTTGTATGTAACCTTCGCATGAATATGTGCCATTTATAACTTTCACAATGCCATTTTTACAAGGTACTCTTTGGAAAGGATTCACTTTTGAGTGGTGTTGGAATTCATTAACATTGTACTTCGTCTCATTTTTAGCAAAAATATGAGAAGGTTGATTAGCGTCAAGTGGAGTATTATTTTTTGAGCAACGTTGAAAAACATTGAAGTTTTTTTCTGTCTCAACCCTAGTAGGAACATCTACATGTTCAACAAGAGGCATACGATATTTTTTAGAATGGTGTTGGAATACATTGATGTTGCATTTGGATTCCACCTTAGCATGAATTTGTGAATGGTGTTCAACTAGAGGTGGTTTGTCTTTCTTTATTCGGCGTTGAAATACATGAAGATTTTCTTCTTCTTCAATCCAAGAAGACCTATGTATATCGTGTTCAACCTTGTGGCTATCTTTTTTTCTATTACTAGCCGAAATTGTCATAAGTTGAGAGGGATTCATAATCACATTGGTTGCTCTAGGTTGACAATTTGGCCTCCTTACATAATGTTTAATTACTCTTCCATCAAAAGGACCTACATCCTTTATTTGTTCCACAATTGAGTCAACCGAGGCAATTTTTGAAGTATTGCTCCATTTCCTTTTTCTTACATAAACATTTTGAATCCTAGATGTATTCACTTCAAGTCTTTCTTTGACAAATACTCCTTTAGTAGAGGCTTCCTTTGTACTTGTCTTTGTAACAAATTCTTCCATTTTTGTAGTTTCCACTTCATTTGCAAGATTAGAAGTAGCTTGCATATCCTCATCTTTGCATATTAGAGTTATTTGTCCTCCCAAGTTCCTTGCTAGTCTTGCTATATCTGTAGCTTTGGCATCTTTTATAGAATTTTTTATTAAGCCCAAATTAAATTGCTTTGAATTATCTAACTTTAATTCATCAGCCAAAATATTTCTAATAGGACTAATTTTGCAAACCGGTTCCATGGTTCTAATTCTTCCTTTACATTTTCCTCCAAGACTACCTACCATATTTATATGTTTGAAAAATATAAAGTCACATATCTTGTCTAGACTTTTGATCAGTGTCAATGGATAGGCTTTCTAGCAATTACCTACATGCAAAAATTCAACAATTCAATGCCTTGAAATAATCTATTTTTCTAAATCGAGTTGCTTTACTTACAATGCTATAAATTTTCTTGTAACATAATTAAGGTTCAATTTTGTTTCATTCCATTCTTCAAAATTTCTATAATTCTATCATATCATTACTATTTACATAATAAAAATTTGATAAATTTTCTTGTGGAATAGTAAACTATCTATTGTTATTAGTTCCCTATAACTCTTTCTGTTGATTTCCAACCATAAAGTAGCTACTTCATTGAATTACAATAAGTCTTGAACCACCAAAGGTACTTATGATATTATTTGTATCTTGTTGCATCAAACACCCACCAATGTTTGTTATAATTTTGTTGTTGAGCAAGTTGTTGTTTTTTCCTTTTGAATACTTATTTGTGTTTTCATATCCTCAATATTCATGCAATTGCAACAATGCTCTTTCATGTGGTTCATGAGTGGAGTTCATAATTATGAAAACTTTGAGTTTCTTTCAAGCATTGGATCATTATCTTGAAATGTTCCACAAGTACCTCCATTACCTTCTTCAAAAATTACACAACATTTCCATGAAACATTTGTTTAATTTTATTATTCTTTAAAAATTCTACAAGATAAGAATATAGATAATTATTAATAACTAGGTTTCAAGTACACACATAATTAACTACTTTTATCCTAAATGCAATGATTTATAATCCTCTCAAAAAATTCATCTTAAATTTTAATTTTACCCAAGCAAGTTTGTTACTTTGTCTCAACATATAGTATACTCATCCAATCCATCCAAAAGGTTTTACACCATAACCTATAATTACATAGTTTTAAATGAGACAATATTAGTAAGTCAATACAGAAGTAATTTTTTCCACAAGTATGACCACTAAAAGCATTACAACAATCCAAAAGAAGCACTATCTTGGATCAATAATTCCATAGTATCAAACCCTCAAGGGTTCATATCTATGTATTTCAAGCATTACTTATTTTCTGAATGATGTCATAATACTCACTCCCAATATATATTAGTGCTACCACTACTATATACAAAGGAAAGAAAGTAGAAAGCTCCAAATGAATGTTTTTTTAAACAAAAGCCTAGCAATTGAGTAGTTACAATTCTAGAAACAACAAGGACTTAGAAACAAAAGCTTGTCATAGTGCTCTTTAAAATATAAGTCAATTGGAAGGGAAACATATCCATCATATATATGTTGATTGTTATCAACTATGAAAAAAGACTCTATATTTAGCAAATATATGCATATAATCAAGATAATACAACAAAAAAGAGGTACTAGACACCTTACTTGTGATTTGCATCTTTAAATATGTTGTTCAAAGCTTAAAAAGCTTAGGTGTTATTGAAATTTGAATTTTTAAAGCAAAATCCTAAAAATTCATAATGAATAAGGTAGGATTTCAAATGAATAACTTAACATAGAATTCAATGGACAAACATAAGGTTGAATCCTTGTATATATTGCAATTCATGCAAAGATTGTATACATATGTTCCAAGAGCATAGTTCCAAAAGACCACATCAAAGTCATGATGTGTCCAAATAAAGACATGGTTTAAAAAAACAAGTTCTACAAATCCGAGGTTAAATATAATGCAATCAATGATACACTCAACTTGCATCTATTAGCATGATCTTTTTACATGCTTTATAGTGTAAATTCTTGATTGTAAATGTCACCAACTATTGACAAAGGTTAAGCTCTAATTTTTTGCCAAGGTGAATAAAATTTTAGATTTTTGAGAAATTGATTATTGAAAATCCAAATTGTAAAAGAATAATTTAATGTATTCTATGAAAGTTATTTGTTCAATGATCACTTAATAAACATTAACCAAAAGCATAAAGAAATCAATATACTATACTCATTGAATTTTTGAGATGGACTCATTCAATATCAAATCATGGCAATTGAACGTCTTTGCATGAGTTTCATGATTCTTTGTAGAACATTGAACTAAACTATTAGCCTCATTTGACTAATAATAGAATTTATTCTAGGTAAAAAAATACAAACCCCTTGTCAAGAAAACAATGCAAATGAGCCAAAAATTCTATACCAAGAAAATTGCACTTCACAATAAATAAAAAAATCTTTGTAGATTTCAACTCCAATCTAATTTAGTTCAAAATTACTTCAACAAGTCTTTTATAATGTACATTGTGTGCAACTAGGTATAAGATTTTCAATTCATACATATAACATGGGACTCACAACCATAATAGCACAATTTTAGTTTTAGTTTTTTAAGAGACAATACATGGCTAAAATTGTAAGGAACTACAAAAATATTAGCAACCCTAGACCACATATTTTCTTATTTATAACTATCTTCTCCTTAAAAAAACAAGAAAACAAAACGAAATTTCATAAGTCTCCCAAAACATCTTTTGTAAACATTTGCCAAATACCTAAAAGTAATTACATTCCAAACAAGTCAAGACATTTACCTGCAAGGAACCTTTTAAAACAAGATCTCTGTGAAAACAAAAGAATAGGTTTGAAAATGTATTGCAAACCTACCTTCAATCAAGCTGCCTCCACCATGATTTCATTTTCAGACTTACATGACCCAACTTGCAAAATTCCTTTGTAAAGAGGCTTTATTATCCGCAAGGGCATGTGACAGACACTTTTTTTTTCCAACCTTTATCTTACTCTCATGTGCTCCACATTGTCTCGTATCATCAAACTATTAATACATCAAACTATTAATTCCATGCCCACATGGTCTCATCATAACAATGTGGCATCCTCATTGCACTTGAGAATTAAACTCATTAATTTTTCTTGAATCTCTTTTTGGGATTTGGTCCTGTCAAGAGCAATTAAACTCATTTGGGAGTCCAGTCAAGAAATGGAAAAGAGCTGCAAGCACCTTGGACCCATTAAACCTCATTAAGGAAACGGAGGGATAATAAAGCCTCTTTACAAAGGAATTTCCACTTCTTTCACTGCTCCCACCTTTGGTTCAGATCCTCTCAAATCGTAGGTATGCCAATACAAGATGGCAGTGTGAGACTTGCATTCTGAAACCGAATTTCAAAGTTCTACAAGAGGGCTAGTAGCATGTATGAGGATAAGTATCACATAGGGCTCAAAAAGGAAGTAACTCCCATACTAGAAATCGTGCACTGTGATATGATTTTGAGCACAAGTATGAAAGCATTGATACTCAGCCATCTATCACAGTTGAGTGTAGTCAAGTGTAGTGTCGCCAACCGGAGTCCACTAGTCTATGCAATAGAGCTTCTGCAAGATTCGAATTACAGACAGAGTTTTTGAATGAGAACTGAATCAAGGAGTGACTTGCAAGTTTCTGAAACTGGTAACGGTAAAGGAGGGCGGTCGAAACGCAACAGATGCACCGAGTCAAGAGGGGAGCCAGCAAGCTGCAAAGGGGTGACGTGGAACCCCGAATAAAATTACAAATGATGGGCCATAATCACAGAAGGCATACATGAAGGAAGGCAGCCAGATCATGGTGCTGGAGCACAAGCTCAGCCAGCACCTTATGACAACAAAACACAACCTTTTTGTCTAATCTACAAATGTTCTATATCTCGTTTTTACATGTCCTTGCTGAAGCGACGTCATTGTAGGATTTCCAAGAGGTCACTAGCCAGCAGATTCATCTTTCTCGTTAAATCACTATCGACTCCGAAGAAAAGTTCAGCATTGGTCACTAATAACCGAATGTCGTATTCCACGGCATCTTTGCTACGGTAAAAGTTCTTCTCCAGCCTCTCTCGAACGAGATCCAACGTCAGTGGCACAGGTACCCTAAAAATTCCACATCGATCCACATTCGTGAGTGATTTTAGAAATAGCAAGCAATACAATATTCTTGCAGAAAAACGTACACTCAACCCTCTCCTAATGACAATGGTAGAACATTCAATGCATGTCCTCAGAATTGTCATCTCCTATAAAAATCTGATCGTACAACTTCCACATGTCAAGTTGTTAACACATGTGCACAGTGCATTTGTCTCCACAAACACACCAAAAAGAACCAGGACAGTGTCATTAGGGAGGATTGAGTGTTTATAATTTTGTTGGGTTATCTCAGTACTTGAAAACAGCTATGGCAATGATCATTCTACAGGCCCCAGGTGTGGAATTTGAACGAAGCAGCAGATGCCAAATACTCTAAACAATAAATCGTGTACAGAAGTCCTTTATGAGACTTAACAAAGCCCCAACCTGCAGCCGAAACGGTCATCTTCACAGGGAAGTCAATAAATCTATCAATTCAAATAGTAGCTTATACTTTCATTTGATTCAAAAAGGTGGGGAGAAAATAGAACCTGTTCAGGTAGTTCGGATCGCGATTTACCAACGTCTGTAGCTGCTTCAGACCGAATTGGTCCTGCAAAAACCATAATGATCGGGTAAGAAGTCAGGGCCTAGCTTTCAGAGACGAGAACAGGTTGATTAAGAACAATGTGCTTCCTGGTTGAAAACTTGACGTTCAAACATAAACACATACCGTTTTATCTTCGGGCAGGCTCTCCTCTATATCATAAATAGCTTGCAATAACCTGTCCCGCTCATCTTCCTCAATTTGCGGCGCAATCCATCCAGGAATACTGCAGCTCCTGTCAAAAAGCTCCCAAGGACTATGTGCCGTTGGCTCTCCAGTAGCTTTGTAGGTGACTATGTACTTTTCCCATGGGCTGTCTGGAAAATCATCAGACTTAACCTTGATAGTCTTAATCCGACCATCCCACCATTGGCCCCTGTCATCTTCTGCCCCTTTCTCACTAGCCCACCAAACTTTGCAGTGGTCTCTAGCGCCCCACCCGGCTGCCATCGAAGCATCAAAACGGCTTTTCTCAACTAAATAGTCCGGAAAATTAGTCAATTCTGGCCACGTCAACTGAAACTTATAACCACAGGCAGGCGATTCCATATCTGTGAATTCAAGCTCCAGCTTGCAGCTTGTACCACCCCCAGGTTCAATGTAATATCCTAAATTCATGATGCGGCAGAACTCTACAGAGCGGAGCTCGTACTTCTTCCAAGGGCCTTTCTCTTTGACCTTTGATGCTTCAAGATACTCTCTATGCCCCTGCAACATAAGATATTTAGCCAAAAGTTGATTGAAGCTTTGGAAACCAAGGAAATTATTCCTCCTTAAACTCATTTAAACAACTACAGAAAATAGTGACTTCTTCAAAGCGTAAGTGTGACTGCGCGGCGTACAATAAAAAGGTCATACCTGCTGCACGTAAGCAACCTCGTCACCAAATTGAGGAGTATAGTGACCTTGCTCGGCCTCTGACATCAAAAGCCATGCTACACTTTCTATCTTCCGAAGATTCTGTCTAGGGGCACGCCAACCTCCGCGTGGAACAGAATTTGTCACACCCACCTTGACGTCAACGACCTTTCCCTTCTCATTCTGTACACGATTTTGTCTTTGAGAGCTACGCGCTGACACTCTCGACTGACTCTCCCTTCGGTAATCAGTGTCTTCGGGCAACTCCTCCTCCTCTCTCTTTGTGGTATTCTCTACACATTTTAGTTTGATTCTCAAAGGTCTCTCACTCTGAGCTCCGCTAGGACTAGCATCAGAACGGAGTCCCTGACGACCGGGCACTACACCGTTGCTTGGGGTTTCACCCTCCCAAGGCATGCCATCCAAGTTGTTATTCTTTTCCCGCCTACTCTTTCCTCTCACTTGCGTTTCCATGCGTGAAACTGATCGGGAAGGACCTGCCAACTCTTGAGCTACAGGGTGTTCATGCAACCACGACTGTCTCCTCCGTTCACTTCTCTCTGCAACAGAACGCGCATGACGAGTTGACCTTTTTGCTGGAGAAACCGCACCATCAGAATGCAATGCGTGACCCTGGCCCGAGGTTAGCTCAGATAAAGGTTTGTGTCGTTTGCGTTCAGCGCTCCGACTTCCCACCTCGCGATTATTCTGTCGACGAGACCGATTTCTAGGCCTTGGAGGTGTCACCTCATATTCTTTACTCTCACTTTCCTCATCGGCGTAACCCTCCTTCAAAACCCAAATAGTTGAATTATTAGTATGACTCCCCATCAAACACGTAAATATGAAAAAACTCGACTGAGGCAGGCATTCTACATCTGCATGCAAACAACACGGTAACACAAAAACATGAGCTACCTCATCCATTTCTGAGTCTGATGCTTGCTTCTCTGCACTTTCTTCCAGTTGATCCTGTCCGGTCTCATAACCAGCAGCGTCCTCGTTATCATCAGGTTCACCATCCCTCCTCATATCGGCCTCTTCGTCACTACTTCCCATTTCTCCAGCAGTTTCGAGCTCAGAGTGGTGTTCTTCAAGGCTCACACAAGAATTGTTCATCCGCCGGACATTCTTTCTCGCACCAACGGAGTCTTCCTCGCTGTACTCTCCTCGTAATTCTTGATCGATACCGCCGGTCTCAATTAAGTGTTGTCTCAAAGTCTCAGGGCCCTCGTCTGCCTCGTCAGCACCATAGCCAGCTTCTCTAGAGCTTGTTGGTGACTGATCCTTATCCTCCATCTCGTAACGTGATGTAGACTGCAACCTTGATGTTCTCAGATCTCCTGCCTCTGAAGAAATTGGACTTCTATCACAAGAGCCAGTCTCCATCAACGAGGGATTCCCATTATTATGTTCGCTTCTCCCTTTAAATTCTGTGTCTTGAGACTGTTGTTCGTCTGGATACGGGTCCTTATTCAAATCAACTTTCTGTGAAACTGTATCCTTGAATTCACGATCAGAGAGGAGATTGCCTTCATTTACTCCATGCCCACTAGAGACAGCAACATCTTGTGCTCTCTGAAGTTCAGAATGATGAGACCCTGCTCCAACTCTACCATCATGATTCTCTGGTGATCTTGAATTGTCAAGCAACTGAGTCTGTTCCACCGCATGTGCTTGGGCACATTCATTGGACAAAATTGCACGTTCAAGGGATTCAAGGCTCTCGCTGTCTTTGCCTTTCTCAGCATGCTTGGAAGAGCCGCTGCCCTGAGCACCTTTGATTGCCTTGCCTTTCTTCCATTGCCATTGATTTTCCTCAACCCCAAAGCCCTCTGAAACAGAATCTGCAGCTTGAGGACCACGAATTGGAGATCCTTGGGTTGAAGCTGGAAGAAGCACCCCTTGCGCTCCTATTGCATCACCCTCTTCATTACTACCCCTTTCAAGCCCTTTGCTTGTGCTTCCATTTTCCTGGCCAGCAGGTTTTGGAGGCTTAATAATCAATTTTCTATGAGACTTCTGAGTCTGCTCGAATGGTTGCATACTGTCCCCCGCTGAACTGAGATAGGGGGCTTTGTCATCAGAATGACCAGCGGGTTCAGATGGATGCACAGCATTTGCCTCACCCTCACCACGTCCATCAGACTGCGCAGAGCTTTGAAGTGGGCCAGCTGGACGATTGAATATGATTTTAATTTTTCTAGGCCTCTGTGATCTAGGACGCCTGCAATCACCAAGGTTGTCAACCTCCGGTTGTGAAGTTGAAGCATGGCTTCTTTGGTTGCGTTGCTCGTCCTCCTCTTCAACTTCTTCTCGCGGGTTTCTTCTCAGAAAACGAAGCTGTGGCCTCGACTCTCCCACTGCCGTGGAAGCAGGTCCCAACTCTTCTTGGCCAGTATTGACCGTCTCTGCTGCCAATGTTTCTTCACGATCGGGGCTATCCTCTTCGTCTTCATCACGACCTGGAGTTTGGATTGAGGAAAACAAGTTGAGAGCATTGCGAGCAGCCTGCCGTTGGGGTCTGGTGGGCACATGATCCTGATCACTGGCACTGGCTACTTTACTTGCTCTATGAGAATTATTCTTGGATGCCTTCAAATGGCGACCACGTTGCTGACGACGTTTCCTGGTGTCGTAGTCCGTAGAAGTTCTTCCCCTCACTCGCCGTCCCGAACGTCCGGATTCCTAGAACAACAAGAAATCAACAAAAAATCTAAATAGAGAGAATTGGATAGGGGATTTTTTTCTAAATGCATCAGATCTGTAACACAAATAAGGCGACTAGCTTACAAAGAATAACTGCATTGCTTTTACATTTGAGATTCAAGGCTGTGAAAAGATGTTACCAATTTCTTGCGCTTGTTCCTCCCTGATCGGCGTAATTGTGTTGAAGTATCCAATTCCTCCTCACTGTTCGACTCTCCTTCACTCAGACTCTCATAACCATCGTCGCCTTCTTTCTCATCACTCACGCTTTCCTCACTTGCGCTATAATCTGATCCCGTATCTTCGCTGTGCACTGCAGCATCCTGCTCCCAGTCCATTGGCTCTACTACCTCAGGGGGCTGCTCTACCCATCTGTTCCTATCTGCAATTGCTGGACTTGGTCCATCACGTCTCTCAGGAGAAAGGGCAATTGGTGGCTGGAATGCCATGGGTTGCTCTTGTGGGAAATATGTAACATCATCACCAGTCCCAATGGAAAGCGACATAGTCGGTGGATGCCACTCGAGACCCAGATTTGAAAGCCTGCGCTGCTGGTATATGGTTTGGTAAGGATCACCGTAAGGAATCATGCCTGCAACATCAGATTAGCAACATTAGAGACAGCATAAAATGAATTACTTGCTACTTGAACTTCGGTTTTCATGTTGCTCATAATCAATCAGAGTTTAATTTTCGTGTTGATCATAGACAATCAGATGATACGAGTCAAGTTTTGATATTGAAAACGAAACGTCCACTTCCATATCACGTCAGATTTCACCGAGGCCCACTCACCAGCATCACAGAGCAGATCGCGTAGGTTACGAAGATGGGGTGGCTGCTGAGTTTCCTGCAACATAAGGCAAGAGATTCGATGGTCACGTCCACAACAAAGCCGATCTACTCGCATGGCATCGTTATATCCTAAGACAAACCGCATGTGAATCTGAGGAGGATAAAAATACAAGTCCTCTGAGATCCAATCCTAACTTACAAAAGCTTGCTGTCCCCGGATCAAACTAATAACAAATTAAAAGATTCTTTGAACCGAATTCTTACCACATCCAAGACATTGCCATGGAGGTCGCGCTGCAGAGGACGGAAATCACCAAGGAAAAACTATCACAGCACACGGAATCAGACAAATCTCTTCAGTAAACTTCTTGCACAATACCCGAAGTCATACAACCTTAAGGTGTACATTACAGGCTCCGTAAGAACATAACTAACTCTTGAAATGTTCCAATCACTGTATAGCTGACAGTTAAAGCATACAGCATTTAAACAGAACTCTATACCCAGTTCCAACCAAGAAAATAGCCCGAGTATCCAAAAGTATCCAAAAGCTGCTGAAGATTACATCACTACAGCTGATGCATCATACGGGAGAAAAAAAAGATCACACAAAAACCCAGCTGTTCCCCAGTTCTAAAAATCGTGTGCACCAAAGCACAAAGCACAGAGCAGCTTCTTGGCAACCAATACAGAACCAATACTTCAAGTGGCAACACAATAAGGTGACTTTGCACAGAAAAGATCGATAAAATTAACAGCTCAACGTGTGTCACCTGGTCATACTTTACGTCCTTCTCAGACATCTTCGATCCAGTGCCAAAAATGTAAATCTGGCCAACTTCATCAGACACCACCAGGGATGTGCCGTCCCTGCAATTTGAAGCCACAGAAGAGTTACAGTGAAATACTCGGCTCCAAATAAAGAGAACAGATGAGCATCCACACAAGCAAATTCACGTTATAAAACGGTTCATCTGGTAAAGCCAAAATTGAGGATCCTCAATTACTGCCACTGGAGATAACCACCTTCAATACTCGTCTGTACTGTACTGCTCTATTAGAAACCAGATTCACTTTCCAAAAAGACTTTCGAGCTTTATATTCCGTAGAAAATGATTACGAACACTAATGGTACCCCAGAGAATTTCAAAGCTATTCTCGAATTGCATGAAACTAGCCAAGCCAAAAATTTCAAGACTAGAAAAGAACCATACCCTAGTTCAGAAACCAGGTAACTCAACGACAGTTTCTCACTATTCCAGGCAAGTGCGTTTTCCTTCCTTGGATAGAGTTTATTTATACATCCACCCCAAAGCACTTTCAAAGAAGACAAGGAAAAAAATACAGAACGTCTATGCAAAAGCAAATAGAGGTGAGCTTACGGAGAAAAGTTGCCGTCCACTAGATTGTACTCCTCAGTTTCGTAAACCTTGATGGGGCATCCTTCCCATATCTGCACAATGATCGACTGAGCTTAAGTACAAAGCTTCTCAAAGAGAAAAGAATCATTCCAACTCTGGAGGAATAGTAGAGTGAGAATAACTCACGTCCCAAATAATAACTCGTCCGTCATAGCCAGCACTCATGGCAATTCTCGGGTTGATGGGATGGACGTCTAGAACATAAGTCTGCACAACCCAACAAACGTCCAAATTTTAGCTTCAAATGAACAAACAGAAACTCAAACCAAACCAAATCAATTCTGAGGGTCGAAGTAATCCCTTGGGTGCTGCAAGCAGCAGGACACCAGACATGATCATACTCGAGAACCAATAACTGGTGACTCACCTGTTTATCGTGTCCAGTGAGTGAATGCACCAGACTACCATCGGATGCATTCCAAACGCAAATCCTGTGATCTGACCGAATGGAAAATCAAGCACTATATCAGGACGAAATAAGATACAGCAAATAACAAAGTCCCATGCATGCATCTTGTTGCAGTAGTAGAGTTCTGAGTTGATGCAGTGTGGGGCTCAGCATAATGTTCAACTACCAGTCGTGGAACAAGCCTCACAATATTATTCACCGAAGTGTTCAACAGCTATCCAATTGTCAAATTAGAAATAACTAAAAGAGAAAACCAAAAGCGAAAACTCAACGTGGGAATAAGTAAACTCACACCAAACAGTCAAAGCTTCCGACTATTCCATCATTATGATATTGAAAAACCTGAACTCTTGGATCCATCGCAAGTATTGTGCAAACAACTCTAAAATATGAAAAAGAACTGGAAATCCATACTACGAAACATAAATCAAGTCTCTGGATCTAAATCGTCATAAAAGCACGTACCCATGATGGCTGCAAGAACAAAGCGATTGTCCAGGCTCCACACTATCATGTTCACTCCTCGAGGCGTGGGTAGAAGCCGCTGTCTGGGTCCATTCCCTCGAGGCGGCTGAGGGGGCATGGGAGGAGGTGGAACTCGTAGGTGATAGGCCTTTTGCCATCTTCCGACTTTCACCTGCCAAGGACCAGAGATAGTACCTGGTAAGAGGGAAATAGAACCGAAGCGAAACAAGAAAATTTACACGATGCTACAGTGCTAAGGAAAACAAAAGTTCACTCCTCCTTCTCAAACTCAGGAACAGACGTTATCTCCATAAGTACACGTGATCAAATTAGAATTTATAAACCAAAAAAGCAAGCACAAAAATCTCTCTTAAACTGTAAATAAATTCGCAACATTTTCCTTTATTCTTTTAAATAAACCTGCAGTTAGACTTACATATGATTTGGAGAAATGGGGCATCCAGATAATGGCCGTGCCATCTCTCGAACATGTGACGATGCTGTCGTGGGAAAACCTGCACATTCAACACAGGAACGATTATGAAACATTCATGCATCAAAGTCTCGAAGTTGCAACTTGAGCGTTGAGGTTTCCCCGCTACGAACAGAGTTGGGTTCACAACAGCGCTATCAAAGAACCAATGCGATTCAAGAATAGCAATAACTTATTCGTTTGCCAACAAAGTAACTCCAGCACTGAAATAGAAATCAGACTGACCAAGAATTTCTGAATCGTGTTGCATGCTCTTCCTTGACACTGTCCCCAAGCAATGGCTTACGTGGAGCTGCACATCCACTTCATTCACATATCCAAGCAGAAAACACCTCAGATTTCAGCGTACAAATTCGTTGTCTATCAGAGAGGGAACTCAAGGCTACCAATTTAAGATATCGACACTGCGAGTTGCACAGAACTGCACTATAGCTTTCAGAATACTAGAATGGTACCCATCACTCAAAAAACAAGAATAAGATTAGCAAAACTGAACTGATGTCACCACACACCAACACAACCTCTTTAGCAAATCTGAAGGACAATAAATAGGACAAACATTTTTGGCGAAAATATTCCAAATAACTATGCCCAGCCGAAAAACATCATATTCAAACAGGCAAAGGAACAGTCCCTCGTTCCTAGAGTTCATACGCTGTGGATACCAAGATATTTGAAACCTCTTCATTTCTCCTGTCTCTGAAAATAAAATGCTTACCAAACTTTTCAGTTTGTCAAAATACTGTGTCCATGTAAATGATTTACTAATTGTAACGTGAGCCCTCTATGAAAATCGGCTGCAAGCTACGACATTGACAGAATGCTCTACCTGAACTGAACATAGTTGACGTCATTCTCGTGACCTTTCAGACTGTCCATCTCATAGTTTGGTCGTCCAGTGACATCGTCATTCCACTTGCAAGCATCCCAAACCTGGTCCATACAGAGAGCAAGCATATTCCCGTCAAAACCGTCTCAATCGACATGAACGATGTCTTTCACTCCATTAGAATAGGTTCGACCATGCAACATCCACTGCGCATTTCAGAAGACCATTACAACAGTACAACTATATTGAATACATAATCTTGATACTACCAACTTTCGTGGACCTGGCAGACTCTCATTGGTTAAGAGGAGACAAACTAAAAGTGACACATGCCTTGGCGCTTTGACCATTTAAAATTCACTCTCGACTGGCTCTCCACACCCTGGATTTCTTGATGCTGTAGGATCTGAACTCTAATCTCCTGAAGTGATGAAAACTCAACTGATAAAGATTCCAATTTCCAGAATTGAAGGCAAGAAACATACCCTCGCAATTTTGTCAGAGCTCCCTGTAACAAAAATGCTGCCATCGGCATTGAAAGCACAACAAAGAATTTGGTTGCATCCAGGGACTGTTGATGGTTGGGCAGGAGCAACGGGCTTGGGAGCTGAAATGTTTACAGGTAAGGACCAATTCTCAAGTCAGACACATGCAGTATTCCAAGCGAAATGCAATACCATATACTGAGTTACATAATACTTCGACACATTGAAGATATGGAAACAACAAACGGAAACGGCACTCAAAGAACCAATGCATCCATTCAATACTAGGGTCACAGCTTGCCAAACAAGACATCAAGAAGACCTCCAAAAACACTAGAATAGTCAAAATCTATGAAGTTGAACATGCACAAATGAACTTAAAAACGTAGAAGCCTTATAATATCAAACTTCCAGTTCGAAACCACATAATGACATTCGCAAGTTTGAAGCGATAGGCCTCTAATTATAAGTGGCAGGCACAGTGACCAGCGGGACTGCTCAGCACAAACCTGGATTCAAATCTTTAGGGTTGGGCATATAAACTCGGGAATGCAAGGTTGAGTCAGAAGCATCCCATATGCGACACGTCCCATCGTCAGAGGACCTGTCAAAGCAAAGCAAATAGACCCATCAAACAAGAAACTACATTTCGGAACATTAAAAAACTACAGTTAACCAGATGAGCAAATAAGGTTGAAAGGGTATCATTCAAACACACTTCCAACAGACTTAAGTGGACAAATGCCAAAAAATAATGAAAAGAACTAGTTTTGCAAGGTTGATCCGGAGCACCTTCCCCGAATCTACCAGACTGATCTAGGGCAAGGTGTAGAATCTTACGAGAGGAGGAGATGCTCACAGCCTTGCCGAGGACTGAAGGCTATTGCAGTAACCGAAGCAGTGTGACCACGGAGGACAGAAACTGGATTACCAGAAGGCAAAAACCACTGCAAGACAGAAAAAGGATAATCACTCAAAGCATTGCTTATATAATTGGGATCCTCGCAAGACAAATAGTGCATAGTAATTTGCTCATAGCACTGCCTACTTCACATCCCTCTACAGAGCATCAGCTAACCCAACTAGGATGCCGTACCAAAACAATATATCATGAAAGATCTTCAGATGACAGAAAAAATTGAAATCAACGCCCGCACGAAACATTTCAACGAAAACCAGTTTAAAAGAAACTGCAAGAGCAAAACGTTCAACATCGTGTTTTCCAAAAGTTTGAAAACTGCCAGGACTTACAACACGAATGACAAAGTCATTTGAAGCTGAAGCAACATATTTGTTACGATTGCTCACGGCCAGGTCCGTTATGTCACCCTGTGCAAAGGAGGAATTTGAATATTGGTGTCAGAATGGATCAAAATGGGACACTGAAAAGCAGTAGCAAAGAGAGAATTAAAAAAAAAGTCATCTTCGGAGCAAAATAACGCTAGAAATTGGTCTAAAGAGCTCATGCCACAAAAGAAAATGGAATGGAACGAGTTGAATACCTCGTGGCCCCGACAGCTGCGAAGACAAAGTCCAGTTTCTGCCGACCAGAGCTTCACAAGTCGATCGTCGGATCCAGTTATTACATAACGCCCTGTGCCATCAAAAATGGCTGCAACCAAACATCCATGGAAAACAAGTCAACGACATCTTGCACTTCAACACTTCGCTCACACCCAGAGATTGTCAGCCCTCCATATTTATATAAAATAACAAAAAACTTCAACTGAATTCAACCTACACTCCAGAGCCTACTAATATAGCTTTCAAGAAGACCAAGCATCAACCTAAACGGATTGACGCCTAGCTAGTGGTCAAGTACAGCTAGGAAATTTAAAAACTTCAGAGCTAATGTCTTCACTCGCTGAGGCTAACACAGCATGTAGCTCAAACGTACCACAGCTAACACTGAAACTGAAGCATATCTGCATATTGACATGGAAGCCACCAGAATCATGGCCAATGGAATCAAGTCACGTACCGCAGTACACAGCATTGCGGTGTCCCCTCAATTTCTTAATTATCTGAATTCGGTCCACCAATACGGCAGGCTTTACAATGACATAACTAGGAGTGCGAACTGAAGGTGCTTGCTTGTGCCGTGCATATCCTCCACCAAGTTCACGAAACATCAACCCATGCACCTGAAGAAAAGTCATCGGCTCTATAATTACTGGGACATGTTTACAGGAAAATTTATGCCTCCGCTATGAATAAATTCCAGAGTACCCAAGCTTTATACTGATATTAAAAATGAGATTCAGAAAGCACAATGTTGATGATGGAATTTATGTTAGTCGAAGTAAAGGTCTAATAACAGTAACGCTATAGTCCAGAATGATGCATGTAAGAAACTTTCAATTTGTCGGTAAAAGTCAAGCGATTCAGACAATCTGCATGCCATCCCCCCGGCTTGACTAGAACACTTACAGTGAAAGCCTCGTTCTAGAAGTGCACACGAATTGACAGTTAGGATTGTAAACTCTAAAACGCAGAAGCGAGGAGCAAGTTACATTTAGTGGAATAAGCCAACCACGTACCTGATCAGCATGCCAATGAGGCCAGCGCAATTGTCGAATCCAATCAGGGACATCCTTCCGGGCCTTTTTCCTTTCAGCTGTAAAAGTAGATGAAATCTCTTTAAACTGGGCAAGGGTAGTGCTCGATCATTTTCTCTCCTCATTCAACAATAAGAAATTAGAAACACTTCTGCCTAAAGATTCATAGCACGGAAAACAAACTGGTACAGCTAGGGTATTCTAACGTGGCCATGATCCAAATGAACAACTTCTGTTCAGTATGGGAAAGCTTTCTCTCCAAAACAGAGGTTCAAAAAGAAGTCATCATCTTAAAGTGGCGTTCAAACCACTGACACCAAGGTTTCACGGTAATCATTGTAACCAATACATGAATCTATGAATGTACAATGTCAGCACTGACAACCTAAAGCACAGGCGTTTTGTACTTACAGTCAAAGAGTGAAAAACATCCTGTTCCCAAAAGTGTAGGGACGTCAGCTCCTGTGGGGATCCTAGAGTTTGGACGTTCCAAAGATTCCACAGATGCTCGATTATGCACAAGCAGCTGCCCTAGCAGCTTCACCAGATGATCTTGTTGCACGGTCGGATTTCTGTTAATGAGCAGGACCAATGGTCAAACAGGATCCATTACTCTATACACACTGCTTATATTGACATCCTTTCATACTGGAAGCTGGTAAAATAGCTAAGAGAGGCACTCTCATGAACATCAAACACCTTCCAAAAGACAATGTTGGCATATTCTATACAAATTTAAAAGGAGCTCAAGTCACAGAAGTGATCAAATATAATATCAAAATGCCATTCAAAGCATTTAATCAGGTTCAAGGACCCATTCGAAATGGTGAACATGTTTGTCATCATCTAAATGGAAGGGTGAATTACTAACATCATCACAGACCATCATCTACTAAGAGAATAACTCGCAAGTAGAGTCGAAGAATCTACCTCGCCACAATGGTGTCATAACTGATCGGAGAGGACATGCCATCATCATCCTCGTCAACAGCCTGCTTTCCTCCTCGAGAGGGCAACGCATGAAAGCGTCGAGGAAGAAGCTTATGCTGCAGAACATCATTGGAGAGCTGCGCAAATGCACGATGGCAAGGGCTACCGGACAGAAAGTGCATAACCAGGAAATAAATTTCTGAAATGTCCACCTCGACATTGTTCTGGGGAAAGGTCTCTGCACCACATAAAGTTCCTGAACTCCCAGCGACTGCAGGTGCGCTGAAACGACCAGAGTAATCAGGCCGTTCCTTGGTAAATACAGCCATTAAAAAGAGCTGTATCACTGCAACCCAACGTCCTCGGACTCAGTCGCCTCAACTTGCAAGGGGCAAAGCAGAAAAGGCTTGACAAAAAAATTTACCCAAACAACACAAATTTCCAAAGCTCTCACTAATTTTCAAGTCCTGGCATGGTGGTTGAAATCAGTGATCACGTGTAAAGAGAGAATGATAACCGACAGCCCTCCGATGCCAAAACAGAAAAGAACATATCACTAAAGGGAGCAATTGATGTAAAGGTGCTTGGGGTGGCGTCCAATTGCACAACCCAGCAGAGAGTCACGCGATGCGAGAAAATTGAAAACGCTGGGAAGGAACACCATTCCATTCCAGGACACTCACAGCGATACACGCACCTGATCGGCTAATTCGATTTGGTTGGAGCTCCCCAGCATGAAAGAAACCAGCTCGGATAGTAACGATTCGGGTGATGCGCTCACCTCTGCAGTCAGCCCAAATTAAAAAAAGGATTATAGCTTCTCAGTAAATTTTTTACATCAGGGATTTCAGAAGAAAATTGAACGAACGGTCCCATTGATAACAGGCCGTTCACTTCATCACTGCCTCCATTTCCGAGGCAAAGACAAAGTGCATTATACATTAGAGGTTCGACCACAAAAGGTTTGATTATGATCACATCCTGATCCTAAACCACTGAACCATGAAAAGCCTCTGCCACACAATTCACCCAAATAAGGGTTTATAATTCATCAAATTCGGGCCAAAACTTCTGGAATTATATGCATCCAGGTGCGCAGCAATGTGGATTGCACGTGAGATTCGTACGACCCTGACACTGTAAACCCGGTGCGTAGAATCATGGAGCCCACTAAAGTGCCTGTAGTGTAAAGTGCGGCGATAATTCTTGTGCTGAATCCTGTCTGACGTGTGTGCTTCGACTGAAGGGTAAAGCTACATGGGACCCAAAACCAAGAATAGTTGGAGATTTCTAACCAAGGCTCAGGTAACCTGGTTCGCTTTAGCGAAAGAGATGCGAAATTCGCCGACGGGTGCAACCCCAACCCATCGTCACCCTACCAAAAATCTTTCCTCTCGTGGTTGACGAGTCTCTTAAAGCATGCCCATCTCAAGCTCAAAAGCTGCCATTGGATAGACCACATGAACCCACTGCCGCCCTCCGGAACGAGAGCAGCTGGAGATTTGTAACCTCGGCTTAAGTAACACAATTCACTTCACCAAAATCCTATCGAAATTCGCCGAGCGATGCAACCCCAACCAGCGTACAAATCAATATCCCTCCTGTCGTGGTTGACGAGCCTCTTCAAACGATTCCAAGAGCATACTTGTCCCCAAGCTCAAAGTTTCCATTGGATTGAATCAACGGCACTCAGCGTAGAAGTGAACCAACTTCCCCACCTGAGGGGATAACAAACCTAATTGCACATTGTTTACAACAGATTGAATCGCTACATTGACTCCGCAAGCCCGCACGTACACCTGAGCGCGAACGCAGTATAAAAGTCATCACAATACAGACAGTGCATACAGCGAAACTACAAACTTAATATTAATCCCAATCCACGTACCACGACAATTCTGTGCCCTTCGAATTCCACAATGCACGGTCCTCTCCGCGGAATTCTCCCAAGCATGCACATTCCACGACCTCATAGCTCCACCATAGCCCGTGCGCTCCTCCGAATCCCCACCCACGCTCCACCCAAAACCCCAACGCAAAAGCCAAAAAGAACGGATTCCCCGAGAACGGAATTTCACCGCGATGATTCTTCTCCCCGGCCAGTCAACTCCACTGCAACAATTATTTGTCGGTCCGGAATTCGACTCGCGACGTACCGACGTGTTCCCTCGTCGTGGGCAATCACGATCGATCGATCGAAGTCATCAGAACGAGGAGATTGGACTCGCGCGATGGTGCACTGACCTAACCCTAATCCCTTGCTATCCACTTCCTTGCCACGTGACTAGTAACTTCCTGAGAGAACGATGCACCCCCGCCCCTTTCTGAAAAAGTCGAGCAAAAAGTTTGAGGGATCAGTCCCACGACGTTGCACGCCAAGATGGCAGAATTGTTTGTAATAAGGTGAATCAAAGCAGCCCATCTCAAATCCGCCCTTACCTGTCGTGTCGTGTACTGTACATTCTCCCTCTGGAATGTACACCATGCGTACATACATCGTATACCACACATTTCACCTCTGAAATGTACACCATGCATACATACCTAAGGGCAGAATTATGGAGTGTGGCAGTAAGAGACGACTATCTGACTTCTATTTTTAATCTAATAGATTATATTTCTAATTTAAAAAGCTCTATTCTTAATCTAGGAAGTTCTTCTAGAAATTTTCTTTTACTATATGTTCTTGATATCACCTCCATCTCCGGCGATGAGTTCCAAGAGGAGTTTTAGATTTAAGATTTGGTATATCAAGATAAAATGGATGAAATTCTTATACTTTGTGAGGTGCATATATCACATTTGTTGTTGGCTCCTATTTGCATTCATTAATATCATATCTACATCAATGTATACAATATTCCAATGTCCTTCCTCTGCATCATGAATCTAACATTTTTTCCACTTCATATTCTTCATGATTGTTGGTTTCAATAGAAAGTGGCGACAATTGCATTTTGCACAATATATTTGAGTTTTTATATGATTTAAAAATAAAAAATGTAGGAGACTAAATGTACTTTATTAATGTTAGAAGTTCTAACTTATAAACAACCGAATTAACTTGTTGAATGGAAAATGGTCCTAGTTAATGATAATCTAATTTATTACATAGTCAAGTAGTCTTAATATTGCCTCAAAGGAGACAAACTTTCTCACTAATTTAAAATAGAAGTGATTCTTTTTAACTACATCCGCATAAGCCTTTAGTTATACATCACAAAGTTTATACCTTACGATTTAGCAACATTTATCATGTAGTTATTGTTGTTTCATGAGTTCGCACGTTAATCACATTGTTATCGCATCATCATGGTGTATTGCTTCACATCGTTATTGCATCGTTACAATTCATTACTTGTAAGTGCACCGTAATGATGCGAAGCAATGCACCGTAATGATGTGATAACAATGTGATTAACGTACGAATCCATGAAACAACGATAACTACACGATAATTGTTACCAAACTATAAGGTATAAACTTTGTGATGTAATGATCTTGAACATCTTCTAATTGGAGCTTCATGATTTTCTTGGAGCTTTAATAACCGTGTTGCCAAATCTTAGATGCCAGATTGTTTGCCTTTGAAATATTTGATACATCAAACTTTAGATGATATCCATAATTAATTAAAAAATGGCGTTTGTTGAATTGAGGCATGGACAATGTTGTTATTTGGAAATTTTGCCAATGTTAAATATGAGGTCAATTGTCTTGTTCATTACTAATGGTACAATGTAAAAATTGTTCCAATACTTGATTTATGTGTTTAGTTTGACCATCAGTTTGAACTTTGAAAATGAGAAACAAAAGATAGCTTGATATCCACCTTCTAGATCTTAACCTCTAAAGGACCATTGTCCGTTTGGGGGACAAATTAATTTTCAGGTACATATCTTCGGTCTTAATTTTTGTCATGATTTTTTAAAACGTTTTATAAAGAAAGAGAAACTAATTAGCTTTGTGAGAATATGATTTTTTTTTCAATAGGTGCTCGGGAACAAAAGCTATGCCCAAATAAGCTCAAAATAGTTGAATAGGTAGCGAAAAAAAATTCAAAACTTTGAAGTTTTTTTTTAAAAATATTTTTTTCTCATAGATTGTATTTTTGTTTAAATGTAAATCTTAAAAAATAACTTATAGGATTCATTTTTTAATGCAATTTTCAAATTTTTTCAAATTTTTTTTGACAAGATTAAGTTTCTTGCTTGAAAAATATCACCATTGGGATTATTGTGTTTCAATCCCATCTTATAGCTATTAACAATTTAGTATTTATCTCAATCTTAAACCTACTTCTACTTAACAATTTTTCAAAGAATAAAAATGAAGCGGTTAATTTTTTTTAATTTCTTGACTTTCAACTTAGTTCTCCAACACAAAAAAATTAAATTAGATTCCCTTAGTGCAAAAAAATTCCACAAATGGTGGACAAAGTCATATGAAATTATAGACTAGTGTTCAAAAAAATCTTTTTTTTTAACTTTGAATGCCAATATCTTCTAATCTATATGGTCAAACTTCATGAAATTTTTACAACATCATCTCAAGCAAATAAAGTACAAGATCTTAAGGTTATATTTTTTAAAAGTGTCTTTTTGTTTTCTTAGATGAATGCAAAAGAAATTGCCGTTTCTATTGGTTTTTGACAAAAAAAAATGGCCTTGGTCCTAGAGGGGTGTAAATAACCTATTCGGATTTTTATTTTGTTATTTTTGGGAGTTAATTTGTGTGATTTTGCATGGTTTTGGTTATGTTTTGTTTGATTTGTGTTCCAAATTGGTGATTTTGAATGTATTAACCTATTTGGAAGGTTGGTTCTTGAAGTTTCAATTCCAAGTTGGGAGCAGTTAGTAGAAGCTGCTGAGGTGGTGATGAGAAGCTGTTGATTTCAATCTGAATTGGAAGTGCAAGCTGGTTAATTCCAAGTTGGAATGGTCTGAGTTATTCCTCGTCAAAACTGTCATGGTCTTCTTTTGTGGTGTTTGAAATTGTTTTCCAATTTGGTTTTGTTGCTATGGCAGTTAGGTCTACGGTTGTCCCAATTGTGGCAGTGGGGTGCCAATTGAGAATTTTGTGTTTGTAGTTGCAGTTATTTTTGAAGTTCCAATTTGGCAGTTTCATTGAAGTTGAGCATGTCGTCATTTCTAAATTGGTAACTGCTTGTTTGATCCCTATATGGTTTTGTTTCCTCTCATTTTTCCTTACTATCTATTGAGTGAATTCCAGTCGTGTCCCAGCCAAGTGTGCTGTATATTTGCTTTTGTTGTTTGATGTATGTTTCCAAGTGGGTGATGCTTGATATGTTTGCATGTGTGTTCTAATTGGTGTGAATGTTTGAGGTTAAAAGTCAAGTTGGAGAAGTGTGCAGGATTCTATTGGGTCATGAGTTCTATATGGCAACGCAATCACTATTAGAAAATAATGTCCAAATCAACAAAAATTTAACAATTTTTTGTTGATTGGGATACTATATTGACCATTTTAACAATTTTTTCTTGATTTGAATAAGCTAACAAAATGGTCACTAAATTTTTGTTGATTCAAATAATACAACATTCAAATCAACAAAAAAGTTAACACTTTTTTGTTAAGAAGATATGCCTCTCACTCATTAGTGATACAAAAGAGGTGACTTTGGTGACATAAGAGAGGAGAAGACAAACTCTTTATACAAATTGAATGATAAAAGGTCAAAACAAACCATATGGGATATATGAATCATTCATAGTCTTAATTCACATATCTCATATGGTTTGTTCTACTTTCTATCATCCATTTCTATAAAGAGATTGTCTTTTCTACTCTTCCATTACCAAAGTCACCTCTCTTCTATCACCAAATACTAAGTTCTAAAAAACTTGTCTCCTAAATTAATTGTAAAGTCTAACTTTCTTTTAATTAAATTATAAAGTTTAATTTTTGGTCTTGTTTATGTGTCGTTTTTGGTCTACACGGTAGTTTGTATTGAGCTGGTTTTGTCTTGCCATGTGGCAACCATTCATTGAGCAAAGTTTAAAATGAATTAATATTATTATTTTTCTGATTTGACCACTATAACAAAATGGACAAGAGTTTTTTGTTAGGTACTGTTCAAGACAACGCGACTACGGATACAAACGCCTTCAACATTTTTTTGTTAATTTTTTGTTGACATGATCATTGTTTTTCTACTAGTGAGTGATGCCAAATTGGAGAATTTGGTCATGAAAGTTGATGTATCCTAGTTGGAGGGTGAGAAAGTGAAATTGTGCCTAATCGGAGATTCTGTGTGCTTAAATGTTGTGTTCAAGTTGGGATGCAGTGCAAGAGTGCAATGAAATTGACCAAGTACTGATCAAGGTTCCAGTCGAAAGAAGTAGACGTGAGTACAAGAGCTGAAGAAATTGCAAGATTAGTTTAGCATTCCTAGTTGGAGAGTTATAAGTGCTAATGCTATAAAATCATACTGGAGTGTAACTGTGGAGAGAATTTGAGATGCTAATTGTAGTGTTGATGGTCAAAGTTATGAGTATTGAATGAAGGAAATTGAAACTTTTAAAAAAAAACTATTAAATTTTGTTTAACGGTGATTTGTCACCAATTCGGAAATAAATTGAAGTGATTGTCAAATCGAATTGGTGTGCAGTTGCTTGTGTATATGCCTTCCAAGTTGGGATCAACAATGATTGTGCTTGTGCATCTGTATCCAAATGGGAGGTCTGTGCATAGAGTGTGACTAGAATGTATTTAAGATCTATATCCAATTCGGAGTTTCATTTGTTATTGAAGTGATTTGAGATATTTTCCAAATTGGAGGATTTGGAGACTTTAGTTGATAACAGTCTAAATTGGAGTTTGTGTAAAGTCTGAATGTTGTCTTGTTCTTTATTCCTAATCGGGTTTGGTAGAAGTGTGTGACATCTATCAAATTGAAGGAAATTTCTCCGAGTAGGTGTAAGGAATTAATTTATCCAATTAGGAATTAGCATGCGTTATGGCTGAGAAGTTTGAGAGAAAAGAAAATTATTCCAAGTTGGATAAGAAAGAAGTACAAGCTTGAATTGCTATAAGCAGTGAAACTGAGTTGGTGAATTAAAGGTAGTAGATCAAATTGTTAGTTGTTGGCTCGGGTGTTTCCAAAGTAGGAGACAAGATCAATGAAGGAACCAACCCAAGTTGGAAGCTGTAGAGACCAAGTGGTTGTGCTAGTCAATTTCGATTTGGGAGAAAGATAAAAGATCCAAGTATTAAAGATTTAAAAGAAGACTATTTGGGGTGATACTTAACTTTGGTGGTTGATAAGAAGGGAGTGAAATGAATTAAATAATTAATTGTGCAAATTGCGAGAGATTATCTTGATGCTAGTTGGAAGTATCTTTCTTCTGTGTTTTATTCCCTAATTAGTTGTCTTTGTCGTTGTAGAAGTAAGCCTATTAAACTTAGCCTCCCTTGGAACAAACTTAACTATTTGTTTAGATAATTCCAAATAGGAACTAAACTTATCTATTAGGGTGTAGAGAGGGATCACTAAAATTTGGAAACAAATTGTGGTCCTTGGTGCAAGATAATATATTTTGGCAATCCACAATATTGCTACATGTTGTCTAAAAAAAGTCGTGTTGTACCTTCTCTGGTGATTGTCTTGTTGTAATGAACAAAATGCATCCTTGTTAGTTGGTCCATAATAGCATATACTATATGAAAAGATATTGATGGTGGTAACACTAGTAAAAAAACAGTGACCATGTCAATTAAAAATTAACCAAAAAATGTTGAAGGCGTTTGTATCCGTAGTCACATTGTCTTGAACATCACCTAACAAAAAACTCTTGTCCATTTTGTTATAGTGGTCAAATTAGAAAAATAATAATATTAATTCATTTTTAACTTTGCTCAATGAATAGTTACCACATAGCAAGACAAAAACCAGCACAGTACAAACTACCGTGTAGACCAAAAACGACACATAAACAAGACCAAAAATTAAACTTTACAATTTAATTAAAAGAAAGTTAAACTTTACAATTAATTTAGGAGACAAGTTTTTTAGAACTTAGTATGAATCATTCACATATCCCATATGGTTTGTTTTGACCTTTTATCATCCAATTTGTATAAAAAGTTTGTCTTCTCCTCTCTTATGTCACCAAAGTTACCTCTTTTATATCACTAATGAGTGAGAGGCATGTCTTCTTAATAAAAAAGTGTTAATTTTTTTGTTGATTTGGATGTTGTACTATTTGAATCAACAAAAATTTAGTGACCATTTTGTTAGCTTATTCAAATCAAGAAAAAATTGTTAAAATGGTCAATACAGTATCCCAGTCAACAAAAAATTGTTATTTTTTGTTGACTTGGACATCATTTTATAGTAGTGTAAATCGGTAATGAAATCCATAAAAATCAAAGACCATAGTTGTTGGTGGATAAATAATGATTGTAGAAGTCCATATGATCAATGTTGTGGATTTTAGGGTCTTGAACAAGTATCACAAGAGAGCATAAGATGTTTGATATTTGAAGCCACTAACAATCTTGAGATATAAGTTCTAATGTCTTATTGAACACAAAATGTGTGGCAATTAAAAAATCATGACAAATTTGAAGAACTCAAAGACATAAAAAACCTTTAGAATGTATAAGTGTTCTTTAAAATATAAGAGGTCATTCAAAAACATAAATATGTCACGGTCATTATATGAGCAATGCTTGATGTCAAGAACTAAAGGGTCTAGAGAAGATGTTGTCCAAACTTGGTTAAGAAATGATGAGTCACCAAGCACTATTGTAGTAATAGCATAAAGTTGAAATTGCTCAAGTTTAAGAAGAATCATTATTGATTGTATGCTACTTACCCTTCTTTTGGTACTAAATGTGATCTTTGAGATAAAACATTTGATAATCTTTGTTGTTTCCTAAATGATGATGAAGTTGAAACAAAATAATAACATGTTCTAATAAGCTTGATGGTCATTAAAACTACAAGCAAACATAAAATATTTAAGATTTGTGTGATTTGTGTATACAGTCACCTAATTAAAAGCACCTTCAAATAAATGTTGCCATTCTTGAAATGAGTCCATAATAGCAGGAAGTTCCTTATCATAGATATTGTTGTTAATTTCGGTAGCTAAAATAATTCTTGAATAAAATGCCATTGGATGAAGTCTTCTTTCATCCTTCATTTCTGATAAAATTGTTCCTAATGTGAAATCTAAAGCATTAGTCTCCATATAAAATGGTTTGAAAAAATTTAGATGAATTAAAATTGGAGTTGTAGTAAAAGCAATTTCAAAATGTAGAAATTTTCTTTTTGCCTTGACTCCCCATTCACATGGAGCTTATTCTCAATTCCTAGTAAAGTTCATAATAAAATTCATTGCATACCTCTGTGCCAAGTTTCGGTACCAATCTTTTACCCTATATATTGCTTTTATAGGTTGGATGTAAACTTGATGTTAGGGTCAAACGGATGGTTTGTGTCATCACTGGACACCTTCCAGTGAAAGCTTAGGAATTCAAGGTCCAACAATTGTATAAAAATTAGTTCATGTACATGAGTGTTTTTTACCGTGTGGCAAAAAATACCTTTAAAGTTGGGCTGGTGGGAAGTGTATGAACCCTAAACACCTCCAAGCAATGGACTCTTTATTAGTTACATGAATTTATACCTAAATAACCTTAAGAAAAAGAGGGGCAACACCCAAAAGTCATCCAACTGTATATTTTATGATTCCACAAATATTCTAATACATGTTCCAAAAGCTAAGGCAACCTTACAGACCAAAAATTTACTTAGAAATTGCAATTAGGAACCCAAATGAGCCAAATATGAGCCTTAAATAAAGAAAAATAGCGCCCAATCAATCACCCAATCAATCACCCAAACACTCAATCTTCCACATGCTTTAACATTATTTACTTCTTCAAACTCTTAGATTTAACACTAATATCCTAACCTTCATTTTTAAGCACCTTTAGCATTGTTTTTTCCATCAAACACTCTCACTAACTAACCCTATTTTTAACCTAACTTGGATGGTGCCTTCACACTTACTCAAGACCCACAAGAAAACAAAATTCTCTACTTACATCTCAACTATTCAAAATCAAATACATTCCATTCATTATACTAAATACAATCCATAAGTTTCCTCAAAGTAGTGTCTATGGACACTCAAGGCCCATGGCAATTATCCCTAAGCCTCTAAATTCCAAAATAATAATGTTTTCAACAAAATGAAGTACAAATCTACTCACAACCAAAAAAGCAGCCAACACCTTGGAGTAAATTGGCCATTACGTCTTCATTCTTGGTTGTTTTTTGATGTGCTTAGACTTCCTAGAAAGCTGACTCCAAGATTTATAACCCCTCCAAAACTCATCTCCATACACTTTTTATTGATGAGATGTACATCTCAAAGTTCTAGTCCAACGAATTGTTAGCAATTACCATGCAGTTACTATTATTTCATGGGTGCGTACGTTAATTTGTAAGTTATTGCATCATTACAATGCACACGATTACTGCAAAGAAGTGGCACTATTTTTTCATCTGTATTAACTACGTGACCTCTATACAATAATCACAGGTGTGCTAATGACACAAATTATGCACAAAAAAATATTATCTTTGTCGTGTATTTTATCTATGTTGAAGTACACGAAAAATTCATGACAATAACGTCATTGCTATTTGTACTGGAGTGACTCTTATTAAATGTTATCGCTGTTTGAAAAATATTGTCAATGTATAATTGTTGATCACCTTTCTAATTAGCAAATAATTTTTTTTAAAATTAAAATTTTTTAATCTTATTTATTAATTAATTAGTATAATCTAATAAATTATAATCTACATCTATATAATTGCCCCAAATGTTGAACTAAATCCATGACTAGACAAACAAGAAACTTGATGTAGTGATAAAAATGTACAACTGCACCAAATGTTTGAATTAAATCCTTGACCAGGCTGACAAGAAACTTGACAACGTGATGATAGATTCACTCCAATGGCACTTGGTGAGATTGGAGAGTGGAGAGGGTTTTTTTATATTGAAATTCATTGTTTGTCATGACCACTCAAAGCATATGGGATAACTTAAAGATGAGAGGCTTGGTTGACCACTCATTGTCAACTTGAAAATGCAGGAATTGTGTTAAAACCATAATTTCAGACCTCATTTAGGCATAGTAGAATAACTTTTTTTGAAAAACTTTGAACTAAGAAAAGGTGAAAAATTAAGCCATGTTTCATCTCCAAAAATTCTTTTGACATTTCAAGTCTTCAATCAAAAGTTATGAACAAATTTCAAAGAAGCATTAGAAATTGTCAAAACAAATTCCCTTCCAACGCCTCTCTGAAATTTGTTTATAACTTTTGATTAGAGACTTAAAATGTCAAACGGATTTTTGGAGATGAAGTATGGCTCAATTTCACAACTTTTCTTAGTTCAAAGTTTTTCAAGAAAAATTCTTCTACTATGCTTAAATGAGGTCTGAATTTTTACTTTGAATACAATTCCTGCTTTTCAATTGACTTAGTTCTAAAATTGTAAAAGATAAAAAAAAATGCAATGTTAGTGCAATAACTATGCATGGACTTGATGTTGTGTGATTATTGCACTAACTTCATATGTCTTAAATAAGTACAAATGTTGCACGAAGTTAGTAGTCCATCACTAAACCACTAAAATCATGCATATTTTGTCAAGTATAATTATCGTGCAACTTTAACACTTCAAACTCAAATATGAATGATATGCCTAAACTGCACTCTAATCATGAAAGGCAATTTCGTATTGTAACAATATTTTCAAATGAATGAATGTAACATGAAAACAATGCCCGACGATAATCGTATGATTAATATTGACAAATCGTGGCAGGGGAACTTTGTGATGTAGCCCTCCAAAGTTGGTTGTCTCAAACGCCGTTGGCAACCAACACTCTTGCAGTAAATATCCGGCTATGTCTTTGTTTTTGCTTGGAATCTATTGGGCCTAAACTTTCTGAAAAGCTAGCTTCATGTTCCACCACCCCTCCAAATTTTAGCCTCATTGAAACTATTGTTCAGAAGTTATCACCCTCCAAAGTAGGCAACTCCCATTGGGAGCGGCGGCTACCCATTTTTCTCTCATTTTTCAACACCCTCTTCCCTTTCACCCATTGTTTCTCTACATAGATGAACCTATTTGACAAATTTGTTACTCCCTTATCTAACTCATCTTCCTCACACCTACCAATCTATCTCTTCACACTCTCTTCCTCCCACCAAAACTTAGTACTAGAGAGCAAACCAAAAAAATGAAAGAGAGGGAGAAAGAAAGGGAAAGAGGGTTTACAAACCCTACTCCCCTCTATCTATCCAATGCCTACATCTACCTCTTCATCTTGTTTCTTCTAATCTTCATCTTTATTCCTCCTAGTCTTCATCTCTCCTAGTCTTCATTCTTCTTAGTCTTCATTTCTCCTAGTCTTCATTTCCATTTTTTCATAGTTTTGACTTTCATTTCTATTCATTGTAGTTGATTTCTACCTCTTCTCATTTTTATCATTTGCCTAATTCAATTAAATTTATATATTGCATATTTTGCTTAATGCCTTTTTGATTTTAAATTCTTAGTTTTTTCTTAGGATTTTCTCATTATTTTCACCTACTTGCATTTTTAAAAAAATTCACATCATTGTTTTAATTTCTTCATTGTTATTTAATGAAAAATCTTACTTTATGATTTAATGCTAAAATCTTTCTATTCATCATACTTACTCCTCATTTCTCCTAACTTATTGTATTTGTCATAAATTTTAATTGTGAGCCGCTATAGTGGCTCACAATATAATTCATTTATTTCTACTATTTTGTTTGGCAATGCGCATTATTTTAATCATCTTGTATTTGCATTCACACTAATTGTGCCTGGTGTCATTGCCACATCCAAAATAAAAGTGCAATTAATTTTTTAATATTTTAATCTTTAAAAATCAGAGTTTGATATCTTCCACACTATAAGGCTATGTCCTAGTGTGAGGTTGCATTCTTCATACAAATCAAAAGCTTTAAGTACAAAGGAATGCTAGGGCTTTATCTTGTGGCATTTAGACATATAAAGTGAAAGTTATGATTTTTTCAAAATAATATATAATTTAATTCAATTTTCTAATTCATAAAAAATTTGAAATTCGATAACTTTCACACTAAATGTCCAAATGTCACAAACATAGTTTCTGCTTAGATCTCAGCGTATGAAACAAAAAATGAAACAAATATCCTAATTTGAAGTATAGATTCAGACACTTAGATGTAATATCCAAAATATGGTTTACTACTCATTTTATTTTATCCTCAAATAACAATATCATCCACAATTTCTCCAACAATTTCATCCATTGAGAAAGAAAAGTCCATAAAATAATATTAATTTTTTTCATTGTAATTTCATTTTTTATAATATTTCTCTATAAAATGATTAATTCTTTTCATTGTATTATTTCTTAAAAGTAATTCGTATTCATAATATATGTATAATTTGAACTTGTACATAATTTAGATTCAAATACAATAGACAATTCAATTGCACTAAGCACATTGTAGTGCAATTCAACATCCTTTACAAGCTTACATGTTATACAACTTGCATAATTACATCACTATTTTCAAATATATGATTTCACATTATTTTTCACCACAATTGTCATTAGAGTGATGAAGAAGATAGAGATAGAGGCAATGAAGAGCCATTTGAACCACTTGTTTTTGAATGAGTGATATTTCTATTTCTTTGCAAGTATTTATAAAAGGTTACCCTTGAAACTATTTGATTTCAAATTTGATATTGATGTTGTAGAGTCATTTTGAATATCTTATTTTGTTGTTGTGCTTCAAAGAAGGAATAATTATTATACTATTAAAATTTTCTACGTTTGTGTATAAATGATCATTTGAACATTGAGATATTTCAAATGTATAACTTTTGAACAAAGAATGAGGACTACTTTCAAAGCTAGCAGTGATGTTGCGCTTCTGAATTCTTTTAGTAGCTAAAAATTCATAGTTGTTTTTTACTTTTTTTTCAAAATTTAACCCCTACAACACTAAGGAGCCCACTTTGGGCTTTTGAGAACTTAAGCACGTTTTTTTTACTTCATAATTTGGAATTTTTGCATAAATTTTTTTGGATGCATTCTAGTCATTATAAACTACAAATAAAGTTCGGTTTCATGTCATTTAGTTAAGTATTGTAAAAGCTGGAAGTTTTTATTTATTTCTATGTCAAATTAGGTATTAAAAATATATTATAAAAAAATATTAATCATTTTGTTGAGATTTTATGAACTAATACCTATTCACAAACATTTGAACCATTGAATTCCAAATAATGAGGTAAAAGTTACTAGAAATCTTATTTTGTGGGCAATGGAGGTAGAAAAAATATATCAAGAACTTGTCAATTTTAAAACTTTAAAATAAAAATAAAAACAAAGGAGATAAATTTTTTACTAGAAAATTCCCACTTTGGGATCAACAATTACCAAATTCTTCCAAAATTTATTAGCATATTAATTATGTCATTCAATAACACCTTCCACTATACAATTTCTTAAAAATGAATTTGAAATTCTTTTTGGTTACATTTTTTTATATGTATTCACAAACCATTTTTCAACTTATTGACTAAAATGCACAAGTTATACGTAGGATTAATTTTTTTTTTCCAAAGATGTAGAAGGACAAAACTTCACCTTTTTAATGGGTTAGAAAATTTTGCAATTTGAAGTTTAGGTACATTGAAATTGCAATCAATGGGAACATTCACTCTAAATTTAGGAAGAATCTACTTGAACGAGGTCCTAGGTACGCAATTCATATAATATATTAATATAGGAGTCATTAGCATTAGAATGGCTTAAAGGATGGCTTTTGTAAAAATTATATCAAATTAAAAAGACCAAAAAATGAGGTAAAGGGCAAATTTTAAAAAAATTACATGTAGAAAATGTTGGGTTGCTTATATAATTTTTTTAAAACTCACAATATATATGAGGAATTAAAACACTAATGCATAGTTTTTAAAAAAACAAACAAGAAGTTTCCTCCAATTATAATTAAATTCTAATTAAAAATCTCCCAAATTTGGATAGTTTGTCCCATGATACATGTAATCCACAAACTTATATAATTAGATTTTCAATGTTTTTATTTTCTTCAAAAAATATTCATTTCAAGTATATAATTACATTTTTAGATTTCTTGTTGAAAAGGCTAAAGAATATTTTGCAGTAAAACAAATTATATTCCTTGAAATTTGACTAAAATGCATTATATGTGATTATAATTAGGACCACATAATATGGGAATTGCATACCTAAGAATAAGGTAACAAAAAAATTGTTTGGTTGGATTTTTTTAATAATTAAATATTAATAATGATTTTGACCATGGTTTGGAGATGAGTATTTTGAAGCAATTTGAGGCTTCTAAATATGAAGGACTTTTAGGGGTTATAGTGATTTGTTTATTTTTTCTGAAATGTTCTTCAATTTATTTTGTAGAACCAATAAATTGGACATGTGGTCTATATTTATTAGTATTAATTTTTTTAAAGATATTAGTCACTGAAGTTATCCAATATTATTCATCCTTTCATTTTTCTTAACTTTTATGCATAATAATACTTAAAAATAATAAATTAAATTTGAAATTTCAGACAAAATAAATTTGGTGACTTCATTCACTCTTAATTTATCCTTTTATATTGTAAACGAGGCCATACTAACAACCGTTTATGATTTAGGCTCATATTTTCCAATAAAATAGTCTTCAAAGGCACTATTTGTTTTGAAGAATCATAATAGACATTATTGATAAAATACTCGTTCATTACCAAAAAGGTATAAGCATTTTATAGCATACAATAATGGAAGAAGTAAATGTACCCAGGAATTATTAACCTTGAACAACTTTGGCTACAAGTATATTTTGATTGCAATTTGATACTAAGAAACACTTGATTGAGTTTTTCCAAGTCTTCATGAATCACAATAAACTAAATTTGGTAAGGACCACATGCTTAGAATACATTTTTTCATATATAAAAGGTTGATTGTAGAGAACTTGTTAAAGGTGAATGAAAAGCATTATGTATGAAGTCTTAAATCTGCATCATTGCATATGAAGAAGGCAATGAGTGATTATTCCATTTTTGTCATTAATTAATTGAATAGACTTGCAATAGATACATTGTTAGTAGCATTGAATTTTGAACTTGAAGTGAATAAAATAGCATAGAAATGCTATTGGGCTTCATATCCCAAGTACTAAAGGTACCTCCATATACAACTAGACATGCCAAAGAAATACTAAATAAAATTGTTTGGGCTTTAAAATAAAATTCTTCATAGCTTTTACTATGTTATTCAAAATTTCACTGCTAGAAATGATTGCAAAAATATGACTGGAGATGACTAACGACTAGTGACTAGGTATAGTCATATTCTTGAAGGCCAATACCTTGGGGAGAAATATGAATGCAAAATATGATTGCTAGTCATTTTTAGGCCTTGTACTTCACGAGCGTATACTAATGCCCATTGGGAACACCAAAATACTTCATAGAGAACTATAGAGAACATGTTTGGGGAATTTTGAGTCATATTACTAGTTATATTTCCATAATAGTGATAATTTTTTTCTTTTCGGGTAGCTAAAAAAATACGGGCAATCTAAAAAAAAAATAGACAAGTTATATCTTAGGATTTTAAAACCCTAGCCACCATTTTTTTAGGGTTTTGAAATCCTAACTACCATTTTTAAAGATTTTGAAACCCTAGCTGTCATTTTTTTAGGGTTTTGAAATTCTAGCTGCTACTTTTTTAGGGTTTTGAAACCCTAAACGTCACTTCTTTAAACTCTTCTTCCTCACTCTTTGTTGTCTCTTACCCCTACTTCTTGTTGCTTCTTTTTTCTTCTTCTTTTCTTCTTAGTTTTATTTATTTATTATTCTTTAGTTTATACTTCAACTCTTGTTTCTTATTGCTCTTTAGTTCATGCTTTTTGTTTCTTCTTCTTACATTTTAACTCTAACTTTCTTTTTGTTGCTTCTTAATTCTTGTTTTTAGTTTTCTTTTGTTGCTTTTTAGTTTTAGTTTTTAGTTTTCTTTTGTTGCTTTTTAGTTCTTTTTTTTTTTTTTTTATTGCTTTCTAATTCTTGCTCTTTGTTGTCTCTTAGTTCTTGTTTCTTATTGTCTCTTAGTTGTTTCTCCTTGTTATCTTTTAATTGTTGTTTTTTATTTGTTGTTCCTTGTTGTCTCTTAGTTGTTGCTTCTTAATGTCTCTTATTTGTTGCTTCTTGTTGTCTCTTAGTCGTTGCTCTGTTATTTTTTGTTGTTTCTTAATTGTTAATCCTTGTTGTTTCTTTTGCATCTTCACTCTTATTTATTGTTATATCTTAGCACTTTTCATTTTTTTTCTTTTTGTTTATTTCATCACCATTGTTATTTTTCCTACTTTAAACTTGTGCTTCATATTTTATATTGTTATAAGCTTTTGAAGGTTGAACTTTGTTGTTCATTCATTGAAAAATAACCTCCCATTTCTTTAATTGTGTATATAGGCACCAAAAGTTGAAATAAAATCAACGGAGGCTATATACAACTCCAAAGATCCATCTTTACATTATTTCAAGGAAAATATGTCCTATTGGCTTATATAAATGTTTTGTTGTAATATATATGTTTTGTATTGATGATTAATATGTATTCATGTTTAACTAAATGAAGTTTTTTATTTAGCTAATAAATCATCTTGATGTATGATTGCAACATATCATATTCATATAAAATGCATGAAAAATGTGATTGTAGTTTGTAATTGAAGTTATTTGAACTTTAGTCACCTTTAGTTAGTCACAAACCGCATATACAAATTTTTAAAATGTGATTCTCAATCATTCAGAATATCACTTGTTTGAGTTATATTTCATAATATATATTATCCCAAATATAATTAGCTATAGTCATATAATGTTCATAATTATACATGCTTAAATGTGACTCTGCACTTTCAAAAATATGATAGCAGACAATTATAAAATTATTGATGACATCCACATGAATTACTATGCCAATAAAAAAATATGATTCACAAAAGTCATATTTACATTAGTATAGAATATGACTTATGAGAGTCATATTCTATAATATTAAAAAATATGACCCACAAGAGTCATATTTCACATTAATAAAAAATATGACTATATAGAGTCATATGCAACATTAGCCAAAATATGACTCATCATATTCCGTGTCAACAAAAAATATAACTACATGGAGTCGCAAGCCAAGTTAGTCAAAACATGACTTACTACAGTTATATTCCATATCAACAAAAAATATGACTAGATGGAGTCATATTTCACGTCAACAAAAAATATAACTACATAGAGTCACAAGACATGTCAGCCAAAATATGACTCACTACAATCATATTCCACATCAGCAAAAAAAATATGACTAGATGAAGTCATATGCCATGTAGGATTTTTTTACTTTGCCTGGTCAATTCAAGGAAAAATCAAGCCTTCAAGGATAATCAAAGTATATGCCATGTTGGAAAAATATAGCTAATTATGGGTAATTATACCTCTAAACCCATATGACTGCTAATATAACTGATGTCAGAAGCGACTTGTTGGAAATCACTCAACCCAGTCATGTCGCGAGTCATCTATAGTAATTTGTGCGTGAGTCATATTTTTTGATTTTATGACTTATTGTAGTCATATTCTGTAGTCATAAAACATTGGATTTCTAGTAGTGTTGAATGGTTGAAATATTTTTTTGAGTAGTTATCAATCAATAAAATTCCAAAAAATTAAATAATTAACAAATTTTTAGAATGTATTTTTTGTTGACCCATTAGACTCTGAAATCAATTTTTAAATATTTTTTGCAATATTGATCAAAATGATATGAAAGAAAATGTCATATGCAGATTACAATGATTACATTCATCTTTAAAAATTTATATAAAAATTCCAAATTATGAAGTGAGCACTAATTGACTTCTTTTTAAAAAAGCCCAAAGCGACCTCCTTTATATTCATGAATTTAATTGTAAAAGTTTAAAGATTTTTTTTGCACAATGAACAAAAATTTGGGTTTATTGAGCCATAATTTTTGTTTTTTGGCAACGAATAACATAAAAATTGTATTTCCCAAATAGTATAGTGGTGTTTTGTTTTTTGTGAAGGAATTTGACAATCATTGATATAATGATATAGAAAGAGGTTCCTGAGTATCTAATTAGTCTACCCAAAGAACATTGCAACTTAATTGCTGCATTAAAATCAAATAGCAAAAATTCTATTTATGTATCACGTAGGTTTGATGTACATGTCACCAAGTATCATGAGAGTATTGAAGAAGTAATTATCTAGTGGTTACTTGTGAGCCATTAAAAATGATCTCTATATTTGAGAAACACTAAATGTATGTGAAAGCCTAAATGTAGACCACTTCCATAATGCATGCCTAAAACAAACTTACTTATGGAGGAACGCTATCGCATGAGCATAGAGTGTAGAGCGTGGATTACAAACTAATTTTTGGAAAAATTATAAGTTCATAAAAAGAAAAACCTATTACCGTGCTTAAATGTGACCTAAGACCGTGTGAGAAATTGAAATATATGGAATAGGAATTATATGTTTAAATTTAAAATTCTCCGCAGGAAAAAAAAGATAGGTAGTTTCATCATCATATAATAGGCCTAGTAATATCATATTTTTTATAGCAATTTTATTAGACATTACATGCATAACTAAATAGAAATTTGCAATGACAATAATTTCAGTTTGGTGATCATTTAAGAATTTAATTAAAGAATGCATAACAAGGTAATTAAAAATATATATTATATAGAAACGATTTATATTTCAGAAAGACTTTTTATAGTCTCTTTTTTATCTTTCATTTAAAGATAAAAAGTTTTAACTCTCAAACTAGTATTTGGGTTAAATAGATAACACCACCAACTTCTAAAATTTCATTTTAGAAACACTATTTTACCATAATTTAGGGTTTAGGGTTAAAGGACTACTTCCTTAAATGAGTTTATAGTACTACCGTTGGCCTCTTAATCTTCGAGAAGTCTCAATATAATGAATATGACCTTCTAAATAATTTTAAATATAGGTACATAACCATAGAAACTTTACATTAGATTTGGATCACATTAAGCCCCTACAAAATCAATAGTTGAAGGAAACCAAAACTTTGTATGATTTAATGTAATTCCTTGGTAGTGAAGAACAAGAATTTTTCATATAATCTCTGAAAATAAAAATAAAATGCAATTATGGTTGAAATATAAAACAAGTTTAAAAAAACGTAAACATCAATTCAAATTATTATACAATTAGTTTAGATATTCTAAACCATATTGGAAAACATGAGTGCGACATTTAGAATTTGAAATTGAAATTATAACAACATTTGAAGTTTCTAAAAGTGGATAAACCTTTTAGTAAATTATTTGTATAATTCAAAACATATTTGCATTCATGTGATTGAATTTGACAAAGATCAATGAAAACCAAGAAGTCGGTGGCCCTTTTAGTCTCACCGATTAAAATAAAGCAAAAAATGCTACAGAAAAAAGTGTAGTACATTCAAAAGATTTCAATCTCTTCACTACTCACAATCAACATCATCATCAGAATGTGCTGCATCATCTACTAACTGAAGAACTCTCTGGTCGCCACGAAATTTACGAGACTTGGAAAGAATGGGAGGTGCCCTAACAAATTCTTTTGCTACATCACGAGCATAAACTAGTAATCGGAAAGTATGAGGGGGGCTATTCACTATCTCCTTCCATGCAGATTGAAGTATAGAGGTCCTTGAAGAAACTGTAGTCACCCTTGAGCTGCATCATACCAAATTATGAAGATAATTAGTTATTGAAAGATACTAAAACATTATTAAGTACTTGGGATCAATTCTGAAAGAAACAACCGAATATAAAAAAGATTGAAGGACTTACGTATAGAATAAATTTGTAGCTTCAACTTCCGGTACTTTAGAATCTGATTCATCATTTTCATCGGAGCTAGTACTTTCTTCATTGATCTGTTGCCTCTTTGAAACTGGGGTTGATTTCTCAATGTTAAGTGGCTGCAGAAGAGCATTGAAAATCAAAGTATCTTCTTCGAAGACCACAATATGACGGCCTGACCTACAACAAGCATGAATGGAAGAACTTGAAATTCATGAATTCTGAAATTAGATGTAGATGATGAACTTCCAAAGAAAAAATTAGATGAAAATCAAGTAAACAAAATTCCTAGAGAAACAATAAAACAAAATGTAATGAATTGAAACAGACAATATGGATAAAAGTAAGTAGTGTAAATGATATCAGCATATATCAAAAGGAATGAAAATTAAAGGAAAAAAATTTTAAACCTGTGGCTGCAGAGCAATCGAACACCACATCGCCAATTATTGAAAAAGATTCAACGAGAATTTGCATTAGACCAGAATCTTTCTCACGTGCACCTCGCCAAGGAACATTGCTGTGTAAAAGTTGTGACTTTTTTGTCACCATGTTGTGTAGCACATCATCGAAGTCAACATTTATACCAGCAGTGTCCAAATGTGATACCATTTGGATTTTGAAACGAGATGGAGGAACATCTTGAAAGTTCCTTACAAGTAGTTGAATACCAAAAATGAGAGTCTGCATACAACAAATCCCAAAACATCAAAATTGTATGGTTCATAAGCCAGATGAACAATAAAAATTAGTAAACTAAGATTATAGGAAAAATTGAATTTCAATACCGTCTTTGAAGAATCACAAGGGTGGGCTAAATGAAGGCGATTGATCCCAGTCCATTTCCGATAAACTTTGAAATGAAATGCTCAACAGAATCCTTTCAAGTCTGATTTCATTTGAGTTGAATCGGAGTGAAAGATGAGTATAGCTCCGTCGTTGTGCAAATGACTTCCAGCAAAATCGAAGATAGACTTCAAGGAATCCGAATGAAGAATGTTCCACGGTGGAACAATAGATGCAGGATTAGATAACCCCGGGACAGGAAGATCCTCGGGAATATCTAAAATTATAAGATCAACAGCTCAAGATTGGAAAACAGTGCCTTTGAATAATCGTACTTTGTCGCCCTTGTGCTGTTCAAAAATAAGAGTTAGAAAGTAAAATAACATTGCAAAAGTCAAATGAAGTAGAAAAAATATATAAAAGCAAATGGAAGATGAAATTAGAAATCTACTTTGTCAAGAAAAGATTGAAGTTCATTCTACCCTGAAGGAAACGATCCATGCTGAATGCAGTAGTTCAAAAGCAAGTGCAAAGACCCATTGAAAATAAAACTATCCACTTCTGGAAACTCCGAATCAATTGCTAGTGGCACTGGTACATTGCCTAGTGAAAGACGAGAGATAGTAAGATTGATAGAGGAACGATCTCGCTTACGTGTGCCTTTTATTGGAGAAGCTGAAGAAATCTGGGTGTCATCTCCACTAGATGCACCAATTCCGGGCAAATGTTTGGGTGCCTTACCTGTAGCCTTAATAGCGGCCACTGCTTCAGCAGCCAGAGCCTTAACGTTGGCCACCAATCCAGCTTTAGATGCCTATTCTGCTTTCTTCAGTTCACCTTTAATCTTCCGTGCTTCAGCCTTTTCAGCAACTCGTTGCATTTGTTTCATTGCTTTCACTTTCTCTTTCTCATTCAAATGCGAAAGATCGTGAGCAATATCCTGCTCTGTGAGGGCTTCAAGATCAATTGGATTTTGAGTATGACTGCCTTCTAATCCCTTCTCTGCATCTTCAATCGCTTTCATCTTCAATTCTTCTTTTTGTGGGCAGAAACCTCCTCCACAATCTAAGTATCAACAACTAGCATTTAGGTGTAGGATACCCCATGATCGAAGAATACCTGGTGAGTAAATGCATTGTTCCATGGATGCCTTATCAACCCATGCTAGAAAGAAACCTGGAAGCTGATCCTTTGCCATGGTATCTTTGAATACCAATTCGAACATGAAATACCTGCCAAATATGATAAAGAATAATTAGTGGAAAAAAAATGAGAATTGACAAAGCACAACATTTGACATTATTATAAGCTCACTGAATGTAATGTACCTATAAAGAACACGCTTCACAATGCGTGATGTATAATTGTACGAAGAGAATGCTTGAGTTCATGAATATGAATCATATCCTCGAAACAAAGAAGAGAATCCATGCATCCAAATGCAAATACGCCAATATTCAATAAATTGGCCCGGAGACAATGGTAGCTGAGAAGGATCTGTTGAAATGACAACGCCTTCTTCTGTTTGTACTTTCTCATATTCCTTACTGAATGCTTCCTCTAGCTGAAGATAAACAATATCAATTCAATGAATATTCACTACAAGGATTTGGAGGTTATCGTGACTGCAGAAACGTGACTGCAGGGATTTTGCGACTGCATCGTGACTTCACCTCCATAATTGCACCAGCGGGCCGATCTTCACAATGCTGCAGTCGTAATTCAGTCATTCTACAATCGTGCGATTCACTATGGGATGAACAGTGACTGCGCTGGAGGTTCATCCACAACGTTCCGTCCACAAGATCCACGAGGAAGTGACGTAGCTACCAGAAACGCAACTGGAGACGGCGGAGTCGCGGAGGAGTTATACAGACTTCATTTTTGCGACTGCAGGGGACTGCCAAGTGACTGCAGTATGACTCCAAGATTGAAAGAAGTCACGGGGAAGATGTTTTCTTTTACTTATACGTAAAGAAAAAGAAGTGAAGCCCCAGAGCAGTCCACGGAGGACAAGAACGGACAACTACGGTATCGGATATGTGACTTCAATATGACTGTAGAATCATTGGGACTTCTTGCACATATAACTAGGGACATACAATAAGGTGTTTAGGGGAATATGATAGAGGGGGCCATGCTGCAAATGGATGGAACTTCTGATAAGATGTGATATGAAATGAAACAATGTTTAGGTACAAAGAGAGAGATGTGGAAGTGCCATTATTCAAATGAAGCACATACAACATGAAATGTACAAGGAAGGTATAATACTACTCGAGGTGGAAGCTCATTGAACATGGAGACGTTTGAGGTGGCAACTAGCATGCCAATGTCTCAAAGATGAAGTAAACACTATTCCCACATCATATTTGCGGTTTTGGCATTTACACTTGGTTGATAAAGTTTGCATTCATGCATTGGACATCAAGGTTCATAGAAATGTGGCTAATACAGTACTTGTATAAGCAGAAAATTGTATTGAGCATGAATGAAGGACAATGACAAAGGCAAGGTCATCACCCAATAAATGGGGTGACATTGAGAGGAAGGGACACGTTGTGGCAAGTGAAGCCTAACTGATTGCAGTATGACTTCATCATGACTGTGATGCAACTACAGAATGACTGAAGCACGACTGGAGAGTCTAATTAATGACTTCGGTATAACTACTAACTGCCCGAAATGTTTGCAAGTGGTCTACTTGCCTGATTGCTGCATGATGCGTTTAGCTTCTGTGATGCTTCGCGATCCATGACACAATGAGGGACACTAAAAACGACGTGATTACCTTCCGACTACGGACCTAAGCAGGACTGTACCTAATATTGCTCTTGCGCCAATAAGTTCTCTTCCACCGATAATTCAATGGCTCCGACTAGATTGGTGGTGGAGCTTCTATCCGGCACTCTTCGTAGAGCTGTAAGTCCCATGGCCTCACCATTAGTTGTGATGAAGGCATTTGTGCGGTCGAGTACCTCTCGTTTGGAACGGGCTTCGCGGCGTAAGACCACTTTCCAGCCAGGTCTGTCCACCGCATCAAAGAAAAATACCTGTGTGGCTTGACTCAAGAAGATGAATGGCTCGGCCATGCGAGGGAGTTTATGGCGGAAGTTCACCAAAAGGAATCCTACGTCATCACACACATACGTAGGGTTCCCTCGTGTGTCAATTGGTTTCATCCACTCACAACGTAGGAGAATAATACGCGTATGCAATGCGCCATAATCTAGCTCCAAGATGTCTTTGAGCACGCCAATGTACTGCACAGAGGATTGATTACCACTTCCGCCCTGCATTTCGAACATCGATGCCACACTACTATTGTAGCTTAGAAGTCGGAGTGTTGATTCATCTTCGACACGGAAGTGGTTTTTAAATGCTGCGATTCGTGTATATTGAGCTGTTCTTTGTGAAGGTTTTTGGCTCATTAAGAAACGATCCACATCCTCAATGTTGCTCTAGTTAGGGTCAGAATGCAGCGCCATGGACTGAATCCACTCTGCTAAGGGTGCTGTTGCTGGATTTCACTGTGATTCCCCCGTCCACTTCCTATAGGAATCCACAATAAACATCAAATGACATTTGTGAGGTAGTACAAGGAAAACTATAAGACATTCAAAGTGTATGCAACACAAGGACACTTCACTTTGAATGGGTTCAATCGAAACACGACTTCAGCGCTACTTCATCAAGTCATTTACGAGTCGCATGGAAGTACTAAAATTTTCAATGACTGCAATACGACTTGTACTCGACTCAGTTACAACTCCGTAAATGAAACAATAGCCACTACATAGCGACTCGACAAGACAGTATCTAGTATTCCACAGGAGGCCTATAAACATCCGAAAAATTGATTTTATAAGGTCCACGTCAGGAGCTTACGCATACAAATCTTGCATAACGGTGGCATTGGTCAACACGTACTGATGGGCAATGTCTCGAAGCTCAGGGGTCATAACATATGCCTTTCCAACACTTTGGAGGACTTCCTCTGCGTCACCATATTCTTCGTCTTCGTCCCACACTCATCGTTGCGTGGCCTCAAATTTATGCAGGTATTCAGTAATGAAGCCTAAGCACTCGTCCTTGAGGTAACCCTCTGCCATGCAAGCCTCTGGACGCGCCAAATTGCGCACATGATTCTTTAGTACCTTCATGCACCTTTCAACGGGGTACATCCACCTCGCGCTCACTAGTCCGTAGAGGTCTAACTCTCGAGCAAGGTGTAGCGATTAGTCGGACCAGTATTCCTCCAGTTAGCCCTTAATTCACACCAAAGGCCTACTTAGAGTAAACCACTCTGGAATCGTTCCCTCGAGGACTTGTGGATTACAGATTTATAGGCTATCCCAATCTAAGCAGTCACTTTCTTCTCCGTCAGACTACTTCGGACTATAGGTCCGGTCCGGACACAAGTGCCAGATGGATTCTGGAAGAATCCGGAAACCGTTTCAGTGCCCCTTCCGGGATCTCTGGGTTTGGATGACGAGTGGCCAGATCCACCGTCCGGATGCTTACCGTGTCCGGAAACACGCTCTCTTTCACTCTCTCTCTCTCTAATACTAACACTAACTTAACTCTTCAGGGACCGGAAGTGTCTTCTTGTTCCGTCACCTCACAAATCCGGAAGGCCTTCCGGATTAGGTCACACAGGGACGGTCAAGAACTACTACGACATTCTAACCTTTAACCGAGTACTGAGCCTCCTGTCGACCGGGTGGTTTTTCTTGTACTCTCTTGGGCTTGCGCCGGGGCTTTGACTTTGTTCTTACAGGGAATTCTGGCAATCCGGAATTCGGGCACGTCTTGCAACACTTCTGTACATGAAAGTGGCTAGCAGCCTCTTAGATACCCCTTTCACCTAAGGCTGTATCCTACACGCAGGCTATACCGGCATCTGAGTAGTACTACACTAACACTACTGCTGGAACCATCCAATTGATCTCCCCCTCAAGTTAGTACATTCGGATACTCTCACGAAATCAACTCTTGTTATATAAGGTAAGTTCTCAGTTCCGGAAACGCAAGAACGGACCCACACCTCCCACAAACATAGACCGTATATAAGAAAGGTAAGAGAATGGATACTCCCCACCTCTTAGAATTAAGCTTAGAAAAAGGTACAATGCTGAAACTATGAGATGGCTGTGAATGACCAGAAAGGCCATTAAAACCCCTATTTGTACTAAGACTAACATCATCCTAAAAATCCTACAAAACATTCCTACTAGCCCGCTAGATTTCCGGAAAAACCTAGATCCTATAAATCCGGCTTTGACGGCCGGACTTCGATATTGCCGCTATACACTAGAAGAAAAAAGGGGGTTCTGCGACTACGCTACGCAACTGGTTTTTCAGTTGCATCGGACATTTGCGACTGGATTGCAACTAGTGATAATTTGGAATTTTGTAGTCGCAGTGGACACTCTAGAATCTAGGAAACGTTTGTAGCAATACACCTTGTCTGTGACTCATTTGCAACTTGTTTGCAACTTGTAAATTTGTAGATTATTAAAACACTAGTCTTGATGATTTGTAGATTTCAAAATTCCAAATCTACCTTTTTCTAGATTTTAGGATTTTAAATCTACTTTTTTTTCTAGATTTCTAAATTTCAGATCTACTTTTTTCAAGATTTTAGAATTTCAAATCTACCTTTTTCTAGATTTCAGAACTTTTGAACTACCTTCTTCCTAGATTTCAAAAATTCAAAAATTGGTATTTAATAGATTTCATTAGTTTAGGAAACTTTACAATTTTATAGATTTTAAAATTTCTTAATTTTCAATTTAAAAAAAATTTCTATTGGTTGTAGAATTTTGTATTCTATAGAATTCTAAATATTGTAGAAATCTACAAACTGTAGAAATCTTAGAATTCTACCAACATAATTCATTGCATAAGACAACAATAGCTTACAAGTCTTATATGTCCAACTTTAAGGTACTCTTGACAATAGATATGGGACAACTGAGATACTAAAAAATGACTAAGAAGCAACTAAGATATTGAAAAACAACTAAGAAACAACTAATGTATGACTTAACAATGACTAGGAAGCAACTAAGACAACTAATGTATGACTTAAAAGTGACTAGGAAACAACTAGTTTTACTACTACAAAACTCAATTTTTAGTAGATAAGTGAAACAAATCTATACAGTCAAATCAACAAAATAGCTAAATTTTCTAAGAGTGTAAAATGACTAAAAACCAAATGGGCAATTTCATTAAAATGGAGACATTCCATTATTTGGCACTTTTAACAGTTTAGACTGTGCAATCTGAAATCTATATCCATCCTAGATTTCTAAAATCTATAAAAGTCCTAGATATCTAAAATCTAGATTTTTACTAATTTTTAAAAATCCCGTAGTCTAAAATCTCTATGAATCCTAGATTTTTGAAATCTATAAATGTTCTAGATGTATATAATCTATATTAGTCTTAGATGTCATTTTGCAATTGAAACCCCGCAGATTGAAAAATTGCACAGAGAAATATAGAATGCTACCATTTTAATGAAATTTGTCATACAACTAAAGTACAACTAGAAAGCAACTAGGAAACAACTAGAAAATGACTAAGAAATAACTTTGGTCATTTTATAGTTGCAATTTTTCTCTAGTTGTTTCCTAGTCATTTTTACAACTATAGATTGACTGCTTTGCGATAAAAACAATAATATAAAACAATTAAATTAAATTTGGTGCAAATAGAGAGGATTTCAGTCGCAGGATAGTTGCATAGGACACTAGTCGCAGAACGGCCGGTTGTGGCGGACACGTTTTTCTTCTAGTGATACTACACTATTGCACTTTATTCTTTGGAATCTAGATCTTTGGAAGGAACATAGTCCTTCAAAAGATCCAGCTTTACCTCCTTCCGGCTACTCTCCGGAGAAAACAGATTCGGACCCCTTTGGCCCCATCTTTGGACTTCCATGATACTGGTGTCTCTGTCTACACTCCGGGTCCCGACTACCTGAACGTCCGGACTCCCCCGGGAATCCTTTTGGGTCTTCTTATAACGCGGAGAAGACTGTACCGTTCGATTGGTGTGAACTTCCGGAGAAGCACCGGTCAAGTCGATGGTCGGAGTCACCGGAAGTAGGTCTTCACTTCCCTGAGGTACTACGTCTCCCTAGTCCACTCCCTCGGGTCTTCCGGCTGGTGGTGAAAGTTCCGGATTCACCGGTACCACCGGTGATACTTCCGTAACCATAGGTTCCGGATTGCTGCTTTCCGGAATCACCAAAGTTTGCGCGGACGAGGGAGACTAAGGTACCGCCGTACCGGACCTGACTCGGTGGGAGTCAAAAACTCCATCATCTCCCTCATCTCGGTCCGGGATGCATCCATCCGTTTCGCCTGCTCTAACAAGCATTTGACGATAGGGACCCGGCTTGAGCTGGCGGCTGCATCGAGGTTGGCTTCAAACAGCCGGATCTTGTTGATATAATCCGCCGGTACGTCCAAAGAGCTCCGGAGTCGAACTACTCCTTGACACAGGGTCGCTATCTGCCGGCAATGGTCCTCTTCTACGAGCCGGGCCGTTTCCTGGGCTGTGCGGAGAGTGCTCTCCAAATCCACACATCTAGATTCTGAGTCCTGGACTTGGTCTCGCAACGTCCGGTTCTCTACGCGCAACGTTCCCAACTCCGTCACCAACTTCTTCCGTTCTTCGATGAGGAGGCCGTTTTGTTGCTTCGCCGTTATCAAAGCATCCGTCCTCCGGAAGATGGCATTTCGGTCGGTTAGTGCCATCTTCCGGCACACCCGGTTGAGAGCTCCATCGTAGTTCTCGCAAATCTGGGTGAGGTCATCCGCTCGCCACACCAGGTGCTGAGCCATCTCTTGGATGTCTTCTAAAGGCGTCCCTCTTAGTCACATGGTGGTCCGATCTCCCTCCTCTATCTCTATTCTCCTGGTTCAGGAGGGTCCGGCCTCGGCCTGAGTGGCAACTGTGCGCGGTCGTACTGGCCCCACCAGTTGCATAGAAGGTCGGACGTCTTTTGGAGTTGGTCCGGTCTCCGTCTTCTGCTCCGGAACTTCTTCCTGTGACTCCGTTGCGGGAGGCTCCTCTGACGGATTCCCCAGCGGCGTCTTAGTCCGTCGTTGCTTCTTCTTTAGAGAAGTGAACAACTCCTTGTCCTCTGTCTCCTCATCGTCCAGTCCATCTCGAGGCGAGGACTCTTCTCCCCCATACTATTGGAGTTGGACTAGGTCTTGATACGCACTCTCCTCGTTGGCCTTGAGCAGAGAGTAATGAGCGTATAGATGAGACAGGTATACCGGAAGAGGACTCTGATTCTTCTTTCTGGACCGGAGGGAACGTACCAAGTCCCCGACTAGCTCATGGATGATGGCCGCCCAATCCATCATCATTTTCCCCTGGAGGCTCCCCAAGATGGCGAAGGCCACTTTTGCTACTACTCGCCGTGGCTTGGTGGGATGGAGGATAGGGTTAAGAAACGCTATCACATCCCGGTACTCCGGATTCACTAGGTCGGAAACCTGGTGACCTTCCTTCGGATTGGTGGGCGCCCGGAATTCGCCCTCCATCACCTCTTGGTTTTTCTCCATAACCTTGTCCGGCGCCTCCCGGAACTTGTAAACGGCCCTCCAGGTGTTCACCGTCCACAGGTCTGGCTTCGCTTGGATGGTGGTATCCAAGATGCCACTTTCCGGTCGAAGGATGTCAGACACTAGACTGTCCTCACGGATCCCCCATGGCACCTCCAGGAGTCCGTCACACCCCATGTTGGTGAGGTTCTCCCGTAGGCGCCCCAACCGATCCTCCTCCGTCAGAATCTCCGGAACTACCTTCATCACCGGAATAGTCCTTGGCCGGGACACCGGTGGCGGCATCTCGTCCTCCGAGTCCTCAGGCAAATCCTTCAACTTCCACCGGCTTGCTCTAGAAGTCATCGTGCTCAGAAGCAGCCCTCACACAGTCTCTCCCTAACTCTCTGCTCACAAACTTTCACTCCGGTAACCCCTACACGATCGCAACTCACACAGTCCTTCAATTTACCGGAATTCTAACAAAGCTAGGAAGACGGAAATACACTGGCGGAAGAACAAACAAAGAGATAGGCGTGCCCACTACCGGCTACAGTCCCCCTCTTATACTGGCCCGATGTACGGGACAGGTTTTGGCGGCAAAACCCTATCCCTAGTACAGATCCAGTTTCCGATTTTTAGGGTCGGCGCCGTCATCCGATTTCCGGAACTTTCTAGGGTTCCGGAATTAGGTTTTTAGCCCTAATGAAATAATTCCGGATCCGGAAATTCGGTTTTTCGAAATTGCCCTAACTTCCTAGGAGAACTCAAAAACTTTCCTTTTGAAGGAGACAATTTTTGAATTTTTCTGTCATATGCTAGTATTATGGGTCTAGCATGTGGGATCACATTCCCACACAAGGTGATAGGGGAGGTGAGTCATTATGTCAAAAAATGACGGTGGAAATTCTATCTCCAACAAGGCCATGCTCTCCGCTACATCAGCTTGTAGGGACGAGAAATCCGCTAGGTTGTAAACCTTTGCGCATAGACGACGGAAGACCTTGCACATGCGCATGACAGCCAAACGTGGCCCGGGTTGCATGAGACCTCTGAGCACCAATGGCATTACCTCCTGCATTAAGACGTGGTAGTCGTGACTCTTGAGCCCCCCAAAATTCTTCTTCCGGATGCACTTGCTCAAGTCCGATCCATAGCCACTCGGTGTCTTCAACAACTCTAAGGTTTGCGCAAACTTTTCGAACTCATCATCTGTTAGCACATACGACGCTCCCATCTTCCCCGGCCTTCGAGGATTAAGAGTCAGCCACAAGTGCCGTCGTATGTTCCTCCTCTGTAAATCCTGTCTCACTTTGACGGTGTCTTTCTTCCCAGTTATGGTCTTCAGCAAATTCTTAGCTAGGTTCATTTCATAATGCATGACGTCTAGTGTGTAACGGATAAGGAGATACTGTGAGCACTATAACAAAACATGGTAAAAAAAACCCGCGCGCAGTCGCGACTACGGTTTTTTTTGGTCATGTTTTTGTGACAGTCAAAATCGTGGATAGCCACGGTTTTTTGCAATTTCCCGCTTCAATATTATGAATTTGAGGGCGTGCTATATATCATTAGAAAGTTATTTTAAATACCTTTCCAATGATATATGGCATGCCCCCAAATTCATAATATTGAAGTGGGAAATTGCAAAAGAAGGTTCAAGTCCACTATGCGCACGTGCACAAAAACATGACCAAAAAAACCGTAGTCGCGACTGCGCGCGGTTTTTTTTTTACCATGTTTTGTTATAGTGGAGGGAAATAACAACAAGGACGGTCAGACATTGTGAGAGCGACAGAGAAGGACGTAACATGTTTCTGTTCTATACCACATTGCCCATAGTACTACTTGAATAAAGGGCACAGGCGTGTTACAGACACAACACTCAGTAGTCACCATACAGTTGCTAAAGTGACAGCAGTTAGTAGGAGTCCTACAGTCGTACAGAAACTGCGACTCTTACATGACTCCAGGACTACTTCTACAAGACTCAAAGATGACTGAACTTATCTTATACGACTACGTATTGACTCAGGGGCATCCTTCAGACCAGGGTTGTCTATCCGGACGTGACGTGGGCTTTTCACGTCCGGATGTCATGACGCGTCCGTCCTGACGTGTCATAACACCGTCAGGATCCGTCCCCAATACTGACGTGACCGTCCCAACGTGGATGAAGTCTGTCCAACTGTGGACGGCCTCTTGGACGGGCCATCCATCCCCTTGACGGCCTCCTGAACGGCCATCCGTCCCCTCGACGGCCTCCTGGACGGCCATCGGTCCCCTCGACAGCATCCTGGACGGCCATTGGTCCCCTCGACGGCCTCCTGGATGGCCATCCGTCCCCTCGAGAGCATTCTGGACGGCCATCGGTCCCCTCGACGGCCATCGGTCCCCTCGACGGCCATCCGTCCCCTCGACGGCCATCCGTCCCCTCGACGGCCATCCGTCCTCTAGACGGCCTATGCATCCCTTCGACGGTCTTCTAGACAGTTTCATCCCCTATGGACAGTTTTCATTGGGATTTCATCCTGACAGACGTTGAGGATGGATCCGGATGTCCGTCCGGACGAGATGTGACGGGGACAACCCTGCTTCAGACTTACCTTCCAATATGGCAATCTGTGCAGAATGCTCAAGCGCTTGACACTATGTATTTTGGAGGGGTTGCCTATCACGCCGTCTCTGTTTCCGGAAACTTTCCAGGCCATGTAGTCCGCTACATGTTGCATCTGCTCTTCAACTGAAACAGCTTGTGGTGGAGGGCGGTCTTCCATTTCACCATTGAAGTGCGATTTCATGGCGGTTGATCTGTAAGGATGCTCTGCTGGCAACCAATGCCTTGTGCCACCGTACGTGCACTTCCCCAGCTCAACCGAATGCTCTGCGCCCAAATCTCCGCTGCACCATGGGCAAGCGGCATAACCTTGATGTGCAAATCCTCCCACAGTTCCGTAACTTGGGAAATCATGAATAGTCCAAAGGAGCATGGCACGAAGTTGAAATGACCTCTGACCTACGTCCTTTGTAATGTCGTATGCTAGAACTCTAGCCCACAATTCCAGTAGCTCATCTACTAGAGGCTCCAAATACACATTGAACACCTCGGAAGTCACGGATTCACGGTCGGGAATTAAAAGTGCCAGTAGAATGAAAAACTTCTTTGTGGTCAACCATGGGGGGAGATTATAGTTCAACAATAGATCAGGCCACGTAGACCACGAAGACCTGTTCTGCTTGAACGGGTTAACTCCATTAGCTACTAACGCAAAATGAGCATTTCTTGGATCATTACCCAAAGTAGGATCTACATTTTCGTGAAAAAGCTTCCATGCCTTGGAGTCACATGGGTGTCTCACAAGCCCGTCACCTCCATCTTGGTCACTCCGATTCTCAGCATGCCAAAGCATCAACTTTGAAATTGCTGGACTTTTGAACATTCGTTGAAGTCGCAGTATGATTGGAAAGTGCCTTAGAACCTTCAAGGGATGGCAATGGCGCTCCTCGTCTCTGTAACGACGTCCATTACACTTGGGGCACCGGAGAGCATTCTCGTGTTCACCACGGAAGAGCACACATCCTCGCTCGTAAGCATGGATGCTATTGTAAGTCAAACCCAACTTTGAAGTCAGATTTTGTGCAACTGCGTATGTCTTTGGCAAAGTGTTCTGCTCCGGAAGGATATGCTGGTGAAGCAGGCTAAAGAGTTCGTTGGCGCAGTTGTTGCTCACCCCATGTACAATGCAGAGATTCATGAGCAACACGGTGGCTGCCAACTTGTTGGAGCGTACACCATCGTATAATACCTGCAAAGACTCCTCTAGAGCCGTGGCATCAAAGCAACCTTCATCAACAGCTCCGCCCGCGTTCGTTTCGCTACAAGCTTCCAGATCTCGAGCTTCGGCATCGCCTTCTTCCATGATGCGCTCATGGATGGAATCCGCTGCTGCAAAAGCAGTGGATACTTCCCGCTGCGCCCTCTTTGCTGCAGCTTCAAAATACGTCAAGTCTTCGAGTGCTTGGTTGACCATGCCCCGGGTATCTACGGCAGTATCTATTTCCAAATCCGCCTGGTCGACTGGTGTCCACAATTGCTATTTCCACTCGTCATCAAAAGAATCCCGATCTCCGGGTCCTCTCCAAATTCGACAATTCGGATGTCTTCCATTTCTGAGGAGGTGATCTCTGACATTTCGAAGTAATATCTTCCTTCGCCCACGACATTTATTACAGGAACAGTGGATTCGAGGCAAATTGCACTGTGTTGTTTGCTGATGCTCATGAATCCATAGTCGGTCGTCACGCAAGCGTTGCCTCCAAAGATTTGAGAGAAGGAGGCGTGCCAGCATCATTGTTTATGCCTCTGCACTTCAAAGGGAAATCCAAGACTATCAGTATTGTATTGCCGATTGACACGAACTTTGCAGACGGGTTCCAAATTGTATTAACTTAAACATAACTTCAACACGACTTCACGACTTCAACCCACTACATGACGACTGCAACCCACTAAATCACGACTGCAGGATGACTTTGTCATGACTTCAAGATGGCTTAGTTATGACTTCAGGATGACTTAGTTCAATGGAACATGAAGCATTTGCAATGTACAACAAGCATGTTAGGCTTGGACTAAGCACTGTGCCACCATGTGCTTCGGGCCTCACAGTATGCATTACATTTCATCTCTAAAATAGAAAAATGCAAGTAGGCCACAATAAAGGCATAGATAGGAAAGGATGAGCCAAGAAGGTTCAATTTTGCATGTGCATGGAACAAGGCGTACTACCATGCAATCCAATTCACTTTATTTTTTGAGACGTAGTTGCTGAGGCACAGAAGAATCCACTACAACAAAAGCAGTGTTTTATGACTGCAAAATATGACTGCAGTGAGTCGTAAAATCAAAAAATACGACTCACGCAGAAATCACTGTAGATGACTCGGAATATGACTGACTCCAGTCGTTTAGAAGCAGTCGCTTCAGACATCAGTCATATTGGCAGTCATATTGGCAGTCATATTTTTCGAGGGGTATAAATACCCATTTTTAGCCATAGTATACCAACATGGGGTATACTTTGACTTTCCTAGGGGAGTCTTGACTTTTTCTTGAGTTGCCCGAGCAAACAAAAAAATCCTACGTGGAATATGACTATGATCAGTCATATTTTTGGATGACGTGGAATATGATTGCGGTTAGTCATATTTTTAAATGACGTGGAATATGACTGCGGTCAGTCATATTTTTGGATGACGTGGAATATGACTGAAGTGAGTCATATTTTGCAGTGATATAGAATACGACTCTCGTCAGTCATATTTTATGGAATATGACTGAGGTGAGTCATATTTTGTAGTAATGTAGAATACGACTCTCGTCAATCATATTTTATGGAATATGACTGAGGTGAGTCATATTTTGCAGTGATGTAGAATATGACTCTTGGTAGTCATATTTTATGAAATATGACTGAGATGAGTCATATTTTGCAGTGATGTAGAATACGACTTTTGTTAGTCATATTTTATGGAATATGACTTCTATGAATCATATTTTTGGCTTCATGAAGTTGCAAGTAGCTTCCAATGTCTTTGTTTCAACTTTTGATGTCTGTATATACAATTAAAGAAATGAGAGGTTAGTTTTTAGTAATTGAACAACAAAGCCTAACCTTCAAAGACTTACAAAAACACAAAATATTTAGCTCAAATTTAGGATAGAAAGAATAAGATTAATGATGGAAGAAACAAGAAAAAGAAGATAAGTATTAAGAGTTAACAAGAATTAAAAGTTAAGATGCAACAAGGAATAAAAAACAACAACTAAGCAACAACTAAGACACAACAAGAAACAAGAAGCAACATAAAACAAGAAACAACAATTAAGACACAATATGAGGCAACAATTAAGACATAAGAACAAAGAAAAAGCAACAACTAAGACACAAGAAAAAACAAGAAGCACCAACTAAGACATAATAAGAAACAACAAGAAATGAGAGTATAGATACAACAAGAACAAAAAAGAAGCAAGAACTATAAAACAAGAGGAAACAAAAAAAAGAGAACTAGGAAGAAGAAAGAGTTCAAATGCAAGAGAAAGAAAGAATTTAGATGCAACAATAAGAAACAAGAAGCATGAACTAAAGAGCAACAAGAAACAAGAGTTAAGATGCAACAAAAAGCAACAACAAGTGAGAGCTAAGAGACAATAAAAAGTAAGAAAGAAGAGCCACAAGAAGTGATGGCTAGGGTTCCAGAACCCTAAAAAGAGGCGGCTAGGGTTTCAAAACCCTAAAAAATGACGGCTAAGGTCTCAAAATCCTAAAAAAGTGGTGATTAGGATTCAAAATCCAAAAAAGTAGGTGACTAGGATTTCAAAATTTTAAACAATGACTTCTTTATATTTTTTTGAAATTGCCCAAATTTTTCTTGAATTGCCCAAAACAAAACAAAATCACTATTATATGAAAATATTAGTGATAATATGACTCAATGTTCCCAAATATGTTCCCAACATTCCCAAACATGTTCCCTACGTTCCCTATGAAGTACTTTGGTATTCCTAATGGCCGTATAGTATACGCTTGTGACGTATAAGGCGTAAAAATGACTGACAGTCATATTTTGCAGTCATATTTCTCCCCAAAGTGTTGGTCTTCAAGAATATGACTGCAAGCAGTCGCTAGTCATCCTCAGTCATAATTCTGCAGTCATAAAACACTGCCATTGTTGTAGTGATCTTGCTTCAAGCACTTTGACAAACCACTCTACTGGATTCTTTTGTAGACACACCGGAAATTTCTTCTAAATTTTGGGCAATGACCGATTAGGCACTGGCCTAGCAGGATTCTCTATGGTTGAACCATTACCGTCCTCCAAATACTCTGGAAATGCTAGTTTCGGCTTAAGGTGTGGACCGGCCTCACGTGTCCACAACTCTTGAGTACCGGTTGGTCGACATGTGCTTGAATAATCCGTGTGGTTCAACATGTCCAAATTCAGCACTGATGCAAATATGTTTAATGCTGTGCTGAAAACATGCCATTCTTCTAGTATGGAGGCAATCAGAGGAGCAGGATCCGGAGAGATGACGTGAGGACTAGGTACAGGAAGTCTAGAGACCATGTGCGTAGGGGGAATTCCCACTGCAGTTTTTGTTCTAGTTCTGTGTACAAGACTTGCGCTAAGTGATTCATTGTCCGAATTTGGTGTGACCATCCTTTGTCTCTTCTTACGAAACAATGGAGCAGCCTTCAGAACTCTCCTCTTTGGCATATTGTGATACTGCACAGTACGTACTCCTTATAATTCTTTGACAACCACCCACTCGACTTGGAAGAAGTACAATTACCCAAGAGTAGGCGGTGTATTTGGACTAAGAATTCTTTGGTCACGTTGCATCCTTGGTCATGTCTGTAAACACCGTTTCAAGAACTCCTATTTGAAGAAACACACTGCAGACACTCATAGTTGCCACGGTGTGCAATTACGGGACTGAAATGAAAGACAGAAATGTGACTTCAGTGTGACTGCCGACGGAGTGACGAGCAAGTCGCGTAGAGGCCAGAGACTACGGACTGACTTCTATATGACTACTAAGGGTTTTGTATCTGTGGACAGGACGATGGACTTACCCACAGTGAAGTCACTCCGTAGTTGTATCCTCCTCTTCGACTGCTGCCTGTCATATTGCACGTATGAAAGTTAGAGCGTGTGCTATGATTAGCCAAATTCCATTTTTGCGTTAGACATGAGTCTAGGGGCAGCTAAAATTGAGGTCAATTCATGACAATTCTGATTCCATTTTTTTTTTGGCTTCGCAATCTTTCATCAACAAACAATTAACCTTTTTTTGAATGGGTGTTCTTAAGCATGCACGTCCATTGTCATGGACATTATTGTTGGTCATACTTATATTCTTGTCTATGAAAATAGTCATTGTCCTACAGTGTAACTTTCGAGTCCCAAATTACTATAGTGTCTATCGTTCTGACACACCTTCATCTAGCCTGACTATCCTATGTACTGAATTCAGGATGCATGAGACTTGAACAAGGCATTGAAGTTAATGGGCTGCACTTAGGAAGAAGCTCAAACTTTACACTACACACATACTCCTCTTCCAAGGCTTCCATACTCCGTAATTTATAAGGTGGTTTCTGATTGAGCAATTGTAATGAGAGTGCTGTAAGGTTTAAGGTCCTTAGGGAAGAGATTACAACAAATTACAAAAAAAAGAAGTGGTCTATGCATCGTAAGGAATTGGAACAGAAGGCCTCTACTACACACAGATTTAGACTCGGCACCACAGACTAACTTCCAGGAGTCATTTCCGAGTCACACCGCACTTGAAAACCGATGTACATGCATTCACTCCTCACAGTCGCCCGTGTTCATTGCGAAGGGATGCCCCACGTCCGCCGCCTTTGCGAGGGACTTTATGATCCACCGCCAACTACCGGGACCCCATGATGACCACTCCCCGCCCCGCCAACAGAGTTCAAAGTAAGGTTTCAGGCACTTACAAGGCAATCCGCGACTCTTCCATCTGCGTTACAGCCTCCTCCTCGCTCCCACTAGAAGAAACCAAAATTTTCGATGTCTAAGGGAACGGATTTTAGGTGATGTTGAAGAAAACAACCTATGTTTTTCTGTCAACAATTATCTCCATTAATGTTCCATTGGACATCATTATTGACATGAAAAATACAGGTTGTTTTTTTCAACGTCACCTAAAATTCGTTCCCTTTGACGTCGGCTATTTTTTTGAATGTCACCTAAAACAAGGTTTTCTTATAGTGTCCGTTGCCTCTTGAATTGTTTCGATTTAGCGCCTTGGAGCAGCAGCTTGTCTCCGCGATTTTGTCGACAATCAACGTTCGGAACGGCCTACTGTGAATTCTGTACATGCTCGCATCTAACGTGACAATCGTTGTGTCATGGAGTCGCTGCCAGAGAGCCCACCTCATCCAAAGACAGCTTATGAGGTCCTGCACGACCAGAAGAAGGCCGAGATGTTGAAGGCCTTGAAACCCATTCTCCGCGCCAGGAGAGAGTTGTGAGTTCCATTTAACTACGCCTTACGAATTGTCGCAGATTTGCTTCTTGCATGCATGCAGTGCCTCCCTCGATTGACTATGATGCATGCAAACTTCAGTCTGTACAGGCCTTCGTCGCATGCAGCTATCCCAATAGTATAGTCGTTCTGTACGCAGTTGTAGACATTGGGTCCTAGTAGCAGGATCCAATTTTGCAATGACAATTTGAATAATTTGATAGGGAGGTTTAACTATTTTGGCGTCCTAGGGTTTGCCGGTGTTCAGTCATTAATTTCGACTCTGTTTGTTTTTTGGGGGGCCGCGAAGTCGTGCGACAGTCGCAGGACGTCACCTTTGCGAAGTTACGACTCTGTCGTCACTAAAATGAAGTCGTGTCGCAGTCATTCTGAAGTTGGTCGAGCCTCATTTGCATTTGAAGTTGCCGGTCCACGTGGAATCCACTGCCGGTGGGTGTGCGCTCGCGGGAGTAGGCGTTCTGCAGCGCACTGACAAACCCTAATGTCACCTCCGCGCAGAGGGGATCATTTTTTGGCTTCGCGATCATTTTTGCAGCCGATTCTTAGCAACTATCTGTCCTAGCGTCTGCTCACGGCGCTTGCATTCTTGTTCTTCATGGCGCTCATTATCGTGTTCCGTAGTCCAGGGACAAGCAAGAAGACGCCCTAAAAGCACCCCGCGCTCCAATTGCCGAGAAGACAAAGCGTAGATTGAGGCGGACACTTCCACCGTGGCGAGGCCTTCGAGGACAAAGACTGAAGGATCGTAGACGCATCGACATCCAAGGAGATCTGGAGTTGAACAACATGCCTTCTGAGCGGGATTCCTCCTCCGAGACCACGGAGTCCAATGAAGAGGCCATCGCAGAAGGTATGATGCATCTTGCAATAGCTTGTAACCATTTTGAGCAGCAATCCCTGAAGTGCGTGGATGCCACAGGTAATTTTCGTGACGTTGATGTTGTAGTTGTGGGCTTAGGGTTTTCACCACGCAATTAGGTCTTCTCCGCGGGCGTTGCGTCCAATGCCTGAAAAGGCATCTGTCTTTCACCGTGGCGTCCAATATGGGTTCACAAATTATGCATTTGCAAGTACCTGCGGCCTTTAAAAGGGTCCCACCTTCACTTGCGTTACTTTTCCAACACATGGCTGACTTCCCTGATGCGTGGTCCTCTCATTGTGCAGACGCTATGGAGTTACAAGAAGACTCAAGCGACGAGGACATGCCTGAGATCGAGTCTCTGGTGGATCGCAAGTCAAAGCGCCGGAAGCATGCTGTTCCATCCAAATTGCCGGTGAAGGAAAAACACACTGCAAAGCCCGTGGATGTGGCACCTCCCTCTTCCGCACCACCGTACGCACTGGAATGGACATGGAAACCAACGCAATGGATGTCAGAGAAACCCTCGCACCCCCCCCCACTTGAAGCGGACCTCAACCACCTTCATTTAGAGCGCCGTGGTCTGAGAGTGTTCCAGCGCCTACACAGGATAGCGAGGATAGGGCAGGAAGGCGAAAGAGACTTCAGGAGTACGACGCAGGGAGTCGCGATCGTGGGGCGGAAGGGAAGAAGCCAAATTATATCTTTGTGTGCAAGGGAGGTGAAGTCGATGCGGGCTGCAAGGGGAAAAATGCGTGGGATGAGGCTATCCGCGAATATACTCTAAGGATGTTGGATATGTCCTGCACTACATGGTCCAAGCAGGACCCTTTTGCAGTGTGCAAACTCAGAGAGGCTCTAGACCATGAGTTCGAGTATAGAGGGCAGCCCCTTAGCTAAGCCGGCTTCAAGACCGCCATAATCAAGTTCATGAAGTCGGAGCGCTCCTGCTTGAAGGTGAAGTGGCTCGCAAGACAAACAGATTGTCCAGACCACATCTATGGTACGCAGTGGGGAAGGCTGAAGGATTATTGGGACACACCTGCCCAGCGAATCAAAGCGTTGAAAATGAAGACTGCCCGACAAAGCGTGAAGGTACCCCATGTCGTAGGAAGGAGAGGGCAAGCTAGGAAGGAGGCAGCCCTCGTGAGTCCTTTTGCTCCCCTCTCTTCTTGTCATGTCCTTCTGCTTTTGCTTTGTCCGTCAGGTGTGTGGAGAGGTAGTGAGGAGGTCTCGTATTTCTGCACCTCAGTTGTGCATTGATTTCCATTGATTTGCTTAACGTGGCCTCCACTGCAAAGAAAAGCTCAGGACACGATTCCAGGGATTTGTGATCTTGCCAATGGACTAAACCTCACTCCCACTTCTATGGGGGGGACATCTGTAAGTTTCTACATTCTGTTTGTTTTTTTCTTTTCATCCATCTATTGTTCTTGTAGTTTTGGCCTCAGAATGGCTTCTTGCTGTGCTTCTGGTGAAGTTAATCACTTCAAACAGTGGAGGACGTCTTGCCCCCGAGCAAATCCTTCTGAATTACTCTGTTGTTGTGCTTGGAAGCACGTGTTGCTGATGTGAATTTTACTCTTCTAATGTTTGGATTTGGAGTCATTATGCTGTCACAATGTAGTGATATTCCTCGCGCGTTGTCACTCTAAAGTTGGCCTCGCTTTAGCTAAGTGACGTCACAGTCATGTTGGGTAAGTACATGACTGCAAAAAGACTGTAGTACTTGCCCCTCTGGCCTTGATTTGTTGTTATACTTGGAGACAGCGTATAACATATCCCTGTCTGATTTGAAAATGCATAACTCCTCTATTTTCAGTTGTCAATCATACCCTAAACCCACTAAGACTACAGATACGATTGATGACTGATGTAGTCTGGTGAATAGTAAGTTCTTCTAGTCCATTCCTTATAGAATTAAACCGTGCTAGTGTGTATGTATGGCGTGAATGGAGGGGGAAATGACTTTGACGTTGGTGTCTACACTCGTGACAGAAGTAGACAACATGAGTATCCCAGGCAACAAAATGCGCGGCATTAATGGCAATGTACATGAACCATGTCCAGCACAGGAGTCAGTTTGAAGTCATTAGTCATTGTTGTGTATCATTATGAAGTTGTTGTGTAGTGATTTGGAAGTCATATTTTGTCATTGAAGTTGTAGAGAAGTCATAAATTGGTTTAAGTGACTCAGGAATGACTCGACTGCAACTTCCAGCCGGTTTCAATACATGCATGACTAATCCTTGAATCTTGTCTTATTGGCATTCAACAGAGTGTTGCCGTAGGTGATGGGACTTTGAAATTGACGGTGGAGTCTTTCAAGCTCGAGGTGGATGAAAAATTCTATAAAATGTAAGCAACAGCTGAGGCTCAAGCGTTTGCAATTGACGACCTGAAGGTCATGTTTTCGGAATTCATGGGAAGGTCAAAGGAGAGAACAGAAGGGAGCCCATCCAGGACTGTCTCTACGCTGGACAACGAGGTTTCTGTTGGGGGCACAGAAGGCTCTGCGGGAGTGACAAGGACAGTTTCTCGCAGGAAGAGACACCTCGTGAAGAAGTCGGTGGACAAGCATGCAGGTAAGTTGCGGGAGAAGAAGACGATTTCTGAAGCAGGTGATCAGTTAGCCTCTTCGGCATCGTTGACTTTGTCCTCGGACGGCAAAATCCCAACCTCGGATATCCGAAAACTCCCATCCCCCCATTGGAAGGTAGCCTCCCGTGAAGCATCTCCCGAGACTTTGCCCACTTCGGAGTGTGCTGAGGTTGTAGTTGCTGTGGAGCCTATCCATGGCGTTGAACAGGAATCCTCCGACCCGTACCGTACATCGCCCAAGAATCCTCTGGCAGCTATTGCTCTTGCAGGTGCGGATGACCAGCCACCAAGCAAGGTGGTCGACCAAGACCAAATCTGCTACACACCAGAAGCCTTGGTTCTAGGAGAGGCAGGTGTTGATGCGGTTCTGGGAGAGGTAGGCGATGATGTGCCTATGCTGGACGCTGTTGTAGGTTCACCCGCCGTTGCAGCAAACACGAGAGCGGCTCCAGCAGTCGTTGCAACAGACGCTGATGCGGCCTAGTCCTCCGAGGAGCCAGCCCTTCTAAGCGGCGACGTGGAGGTCAGCCTCGATGAAGGAGGCGAGGGAGGTTTCGAGGACACCTCCACTGATCGCTTAACTGCAGCCAATGTCGCAGCAGCACCGTCAAGGAAGGCTAAGAAAGCTCCTAAGTCTCCTAAGGTTTGTATCTCCAAGCACACAAGTCCATGTGCGTCCGTTCCCGGAGTGCCTTTCCTTACATTGCAGGACCTTGTGACTAATCAGATGGGCGACAGTAGTTTACATGTTTGGAAGCTTGTCATTTTCAATGTACAAGGAACCCTGTTGGACTGCAGTCTGCTTGCTCCTCCAAACCCAAACTGTAGTATCCATGCTAGCAACCATACGCAATTCCATAAAGTAGTTTTTCGACCATGGTTGAAGCACTTTTTGGACCGATGCTTTAGGCACTTCAAAGTTGCATTTTGGAGTAGTAGAAGTGCTCCGTATATGGAGGATGTGGTCCCTCAAATGTTGGCAGGGTTTTACAGTCGTGCCTATGATAGAGATCCACTCTTCTGTTGGTCTTGCGCAGCTGATTCCGAAAGTGGAGGGGAACAAGATAAGGGAACCTCAGGACAAAAAAACTTATCTGTAGTGTACGGGCAGTACCCTGAGTTCAATCCAAAGAACACAATCATTGTAGATAGTAAGCTTTGTAGGGTCGCGGAGAATGCACAATCCAATGTACTCATCACAAATCCTTTCTATGTGAAGTGGCTGCGCACCTTGGCTGACGACAAGGAATATTTGAAGTTATACCTGTGGCCTTTGCTGGAAGCCTTCTGGAGATGCCCCGACATGACTACCTTCCGTGCAAAGTACCCGCAAATTGTGAACAAGTCCAAATCTCAGTGGCTCCTGAAGCGCAGAAGTGGAACTGCATACAATTTTGTGAACATGGTGGGAAGTGAGGGACTTGCAGTCCGACTGGTTCGAACACCCTACGACCCTCACCTTCATATTTTTTTTATTTTTAACTTTTGCTCCTTGTTTTTGCAGGCAAGGACGGGGAAGCAAAACACGTGATCGAAGTCAGCCTTTGCCACGGGGTTGCGCCATGATAAGGTAGGCACTACATAGCACTCATTTCACTTTTTGTTCAAACAGTCCACCTTTCAGTTGCGTTCTTGTCGTGTATAAGTTGCCCAGAAGTGACGTTCCAGTCATGGCTGGTCATCAAGTCGTATAGTAATGTCAGGAAAGTCGTAAATTCTGTCCATGACTGCTTCATGACTTCACAATGACTCAATGGCGTATGCAATGCAGGGTGTTACTTTGAGAACAGAAATGGACACCACTGCCAAGATCGACTACCAATTGTTGTTTGTAGTTTTTTCTTGCATTGTTGTTGTGGGATATGAATTCATCCCGCCTATCAACATTGTCGTGGGTCATTCAAGTGTCCATCGTGAGTAAGTCCCACGATGAAGTGGTATATTTACAGGCTCCGCAGCACTGCACTAAGTAATGCTGCTGTAAACCTTGTAGGCCATTCTAGAATGCGTGATGTCTCAACTGAATCGCATCTTGCACTTTTTTGATTATATAACTGTTAACTGAATTGTGCTATGTCTTGCATGCCACAGGGTTTCATCATTGGCGATGAAGTTTTCCTCATGAATCCATGCGTTGTACGGTAGAAGGTGACCCTTGGAACGGTCAGTAGACTTCCAGGGTCTCACAAGTATCATGGTAAGGACATACCAACATTGTAGGTGAAGGTGGACGTCCGTGAGGTTCTACAAACAGGGGTGAACCTCATGTTTCCCAATTACGCAGCGGACCAGGAGTTTATAGAGCAAGTGAAGGGGTCTTGCGCAATATGGTCGGAGAAGTCAATGAAGCTTGCGAATGGTGCTTGACTTATGCTGTAAATTTTTATTTGGGGACTTAGTGGACCACCGCATGAACTTGTGGACGCCATGTATGTTGGAGTTGCTGTCTTATCCCACTACACACCCTTTATAATGTAGGACTTTGTTTCTAACTACTTGACTTAGCTTGTAAATTTTGTTGAAGACTTACTGCACCCTAAACCCACTTGTGGACGCCATGTATATTTGGGCTGCTATTCTATCCCACTCCATTCCTTTTGCAATAGAGGACTCAATTTCTAACTCCGCGCCTGTGAATTTGCCATTGTTGTGTCAATTTTTGTTGGCTTACCGTTTCCTCAGCCACGGCTTTGTGTTTGCAATGTTGTTCTTGCTCGTTTGCATGTAATTAGGTAGTACGTATTACTTGAATGTAGTGTAGATGAACCGACTGGTGAATGACTCCTTCAAAGTTGCCATGACTTCAACACTACTAGCGGAATAGTGCACGTGCTACTGTGACGCAACTCCATCTACACTGCAGCATGACTTCTGAATGACTCCATGCCGCCCCTAAATTGTTGCCCACATCATGTTCATTTGCGACTGCAGCGTAATTGCAATATGACTCTGTTTGGAATGTCCACGTCAGATTTAGAAGGGGTCAGACATCACTGCAACGTGACTTCACCATGACTACGAGTGACGTCCACGTCAGATTTTAAAGGGGTCAGATGCAACTTCAACGTGATTGCACAATGACTGTGACTGACGTCCACGTCAGATTTAGAAGGGGTCACGCGTGACTCTAGCATGACTGCAAGACAACCGGTTCAGAACGTCCACGTCATATTTAAAAGGGGTCAGACGCAACTTCAAAATGACTTCCTTGTAACTACGCCCACTCTGTCCTCGTCAGATTTAAAAGGGGTCATACACGACTCTAACATAACTTCAGCGCGGTTACGTTTAAATTGTCCACGTCAGATTTAGATGGGATCAGACGCGACTCCAGAATGACTTACACGTGACTGCTGCAAAAATGTTCACGTCAGATTTTAAAGGGGTCCCGTGCTTATCCAACTCAACCCAAGCCATCTTTCCTTAGTCTCATTTTCTTTATCTCCCTCAACTGAGCCTCTTCTCATCCAAAGTTCCATCCGTCCCTACTTCGTTGGGTGATAATAAATCTGCAGTCATTCTTGTAAATGACTTGTCCGAAATGACTGCAGAGCCCCGGAGTCACATTTTCATTTTTCAAGTCACATTCTCGTTTTGCGACTGCAACATGACAGTTTTGCAGTCATTTACTGTAGTCATGATAACCCCCAATTCCTTGTAGTGATTGCATCATACAATTAAGTTCCAAAATACTATCAAAGGAACATTGAGGATTGTGTAAATAAATTCCACAATGGAGTAAGACACTTACAGATCCCCAGAAACATGCCTTATTCAGCCATGATTCGAATTCCTTATCTGAGAATGGTTTGCTTGGAAAATGGGCAGCCGCTCTTGTTTCAGCACCAGAGTTCCACTAACACAAACACCTCACTTTAAAGAAAGCAGAAGCCATGGATGTTGCTAGCAGTTGTAGTTTGTCCAACGTCATCTCAGGTTTTGAATTCTTGCTCCAATGCGAAGTAATCTATACAAATAACAATGATTGAAATCAAGTTAAATATTTTTTGGGCAATCCGAATGAACCTTCATTGCTTAATATTTTTTTTTAAAAATGAATTTGAAGGATGAATTATAGAACCTTACCTTAGCAAGAAACTCATCACCAAGTGCCGGATTAGCAACTGCTAACCATTTAGAAAACTGGACTTTATAAGTACTTGTCTTCAACTTGGCTGCATCTAGCATGGCACTTGTGATTTCCTCATCAGTCTTTGAAATTGTTGGATCTTCCTCTGATAGTTTTCTTGCTGCTTCGTCTGCAACATCAGCAATTTCTTGCTGAAAATAACAATGCCATGGTTAAGATCATCTTAAGATTTGAAGATAAATACCACCAAAAAAAATTTGCAAAATTGTAAGTCGTAAAATTTATTACTCATCCGCCATAGAAGTGAAATAAACACATCTTTTTTTAATGGGTACCAGGTTTTTCCTCTCACAGGGTTTTGTAAGCATTTCTTATACTCCCATTCCGGTAGAATGTCTTTAAAACTCTCCAAGCTTTGTGTTCTTGTAGCTCGAATGTGGTGCAAAGTATGTACCAAATTGGTCTTGACATGGTTGTTTTCAGTGGACCTAAAAAACATTCTACATATTAGCAAGGGCACCAAAGAATAATTCTTAACAAACAAAAGAACACTGAAAGAAATTAAACATATTCTCACTTGTTGATATCATGCATGGCATATAATAGAAGCCTTGTTTTTCTAGTTGGATCCAAACAAATGTTGTCCACCGATATGTGCCAACTTGGGTCCTCTTTGTGAACTCAATCTATGAAGCCATTCCAAGCCTTGAATCTGTGGTTCCCATCACAAATAAAAAATATTCTTCCAACCAAATGACAGAGGTTTGTGCTTTGTTGCATCTTCTCATCAAATCGATCACTCTCTAGTCTCCGCAATGGACTCATCTTGGTTTTGACATCGTCAAATAAAGTCTGAACCATCCCATTCTCATTGCACACCGAGACATAAAAGACACTTGACCCTGGTCTATAACCATGCGTGAATTCTACCTCCAACTTCTTGATGTCGAAGTCCAAAGAGGGGCGGACAATCGGCATGGAAATTAAACGGCAAAGTAGAATTAGAAATCTTGATTCTTCCTTTGGCAATATTCTCATTGCCTCAATGCAGGCAATGGAATTCACCTTCTGTGAAAGACGTAACTCGTGTTCATTTCGTTTGGGGCCTTCAATATTGTCATTCTCTGCATCACTTTCTGGCAATGCCTCTTCCAGTTCAACCACATCCTTGGTATCAATCATTTTTGGGATCTGAAACAGATAAACATAAAATTGAAATTATTCCTATATATCCCTTCATATGACAGATTTTAAAGTATGTAAGATATTTTGTAGCTTACCTGGCTGTGGGATGCTTTGCCAACCGTTGATTGCACTTGAGAACAAAGTACTCTCCCCTTGTTCTCCATGTCTCTTGAATTGAAGAATGTCTCCAAGCCCTAAAGCAAAACAAAGAAATTTTACCAAGTCCAATCAATTACCAACAAATAATTTATTGATGTCAATTTTCAGAAGCCATCATCAATCTTGCAATCAAATAATATTTGTGAAGTATCCCAGGCTAACACATTCAAGATGATTAAGGAGAGGATGGAAATATATCTATAGTAGGCCGAATATCTATCCCTAAACAAAGTCAAACAAAAAATTTGTGAGGTAAAGGAAATGAGTAAGTGATCTGTGCCAATCATTTACAAAACCCTAAACACATCCGTTCTATTTTGGATAATTATTGACTACTTATACATTTTATTCTACACCATGCCAAATGTAGATAATTCCGATGTTGTTTATCCTGCTAGCTTTGAAATCTCACAAAGCCAACACTTTAGCATTGATAGTTGTGCCCTAATTTTGACTCACATATTTGCAACCTATTTCTTGCTATATTTGGGTTGGATCCTGAATCTTGATACTCTAAATGTTGACAAATCTGATGTCCATTTCATACCAGAGCTTATAGAACGCTACAAGTAGAGAGAATTTTCAAACAACAAGTTTTCCTTACAACGTTGCTGCCAAATTTCATACTAGACCAATGAACCGACTTCACCAGAATAGCGAAACAGAGAAAGAAAGGAACATTAATATCTTCAGGTGAGCCTCATGTTCACGATTAAAAATTTGAAATTTTCAAGGATTTATTTCTGCATCCACCCCTCGTCTTTCATGCTGTGCTTCCACCAAATCAAAAAGTCGGGCCTACAACTTTGAATGAAGCTACATATTCATGAGATGATTCCTCATTTCGGTTCTCAGGTGTCTATTTTGCCCCTTAGGTCCACAGTCTACATCAATTACAAAGGAGAGCAGACAATGATGTTAGCCAATTCTTGCTCATCTATAACACTTCCTGCTGATAAACCTCTGACTTCAGCACTCCTATGCATGGACGACTTCGAAACCGTTCTGCATAGTCCATTCCATAACCAACTATAAAATAGTCTGGACACTGTCGATAAGAACATGCAAGGAAAAAAAGAGTGAGACCTTGTAGAAAATGGACTTTTCAAGACAAGCAATACATTACTTACAAAACTACCTAACAACTTTAAAAATGACTGTACCCCACCGAACGTACTTTTGAACAAATTCTTTTCCTTCATATTCTGAGAACAATTGATACATTGAGTTCAAAGGTACATTGAATTCAAAGGTATCCGTTTGGACTCTGAGAGTTCAAAGATACATTGAGTTCAAAGGCATCTGTTTGGATTCTGTAACAATCCAGAGGTATCCGTTTGGATTCTGTAACACAACGCCCTTCTATATGCACCAATCAGACAAGTACAAGAGCACATACATTTGCATGTGAAATTGACGACGAATAAGATGAAATGCATTTCCTCCTCTTAAAACAAAAGCTTGAATATACCTCAAACCCCACGTAGCATTTTCCGATGCCTGAAAGCTTGAGAGGTACAACACGGCGAGACACTATGTCGAGGAATCCACAGCTGATTCGTCCTAGCTTCATGAACCCAGTCGGCACCGACCGACTATTACTGCTAGGAGAATTGCAGCAACTCTTACCTAAAATTTCCAAGTACCCGGCCACATAGATGAATAGAACGTGATCGTTTCAACCACAAATAATATCAATTGATAATATTGCTCCGTGTACAGCTTAAAAGCACACAGATCGAATAACTAACACCCCCTGAACGCTAAACCGCAGATTTGCGATGCGCTGCAACTGCATTCAGCTTTCTTCGGTGACCCAGTCGGCACTGACTAGACAGTGCGGCGACGAGAATTCCAACACGACTGGACAATCCTTCGATGGGAATTGCAGGGAAGTAACATCCGTGACCTTCCTGGTGGACAACAGCACCTTTGTTCGACGGTTCATGTTTCGGAGGCCGGTGGTCATACACGTCGGCGGATGAAATTTCGGGGCCGATGTTCACACACGTTCTGTTGTGTAACCGAGATGCATCAGGTCACAAAATATTGAAGCCGAGCTAGGAGCCGAGAAGCTGCTGGTTAACGGACGTAGAAGCCTATCTGCAAAGGTCAGTGCATCCTTAAACCCAAAGCAGATTCCACATGACTTGATCGGGAAAAAGAGGGGTTCGCTCAAGATACCTAGGGAAGACTCGAGTGAGCAGTAGCTCGAGATCCAAAAAATGCGGCGCATGGATTCCGGCGCTTCAACGCCACTCCCAGGAGTGCTTCAACGCCACTCCCAAGACCTGAAGATGGCGTGCAAGATCAGCTCGAAGTTCGTGGGTAAAAGCACAAAATACGTAATAGAAGATGGTCACTGTCAGTCACCGCATCATGAGTTCACCATCTGAGAAGGTGGTTGCCGCATGACAAAAGCCAAAGCTGCCTCGCGGACGTTGAGGCGCGAAGCTCACAGAAAACTAGCGCACCTAGTTACGAGCAACTTGTTGGCTGCAACAAAGTCACCTGGAAGACGATGGGTTCGGTTGACAAGGTGACAGATGATGAGTGCATTTCGAGGATCCAGATCCACGAAATTTGGATCATTGTACTCTCAGTTCCTGCTCTCTCCTGAGATTTTCTAATTTGAACAGTTTCTCCTCCTTGTAAATGAATGATAATTATGTTTGGTTTGGAGATTACGGTGTGCAGATTTCAGTGACCCGACTTTCACTAGAAATAATTTTCTCTCTGACGGACTGCCTTATACAAAAATCATATTTTCAATTACCATTTGATGGACAACACTTTAAATCAGTAATTTTAAAAACACATAAATGTTGGATCAGGGAGCAAACCTGGAGAGTATGGCAATTCGTGTAGTTTAAGTTGTCGACCTCCGGCACTTCACAAATTGAATCCAATATCAAATTTGTAGGAGAAGAGCATCCACTACAGAATCCTACAGTTTCAGTACTTTCAAGGTTTGTGAATTGAAGCTTCTTAGTGAAACTAGACAAAACTCACGGACTTGTCACTCTCTGAAGTCTTTGTTCCCTAGATCGGTGAAGTGCTTTCTTCGAAGAATAGTTGGTACTTGACTTCTTCCTCTTCCGCTTCGGATTCCCTAGTGAAGGTGAACAATTCCCTATTCTAGACATTTGAACTGCGCTATGTCTTCTAGAAGCGATGTAGTGAGAATTATGTGAGTGTGGTAACCCTTCTATATAATTCAAGTATTGTAGGTAAGTGCAGCATTAATGATTTAGTTATAGTCATTACTTTTATTGTTTGAGTACAGACGTCATTTTGATATCACACCATAATATATAATAATCTGTCAGTCCTTACAGGGTCCTTTTTAAATAATATACTATTTAATAGTGGTACTGTCGCTTTGATTTTTAGGTGACAACGGCTCTCTATTTCGCAGTCTTTAATACTCATGATTTATTGAAATTCTCGTGAAAATTGAAATATATTGTAAAAAACATGTTTAATAAACACAAGTTTTCAGTAAAATTTTACTAAAAAACACTTTAAAGGTCATTACTTAAAAGACTATACTACTAGAATATATACACCTATAAAGTACCCTTCAGAGAAAAAGAATAATAGAATTTTAAAGTAAAGGAACTTGAAATGTACAAAATCCTACCATCATAGATGCTTCGTAATTTTAATTTGTGTAGAAAAGAAATCTACAATTTCAAAAAATTTAATTTGAAAATGTCTAAAAACCTCATGAGCACTGAAATTTCAAGGGTTTCATCTTGAAACCATTTTCAGTGTTCAAAAATTGCAAGCATACGGGGATTCTATTGGCATAAATGTTGAGGGCATAACATAATGTTTTCAAAAATCCATTTTGGTGGGTATTTGCTTCTCTAGTGTCAGAGTAGACGAATAGTCTTTAAAAAGTCGGGTGCTACATCATTAATTTTGAGTAGTAACCATTTTTTTGAAATCCCTACACCGCAATGTGTCATAAATAAACTAAATTGAAATTTAAATATCAAATGAATTTTTGAAACTTATAAAATAAGTTCCCTTTTTATTATTAAAATACTGATCTTCACCAAGAAATCAAAGTACATTGGACTGATTTTGCAAAAGATATGGCCAATTCGAACTTCGACATTGCAGATATTGTTCTCTGACTATAAATGACTAGTACTGACAAGATGTAAGCAAAACATGATCATATAAGTTTAGGGTATGTGTACAGGCCTCTATAATTAATTGTAATGTTGACTATTGAAGATTCAAATTAGAAGGGTTTAGGAAAAAATTCACTAAACTGGTGTCTAAGATTTTTATGAAGTATCTCAACTGATACATAGTCATGAAGTTGTAAAGGTTTACATTGAATCATTTTGAATACTACCTAATTAATTTTCATCCTGTGGATTCAATTCATGCCATGCACCTATTCCATTGAATATTAGTCTGGCCTTCATTTAATTTTATTCTTCCATACAAAAAAATACTATCGTTGAACACTCTAGTGGCGGTTATTAATTAATTTTATCTTAAATAATATTTTTTTGTCTTCAACTTCCTTGTGTATTGCCTCTACATTGACAAAATACTAGAAGTGTTGTGAAATGTAATGCATTCTTGCTATGTTGTATACAATATGCAATAGTTAGTAAAGCTTACAATTTGATGGTAGTGGTGAGATCAATTGGGAATGCAGTCCCTATCACATTTCCCGTTGACAAATTGGGATACGCTGTTGTCACTGCTTTTCGCTTGAGTATTCAATTCCTTCTTTCTGAAAATTCATTACACATTGATGAAGAGGTCTTCAATAGTTCTACTGGTGAATTGACTCATACACTTGGTCGAGAGCCATGCCTTGATAGCCATTGTAGACAATGGCATTTGCAACCGGGAAGATATTTAGCATATGGTTTATCTGAATCAAGTTTAGGAGGATCATCTGTAGATGCTACTCCGAAGTTATCAACCACATCTACTCAAAAGACTCCACTGCCATCTTCGGTAAAGATTGAGCCAGGAGTAGAGTGCATTACTATTTTGAGTGACGATTCTGACTACACATCCCCTCCTCGTAAGATTCTCAAACAAACTGTATTTCCTTCATTCAATGATTGTGGCACATCTTCTACACCTTTTCAAACTTTAGTTTCAGAGCGTACCATAGGAGAATCCATCATTCCTTGCCTACGGAAGCTTTGTCATACAAAAGGGTCTAGAAATCCATTCAAGAAGCTTGATTATGATTCAATTGTGATCCACCAAGTTCATTTTGTTCCACCTATCTTCAATGGTGATGTCATTTTCGAATTGCCACCCCTTCGAAGTTCTTCTACTCAAAGTCAAGGGAAGTTGCTGAGTGAAATGGAGAAATGCTATGATGGACACGTTTGGTCCAATACACATACGACTAACATCAAAAACGACAATGGATTGACAATTCGAATGTCTTTATGTGTAGGTCATTTGCATTGTGACAATGCCAATTGCGACTATCTTACTCGAGTACACCGCACAGCAGTAGTGAATGAAACCGAATGGGATGGATGTTCTACTATTCCATTTGAGGTGGGTCCTATCCCTCCTTATGGTTCAACAATCACGTGCAAGATTTGCTCTGCTATTCCTTCATGTATTGCTATTTGCCCAACAAAAATCTACTATGTGGTGGGGAAAAAAGAGATGACGCATGTTTGTGTTCACTTTGGTCTTCATGAGCACCCTGTAAAACACGATCATTGATTTCTAATCAAGTTGAAAGGACCCCATCAGCAACCAATTCTTCAATTGTTCTTGAGGCTAGTAAGGAGTTTTTAGGTGAATTACTTCTTCGCCCTGAAGGATCCGCAAAATCAAAATTTGGACTTCACGAACTTATTCCAGTTCTTGATAAGTGCAAATACATGAGTTCGCCAAGTATTAGAAATGAGGTTACCACCTTCAAGTATTTCCGGAGATTTGGAGTTATGGATAGCATTACAAAACTTCGGGGTTGCAGCAACTAGTCATATGTTCAGGAAAACAAATTTCCAGATCAAGGATCTGATTCAGACAAAGTTTTTGTCTTCAAAATGTCTAAGTTAGATCGTGGGAGTGGCGTTGATTTGGTGATGCAAATGCAACCAAGTAGTGACCTTCAGGATGCTTGGATCATGTTTGATCATGTAAAGCAAGTAAAGCAATGGACTACAATGGCATGCCATGTCTATGATCCAAGCTTCTATCGTGTGATGACAATTGCAGTATGTGATATGCAATCTGAGGATACTATTGCCCAATACAATTTCTGGAATAATTTGAATGTAGTCATGGTCAAACACGCCATCCCCTTACCATATTTCAAGGAATTCATGGCTAACTCTGCGCAAGCTAATTGGAATGTTGTAAGAGCAATCTACGGGAGTGGTGACCAATCTAAGCCTATGGTGAATCAAGAGCGCACATGTGTTTTCCACTGGACTCAATCTATGGAAAAACATACCACGGCAAACATTCAGGCCGACCTTCAAGATCAACACCGACAACTTTGTAAGCAATACAAAAACGCAACATCATCTACCGACTCTAAAATCCGATATCATGCAATTCGAACATGGTGGCATTCCTTCAGAGCAACAACTGAGGAGGGACTTCGATGCTTAGAGTTGTGGTTGGCATTTTGGCACTTTCGTTATAGACAGTGGGGCGGCTTCATGCAAATTGTGAGATTCCTAAATTCTTGATTTTATTCTATTTGTACTATATTAACCAATTTCTTTACGTCACTTCTTTTGCATAGTGATGTAGAATAAAGATCATTCATTTGGCTATTTGTTTCAAATAAATATCTTCAATATCATTTAGTTTGCCCCTAAATCCTAAACCGCATATTATTTAGGAACATCCGTATCCTAAATTTGATCTTATGCAATATGTTGTATGGTACAGGATTTGCCAACCCATGAACTTGCAGAGATGCCTTCTTGCAACCTTGCGGAGACAGTCCATAACAAATGGCTCTAACAGTCCAAAAATTGAGGGAATGATTTGTACGTTGCTACCGTTGATGACTATGTGAGGGCATTTCTGCAGATGGTTCAATATCATCAATTTTTGAAAGGTGATAATCCGAGGACAGGTCCTGGTAAAGAACTTCTCCTTAGGGTTGCACAAAGGTACGCCCAACGTATTGGAAATTCTAAAGGTCTTCATGATGTTATGGCAAGTGTACTAGGGGCTGGAGAATATTGTACAAGGGATCCTCACTTTGAAGGTGAAGAGGTTTTTGGATCTCAAAAGCAAATGCCAGATTTGCCGCTCGGATCTGAATATGATTCACATCGCCCTGACAAAGTAAATTTCTCCCGACCACATCAAGGGGCCAGATCCTCTAGAGCAAGTTCATCTAGAATTCCTTTGGATAGTATATATGAAGATCCTTTATATCATGAAAGAGATGAACAAGCTGAAATTTTAGTGTCACCTGGACCATTGACTACATCAACAACATCAAAGGCACATCGAGTAAAAACCATTGAAGAAACTGCTTGTGATGAGTCACAATGGCATATTGCGCGATTGCCAAAGACATCAGCCAAGGCATGCTTTGCTCTGCAGGCTCTTACAAAGAAGAAGTGTATTGCAAAAATTGTGCAAGGCAACAAAGCAACAGCAGCACCAACTTACACAGGCAACATGAACAATTATAAGAAGAATAGGATTGAAAAGATGCAATTCTTTTTCTGCAATGATGACATTGAACGTTGCGTGAAAGGTTCGAAGCGAAAATGGGTTCTTTCAAAACCTGAAGTACCAATCATTTGGCCTGTCAAGTTTAGAACAAATTTAACACCAAAAGAAATGATGGACCTTCAGAATGCAGGATTCCGCCTTCCTGAGCGTATTGAAATCTCTCCAAAGAAGTTGTTTGGAGACCATGACTTACCTCCTGATTTGTTAGGATTCCAAGTCCTAGCTTTTCCAATAGACCATTCTGGTACAAGGTTTGGGAAAAAAATCCAGAGGAATCCTAATGCGCCAACAACTAAATAGGCAAACAACTGTGCTTCTATACTTATTTTGAAGGCATCTGTTTGTCATGTAAGTATGATACCTCATCCTGGATTTGGATGCATCATAATGCTTGATTCAGGTGTTCCGCCTAACATTGAACAGTATGTACTTACTATAGGTTCTTTTCTTAAATGCACCTGCCCAAATTTTAAAGAGATGTCAACAAAGGCACTAGGGAAAAGAGGGTAGTGGGCTAATTGTAAACATCTGTATTTCATATTTCTTGTGATATGCCACCTAGAAACAACAACAGATGTCTTCATTCATGCTCCAAGTTTGAGTTTCAATGACATTAAGCGTATTCTTGAAAGTGGAATTTTGAGGTGCAGAAGTATTCCATAAGTGATTGAGATTAGTGACCAAATGGGTTGGTTAGTGATGAGACAAACTTAAAAGTGCTTTTTGTAATCAAATTCCTTTTATATATGTGGTGAGACAAAAGGGCCACTACTTGATGTATAATATCATTGATTTTGTTTACGTTGTATTTGAATGTTATTCTAAACATTTTGTGAACTTCTCACATAATGTTATAATAGTTTTGTACACTACATGTGTTTCCTAAAGAAAAATGACATTTATATTGGGATCCAAAAATTCATGAACAAGGTGGAATTCTAAAGATCTTTGAAATTTTTTGAAAAGCTCTGAGTTTCATAGACTTTGAATGATTGTAGTGCAAAGTCAAATTTTAGAAATTTCTGCATCTCATGTATTTCACTTTCTATTTCTATAAATTTATTTATACACCAACATATTTTTTAAGAGATCAACCAAGTAGTAGGTTCCAATTTTGTATTAATTATTTCTAAAATATTGTATTTCACACAGTCATAGGTCCACGGTCATAGGTCCACAATTAGATGTTTGAAAGCACCCATCTACATGTTATTGACATATTTTCAAATTTTCCATATAAAATTGCAACTTTGCCTAAACCAAAAAAGACTGTCTTCAAATGTCCTAACTCTAAACTTTCAGATTTCTATACTCCCCGCTCCCAACTCACACTCCACGCTCCCGCTTTGCGCTCGCATACTAGCTTCGTTGGATTTGACCTTCATTTAGGATACTATGCTCAAATTGACCTCTAAAGCTTCCATACTAAGTTTCAAGTTTATTTTTTTTATTTTTTTAGAACTTACTTAGTTAGCTAATAAAATCTAATTAATTTATAATTTAACATAATTAACTTTTTAATCACCCATCAATTAATCCACATTAATTATCAGTTGTCCCCTTCAATACTTACGATAATTAGTTTCCCTTTATCATTCTAATCTCAATTTAGAAATAGATGAGCTGTAGATTGATTTTTATAATGAATGAACCATTGATAAATTTCAATAGTTTTAAGTTCATTCATAGAAAGGTGTGGTTGCTCTATGGATAATTTGCAAGGGAAACTAAAGTAACCCTAAGTTGTGCACAATTGAGAAAAATGGGAAATTCCTAACTCAAACAAATATAATAGATATGAATATTTTTTATTATATTTAAACCAAGGATGGGCAACTTATCAATTGATTCCTGAATCCATAGCTCTAGCTTTGCTCCCTAATCTCCTAACAATTCCACCAACCGCTCTAGTACATGCTCCAATTGATCTTCCCACTCATCCAATTATCCAACAACTTCCATTGATTCTTTCACCTTTGCAATTTAACGTAGGCTTTCCTTCAATTTAACTCTTGTTATTATTTTCTCCCATAGCAGATTTCTTCTCTGGTTCACACTCTAGCCTTGAATAATCCAATCAATTGCAAAATTTACATTTCTTCACTTCTTTCTTAAAATATACTCTATCCATTCTTGCATCACTCATTTTCAGTTCTATTGATTTCAAACTCTAGGATCACTCTCCATAGATCTCTAATCCCATTAACTCTATAGGTTAGCCTTCAAATCATGGCATAAAATATTCAATGGCATCCTACTCATACTACATCGACACATCCCATACAATTAGCTCATCCACTATTGATAATACAATTATAACCTACATACAAACATGCATTCACATCCAGTTACAACAATAGAAATTCCTCACAAGATTGAATTCATAGGCTCAACACTCAGCACAATCACACACTCACAATTAATTCATACCATTTAGCACACTCAATCATTCACCTCACAATAGCAAGAATTCCAATTACATAACACAACTAAAAAATCACACACACACAATCTTCACACAATTGATCACAACACTTTTACAATGATAATTCCGCATTATATTTCAACATATTAAATTTACAATTGTTTCCTATTCCTTTCCAATTCCACTCCGTATCATCTATCGACTCAGCACAAGTAAAATAGACACCAGCACTGTAGGTACTATGTTTCTCTCACATACTAAACTCACACTGAAAACAAAATCAATTGCTCACTCCACTACCGCCGGCCTCACCACCGCAGGAGCTCTAGATCCCTCTTTGAACTGAGACTTTCCAATTCCTTGACAATTGATTTTACCTGCTTCACAAGAACGGTTCTAACTGCCACTATAGCTCACACTCCATTCATCCGTTTCTATACATCCATTGATAAGATTCCATAGTAAAGCCCTTGCTAATTGGTGATAACCAAGTTTTAATACCGCAAATGCACTAGTACAATAGAAAATTGAAAAATTAACAAAATATAAGCTATTATACACTTCTTCCCTATAGATTCTAATACTACATGAGCCCTCAAAAGATAGAGCAAGAATTGAGTTAATGAATCCCAACATTGAAAAAGGCTTGAAGATGGTGTTGTGGATAACCGGATGGAGAATTTGTAGACAACAAGAGATTGATTGTACCTATTCCAATAGACTTGTAGGTTGAATTGCGGTGTGTTCTTACTACTACGATGCCGCCTCTAGGCTCCCAAATCTTTGAAGTTGATTATAGTAGCTCGACTTGCTTTGCTACAACATTAGATTATCCTTTCTAGGGCGCCTTGTGCTTACGTAGGTCCATTGTATAAATTAGTTGGTGATCTTCCAAACCCTTCAAGCCCCATAAACAAGTGGACATGACAATGTTCTAATTATTGAAGCAATAATTGACTTTCTTAAGTTGCTATAGTGAAGTCATTTAGCGATCTCTATTCACAATGTCTTCTTAGAAAGGATTAGTAAATTGCTAAGTAGTAAATTTTGTTAGAATGCCATGTTCCTTCATTATAGCCAATAATCTAATTTTAGGGTTCCTCTTCATGCCTTTTTTTAAGCTCTTTATTGCATTATTTTTATGTTGCTTTGTTGTTTGTCCCTCCGCTGCCTTGCATCCTCAAATTTACATTAACAATCCAATCAGGTATGTTGTACGATTTCATTGCTAATTTTTTAATACATTTCTTTGGTATGACAACTCATATATTTGTTGTTGTAGAGTTGTATAGTAGCAATGTCTCTTATAATAGCAAAACTTTGGTATTTGACCTATATAAAGTATATTTAAAATTTGAGTTTTGTGATTTTTGAAACCTATGCATGTATTATTAGTTCTTTGTAGCAATGGTGTGAAATTGGTTTGTTAAGAAGATGTCTCCCAAGGTGTTTAGAATGGACAATTTATTGAGTAAGTATTTTCAGTGATAGATGTTGGTGATCTAAGCTCTTTTTTCTCTTCAAACAAAAATGACATTTTGTAGCAAATGTAGAGCGGAGTTTCTAAGAGCATCATCAAAGTGGTGTAGTGAGTGCAGAGTTTCTAGAAGACTACATGTTGTGGAGGCCAAAGAGAATGTTGCAAATGTTGGAGGGATAGAATCAGCAAATTGTTCAAATTTCCATCTTTGAGTATTGCTTCAACTTCCAAATTTGACACTTGATGATAAAGTGTATGGATAGAGACTTAGAGGTCTTCTTCAAGACATTGCATGGAAAAAGAGTTTCTTGAAGAAACATCATTGCTCCAAGAAGTAATACAAGTAATTAAAAAAGAAACAAGAAATTGTCTACAATTGGTTTATGCCTGGTAAGAATGAATTTGTTGATGAATTTCTAAATTCTCCATCACTACAATGGAATTATCAGTTTACAAAGAAATTGTATAGTTATAGTTATAAAATGCGGTCATTTGTTGACATTTGATGATGAAATCCTGGAAGATGGTATCAAATTGTCTTGGAGAGTAGGTGACATTTTAATACATGTTTTTGAAATTAAAAGTTATCAAAAAAGACATAGAAGTAATCCTGTTAACCAAATACTTTAGACACTTTTGGAAAATTAATTAATTACAATGATTTATTATGATATTGGCAAAATCAGATAAAGATTCAAAGCATATACTTTAATATACAAGTACTCAAGAAATTGAAGAAAATAAGCTTTCAATAAGGAATTATTAATTTTGGAAAGATAGGCATTTTTATACAAACAAGGAAACTAGAAGACATCATAATTAAATTAGTACATAGTAAGTAATTAAATAAAAGGTACTAGGAGGTAGTTAGGGAATAGTTGCATAGTAATTAGGAAGTTAGGGTTTTTAGGAGAGGACCTATGGCCATTAAACTAAGCGGTTAGGAAAATTAGGAACTTCCCTATAGCCACGGAAAACTATAAAAGGGGATTATTTCCCATTGTAGATTATTCTTCCAAGTATCAATAAAAGACCAACTTTCAAATTCAACGCATACAAAGAAAGATTATAGACTCACAAAAGTCTCTAAGGACTTAATGGTACAAAAGCTTAGGGAAAGAAAGTGGTTTTCAATTCCTAAGGCTCAAAGATTAATAGAAAAAGAATTGAACAATGAAAAATTAGCCATAATGCTTGCCTATATGACATTTGTGGAAAGAAGAGAGGAGCAATGTTTATAAGCATCCCTACCTATCATTACAAGGGAATTGAACCTATCAAAGGGCTTTGAGTGTTTTTACTAATTTTAGTATTGATTGAAGTGAGTATGAGGTTGTCCACATCTTCATTCCAACCACATAGGACTACTAAAAGTTGATAGTGGCTATTTTTCATGTGAAAATTTGCAAAAAGCATAGCTAGCCATCCTCCTTGACTGAGTTAAGAAATTGTGGAGATGGATTGGACAATCATAACAAATTTTTGAGCCCATCACGCAAATCTTGGCCCAATTAGACTTGAAAAGTCTCTTTTCCAACTAAACTTTTACAATATGAAACAATCCATTTTGGGGTTCAATTTTTTTTCTAATGTGCACTTCCTGGTGCAAATATAGCAGAAGATATCATTGGAGAGCTTGTTCCACGGATCTTGGGCCTAAAAAAAGATGAATACCAACTAAATTGAAGGATACAATGATACATAGAGCAAATTTTTGTATTTCTAGTGAATACAACATTTTGAAGATCTTCTTGCATGATTGGAGTATTTGGCTCTTTGCGGCACTTGACTTCAGAGTATTGATGTTATTAATTATTTTCTTAACAATGGTGTTCTTGTTGGATATATGTGTTTTGTGATTTTTTTAGGGAACAACACAAGATTTGATTGATGCAACTTGCATAAGAGGAGGGCTCAACCCAAGGTACGCAATTCTTATATTATACACAAAGGTCATCACTTGGGTCATCAACATTAAAATGGTTTAAAGGATGGCTTTTGTAAAAATTATATCAAATTTTAAAAAATTAAAAATGAAGTGAAGACTAAATTTAAAAAAATTAAATGTAGAAAATTTTGGGTTGCATACATAATAGAAAAAAAACCTACAATATATATGAAGAATTGAAACACGTATGTATAATTTTAAAAATTCTATACAAAAAGTTCCCTCTAATTAAAATTGAATTTTTATTAAAAAGCCCCTAAAGTTTGGTAGCTTGGTCTATGATACATGTATAAAAAAAATTTATATAATGAGATTTTTAATGCTATAATTCAATGCAAATTTTGTGTTGAAATTGACATTTTTATATTATTATATTACAAAAAACATAAACATCATGTAGATTGTATTGACAGCATCAAGTTTTTTTTTTAGTGGCAATTTATAAAGCAATGAGCATGTTTGGAGCTATTATAAGGTATTTTATCAGCAATTGTGTTAAAGATCATATTTGACTTTGAAGTTGAGGTGTTTTCTTAGGTGTAGTAATTGAAGCAGTAGTATATGTGATTGAAAGATTGGTGAATTAAAATGGAAAGATAAATCCCAGATGTAGTGTTAAAGGAGGTGAGGGGTATAATCTAGGTTTTGCCTTTTCTTACAAAACCAAGGAAAACAATAGTATAGAGGTTCTTGTAGAAAAAGATTTATGCAATCTATCGTTTACGTGATTAAAGTCACTTTTCAAATAGAATAATATTTTTAACTTAAAAATACTTGGTTTTAGTTTTGTAATCCAAAAACACTTTTATTCCCAAGGTTTTGGAATTTTATTCTCAGTCCTTTACCAATGTATACAGACATAATGTATGAAGTCCTAGTCCTATATAGTGTTCTAAAAGGTAGTCAAATAGTTTGGTCAACACTTCAAGTTTGGTCAAATCATCTTATGCAATGTATGATCTAAGACTTAATCAATTTCAAGATAATACTTTGAAAATAGTACACATAATTCATTAATTACTCTTTTTTATGTATGTTGGTCAAATAGTCTAGTAAGTGCTTGCCGTGAACAATCTTGTTGCAAAATGCCAAAGTCCGTCAATTCTAGGTCAAATTGTCTCAGTTTGTGTAGAACATGCAAGTTTAGGTATTATACCAAATTTAGTCTTTCAGTCTTTTTCCTTTTGCTTTTCTCCAATTCTTTGAGGTCAAATGGTCAAATAGTCCACTTTCACACAATTAGTTCGTTGTGATTCGGGTTTTGATGAAGAAAATTGAGTCAAGCACTAGCGGCTCCTCCTCTAATCCTACACCGCAGCACTTTGTTGACTGCAAAAAAAATTTCCTTCCTTCTTACTACTCCCATACTTGAGAGAATTTGGTAGTGTTGAATCTGTTTCCAATTTGGCTTCTCCTTCTAACAATCTGCTCTAATTGAAACCTAACCTTGCACTGACTAGTTGTCCAAATTGTCTTCAAATTGGAGCTTCTCTTCTTCCGAACAAAATGTTTTCCAAACAGAGCACAAATTAGACTATCTTCGATGTTGAATTCAATTGCAGCACTCTTCCAAGCTCCCAATTGTCGAGACAATCAGGACGATTTCCAACCTCTCAATCTTGTTTGCAATTCAGTCCACAAAACAAGGCTACATTTTGATTTTCACAAAAGGATTTGGATTCACGAATCCAAAATTTTACAAAAGGAAAAAAATCTAGATATAGTCTCCACTATTAACTCAAAGAAATCACAATGTCAAAAACTTGCAACAAGAATACACAAAAATTATAAGCAAATATATATATATATATATATATATATATATATATATATATATATATATATATATATATATATATATATTGAAATTATATAAGAACTTACATATGAGTTGTTTGCCTTACAACTAAATTTTTAATTAAAAAAATTGAAATTTATAATGGTAGTGGTGACCTGTCACACTTTATTTTTAAAAGGTGTGATCCAAAGTCACACCCCATTCATCCTTTTAATTTTAAAAAATAAATTCATCCATCCTACCTAAATGTCTCTATTCACACTATTAATTAACTTTTAACTTTAAAATTAGCTTTATTTCTATTTTTTTAAATAAGAGGCCCCTAATAGGTCCCTTTTCTCTAAATCCACTACTTTTTCTTAAAAATTTCATCTACATAGCCCCCTACTTTAGCCTATTAACGTCCCCGTCAATAGTACTTAGGTCTTTTGTTTTGTCCTTGGTCTTGTTCTTGAATCTGCTTTGCATATGTTCTAGCTGCTATCTTCTCAATATTAGGATTTTCTTCAAGTAATTTTGAGTTGTTGGTGCATTGGTTTGCCAACCATGTTGTGATGGGCTTGTGTAGGTTGGTTAATTGATAATAGTTGGATGGGCACCACAAAAGAAATGAACAAGAGCCATGACTTCTAGTACTCGGAACCATCGAATGCTTTCATATTGGATTTTGGTCAGAATATGAAACTCTAGGCATAATCTATCAAACTGGTTGACACTGACGATAATTCTATAAGTCTCACACATCATCTTCAGGAAATCATAGAAGACTGTTGTTTGAAAATATACTAGATCTGTGTGTATAATATGTTCCTTATAAAAGGATCCATAGGCTTGAGCACACTATGTTATACTATCCATTACTCCTAGTATAATCTTCCAGTTATATTCTATAGAATCAATTGTGGCTTTAGAATTACATTTGTACCTTCTCTTAAATGGACAAAAGCGGTTATTAGTTACCACTACTATTGATGGGGGGTTTTGCCATCTTGAAGATATATACCAGTATACTTGGTCAAGAGGCTCATATTCAGTGACTGATAACCTATAGTCTTTAGCGAGCCATTCTAGGGCTTTCCAAGAAAGAATTGATCTTTCTTTCTCCATATTATCATACATGTGGTAGTACTATCCCAAAAATTAATAGGTAAGAGGTGAATCTTGAACTAGGGTTTTTAATGTAATCCAAGATGTTGGCTGATAGGATGTAGGTGGTAGTCCAAACATAGATGTTTCTTTGACATTGTTAAGCATCAAACTCCCTTTTCCAAAAGCATCCAAGGTCTTGGATAGTCTGATACAACTGCTCTGGAGGTTGTATAAATAGTAGCTGGTAGTCATCTCACCTTTTTGTGCAACAACTTCACGATTGGTTACTACTGTCAATAAGGAAATGATATCATCCTGATTCTTCATATGCTCTCATAAATGAATCAATTCCGATTTCCACTACTCTCGGATTTTTCTTTGGGCTAAGAAATCAGGATTCGTTTGTGTATGTTGGTCTACAATCCAAATCTTTCTTTTGGATATATCCAATAAATCTTCATGTCGATGTTGACTCAGTTCTTTTTCCAAGTTTATATAATATATCAACGTTGAGTGTTTACTATTGAATTATTGTCTTTTCTTTTATTCTCCTAACTTCATGATTATAATGAACTAAATAAGTTGGAAAAGAGCTCATAGATTTTGTATTCACATTGATTTCAAATATATTATTATTATGCTTTCTTGGATTGTATAATTCATTCAGAAAAGTGAATTAGGATTGCCTTACATGTATAAGTGTTCTTTCCTATGTATTATGTGATGTCAATTGTAAACGAAGTGTTCGTAATTGTGAAAGTTTGAGCAATCAAGAAACTTGTGTGAGATTATGAGAGATTTATGAGCAATTAAGGAGACAATGTTGAGAGATCATGAGAGATTGCATTGTGTGGTAGATACGGATTAAAAAGTTCAAGATTGGACGAGAGATTCAACTTCAAGATTAAGAATTTGGAAGATTTATTGAGTGACATTTGAGCAATTGTTGTTGAGAGTCTGAAATTCCTTATGAAGTTTAGTGATTGTTCTAATATTACAAGAGTTTGGGAGATTCTTGTAATGTTGCACCTAGTGTTTAGAGTGAGGTTGTAATCTTGGATTGATCAAGAGATTTTAAGTGCAACTTCAGAGATCAGAAAACTACAAAGCTTGCATGTGTATTTTGCTACTATAAAAAAATGTTTGGTGGTATTCATCTTGCATGTGTATTTTGAACTAATTAATTGGAGATTGAATTCCAAATCTAAAAAAAAATGCTAATACAAAATTTCAACCTCATATTTTTGCACACTAAGACAATTTGACGTAGAATATAGAATCGTGAGGTATTATACATTAATTGTGTTATATAGGCTCTATAGTATTATACATTAATTGTAATATATAGGCTCTCTTACATTTTTAAGGTAGAAACATCTTCACCCCTATTCTCCAAATGTAATGAGCCACAATTTTCACATCTATATTTGGCATGCCTTCTAACTTCTTGTTTCTACTTGAATACTCCAGATGTGATTTATATATGGTGTGTTGGTTTTGTAACTACTTAGATTTTGTAACTAACTACTTAGATTTTGCAAACCTTGATAAAATAGGATGGAGGGCTTGGAGAATATTTGGAAAGCTCATAGTTTTTTCATCCACTTTGATTGTATATTAAATTCTTGATAATCAATGTTCTAAGCTACAAAATTTTCATATTAGATTTAGGCACATTTGAACACATAAGTATATGATTTCTTAAACTTTAACCCCTAAAGTTTCTTGACTATTTCCTATAAAAAAAATATCCCCAACTACCACTTTCTATAGCATTGAAAATAACTAAAATATAAATATATTTTTCATGTATTTTTCAAACTTTCAAATGTGCAATTTTGATTAGACTACTACATGAATTCTTGGGAAAATTTTAGACCATTTGATCACATAGATTCCAAGATTTTAATGCTTGAAGTTCAAAGTAAATAAATTTTGGGCACTACCAATAAGGTGAGCATAGTCTGACTCAACTTTGGGAACTTGGACTGTTTGCTAGGTAGTTATGTTAGTTCCTTACATGCCAATGTTCAAAGAAAATGGAGGGGTCTAACAATTTACACTAGAACTCTTGCTAATGGTTCTTAACAAGTCAAGTTTTTTAACAGGTTAGTCACATTTTCTTCCCTTTCGCTATGATCTGATCCCGTATCTTCGCTGTGCGCTGGAGCATCCTGCTCCCAGTCCGTTGGCTCTGCTACCTCAGGGGGCTGCTCTACCCATCTGTTCCTATCTGCAATTGCTGGACTTGGTCCATCCCGTCTCTCAGGAGAAAGGGCAATTGGTGGCTGGAATGCCATGGGTTGCTCTTGTGGGAAATATGTAACATCATCACCAGTCCCAATGGAAAGCGACATAGTCGGTGGATGCCACTCGAGACCCAGATTTGAAAGCCTACGCTGCTGGTATATGGTTTGGTAAGGATCACCGTAAGGAATCATGCCTGCAACACCAGATTAGCAACATTAGAGACAGCATAAAATGAATTACTTGCTACTTGAAACTTGGTTTTCATGTTGCTCATAAACAATCGGATGATACGAGTCAAGTTTTGATATTGAAAACGAAATGTCCACTTCCATATCACGTCAGATTTCACCGAGGCCCACTCACCAGCATCACAGAGCAGATCGCGTAGGTTACGAAGATGGGGTGGCTGCTGAGTTTCCTGCAAAAAAAGGCAAGAGATTCGATGGTCACATCCACAACAAAGCCGATCTACTCACATGGCATCATTATATCCTAGGACAACCCGCATCCGTATCTGAGGAGGATAAAAATACATGTCCTCTGAGATCTAGCCCTAACTTTCAAAACCTTGCCATCCCCGAATCAAACTAATAACAAATCAAAAGATTCTCTGAACCGAATTCTTACCACATCCAAGACATTGCCATGGAGGTCGCGCTGCAGAGGACGGAAATCACCAAGGAAAAACTATCACAGCACACGGAATCATACACACCTCTTCAGTAAACTTCTTGCACAATACCCGTAGCCATACAACCTTAAGGTGTACATTACAGGCTTCAAACGGCAACACAATAAGGTGGCTTTGGACAGAAAAGATCGATAAAATTAACAGCTCAACGTGTGTCACCTGATCATACTTCACGTACTCCTCAGACATCTTTGATCCAGTCCCAAAAATGTAAATCTGGCCAACTTCATCAGACACCACCAGGGATGTGCCGTCCCTGCAATTTGAAGCCACAGAAGAGTTACAGTGAAATACTCGGCTCCAAATAAAGAGAACAGATGAGCATCCATACAAGCAAATTCACGTTATAAAACGGTTCATCTGGTAAAGCCAAATTGAGGAAGCCACACAAGAGTTACAGTTCAGTACACCAGAAAGTTTTGACTAGTAATGGTACACCAGAGAGTTTCGACTAGTAATGGTACACCAGAGAATTTAAAATCTATTCTCAAATTGCATGAAACTAGCCAAGCCAAAAATTTCAAGACTAGAAAAGAACCATACCCTAGTTCAGAACAATACCCTAGTTCAAGACTAGGTAACTCAACGACAGTTTCTCACTATTCCAGGCAAGTGCGCTTTCCTTCCTTGGATAGAGTTTATTTATACATCCACCCCAAAGCACTTTCAAAGAAGACAGGGGAAAAAATACAGAACGTCTATGCAAAAGCAAATAGAGGTGAGCTTACGGAGAAAAGTTGCCGTCCACTAGATTGTACTCCTCAGTTTCGTAAACCTTGATGGGGCATCCTTCCCATATCTGCACAATGATCGACTGAGCTTAAGTACAAAGCTTCTCAAAGAGAAAAGAATCATTCCAACTCTGGAGGAATAGTAGAGTGAGAATAACTCACGTCCCAAATAATAACTCGTCCGTCATAGCCAGCACTCATGGCAATTCTCGGGTTGATGGGATGGACGTCTAGAACATAAGTCTGCACAACCCAACAAACGTCCAAATTTTAGCTTCAAATGAACAAACAGAAACTCAAACCAAACCAAATCAATTCTGAGGGTCGAAGTAATCCCTTGGGTGCTGCAAGCAGCAGGACACCAGACATGATCATACTCGAGAACCAATAACTGGTGACTCACCTGTTTATCGTGTCCAGTGAGTGAATGCACCAGACTACCATCGGATGCATTCCAAACGCAAATCCTGTGATCTGACCGAATGGAAAATCAAGCACTATATCAGGACGAAATAAGATACAGCAAATAACAAAGTCCCATGCATGCATCTTGTTGCAGTAGTAGAGTTCTGAGTTGATGCAGTGTGGGGCTCAGCATAATGTTCAACTAGCAGTCATGGAACAAGCCTCACAATATTATTCACCGAAGTGTTCAACAGCTATCCAATTGTCAAATTAGAAATAACTAAAAGAGAAATTCTTCGTCGAAATAAGTAAACTCACACCAAACAGTCAAAGCTTCTGACTATTCCATCATTATGATATTGAAAATCCTGAACTCTTGGATCCATCGCAAGTATTGTGCAAAGAACTCTAAAATATGAAACAGAACTGGAAATCCATACTACGAAACATAAATCAAGTCTCTGGATCTAAATCGTCATAAAAGCACGTACCCATGATGGCTGCGATAACAAAGCGATTGTCCAGGCTCCACACTATCATGTTCACTCCTGGAGGCGTGGGTAGAAGCCGCTGTCTGGGTCCATTCCCTCGAGGCGGCTGGGGGGGCATGGGAGGAGGTGGAACTCGTAGGTGATAGGCCTTTTGCCATCTTCCGACTTTCACCTGCCAAGGACCAGAGATAGTACCTGGTAAGAGGGAAATAGAACCGAAGCGAAACAAGAAAATTTACACGATGCTACAGTGCTAAGGAAAACAAAAGTTCACTCCTCCTTCTCAAACTCAGGAACAGACGTTATCTCCATAAGTACACGTGATCAAATTAGAATTTATAAACCAAAAAAGCAAGCACAAAAATCTCTCTTAAACTGTAAATAAATTCACAACATTTTCCTTTATTCTTTTAAATAAACCTGCAGTTAGACTTACATATGATTTGGAGAAATGGGGCATCCAGATAATGGCCGTGCCATCTCTCGAACATGTGACGATGCTGTCAGGGGAAAGACTGCACATTCAACGCAGGAACGGTTATGAAACCTTCATAGTCTGGACGCATCCAAAGTCTGGAATCGTTGAGGTCTCCATGCTAAGAACAGAGTACTTTCACTAAAGCTCTACCAAAGAACAAAAGCGTTTCAAAAATAGCAATAGTAGAACTAAGGTTCACAATACTTATTCGTTTGCCAACAAAGTAACTCCAGCACTGAAATAGAAATCAGACTGACCAAGAATTTCTGAATCGTGTTGCATGCTCTTCCTTGGCATTGTCCCCAAGCAATGGCTTACGTGGAGCTGCACATCCACTTCATTCACATATCCAAGCAGAAAACACCTCAGATTTCAGCATACAAATTCGTTGTCTATCAGAGAGGGAACTCAAGGCTACCAATTTAAGATATCGACACTGCGAGTTGCACAGAACTGCACTATAGCTTTCAGAATACTAGAATGGTACCCATCACTCAAAAAACAAGAATAAGATTAGCAAAACTGAACTGATGTCACCACACACCAACACAACCTCTTTAGCAAATCTGAAGGACAATAAATAGGACAAACATTTTTGGCGAAAATATTCCAAATAACTATGCCCAGCCGAAAAATAAGATATTCAAACAGGCAAAGGAACAGTCCCTCGTTCCTAGAGTTCATACGCTGTGGATACCAAGATATTTGAAACCTCTTCATTTCTCCTGTCTCTGAAATTAAAATGCTCACCAAAGTTTTCAGTATGTCAAAATATTGTGTCCATGTTAATGGTTTGCCAATTGTACACGTGAGCCCTCTATGAAAATCGGCTGCAAGCTACGACATTGACAGAATGCTCTACCTGAACTGAACACAGTTGACGTCATTCTCGTGACCTATCAGACTGTCCATCTCATAGTTTGGTCGTCCAGTGACATCGTCATTCCACTTGCAAGCATCCCAAACCTGGTCCATACAGAGAGCAAGCATATTCCCGTTAAGACCGTCACAATCCACATGAACGATGTCTTTCACTCCATTGGAATAGATTCCAACACACAGCACCCACTCCGCAGTTCAGAAGAGCATTGAAGTGAAGTGATGAAAACTCAACTGATAAAGATTCCAATTTCCAGAATTGAAGGCAAGAAACATACCCTCGCAATTTTGTCAGAGCTCCCTGTAACAAAAATGCTGCCATCGGCATTGAAAGCACAGCAAAGAATTTGGTAGCATCCAGGCACCCTTGATGGTTGAGCAGGAACAACGGGCTTGGGAGCTGAAATGTTTACAAGTAAGGACCAATTCTCAAGTCAAACACATGCAGTATTCCAAGTGCAATGCGGTTTAACACTAAACCAAATGGAACAACAAACGGAAACTGCACTCAAAGAAACCAATGCATCCATTCAATACTAGGGTCACAGCTTGCCAAACAAGACATCAAGAAGACCTCCAAAAACACTAGAATAGTCAAAATCTATGAAGTTGAACATGCACAAATAAACTTAAAAACATAGAGGCCTTATAATATCAAACTTCCAGTTCGAAACCACATAATGACATTCGCAAGTTTGAAGGGATAGGCCTCTAATTATAAGTGACAGGCACAGTGACCAGCGGGACTGCTCAGCACAAACCTGGATTCAAATCTTTAGGGTTGGGCATATAAACTCGGGAATGCAGGGTTGAGTCAGAAGCATCCCATATGCGACACGTCCCATCATCAGAGGACCTGTCAAAGCAAAGCAAATAGACCCATCAAACAAGAATCTATACTTTGCTACATTAAAAGACTACAAATAACCAGATGAACAAATAAGGTTGAAAGGGTATCATTCAAACACACTTCCAACAGACTTAAGTGGACAAATGCCAGAAAAAAATGAAAACGCAGCCTAGTTTTGCAAGGTTGATCCGGATCACCTAACCCGAATCTACCAGACTGATCTAGGGCAAGGTGTAGAATCTTACGAGAGGAGGAGATGCTCACAGCCTTGCCGAGGACTGAAGGCTATTGCAGTAACTGAAGCAGTGTGACCACGGAGGACAGAAACTGGATTACCAGAAGGCAAAAACCACTGCAAGACAAAAAAAGGATAATCACTCAAAGCATAGCTTAAACAATTGGGATCCTCGCAAGACAAATAGTGCATAGTAATTTGCTCATAGCACTGCCTACTTCACATCCCTCTACAGAGCATCAGCTAACCCAACTAGGATGCCGTACCAAAACAATATATCATGAAAGATCTTCAGATGACAGAAGAAAATGAAATCAACGCCTCACACGAAACATTTCAACGAAAACCAGTTTAAAAGAAACTGCAAGAGCAAAACGTTCAACATCGTGTTTTCCAAAAGTTTGAAAACTGCCAGGACTTACAACACGAATGACAAAGTCATTTGAAGCTGAAGCAACATATTTGTTACGATTGCTCACGGCCAGGTCCGTTATGTCACCCTGTGCAAAGAAGGAATTTGAATATTGGTGTCAGAATGGATCAAAAAGAGACACTGAAAAGCAGTAGCAAAGGGAGAATTTTAAAAAAAAGTCATCAGTATAAAAATTAGGTTGATTTCGGAGCAAAATAACGCTAGAAAATGGTCTAAAAGAGCTCATGCCACAAAAGAAAATGGAATGGAACGAGTTGAATACCTCGTGGCCCCGACAGCTGCGAAGACAAAGTCCAGTTTCTGCCGACCAGAGCTTCACAAGTCGATCGTCGGAACCAGTTATTATATAACGCCCTGTGCCATCAAAAATGGCTGCAACCAAGCATCCATGGAAAACAGTCAACGACATCTTGCACTTCAACACTTCGCTCACACCCAGTAATTGTCAGCCCTCCATATTTGTATGAAAAAACAAAAAACTTTAACTGAATTCAACCTACACTCCGGAGCCTACTAATATAGCTTTCAAGAAGACCAAGCATCACTGACGCCTAGCTAGTGGTCAAGTACAGCTAGGGAAATTCAAAACGTCAGATAATTGCTTGACTTGCTGAGGCTAACGCAGCATGTAGCTCAAACGTACCACAGCTAACACTGAAACTGAAGCATATCTGCATATTGACATGGAAGCCACCAGACTCATGACCAACGGAATCAAGTCAAGTACCGCAGTACACAGCGTTGCGGTGTCCCCTCAGTTTCTTAATTATCTGAATTTGGTCCACCAATACGGCAGGCTTCACAGCGTCTTCAACATCGTTCTGGGGAAAGGTCTCTGCACCACATGAAGTTCCTGAACTCCCAGCGACTGCAGGTGCGCTGAAACGACCAGAGTAATCAGGCCGTTCCTTGGTAAATACATCCATTAAAAGAGCTGTATCACTGCAACCCAACGTCCTCGGACTCAGTCGCCTCAACTTGCAAGGGGCAAAGCAGAAAAGGCTTGACAAAAAAATTTACCCGAACAACACAAATTTCCAAAGCTCTCAACCTAGTTTCTCGTCCTAGCATGGTGGTTGAAATCAGTGATCATGCTTAAAGAGAGAATGATAACCGACCGCCCTCCAATGCCAAAATAGAAAAGAACATATCACTAAAGGGAGCAATTGATGTAAAGGTGCTTGTGGTGCCGCCCAATTGCACAACCCAGCAGAGAGTCACGCGATGCGAGAAAATTGAAAACGCTGGGAAGGAACACCATTCCATTCCAGGACACTCACAGCGATACACGCACCTGATCGGCTAATTCGATTTGGTTGGAGCTCCCCAGCATGAAAGAAACCAGCTCGGATAGTAACGATTCGGGTGATGCGCTCACCTCTGCAGTCAACCCCAATAAAAAAAAGGATTATAGCTTCTCAGTAAATTTTATACATCAGGGATTCAGAAGAAAATTGAACGAACGGTCCCATTGACAACAGGCCGTTCACTTCCCCTGACCTCATCACTGACTCCATTTCCGAGGCAAAGACAAGAAGTGCATTTTACATTAGAGGTTCGACCACAAAAGGTTTGATTATGATCTCACCCTAATCCTAAACCACTGAACCATGAAAAGCCTCTGCCACACAATTCATCCAAATAAGGGTTTATAATTCATCAAATTCGGGCCAAAACTTCTGGAATTATATGCATCCAGGTGCGCAGCAATGTGGATTGCACGTGAGATTCGTACGACCCTGACACTGTAAACCCGGTGCGTAGAATCATGGAGCCCACTAAAGTGCCTGTAGTGTAAAGTGCGGCGATAATTCTTGTGCTGAATCCTGTCTGACGTGTGTGCTTCGACTGAAGGGTAAAGCTACACGGGACCCAAAACCAAGAATAGTTGGAGATTTCCAACCAAGGCTCAGGTAACCTAGTTCGCTTTAGCAAAAGAGATGCGAAATTCGCCGAGGGGTGCAACCCCAACCCATCGTCACCCTACCAAAAATCTTTCCTCTCGTGGTTGACGAGCCTCTTAAAGCATGCCCATCTCAAGCTCAAAAGCTGCCATTGGATAGACCCACTGCCGCCCTCCGGAACGAGAGCAGCTGGAGATTTGTAACCTCGGCTTAAGTAACATAATTCACTTCACCAAAATCCTATCGAAATTCGCCGAGCGATGCAATATCCCTTCGACGAGCATTGGATTGAATCAATATCCCTTCGACGAGCCTCTTCAAGCGATTCCACGAGCATGCTTGCCCCAAGCTCAAGATTTCCACTGGATTGACTAAACGGCACTCAGCGTAGAAGGGATCGCTAAATTTCCATCTGAGGGATCACAAATCTAATTTGCAATAGTCGCTACATTGACTCCGCAAGCCCGCACGTGCATGAGCGCGAACGCAATATAAAAACTTCACAATGCACAGTGCATTGTAGACTCACAGTGCATACAGCATTTAGTTTATTATTTTTTAAACATTCCCCAATTGGATGTCTACTTTTGCCATTTGGAAGGTTTTAAGTAATATTTCGCCCCAAAATGTGGAATTCGTCCTGAAAAGATGGGCTTGTCACTGCATGGAAAATCATCCATTTTGGAACCGTGTGAATTGTTGGCTTAAAAAAAACGCAAAAGTGCTCATTGAAACCATTAATAGAAGTCCTTCCTTTTTAATACAAAATTTGGAGGCTGAATAGTTGCATATCTCTCTTGCATGGAGAGATAGTTTGTCATCCATCGACATCATTTATGGGTTGAAAGGTCAAAATTGGGATTCTAGGATTTCTTTTAATGTTGTTCAAGTGTATGTAAGATATTTTCTAAAATTAGTAAAGTGTCCACCTTTCACATGTGTTGAAAGTGCACTACCTTTGAACCAATGTAAAGAATACAATTTTTTTTCTAAAAGATGCAAATGGTTGAGAAGGAGCACCTTCAAGTTAGGAAAAAAGGTTTAACTCTTATTTTTTTGAATTTTTTGAATAGCTTTATTGTTTTCTAAAAAATCAAACATCAAAGTATTTATTTTCTTGGAAGTTTCCATCATTTTTTTATTTTTCATTGCCATTAAAGATAATTTTTTCTTCCCATGAATTTTTACAAACATACTATTTTGAATACTTTACAAGTCATTTATTTTTTATTATTTATTTTTTTAAATTTTATTCCAAAAGTTATAATTATCATTGAAATAGGTCGTTTTGAGGCAAAATCAACAAGGTTTTTTTGCAACAACCTTCAAATTTTAGGTATTAAAAGAAATTTGAATATGAATTAGGTATTCAGAATAAAATTTTATGCATAAAACTTCACCCGTAAGGAGCATTGACAAAACATTACTTTTGAACTTATAGCATCATGGTTTTGTAATTCATGAGTTTTTATTCACAGATATTTTTGGAATACATGTATTGACATTTTTATTTTGATATCTTCAAATTGAATCTTCCAAGAATGTAATATTTTGTATTGTTTTTAGCTTAAGGTATTTTGAAATTTTTTTTGATTTGGAACAAGCAAAATATTTAATAAACTAACCACCACCATGTTTTTACTTCATTGACTTTTCCATTCATAAGGTGGATACATCTTCACTTTTATTCTCCAAATGTAACGGGCCACAATTTCACATCTATATTGGCATGTCTTCTAACTTCTTGCTTCCACTCAAATACTCCAAATGTGTCTCATATATGGTGCATTGATTAATAACTAACTATTTAGATTTTGTAAACCTTTTTCTAATAAAATAGAATGGAGGGCCTAAAGGATATTTAAAAAGCTCAAAGCTATTTCATCTATTTTGGCCATGTGTTAGATCTTTAACAAGCAAGGGTGGCAATGTTCTAAACATTGAAGTTTCCAAGTCTTACATTTACATTCAACTTGGACATGTTTGGCCACATAAGCATATGATTATTTGAAACTTTAACCCCTAAAGTTCCTTGACTATTTTCCACAAAAGGTGTCCAAAACTACCACTTCCTATTGTATTAAGAATAATTGAAATATAAAAAAATATTTTTCAAACTTTCAACCATACGATTTTGAATTAGTCTACTATAGGAATTTTTAGAAAAAATTTACACCATTTGACTACACAAATTTCAAGATTATAACATTTGAAACTAGAATTAAATAAATTTTGGATCTTGCCCAATGATGTCAATAAATTTTGGGTCTTGCTCAATGATGTCAATAAAGTTTGACTCAACTTTGTGGAAAACAAGGTGCTATTTAACTTTGGGAACTTAGACCATTGGATAAAAAGCAATTTTTTTTCATTTTTAGCCAAACATTCATTAGAAAGGATTTGAGGGTATGGGAGGGCCATTTCAAGCTTATTCCCCTAGATTGTGAATGCAATAGAATATTTAAATAATAATAAAAATTTAAATAAAGTATTAAAATGATCAAAATATTAAAATATTATTTTTAATATATTGAATAATATTATTTGACGTGGCTATGGTGGCTATGTTAGATTGCTAATTTGATAAAGTTTCCATTGTTCTCTGCAATCCAGAAACTTCATATAAACCTACACAAGTTTTTAAAAAGCTCTATGGGAGATTAAAGAACTTTTAAAAATTAAGTACCAATCTTATCAAAGTAAAGTTTAATTAAAGTCTCCATTCAACTAAATTCAAATTCCATCAAGCCTACGGTTTAAATCTCTATCAAGCATTCAAAGCCTTGTCCAAGCCTCACTCCATCACATGGAGGTTTCATTCAAGTTTCTATAAAGCCTCATCAAAGTCTTTAAGAAATTATCTCTAAATTACCACCATATAAAATATAAACACTTGTAATAATCACTACCTAAAATGCGACACCTACATTTAAACCAAAAAAACATCCTAGCACCTAGTAGATATTAATAGTATTATTAATGATATTATAACATAGAATCTAAAAAAAACTAGTGTTGAATTTTAGAACATCTTCAAACAACACCTTAAAATTTATAACCCATTCAAACATTGTCCAAATAATCCATACATTAAATTAGCTTGAATTTTTCACTATATTTGGATACAATGTTTTGTTTGATATAGTGAGATCTCCCATTCAACCTTTGCATTCTAGGTCATGTTTTTTATATTGTTAAAAATCCCTCAACAAAGAAGGGTGTACAAACTTTATTTAATTTGTGGGATTTTGACTCGTGTCAAAAAAAAATATTGAGTTAAATTTTTTTTATGAATTTAAAAAAAATTATATATTGTTATTATTATATTCTATGACAACAACACATGTCATACTAGTACATATTGAAGTGCGTTGGAATCTTCTTTGAGTTATAGATAGAGTAAAAGTTATTTATGCTAATAATAACAATAGATATGTTCAATTGATTTTTTATTACTATATTTAATGACAAGAACATAGGACATACTAGTACATATATGGAAGTGGATTGGAATTCTCTTTCAATTATAGATAGATTAATAGTTATTTATGTCAATAATTACAATAAATATGTTCAATTGATTTATTATTATAACAACAATTCAAGGCATACTAGTACATATAGAAGTGCGTTAGACTCTTCTTTCAGTTATAAACAGAATAAAAGTTATTCATGTTAATAATAACAATAAATGTACTTAGTTGAATTTTTACTATTATTACTATAACAATAACAAAGGACATACTAGTACATATAGAAATATATTAGAACCCTCTTTAGTTATAGACAAAGTAAAAGTTATTTATGTTAATAATAACAATAAATGTGCTTAGTTGATTTATTATTATTATTATTATATTCTATGACAACAACACAGGACATACTAGTACATATAGAAGTGCATTGGACTCCTCTTTCAATTATAGATAGAATAATAGTTATTTGCGTTAATAATAACAATAAATATGGTCAATTGATTTATTATTATTTTTTACTATGACAACAACACACGGCATACTAGTACATAAAGAAGTATGTTGAACTCTTCTTTCAATTATAAACGGAATAAAAATGATTTATGTTAATATTACCAATAAATATGTTTAGTTGATTTATTATTAATAATATTATTATTTACTATGACAACAACATAGGACATACTAGTACATATAGAAATGTGTTGGACTCCTCATTCAGTTATACACCTAATAATAATAGTTATTTATGTTAATACTAACAATAAATATGATTATGACAACAACACACGGCATACTAGTACATAAAGAAGTATGTTGAACTCTTCTTTCAATTATAGACGGATTAAAAATGATTTATGTTAATACTAACAATAAATATGTTTAGTTGATTTATTATTAATAATATTTTTATTTACTATGACAACAACACAGGACATGCTAGTACATATAGAAGTGCGTTGGACTCCTCTTTCAGTTATAGACGAAGTAAAAGTTATTTTATGTTACTAGTAACAATAAATACGCTCAGTTGATTTGAGTGAGGCAATTGCCTTTCCAGTGTTTTTCCGAGCCTGTCCCAAGCCCCTCTCCAGTTCACGCCTCGCGCCTCGCTCAATAGTCAGTACAAGTCTCGTCCTCGCCAGCCTGCAGTATTAAAGTCCAAGCCGCCGTTCACGCTCCCACACCCCTGCAGATTCAGCACGTTTCGCCGCCAACAATCATTCCGTCAGCAACTCCAATACTTCGGAATTCGCATTTCGCTTGGAGCGCAAGGTCGCGAGTCGCGAAGCACGTGACAATCACAGGTACCGTTGCATTAACTTACCGATCCCGGCGCAACTCCAGAACCTGCCGCCACATTGCGTTTTCCCAGGTCTTCTCATATCAGACAACCCTTGACGCACCCCATGACGCACTTGCTGAATTTCGCACACTTTTCCAATTAGGTCTCACGGTAGGTTCGCAGTTGCCTTCGGCGAGAAGCAGCTCCCAGTTTCATCTGACTCGTATTAATTAAGTTAGTATAAATAAACAACAGCCGCAGACACACACTACAGTAGTACTCCAAGGACTTGCTATCTAGCTTGCTTGCTTGTTTGAGAATCCTTAGCTTACAGCGCTGGTGGTCAATTGATTCCATGTGGTGATGTGCCTCGTTGACGTACCACAAATTTGTCACGGTTGTGTGTTGGAGATGCTATACAGGCTTTTGATGAGCTCTCGCAATAGAAAGTGAGTAGGATCGATCAGCAAATATCAGCTACAGTGAGAGGACTAAAGAAAGGTGGCAGCTCTTTATTGGTTTCCAGGCTTGCGGATTTTCAGAGCGACGGCGAGGATTCGCGGAAAGGGGCATGCCGTGTGTGATCCGCTCAAGCAACAGCGTAACAGCCCGGACTTCCGTTACACGCCCGTAACAGCGCCTTTTTCTCGATCGTTGGACAGTATATCAAGGCACGCTCTCCCAGGGGTTGAATTTAGTCATTGTAATCTTGCGCGATCAACTGAGCTTACATCGCAACTCTTCAGCTTCTGTTTTATTTTGCAGGCCGAAGATCGAGTCGCCGATCTTGTACATACCTAGGGTTTGAGGTTTTGTTGTCAATCTTAAGGTTGTGATTTTCGTCAAGAGAGGAATGGGAGGAGGAGAGTATCGGACAATGGAGGGCGAAGGCCCCCTGGTCAAGGATTGGTGGAGCCGTGCGTCGTCAAAGTCTGCTAATCAAGAATCGTCACAAGAGTCTTCACAAGATGAGGCGGGGAAGGCAAGTCGTTCGCAAGAAACAGAGGATCTGGCCTGTCTGACTGCTGTGGTGCCTCACCCTCAGCAGCAGCCTTCCCCTTGGCAGCCAGCCAAGTCCAAACCTATAGACATTCCAAAAAAGAGAACGACGCCTCCGCCGGTGTTCGAAGTTGCACAGGATAAGCGGTACTGGTATCAATAATTATACCAATTGCTCTGTAGTTCCGTACAGGCTTTTTGCAATTCTACTGCCTGGTGATGATCGGTTATTCATTTGTTACTATTTTTTCGTAAATACATTCTGTAGACGAAGTGTAAGAGAGATATCGTAGGTTTTGCAATACACTTGAATGAAGAGTATATATCTATCATAGAAAGTAGTACATTCTGGCTGTACATGGCGACATCAGCTTCAAGTGGAGATGGTGCTGGATTTGCTTCTGGTTCGTGTGGCTGAGTTAACTACTGGAGTTTAAATTAGGTTTTACGAACAGAGGTACGCATTTATCCATGGTGTAAGAATACAAAAGAGATTTTTGAAAACATGAGCTGAGGTACACACATGGTAGCCACATTCTAGTCGGGACTCCTACTTGTAGGGTAAATTTCTTATAAAAAGAAATTGTGTCTCCTGAAGGTTAGAGGTACAGGAAAGGTTTTTGGACTTGCTGCTCAGAGTGGCAGAGCTTTCATTTTCATTAGCAACAGCTCAAAAGAATTGTGGTACATACCCGTAACATTGTATTCTACTTATGTATGTAACAAGGATATATTGCACCAGAGTTCATGAGATTTTCTGTAGTGCAGGATGCTGATTTTGAGCTCTGATGTAAGTTATCATCAACTACTCCAACAGCACAAATGAAAAGTATAAATCTCCTGGATCGTCATGGTCGAATGGTACAGAAGTTAGCTCAACTGGTTGTGTTTTGGTCCCCATTGAGTGTGAACATGATGAGTTTTCTATACTTTTGCATTTCGTGAACTGGATGAGTGTGTGCGATGTGCTGACACTTAACTTGGGTATATACGGCTGGGACATCAGAAGTGATATTGATGTTAGCCTAGAATAATGAGGACTGTCTGATCCTTCACCAAATTAATACCAGTCCGTGTTGTGAATCATTCGTGGAGTAGGTAACAGGTTGAGAGCTGGGAGCTTTGAGACATTATTGGACATATCCAATTGGCAATTTGGAATGCGTGCAATTTGCCAGGATGTTGAGATCTCACGTTCATTCAATTAGGGAGTTGAGAAGTAGCTGGGTTCTCTCATAGAACTCTCTCCAACTTGAAAGTGACTCCTCTCTTTAGAAAGCATAGAAAGCAACACACACGGTAACTATCCCCTCAGAAGAGGCAGACAGCTCTATCAACCCACACACGCCGTCGATCTCAATTTTGAAAAACTGACCTCCAATGCCGTCGATCTCAATTTTCCAAATAAATCAGTCGCCGTTGATCAGCATCGCATGTTGAGAGATCTTGGCCATCTGCAGAGATTAGGGTTTAGGGTTTGTCTCTCTCTTCAAGTTCCCGGAGGTTAGGGAAACTTCTCGCTGACGGGGTAAGAGCTACCTTGGGTTGTTGGTGTTGAAGCGCAAGTATGTATTGTACATCTTCTCTTTACTACTGTTTTGAGATTTTAGAATTGTTGCAATTCTTTCGCAATTTTGAAAGCAAGGAAGGGTAAAACATTGTCCTTTTCTGATGGCTTGCTTTTGAATGATGTCTATGTTTGTGAGTGTTGAATTCAAGTTTGAGCGTACACTGTGTGGTGTTGTTCACTAGCTGACGTGAATTCGAATTGATGCAGGAAACGATCGATTCTAGGTACTTTCCTTTTGGATGTTCCGAAAGTAGATGCTTGAAGATTTTTGTTAGACTTCCGTCAGATATTTTAGAACGAGATATTGTTGCTTTGCTGTGTTTGCAGGTTAGGAACTGGCATGTGTCGGTAACCACAGTCTACGAAACAATTTGGTTACTTTCTTGTATTTTGGCGTTGGCTTGCTCTTGCTTGCTCCTTAACTATTACTGTAAACTATGCCTGCGCTTGTGTAACTATGCCTGCCCAACCTGGCTTTTGCTCGACAAACTGAAAATTCAAAAGACTTATGCATGGATCTAGCTTTGCACTGCTATTCAAATGCCCATATATCACCCATGAATTTTGGTATTCACCCTCCAAATCATCACTACATGAATGAACACTGCTTTGGAATAATTAGAGTTGAAAATTATGTTGTACCCCCATCCACCCCAAAATAGACAAAGGATTCAAAAATCAATGCACATGACGTATAAATGCCATACTACCATATCAAGACATGTGTGCTTGTTTCATAATTGATGTTGGTTTTCTATAATTTTGGGAGTCTTTTATTCTCACTATCACCTCAAAAAGAGACAACACATTTAAGTTCACAAACTCTATGATCCTAGCTCTATTGAGCATGAGTGTTATACAACCACTTATGTACGGAGTATTAGACAACTATTGAGTTGCGCTGGCACCAAATAGGTTATTGTACATAACCAGTTGTACGTTTTTCAATCAACCTTTAGATATTCATAATCCAAGGGTGTAGGAAGCAAGTTGAAAAGAAAGAAGGTTCTTAGTTGCAACTTGTAATGGCAATGGTGACAGGTTGCCAATGGGACAGTGCCTCGTTAACATCGAAAAGTAAACAAACAATTATGACTTCCAAATTAGCTACCATGACACCTAAACTTGTTCAATATACAGCCTTCTCTACAATGACATTTTGAAGTATCTAGCAAACTTAGCTTTGTCCTACTATACTCTCATTCTCATTTGTCCCACTTTTCAAAGTTGAGAGATCCCACATAATTTGTCTGTCAGATTGTCGAGGTCAGATGGTCCTTGTACAACAGCTCTGTGTGGACGTGTGCTTCCTTCCTTCCTTCCTTCCATGCATGCAAGTCTGTACCTTACATGAATCACAATGTAGGCTTAGAGCCCACAGTACTTGGCTGCTCTGTGGGCAGTGCACATCGCATTGCCTGTAGTATCACATTGTGGGGCTGAAACTAAACTGTATTGCTTTCATCTCATTTTGTAGCCTTCAATCCTGAAAACGACAACATGGGTACAAACAAAGTGTGCAATGAATGACTTTCTGTGTGTTATGGTGGAATGGAAGTACCTATTTCCAACAACTCCTGTGATGGTTTTGTAGGGTGACCTTGTTGTTGTTGATTGACAACACTTGTCTGGGTGCACTGTTTGTTGAAAAAGATTTTCTACTTGTACCTATCTCTTGTCTACCCATCTCTCTTCCCTCTTTGATTAGGGAGAAGTGCCAAAGGTACCTGGAATAGGTGAGTCTATGAGACTAGAATGGGTCCAAGTGAAAAATTCACATTTACACTAAATAAAACATTCATTTTTGAGTATTTTTGCATTTTTGCATTTTTGCATTTTTTTGCATCTTTATTTATGTTTGCATAGATTGAGCTCAATTTCTCAACAAATTTCCCATATCCTACAAATTGAAATAATTAAGTCATCAAAAATAGGTACCTCTACCTTACAACAAAAACAAAGAATGCACGTATTGCCCCACGACGTAGTTCCAAGGTTAATAAACTTTCAAAGCAAGTTCTTTTTTTTTTTTTGGGGGGGGGGGCATGATTGAATGGTTTGCGCACAAGATTGGAACAAGTCGATCAAAGAATTAAAGAACTGTGCTGATCATTGAATAAAATTAATTTCACCTGACTGTCTGTGTGAAGTAATCATATGCATACTGTACACAGAGAAAAGTCCGTCATCCATCAGACACTGCGTGCATTTGAACTTTTTGACCATATTGGCAATGATAATTTACTTTTTTAAAATTTGTTGGATCAATTGTGTGCATCATGAACTCTAGTCTGTGGTCAAACAAATTGAACCTAAAAATGCATTATATGACTATGAAATATAAAATTGAACCTAAGAACACATTATATGACTATCAAATATAAAATTGAATGCATTGCAACAAATATTTCAAATGGTAGGACATTAACCCCTAAAAGACCAAATGGCATTTTTTGGCAATATAGCGATTATGGGCAGCTCACTACTAATGGAGTTTTTATTTTTTTGGCTTTCAAATTTTCACACAACATATGTTTGAGGAGTAGCTTTAAGGCCCAACAATTTTCATAATTTTTGACTACATGGTCTAAAAGTTATTGTATGATATGTCATTTTTTGCATTCGGTAGGCAGGCCTAGCGGCAAAAAAAAGTTATTTAAAAATCACTTTTTTAAGAAAAAAAAATGAAATTGGTTCCCTAGATTTATATATACTTGAAAATCTTTAAATCATTCCATTACAATTAATGAGATGAAAGTTATGAGGAGTATTAGTTTGGGGTAGTTTGGGGTAGTTATAGATTTTCTACTCTTAGAAGTTCTTTATCTTACTCAATTTTAAATATTTTTGAAAGAAAAAAATTAAAAAAACATTAGGTTGAGATTGTTCATTATGATATTACAACCATTGGATTGGCATTTTTCAATTTCATAAATTAATTGTTAACAATTTAGTGTTTTAAATCATTCTCTACTTCTTTCTACTTACTATTTTTTTCCTATATGTTGTACAACTCCAAATAATCTGAAATTTTTCAAGCATGTATCCAACTTGCTTTGAAGAATGAATCCAAAGAGAAACCACCATTTTGGACACTTTTTCATGAAAATGTGACCTTGTGAAGTGCAATTGCTCAGGTTTTTGCAAGGACAAAAGAAAGTTTTTTGTCACTTCAAATACTAATATCTTGCAATCTATGTGGCGAAAATTTCTAAAATTTTTACCACTTCTTTACAAACCAATGATTAACTTTGAAATTAGTTTTCTTTCAAATCACAAATAATTTTTTCTTCAAACTTCCATAGTAACGTGTAGTATGTCATACACTACAACTTTCATATATGTACTTTTGGACTTTGTCCATTGATATGCTTGTTTGAATGAAAACGTTTCAACTTTGTACTTAGTTTTGTCAACCACACTTCATACACATGCCCATTTTGGTTTGAGGCAATGCAACTTTCAAATCCAGATACATGATGGGAAAAAATTATACCACTACAGTAGAACTTCTTTAGGTCAGGGACCTCTGACAAGATGACATAGAGAGGTTTATTTGTTTATAGAGGGTCATTTTCAGTCATAACCTTCAAATTTAGGATTGGTTTGACAAGATTATCTTAAAGAGATTTATTGACTTATAGAGGGTGTACTTAGAGAAGTTGTATTGTACAACAAAGGAGAGGTGCTACAGTAACCCATACCTCATGTTCAAATTCACCCTAAAAACATTGAAAATTGACTATTGGGAACGTACCCCATATTGGGAACGTACCCCATATTGGGAACCTACCCCAAACCCACTAGGCCACTTCATGTCCAAATTGTCCTTTATGAGTTTATTAGAAGCTACCACTTCTTTTTTACAAGTTTTTTTGTTTTGAGCCTTTTGTTGGGACATGACAACATGGACACAAATTAAGTTAACATGGCAATATGGGTTTCCAAAGAAAGGGACAACATGATAAAAGAACAGGAACCCATGTACTGAAAGGATGCAACATGCCCAAAGAACTGTACCCTAAATAAATGAAGGATTTTTTTTTTTTTTTTTTAAATACATGAAGGATTTCAGGGGCAACAAGTTGCATAACCTGCTGTACTAGGGCAAGTGGGGGCAAGCCAGAAGCACCATTTTTAAAAAAAAATTTAACACATGGACAATTTTCATTGATAAAGGAAACAGTACAACAGACTAGCGATTTTTTTTTAAAAGTACCACTTTTGTTCTGCACGGCATATAGGAGAAGGTCCAGAAACCAAGAGGACATTAAGAACCGCCCCTATAAAAGTGCTTATCCCCTAAAAGGACCATTTGTCCCCTCGGGGGACAATTTGGGCCCAGGTAGATTTTTATTGTCTCAATTTGTAGTGAATGTTTTTGAGATTTTGTGAGGTTGTGGAGTTTGCTAAGAGTTTTGTGAATATATAATTTTTGTTTCAATTGGTGCTTAGGAGAAAACGTTATGACACAATAAGCCAAAAACAAAAGTCAACGGGCAGTACAAAAAAATCAGAAAAAAGTCAATTTTTTTTTTTTTTTTAAATTCCTGAAACTTTATAATTTTGTCTACATTTGAAGCTTTGATTCATTCCATTTGGATTAGTTATGAGAAAGTTATAGACAATCTTAGTTTTTCGAGCAATCTAAGCATCTTTCTTGAAAAAATAACTTATAGGATTCATTTGTGAATGCAATTTTTACAATTTTCAAAAAAAAATTTAGACAAGGTTGGATTTGCTTTTTAGAACAATCTCACTTTTGGGATTATTGTATGTCAATTCCATCTTAAAGCTATTAATGATTTAGTTTTTCCTTCAATCTTTAACCTACTTCTACTTAACAATTTTTTAATGAGTAAAAATTAAGTGGATTTTTGGTGAATTTTTTTCCTTAGATTCTCAACTCGACTATTCAACATAAAAACTTAGAAAATCAAAATTAATAGTGCAGAAATTTTTAGTTAAAAGATTCAAAGCCAAAAAATCTAGTCAAGCAAGTTGCAAAAAAATTGTTTTCTTCACTTTGGATGCAAATATCTTGCAATCTATGTGGTCAAATTTGATGAGATTTTTACCACATGTTCTCAAACAAGTTAAGTACAAGATCCTACGGTTAGATTTTGAAAAAAAAACATATTTTCCTGGTTTCATAGGTGAACACAGCAGAAGCGATAGTTTTTTAGTAGTTTTTGACAAAAAAAACACCTTTGGGGCTTTAGGGGTTAAAACAGTGCATAGGGATGTAGAAATGGAAGTGACTTTGTTTGGTGAGAAACTGCCATTCCATGTGTGTGGTTTTAGGCTATTGAGCAGGTGACATAGGTCACTATCATGTGTGATTTTTGCTCACAATAAAGTCCTGTATTTGGTGAGGTCTGCAAAATGGATTTGAAATGTCAAAAAAAGTTGCAAAAAACATGTCTAAGGCTAAACCTCCTTCTACTAAAACAATTGTCAATCACTCAAAAATTCTTGGATTGATATGAAATTTTAACCATACAAATTAGACTAGTATACACAACTTTCCCAATAATATTTATTGGAAATGGAGACTATATGAAGAAGAAACAAGTAGTCGAATCAATGGAATCCAAAAATGTTGGGATTTTGAATTTCAAATTATTCTCAAACATTCAAAACAACTTGGATTGACATGAAATTTTTACCACGATAACTAGAGTGAAAAGGGAAGATTACCCAACAAAATTTTATTGAAAACAAACATTGGACAAGGGATATACAAGCGCTTGAAATTGCAGCCATCAAATGCAATTTGGTGTACTCAAATTGAACTTGTGAACTTTGATTGGCTTTCAAAAAATAGGTACATCTTGGATTGATCTGAAAATTTTACTAAATGAACCAGGAGAGAGAGTGAAATTTCTCAACAAATTTTATTGAATTCGGACATTGGATGCAAAAGTTATTGCACTTTGAATTGGACTTGAAACTATGTAAGGACATTGGGACATTTAATAGTTGCAATAAAACTTTATTTATCACAATGGATAATGAATGGAATGGAACGTACAATGGATCATTTTTAGACTCACTGGCTCCATTCAAGGCAATTTTGGGATCATTCTTAAACTCATTGGCTTCATTCAAAGGCATGTTTTGATTCATTACAATTGTACCTATGACCACTAATAGGGACATGGGCACTTTTAACTTTGGAAAATCATAACTTATTCATTCTAAGTCAAAAAAATTAAAATTAAAACGTGCAATGTTGCATTCCTCATTTCTCTTTCTCCCACAAAAAAATAAAAAGTCTTTGGGTCCATCCATTTTTGCATAGGAGTCTTTCTTCCCTTGGATGCATGCTTTCTGAGCTTGTTACCTTAGTTATTATTATTAGACTTGTCAAGTTTTCTTTTAAATTTTCTTGTTGGAAATTGAAAAGAGGATTTTAGTGCACCAAAAAATATTTTCTTTTTTCTCTCTCCTTTGTCAAGCTGTTGTGGTTTGGATGCTTTCTATCTTCTGTTTTGCAATGTAATTCATTGTTTAAAAAATATATATTTCATTTGGATATTAGAGTTAATTGTAAAGGAAATCCCAATTTGAAATAAGGATGTCAAACAAAGGTTTAACTATTAAACGCCTTGATCCTTTTTCAAATTATGTCACATTTCTACTTATATCTTTATAAAAATATATCATTTATTGCAATTTCATGAAAGTGGTCATTAAGGAAGGATGTCTTTTCAACATTTGAATATTACATTGGATGAATGAGAAGTTTGGTGGACTAACAATGCCTTCAAGTCTTTTGTTCATCCTCCAAAATGTGGATGTCAAAGCACTTCAAGATTAATTAAAAATAATACAAAAGAAATATAATACCAATGAAATTCTATCAGATTCTAGTTTGGTGTTTCAAGAAGTTTTGTCATATCTGATTTCTTCATTGCACACACTTTACAATTAACTCTACTGTATGCAAAAGTTATAAAGGGGCAAAGTTTTTGTGGTAGATGTTCTAAAATTGTTTCTTCAATAGAAGTAGGTATTGATTAACCCCTAAAGTCCTAACTTCATTTTTTTGGCAACATAGCAATTTTGGCAACTCACTACAAATGGTATTTTTATCTTTATTCTTTGGAATTTTCACACAACATGTGCCTAAGAAGTAGCTTCAAGGTCCAACAATTTTTATAACTTCTAATTGTATAAAAAGTTAATGCATGCTATATAGTTTGTAGAATCAACAGGCAACCTAGGCAACTAAAAAACCCTTCTTTAAGAAATAAAAATTTGAAATTGATTTTTTCTCTATATATAGGACAAGCTTTGAACCATTCCATTTTGATTAATGAGATGAAAGTTATGAAGAGTTTTAGTTTGTGGGTAGTTTATAGGTAGTTATAGATTCTCTACTCTAAAATAAACTTTGAAGTCCTTTATTGAACTCAATTTTCAATATTTTTGGAAAAAAATAAAATCATAGAGTGTAGATTATTTATTACAAAATTATCACCATTGGGATTGGCATTTTTCAATTCCATAAATAAATTGTTAATAATTTAGTATTTTGAATTATTCTCTACTTCTTTCTACCTACTATATTTTTCCTATGTGTTATACAATTCGAAATGATTTGAAATTCTTTAAGTATGTATCCAACTTGCCTTGAAGAATGAATCCAAAGAAGCACCAACAACATGGACATTTTTTCATACCATTGTGACCTTGTGAAGTGTAGCTACCTGGGTTTTTGTAGGGCCCTCCAAAAAAGAATTTTTGTCAATTCAAATGTTGATATCTTGCAATCTATACAACAAAAATTTCTGAATTTTTTTTTCACATCTTCTCAAACCAATGTATTACAAGATCTTACCATTACATGTGTCCCCAAATGGTGTTTTTTTCCTAAAATTTAGTACTTGTGTTAGAAATGGTAGTTTTGGAGCATTTTTGGTGAAAACTTAGTCAAAAAAACTTTAAGGGTTCATCCTTGAATGCCTAGTGAACCACTTCATTGGTACTATCCAACTTTGGGTAACGTTTTATGATAGAAAAAGTTGTTTTAGGAAGAATCTTTTTCTATGCAAACTAGATTGGGTTGCTTTTCAATTTTGTATTCAAAATTACAATCACCAAGGTCAAACAAAAATGAGAAGGAAAATGGCCCACAATATTTAGTACTTGCTTGGTGTTGGAAAGTGTTGAAGTGGTTCAAATTTACCGTTGTGGTGAGAGATGATATTTAATTGCTCAAAATCTGTTTCCGTATACGAGATTACTTTTTGTGTCACAAGATGCTGCAACTCTAAGCTTACAGAAAGTCAAATAATATCAGTTAACCCCTGAAGGACTTGGGACAGAGATGTAAAAACAATAATAAAAATAATAAATAAATATTACTTTTCGGGGCAACAAGAAAAAAATGAAACAAAAATAATTCTTAAAAAATTCAACCACACAAAAGTGTATAGTGAAGGCAGGCATAACTGATCAAATAAGGAATTTGGAACATGATGAGTAGCAGTGGAAAGTGAAGCAAATATTGCACGAGGTGCAGTGACATGAATGATGGGGATTGCAAAAAGTATGGCAATTTTCACACTGAAAGTGAAATTACTATGATTTTTGAAAGGCCAAAGTTCTTCTGGACCCATGGCCAATGCTTAGAGTCATCCAAAACTGCTCACTAATAGACTGGAGACTACTTACAACGGTGCAGAAAATATGGCATACTCTAATTTTTGTGACAGCCAGTCCAAGTTTACAGGTTCAACTTGAGTACACCAAATTGCATTTGATGGTTGCAACTTTAGGGGCTTGTATCTCCTTCATCCAATGTTTGTTTTCAATAAAATTTGTTGGGTGATCTTCCCCTTTCACTCTAATTATTGTCATAAAAAATCCATGTCAACCCAAGTTGTTTTGAATGTTTGGGAGCAATTTGAAGTTCAAAATCTTGACATTTTTGGATTTCAGTGAACTTTGGTGACTTGTTTCTTCTTCATATAGTGTCTGTTCCCAATAAATTTTATTGGACAAGTTGTGCATTCTAGTCTAGTTTGTGTAGTTAAAATTTTATATCAATCCAAGAATTTTTGAGTGACTAACAATTCATTTAGTAGGAGGTTTAGCCTCAAACATATTTTTTGCAACTTTTTTTGACATTTCAAATCCATTTTGCAGACCTCACCAAATCCAGGACTTTATTATGAGCAAAAATCACACATGATAGTGACTTATGTCACCTACTCAACAGCCTAAAACCACACACATGGAATGGCAGTTTTTCACCACACAAAGTCACTTCTATTTCTACATCCTTATGCACTATTTTAAGCACTTTTGTAGGGGTGGTTCGCTTAGTTTCTGGACTTTCTCCTATACTATTCTCTCAATAGGTTTTCTACCTTATTACAACTACTCACCTTTTGTAAAAGTCTATCACTATACATCAAGAAGCCATTGAATATGTGTTTCAAAATAAGAGAAGACCTACTCTTTATACAAATTAGGTGGTTGGAAGAAAAACAACCTATGTAGGATATGTAAATTAGGATTAGTAAGAGCTTCAACCACTCATAGTCAAATCAAAAGGAGAAATTGTGTTCAAGTAGAATTTTAGACCGCATTTAGGCATAGCAAAATAATTTTTTCAAAAAACTTTAAATTGAATTGATGTGAAAATCAAGCTAAATTTCATCTTCAAGAATCTTTTTGAGATTTAGAGCCTCTAATCAGAAGTTATGCACAAAGTTTAGAAAGGGGTTGGAAAGGACAATTTCTTTGACATTTTCAAACATCCTCTATAAATTTTGTCCATAACTTTTCTTGGAGGCTCAAAATCACAAATAGATTTCTAAAGATGAAATTTAGCTTAATTTACCAACTTTTCTTAGAAAAATGTTTTAAAAAAGAGTTATTCAATTATGCCAAAATGAAGTTTGAAGTTTGAAATTTACTTTGAATTAAATTCTTAAATTTTAACAATTAGTAATCAAGCTTTCATCTTCAAATTATTCCATACCATTTCATGATTCATGACAAACAATGCATTTCATGACAAATTCTTCTAACCTTCATTCTCACAAAATGTCAATGAAGTAATTCCTTCAATTTGCCATAAGAAATTTCTTGATGGTCAAATGATATATTGGTATTTGACTCAATGGATTTTATGTTTTTTTTGCAAACCACCTTTAAATATATTTGTAGATTTATTTGTCTAATCCTAAAGTTAGCAAAAAAAATTGGCATTGTTTTCTTTCATTAACTTAAATTGAGCTTGCTATCAAAGTACAACGTAGTACTTGAAGTTAGGAGGAATTTTTTTTGACCTTGCAAGACATGGTTTTAATAGACTTTAACTCCTACAATGAAATTTTTGCACTACACTAAACTTTTTTTCTACAATTCTACAATAGCATTCTACATCATGTTAGTTACATGTTTGCAACATTTCAAAAGTAAAAGGTGATTTTTCATAAGTTGCCCAAATTGCATAAAAAACTTTAGGCAACATAATCATTTACATTTCTACAAAGAGGCAATAGTCAAATTGTTGAAAAAGATCCATTCAAAATTGACTTAAAAACCTCTCCAAATTTTCAATTGATTGCTCATTGAGTACTTGAACCTTTAGGGGTAAAGATCTTTTAACAATCATGATTACTTGTTCTTATAGTCTATTTTTGTTAGTCACATATAGACAAACTCCAAGGAACATTACTTAAAGTCCAAGGATGAAGTTTGACACTTATAAGTCATGTGAGATCTAAGTTCAATTTGTAGGTTTTGTAAATCCATCCATGCCAAATTTTATTGTCATAAATTTGAAAGTTTTGCATTGAGTATCTCTTTAGTGTATATCCAAATCATTAAGGTAGACCAACCCATTTCCACCAACTACCCAATCCTGTCATCCTACTTTTGGCCCCAATTCCACCTCAAAAATCATTTAAATCCATTCATTTTTTGACAAAATTAATCAATGCATTATTTAATGCCAATAAGGAATAATGTGTCAAGCCTTCATTGGAGAATACTTAAACGCCATTAGATATATGGAAGGCAGTTATGAGTTGTTTATGAAATGTTTATGACTCCACTCTATGGGCAGTTTTGTAACCTATGAGTTGTTTATCGAACGTCTATGACTTTACTCTATGGGTAGTTTTGCAATTTCAAGGCAAACTACTTTAGAAATTCACAGAGATTACAATTTTCATTAGAAAACTCTAATTCCACTTGGGTTTGATTTGCAAAACAAGTGCACATCTCTAAAGAAATATGTGCCCCTCTTGGAGTTGGCCCAAGATCTTCATATTGCAAAACCAGGGTGATAAAATGCTTGACTACCTTCGACTGATCACTTTTTAGGCTCTAAGGTAGAACCACCCATTACTAACCATAACCCCATCAACAATCAATAGGGGGGTTGAAATTCAAGAGCGTCTAGGACTAATTTCCAAACATGAGTTCTTGATTTCCATCCATCAATTCCTCCATTCTCTTCATGACACAATTGCTTGGTTTGGAGTGTCAAAGTGGGCAAGAGGTAGTCTTTTGAATGAGCAGTTCTGGAGTAGTCTACACATTGGACATGGTTCCAGACCAATTTTTGCCTCCCAAATTTCATAATAATTTCAGCTCAAGTGATACAATTACCACCCCCCTCATTTCTATCTCTGCACCCATGGAGAAAAATATTTCCTTTGTTACTATACTCCACATCATGTCTGCAGTTGCTTATTCCGTCGGTTATGGGTGGTTCTACCCTAGCTTAGCTTGGATTTCATTGATCCTACTCCATAATTTGAAGTGGGCTGAGTTTGAAGAAGCTCCTGCTGCAGCACTGCTGCTCCCATTCTGCTTGGCAAGACGGACAAGCAGGTGAGGACAGGGACCGCAGATCAGAAGTACAAATCCCTCCATGGATCTCGTGCATATTTTCCAGTGAACTACTTTTTCCAGTCTAAAGGCATGTTCACACTTGGTGTTAGGGGTGATGTTTGTAATGTGAATCCAATGTAGATGTAGGTTTGAATTCATTTGGAAGACCTTCAGTAACATCATTCTTCAACACCAAGTGCAAAACATACCTCAAGATTGATGACCCCCAAGTGGAGCAGCACCATCTTCATTTTCCCCTCATCTATTAAGGTGGGTACACCTAAAACCGCCACTAATTGCTATTGAGCCTATTTCCTAGTATTGGATTGGTAAAAATTTCATATGTTCTTGTTGGCAAGTGAAAGGAGGTTCCAACGTACCCGAGAACGTAGCATTTGGATACGGTATGCAAAAGTTATTAAGGAACAAAATTTGGTTCTGAAAGCGTTTCTTCTACATAGGTACAAAACTGATTTTGGAGATGTATGTATGGTATAGATGGCGGTTTAAGGTCAAAGGCACATTTGGGTGTACCTACCTTATGTTAAGTGCAAGACTGTTATGAGCCTGTCACGACTTGTTGTCACGAAAATGGTCACGTTTTCATCTAGTAATTTCATCCAATAACTTCATCCAATAATTTCAACCAATTGTTTTCATCGTTCCGGTGTCTTTACTTTCCTGTGAGTGCACAATTGTGACTCTGCTAGCATTATACAAAACCCTAATTGCACTCCGGTCACACTTTCATCCCACTTTTTTCATCCCATGTTTTCATCACACCCTTGTCATATTGCATTGTCATTGCATTGCAACGGGCTCCATTCTCGTATTAATTTATTGGCTTGAGTTGGAGCTTAAATTATACCCTATCAAACCACACACTACCATTCAGCACACGTGAGTATTTCCAAAACTCATTAACCCCTAAATGATAGACCCATGACCATTGGTTTCAAACCTCACTGCCATCACTCAATTTGCTATCATTTTGCAACTAGATATGTATGAAAATTTTTATATTTATTTTTCAAAGATGAAATCATATGTCTTCTGTACTTCACAAAAATATTAGATCTTTTTGAGAATTTTTGAAGAAAAAGTAAAGAAAAATCACATTAAATAGAAAATTATTTCAAAAAATCTGAAAATTTCACCATGTGTGTATATTAAAATGACTAATGTCATCAAGTAAACTCAATTTCCATGTCATTCTATAATTAGAAAATAATAGACACTAAAACATATTCAAAGTTCAAATTGCAATCAAATATTCAATATTAGGAATTTTTTCAAAATTCAAATTGGAGTAGAAACTAGAGTAGATGACCTTCATTTTGTTAGTTGGACTCAAATTCAAAGAATATCACTTTTGTGGAGAAATTCCAGATTTAGAACAAGGAACAACAACTTCTCCAACTACATTAAAATAGCATATTCTATGATCCGTTTTATTTACTAACTTCTCATTTATGTGAAGACAAACACTTGCAAGACTACAAACTCAATTAAATAAATACTCTTCATAACCCACCATGAAAGGTCACCAAGAAAAATATGGATCAAAAAAATGCTTTTGAACTCTTTTCTTTCCATCTCACAGTATTGTCATCAGAACACCACTCCCCAACTCCCCATGCACAACAGTTCTTGCTTGTCAAGACTGTTAAAGGTCTGCTCTCACTTGGACTTAAAAGAGTGTTGTTATTACAATCTTAGGAACGAATTTAGACCTATTTCTGAACCAGATTCACATTGCAAACATCACCCCTAACATCAAGTGTGAACATACATGTTCAGTTCAGTTTTAGTGCACCTTAGTGCAGCACAGCCAACCAGTCTTCAACAGTGAGTTTTTTCTGAGCACAAGACCACTGAAGTTTTGAATTGAAACGTTAACTTGACTCTCATCTTGGGTCCACATATGGCACTGACAGAGCTCCAACAACAGAAACTGCTCACTAACTTTGAATTCTGCAATCACGCATCAATCTCTCGGGAACCGCCGACTGGAAACGTATTGGGGGACGTTAAACCCTGCCCACGAAGGTGGGCCCAGCAGTCTGGATTTTACCCCGGGGGAAAATGCAGGAATTTTTTAAAAATTTCACATGAATTTTATTTTTTTTCCAAATTTTGGATTCTTATTTGCAATCAGAGACCCCAAATTAACTAGGAAAGGTCTAAAACATACCCTTGACATGGCTCAAAATAGGTGTCTCTTTTTTTTTTTTTACCTTGTTGGTCCCACCTTCGCTGGCATGATTTAATGTCCTACAAACTTATTGGGGGATGTTAAAACCCTGCCCACGAAATGGGTCCAGTAGGTTAGATTTACCCTGGGGGAAAACACAAGAATTTTTTTATTTTTCACATAAACTTTTTTTTTTTGCAAATTTTGAATTCCTATTTGCAATCAAAGATTCCAGATCAGCTAAGTAAGGTCTAAAACATACCCTTGACATAGCTTAGAATAGGGGGCATGTTTTTACTTTTATCACTGGAGAACCCCAAATTACCATGTTGGACCCACTTTGTGGATAGGATTTAATGTCATGCAAACTTATTTAGGTGGGTTTACATGAAAACACCCAAAACATGATAAGGTAGAACAACCCATTGTGGTCAAATGGTCCATAGTGAACACCTAGGGAAAGCCCCCATCATGAGGGTTTTTTTGTATGTGAAATTTTGACCATGATGCATGTCTTACATGTTAGTAATGGAGTGATTAGCAACCTTATTAAGAACTTCCAACTTTTTAGTGTGAATTTATTGTAAAAGATGATATTTTTAGTCTTTTCATGTTTGAAGAAACTATGATTGTTTCGAGTGAACAAAATGAGCATGATGAATTCATATTTTGTTGGTTCTAAAGTAATCTGTAGACTCTTTTGGGCCATGATGCATTGAACACTTCAAAAATTAACAGCAAATTCATACTTTATCTAAAAAAACATGATTTCAATTGCTCTCATTGTTTCTCACACTTGCATCAATGTGAAAGAAAAATTGAAAAATTTCAATAACATGAGGTCAAACTCCTAATTCTAACTACAATGGGAAGTTTTTACCTTAGGTGGTCTCATCCGCCATGAGTTTTTGAACACTTGGTGTGAAATGAGATTTTTTGCTCTAGCACTCTTCCACAAGCTACTTCTAGGTTGATCATGTGTGAGCTACATTGATTGGTATCTATTTGGTTTTCAATGGTCACCATCCTTTTCAAAAAAAACAAAAACAAAAAACATCCACAATGTCAATATATGCTAATCAATGCATGTTGGAGGCACTTTTATCATTAAAAAAATATTTTTGTAGTGTTAGTAATTGAACATCATGAATTTTAAATTTTAAAAATTGTAGATATGGCATGTAATTACTGTAAGTTTTCAAAGTAAGCCTCCCTAGGCTATTGAAATAGTCACTTAGACAATCAACAACCAATTAATCGCAATTAAGTATGGGAACAATTTTGTTGCACTTTAGGGGGCACTTTCAGTAGAAGTTTATTTGTCAACAATGGATACAAGGATGTTTTTGGGTGTTTCACTTTAATGAAATCTAAAAAATTCAAACAATTTTGTTTTAGAGAGTTTCTTTATAAAACCTAGAATAGGAATTCATTTTGACATTCTGAAAAGCTTATGAAGTCCATTGATGTCAATGTTTGTCTAGGAAAAGTCAAAATAGAATCACACTTAGTTTCTCCTTAATTTGTCTTCCTTAACTTCTAAAGGGCCAAGTGTTTATTCAATGAACACTTGAAAAACTCATATAGGACTATAACAAAATCAATTATTAACAAATGTTCTCAAAATTTTGATAGAAGATGGGAACATGCCCGCCCTTCATGGGAATTTAAAAAAAAAGATGCTTGGATATAAGTTATGCTATCCAAAAAATCTAGCTAGTTTGAGAAATTTCAAAATCCTTTGCCAAGATCCTCATCTATTTCTAAAATTTGGTTGTAAGGTAATAAAGATAACTACATTTAACACAATAATCTCAATTAAAGAGAACTTAAACTCTACTAACCCTAGTAGGCAAAAAAAAACATTTTATTCTAATTTCAAACATTGTTATCTTGAAATCTTTGATCTCAAATTTCTTGAAAATTTTTCCACATATTCTAAATATTTTTCTCTAAATTTCACCATTTGAATTTCAACTAAGAAATTTCCTCACTATACTACACAAGAAATCATCAAAAAAAAAATGACCAATGTATTACTAGTTCACTTAACCCCTAAAGGCCTATTGTTCCCTTGGGGGACAATATGGATTTGGGCAGGTTCCTATGAGTTCAATTTTTAGTAAAACTTTCTAAAACTATCTAATAAGATAAAAAAAAACTTATTAGCTTTGCAAGAATACAGTTATTATTTCAATTGGTGTCCAAGAGCAAATGTTAAATCACAAAAAGTCCAAATTTTTATTTGGCAGGTAGAAAAATAAATCCACAAAAATTTGAAGTTATTATTTTTTTAATAAATTACATTTTTGTTTATACGTGAAGTTTTGGTTCATTCCATTTGAATTGGTGATGTAAAAGTTATTAACAATCTTATTTTTTCAGACAAACCAAGCATCTTTTAAAAAAACCCTTATATGATTTATTTCTTAATGCAATTTTCACAATTTTTCAAAAATCTTGTTTGATAAGGTCAAATTTGCTTACTAGAACAATCTCATTGTTGGGTAATAGCATTGGTGAATCTAACTGTACAAATGGAATCTAAAACTCAAAATCTACATCTTTTATATGTTCATCAATTCCAAAATATGCTTCCAAAAAGTAATACTTTACGATGATTTTCCTCAAATAGTCAATTCTGGAGAGAAGGCTCTGGACGTTTCAGGGTTAACCAATCCAAACATGCCACGATGACAAACCTCTCCTATACATCGAAATCGTGAACCTCCTTCCTTTATTGCAAGGTAGGAGCACCCAATGGCGTGAGTGTACCCAATGGCATCACTTTCTACACCCAATAGTCATTTCAAAACTCAAAACTTAAATGCAGATAACTTATTTTTATTGATTGAAGTCATAAGTTATCTATAGTCTACCTACATTTTTACATTCTAAAATCATTACCTTACCTAGAAAGTGACACCATTGGGTACACTTATGCCATTGGGTGCTCCTCCCTTATCGTAAATCTCCCCAAAGGACCCCACTTGCAAGTTCGAACCCAGAACGCCGAATCGAAGCTTCACGAGCACCATTAAAAAAACAGTACAGTACATAAGAAATGAGCACCACCACCACCACGGCACCACCACCACCAGCAGGCTCTCGCAGACCCGTACTGAGCGCGCTGCACGTATTTTCTCCAATGATAGCTTGTCGGGAAATCCAATTCTTCTTCAGAAAAAAGACTGAGAAAAGAACGAGAAAAGCCAGATCATTCCACTGCAACAGGTGGGCCGGGGGCCACCTCCTGTTGACAGTTGATCTCATCACAGGAAATGAAATCCCTCCTTTTTCTTCTTCTTTTTTGCTATTTGTAAGTTCCTCCGAAAGAACTTTCAGGAAATCACGGGCGCAGCAGTGAGTGAGTGCAGCTGCACCAGCAGCATCATCAGCACCGAACCGAACCGAACCGAACCGAAGCGCAAAACGCAGATTCCTTGATGCTGTAAGATGGAACCTTCTGTGGAACCCCACCCACTGGAAAAAACTAGTGGTTGAAACTTCGATCTCACACCAGGCAGTCTCGCTACAGTCGCACATTTCTGAACATTAAATCCACACCAGACGTTACGTGCAGTTGTCTCCGTCCTCTGCAATCTCATCCCAATTTTCTCTGAAAGAAAAAGGCAAACAGGCGGCACGATTCGGATTGACAAAGTGTGACTGACATGAAACAAAAAAAAAAAAAAAAGGGTTGGAGAACAATGGAAATTGTCCATGTGTTGAAACACATGGAAGAGAAACGGGGAAAAAAAAAGTGTTGGAGAACATCCTTCACTCAAGGATCACCACTTCTTTCATGTCACCTTGGAGGTGATGTTTGTAGTGTGAATCTAGTTTAGAAGTAGGTCTAAATTCGTTCCTCGGACCCTCATAAACAACACTTTTTAACATCAAGTGAGAATATACTGTGAGAATGTACCTTCCAATCTGTATGGTCAATTTGATGAAATAATTACCACATGATCTCAAAGAAGGGAAGTACAGTTTTATATGGATAGTTTTTTTGAAAAATTATTTTTTGAGATTTCTTAAGTAGCAATTTTGAATGGTTTTGATAGAAAAAGGTCTTGGTCCTTTTGGGATTATAACAAGGCCAATTCTCCCATATGTAAAGGCCCTTGAGGCAAAGAAGTCAAGCCCATTTAATAAAACCTAGAAAAAGAAAGAGAAGGAGAGAGGGGTTGAAAATTTTAAGGTTACACTTAGAGCCCAAGCCAATTCTCCTTGAGGCTAATTGCACAAAATCCAATAGATCTGATTTGTTGAAAAACAATAATATTTCATTAAAAAAAATTCAATTAAAATCTAACATTGGCCCTGAGGTCAAGAATTGGCCTCCCATTTCTGGTGCATCAAATTCATCAAGTTCAAACCATATCAGATCATGTCTTTTTTGAATAAAAAATTAATTTCACCCAATTTGCCCGACTTCTAGGTGTAAAAGGGTTGGGACCGATTTCAAACTTTTGAGTAATCAGAATGTGAGGATTTTGGGCCTGGGACACATAAAAATTGGCCCCACCTCTAAGTGTAAAGCGGCCCTTACTTAGGTGTGACAATGGGTGTACTTCATTTACTTCCAAGCAGAAAAAAGAAAAAGGGGAAAAAAAAAAAAAGAGTACTCTGTAAAACTGACCGTCTGCTGAATCGGCCAGACAGTCAGCTCATTCGCCATTTGAAATAATTGGAAGTCGAGAACCGGATTCACACGTGTGATGAAATCCAAAACTGCATACGTCACCCGAACATTCTACTGCCCCACTTTCAAATAAACCACACCCACCAATCCCACTGAACTCGGGCAGTCGACAAGCCCGGCCTAGTTTCCACCTCCATGCATTCGTCTTTTTTTTTTTTCGTGGCGGCCCGTGTTTCCAGTTACAGCACCACTCATGAAGGCGCAGAGGCAGCTGCACTACGACTGTCGGGTATTGATGTCAGCGAGTTCCTTCGCCCCTCGGAGGTCCTCGCCCGCCGAAATCATTATAAAGGGCTCTAAGCGGATGCCCATTGTGGAAGTGCAGAATAGAAGAGTGCTGAACAAGTCTCAGTTCAATTCGTGCACTGTGGAAGAAGCTTGAAGCATACCTTACTTAGCCGTTGCAGTCGCTTCTAATCAGGGCGGCTCTTCGTTTTTATATATATGAAACTTAAGAGTGGCGAGTGCTGCCTTGATGTCATTCGGAGTGTTGTGCAAGAATCCGGGGGCTCATCGAGTTTTAGGGGTGTATAAAGGATTTGGAAGGATTAGTATTCTTGCAATAGGTTTTCAGCTTGGAAGTGTCTCTGTTGTTGCAAGGGTTGTTTGTAGTGGTTGTTTGTAGCAACTTCGTTGTTGGGTTTGGTAGACCAGAGCCAGAGCGTTGTGTGCGAGAATCCTAGAAAAGCTGCGTTGGACTGGTTATTTGATGTTAGGGATTTGGAATTTCCATTGAAGGCGAGAGGCGGGTGTTGTGGTGTGAAAAGGGTGGATATAGACGATTAGGGCATTCCTTTCGTTGTGAAGGGAAGAATGGCGTTGCGAACGAATCGTGTTTTGAAGAAATACGCGCCTTTTTACTCTCGGGTGCGTGCTAGCGAAGGCTCAGACTCTGACGGCGCTGCAATGCGTCCCAGTTTCCAGGCTTGGCCTTCTTCGTCGCCCTCTTTCGGTTGGCTTCAGCGTGCATTTTCGAATGGCTCCTCTCATGCGCACGTTCCTTTGTCCGAGAGTCCGAAGCGAGAACTCAGGATGCGATCAGCGACGAAAGTCGGCAGAAGAAATAGCCACTCGAAGAAGCAGAAGAAGCAGTTTCCCAAGCTGTGGTGGTGAGCTCTCCTCGGGACTGGCTGGTCTCGTCTATTTTAGCACCTGCAAATGTGCAACGGTCTCGATTGCTTGTGAAACGGGGATGAACCTGCGGATTTTGACCATCGCCTTGTGAGCCGTTGTGTTCGACTCCCAAGATTCAATTCGGATGATTGATAACGGATAGGGCGAGGGCAAAGCACGTCCAGGAGAATCAAGAGCTGCAAATAGAGGCCGGTGTAGAGTACTTGAACCATTAAATTTTGTGTGAAACGCGACATTGTATACACTTTGGTCATGGTAGCGGTTCTTACACTAAGTATATTTTTTGCAAGAGGGTTACAGTTAAGATGATGGACAAGCATCTTGCTTATGTTAAAAAGAAAGTCGCTCTTACTCTAGAGGCAATCACGGTTGTCAAGCAACCAGACTTCAATGTCACATTCCTATTGTGAAATTTTTTTACAACCCATGCTGGGTATGTACACTTTAGCATCAGCTTCTCTGTTTCCAACTCTTGAATGCTTTGCGGTTTGACTGTCACTCAGCATAGTCTCTTGAATTTTTCTTGATACATTATGCCGGAGAGACTTTTCGGTGCATGAAGGGTTGGCTTTACATGATACGTGTAGATGGAATCCTGCGACTGCTTTGTGGAGCTGAGTCTCAAAGTTACTCGCGAATTGACGTCATTGCAGGCAGTTATCGAGCTTCTTTTGAAAGTGGCTGTGATATAGACAATGAAGGAGTCTCTGTGGGACCAGCATCTTCACCGGGACATTCGACTATTACTTAGCCAGTAGGTCTTTGACTGAACAGCAGTACCCTTGCGTTCGTGTCAGTGTTCGGTTATCTCATTGTGTGTGTTGGCGTCATTCATGTTTTATGCTGATCTTTTCAAAGTATCAGTACATTTTAAACACGAATTCTGTCCCTGGAAGAACATGCGGTTATTAGTACCTTGTAACTGATTCTAGTTCTACCGAAGATTTCAACTCTCAGCTGCTTCGGCTGTTATTAGCTTTGAGGATTAACTTCAGTTAGTGCTGACGGAGAAGACTGAAGAGTGCATTATATTTGTTCATGTGAAGCTCGTGAATTTCACCTCACTTTGTAGTTCAATGTTCCGTTTGTATGTTGTTGAGAATTCTGGAACCTGCAGTGGCGCTCTTGAAATGTTCATGCTGAAAACTCCACTCTAGCTAAGCTTGTTATCAAATATAAAACCTCGGTACCTCAATTTAAACTGAGATCTACGGTTCGGCAGTGGTCGTGGACATGCTGCCTTGTAAATCCAGTCGGTTTGTCAATGTTGCTTATGAGTTGACCAATCGTTCCCATCTCATCCGGGCCAAAGTTTTGTTAAAAAGTCTATATGTCCTACAAATACCTCATATTCATTCTTGAACCATAATTAAGTGGGGGTAGAAAGATTATATTGCTAATAATTCCAAAAACTACAGCCTCTGTTTCTGAAAGAGATGCATGCTTCCTTTGTAAGCACAAAGAAAATATGGGTCTTTTCAGAAATAGAGGGAGTAATTGAAAAATGTGAACTTCAATGGTGAGAATGTTATATTTGACACTTTGCACCCTAAGATTTTGTTTTATTATTTTTAGTAGAAAAACAAATATTGTTTTTGTGATATTATGCTAGGATTGCTGGCTTGCTGAAGGAAACTTGTCATAACTTTCATTTCATCAATCTAAAATTAAGCAATAATTCCATTCACACATACACGTGTGAAATCGAACCCAATCATATTTATTAAAAAATGGCAAAATCTCTTCCGAGGGTTTTACTCTGAGATCTGTGTTGGTGTAAAGTAAGATTCGAAGGCTGTGGTGACATTGGAGCTCTCAAAAATCAGTTGTGTCATCACTTGTATGTAGACATGTGGTGCCACCAAACTCGTCACTTTCCAGCAACTTCGAAATTGCGATTGTGAGATTTGAATGAATCTTGAAAGATGAAATTACCGAAACTTCTTTTTTTTTCTTTTTTCTTTTTCTTTTTATCTAGATTTATAATTCAAGCTCTGATTCTATAATAGTTGCATGCTTATGCTTCTAGCTTACCTAAGCAATACTTTTATGTGTATAATTATAGATTTCAAACTAACATAAAATAGAACCGTGTAGGATAAATGCAATAAGAAGACTCAAGTAATACTAGTGTGCCTTGTGCCATTGCCACAGTCAAAACTCAAAACAAAAGTAAAAGTAATTTTTTAATTTTTTAGATCCAAAAAATAATTCAAAATTCAATAACTTTCTCACTATAGGTTCAAAAACCATGAAACAAAGCCCGTGCATCCCTCCTTGTTGAGAGCTTTCCAGCAGTACCAAGAACACAACCGTGGGACGCACGGTCCAAGAGATCTCAATGTAACAAACAAATAAATAAATAAAAATAAACATCATGTCTTAAGGTATAGACTAGTGTACCATTGCCACAATCAAAACAAAAGTAAAATTAATTTTCTAATTTTTAAAAACCAAAAACAACTCAAAAATGTATAATTTTCCCACCGTGAATTGGAATGCCACAAAACCAAGCACGTGCACCCCTCCTCACCAAGAGCTTTCCAACGGTACCAAGATTGTGACCAAAATATAAGAAAAAGTAATTTTCTAAATTTTTAGAACAAAAAAATAACTAAAAAATGCACAACTTTCACATTGTATGTCTGAACGCCACGAAACCAAGCCACTACACTCTTTCTCGCAAAGGGCTTTCCAACGATACCAAGCACGTGACCGGGGGACGCACGGTCCACGAGATCTCAACATGACAAACAAACAAAACAAACAACCTGATTTAATGTATAGATTAGCGTGCCCTGTGCCGTTGCCATAGTCAAAACAAAATGGTAAAAGTAATTTTCTAATTTTTTAGTTCATAAAAACTTCAAAATTCAATAACTTTCACACCTTACGTCAAAATGCCATGAAACCAAGCTGGTGCACCCCTCCTCGCCAAGGGCTTTCCAACAGTACCAAGTACACAACCGGGAGACGCACGGTCCAAGAATCTCAACGTGACAAACAAAACAAAACAAACATCATGTCGTAAAGTATAGATTACTAGGTTACCTCATAATTCCCATGATTTGGATTACCCCCATAGAGTTGATTTCATTGCTTAAATGGAATTATTATTATGATAGACAAGGCATTATTTGTATTCTGGCTAAACTACCTCTCAAACCATTTAGTTATTGTCTCTACCAATAACAATATTAGTTGTTATACAAACACTTATTAAATGCAAATGTTACCACCTATAGTGAGTGGTTTATCTTCCCAAATGGGAAGCTAATTAAATTCCTTAATTACTATTGGTTGGTTACAAACATGTGATTGTCTAACAACACATATTAATATTCTTACTATGAAGATTTGTCATGTATTACATTAGATTTGGGGGCTATATGCTTGGTATTGATTTCCATGTTGCCACCTTGATGGCTGGATGGATGTATTTTTACAATTAGGTTGATTAATTTGGCTTGATCCACTTGTTCCACCTAATTAGATTGACTTCAATTGGATCTTTGAAACTGAGGGTATTGGAATATTCTAAGTCACAAATTCACAATACTTTGACTTTCGGTTGGCTAAAGCCCATTTCTTAGCTATGTTTCGCTTTTGAGTGTTTTTATTTTTTTGTTTTTTTGTTTTTTTGTTTTTGTTTTTGTTTTTCATTTTCTATGAAGTGCTATAGTGGCAATATTAAATGTAATACTGGTGCTCCAAATTTCAACATTCATCCATATAATGAATACAAAACATCACATTAGCACATATCACATATCACATAATTCAATTTTCATTCACAATTTGACGATTTCATCCAAGATTTTTTTAAATTTGAAGTTATTATGGTGATTTATAGGGATTTTTTCATGTTTTTTTTTCTACAGGTGTGGTGCCAGGCCAAAAAATTTGGTGCAATTTTGCACCAAATCGCTAGGATCCCCCCCCTTGGGGATGTCTAATTGTTGTGCACACATAAAATATTTAAACAAGTTTTGCATTAGTACTGAAGGCAGTGATTCTTTGCTACAAACATGGCTTCTACATAGACCATAGCAAGCAGTCAGGCTTTAGTTTGTGATTTTGTAACTATTACTTTTGGCATAATATTTGGACTTTGAAGGAATTGTTTGTATCTAAGCTATTTGATGTGATATTGAAAACAAAAGATTAGTCTTAAGACACCTCACATACAACTTCTAACTTCATATTTTGATGTTGTTTGTTATGGGTGCAATTGAGGCACTAATCCTTATGAAATTTCTTGAAGGATAACAAATAGGGATTTGCTCCTTTTTTCTACTTAGTCCTATTCAAGAAAAAAAATGTATAGTTTTAGGTATTGCTTAAGACTTCACATAGCTTCCTAAATAGCAATGTTACTACAATGCATTGAGCCTAATTCAATGTTTTTCTTGACATATGACCACATATTTACAAAGGATATGACTGTTGTGCTTAAAAAAGTGGGTCTGTTCCCTTTTTCTACTTTATGTTTTTTTTATCAAATGATGGATCCTTACTTGCTGATTTGAGATGCTTGAGACTACACGGCTCTAATTAAAAATACAAAATGCCATGATGGTCTATTGATCAAACTATTTTTAGCTTCTTGATAAAAAAAACTTATTCATCCAAATAGCTTAAAATTATATAGGAAAGAGAGGATTAGATAAGTGCTCTTAGTGAAAAAGAGATAGTGTGATAAAATGTTTTTTTTTGGTGCATGGTCAATTGAAAAATACAAGGCTAGTGTTAGAGCAAAATTTTTAGTCACCAAGAATGGATGAATTTCAATCATGGCAAGTAAACACCTAACAAAGTCAACCATGCACCCCTTCCTGCAAAGTATTTTTCAATGGGACCAAGTATAAACACAATTGGGGGACATATAGTTCAAGAGATCTCAACATAATAAACAAAACAAACAAGCAAATAAACAACCTAATTTAATCTCTAAAAAAGTCCCAAGGCCTCTTTTCCATCAAACACCATTCAAAATTACCATTTTTATTGCAAAGAGAAAAAGAATTTAAATATTATTTTCTTTACATATCTAACTATAGGATCTTGTACTACACTAGTATAAAAGTGAATGGAATTTTTTTTAGAAACTTTGATTGCTTAGATTGCAAGATATTTGTATTAAAAGTGAAGAAATCAAGGGGTTTTTTTACACCTTGCTCAATTAGATTTTGTGGTTTTAAACCTTCTTAACTTAAATTTTTGTATTATTGATTTTGATTTTCTAATTTTTTAAGTTAACAAAAATTCAACAAAAAAATAATTAATTTTCATTCATTAAAAGATTGTTAAGTAGAAGTAGGTTCAAGATTGATTGGAAAACTAAACCATTAATAACTCTAAGATGGAGTTGAAACACACTAATCCCCCAATGGTGAGATTGTTCTATTAAGCAAACCTACCCTTGCTTAACAATTGTTTTTGAAAAAATGTAGAAAATTGCATTAAAAAATGGACTCTATAAGTTATTTTTTTAAAAAGATGCTTAGATTGCCTAAAATAAGATTGTCCATAATTTTCTAATCACTGGTTCAAATAGAATTAATCAAAGCTTCAAATGTAGAAAAAAAAGATGATCTTTAAATAAATTATAAATTATAAAAATCCAACTTTTTGTGATTTTTTGGGCTGCCCCTCAAGCTACTTTTTGGACTTAGGGTGGCCTAACTTTTGCTCCTAGGCATCAATTGAAATAAAAATTATATTCCTACAAAACTAATATGATTCCCTGTCTTCAAAAAATTCCCTATCTTCAAAAGATCAAGTCAAAAATTGAGATTACACAAGTCTACTTGAAATCCAAAGAGTCCTTAGTAGGGATTTTGGGACTTTAGGGATTAAGGTATGAATGGCTCAACAAATATCTCTTTAAGGATTGATTTAACTTTTTAGAAGTTTTCCTTTAAAAATAAATGTAAGCCACATCCATCCCTACTTATATTTGTATTTTAGGAATCTTATAGAATTGTTATGAATTTTGAAGTCAAAATCACCCAAGGCTCTAAAAAAGACCATTCCCTTATGTGAGCACTGTTGGTACATTGGAGAATGCAATATGAACCTTTGTGTTAGAAAACGCTTTTAGAACTTGAATTGTTTTAGGATCTTTTACCTTATACATGTACTATCACATGCACTAGTAGGAGAAATCAATATAGTCATGCACTAGTAGGAGAAATCAATATAGTCATGGGTGGGTTAAATTTAGTCACAACTTGTGCAATGGGCTTTAAGCCTTTATAGCCCAAGGTATTGTAGCAAGAAGTGACCAAATTCTTGACCTATAGTCTAAAATACATGTATTGCTATTTGTTTATGAAATATTTTACTCATTTAACCATATAAAATTGTACATATTTCAAAGATACATCAATTGTAAAAAAAATTGGTCATTGAACATTGCATGTTGAAGATTATAATGTTTGTACAATGCATATTTCAAATGGGGAAAACAAGATTATTTGGAAGTGCTCTGAATCATTGAACAATGGATGTGAGGGTTATTTTTTTGAATTAAATATAAACCAATTCAATTATGCATGCACTTGATAGCTCAAAAATGACATTATGCACTTGCTTTGAGGTCCTAAAGATCTTCAATGTGATTTTTGTAGTTTGTGGATATAGAATATAATTATACAAAGGTTTGCAAAGAAAATCTATAAAGAATATTCACTTATGAGAATTTTATAGTTAAAATCAAGGTATGGTGAACCAAAAATGTGTTGATATGCAATGATGTCATGAAAAAAATTTAGAACAAAATGATCAACCTTTGAAATACCACTAAATTGTACCATTGTAAATTTTGTGTTGTTATAGGCATCTATTGTAAAGTTTTCTTTTGGAGTCATCTTTAATAATGAAAATCAATCTTATATCTTCACTTTATTTTCTTCATGCCTTAGAAGTTGACAAAATCCAATTTATATTTCATTACCATATTTCTTTATACTATTCATCTATTTCTTTCTCTTAACAATGCAAATACATGAAACAAACTCTTGGTATACGTTCCTATATTTTGAGAGTTTTGTATATCCAAATTATAACCTATTTGAGCATACTATATGCACAAATTTTGTGCAAATGTGGTTTTCTCAAAGGATTATCTACAATAAGTATTTCCAAGCTCTTAGTGATCATTTGGGCTATTAACCTTATAAAGACATGCCTATGACCACATATTAAGCCTTATAATTTTTTTTCTCTATTTGCTACCATTTTGCAACTATACATGAATTAATTCTTTAATATTTATTTTTCAGAGATGAAAACATGTGCCTTGTGTGAGTTGTAAAAGTTTTGAGTCTTTTTGGTAAATTTTTTATATTACTAGAAACTTTTTAAGAAAAAAATGTAGGAAATTCATATCAAATACAAAATTGTATACTCAAAAAATCTCAAATTTTCACCATGAGTGTATATTATAGTTCATAATATCATTGTATAAATCCAATTAGTGTATCATTTTAAAATTAGAAATCAATAAAGCTTGGTAATAGGCGCAACATTCAAAATGCAATGAAATATTGAATTTTAAGAGTTTTTCAATTAGAATAGAAACTACATTTGATAAATATCATTTCATTAGTTGAGCTCAAATTTAAAAAACATTGTATTCATGGCTATTATATGAAGATATAGGAACAAGAAGTAACTAAAATACACTAAAAAGGTGATATGTGGATTGAAAAGTCAATATTACAATAGTGAAGGAATATTTAACCCTTAAAAATGTCCATCCAAGGCATTTTTGAGCTTCTTGAAATTTGCTTTAAATTGAACAAAAAATCAAAATTTTGATGATTTTGATCAAATTTTTAAAAATTGTAACCTTATGAATTTAAAGTAGACATGGTAGAGGTCACAATAGAAAAGAAAACATGACAATATCAATTATGGATTGAAAGATTATAATGTTTGATAGTGGGTGTTAAAAATGTGAAAGTGTTTTGAAGACTTTGATTCAATCCTCTTTTCACATATCAAATCTAAAGAACTAATTACCCCAAAGTATGAGGTTATAAGGCATAACATGCTTAACCCTAATTAATTTATGGCTTCTCAAAATCTACTCTACAATTTTTTTAAAGAAGTTTCTAATGTGATTTTTTTTCCAAGCTCAATATAGTGTATTAAATGCGTGAAAGTGGTCACAAGCCAATTCTTTTCAAAGTTAAGGTGGTGTGCATTTACAAAATTCTCATGTATTAAGTCTCTACCAACTATGTTGTTACTGCCAAAATCAATCTTTGAAGTCCTATATGATTTTCCTATATAGGACAATTAGAGTTCAAAATCGTGTGCTTTGTATTGAGATGCTTCAATTCTCTTGCTTTCCTCAAAATTAAGCTTAGAAATTCTCTAGACATTTACTTGCAGCTCGTTGTTGGTGTGTATGCTTAAAAGATGTTTACTCTTGAGAACATTTTGTATGATGATGCTTATGACTAGTAGGTTGAAGGTGTAGATTGCCAATATGATCTTTGGGCTTAAAGGTATTATTTGATGTGAAGATTTTTTTGAAATGCACAAGGTCCCAACATGACCTACTTATGTCCATCAAGGTCATGAAATGTATGTTCACCTTGCTCACTCTTGGTGTACTTAGATGTTGATGCAAGTTGTATGTTTTCTATTGGTATAAATTGTGTCACCGAAATTCTTGTATTGTATTAGTGGTAAAAGCCATATTTGCAATGATTGTAAAGAAAATGCTGCATTATTAGGTTGCCAAAAAAATGCTTAATGACTCATAGAGGATGCCACATTTTCTCACAACATGTTTTTTGTTTGGCCTACATTATCTGCGGAACTTTAAGCACAGAAGCCAAGATTCCATCATGAAACCATGACAATTGTCAAACAATTTCATCCATACAAATTCAAATGGAGCCTATTTGTCACCACATTGGCCTACCACAAAAGAAAAAAAAAAGATCTGCTTCGTAGATTGATGCTTCATCAATTTGAGGCAGATTCTCACTCATTCGATGAAATTACAGTACAGTCAACCAGATACTGCGCTCTGTTTTTGAAGAGGACGAATGAACTCAAGATTGTAAGCTTTCCCAATTTGTACTGAGCAATTATAATGGGATGCTGTCTGATTGGTAATAAGATCCAGCATTGCAATAGCAAGAGCACAGACAGACTGCATATTACCAGTGCTAACAGTGTACTGTCAAGCTTCTAATTATACAGACAATTTACAATACATTTTGTGATGATCTACACTCCAGGCTATGCCTCTGTCTGTTCCTGAATTTCGCCTTGTTCTTCTTGTATTTTTTTTTTCCTTTGGGCCTTTCTCCTTGACTCCTCGCAAACGCTCACATGTGGAGAGTGAGGTTCCCCTGGCATCTGAATCCTCAAGTTTTGGAACATAGACCCGCACTTGGTCATCTCCATTGTGTTTTGTGAGATTGTGAAGAAGCTTGCACGTAGTGTGCAAGCAAAAATGGTGTGTGCAAAGCTTGAGACTCCTCCCTGTAATTACTCCATGCTTCATCAAGTGTTGAAGCACACAGAGGCCCTTGCAGAGGATGGCCGTCGCTAAATGGTTGGATTAGAATTTCCAAAGCATGGTCATGAGGACATGGAGGCCCGTGATGTTCGACTTGAGCATGAAGACATGGCTGGGATTTCGAGTTGTTTCGGGAAGTTTGCACTGCCGGTTTGATCCCTGTCACTTGGTCTTGCACGGTCAGCACTTGTTGTTTCTGGCTTCGCAACGGAACTGAGCGCTGGCCTCCAGCTCTTGTGTCTCTTCTTCGTTTGATAGGACGTTTGGTGGTGCAGTCACATAAGTTTTCAGTTCTGCCGTGATCTTGAAGAAGACACAGTTGCGGCTTCACTACCGTGAAGGTTAGATCGATATGGTTCTGCTCGTTGAGGAGCTTTTGCGTGTTGAATTCTTGTCAGTCTTCTGACATAAATCTTATTTGGATGCAATGGTTATCGAGGTGGATGATCGATGTCAAAACGATGACAAGAATATATCTGAGTGGGATTGCCGCTTGATGATTCATAGCACGCTAAGATCTTGTTGGCCTTGAAATTTCTCCCATTTATGTCCGATCAGTGTCGTTGTAAACCATGATGAAGAGGGTTCCTGCAACAAGATTGCTTGAGAATATCAGAGATTGTCTCGGACCGAACTGCCTTTCTTCTGAGATTTATAGCACCGGCCGGCGGCTTTGTGTGAGAGTTGTTGCAATTGTGAACAATTATTTGTTTTGCTGACTGACTGGGATGTCTTCGGAGTTCTCTGCGTGGATCGTGTCGTGGTGATATCGATGCTATAGCGTAGTTCAAGTGAGCTGGACTGCGGCCTTGATTAATTTCAGAAATTTGTCTTTCGCTTCAATCTGACGCCTGACTGCTTCGATTCACCAACATGTCTGGGGTCTCAACATTGTTGACCAGTGGATTGTGCATTTGCAATTTTCTAATAAGTTGGATGGACAAGTGCCTTGTAAATCGATGGGCTTATTCAATATGCAGCCACAGGGAGAACGGCAGGGCGTTACCCCGGGGTATTATATTTCAACATTGAAGCTTTACCCGCCCCCAAACTTTCTTCAAAGAGAAAGTTTGCGGGTGGGTGGGTGGTAAAGCTTCATGTTGAAATATAAATACCGGCGGTACAAGTCTTGCCAGTTTCCCTGTGTTACAGAGTCCATTGCAATGCTTGATCGATCATATTGGTGGTGATCATCATAGAAAATCACAAATTTTGCACCAATGTGGGCTTCTAAATGGATTACCCACAATAATGATTTCCAAGCTCCTGGTGATCATTTGGGCTATTAACCTTAGAAAGATAAGCCTATAACTATGAATTAAGTAATATTCCACAAACTTGGCACTTTTAGGTGTATGGGGAATTTCATTAAAATGGCGAATATTTTGTGACTTTGACATCCCAGAATTCAGACCGGGTGGTCTAAAATCTATTACACTAATAGATTTCAGATCGACCAGTCTAAACTGTGGGAATAGCACACTGTAAAAATGGCACATGGAATATCGCCATTTTAATGAAATTCGCCATGTGTAGACAATGTGGTTTGAAATGTAAACCATTAGATGTTTCTTCAGGCCTCTCAAAAACTATTTCAAGATTATTTCCCTTGCTGTGAACTGTGGCAGCGGAGTCAAATTTAAAATTTAAAATTTAAAATTTAAAAAAATTTAAAAAAATTTAAAAAAAAATAATTAAATATTATTATCTGACATTAATAGTAGTCTCTTGACCATGTCAGACTGTTGATGTGGCTTTGTTCCCACATTCCCTATAGTCTAGGAACTCACGAACTTCCAAAGGCTTGAAAAAACATCTAATGCAGTCCTAAATTTTAGAACATGTAGTCTAAAACCTATACCAATCCTTAAAATGAATGGAAAAATGGTAGAAGAATATCACCATTTTGATGAAATATTCATTATGAGTGAAGTTTTAATTTTTTTTGGAGTCATAAAAGTTCAATCATTAGTGAAAAAAGTGGGCATGAAGACTGTTGGTCCTATTCCTACTAGCTAATATCAAATTCACCTAATTTGGCTTTCGCAAAAACTGTCAAATCGAGGTATTTAAAATACATTGGGGTAGAAGAGTACAAGTAGTTGAATACAAGGTTAATTAGAAGATTATGTATGTTATGTTGAATTTAGTTAAATTTAGTCAAATTAAATGCTTTTCACTTTGGCAACTAGTTTCAAAAGCCACTTACTTAATTTTGAGTATTTAAATTGGAAAAGATGAGCCGCTTGTTATACAAGTGAAGTAGTAGTGGGTGCAACTATCTATATGAAATATATAAATTAGGAGGAATAAGAACTCAACCACTCATACTTAAGATAAATGCAGGAATTGTGTTAAAATTCAGATTTTAAACCTCATTTAGGCATAGTAGAAAAAAAAATTCAAAAAACTTTGAACTAACAAAAGTTGAAGGATCAAACTAAGTTTCATTTCTAAAAATCTTTTTGAGATTTCAAGTGTTTAATAAAATGTTATGAACAAATTTCAAAGAAAGGTTGAAAGGGATCTTTTTTTTTACATTTACAAACACTCTCTTTGAAATTTGTCCATAACTTTTTAGTAAAGACTTGAAACCACAAACAAATTTTTGGAAATGAAATTTGGTTTGATTTCACACCTTCTTCTAGTTCAAAGTTTTTTGAAAAAAAAAGATACAATTATGCTTAAATAAGGTCCAAAATTTGAATTTAATACAAATCTTGCATTTGCCAGAAGTATGAGTGGTTGAATTCTTATTCCTCATAGTTTACATATCCCACGTGGATAGTTGCACCTACCATTACTCCACTTGTATAAAGAGTGATTCATCTCCTTCACCAATACACAAAATTGAGTGAGTGACTTTTGAAGTAAGTTATGATTGGCTTTAACAACTAGATTCTAAAGCCACTTAATGTGGCTAAATTAGTATACTACAAACCTTGACTTTTGAACATTTTGTCTTGACTTTTGAACCATTGACAACTATTTGACATTGCAATTCAAGGTGAACAATAATAGGAAGAAAAAAAATTCAATAACCAAAATAAAATGCTTACTGCGGGGTCCTTTGAGAATTGTAGAGCAACCCTCTTGAGGCTCACTTTTTTCTCTATTTCTATTTTGTAATTTTAAAAATTATTATAAATTTTTTAAGAAGAAAATGAAAAAAATTCATATCAAATATGAAACTATATACTCAAAAGATCTCAAATTTCCATCATGGATGTATATTATAATGTTTAATATCATCATCCACTAAAAAGAGGATCATGGATTGAACCTTTTGAAAAGTCAATACAATAGTGAGGGAATATTCAATACCAATCACTAAACCCCTAAAGGGGACATTGCAAAATTTAAATAAAGTTTGGATAAGTTTCTATGATTTCAATTTTTTAAGTGATTTCAAATTTTTTTTTGAAGATGGGAAAATGCATTTATTTTTGGAAATTATAATTTTTATTCAAATTGGTGCCCATGATGCCACCCTATTGTAAGTACAAAATAGGGATTATTGGGCAATAGAAAAATAAATCACAAAAATTCAAAATAAAATAATTTTTTTTTCTTATAGAATATACTCTTGTCTACATGAAAAGACTTGATTCATTCCATTTGGACTATTCATGAGAAAGCAATGGAGAATCTTGCTTTTGAAGCAATTTGAGCATCTTCTCCAAAAAAAACTTTATAGGATTCATTTAGAATTCAATTTTTATATTTTTTTTCCAAAAAATAATTCTACATGGTTAAGTTTGTTTACCAAAACAATCACCAAGGGCTTTTTTGTGTTTCCTAGTCACACTTTTCCTTTTACAAGCGACAACTCTAGAGCTTCCCTCTTTGTTAAAGAATTTTGACATAGGGGAAAAACATAGGGTTGTCACTCTTAAAGGAGAATGTGAGACTAGAAAACACAAAAACAACCCTAGTGAATCTCATTATTGTGATTAGTGTGACTGAATTCCATCTTATTGAACTACTTTAAATGAATTTAGTTTTTTCTTCTATCTCATGCCTACTTCTACATATTAATTTTTTAGAGAATGTAAATCAATTTTTAAAAAATTAAATTAATTTAAAAAAAATTAATTTTCCTTTATTTTGGACCCAATTCTTCAATATGAAGAAACTTTAGTTCAAGATCTATAGTGCAAAACTTTTAAGTTGAAAAATATTCAAATTCAAAAAATCTAGTCATGAAAGGTGGTAAAATGTCAAGAAATTAGTGTGGGAAAACATAATTTTATCTAATTCAACAATTCAAATGCAAAGCGTTATTGTACAGTATAATGATTGAAATTTTTCATATAGTGTAAAATGTTAAGAAATTGAAAAATTTCATATAAGGTGAACCAGCCCATCACAATTCATTGACCAATTCCATTTCCCTAGTTTTGGCCCATATTCCATTTACTACAACATCCAAATCCGTTCATTTTTCTGACAATTTCAGTACACTAATTTCAAAAGAGATAATGTGTCAATCCTTCATTGGTGAGAACTCAAGTGTTAATAGATACATGTTAAGGCACTAATGGGTTGTTTAGGGGATAGTTTTGACCCCACTCTATAAATGGTTCAAGGTAGACCACTCCAAAAATTCACAAAAATTACAATCTTAATTGAAAAATTATAATTCCGTGAAACAAGTTGGCCTCTATATACTCAAATTCCAAATTAGGGTGCTAATAGGCTTGTTGGCTTATTTCTTGGATCTTGCCTTCAAATTTTTTACAAGATTCATGTAAATTCTGCAAGACAATACTGATTCATAATTTTCGGCTTCATCACATCTATCAAGCTCCAAGGTGAAATTTCGACATTATTTGTTCAACAGTCATGGAAGGACTACAGTACAAGAAGTGTTCATTGTCTGCCCCAGTAATGGTATGGTGCAACTAGAGATGATATTAGCCAGCAATGACTAGCAGCATAAAATTCAAAGCACATCAAATCACAGTCCATGACTTCGAGAAATTTAACCCTGGTTGCTACAAAACTCAAAATGTCCATAAGCTATGCAATCCGAGCTTGATCGGTCCCAAATTCTTTGATGGACCTCATTACCCCACATTGTGTAATGTCTTGAGGAAATTCAACTACACCCTTACCAAATCTTCTCACTTCCACGTTCTTTACAAAGTGCAAACCATTGTTCACCTTGATCATCGCTTCAACAGCATTCTTACGGAATTACCTCTCTTCGAATCAGCAAAATGGTCAGTGACTGCTCCGTCAACCATGTTCATTAGAGGCTTTTTTAAGACTGAGAAATTTTCGAAGTGCCCCCTCACGTGCATCTCGGGATTCAGCTGACAGGATCATACTGTGTACTCGATCAGAATTGCACCCCATCTCCTGTAGGAAACTATTGGATTTGATAACGTCGTGGTAGTTTCCCAACACGTACCACCTGCAAATCACAGATGCAGTAGTAGTGATAGGCCCTCGGATTGCCGTCAACGAACTGTCGTAGTAGAACCAACAATTGTCAGGTGTCAAATTCCTCGCCAGAGCCGATATAACCAGAGGTCCGAGTCTGCTTTCCACCTGGTACTTCAGGACGGCCTTGTAAAATTCATCAAAATGCTCATCAATTGCAGCGTTAAAATGTGGCATCAGGCGGTCACGGTCGTATAGGCTTTCATTGCTCGCTTCTTTGGTGTTGTAAAGCAAAATCAAGAACAATTGCAAAGCGTCAATGGTCATATCAAGGATGTCCACAGTAGAAGTGAGCTGCTCCTTCATGTCGTGCTGAAACATGGCATAGAAGACAGGTGACGCACGGGCCAACACACTTTTGTGGGCTTTGACGGAGCCACCCTTAGAATTGAGCGTGATGTCTGTAAATGCCTTCCTCCAACATCTTCAGTGCGACCTCACAACATCTCCACTTTGGATTTGTTGGATTTTCGTTGGACGCATCCAGTGAGAGGAACTTCCAAGTGTTCACATTTGCCGATGCAACGGACTCCATTTATAGCTCACACCAACTGTTGATAATCATACCACTGTCACAAACTAAGTGCACATGCAGAATGAGCAATTGAAGTTTCCAAAGCATTCATAATTGCTCATTTGAAGTTTCAAGAGCATTCAGATACATTTGAGGTTTCAAAAGCATTCATATTCGTTTCAAGTTTATGCCATAGTACCAACACAAACTAGGTATCACAGGATAATCAATTGATTTTCAAAGCATGCATACACAATTTAAGTTCCAAGGCACTCATACACAAGTGAAGTTTCAAGACGTTCATATCCGAGTGAAATTTATGACTGTCATTCACAATCAGACCTTTAGTATTGCTATCAATGAGCAAAGTGAAATCTTTACCTGAAAGAGCCAGCTCGTTGTTTCTTGCTCACGTGACGGACTCTTCCACTTGAAATTGAGCTATTTCTTCAGAACACTTTTGGAAGTCAGCATCTTCTAATTCAAACAAGTCAATCGATTAGTCCTTCATGCATACTGCACCAACAAGTCTAAAAAGATTCCTTCGTACCGCACTGTCTCCCCGATCTCTCCCCATTCACTCCCCGGTGATCCCCGATGAGTGACCTATGTGACCAATCTCTCCCCTTCCTCTCAGAATTGGGAAGGCACTGAAATGAACGTCAACAGTTTCAAAGTTTACGTAACTCAAAATCTTACATCAAACAGATGGAAGTGATGTCCCGAGGCTCCTAGAAATGATGCTGTTGAATCCAACGATGTGTTCAAAGTGTCAGGTTTCCATGGTAACAAGTGTGCAAATCTTGGAGGATGCTTACACAGAAAACAGTTCGTGACAGTTCGTTAGGTAACACAGTAGTGACAGAGATACCTAAGATAATCTCGAGGAGCTAAAGGAGAGTAGTTTCACTAATTAGTCCCAAATATGAGTCAAGATGAACAGGATTCCAACATAATTATCTTACTATCAGTAATTGCATATAGGACTACTGATCTAACGGAGCAGTTCATTCTAACACTATTTGCTTACGAAAAGCCAAAAATTCATACACAATTGAACTTAGAAAGCCATGAAAACCAGACCTTCACCATTAAAGCTAGCGATTCAATCGCCATCTGTGCGACTCAGTTCTTCGCGTGAGCCTCTTCGAGGACGATCGTGCATGCATGTGAACTTTGCCACTCGAGAACTTGTAGTTTAGTTCGTGTCATTTTGCATGCAAAATTCAGAACTCAAGCTAGAATTCTGCACCTGAACTTCTCAGATCCGGTCTTACACTATAAGTGGACCTTCATCTGCAGTCACGACCCTCTTGCCTGAATGTGCAATGCAAACCTCAGAGCTAGTCACTGAAAAGACTGGTACTCCATTCAAGACGCTAGTGAGAGCTTGAGAATTGAGAACTTGACAGCACTAGAACTGCTCTACCAGTTCTAAAGTTATGGCGCAAAATCTTCCTTACGGTCGATTCCACCTGGCGTTTGCAAACACTATGTGCTTAAAGATAAAACTTCGGCATTAAAAGGAAATAATATCTTTTTACGGTAGTTACGGTAGTTCAGGTTCGGAACTGTAGTGATTGTTTCTTAATGAGGTGCAGTTCCCACATGCTTGGTACTTTATTCAGCCATCGTGAGCGACCTCATGTACCCCTGTACATCCAATTACTGTACCGATTTTGATCCGATGGCGAAAAAATAATCTAAATTTCAAACCATGAAAGACTTTGAAAATTAACATGTCACCTTTCCAAATCTAAGGGCAAGGAATTGTGAAGAAGTTCAAAATATTGGAAAAGACTTCACTACAATTCAATGTCAACATACATGCTCAAAACAATGAGGGGAGAGATTATTTTTATAATGAAATTCATTGTCCATCATGAATCTTTAAAGGGTATGGGACAAATTGGAGATGAGAGCTTGATGACTCATTGTCAAAACGCAGAAATTGTGTGCAATATAGAACTTCAAACCTCATGTACGCATATGTCATCTAAGGTGACATCGGAACCATTCTACATCGAATTATAGTATTAAATGAACTCTAACACTACAAGTAGGAGTTCTAGTAGGAGTTCTAGTAGATATTCAAAGAGTTATGGATGATTTTATATCTGCTTCACAATTCCTCTGCAATCAATCAATGCATGTGTTTTAAAAAGAATGTTTTGCATTTGTGGTTTTGTATTTTTTAGAACTATATGAATCATTTAGAAAGCATCAGGGAAAGGAAGAAAGAAAGAGATAAAGATCATACCTTGCAATTTGGAACAGTAGAAATGAGTTTAGAAAGTAACTATTTGGGAATTTCAAAGTGTTCAGTTCATGCAGGTAGGGGCATTTTTATCCTTAGAAGACCAAGGCCTGTTTTTTGTCAAAAAAAACTCAAAATTTCCATTTCTATTACAAGGTGCAAAACTTTAAGTTGTTTTGAATTTGTTTTTTGCATGTCAAACTATAGGATCTTGTGCTAAACTAGTATAAGAATATGTGGTTGAAATTTTAGAAACTTTGACTATGTAGATTTTAAAGTATTTGTATTCAAAGTGATGAAATCAAGTTTTTCTGCACTCAAACACTCTTCGAGAACAAAGGGGATTATAAATTGTATTTTTCCATCTAGCCTGAAACCTCCTAAAATTTCATGGTACAATAGACTTGCCATTTATTGGACAAATCTAATGACTAGACAACCAAAATTTCAATGATTGTATACTAACTGCACAATACGATGATTACAATTTGGATAATTGTACATTATAATGACTGAAATTATTTGTGTGGTGTAATGCAAGGCGTTATTGTACACTACAATGACTGAAATTAGTGACATGCTATTTGCTTTGATTGTTGTTGGGCCCCGTGAGGGGCAGTCCAAAAAAAAGGGTATGCCGGTACGTGTACCCAGCGCACGGTATTCTTTAGTAAAAGGCGAAAGAATAGTTCGCTCTGTGCTGAGCACCCGGTTAATGACTAACCACTCGCAACGCTGGGTTATTATAGCCGTCTGAAGAAGAAGTGCCTGCAAACGTTATGGTTTAACTTCTTGAGGCAGAGGACGGTGACTTCATTCTAGGGTTACAGTAGCAGAAGACGGAGAACCTACACTCTTTCCGTGTTGCCTATCGAAAGAAGTTTACGCTTTAGAGGTCTGATTCGTCCCAGGCTCAGTCTTCGTTTCGGAAATTTGTGTTTAGGGTTAGAAACTTGAGTGGCCTCTGGAAGTCTGAGCCCTAAACTTGCTCAGAATCGGTAGTTTTGAATGTGGTTATGAGTTTTCATACGGGTGCAGCGTATTTCAGTACCCGGGGGGATGAAAGGCAATGAGATCATAGTTCAAACTTCCTGTTATGGAGTAATTCGAAGGCTACTTATTAGTCGAAGAAGGCTTTGTAACCGCAGTTGGCAGCTTCCGTATGCGATCCGTCCATCTTTAAGATTGGATTCTCCAGAAATTTGCCCATTTAGGGAATTGTCAATTTTGGATTTCAATGCTTCTGCGTGCTCGGTTCCATGTTTATGATGCTTAGAATCGGGTGTGTAGCCAAACATCGATTGTCTATTCAGCATGTGGATGTGATGATGATCTGTGAGCATCGCTTTCTTCCTGAGTTGTCGACAATACGGGTAGTCACACCTTCTTCACCTAGAATTGAGACTTGGCACTCTCTGTGTGGCTGTTGGAGGCTTGCAGATCTTTCATTCTCTGAGGATTTTTGAAGTGCCATTTTTCTCCTCCGGCCATGAAGAAATGGGTTGGAGAAAAAAATTTTGGACAATTTTTCACTACTCTGTACGTCATTTTCATCTTGTTTGACGCATGTTTGCTTTCTTACAGCTCAAGTTTAGTCTGACTTTTGTGTTACTTGTGCCACTTGTGCTCCATGCCACCCGTGTGCATTGATGACAGTGAATCTAGTTGGATCTCCAAGAAAACATGGTGCTCATGTTCAGAAGGGGTGTCACACCTTCTTGCACAACAACTTCCCATTGGCTTTTCTCTCACCAAGCTTGCATTCTTCAAGAAAATTTGCTTCTCGGAGGAGGTGTGACTACCCCTATGTATTGTTTATGTTGAAGATACTCAGTCCCTTCGGACATCTCCGACGGAACAAATCGATTGATACATACAATGGGTGAGATCAGAGTAAGCTACAGCAATACAACTGGTGTGACTGAAGTGTTTGGTTTGGGTCTCTTTTAAGTACCATTTCTTACTATGCTAGTGCATATACATGTCTCTGTTGATGTTATTTGATACCTAACCCCTAAAGGACCAAGGCCTTATTTTTGCCAAAATACATTCAAAACAATCATTTTTGTAGCAAAGAGTAAAAAAAATTTGAAAATTCTTTTTTCTGCACATCCAATCATAAAAACTTATACCTTACTAGTATGATAATGTGTGGAAAAAATTTCAGAAATTTTGATCACATACATTCAAAGATATTTGCGTTTAAAGTGAAAAAAACAATTTTTTCAGTACCTTATGGGACTGGATTATTTGACTTTGAACTTTTTTAACTTAAATGTTGTGCACTACAGAGTTTTGAGCTTTAAATACTTATTGTGTGAAATAGAGTTAAGAGTCTAGGGAATTTAAAAAATAAAAAAAAACTTAATTTTCAAGTTTAAAAAAATTAATAAGCAGAAGTAGGTATGAGAAAGAAGGAAAATCTAAATTATTAATATCTTTATGATGGAATTAAAATGCACTAATCCCAATGGTGAGATTGTTTTAGCAAGTAAGATAAACCATGCAAAAAACAATTTTCGGAAATATTGCAAAAATTTCATTTAGAAATGCATCCTACAAGTTATTTTTTTCAAGAAGATGCTCTAATTGTCCAAAAATCAAGAATGTCCATAACTTTCTCATACCAAATCTAAATAAAACAAATCAAAGCCCTCCAGATAGACAAAAATATATTCTACAAGAAACAAAGATTCAAAAAAAATTCAAAACTTTGCAAATTTTCAGTTTGCTGCCCATATTGCCCCCCGTCCCTTGTTTTGAGCTCATTTGGTCATAACTTTTGTTCTCGGGCACTGATTGTGAAAAAAATTATATTCCCACGAAGCTTATCAATTTTTCTATCTTCAAAAAAAGTTTCAAAAAATCACAACAAAATTTCAGCCCATAGGTACCTACCCAAAAATACATTTGTCCCCCGAAGGGACAATGGTCCTTTAGGGACTAGTTATAGCTTCTTACGAGGTTGTAGTCAGTATGAGTATTGACATGAACTTTCCTCTGCATTACAAATGTCAATTCTGTTTTCCTGGCGCAATTCCATGATGTTGATACAAGATTCCCACAAGAAAAAGACATGAAAAGGTTTAGAACATGAAATGGTTTGGTTTAGAGAGCTGAATAAGAATGGGTGCACAATGTTGTAAATGAGATGTGAATGCAAATCAAATTGTGTAGTATTTTGCATATCTATTGGCTTAATGTAATGCCAAAATAATCATGGAACATTGCTAATTTAATGAAATTGATTGATAAGGATAATAATTTTATGTGTTATGGAACAACACTTGAATTCAATGTTTTCACACTTCTTTGATAGGAAATATATTGACAACACAATCAAACAATTCCCCCAAATGTGATCTAAATGTTTATGATATTTAGTATAGTTAATGCAAAAATAAAGAATTAGTATGCAAAATTTCTATATTTATCTTCACATAGTATCCAAATAGAGTGAAAAGCTATAGGGGACCAAATTCAACTAGCATGAGATGGATTAAAAGAAAAAGGGCAATGTAGTACACAAAAAAAATTATAAACAAATGAGAAGCCATAAAATGCTCTATTGAATTAGTAGAACTATGGTAATGAATGTTCCATTTATAATGTTCCATTTTCAAGTAACAAAGAACACTTTTTGAATCCATATTGCATGCCATTTGCCCATTTGAATACAAGAGGATTGCTTTGGGGATATATCATGGCCTATTCACAAAATTATGGCTCTAACTATAGCATACAATTGTTGCACCACTCCTATAAACTAAAATACCATTCGACTAGCTTTCATTTTTAGAAATTACAACTAAATGTCAAGTATTCTAAAAATTATACAGCTTCTTGTATTCATTACGGATTTCATTATTCTTTCATTGAAATCTCATTTATTGCACCAATCATTTCTAATTTTGAATTACCTAATAAAGGATTGCATGTTGAACGTGTTACCTTATTTGAGTGTCAAAGTTTAAGTAGAGTTCTTTTGAGGTTGGTTGAAAATTGAAACTGGAATACATTCTTTTGTACAAATATTGTCAAAATTTGGCCAATAGAACAACATTTTAGCTTGCTTTGCCATTTTTAGAATGAAAAGTGTACATTGATTTATGCATGGATCTTGCAAAAAAAAAATTCTAAAACATGGGAAAAGTTGTAATTTTATAGAGTGTTGGCAACTCTACCATAATTTTTTCCCTAAAAATAGCACATTGCATTAGCAATGGTTGAGATTCTTTTCATTTATGTAAATTAGGATGCTTACGATCATTAGAAAGGCAAAATAGCATGTTATGTGGGTTTGTCATGCCCCTATCTACTTGGGGTGCCTAATGAACTTTAGTGCGCAAGAGGGGACCTTGGGGGTGACTTCCCAAGCCTTGCAATAGAGTAGGTAGGGAGAATTGAGAGACTTCCGATCAAACAGGGCGCAATGACGCCCTGATTTTGAAGTGAACGAGAGATTGTCATACATGCTTGGAAAGCTCTTGACAATACGCTTCTAATGGCACAAAGAACGCGCAATTTGGAGTTGTGAGCTAAAAATTATGGCCGTTCAAAGTTGATTGTGTCTTGGTGGCACCGGGACACTTGAGGGCTAGGTGTGAGGGGTTCTCAATGAATCCCACAAGAAATATGGCATGTAACATATCATTGGAAAGCTATGAACACAAGGAACCTATAATGATAAGAATTACGAGGTTCTAAGACATGAATCAAAAGTTATGGCCAAAAGAAGAGCCGTGGTGAAGGCGTGACGCCTCCCTAGTGAATCCGAATCTTTGGAGGGCCATAACTTTGCGAGAACTTATCCAAATGGGATGAGTGAGAAGTCCATCGGCATCTACTCGTCGCGTAAATGTCTAAAATGGGATTGCATGTTGGGTTTGGAGCTCTAAGCGCAAAGTTGCGCCGGTTGGAAGTTCGGGAGCCCAAACGGTGACGTAACTTGGCGATTTGGGTTGGAAATGGGTGGTCTTCCACAACACAAGGTTATCCAAGGACTTCCTTCGACCTAGGACGGGGAAATCTGCCAAATACCACAGAGAGTACTATAGGAGGGGTTGGTCTTCGTCTTCACTCCCTCTTGAAGCCTTGGTGAGTCTCGGTGATTCATGGTTGGTGGTGGTGACTTCACCACCACTTCTAGGCACCATGGAACATTTGTGTGTGTTCCGTGGCATCGGTTGGGTGGAGTCCTGCTTCTTGCTAAGCCTCCTTGGATGTGTCCTGAGTTGTAAATGCTGGTTACCTTTAGTGGATGAGTAGCAAATGCAAAAAGGGCTAGCATAGAGTGGGGTGACACTCAAGGGCGGTTAGGACCATGGTAAGTAGTGCCACCATGAGTCCTTGCACATTAAGGTGGAAGTTCCGCCCCATGTTACTAAGTGACATGCCCGATGTCACAATGGGAGTGTGTGCTAGTAGTCCTGGTGACTGGAACTTGGCAAAATAAGTTGGAAATGCGGACTAACATTGTGTGTGCTTGACATGTACAGTGTTAGGCAATTTGTGACCAAGTGATGCTGTAAATGGGTTGTGGTGAACCTAGTGAGCTGCTAGAAATTGTTAAGTATCATTTGGATCGTGACAAGATTGGACAAACAAGGGATTTAAACATCGAAAAATTGCCCTTAGATTTGTTGAGATGGAAATTCCATATGTTGTTGTCATTGTCCAATTTATATATTAGTAATGTTTTGATTGATGTAGAAATATAACTTATTGGTAGCACATAAAATATCACTTAAAATCAATATAGGAATTATTTTGATTATGAAAATAGTATTCCCCCTTTTAAAAGCAAGCTTCAAGACACATTATCATAATAGAGGTCATCGTAAATTTTGATTAAAATAAAAATCATGCAACTAACAACAAAAAAAGCTTTGTTTTGCATTGTCTTTTGCATGTTTTATTTTCATAAACATGATTTGCAGTATTTGTCTTTATAGCTCGCTTTTAATGATGTTGTTAGAACCCCAATTGAATGGTTTTTCTTGTGTCTATTTATGTGAATTTTTTCATATACTTCCAATTATAGAATTTCCAAACTTTAACTCTATGCCAATTTCAAGGTGTTGGCTATGATACATTAATGATGCTTTAATTAGAACCCATGATAAACCTTTAGTCAAGGTAGGAATGCTTCTAAAAGATTTCCAATTCCAATTTAAATATTTGTAGCTAATTGTTGTGCCTATAGTGATACTTACTACCTTAAACTCACCCAAAGTGCTTATATAGCACTCAACTCCTAGTGACATTGAGGGTCATGATCTTTTAATATTATACAACGACACTAGCGTGCGAGCTCTGAAGCGACGAGCTTGTGAGCTGCGAGTGTGGAGCTTGTGAGCTTGGAGCCTTAAAAAAAATTTGAAGATTTTTTTCCAAAAAATCTTAGATTTTTTTTTGGGTCCAAAAAAAGAGTTGAAATTGCTATTCATAGTAGGTTTTGGAACCTATGACCGCTATTCCTATGACCGTGGATGTTATCATTAATTTTTATTTGCTCTAGAATTTGTCATTTTGAATGAAGACAGACCTTAGGACTTCAGTGCATAATTTATCATTGTGTTTGAACACTGCAATTGTACTTTATATGCTATTACTAATTATGTATAGAATACAATATACATAGTTGAGTAAGAAGTTATAAAAAGAGAAGGTGAGTATTAGCTAGCCTCCACTTCAACTACTCTAAATGAATGATGAATACTACACTTGGTATATAAACCGCTTCCACTACCATAATTGAAGGCCTGATGGGATTCAAAACTAGGACATCAACTTCCGTCTCATAGTCCTCTAGCTAGCAAATATACGCCAACCTAATTGAGTGATCACTCTTCACAAAGAAGAAAATATATGATGCAATTCAGCTCTTACACAAAAAAGTGAAATGAAAACAAATTGGGAAAAAAATAAAATACAAATTAAAAAAAAAAATGGAAAGTACATGATTACTAAAGGAGCAAAAAAATAGAAAGGAAAATGGAAACTAAAAGAACATAAATTGAAATGCTAAAGAAGTTCATAATAGAAAAAAATAGGAAAAAAAAAACCAAAAAAAATGATTTCATATGTATATTTTAGATACTACATTAGTAGTCAACATTTCAAAACTTCGGCACTGAAGTTTTCTTACTTCCTAACATTTCATAAAATAAATGAGACATACTTCATATACTTCAGGAATGCATAAATTTCTTGGATTCTATATGCTTCAAATCATGTAAATTGTATCAAATTTCAATCAATACAAGAGAAATGAAATATCTTCAAGTATCTGGCCATGCCTATTCTGGTACTGTAATGATCCCTGTTTGAACTAAAAGAAGTTTCACCTCATTCAAGCTATAACTAGGTGCATGAATGAATTTGTCATCATGAATGTCCATCTTGTAGAAGTACCGATACAAGTAGTACAAGTGCTTGCAATTCACATATTGTTGACGACCCCCAATAGCAGAGATTGCCATATGAACGAAGTCTGGGCATGTACAAGTAGGATGCATACTCACCATAATTCGATAGACATTCCTATTATGGTCTGTCCCAGTCTCCAATGACACTATTGCACCTAGCCTTGGAAAAAAAAGCAAAGTCACTCCTATAATTTGTCTTTTAATGTTGTCTGCACTCTCCCACTTGTTGGTGTATTTGCATTCCTTTGTATAATTCGATTGTTCCTAACCGTTGGATACGCATTTGCATCCTGTGATGGTGCTTGATCATACAAGACACTCTGGAATATGTTAGACATGTTGAAGAGTCGTCGTGGCGACAATGTACGGCGCTCTTGGAGCTGGAATCCAACATGTTGTAGCAACACAGTCTCTTCCCGACTAAGGTTCGTCCCAGTCAAAACAAGCCAAAGTTCCGGCACCTCTGGCTTGTCGATGACATAGTTCCGTTTGGTAACTTTCACAAATTGTTCTATGTCATCTCTACAGAACTAGAAGTTTGCTAGGACCTCTCGCTTACTCCCATACTCTACCTTTCTACCATGATAGGTGGGAGCTGGAGTTCCCTACTTTCCCCTTGCGATTTTTGCAGTGCACTTTATATTTGACCCCCGTTGTTGAGCTTGACAAAGCACGTTTGATTTGTGGCTAAGTCTTGCAATGTGCCACTTTGACGTATCACAGTCGCTTTCAAATGCAATAGTTACATGTTTGAACAGTTGCACTTCAGGCTCTTTTTCTTTCTTCTGGGAAGTGTCTACAAAAACTGTTGTGGACCTTGTTCGAACACGAGGTTGAGAGAAGTTAACTTTGTTTGGTCAATGTGAGTCTCTTGAATCGCCAATGGGAACATTCAACTTCCTCTTCATGCTTTCAAAGATCTCTTCTCCTTCCAAATGCGATATGCGAGTTCCAACTCCCTCAACTCCAGGTAATGTGTTCAACAATTTTCTTTGGGTCTCCACTTTGTCTTGTAGCTCTCAACTTCAACTCCCCCTTTGATGGCCTAAATCCACATGTATGTTCTCTTAAATAAGCATGATAGTTAGTCATTTGTATCCAAGCACGGATATTGTCGTCACAAGTGGCATCAAACAAATTGTTACCTCGGTTACCAGACATTTGAAGCCACTTGTTATGAACTGTTTCTGACAGGTTGCAAGAAGGCATATCCGACAATTCCTCCAAACTCAAATCCTTTAAAGCCATACAAAAGAAACTTCATTTCCAAAATTGAATTTCTTACATCAAACTCTACAACAATTGTAAACTTTTTAAACTCAATTTACATTTACTTCAAATGAACTCAAGAAGAGAAGGACATTCAAATGCCATACAAGAATTTATTTATCTACAAATAAACATTGGAACAAGTATGCAAGTTCACTCTTAGAATGCTAAAATAATATTTTTCAATGGTAATTTTTTTGGTGTCATTTTTTTCAATAATTTAACGAGAAATGGGGGTATCGTGATGTAGCCCAAAAAGTACCTTCGGATCCGAAGGTACTTTTTGGGCTACATCACGGTACCCCCATTTCTTATTAAATTGCTAGGAAAAATGACCCCCCCAAAAAATAGGAAAAAAAAATTGAAAATCAAAGGTACTCCTAACCCTTTCTTTCAAATATACATATGCATTTTTAAATTTTAAAACATATTATTTCACATACAACTTTCAATTCAATATAGACTTACCATTTGCATGAAGCCTCCCCATTGACGATACCGGAAATGCCAAAATGCTAGCCAATGGTCTAAGTGGTGAAGTGCATCTTCAGTGGCAGCTTCAGATGAGAGCCACCATGACCAAATTGCTAGGTAACGTGTCTTAGTCTCCTCCATAGTTTTTGCATCTTTGTACTATTTGCATAGTGTATTATGTTGTTGCTGGAATGCCATCTTAATGTGCTTCTGAGTGTATTTTTGAAGAGAAGTACTCCAATGCAACAAGCACATCCTCTCACGATTCTCTATTTTTTCATTGGTAGAACCAGTTTCGTACACAATACGAATTGCATTCCAATTGGCCATAGCGCTATCTGCCATGAATTCCTTGAAGTTTGGGTGGTCCACTCCATGTCGTGCCATAACAACATTCAAGCACCTCCAGAATTGTACTTGTATATCGGTATCTTCAAATTGCATGTCGCATGTTGAAATAGTCATCACCTTTTTGTAATCTGGACTGTACACATGGCAAGCCATTGTAGTCCATTCCTTCACACGCTTGACGTGGTCAAACATCATCCACGCGTTTTGTAGATTTCCTCCTGGTTGCATGCGTCTCACCAGATCCACTCCACTTCTAGGTCCTTCAGTGAGCATTTTAAAAATATACACCTTCTCCTTTCCTTGGTCCAGGAAGACATTGTCATGAATGTATTCGAACATGGACTCTTCTTCATGGTCATAATGTTGTCAATCACACCTCCTCGATTGTTTAAGCGAAATGAGGATATCACATTCCTTATATTTTGACTACTCAAATATTGGAAGCGATCCATGACTTCTTCCATTTCCTCTCCCTTCAGCATCTCTTTCTGTCCCTCTCCATTTTGAAATAGGTAGTTTGTCAAGAAGTCCTTGCTAGCAGAGAGAGCAATTGCTGAGTTGGTAGTCGTTGGGATTTTTGCAACCTGATGCGCAATGAGTTCACAGATTGTTTATGTAGAATCTCTATACATGCCCTTCGCTATAGAGTAAGTATGCTCTCCTAAGTGAATTGTTGCTCTACTCATTTTAGAATTATCATTATAGCAATAGTAAATTCTAGCATCGCAAGTATTTTAACACGTTGGTGTTTTTTTACATAGTTTGCAAACTAGAGTACAATCTTTTGGAGAACTGTCTCCTACTACAAAAGGGAAGGTTGTGTAACCAGTCCACTCTATTTCATTGCATTTAGAAGTCCTCTTCAAGTATTCACAATTTGGATTCTCACAAGCAAGATGGCCAACACAGAACGACTTATAGAACTTCAGACTGTCAGAGTTGTGAATGTTTGTTGTCACCAACTTGCACTACATGTGTCCATCTTGTCACTTGTCTATGCCTTTCAAGTTCTTTGCCACCAACGAAGTTGAAGATGAATAACACGGTGGCAATTCAAAGATAACGTTCCCGTTAAATACTGCCGGAAGAAACTGTACGCAATGGTGTTTTATACTTGCCAAGTCCATTGTTGATAGTTCATTTCGAGAATGATGCATATTGGACAATCTCTTCAAACATTCCATTATGCTCATTCGATTGGCAACATTTGGATGCAATGGACGGGACAGTAGAAATTGAACTGGACTATTGGATGGGGTGCAAGATATTGAATTTTGAAGTGCAACGTCCTCTGATGCAACTTACATAAGAGATGGTTGCTTCCTAAGTGTTAAGTCCGGGGACTTTCCTTCAGATTCACTAGACAACTCAATGATAGAATCTATTTTCTCAATTTTCACTTTGCGGAGAATTCCATCATTCAAAAGTATAGGGAATACTTCTCGACTTTGAGTAGGTGAAATTGTGTGAGTGATATACGGCATGTCCACAGTTGACACATCAGATTGACGACATTGAATCTCTGTTAAAGCAACTAATATAGACAATGGAAGCCCGTAAGCTCTATAGTTTCTAGATTGAAGGTACCAACACTGTCCATTTGCATCCATAGACTTTACTATGGGAATAGACTGTTCAACTTCTCCGGATTCAGACATCTTCTCTTGTTCGACATAGATAGAAGACTCTACAAATCTGAACCGGACGTGAAGAAGATGACTAGGTACTCTTGCACGGTCGTCTTTATCTACTAAAAATACAAGCCATCATATAGCCTATGTGCACAAAGAAATACATGACCATCTACACGTATACAAGCCATCATATAGCCTATGTGCACAAAGAATAACACAAAACAATGAAGTCAATCCTCTATGCAAATTCAGAAGATAGCTTTATTGTCAAGTACTTTAGCATTCTTGATACCTTGTTTACGAGTTCAAAGAGTAGACAATTGTGTTAACCAAGTGGATGAATAGTCATTTCAATTTTAGAAGACAGTTGTCAATTTAAAATTCTTAGTATTCTTTTTGTAACATCATTTAGAATAACAATAATTGACGAAGGCGGCTATGTCAGGCACGTTTTTGGCTTTTGGTTGCGTTCATTTGAATAACTGGCGCACACTACTAATTACTATAAAACCTCTTTTTGATAGCGACATTTAGGGAATTATCAGTGTGACAGTCATAAATAGATTTGCAAATGGAACAACTTTCCACAAGTCAACGTATTAAATAAGTTGTGAGTTGTCATGGTTGTTAATTTTGGAAGGCGGCTTCTCTAACAGACCTACTCTAGTATTATGCAATATAGGCTAAACGTGCAAGCAGATGCAACGTATATAAATCAAGCCCACTTCTCCAAACCATAGTCTTCTTCGATGCTGTGTGCGATGAACACCATTTTCATTTCATAGTAATAGTTTGTTCTATTCTTTCACTTCATGCTTGTTGATTGCTACAACTCTCCTTCATGTAGTCCGATTGAGTCAAAGAGCGTAGGAGACGTATAGTGTTATATTTCTCATCTCGCAAAGCTCTTAGAAGGTCTTGAATGACTCAGAGAAAGAGACCCGTGTCGAAAACAAAATAGTCAGCATCTGAGAACCTCAAGAAATCACTTCACTTTGGAATAGGAGGGAGTACTCAAGTAGAGGATGTTGGCGTGCATAACTTGGATTCTATAGAAGCAATGTCCGATGACACCACTAGTGTACAAACAGTTGTACGAGAGGAACATACAAACATAAATGTAAGCATCTTTGTATTACATTTACCTACACTAAAGTCATTTGCATGAAATTCAGAATTGTTTGGGCTTTGCAATAAGTCATTTTCCTTCCTTTGTTGCAATATTTGACATGCATTCATTTAGTAGACTTTGTATGCATAGATTAATATGAGAATTCTATGAACATCATATTAAAAGTTGGTTCAATTCTATAGAGTCTACAAATGTATATAGAATTAAAGAATCTTTTCTACCTAAATATGCTTCTTGTCATAGCATTACCGGGTGTGGGAATCCGGAATCCGGAAACGGATCGAGGATAAAAGAATTAGGTGAGAAAAATAGAGAAAAATCAAAAAAATTATAGTTAGAACGTGATTTTTGTGTGAGATAATCCAAATTAGGAAATAAGCGTTCCGGCAAAATCCGGAACCGAAACTTATCCGGATCCGGAATCCGGATTTACCCGGAACACAGGAACCTACCGTATAGACCTTGTAGCTACGGAAGTAGGATACTGTTAGAACAACGGACCTGTAGCCGTTGTCTTGATTTCCATAGGGAGACGGTTTAGTATTTAAGTTGTTTGCCGAGGGTTTTCCTCTTCACTTTCCTATTTTGTTTTTCTGAGACTGTCCGTGTGAGTAGTTGAGAGAAAGAGTGGTGAGTTAGCGACTGAGTTAGGGTTACTCTTCTCTCCTCTTGTTCTTACTTAGGTCTTATGGCATCTGGAGCAGTACGGAAGGTAGCGGTATCTGTCCAGATTATCTCTCCAGCCATTCCGGACAATTCGGAACTACACGAGCAGTTAGAGGAGGATTTGACTAAGTTAGGGTGTGTCGGTCTATTACACCGACTATGGAACCTTAAGAGTGAGGATATGATTCAGGAGCTATTTCATGGTGTTCTGAATCAATATGAGCTCACTCTGAGAGGACGGCCAGTCACGTGGACGGAGGACATCTAGGCGGATGTCTATCAGTTCCGGAAGAACGGAAACGGGTTAGCGTCAAGGACGGACCGTTTTGTAGCCGGGAAGTTCACAGGGTCTGCAAACCCTAAGGACGGATTCGCTATTAGCGAATGCAAGGACGAGAGACATAGGCGGATACTAGAGTTCCTCATCCCCATCTTGCACTACAACAAAAGCATTGTTTTATGACTGCAAAATATGACTGCAGTGAATCGTAAAATCAAAAAATATGACTCATGCAGAAATCACTGTAGATGACTCGGGATATGACTGACTCCAGTCGTTTGGAAGCAGTCGCTTTAGACATCAGTCATATTGGCAGTCATATAAGTTGAAGGGTATAAATACCCATATTTAGCCATAGTATGCCAACATGGCGTATATTTGGGTTATCCTAGGGGGGTCTTGACTTTTTATTGAGTTGCCCGGGCAAACAAAAAAATCCTACGTGGAATATGACTACGGCAAGTCATATTTTTTGATGACGTGGAATATGACTACAGTGAGTCATATTTTTTGATGATATAGAATATGACTGCAACGAGTCATATTTTTTGATGACATGGAATATGACTGTAGTGAGTCATATTTTTTGATGACATGGAATATGACTGTAGTGAGTCATATTTTGCAATGATGTGGAATATGACTGTAGTAAGTCATATTTTGCAGTGATGTAGAATATAACTATAGTGAGTCATGTTCTATAGTGATGTGGAATATGACTGTAGTGAGTCATATTTTGCAATGATGTGGAATATGATTATGGCGAGTCATATTTTGCAGTAATACGAAATATGACTTTTCTCAGTCATATTTTTGAATGATGTGTAAAACAATTCTTTTCAGTCATATTTTTTGATGATTTGTAAAACAACTATGTGTAGTTATACATCAACATAATTTAGTAATTAAGTAAGAGAATCCATTTAATTAAAAATGAATACATATGATTTCTTAAATGGGCAAAAATTAATCACATTAGAAAGTCAAATACAAGAAAAAATGTGATTTTTTTCAATAACATTTATTAGTTACTAACACAAAATATATCACAATGGCTCTTTAAACATGTATATTTCCACATACTTGTAGAACCTATATTCCAACAAAAATGTAAAGATGTTACCTCTTTTATATTGCAAGTAGCCTTCAATAATTTCATTTCAATCTCCAATGCCTACATGTATAAACAAGAAGGTTAGTTTTCAATAAATGAACAATATAATTCAAACTTTAAAGATTTAAAGCATTACAAAATATGTAAACATGTTTAAGATAAAAAAAAATTATAATCATTATATATTCAAAAATTATAAATAACCAAAAAAAATAACAATGATGATAGAGAGACTAAGAAGCAAAAAGAAGCAAAAAATAAGTGATATTATGATTGCAAAATATGACTGCAAAATATAACTACAAATTATGACTAGGAGGCAAGAAAAAAAAAAACTAAGATAGAAGAAGAAGCAAAATCTAAGAAGGAAAAAGGAGCAAAACTTACGAAGGAAGAAGAAGCAAAACTTAAGAAAGAAGAAGAAGAAAAATCTAAGAGGAAGAAAAAGAGAAATCTAAAAGGAAAAAGCAACAAAACCTAAAAAACAAAATTTAAGAAGCAAGAAAAAGAAAAACTTAAGAAGGAAAAAAAAAATAAAAGTTGAAAGGCAAGGAGAAGCAAAACCTAAGAAAGAAGAAGAAGCAAAAGCTAAGTAGGAAGAAGAAGCAAACCTAAGAAGCAAGAAGAAGAAAACCTAAGAGGCAACGAGAAACAAAACTTAAGAAACAACAAAAACAAAGAAGAAGAAACAAAACCTAAATAGGAAGGAGAAACAAAACTTAAGAAGTAAGAAGAAGCAAAAAGAAGAAAAACCTAAGAAGCAACAAAAAACAAAACTTAAGAAGCAACAAAAACAAAGAAGAAGGAATAAAAAATAAAAAAAAAAAAAAAAAAAACCTAAATAGGAAGAAGAAACAAAACCTAAGAAGTAAGAAGAAGTAAAAAGAAGTAAAAAGAAGAAAAACTTAAGAAACAACAAAAACAGAACTTAAAAAGCAACAAAAACAAAGAAGAAAGAACAAAAAAGAAAGAAAAAGAAGCAAAACCTAAATAGGAAGAAAAAACAAAACCTAAGAAGTAAGAAGAAGCAAGAAGAAGAAAAGCCTAAGAAGCAACAAGAAACAAAACTTAAGAAGTAACAAAAACAAAGAAGAAGAAACAAAAAAGAAAGAAGAAGGGACAAAAAGAGGAGTGGCTATAAAAAATGGCGGCTAGGGTTTCAAAACCCTATTTTGTGGTGGCTAGGGTTTTAAAATCCTAAATTAGTGGCAACTACAAAAAAGTGATTTAAAAAAATTATAACTACAAAAAATCCTATGTGAAAAAATATGACTAGGTACTTTCTAAATATATTCCCTACTCAAATTATTTTTGGGCTATCCTAAAAAAAATCTTACTATTATAGAGATGTAATTGCAAAATATGACTAAAAAATATGACTGGGCGTTCCCTAAATATGTTCCCTACCGTTCTCTATGAAGTATTTTGGTGTTCCCAATGGTCATATACTATACGGCCATCATGTATAAGGCTAAAATATGACTCGTAGTCATATTTGCAATCATAGTTTTTTTACCTTCAAAAATATGACTACAAGCAGTCGCCAGTCATCCTCAATCATAATTCTGCAGTCATAAAACACTGCCATTGTTGTAGTATTGTATCCGAAAAAACCTACACGGGTTACCATTATGGTGGCCAATATTATTTTCGGGGCTATGGAGAACCAAGTTGTGCACTGGGGTAGAGTCATAGCAGATCATGTAACCCGAGCAAAGGCAAGTCTAGTTAGCACCTACTTATTCCATTTATACCATTAGCAGGAACTTTTGAGCGCTACGGAAGTAATCCAGTATGACACCGGAAAGGCCATTCTGTCATGCGGACTTTCTAGGGAGGAAGCGGAAGATCTGGTTGAGTCGGAACCGGAAGAACTCCCCGAGGAACACTTGACCGATCCGAGGAACAAGAAGAGGAAGTCAACCGATCCGGGGTCACGATCCAAGCCACCGGTGACGGAGAGGGGGGGAGTCAAGTAAAGGACCGGAAGTAGAAACTGATTCAGCATTTTTCAGTGCTGGGTTCGAATGGATACGCGAGGCCAAGGTACTCCACGACAGTCTGGCGGATCTGGTGATAGACACAGTGGAAGTTTTGAAGGTGGAACCGGATCAGATTGTGGAAGCCATCAAGTGACTGCCCAAGCCGGAAGATCTAAAGCGAAGGGAAGATCGGATTCAGGAGGTGGAGGTGGAACGGAACCAACTCCAGGCCCGACTGAATTGGGCGGAAGGGGAGATGGCAGCTTCAAAGGAGAAAGAGAAGGAGGCTCTCGCTCTTGTCAAGAACCTATCCAAAGCAATCGATATCAAGGCCGACGTCATCACGAAAGCGACTTTGTTTGACTCGAAGATGATATCGGAAGGCCACATCACCGGGACCAAGATAATGACCATCCTCGTGGACTTCACTGCCAAGATAGAGCGAGTTTTAGGAGAGCTACGGCAGCTACTGGCGGCCATCGATCCGAATCAGGTGATGGATTTCTCAACCTTTCCGGAACTTCCTTTTGTCTCAGGTACTCTAGGGAGACCGGTAGCGGATCGTGCAACTCGAATGGAGGGATTGAGAGGGATACTCACGTCAGCTGAGCCTACCTCCAGCAAGATGCGAATGACGGAGCTAAATTTGAGGCCAGCTTCGGAACCGGAACCTGAGTCTAGTGTAATTTGGCCGATCTTTTTCATCATTGCCAGTTTTTGCTCAATGTCGGTTACGCCCACCAGTTGATTGATAAAATGATAAGCTCAGTCCTAGATGTGCCAGGCCGCCTTGCTCTGTTCACTGAATATGTCGTTGGAGATCGAACAATATGTTTCTGCGGTGACCATGTTCTTAAGAAGATCAAGAACTTTGCAAGTTTTTGTGAAGATCATGCGACTCAAATAAAATGGATACGGAAAGCTTACAACGCTGGAAGTTTATGTCCTTATCTTCCGAGTTTATTGCGGAATGAACCGGTGAAAGTTACGAATGATACATACAAAGTTAAAATCCAGTCGATTGGATGCTCACCTAAGCTAAAGGATGAGGAAGATACCAGGATGTTGGCCAAGAATGTATGTTAGGCGTTGTGTGTCCTTCATAAGGCAGGCCTCGTTCATAGGGATGTTCGATTCCCTAACATTTTGCAGGTATCAAAGAACCAATTCATACTAATTGATCTGAAAACAGTGCCAGCATCTCTTTTCCGAGAGCCACCAGGGTTTGGGCATTTTAATGAGTGGACCGATGGCACGATGGAGGGCAGCCATTACACGCCAATGTCAGATTTGTATCAGCTGGGAATACTTCTGGAATCCCAAGTGCCTAGGATTACTTCGAGTTCAGCATCTGCCCAGCAGTTTATTTCGATGCTTAAATCTAAGTAGTACGATGCAACAATGGCATTGAATGATCCTTGGCTATCGAATCTTGCTTAATAGGTCTGCCTTCACTCATCTTTGTTTCGTGGTTCTCATGTGTTTCTCTTCTGGCATGAGAGACATCATGCCAGAAGAGACAACACATGAGAACCACAAAAATCTATTTTGTACCTCAAGGGGACAACGGTCCTATAGGAATTAACTTAAAATTTTGGAGTCTTTTTACGAAATTCTTAGAATACCTTCTAATCATTATATTCTTCAAGTGAGACTTTGTTTCATGTCATTCCGATAAGTATTGCAAAATTTAAGTTTTTTTTTAATTTTAATATTGAAGCAAGCAGTAAAAAATATATTCTAAGAAAACAAATTTGTAGAGGAAAAAAACAAAAAACAAAAAATAGCAACTAGATAGTTAGACAAATTGCAACTATGACGTCATTATCATTTATGCCTTGTGGTGTTAAGGATTTTTTTTATTTTTATAAAGGCTTACAAAAAGGAAGTACTGTAGTTTTGAAATCACCCTAATGAATTATGGCAATTGAAAGAACATTACATGAGTATTGATTTCCTCAACTCAAATATAAAATTTAGTGCCTAAATCTCAAATCTATTTGACACCTTGATAAAGTAGCAACACTCAAAACTACTGCTAACCTTTTTCTTGTTCTTCAATCTCTTAAGGTTAAATTCTAATTTTTTTATGAGTTCATTAGTGACCTCAAGAGAAATTCAATTTTAAGTTGTTTTGTATTTTTTCGACATGTAATGTTGAATTTTCAAAGTTGAAAGCATAGGGATCTACTTATGTCACTCAACTTTGACATCCACTAGTTGGTTTAATCCCTAAAGGTTTTTTACTATGTTTTCACCAAAATTACTCCAAAACTGCCATTTCTAGTACAAGTACTAAAATTTAAATAAAAGAACATTTTGGACACATATAACCATAGGATCTTGTAGTACGCTAGTTAGAGAAGATGTGGAAAAAAATTCAGAAATTTCCATCGTGTAGATTGCAAGAAATAAGTGTTTGAAGTGACAAAAATCTTTTTTTTGTCCCTGCAAAAAATTGGGCAGCTTTACTTCACAAAGTCACATTTGTATGAAAAAATGTTCAAAATGGTTGTGACTCTCTAGATTCATTTTTCAAGGCAAGTTGGCTACATGCTTGAAATTTTATAGATCATTTGGAATTGTTCAACATATAGGAAAAAAATAGTAAGTAGAAAAAAGTAGAGAATGATTCAAAACACTAAATTATTAAGAATTTATTTATGAAATTGAAAAATGTCAATCCCAATGGTTATGATGTTGTAATAAACAATGTACACCCATCATTTTTATTTTTTTTCAAAAATATTGAAAAATGAGTTAAAGGAAGGACTTCAAAGTTTATTTTAGAGTAGAGATTCCATAACTACCCACAAACTAAAACTCCTCATAACATTCATCTCATTGGTCCAAATGGAATGATTCAAAGCTTTTCATGTATATATAAATCTAGAAAACCAATTTAATTTTTTTTTTAAAAGAATGACTTTTAAAAATCTCTTTAGGCTACCTAGAGTTCAAAGAAACCTACATATCATGCAATAACTTTTTCACCATATAGTCAAAAGTTATGAAACTTGTTGGGACTTAAAGCTACTCCTTGGGTACATATTGTGTGAAAATTTCAAAGAAAAAAAAGAAAAACTCCATTCGTAGTGAGCAGCCTAAAATCACTATGTTGCCAAAAAAATGCAGTTTGGTCCTTTAGGGGTTAATGAACTCTTCAACTCCCATTGGTTGCAATCTTGAATACATGGTTTGGAGAAGTAGTGTCTCTTTTGTCATCTTGCTATAATCTTTCAAGGTCCTCTACTAATTGATGCCAAATGAAAGGTGGTAGAGTTGGGTGTCCCTACTAGCTAGCCGGTTTTACACTTGTTGATTGGTGTGATAACTGTCTGACATTTGGGGCTCCCATTCAAAACCAAGACAATCCAATGAATATGAGGTTTCATTTATTTCTAGGAAAGTTAATGTTTACTAGTAGTTGGCGCTTGCTATGCTACGCATTTACCATTAGAATTTCATAAGAATTTTTATGTATTAGATAGAATGTGGAGCAAGAATTTCAATAAATCTTCAAATAAAAATTACTAAAATTTTCATATAATTTTTTAAAATAAATAAGCATTTACTGAAATAAAAAATATATATATATATATATTGAATGAAATACATGCAATGATGAATACGGTAAAAGATACACATACATTAGAATGCATTAGAAATTTGACTCAATTGTTACAAACAATGGCAACCCAAATAGAAGAATTTAAAGGAAAAACTTGTAAATCTCAAAAGCTTCATGAACAATTTAGTTGTTGTGAAATCCAAAATCAGTTCAATCTAATAAATTTTTCAAATCATTTAGTAGTAGCAATAGAAAATTGAAATTAGAAGCTCAAAGCTCACAAAAGCACAAAATCATAGAAATGCAAAAGAAATATAAAGCCAAGAAAAGCAATGGAATTGCTACCTTTATAATATCACCATATTGATCCTCTTTAATATCACCTCAATTGCAACAACTATATTATTTCTATAGTACCACCCTTTGTAAAAAGTGATATTACAAAGGTGATTGTGAATTGCTACTCTATTTTAGTAGTATCACATTGTGTGAAAATATGATTTCTATATATGCATGATTGGAAATAGTTTTACAAAATAATTATAATAATTATTTTAAAAACTTATCGAAATCATTATCACGCATTCTATTCAAATATCTCAAATTTTACTAATATGTGATACAATGAATGCGTAGCATAGCAAGCACAAGCCTCTAATATTAAAGGTAGCATTTGTGATATTACAGAGGAACTTATGATTTTAGTAATATGATTGAAAAGGTAAAGTAGAAAAGCAACACAACCATCATAACAACTTTCAATAGTGTATGCTGGAAACACTGAAACTATCAAAATAAGCAATTCAGAGACAACTTTTCCTTGAAATAATATTTTTGTAGTATTAGCAATTAAAAATTTTGAATTCAACACAATTGCTTTATCTATTACACAAAACAAGATACACAAAGTGCCTTGCAAACAAAGGCCAGAGCAAAGTCGTCTCACAAACTGTATGACTACATCCAGATCTCAACTCAAATTCACAATGAATTATATCATATGTTTCTGACAAGTAAAGCATATAAAACTGCACTGCCTAAAACTGACAACTTGAATGTGGACTATGAATTACAATTCAAGTCTACAACAAGATGTCCAGAACAAAAATGAAGGCATACTCAAAAAATTTACGCTCAAGAAATGTACATGATTTACACTCAAGAAATGTACACGTCAAAGGATTCCCAAAAGTTCATTCCGTGCAGGATTTGTGCTGCCATTGAAATACGGTATATACCGCTCTTCAGAACATCTGACACACAGGACGGTGCAAATGTGCTGTTAAGAGCTTGTACACTTCCTCTAGGGCCATGAATAACTTCAAAGGCCATATTCATGAAATTGAGACAAATTGGAGTCTCATTTTAATCACATTCTATATTTAAGATACAAGAAGCATTCATTAATTCAAGGCACTTCAATAAATTGAGACTTTAAAATGTCAAAACAATATTTTGTATATATTTTTTGAGTACTACAAAAACTTAAAATAACCTTCAATTAGCTTTCAAATGTTTGAATTCCATTACATACATACAATTGAAATTCATTACAAACATACAACTGAAATTGACCAAAAAGTTATGACTTGAAACAGTTTAGTAAATTCTGACTTTTTGGAGGAAAACCTCTTGAGTTTACTTATAAGACCAAACTTTACAATGAATTAGATTCGAACCAATGAAAAATTCAAAGAAATCCAAAAAATAATTTATGGAAAAACAATAACAATAAATATCTATACTATTAATAGAAAACAATTGTTACAAATCCAAATTATCATAATAGAAATGATGCAACATATACCTCAAAAAATACCCTTTAAACATCTAAATGCTAAACTTCATTTTACTAGAATCTCCAAAATTAGTCTACCAATAGAATTACAAATTAGTTGAAGGTTCTGTGGAGGGTGCATTGTTGCTAGAAGTAGACATAAAAGCTACCACTGAATCCTTAATGATACTGATTTGTGGTTTTGGAATTGTAACCTTCGTTATAACTTGAATAACATCTCTAGTCCCCTTTTTTCCACGTGGCTTCCAAGTTGTCATGATACAATCTGTATTAGTCAAGTTGGAGGAATAATTTTATCTTCACGCCACATATTCCCTACTTTTGTGTCCCATCCTGCATATGTATCCATATTGATGTGACGACTAGAAGTAGGAGTCCAATATTGGATTTGGATCAAATGAATATGTCCTGGATTTGGATTTGGATTTGTGAGTGCTCTAACAAGCCAAAATGACTTTGGATCATCATCAATAGGACGCACTACAACAAAATAACCAGCATAAACATCACGACCAACACAAAATAAAGAACGTGGACGATCGTGCCTACGCCCAACAAAGGGTGCATCTTCTGCAAATTCCTTACACAATGTGCCATCATCTTACATTCGGTCTTCTTCCTCCGTTGTGATCCTAGAAGCTGGCCAAAATCCATCCTTTAGTGCTTCACTAACAACTAGAGGTGCATTCAGAGCAGCTCTCACGCCTTTCCAATAATCTTTTATTGGATCATTTTTACTTCTGAACTCTCTAGAAGGGTCGTCATTTGCCATTTTGCTCCAATGATTAATGAAACCATTCAAACCCTTTTTGATCTCATTAAAGGAACACATCTGCTTTGGAGCCAAAGGTGTTGGACTATCACTTGGCACTTTTGGACGCCCATCCTCAGTTTCAAACCATAGTCGAATCCCATGCCCATGTAGTGGCAACTAATTTTTGTCTGTACATAAATTCTTGTATTCCATCAACGGCCAACCACTAGAATCCATATAGAACTTGAATTGTTGTCCTGTAGAATTAAGAAGGAAGGAACAGTCCAGCTCTGCAAGGGTGTGTATTAGTCTGGGTGACACTAAATGGCATGGCGCAATCTGGTGGTTGCGGTGCCAGAAGCGGATAGGGTTTACGCCAATCCCCTCCACACGACGCCACCCAATCAGCGTCCCTGCAATTCGATTTCTCCCTTTTCCCAAGACCACCGCCATTGATCACATCATCCGCAGCTGCAGCTTACAATCAGTCTCCTGCTCCTGGGCTTGGGTCTCCAGCGTGCCCATTCTGCTGAGCTCTCTCTTTCCACTTCTCTCCCTTCCTGTGTCCAATTCGCACCAGTTCTTGTGCACCCAATCTACTGTTCCTCGCATTTGTGGTCCATTTCTGGAGCACCCAATCTTCCTTTCCCTGCATTTAGGAACCATTCGCTGTGTACTCAGTCTTGTTTTCCTTGCACTTCTGCAATTTGCTTACATGTCTTCCTGAGAATTCCAGCGCCCGCACTCACCGGCGATGGCGTTCATAGCCGAGTCGTCTTCGCGGTTTCTCTCCAATCCTTACCTCGCCCCCTCGGACGAAGTGAGCACTTCATCACAACGATTCAAATCTTGCAATCTCCATTCCAACACCCTCACCTCCAGAATCCCTTGCCTCGGTTTGTCTGTCTGTTCTCCCTCCGGCAGAGAAACCGATTCATGGCGATGTCGGTTTACAGCATCCCGTGGCGACAGCCTGCGAGTGGCAGCTGTGAAAACGGAAGACGTTCCGCTGTTTCTCCTGGAGGAAGCTTTTGAAAAAGATTATGTTCGCGAGGACGAGAAGAGTAAGAAAGATCAGGTGCCCAAGGAGAGCAAGGAGAGCAAGGAGAGCCACAGGAAAGATCGTTCTGGAGCCTCGACAGTGGTTTCTGGTGTGAAGTTGGAGAATATCAGCAAGACGTTCAAGGGCGTGACGGTGTTGAAGGATGTGACGTGGGAGGTGAAGAGAGGGGAGCGAGTGGGGCTGGTGGGGATTAATGGCGCCGGGAAGACCACGCAGCTGAATATCATAGCGGGGAAAGAGGAAGCGGATGAGGGTAATGTGGTCAAAGCGAGAGCTAATATGAAGATTGCGTTTCTGAGTCAGGAGTTTGAGGTTGTGGGGTCGAGGACGTTGCGAGAGGAGTTTATGAGTACTTTCGCGAGTGAAATGGACATTTCGTCCAAGATGGAGGAAGTGCAGGTGTGAATCTCAATTTGGGTCGTTTTTGCTGTCAATCTGTTGGTTTGAATACATAGTTTTCCCTGTTGCGAGTTTGAGATTAGGTTATGGATTTTGCTTTCGAGAAGAGTGCTATTTTGAATAGATTTTTGTTGGGAAGTCGCTGGGATTTGGAAGCATTTTTAGGGTTCCGGAGTGCTGGCTTGCAGAGGAGGGTTATTTTGAATGAGCAGTCTTGAGGTTCTGCGTGATATCGAACTTAACCTCATTTTGCGTGGAAAGTGCGTCAATAGGCTCTGTGTGAGTTGGGAAACCCAGTCCGATGGTTTTCAGCTGTTTTAATTGTTTTATATTAGTAAAATTGAATTTGGGTTATTTTACGTTTGGGTTTCTGCATTGTGTTTTTGTGTTTATGTCGATCTTGTTCACACTTTCGCGTGAATTTCTGAAGCACTGAAATAGGAATTGCTTGGATATTGTAAATTAGTTATGAATTGCTGATGTTTGAAGTAATTGGATCCCAATCACAGGCCTAGACTTCCCTTGAACCATGAGTATTGCATATCTCATTTAAGCGTCTCTGATTGGGATAGAACTCAGGAGCTCCTCATGTCTTACTAGTCACATGTTTGGGTGACATTGGCATTGTTGATGAGTAGCCCTCCCTTCAATGGGAAAGGGATCCGCCGACAAATGGGCTCTCTACCTTACATCAAATGACATGACTGAGTTTAGTTCGTTTCTTCAGGTGGCGCTTGAGAATGCGACCAACGATATGGAATTAATGGCGAAGCTTTTAGACGAACTAGACGCCTTGCAGCAGAAGGCAGAGGCATCCGATTTTTACAGCATCGACGTAAGGATCAACAAGATGATGCCAGAATTGGGCTTCACAGCTGACGATGCAGACCGATTGGTGGCTTCGTTTAGTGGTGGCTGGCAAATGCGTATAGCGCTGGGAAAAATCTTACTTCAGGTATGGTGACTGCAAGAGAAATGGAGCTCAGCCCGTGTCCTTTTGTAAATTTGAGCTGCAGGGATGAATATTTAATGTCACGTTTTATGCACTAAACTATAATTAACATGTTCCTAAGTTCGTAAAGCATTGTGTGATAAGGATGCAATCAACCAAATATTCAGAAGTGGAATGGTAGTATGTACCAGATATTATCGGTTTAAGCTTAATAAAGATATTTCACAATCTGGATTGATGTAAATTGTGGGCTCATTTTAAGAAGCCATGATGAGTTGGGGGATCCACCTCACTGACTGGTGAATTTTGCACCAGGATCCCGATTTACTGCTTCTCGACGAGCCTACGAACCATTTGGACTTGGACAGTATCGAGTGGTTGGAAAGGTATTTGAAGGACCAAGATGTGCCTATGGTGATTGTGTCCCATGACCGGGCTTTCCTCGACCAGTTGTGCACGAAGATCGTGGAGACGGACATGGGTGTGGCGCAGACGTTTCCAGGGAATTACAGTGAGTATGTGCTTGCGAAGGCAGCCTGGGTGGAGGCTCAACGTATGGCATGGGAAAAGCAGCAGAAAGAAATTGCGCGCACTGAAGAGATGATCCAGCGGCTCAGTAGCGGAGCTAATTCTGGTCGTGCAACCTCTGCTGCGAAGGTGCTTATTTCTAGCTGTGCCGCATTTTCATTTTTAGTGGAACTATTCTGAGGAGATTTTTGAGCTGAATGAGACATTGTTGAATTGCAGCAACTGGAGAAACTGCAAGATGAAGGTCAGGTAGTCGAAAAGCCATTTGAACGGAAGCCTCTCAAGTTTCGTTTTCCAGAGCTCGAGCGCAGTGGGAAAACGGTCGTGGAGCTTAAGAAACTGGGCTTTCGTTACGATGACAAGGTAGCCATCCTCGGCACAAGCAATTTATCGCGTATTGACCATAAGATGTTTTGCAGCTATGTGTATAACTGGCCTAGTGCGTCTGCTCGCATGTCTATAGGGATTGAAACAAGTCATTCAGGAAGGTATCAATAGAAGGAAGAAATCATACCCTTCATTTTTGAAGGATGGAAATAAATTTTGGAAGTTATATAATCAGTCAGGAACTTCCAGAATTGGAATTCATGTTTTTAGCCTGAGCACTTTCGTGTTAATTTCTTCCGCAGTATTTGTGGATCGCCATTCACGCACACGGCTTTATGTGCAGGTGCTGTTTGAGAATGCTCAGCTTCTAGTGGAGCGGGGTGAGAAGTTGGCAGTCATTGGTCCTAATGGTTGTGGCAAAAGTACACTTCTAAGGATGCTGATGGGGACACAAAAGGCTACGTCTGGGGAGATATCTCTTGGTGCATATCGAGTCGTTCCTAACTACTTCGAGCAAAATCAGGTGAGCCTCTTGCTCGTTCGATTCGCATACCGGCACGCAAATTGCTCATACACTTATTTTATATATGAAGGTTCTAAAGGTTCGCTTATTTTTTCAGGCTGAGGCGCTTGATCTGAACAAAACAGTTCTCCAGACTGTAGAAGAGGCTGCGGAGGATTGGAGAATGAATGATATCAAAGCTCTTCTTGGGCGATGCAATTTTAAAGCTGAAATGCTGGATCGGAAAGTCGCTTTTTTAAGTGGAGGAGAAAAGGTACAGAACAAATGAATGATGCAATCTCTGGTGCCATAGTCTATCACGGAAATCTCATTAGTCTTAATGTCCTTTGAGTTTCGTGTTTTCTAATATGGTATGTATCATGGCAGGCACGGTTATCACTCTGCAAGTTTATGGTTACCCCTTCTACATTGCTAGTATTGGATGAGCCGACAAATCATCTAGATATCCCTTCCAAAGAAATGCTTGAGGTATGGACGCTGGAACTCAAGTTCCTTGGTTTTTTTCCCTTCAAGCTTGTGTGTGCCCTCAAAATATAAAAGCTCTCTAGCTTCTTAGAAATTTGAGGTAACCTATGTTTTTCCCTTGCAGGAAGCATTGAGGGAGTACAAGGGTACGGTGATTGCTGTTTCCCACGACCGATACTTTCTTCGGCAAATTGTGAATCGCGTGGTGGAAGTTGCTGATAATTGCCTCAAAGACTACAGCGGTGATTATAGTGTAAGTTCTACTTAACTTCTTCATTCTCAATTTTCTACTTTTCCTAAAGCATCTCAATTCTCCTGCAAATATTTTGCTATTAGTTTTTACCCCACCCAAGAAACACACTGCATGTACCTTAAGTCAATCTGAATTTCCCGAATGTGTTAAAGCAATAAGTGAGCTGTCATTTATCATGAGAACTTTGCTAGTTACAGTGGGAAAGTAGTATTAGTGGAGATTTGAAGGGCTCACTATATTTTGCTTATTTGTAGGGGTTGAACGATCCAGTTATAATTGTTTAACTTTTCATCCAAATTATAGTGTGAAGATTAGGTGTACTGTAGGCTTTTGAAAAGCTTTGGTTTTCATATCAGTGATGTATCCGTTTCTGACATGCGGTTTTCTCTTCGCGTCATCAGTACTACTTGGAGCAGAACATGGAAGCTCGACAAAGAGAACTGGAGCGGGAAGAGGAGCTAGACTTGAAGGCTCCATCTGTGAAGGCCAAGTCGAAAATGTCGAAGGTAAGCCTTCATAGTTTAATTTGCATCCACTTGGACTTTGCGTTCACCAGTCTAACGTTGAAAAGCCAGAAGCGCCCTTCACTGACAGCCCCCTCCTTTTGTGTGCCAGGCTGAGAAAGAGTTACAGAAAAAGCAGAAGGCTCAAGCTTTCAGTCAGAGCAAAGCCAAAGGGAAGGTAACCAAGAATGCAAAGCGATGGAATTGAAGAGTCAGAATTGTTGGTTTTCCGCTGAAGAGCCTATGAACAGGATGACGACTCTTACCATGTAAATTCTCTGTCTACTAGGGTACATACACATTTTTAGTTTTCCATTCTTGGTGGCAACAGAGATGGCTATGCCCTGAATGGACCAAATTGGATATGGAGTTTATGATTTCTTCAAAATTTCACTCTCAGGAAAGATTACACTGGTACGAGTGCCAATATGTTCCTCTGTACAGTTATAAGGAAAAAATGAAAATTATTTGATTGGTGAGATTGCTTTGAAGTCCATACTGGCAGGTCATGTTTTGCTTATTATTGTCATGTTTGTCAAATCATGTCTGCTTTACCATCCAAGCATAATTGCACTTCCTGTAATTGCCATGGTTAATTTGTGAACGCAAGAACTAGGATACAGATGGTTTTGGAGAGCTTTGGGGGTTTGTATGCATTTCCATGTGATTTTCTGCACTGGCAGCATTTTTATGCTCATCCCCCAGTTCTGTTTGTGTGATTCTAATGTAAGTTACATAGTGTGCATAGTGTCTATGCATTATGCACTCAAATATAAAATTGCAGAGTGAACAAATCCTACCCCGTCCATGAATTTTCAAAATTCCAGGGTTCCAGGGTTCCAAGGTTTAGGGTATATAGCTTGAATCTCCTGATGTTCAACAAAGACGAGTATGCCCTGTGCCATTGCCACAGTCAAAACAAAAGTAAAGGTAATTTTTTATTTTTTTAGTTCATAAAAACTTCAAAATTCAATAACTTTCTCCCCGTGAAACACCATGAAACAAAGCTCGTGCACCCCTCCTTGCTGAGGGCTTTCCGACGGTACCAAGAATGTGACCGGGGGTGCATGATTCGGGAGATCTCAATGACAAACAAATCAAAACAAAACAAACATCCTGTCTTAAAGTATAGACTAGTGTACCCTATGTTGTTTACACAGTCAAAACAAAAGTAAAAGTAATTTTCTCTAATTTTTTAGTTCATAAAAACTTCAAAATTCAATAATTTTCCTTGTGTAAGTTAGAATGCCACAAAACAATTACACAGTCAAAACAAAAGTAAAAGTAATTTTCTCTAATTTTTTAGTTCATAAAAACTTCAAAATTCAATAATTTTCCTTGTGTAAGTTAGAATGCCACAAAACAAAGCCCGTGCCCCTCCTTGCCAAGAGTTTTCCAATGATACCAAGATTGTAACCAAAACAAAAAGTAAAAGTAATTATCTAATTTTTTAGAACAAAAAATAACTCAAAAAAGCATAACTTTCACACCGTACGTCCAAACACTACAAAACCAAGCCAATACACCCCTCCTTGCCGAGGGATTTCTGACAATACCAAGCACGTGACTGGAGGATGCACGGTCCAAGAGATCTCAACGTGACAAACAAACAAAACAAACATCCTAATTTAAAGTATAGACTAGTGTAGCCTATGTCGTTGCTACAATCAAAACCATATCTTTTTTATTACTTCTTTATACCCTATACCAAATTTGATGACAGAATAATAGAAAAAGTAGAAGATGATTAAAGCATAAGCCTCAACCTCCCCAAAAAAGATATAACAAAGAATGGATGAAAAAAATTCAAAAATTCAAAAATAATCTACAACTTCTACATTGTTAGTCCAAAGCCTATACACCTCTCTTGGCCGAGGGTACCAAGATTGTGTCCAAAATATAAGAAAAAATAATTTTCTAATTTTCTAAAACCAAAAACAACTTAAAAATGCAGAACTTTCACACTATGAGTCAGAACGCCACGAAACCAAGCCAGTGCACCCCTCCTCACCGAGGGCTTTCTGACAGTAGCAAGCATGTAACTAGGGGACGTACGGTCCGAGAGATCTCAATGTGACAAACAAACAAAACAAACATTTTGTCTTAATGTATAGACTAGTGTGCCCTGCGTCGTTGCCATAGTCTAAACAAAAGTAAAAGTAATGTGCCTTATAGCTATGTGTGTGCCCTATGGCGTTGCCACAATCAAAACAAAAGTAAAAGTAATTTTCTAATTTTTTTAGAACAAAAAACAACTCAAAAATCCATAACTTTCTCACCGTGAGTCAGAATGCCACGAAACCAAACCTATGCACCCCTCCTCATCGAGAGCTTTCCGACGATACCAAAATTGTGACCAAAATATTAAAAAAGTGATTTTCTAATTATTTAGTTCATAAAAATACTTTTAAAATGCATAACTTTCTCACCGTGAGTTGGAATGCCACGAAACCAAGCCCGTACACCCCTCCTTGCTGAGAGCTTTCCGACGGTACCAAGATCGTGACCAAAATATAAGTAAAAGTAATTTTCTAATTTTTTAGAACCAAAAATAATTCAAAATGCACAACTTTCACACTGTATGACGGAACAAAGTCAGTGCACCCCTCCTCACCGAGGGCTTTCCGACGGTACCAAGCACGTGACCAGGGGACGCACGATCTGGGAGATCTCAACGTGACAAACAAAACAAACATGTTGTCTTAATAGAAGAGACTAGTGTGGCCTGTGCCGTTGCCACAGTCAAAACAAAAAATAAAAGTAATTTTTAAAATTTTTAAAACCAAAAATGACTCAAAAATGCATAACTTTCACACTATATGTCTAAACACCACGAAACCAAGCCGGTACACCTAAGCTAGTGTGCCCTATGCCATTGCCACAGTCAAAACAAAAGTAAAAATATTTTTCTAATTTTTTAGTTCATAAAAACATCAAAATTTAATAACTATCACACCATACATCCAAATGCCATGAAACCAAGCTGGTGCATCCCTCCTCACCAAGGGCTTTCTGACAACACCAAGCACGTGTGCCGTTGCCACAGTCAAAACAAAAATAAAACTAATTTTTAAATTTTTTTAGAATAAAAAATAACTAAAAAATCCATAACTTTTCTACTATGAGTTGGAATGCCACAAAACCAAGCCTATGCACCCCTCTTCACCGAGAGCTTTTCGACAGTATAGATTGTGACCAAAATATAAGTAAAACTAATTTTCTAATTTTTTAGAACCAAAAACAACTCGAAAATGCATAACTTTCTCACCGTGAGTCAGAATGCCACAAAACCAAACCCGAGCACCCTTCCTCGCCGAGAGCTTTCCAACGGTACCAAAATTGTGACCAAAATATAAGTAAAAGTAATTTTCTAATTTTTTAGTTCATAAAAACTTTGAAAATGCATAACTTTTACACTGTATGTCCAAACGCCATGAAACCAAGCCAGTGCACCCCTCCTTGCCAAGAGCTAGTGTGGCCTATATTGTTGCCACAATCAAAACAAAAGTAAAATTAATTTTCTAATTTTTTAGGACCAAAAACAACTTGAAAATGCATAGCTTTCTCACCGTGAGTCGGAATGCCACAAAACCAAGCCTGTGCACCCCTCCTTGCTGAGAGCTTTCTTATAGTACCTAGATTGTGACCAAAATATAAGCAAAAGTAATTTTCTAATTTTGTAGAACCAAAAACAACTAAAAAATGCATAACTTTCACATCGAACATCCGAAGGCTGTGAAACCAAGCCAGTGCACTCCTCCTCACCGAGGGCTTTTCGACGGTACCAAGCACGAGACCAGGGGATGCACGGTCCGGGAGATTACAACGTGACAAATACACATAATAAACAAACAAACAAAACAAAACAAACAACCTAATTTAAGGTATAGACTAGTGTGCCCTCTGTCGTTGCCATAGTCAAAACAAAAGTAAAACTAATTTTCTAATTTTTTTAGAACCAAAAATGACTAAAAAATGCACAACTTTTACATTGTGAGTCAGAAGGCCACAAAACCAAGCCGGTGCACCCTTCCTCGCCGAGGGATTTTTGACGGTACCAAGTACAGGATTAGGAGATGCACAGTCCGGGAGATCTCAACGTGACAAACAAACAAAATAAATAAATAAAAAAAAACAAAAAAAACATCCTGTCTTAATAGAAGAGATATGGGATGATGCAGCCCCCTAATCTTGGTCTACAATAGTTCATATACCAGTACTAGCCCCTAAATGTCTAAGTCAGTCGAGAAAACTTTGAAGCTGTTATCTATAGTAGCTTATATTTTTGAAAAATTCTTTTGGAAGTCTAGTTTTAGCATCTAAAATCTGATTTTGAAAATGATTGACTTTATTTTTTTTATTGAAGATTTTGTGCAAGGGTGTCCATTGCAAATCCTAGTTTTTTAGTGTTGAGGATTTTTGGAAATGAACCTCAAATACACTAGATCTTGGAGGAAAATCACGTTAGAAATTCATTTAAAAAAATATAAAATAGATTTTGAGAAGCTATAAATTGATTGGGGTTATGAATGTTATGCCCTTTGATTTCATTTTATTTGAAGTCCAATATTCTAGATTTAGTATGTGAAAAGAGGATTGAAAGACTTCAAATCACTTTCATAGTATTAACACCCTTGTGATTAAACATTATAATCTTTTAATCTAAAAATGATATTGTTGTGTTTACTTTTTTCAAGTGATCTCTAACATGTCTAATTTGAATTTGCATGGTTACAAATTTAAATAAAATTGATAAAACTTATCAAAAAGGTTAGCAATTTGTTCAATTTAGAACAAATTCCAAAAAGCTCAAAAAAGGCATTGGACATTTAGGGGCTAGTGTGCCCTGTACCATTGCTAGTTTGCTACAATCAATGAATCCTCTAATTTTTTTTACTCATAAAAACTTCAAATTCCATAACTTTCACATTATAGGTTCAAACACCATGAAACAAAGTCCATACCCCCCTCCTTGCTAATAGCTTTTTGACAATACTAAGAACACAACTTGGAAACACACATGCCATGAAACAAAGTCATACACCCCTCCTTGCTAATAGCTTTTTGACGGTACTAAGAACACAACTTGGGGACACACAATCGAGAAGATTTCAACATAAAAAATAAAATAAAACTAACTAACTTAATGGATGGATTAAAATTTGTATGCATGTAAATGTATTTATACCCCAATTTACATCACATATATCCACAATGATATCTGCATGTGTGCACTTTTGTAATTGGATTTGTGCATTATACTTTTTGACCTTTTCCTGGCCCCCTTTTCAAGGACTGAGCTGCATGTCAATCTTAGTGCCTCCCAGAAAGGTTGCTAACTTACCCCGCACTCCCATATTGAATGGAAAGCATTTCAATTGGGAGGGCACTGCAGAGTGAGGTCCAAAAGAATTCAAATCTGTTCATTGTACCATTCAAAGAATTTCGCATGATGATGTAAAGTGCAATCGACATTTTTTATATTGTATACTTGTCATTGCAGACTTACACAATCTCATTCAAACATTCTAAATTTTAATTTGAGAAACTTAGAATGAAATTTGAACTATTTCCTACAAAGTTTTGATATTCACACTAAAGAAAATTAATTCTCAGGGTGCCCATGGTCATTTTTTTTAAAACATATCTATATCTATGTTTTGTAGCCTCCTTTTTCCCCCCGAGAATTCAATGTCAATGGCATACCATTGACATTGTTTAGTTTAAAGTTTATTCTTTAGTAGGGTCAATAGAGGGACTAATTAGAATTGTGGTTACATGATAGGGGCTTCAGGATAGAACACATCAGGTAGTATTTTGGATTTTAAAAAATGGAATATTGCACCTGGAATCCTAATAGAATTGTACTATGCATGGGTTGGTGCCTTGTTGTATTGTCAATATCATTATTATTTTTTGATGATTTTAGGATGCCATGGTGGTTTTGTAATTCTATTGTTCACCGTGGTCGAGAAAGACATACTTAGGGTGTGAAGAATTGTTCCATTTATTTATGTTTTTTAAACTTCAACATTGTGTATATTTAAGTGTATGTTGAAAAGATTCGTTTAGTTTATGTGAAATGTAGAGTCATTTCTCAAGTGCTTGTGCTTAGAGCAGGCCCACAGCAACACGCTACGACTCACCTTTGAAGGTTCTGAACCATTGATCTTCTATGATAGGAGGAATGTCCTCCATTGATTTGCTTGAGCGTGTTGCTTCGTTGAACTCCGTCGAAACTCAATGTACCCAATCGACTACAGTACAGATGAGTGAGTGGTGCTCAGAGAAGGAATACTGTACCTGTACAGGACAGGGCTGAAACCCATGCAGTAGCATCGCCACTAAGAGTTTGCATCTATTGCCAGCTGAAATTAATTTTAAACTGAGTTGATGCCGTAAATGCCGATCACAAATCATGTACGATCACACGTTCTCAGATCACTCCCTCCACATATTCACAATCACACTCTAATCTTGCAGGCATGATAATAAGGAATTTGGCAAGTGTTTAACTTTCGCCCCTTCGACCGGGAAAGTGCAGGAATATCCATTCTCTGTGTAAAGATGCTCCTGCATTGGAAGAATAATCACTAAAGCTCCGGGGATACCTGCATTTGCACATAATCATTGTTCGATACCCGCTCACAGCAAGAGAGGAAGCTGATGACGAAGTTGGTTTGAGGATGCGAAATTGACTACGAACTTCACCGGCTGCCGTATGTTCATCAACAGGCTCCAGAATATAAGGCACTTGTCAGGCTCCGGCCGATGGGTCTTCGAGTCGGTACTTAAGTTAAAGTTCGCAGTGTAGTAACTTGAACAGATCGGTATCGTACTGCTTCCGAATTCGCACGACCTCAGTTCAGCTCCATCAGGTGCAGACAGTCTTTCTGTCCACCCATCTATTGAAAATTCTTGTGATTGCTACGCATGCCCTTGTGAAAAATCTTGTGAGATATGTGCACCTCTTCACGAGTCATCATGTTCTTTGAGTGGCAGGGAACAGAAACGCTAGATCGAAGACATGACGAATGCTGCGGTTGTACAGGATGGCTTCAACGCGGGCGATGCATTGAGCACATTGAAATTGGTGACGAAACCTATTCCAAAGCCTTCACCAGGACAGGTGGTGGTGCGCATCACATTGCGTCCCATCAATCCCACGGACTACCTCTCTATTCGTATGGGTAGCACCGTCAATGGAACGCCAGGTTCGGAAGGTTTCGGCATTGTTCATGCGGTATGCACCAACTCCCCTCCAGAAAAATACTTTCCCTTGCCATGACGTTCCAATTCGAGGCTTGACATGCTTTGGGCTGGTGCAGGTTGGAGAAGGAGTTACGAAGTTCCACAAAGGGCAGCGGGTGGTTCCCATTCTGGCAACGCTCACGGGCAACGGATCGTACCAGAAATATGTCAGCCTTGATGCGGGGTGGGTCTGGCCAGTTCCGGACGACATGTCCGATGAAGTAGCAGCCCAGTTTGTGATCAATCCATTCACCTCGTACAGTCTGTTGCACGAGCTCCAAGTGCCGAAAGGCGAGTACCTTCTCCAGAGCGCAGCAGGCTCTACCATCGGCAAGCAGCTGATCACGCTCGCCAAGCACTACGGCATCAAAACCATCAACATAGTCCGGCGCTCGGAGCAGAAAGCAGAGTTGAAGGCTTTGGGTGCCGACGAGGTCATCTCCACCAAGGACGAGGATGTGGTGGCGAGAGTGAAGGAGATCACCGGAGGGAAGGGCGCCTGGGCAGCCTTGGACGCCGTTTGCGGCACGATGACGGCATTGTTGATGGCCAGTGTGAAGGACGGGGGCCGCGTTCTGGTTTACGGTGTGCTGGGAGGATTGAACCCCACCTTATATTCTCCAGACCTGTTTCGAGACATAACACTCACAGCGTTTGCGATCACCAGTAAGATTCTCAACAACGCTGAGAAGAGCCTCGCTTGCGCTGTTGCGGTCGCACCTCTCGTAGGCAAAGGGATCATCTCCGTTGCGGAAGTGGAGAAGATCGATCTCAGCGAGTTCAAACAGGCCATGGTGAAAGCGGAAGAGCCCGGACGCTCTGGCAAGATTTTGCTTGTTAGCGCATGAAAAATGGGAGCGTCTACCCCTCATTTGTGTAATATCGTTACAGCAGAGTTAACCGCTTTAACGCCTCAATCCTTTTTTTAATTTTTGCACATTTTCGCATATATCTTTGTACAGAAATACCATTTACTGCAATTTCATGAAATTGATCATTAAGGAAGGTTGTCTTTTCAAGATTCAAGTGTTACATTGGATGAGTGAGAAGTTAGTTGGACAAAACAGCGCTTGCAAGCCCTCTGGTCATCATCCAAAATATGGACGTTGGAATGCTCAAGGGTTGAAGCAGAATGGATTATGGTAGAAGCATTAGTTGTCAACCACGCTTAGTATCCAACTTTTAGGGAGCACTATTTCCAACTTCAGGCTGGAACTCAAGCTTGGAATGGGTTCTTTTGTCCTTTTCAAGGTTGGGATTAATAACATCATGACACATGTTGCAAAGTAGTGAGCAAAAAAGTAAGAAAAGATGAGCAAGAAAGTAGTTCCTCAATGATCAGAATTGGAATTCTCTTAACATTGACTATGGATCAACAATACTTTTTGGCTCCTGAAATTCATAGTAACTTCTATTACAGGAATAAAATTCTGAAAAATTAAGCATCCTATCTTCCTACATGGGAAAATTTCCAACATCCCATACTCCTCACCATCTGCTCCAAGATCGCTTAAGTGATCCACTGCTGCTGCTTTTACCTTATCATAATACTCAGTCGCTTCCTCATGTCCGTTCAGTCCAGCATGTACTAGTACGTAGAGAGGCCACCAACCTCGAGTATTTGAAATGTAAAGTACCTGAAGTAAATTGAAGTTTTGGTTGGTCATGAACTTAGGTACCCTGCAAAGTTCTAGTGGTTGATTAATTACCTCGAGGTATTAATTGTTTCAAAGAATTTGGACCTATCTCAGCTACATACCACTGACGTGAAGATAAGGATATAATGAAACTCAAAAGTCAAAAGTACTAAATTACACTCCAATTTCCATGACTTGGTACTGTACAAAGGTATGTCAACGACATAATGACGGGTATCCAAAGCATTAGGATCTCCCAAGCCGAAGACTTTTATAACACAACTAGCTATGATACATGAAAAAATGAAAGTTACGGCACATCATGATTCTATCAGTATGAAAACATCCTAAACTATATCTTGGCACCCTGTGATGAAGGAAAAGCTAGCTGGAGGTCACAACTTCTCCAGCTGAATTTTCAGGTGTATGTTGCAACTCCTCCTTAACTGGAGATAGAAAAATTGCACACATGAGTACGGCAACAAGAGTAATTCATGTCAAGGCAGAACTCAAGATTAGAGTTTCTTTATCCCCAAGACAGCAACAGAAAAATTGAACAGAGTGGGCTGTTGCATGGTTTGGCACGAATAATCAGGTGTCAACAACTCACCAGTTGTCGTAACTACGAAGCTATGTGGGTTGATCGCAATGCTCTTCGTGCAGTTGTCAGTCTTGTAGATGCCTATTAGGTAGTCAGCTAGCTCAAACATATTGTTTCGCAAGCTACAGGGCAATCAGCATTGTTAGCAATGTATCAGAACTACCACCTGATACTCCTAAAGAGATTACTTAACTGTGTCCCCAAAATGCGGTACTTTAAACAGTCTGGAAGTGCAATGAGGGAAGGTCTTGCCATCACTGCTAACAATTAGGTCTGCAATAAATTATTATCCTTCTGGGAAATTGATGTTAATTACCTCCTAGGTGTTGGCTTCTTCTAAATTTTGAGGATGTGCACAGTTCAGGACAGGGATGACAGTCAATTCGAATCATTCAAGTGCAAAAATATTACAACTTGCTTGGCTGATTCTGGAACAATCTACCTTGAAGCTATTATCACTACTCTATTCAATTGGTAAACCATTTAGAAAAATCAGATGAAATCATTGTGAAGTAAAGTAAGCTAACCTGATGATAACAAACTGGGCATCTTTTGTTCGCTCCTTGATGTAATGGCCGACAATTGACACATTTTTGAAATCTGCAATCAGCGACCGACCAAAGAGCCTTTCAAAAAATATTAAAAATGCACCACTGCAGTAAATTGCTGGCGCTGGCAAATGTCGGCAGCGTAACTTATCAACCTAGGAATTTATTTCAAAACCAAGATTGCTGCATCCATATTCAGGAGAATATGGATATGGTGTACAAGCAAGATATTCAATAGACTAGTAGAAGAAACTCTAAATAGAGAATGCCAGAAATAGCTGAGTCAAATTACCAAGAGCTGCATCGATCTCGTCCATGACATACAGAGGAGTTGGCTTGTAATGATGAAGGGCAAATACAAGGGCCAATGAGCTTAACGTCTGCACGAGATAAAACAGAGTGTCACAGTTTTTAGTGCCTCGGTTTCTACAAAAGGACCCAACTCAACAGCGATCTCATGATCAACACCAGCTATGGATACGGGGTTAGCCCTGTCACTTCAGAGGATGTAATTTTCTCCGAAACAACTTAATAACACTTCATTCATAAAATTTTGGAAGAGATGAACCTTTTCGCCTCCAGACAAATTCGCTATAGCCTTCCAGCTTTTCTTGGGTGGCCGAACAGTGAAGACAACACCCTCTGCAAATGGATCCAAAGAATCCACAAGCTCAAGCTCTGCGTCACCTCCTAAGGTGATCATCTGACAAAGAAATGAGCAGAATCAGTCGTAGCAGAAATTCACCTTGAAAAGACCGGTTCAAGTTGGATCACATAATAAGATATTCCGCGAGGCATCCGGTTAGTAGTAGCGTGATGCAATACACGAAGGAAATACATCAATCAACAATAACGAAAGACGTTGTATATTCAGGCGACAATAAGTGGAAGTCCTAATGTTCATAGTACATGCCACGTTAACTGAGGTTACACTCATAAATAGAAATAACAGAAAACTGAATCATTGAAATCGCGTCGACAGGAAATATTCGCAGACCTGATACATCTCCTTAAGTTTCATTGAGATGGAATTGAAACCTTCCATGAACTCGTCTAATCTGCAGCAGGTCAACATTATAAAATCAATAATTGAATCAGACAACCTTGGGGTGATGATCCTCATGAGCAGCTCTGCGTCGTTGAAGCATAAAACTATGATGATTTGATAGCAATTAGATCACTTACGTTTATAAAAGTAGATATGCCCATAGTTAGGGTTCAATAGCCAGTATCAAACTGCCTTGTGGACCCTAGAACACTACTGACGCACTGGAAGACAGAAGCCAAGAGTATTGTGAGCGAGTTAGAACACAGAAGGACAAACCTTTTCTTTCGTAACTCGTCATGACCCTTTTTAATCTCATCAGCCGCTTGGGAGACTTCATTGAGCTCCCGTATCCTTTCGTCATACATGGCGGCCTTACGACGGTACCTGATGCCATTAAGAAAAAATACAATTCTTAAGAGCTATCATTCATGGAATTATCCTTGGTGATGGAAAAGACGATGATATGATAGTCAGACCATGTGTCTCACACTATGTACTCACGAATGAGAATAGGGAACACAGGCGAGAGCACGTACTCAGCAATCGAGTCCAAACTTGGCTGCATCTCCTTGAGTTGAGCTTCAAGTACTTTAACACTTTCTTTAGCACGTGCCAGGCTGATGTCTCCAGAAGGCTCTTTGAGAGACACTTCCAAAAGAGCCGAGTCAATCCCCTCTTTTTGTATTCTGTACAAAAGATTAAAATTACCATTGAACTTTTTCGTCCAAAGACCTTGGTACGTTCATATCTTACATTACCTCAATGTAGAGTATACAGGCATGCAATACAGAGCAAGGAACGTTATTCACCACATTTGATCAATTGAAAGTCGATACAAAGTATCTGAAAGCTTCTTATCGCAAAGGTACTACTCTGTTTCAAGAACCGACTAATTTGAACTTCAGTGTGTCCAATGCAGAATTCAACATAAACAGAAAGCACAGGAAGCACAGGGAAGAATAGGGACTGACTGTTCGATGTGCTCCTGCAACTTTTTGCTCAACTCCCTCAATTCCCTTTTACAAATCTCTGTCTTTCCCTCCCACGACCGTGATGTCTCCTTGATGTCTTTTAGCTTGAATTCAGTATCGAGCTGCACTCAAGAAATCAAACCTAAGAATGTTCAATCATAGGATTGGTGGGAAAAGCTTTTGCCAACGATCAAATGACACAAACACTGGATTGACTAAAATGCCTAGCTAAGATGGACTGGACAAAAGTATTAAATAAAATTTGCAAACCTCGATTGTCCGCAGTTCATTAGTAATCTTTTGACGTTCCATATGTTCCTTCTTGGCCACTTCTAGCTCCTCGGTGCTTTTAGCAAGAGCCTGAAAAAACGGTTGTCTGCTGAGTATATTCCCGTTTCACTAGTTGAAGCGAGATTCTCACTAGAACCAAAACTTCCAGACTCTCGAACAGATTTTGAATGCTTATATATAGAAATTCAACAGTATACAGCATTGGTAAGAGAAGGATATTTACTAGGGTCGAGGTCGGTAGCAGACAGCACAAAAGGAACAATTCTGAAAGAGGAAAATTACCTCTTGCAGTTCGGTGAATTTCTCTTGTATCACAAAAGCCTTAGCTTCAACATTCTTGAAATCGTCTTTCTTAGTCTCCTTGTGTTGAGTTAGTTTTTCTTTGTCCTTGGTACCATCTTCGATTGCTTTTTTGAGCTTATCAATTGTTTTACCACTTGTCGATATTTGAACCTGCCTCTTGTTGATTTCAGTACTTGTTTTGTTGATATCCTGAACCACAATTGTCAATCATGTCAGATAAAATGGCCCCTGTCAAACTTAGGCACATTATTAAAATCAAAAGAATGAAGACAAGATTCATGTTCAATGGAGGTCCATTGCTAGAGGGTGACAGAATATTTGTGGATGAAAATATGGCTGGATTTGCAGTACCTTCTGGAGTTTGTCGACCAATGCTTTCTTCAACTTAAGTTCCTCTCCTCCTGCATTTTCCATTTTTTGCTGAAGGTCTTGGGCCTGTGGTAAATCAAAACAAGAATATCACACCCAATTTGTGAATGATGAAGGAAGCGTAGCGTTTAGAGATTACGAGATTTAGTGGAAAGGAATTGAAGTGCTGGATAGAAATTGCACCTTGGCTCGTAGTTTACTTGACTTCTTATTCAGATCAGCAAGCAGTGCTTCTCCTTGAGCAAGCTCAGCGTCCAGAGACTGAATCTGGTCAAGCTCCTGCTCATTCGGCACTGCACCAGTCTTCAAAGCCTCGAGTTGCTTACTTATGTCACTCTGTTGTCCTTTCAGAGCTTCCAGCTGCTCAAAAGAAAAACTAATTTAATGGGGGTAGATCCGGTATTGCCTCCTTAGATGAAGCAATATGTTTTCAAGCTACCTCAGATTCCTCAGAAAAGGCAGAATGATACTTGCACCGAGAATCAGCGAAGTATACGTAGTCTTAGTCCATGCTTACCTCCATCTTAATCTTGGCAATATCCAGTTCAAGCTGAGAAACTGATTTGAGAGCCAACTGGTACTGATTTGCTGACAAAGAAACTCGTTCACGGGTTGCCGCTAGCTCTGTCCTCACATTCTCAAGTTCTTTCTCTGCACTTGCCATACTTTCCCGAGACACAGAAGAATCCCTTATAGCAGTACCCATACGACCACCCCTAGGTTTGCCTCCGCCTCCACTCATGGTTCCGGATCTTTCAAAAACTGCCCCATCGAGAGAAACTACTCTCCGGAATTCTACAGCAGGACCATACGCTATTCTTGTAGCCTGGAGTCACAAAACAGAACGTATGGAATCCTCAGACTGAGCATGTTTTACAATAAGTCAGTGTACTGAAATCGCCCTCATGTAACATAAAAAAGCAATAGAATGATTAAGTATCATGTGCAATGTATTCAAACAGAGGTACCATTTCAGAGAACAATATTAAGAGTTACATGAAACATGAGTAAGAAGTCTCCCTATAAGTATCACGATTACCATCGAAGGCCGTTGATTCTCTCTTTATTGCGATTACTGGGACACACCTGATCGAGATTATTGGCAACCACAGTATTGCCAAGCTGTGAGTAGAAGGCAACTCGTAGACGCTCATCTCGGACAGTGACTAGATCAAACAATCGCGGAACATTCTCTGGAGTCTGAACTCGTTGATTCATCCTTTGAATATGACCACTTTGTTTGTCCTGTAATTATATAACACAGGGTCGGTACAAGGCTTCCACAATCAATAATTGGTAACTAATTGAAAATCTGCTAGGACGCCTTGCCAATGTGGTGGTGCCCAAGATGTCCCATACAGAGTAAATATCTCGTTTCATTCAGCAGAGAAATGATGAGCTTCAAAAACCAAGCCAGTATATGCATGAGTGAAGTACTGCTCCACTCACAAGAATGAGGAACGTGGCTACACCCAGCTGCTTCGTCCTTAACAGCTCCACACACGCTTGAGCTGCGCTTGTAGTTTCCACGACTATAAAATCCAGGCCTCCACAGGCGGTGGATATTGCCACATCGTACTTTGCTGCACACTCATGAAGAATATTATAAACATATTATAAACATGAACATATTATAAACATATTATAAACACTCATGAAGAATATTATAAACATATCGAGCACTACTCACGTCATGTTTCACAAACTGTAAAAACTAAAGATTGAGTAGCTTACCATCAATTGCACCTAAATCTCCGAGTCGACCATATATTCCTTCTATTTGGCCCGACTCTTTGGCTTGAAGAATGGCCTTTACAACTGAGCCCTGGTTTTTCTCTGTGTCAAGCAATGCACGCATCTCTCCCACTTTTTGTTGAAGTGCTTGCTCTTGAGCTTGTAATGAATCCTCAGCCTCGCTGCCTTTCTGTCATATCATAACGACTCTCATGAATATACAGCACAGTTGTATGAACTCTTCACGACGAGTCAGACAGTACAACTCCCCTGTAGAATCTTGAATCCTATATGCGTCTAATGGTTCAGATAATATTAACTATGAAGCTGTAACCCACTTGACCTTCATGCGGAATCAACAAAATGCTGTACTACAACGCCATTGATTTAGTATCTTCAGTTCTTTACCTGCTCTTCCTCTTTGGCGGTTTTCAGGCTTGTTTGAGATCGTGCAAGCTCAGTCGTAAGGCGGACTAAATCTGCCTCTTTCTCCTTGATTTTTAGTTTGGTTTCCTGAATTTTCTCCAGAGCAGCATCATATGCTTTTTTGCCAGCCTCATGCTGAAAACAATGGACATGATTCAGCATGATGAAGTACTCTACAGTGGTCTGTGCTGGCTAGGATGAAAAAAACTGATGATATTAATTCATTTCATAAGAGCATGCTGCTGAGGAATAAGAAGCTCTAAGACGCAGGAACATATATTCCATACACTACACTAATGATGATAAATAGTGTTATGTTGTGATTAGTGTTACGTGGACTTTTACCCTGGTCACTCTAAACTTCAATTAGTTGGCATTTAGTGTTGTGTTCACTTTTCCAAGTAGTAACTTTTTTGAGCATGTCATAGGTTTCTTGGGTTCATACGTTTTTCTTTGCATTTTGATGAAATAGTTAGGTAACACTAAATGTAAACTTGTAAAAAATTTATACCCACTAGTTGACAAATAGTGTCTATGTTGACATTTAGTGTTGGTAACATTAACTGGATTGTTGACAATTAGTGTTATGCTTTGTGATTAGTGTTGCTAACACTATTTATCATCATTAGTGTAGTGATTGAATGCTGGACTATTAACTTGTGCTTAAATTGACCAACTTCGGCCATTGTCTTCATGCGAAGGGAACTGAGGGAATAACTTACTGGCAATGTCGCTATGCTCAATAAATTCTGCAAACGTACTAGGCAATTTGGCGTAATTTTTTTGCTTACTTTGTCTTTGAGTAGTTTGCTAGCTGCGCTGGTGACACCAATCTTGCCTTCACATTCAATGATGTGCTTCTCCCAAGGTTCGAGCTCCTCTCGGGCAGTACTCAGAAGCTTACGATATTTTTCAATCTCGCCTGTCCAAGTACCGAGCACCTTATCATGAGCAATTACGCTGCGATGCGTCAGGCAGACATTGACCTCTAGGTCCAGAATTTACTCTAGACAGTAGTAAGATACTGGTCAGCAGCTGCTAGAAGGGATGAAAGCATCATACACAAGTTCGCACCTTTGCAGCCTTCTTGCATTGCTTCAAGAGCTTTCTCTTCTTCTCCGAGCTGTTCAGTGAGACGGACAACTTCAACCTCCATTTTGGGTATCATCTCAGTGGACTCTACTGTTTCTTTCTCCACTTCTTCGACCTTGGCAGTATCCTGTTGCACATGAGAAAACTAATTAGCTAATTTCACATTTAAAGTCTGCAAGAAAATCATATCATTAAATCTACGCAGGGTTCTTAGAAGATTAATAAAACCAAGGTTATAAAGAGCCGACCACAGAACACCCTAGCGCATTCACTCTAAGTAGACAGCTGAACATTATAACAGGAAGACCTAGGCCAAGAACAAAGACTAAGTTCCTCAATAGTAAACTGGAGTCTTGCCGAAAGGAAACACAACAGCGCTGAGAGCAAAACGACAGTCATCAAGAAATCACCCTGGCGATTTTCTCTTCCAACTTCTTAAGCTTCTGTTTGAGATGCTTGAGATCCTCTTGATACTTAAGATCTTGACGCTCGAAGGCTTTGAACTGATCTGAACAGCTTTTGAGCTCTCCCTCGATCCCCTGTAGTTAAGCATATCATAATATTGTCAGATGGGTTACCTTGACCTACAGATACAAGAAAAGCAAGGAATCTGTCAACTCAGCATGGGTAGATCCTGGTGATTCATACAGAGAAATTATCTGCGAACCTCATGATGCTTGGTCTGCATCTTCAATATCTTGTCCAGCTCCTTGATCTCAGACAAATGCGTGGCATATTTTTCACTGCACAATAAAAGAGGACAACAAGATTAAGGAAATAGATCCCAGCTGAAATAAGACTTCAAGCGGTAGGTTTGATACATACCCTCTGGACTTAGGTCAGGGTTCATGTGTATAAGAGAAAGGTGTATTATAATGGCGTTGGCACAAATATAATAGAAAGACCAGTACATGAATGATTAGTCCTGTACATACCCGCTACTCTGTCATGTGCATTTGATATTTGGTCTGCGACCTGATTGGATCAGGCTGTCATCTTGACAACAACATCGAATTGTTCATTCTTTCGACAAATGATCCAACAGGTCTTTAATTCACGCGAAAACGAAAAACTACAGCACGGTCAATGATACTAATCAGGCTACAGGCTTTGAGTGGATGGCCAGGAGGGTAGTTAGAGAAACGACACTCAGAAGTTGAAAAGTATTGACCGTACCGTTCGAGTTTCAAAGCATCCTCCAGCTCAGTCACTTTCTTTTTCAGTTCTTCAGCCTCGGCAGCGGCTTCTTTGAGTGTGAGTTCCGTGGTACGTCTCCTCCACTTTAGTATTTCTGCCTCTTTCAACATAAATTGCTCTGCTTCGTTTTTTGCACCCTATCACCATGCAATTGCTAGCATGAGCTCGAAACAAAGGCATTGCTGCAGGAGAGACCCTAACTATTTACCACCTACAGGGAGACGATGCCTTAAGAGTAGAGACCCTCGATGCTCCTAACAATACATACTGGCAACGCAAAGGCCTCTAAAGACACTCTCACAGTCCTAGAAACTCAAAACGAAAGAACTTTAATATATGGAAATCATACCTCAAGACCGTTTTTCTCTTTTTCTGCCACCTTTACTCGTTGCACCATGCTGTCCTTTCTCTCATTCAATTCTTCCAACCTACAACACACCACATGAGAAGCACATCTTAGAAAAAAGGCAATATAGCCATATATTAAGCTTTTGATAGTCGTAATAAGTACAATGAAATATTCAGATACAAGGACATATCCTTAGGCATCAGCTTCATATCACTGTTTGGGTCCCTAAAACTAACAATCCAAGACACAGAAAGTCATCAAAAGCAAGTGTGGAAAAGACTATATCTGACGTCAAGGAAGAGACTAATAAATATGGTTGGCTTACTGTTTGCTAGCTGCATCGATTCGCTCCACATATTGGTTGGATCCGATGATATCCTCAAGATACTCAAGAAAACCCTCATCATGTGGAGATTGTGCCTTGGGTTTCATTAGAGAGATCTGTTCCACTTCACCCTGCAATTAAACAATAACAGATTCATTGAATGAGAATTTTTTTTTAAATTGTGACGATTGTAGCTTAAGAGGACAAATGCTATCCCTGGAGGACATTGCGGCATTGACCTGCGGAAAAAAAAGACTGATCGTGAAACCAAAAATTGGTTTAGCTCTGAGAAAAATTCATAAATACAATCATTTGACCACGGGACAACAAAAGAGATTTATTTACTCATTGGAAAGAGAAGCCAAGTTCAGACAAAGTGTTGGACCAGAAGGTTCTACCTACATGTTCAAGTGCCACCAGACACCCAGAATACCCAGAATACCCAGATTCCCCACGTATGTGTGCAAGGAGAGAGACCTCCAAGTAGAAATCGATAAGTGCGACTCACTGACCTGCTCAAGGAAAACTGTGGAACGAGTTGAGTGAAAGAGATTCATCAGTATATTGATGGTTAGAAACAGAGTCTAACCTGTAAGATAAGGAAACGGTTGTGCTCAAGATCAACTCCTTTGCCCATTAATAACTTGGTGACCTCGGTGAATGTGCTTGTCCGATTATCGAGGTAGTACTTTGATGAGTTGTCACGAAATGCAACTCGCGTAAGCACGAAGTCAGATCCCGGTACGACTTCATAGCCATCATTGTCCTGTACAAGAAAATTCAAGGACTCAGTACTACGTTGCAAGGTTTATTATAGATTACAAATTTTGAAGATATATCACGTGATCGTATCAGTAAAAGGAAGACATACTCGACATGAAATCAAAGCCTGAGACAGTGTCAATTACCAGATCAATGATCTCTTGAAAGTGAACTGAAACAGAGGCCTTATCAAGATTTTGATGGTTGGTAGAATTGTGAATGAGCTCTGACACCTTATTCAACCTCATCTGAAAGAAGATCGTCAACGTCCCATGCGCTTCATCAGAACCACTACCATCATTGGAAATGAAGAAATAGCACAATTCCGAGCACAGAGAGGCGGATGCGTTGATGAGATAAGGAAAACAAGTGAGTCACTTCTGGGATGTAAAACCGACTACTGGTAGAGAATTTCGGAAAAGGTCTCAAATTAAACTTATGGTGAATCAGTTCAGCTGTCTCTGACATTAAAAATTTGCAGAGAACAAATGAAAAGAACCTATTTGGTGCAACAGAAAGAGAAGAAACAAAAAACTGGAGATCAAACTAACGTCAAGAACCAGTACCTGTTTTGCTCGCTTGCCGAAGACAAACAGCATCGCGTCAATTACGTTGCTCTTCCCGCTGCCATTAGGTCCAACGACCGCTGAGAAACACTGCAAAATCAATATCGACATTCATCGTCAGAAATCGGGACAATAAAGGTTTCCTGCAATGCGGTTGATAACAATGGCAGCATAGCGATGACGCTTACGACCGTCACGAAGAACGGTCCAATATTTCAGATTTTCAATATTTCAGATTTCAAGTACTTCGACTGCGTTTCCGGTAACTAAATTAGATTTCTGTCTGTTCTTTATCAACATCTTCAATTCTTGAGCTGTAACCCATCAGACGTAATTGAAAAACGCTGGGAAACTGTTCAAATTGATGCTGAGCTAGAAAGCAAGAACGTCGTTATTCTAACCATGACTCTCACCTTGTGAAAAGGCCCGATGTGCTTCTTCCCCGCGTACGACTTAAAATTCTCCAACACCATCTTCTTAATGAACAACCGCGGTTTGCCTCGCCCCCCGGACGATCGATCATCCACCGCCATTTCAACCTCGCGCCCCATGACCGCTAATTTCGCCCCCTGCTGCCTAAAACGGACAATGCGACAGCTTCAAATTATTGCCTACTGATAACATTCTGGCTCATAAACTTGGAGATTCCACCCGCATTGAAGCTCCTCGTTTTCCGTCAATCACCAAGAACAAAACTTCACAGCGAACTCCCAGCTCTTCCGCACAAAACCTAAGAGAGTCGCATTCACTGTACTGAACAGAAGAAACTGCAGAGGGAATGAAAGGTGAAAGGAAGAACGCCGCTGATGAAATTCCGATGACTTCGGCAGAAGCCAAACTCCATTTCGGGCTCACTTCACCACAATCTAGTTCCCGGAGGTGCGATTTGCAACCAAGAATTTGAATTCAAGCGCAGGAGAGCAGGAGAGTCGGACGAGCGCGGGAAGTCCTTCCGAATTTCATCAACTTGATGAATGTGGTCTGGATGAAAAACGAGGCTTCGTTGATCAATATCGGTTTCCAGTTCCATTAACCCCTAAATGATTACAATATACTTTGAAGTTAAATAAAACCTAACCCGTTTGCTATTTTTAGTACTTTACTAGCGGTTGGCGCTTGCTTTGCTACGCATTCATCATTAAAAATTTATAAATTATTTTATGTATTAGATAGAATGCAAAACAAAAATTTCAATAAATCTTCAAATAAAAATGACTAAAATCTTTGTATAATTTTTTTATAAATAAGCATATACTGAAATGTACAATAGAAATTTATTTTAATGATGAATGAAATATATGCAATGGTAAATACTATAAAAGATACACATACATTAGAATGCATTAGAAATTTGACTCCATTGTTACAAAAAATGGCAATCCAAATTGAAGAATTAAAAAGAAAAACTTGCAAATTTCAAAAACTTTGTGAACAACTTAATTGTTGTGGAATCCAAAATCACTTCAATTGAATAAATTTCTCAAAATCATTTGGTAGTAGCAATAGAAAATTGAAATCATGAAAGCTCAAAGCTCACAAAAGCACAAAATCATAGAAGTGCAAAGAAGTGTAAAGCCAAGAGAAGCAATGGATTTGCTACTTCTATAATATAATCCTATGAATCCTTTTTAATATCACCTTAATTGCAACAACTATATTATTTCTACAATATCACCCTTTGTAAAAAATGATATTATAGAAGTGATTGCAAACTGCTACTCTATTTCTATAATATCACATTGTGTGAAAATACAATTTCTATGTATGCATGATTGGAAATATTTTTACAAAATATTTAAAATAATTATTTTAAAAACTTATCGAAATCATTATTATGCATTGTATTCCAATATATCAAATTTTTACTAATATGTGATACAATGAATGCATAGCATAGCAAACACGAGCCCCTAGTATTAATGGTAGCATTTGTGATATTACAGAGGGACTTATGATTTTAGTAGTATGACTACACTAAAATTGGTAAATAGTGTTGTGTGATAATTAGTGTTGTCCCTTGATTTTTACCCCCAACACTATTTTCCAACTTATGTGTAAATAGTGTTGGGGCCCTTCCCTTCCGCCGTCAGATTTTTGTCCTTTCCTGGAATGCTCTAAATTCCGCCGACCGTCGGCGATTTTCTGGCCCTTCCTTGGAAAAATACAATTTCTGCCTACCGCCGCCTTCCCTACCGGAGCCTTCCCTACCGAAGCTTCAGTTTTTCTGTCTCCCTGTGGAATTGCAATTCTTGCCTTCTTGTCGATGTCCAATTTTTCCCTTCCCCGCGGATGCCCAATTTTTCCCTTCCCCGCAGATGCCCAATTTTTCCCTTCCCCACGGATGCGCAATTTTGGTAGGTGGAGAGCTCCCGGTGCCGGCCTTGCGATAGGAGTAAAGGACGTGAAGTGAAGGCTTTTTTTTGTGGGTGGGTGGGTTATACTTCCCGGTTTCCCGCCGCCGCTCCGGTTCAAACTTCCCGCTTAGATTCCCACCGCTTTAATTCGAACTTGCGACGTCTATAACTTTTCATTGAGGTACGTGTTTGGGCCGTGGATGACACCATTGAATTTGTCTTTCCTTCCCCTATTTCCTCTAAAAAATTGTTTTTTTTTGTCGCCATTTTTTTCTCAAGCTCCATTTCCACTGTTTTTTTTGTAGACAACCATGGACCGCCTTCCCCTTGCTGAGATTCCTCTCGATACCCCTCCACGCTGTCTTCAGCAAGTTTTCAGCCTTGCTACTTGCCGCGTTGTCACTTCTTGGATGATTGAAGATGTTGTTGTTCAAGGCTTGGTGGGTCTCAATGGTCGAGTTATTCGAGCATTTCCAGAGCATTTCCGTGGCCAACGCGCCGCCAATCTCATGAAAGTCAGCCGATGGTGGCAACAATGCGACCTATTCCATGAGAATCTTCCCGGTCCCATCACTCCCCTCTCTTGTAGCCAAAGTTGTTTGGGCAAAAGAAGGCGTCATTCTCCGAAGGCCAGGCCGGGTCGAGGCAAAAAGAAAAGCGAATGGGTACAATATTTGTACCCTCTATTGCTTGAAGAATTTAACTGGCTTCGTAAAGCAGGTGTCAAATTTTCTTCTCACCTACTTTGTGAATTAACTCTTTCCATACTCGTAGCTCCTGAGTCCATTTTCACGGCCCTTTCTGTTGATCCCAAAGACAATGTTCTATTGGTCAACAAAATCACAGCGAATTGGATCAATCAATTCATGGATAACCATAATATAGTCCTTGTATCCCAACGTGGGCGTTTGACTTGTAGCCCTCAAAAGGAGCTTCAAATCGAAATGGAAACCGCCTACCATTTGGGGGTTTTGCAAAGGGGATTTTCATCCGGGGAATTTGATGAAAATCTCATGGAAAACTTAGATGAAACCCATTTCATTGTCAATTTTGACAATGGCTGAACTTTAGGGTTTAGGGGAGACACAACTGTCAAATATGCTGAAGTTGTCTCGGGTGGGGAGTCCATGACCATGGTGGTTCGCATTTCCGGAGGACGTCATACCACAATTGAAGCTCCTATGCTCATTTTCTCAAATGAAAATAGGAGCTATTATATACCGGGGGTGATTGATAATATTCCGGGGGTTTCTTATAGAACGGGTCCTAAAGGTTGAATGGACCAAACCATCTTCCCCGAATACTTCTTAGAACCTCGTGCATATCAAGCCGATCTTCATCAACGCATGAAAATCATATGGCTTGATAATTGTAGCGGTCATACTGTGACACCTAGCTTGGCTGCTGTTCTAGTTGCCAAAAACATAGTTTTCAGATTTCTACCTCCATGTTTTATTCACTTTTGCCAACCAGCAAATACGTTTCTCATTTCAAAAATCAAAGATGCATGGACAAGACGGTGGAAAGCCAAGAAAATTGAGTTGATACAACAAAATGCTTGGCAAAATGCACCCCGAGCAGATGGACAATGGTCAGGAAAGTTGACAAATCCTGGGAAACGTTTTTTCCTACAATTGGCTGCTCATAGTATAGAAGATGTTAATCGAGAGGTGGATTGTGACAACATATCCTATGCTAGAAAAGCCATGATTCGTTGTGGCTTAGCATTAGGACTTGATGGATCTTGGAGTGTAGGACAATTGTTTCCACATCTCCAAGAGATAATTGCAAAACATTTGCGATACTTCCAAGGGCAAGAACTGCCCAATTTCAATAGGGCAGTTTAAAAATCCTTTTTGATCTACAACTAGGATTCTTATATTGTTTTCTGGTTGTTTCTATATTTAGCAACTTATACATATACTATGAAAAATTCCAGCATTTCTGTGCTTATTCCAGCATTTCTGTGCTTATTCCTGCATTTCTATGCTTATTCCTGCATTTCTATGCTTATTCCTGCATTTTTATGCTTATTCCTGCATTTCTGTGATTATTCCTGTATTTCTATGCTTATTCCAGCATTTCTGTGATTATTCCTGCATTTCTATGATTATTTCAGCATTTCATACACTGCTTTTTTTCCACCATTCCAACTTCTAACATTTTATTACCATCTAACACTAAATGCACTCTCTTACAAATGCTGAAATGATCAGATTTTACTATAGAGCTAAAATAGTGTTAAAATGGGGTAACTTTCATCCAACACTAACCTTGCAAATCACAATTGTTGTTAGTCTTGACAATTAGTGTTGCCAACACTATTTACCAATTTTAGTGTAGCGGTTGGCGCTTGCTACGCTATGCATTCATCATTAGAATTTTATAACAATTTTAATGTAATAGAGAATGTAGAACAAAAATTTCAATAAATCTTCAAATAGAAATGATTAAAATCTTTGTATAATTTTTTTTATAAGTAAACATATATTGAAATGTACAATAGAAATTTATTGAATGATGAATGAAACATATGCAATGGTAAATACTATAAAAGATACACATACATTAGAATGCATTAGAAATTTGACTCCATTGTTACAAAAAATGGCAATCCAAATTGAAGAATTAAAAAGAAAAACTTGCAAATTTCAAAAACTTTGTGAACAACTTAGTTGTTGTGGAATCCAAAATTGCTTCAATTGAATAAATTTCTCAATATCATTTGGTAGTAGCAATAGAAAATTAAAATCATGAAAGCTCAAAGCTCACAAAAGCACAAAATCATAGAAGTGCAAAGCCAAGAAAAGCAATGGATTTGCTACCTCTATAATATCATCCAATGAATCCTCTTTAATATCACCTTAAATTGCAACAACTATATTATTTCTATAATATCACCCTTTGTAAAAAGTGATATTACAAAAGTGATTGCAAATTGCTATTCTATTTCTGTAATATCACATTGTGTGAAAATACAATTTCTATGTATGCATGATTGAAAATATTTTAAATAATTATTTTAAAGATTTATTGAAATCATTATCATGCATGCTATTCAAATATATCAAAATTTTACTAATATGTGATACAATGAATGCGTAGCATAGCAAGCACAAGCCCCTAGTATTAATGGTAGCATTTGTGATATTATAGAGGGAGTTATGATTTTAGTAGTATGATATTTTTGACACATTCTTTTTGAAGTCTAATTTTAGCATAAAAATCTGATTTTGAAAATGAATTTTCTATTTACAATTTTGTGCAAGGGTGTTCATTGTAATCTTGACTTTCTATAGTGTTGAAAATGAGTCTCAAATACATTAGATCTTGGAGAAAAAATCACATTAGAAATTAATTTAAAAAAATTGTAGAATAGATTTTGAGAAGCCATAAATTGATTGGAGTTATGCATGTTAAGCCCTTCAACCTCATATTTTTTTGGTGACCAATTTTTTAAATTTGACATGTGAAAAGAGAGCTAAAAGATTTTCATAGTTTTAACACCTTCATAATCAAACATTATAGTCTTTCAATTCATAAGTAATATTGTTGGATTTTCTTTTCCAATGTGATCTCTAACATCTCTAGTTTTAATTTGTACAATTACAAATTTAAAAGAATTGATATAACTTATCAAAATAATGACTTTTTGTTCAATTTAGAGCAAATTCCAAGAAGCTCAAAACAAGCCTTGGGCATTTAGGGGTTAATATTACACACCTACAACATCTAGCTAGCACCACAATTGGAATTTCGATTTTAGAAAAAAATTCCCATGATCTATGCAATTTCAAAGCACTTCAATAGATGATTTTCATTGAATAAAATGGATGATTTTAGTGGATGTTATGAGCAATTGATATATGAAAGGTATAATATTCTTTAAAGTTTTGCAAGTGTCCTAATATTGTGCATTCTATTCACATGTCAATCAAGAAAGAAATTGTACCGAGAGCTTCATATTAACTATTCTTTGAATTTTTAAATGTGCCCTACTATTGTACACTTCTTTCTATACAAATCAAGTATGCATATTTAGGGGACATACAATATTAGGACACCCTACTATAGAGAGAAATACCTCCAACCTTTCTTAGAAGTTGGTGTAAATAAAGAATTTTTTCCTCTAAGATCTCATGACAAAAAACAAAGGTTGTGAACAAATTACATCAAGATTACATATATACCTTCCTTAGAAGGGAGACTCTTTAAATACTTTTCCTAAAATTATAGTAGCCATAAAGTGTGTTTAAATGGTATTATGTTTGGCTTTCATACCATTTTTTAAGAATTATGAGTGTTATTATTAAAAGTGTAATTGACAACATTTTTGGATAGGTTTTTTATGTATTGTTATTTTACACCTTTCCTTTAAATTTTGATGACACATTCTAATGTTGCATTGGTAGTCATGATTGGCATTCCTAGTTGAATAATTAATTAAAGTTAGCAAATGCAATTACTAGATAGATGTTTAACCATTGAAGACATTTTATATTCCTACTTGGTCAAACTTCATTAGTTTCTATATTATAAAAAACAACTTTCAAAAAATTTATAGGTAATGTATATCCAAAATGTAACTTCATTTTTTAATATTTGAAAAAATTAAAATGAATTTTATAATTCTTAAAAATCATTTATTTGTAAAAATCATAGTAATTAAAGAAATGTGTTAAATAATAGTATGAAATATTTTGCAAAAATAATGCCATATTTGTTAAAATGAGACAAAGTGTAGTCTCAATTTTATCTTCGACTCAAAGATAATCTGTTATAACTATTCAATTTTGAGACTATTTGGTAATTTGAGACTTTCATATGTTAAGATATATAAAAACCTTTGATTGCCCAAAGGTTACACTCTCATTTTATCTTTGACTCAAGGATAAAATTACTATAATTATTTTAGGGTTAAAGTCTCAAAATGACCATTTTGTCTCATTTTAACAAATATGGCCATAAATGGAGATGATATTGATAAATATCATAGCATAATTGATGTAGTGTTTGAGCTCATGCTAAAAAGAAACTTTATAGAAAAATTTAAAAAAGGTGTATTTTAAGCTAATTATAGTTTTAATAATTTAAAAAAATCTTAAAATGGAATATAAATAGATTATTAGAGCTACATTTTTTAATTAGTTGAAAGACATTTAAAATCAGGACCCATGTGGAATTGAGGTTTGACTTTTTAAAACACTCCTCAAACTTAGTGTAAGCCTAAAATTGAAATCATTTTTTTCTATACGAATGTTTTTTGGAAAACAATAATTCAAAATTATAGCATCTATTTTTAGAAATAATTTTTATGATTTTGACCACCAATTATCTCATTTTCATATCAATACTATTAAACTGAAAGTTTCACAGTATAAGATCCTTTTAGATATCCATTCATACTCCACTTTAAACTCTAAACTTATATAAAAATTCAACTTTGAGGTCTTGGTAGATGAAGGGATGTATCTATTAAAATTCACATACATTTTTAATAAATAGTGAAATTTGAATGAATTCTCTATAGCTCTTGGATGAGATTGTTAAAAAAATTAATATCAATTGCAAAAGGTACTAAAAAAAAATCCATTGTCTAGAAATAGAAGTATATTTTACAATGAAGGATAACATTGTTGATGAAAAATCATCATTGTCATACAAATTAGTAAAACTCACCACTCCATTGTAACTTGTAATTTCAATAAAATATTCCATTTTAAGAGTATTTTGAAAATTCAAAAGTGCAGGAATAAAGGCATTGAAAGCTATATTTTATCAGGTGCACTCAAATGCAAAAAGAAAGCGATTATTTTCTTTTGGAACACACTATAGCTTGATGTTCCAAGACTTCTTTCTTCTTGCCTAGAGACTGGAGAGGGTTTCACAATTGAGACCCTAGCAACCATGCAACCTTGAATTTGAAGGAGGGCTCCTTCCATCTGAGCCTTCCAAGATGGATCCACGATGGAGATGGAAGGGCGACACCCAAGTAGAATTTTTGGGCCAAGGAGGATTGACTCCCCTATTGCCCCGTCAAAGGATAAATGTAAAAATTGCCCCCTATTTTGTGCCACTTAAATTTTGTATTTCTTCATGTCTCCTAGCTAATTTTGGGCCTCTAATTGCAAATATGAATTCAAAATTTGCAAATTTTGTCATATGTGACAAATAAAAAAATTCAATCCACCCACTTCAAGGTTCTCCTTGAAAATGAAATTTTATAATTATATTGTAGCACCCAAACCCTATGTAGTGAAGCGAGTAGAATTTGGGCTTAGCATGGAATGCCATTAGGCGCGTAGCTTCGGTAACAAGGTGCGTAGCACCATTTAGGGTAAATATGAAGGGATAACCTCTATTTCTAGCTAAGATCTTTTGGTTTTATAAAAAAAAATATAAAACAATTGACATTACAACTTGGACCCAAATGCAAATTTTTTTTTTTAATGTTTTCCCCATGCAATGAGGTGGGTGGACAGCCAAGCGGAAACCGCACATCGAGCCCACCCTTCCATCTCCACCATGGATCCATCTGGACGGCTCAGATGGAGGCTCAGATGGAGGGAGCCCTCCCTCAAGGTTTCCACAAAGTCGCAAGCACTCATGGCTTTGTCCTTCCGCAATTTGTTTTTGCAATTGACAAATCTGCGAATGCTGACGTTCGGCAGATGCGTCGGGTGTGCAGTTGCTGCGACAAAATGCCGATTTTCACAGCTGCAACGAAATTCACATTATCGATTGCGTGGCGACCAAGCTCTGAAGTGTACAAACTCCAGTATGTCGAGCTTCTCTCTAGCCAGAGGTGCAGCTTTTCCGACGGTTTTCTTGTCAAAATTCTGAACATCTCACCGACAAATGTTACTTTCCGGCTGCTGAATCGCTTCTCTGCAAATTCTGCCACGGACTAATCAGGGTTGATTCGCAGTGGAGGTCGATCCATCGGCCTTGTCCAGAGTGACCAGGTGAATTCCTGTTGGGATGTCTTTGCTGTAATTGATCGAACGTCGTGCTGTAGGTGCTGTATATATGTTGTGCTGCAGATTTGAGTTTGGCTTGGGTTTTGTGGGGCGCAGAGCTGATGTCAATTGTAGTGATGTTTGAGCAGAATTTCGTACGAGAATTGCTGATTTCGCAAGAGGATCGGACGTTGTTGATCAAGGTCAGCTATGGCGGCATTGTTTCCTATGTCGCGCTCCCTAGACGCATCTGCAGATGTCGTGGACTACGCGCAACTGGACGCATTCACAGGGGAGCCTTTCAAAGGAAACCCGGCCGTGGTGTGTCTGTTACCCCTCGCGAGAAGCAAAGAGTGGATGCAAAACGTTGCCGCGGAGTTCAATGCGCCCATGGCGGCTTTCCTGGTCGCCGGCCCATGCACAAGTGAATTCAACGTCCGTTACTTCACGCCCACGGACGAAGTCGGTCTATGCGGCCACGCGACTTTAGCATCCGCATACCTAATGTTCAAATCAACCCTAGCTCCTGGCGCTTCCGCGATCTTCCACGCTTCCGCAACCACAGTAAAAGTGACGAAGGTCGTGCGCAACGAGGAATGGCAGGGACAGATGGAGCTCACCTTACCACTCGTGGACACATTCCCAACCAAGACGGAAGTAACACTCCCTCGGACCTTGCAAGGGTGCGAGGTGATCTCCACGCACAAAAACAGCCGGGGGACAGTGATCCTGGAGCTGAAGAGTGCGAAGCAGGTGGAGACGTTGGAGCCTTGTTTTGAGGAAATTTTGGCTGGACCGGGGGATTTGATGGTGACGGGGAAAGGCAGCGATGGCGGATTTGATTTTGTGTCGCGTATTTTTGCGCCCAACTTTGGTGTGCCGGAGGATCCCGTGTGCGGGACGGCGCATTGTTCGCTGGCGTCGCTGTGGGCCGACAAGCTGGGGAAGGAGGCGCTGGTGGCGTACCAGGCGTCGAAGCGAGGCGGCGTGCTGGAGTTGGTTGTGAACCGAGAGTCCAAGAGTTTGGTGTTGCGGGGAACGGCCGTTTTGGTCGCCACTGGTGTGCTTCTGTGTTGACAAACTTTGCAACTGAGGTATGTGCACCTGAATAAGCATTTCTAGAGGATGGTTCCTCCGGGAAGCATTTCAGTTGAGTCATATTGACAATGAAAGACGATTCGAACGCATCTGAGCGTGTCTTTTGGGAACACCATGAAACAAAACTCCGAATTTTCAAAGTGTTGATTGCATGTGTTGCTGAAATTGGCCTTAGAGTTCTCGTGTTCAGATCACAGGCAAGGGGTTGTTTTTGGGTAAGAGCTGCAGAAGAAGAATGATCTGAAGACCGATGTGAATCAGTTTTGTTTTTTTGTTTTTTTTCTGGCGATCGATTTGTCGCTACTGTCAGACGATTTTACCCTATCTGAACTAATCCCTCCATAAATGCGCCACTAGTGTGAGGGCATGCAAGCCTCTACTTTTCAAAAAAAAAAAACTGATGTGAATGAAGAGTCTGTTGCTGATAGTTCAACTAACTGCACCCCATGGACGCATATATTGAGTGCTATCCTTGGTCACAATTAGGTGTAATTACATTAAGCTTGCAATAAGCGTAACCCCAGCCTCAAGCTCTTTGAGGTGGCAGGCACTTGATCTGGTCATCTTGCTTCGCTTGTGAGTCACTGGCAGATCCATTTCGTGCTGCATGTGCAATGCCAATCCCCGGTATTTTGATCTTTTAGTCACTTTGCTATGTCAACAAAAATCAGTCTTGTACAGCCATGGATACAGCTTTGCTTGGTAAAGCTGCAGATGCTGACCTACTCTGGATGATGCATTTCCTTGTTTTTACCATGATGCTAAATTCCTAATAAGTTTAAAATCAAGCGATTGCTTGGCCTGCAAACAAGTTTCAACATGCGCAAGTTTCAGTACCTACTAAGGTAAAACATCCCATTGCGGTCAGATGACCCATAGTGGACACCTAACAAACCCCCGACAGTTTTTCAAGCCATAATCAATGCCTAACCTGACACCCATGGAGTGATTAGTGACCTCATTAGGAGCATCCAACTTTTTAGTGTAAATCACGGTAGAATGTGACTTTCTCAGGGCCTTCCACATTAGAAATTATTAGATATAGTTTTTGTTGGTTATTAGGTAGCCTACTGACTCATTTGGATAGATTAGTTCAAAAATTCATAACAAAGTCATACATTGTCTGAAAAATAGAATTTCAATTGCTCTCACTATTTCTCGCACTTGTCTTTACGTGGGAAAAAATTTGAAAAATTTCAGCAGTGGCATGAGGGCGGAGTCCAAATTTTGACCACAATAGGCTGCTTTACCTTATTACTTCTATAAGGGTGCTCGGCATTCTTGTGTATGCTTGTGATTTTTGTGTGCAAGTAGTTACATAATCTTTGAATTTATGCTTCAAACTTATGTGTACTGATGTCGTAATTAATACTTTATAGTGATTGATCAAGTATTGGGAGGTAGCATGAGGGCTCGAAATGTTGGGATTGGTTTTATGTAAAGCATTGTCAATGCACACAACAAAACAGCCCAACAAGATGTATTACTAACTATTAAATTGGTGTGGACTTAGAACTTGAGAGTAGTATTATTGGAAGTGCACCAAGAATGACATAAAAAATGCACAAGAATATTAGGATTTGGACTATGGACAACCAAAATAAACCCCATTACGAGTAAGTTAAAGACAAAAATTGTAGAGGCTACAATAAAGCATGCCTAAGAAAAAAATCTTGCAAAATTCCACAATTAAGAATCTTTCTTAATCTTTTTGTAAGTAGAGCAATATGTAGTTGGAAATGCTAGTAGGTGAGAATAACTATGATTCATTTCTGCACATCTATCCACTTGTAATCTTTCATACATCATAATTCCTATTAATAATGAAATTCATTCAAAAATGGTCAACTTATATATTTTTTTTTGGTGATTTCATCCATTCTCCCTCTAACTTTTTTAGTGTATTAATGATTTGCTGAAAAAAAGAGCTGACACAATTGTCCTAATCTTGATTTTTAAATATTTCATAATTGATGAATGTATATAATTTCACATATATTAACTTGTATATATTTTGTTTCTATACTTCTTCCTAAAGTCATTCATTGGACACTTTTAATCCTTAACATCCTCATTGGAATATAGTATCCTGGAGAATTCTTGAATGTGGGTTGAATGTTTTGACCAATCAATCAATTTTTAATTTATTGACTTTAGACCAAAGGGGAAGAGGTATTTGCATTGAAGAAACCAATGTATGTGCATCCAATTGTGCCACATTCTTAATTGCAACAACTATTTATTGGTAGAAAAGGGTTCATTTGAAGTCTCAAAACTACTACTATGCTTTCAACTCTATTCATTGAAAATTTATAGAATATTACATGAATGTCAATCAATTATAAAAAAAACTTGAGTAGTTTTCTTTAAAGGAGATTAACATACTAAGTTCCTCCAAAACAATCATTATTTTGACCATTGAGCTCTTTGAGGGACCCCCAAAATGGTGGTATTAGGTACACATATCATATCATATTGTAAGAAAACTTGAATAACCTTTACCAAAAATCAAGCCAATACTTCAAGGACATATAGGTGTTTATTAATATGTATATTCATAAGTGAGTGAGTTTGGGAGAATATTAACTTTATACACTAGAAGAAAAATGTATTTGCTGCAACCGACTAAAAAATGATTAAGTGTTCTATACTACTATGCTACAACTAGAGCCCTTTTTATTTGCACAAAATTCTTACGTCATTGTTTTATATCATTAGTACATTGATTAGTTGCAATGTAGTTGTAGAATGAAGTTTATAAATTTCTATAGTTGTACATCGATTTCTACAATTTATAGGATATTTTTTAACAATTTGTAGATTTCTATAGTCCATAGAAATCTAACTGAATATTTTAAATCCAATTTTTTTTAAACCCATGAAAATGTAAAGTATCCTAAAATAGTGAAATTAAATACCAAAGTTTAAAATTTTGAAATCTAAAAAAGAAATTAGATCTAAAATTTTGAAATCTACAAATCATTAATTCCTAAAGGACCGTTTGTCCCCTCAGGGACAATTTGGGTCTAGGTAGGTTCCTATTGTCTCAATTTGTAGTGAATTCTTCTGAGATTTTTTGAGATTGTGAAGTCTATCGAGAGCTTTGTAAATATATAATTTTTGTTTCAATCGGTGCCTAAGAGAAAAAGTTATGGCACAATAAGCCAATAATAAAAGTCAATAGACAGTACAAAAAAATAAAAAATAAAAAATAAAAAATAAAAATTATCCCCCCCCCCTAAAATCTTCTATTTTTTTCTACATTTGAAGCTTTGATTCATTCCATTTGGACTAGTTATGAGAAAGTTATGGACAATCTTAGTTTTAGGATTCATTTGTGAATGCAATTTTTACAATTTTTCAAAAAAAGTTTTAGACAAGGTTAGGTTTTTTTTCTTGAACAATCTCACCATTGGAATTATTGTATGTCAATATCATCTTAAAGCTATTAATGATTTAGTTTTTCCTTCAATCTTTAACCTACTTCTACTTAATGATTTTTTAATGAGTGAAAATTAAGTGTTTTTTTGTTGAATTTATTTCCTTAGATTCTCAACTCAACTATTCAACATAAAAACTTAGAAAATCAAAATTAACACTGCAAAAAAAATTTAGTTAAAAAGATTCAAAGTCAAAAAATCTAGTCAATTAAGTTGCAAAAAAACTTATTTTCTTCACTTTGGATGCAAATATCTTGCAATCTATGTGGTCAAATTTGATGAAATTTATACTACATGTTTTTAAACATGTTAAGTAGAAGATCTTATATTGGATTTTGAAAAAACATATTTCTTAGGTGAATGTAGCAGAAGTGGTAGTTCTAAGTGGTTTTTGACAGAAAACACCCTTGGAGCTTTAGGGATAAAGTGCAAACCCCGAAAACGAAAAGACCCCTCAAGGACCAAGGCCTTATTTTTGCCAAAAAACACTCAAAACTGTCATTTCTGTAGCAAAGAGTAAAAAAATTTGAAAATTATTTTTTTTGCACATCCAACTGTAGGATCTTATACCTTACTAGTATGGAAATGTGTGGAAAAAATTTCAGAAATTTTGACCACATAGATTAAAAGATATTTGCGTTTAAAGTGAAAGAAAACAATTTTTCAGCACCTTATTTGACTTTGAACTTTTTTAACTAAAATTTTTTGCACTACAGAGTTTTGAGCTTTAAATCCTTATTGTGTGAAATTGAGTTGAGAGTTTAGGGGGAAAAAATTTCAAAAAAGACTTAATTTTCATGCTTAAAAAAATTGTTAAGTAGAAGTAGGTATGAGAAAGAAGGAAATCTAAATTATTAATATCTTTAATATGGAATTAAAATGCATTAATCCCAATGGTGAGATTGTTCTAGCAAGCAAACAAAATCATGAAAAAAAATTCTTCAGAAAAATTGTGAAAATTGCATTCAGAAATGAGTTTTATAAGTTATTTTTTTAGGAAGATGCTCTAACTACCCAAAAAATAAGATTGTCCATAACTTTCTCATAATAAGTCCAAATGGAATGAATAAAAGCTTCCCATGTAGACAAAAATATAATCTACAAGAGATTTTTTATTTTTTTTTAAATTCAAAATTTTACAAATTTTGTTTTGCTGCCCAGACTGCCCCCCGTCCCCTATTTTGAGCTTATTTGGTCATAACTTTTGTTTCCGGGCACCGAATGTGAAAAAATTATATTCCCACAAAGCTCATCAGTTTTTCTATCTTCAAAAAAAGTTTTAAAAAATCATAAAATTTTTTCAGCCCATAGGTATCTGCCCAAAATCCAATTTGTCCCCCCAAGGGACAATGGTCCTTTAGGGGTTAAATTAGAATTTTCAAAATCTACACATTATAGATAAGTTACAAACGAGTCATAAATAAGTCACAATGAAGTCACATATGAGTTGCACACAAGTCATATATTAGTTGCAAATGAGTTGTCAACAAATTGCACAACTCATCGATTGAGTGGGTGACCTCACACGGCATCAATAACCATATAGGCAATTGCATAAGGAAAATTCATCCACAAAGTTCTAAGTAGGCACTCTCATAAGAAATAGTCACTTTGTATTTTTCTAGTTACAAACTCCACGTGTGACCTATCCACATCAACTATAGGTCTCTAAATTAGCAATAGTGATTCTTTGATCCATGCAACTCAAAAACAATTGTTCTTTGCAGTGGCAAAAACCCTCATTTTCTTCTAATGATATAGTATTCCAGATTTCGTCCCCATATAAGATAGAGCAATTGTAAAGTGAGAAGTTTGGGCTACTAAAGTATCTTCTAGGAGTCTACAAAAATGTTTGTGATACATTTTGGATTCCTTATTGAAAGGGCTACAATAATTTTTTGCTTTAAGAAAAATTATATAGAAGTTGCATATCCTGAAATAGAGAAGGTGCCCCTATTTCAAACACTAAGTAAGCCATCGAATTACAAGGCCTATCACAACCCCTACATACCTACATGTACCTATTAAGTATTCACATGTAGTAGATAATCTTTGCCACAAGGCCATGCTAGACAAAATGCAATCTAAAAATACATAAAGTAGCTTCACCCATAAATATGTTGAACTAAAAAATAATGAAAAGAGTTGTTGGCCTAGTCACTTGACTTATTTATGAGTCTTGTACATGAAGGTCTCATTTGACACAAAGGTGTTGAAATGGAATTTCTATTTTAGATTTTAAAAGGTCATGTCACCTTACATCAATCACAAGATGACATGTGGCATTTTTTTCTTTTAAAAATGATTAAATATATGTTGAATTTGATCCTCATATCTGTTAACCTATTTCCAACCAACAATCCATTCTAACAATTCAAATTCCTCTATTTCTAATGTATTGTATTCTAGGTGCCAACTTGCATACAACATGGCCAACATGAGTAACAGAATTGTCTTAGAGGTGTACATTGAAAACCACAATGATCATCTACATCAATTTTGTAAGCAGCCTATGGTTGGAAATTGGTTTGCCTACAGATCAAGAATGGGACAAATAGAATCTTCACGAAAAGAATTCATGATAAATTTGTTTTTGAGAGAAAAAATATTCAAAAAAACCCTTCTTCTAATCTATTTCTCTATATTTCTCTACACGGGGAAAAATATTTCCTCAACCTTCCCCATACCACAGATAGGCTGAATGGCTTCAGTGGTTGGAAATAGGTCGTCATCCTGATAAACGCCGCTTTGGTTAGTGTGGATGCTACTGTAGTTTCAGGCAAATGTGCTTTTTCCTTATAAAAAATTGCCGGACCCGTTGTGCGTGAGAATCTTTCCAAAGTCGCAGTGCCGGGGACAGTGCTTTCTTTCTTCCGTTGAATCCGTTCTTTTCCCCGATTGCCAGGGTTTCGAAGGCTTCACGTCTTTCAGTTGTCGAGGAAAATCTCTTTCCAGCGTTCTCACTCTTGCTCGCGCGTACTCAAGTGATTTTGGAGTCATGGCACAGTGAGTTTGGTGAGCGGAAGCGCTGCATGGTCGAAATCGAGGTTAGTGCCCTTCAATTCTCCACTTTCTCATCCCGACTTCACGTAGTTTGTGGTTTTCTCTCGCTCAATTCTGCTTGATGAGTGAGAGCGTCTGTTTGAGATCGAAGTTAGCTTTTGAGTGTTTCAAGATGTCTAACAAGACTTCCTCGTCTACACGTTGAAGTTATTGCGATGGATGCCTTTGTCCGTCATTTCCGTGATGGATGATGTCTTTGTTCGTCATTTCCGTGATGGATTTCAGCCTCCCGCTGAAGCTTACTAGATTTGTCGTACGTTTCTTGAAATCATGCCAGATTTTTTGTAACTTCATTCCTCGAATGAGTTTCTCAGCACCAGTTTGAAAATTAACTTCCGGGTACGGTAGACACCATTAGTGAGTATTCAGTATAAGCAGTACTTTTAGAACGACGAAGCTAGTTACCGCACCACTCTGTTACTTATTTATGTACATACTTTTTCGTAATTCAGGTGCCTCACCTGACTGTGGACAAGCTTTTCAGATGCTATGAAACTCAAACAGATAATCAAATTTTTATGTGTCGTTATTGCACGTTTCCCGTGATATCTTGCAAATGCCAGAGTTAATCTTTGAGGCCGTTCATCCACTTTAGACTTGCGCTGATGTCTCAGTTGGTGTGCCACGCTTCACTTTGGGAATCATATTTTTAGAATCGTGGTTCATCGCTCTTTGATTTTTTATCATAATCGTGTCAGTTTTTAGGTTTTTAGGGGTGTACAGTGCATCAGTCATTTCGACCTAAAGGACCATCTAAAGGACAATCTAAAGGACCATCGTGTTTAGAGGCCCAAAACGGATTCATAATACTTGTCCCCAAAGCAAGGTCAAAATCTTCATGGATATTTATTTTTTAACAAAACCAACTGTATGATCTTTTGGTTAACTTGTTCGAGTATATTGTCCTAGTATTTTAAAGTGAGTACTTCCACTTATTGCAAGTTCAATGTACCTAAACTTCAAAATGTAGGTTTTTCTAGTCCTTTTGAAAGGTGAAGTTTGTCTTTCAATTTAAAAAAAAGAAAAGAAAATGTATGTTCTACAACTTGTGCATTTTAGTCAATACATTTGAAAACAAGTTGAAAATAAGTATTAAAATTTTTTTGGAAAAAAACCCTTTTGTATTCATTTTTTTAAAATTGTGAAATGAAAGGTATTATTGAATGAAAGATATAACTAATACGCTAATAACTTTTGCAAGAATTTTAGAATTGTTAATCCCAATGGTAAGAATGTTCTAGTGAACAATTCGTATCTTTTATTTTTATTTGAACAAAGCTTCACATGTAGATTAAGTAGATTATGATGAGTAGCATCCATCCTAAAAGAGTCATCCAAAAATTCCAAATTATGAAGTCAATAGAACGTGCCGGAGTTCTTAGAAAGCTCAAAAGTGTGCTCCTTGGCCTTTTACGGGTTAATTTGTGATTGGCTTGAAGAATCTTTATAATAATAAAGTAGAAAAAATAAGCATACCCCTTCCCGAGTTATCTCCTGTAGCCATGCTAAGAGGAGCCCAACAACAAGTTCCCATCTCAGTGAACTTTACTCTAGCATGACGCCCAGACCCTTGTTTCTTTGCAGATTTGCACCTGATAGTAAGTTAACTGCATCATTCTGAATAAAGGTTTTTGTAGAATGTGCTGGATCTGACAAAGTAAAATGGAGATATGTAAGAAATTAGTAAGCATTTGAAATGAAATCTAGCTGTGCATTGTGTGAAGATGCTGTTTCACCTTGATTCAGTATTTGAGGTCCGTCAACTGCTTTTGGATAGCTCTTGGCTGAGACTTTAGGGTTTGAATGATCAGTGTTGTGCTTCATCATGTTATCAGAATTGGATATTCTGGTCTGTAAAGGTCTGGGGATCTTGATGTGTCTGTTTGCTTATATTACTGAAGATGTTGGCATGATTTGGTTTGGTATGAATCGAAATTAATCGAGTAATTGCAGAAGCTTGCACATCAAGTGTCAGCGCTTACTTGCACATGTTTTTGTATTGTGTAGGATGCGCTTCACATCAAAATTCCTTCACAAGCCCCACATGAATCGAGCTGTGTGCTCAATTTACTTAGAGAGGCAATGAATGAAGGGATCTTACATCGACAAGGAATACGTTGAGTGGCAGTTGTAGAGGTGACATTTATTAGTTTGTGAGTGCAAGTATTGATTATGGAAGATCTGAACTTGTCTCTTGTTGAGAAATTGTGGAGTCTTGAGGAGGTTAGAGTTTCATCCAGTGATGAGAAAACTCATATTAGAAAAGTGAAATTTGCTTTGAAAACTTGGAGATCCCAATATAAAGAAGTTAAAAGGCGACAGGATGGAAAAAATGGAGACATCAAAGACATGAAGAGTGATATGTACCAATTGATAGGTTTTTTCAGCGTGTTTCAAGGAGTGTTATTTCAAGGTGTTACGCAGTTATCAATACCTTGTGAATTTCGTTACATACCAATAGCTCTGTCAGTAGCTGCATCTGTGGGCACCATGATTGGAATTTCTCTGAAGTTCTCCGATCTCCTTGATATACAGAATCGTTCTAATGGAGGTGCAATATCAATTAAGGTATTCGTCATGTACCTTTTATTCAGTCCAAGCCATGCAAAAACAGTGAAAGTCTTGAGAATTGATGTAGTTTTATCGTATCTTCTTCATTTATCCCATGCTTGGTATACTTGCAGGTGCTCCTTTACTACATCAACGAGATTCAGCGACAAGGCAAAGATTTTTCCTTTCTACCTGTTGCGGATCCCTCTCCAAATGATTCTGCTCTTGTGAATTCTACTGGTCGTGCTCCTGGTGTTCTGGATTATTCCAAACCTTCTGTGGATGAAAGGTGGAAGTTGAAGAAACGTCATGACGAAGAAGTTGTGAAGAAACGAGATCGGCTCAACAAGGAATTTGGAAAAGCCGAAACGCTGAAATATTTAATTCTTTTGTACTTGGTCTTAATAGGAAGTGGCTTCGCTTATGTTCTCAGCGTGATAATGTGCCAACGATATTAACAGTTGACTGGTGAGTCTTTCCAGTGATGTACATAATTCGCATGCAGTACAAATTTCTTTCCCTCAGCTCACTTTTCATTAGATAGCATCTAGCTCTTCTTTTGCCAAAGGAACTACGATCAGAAAGCTATTTAGTATTCAACTTGAAAAACTGGAACCAGACTTTGGGGTTGGTCAATATGAGAGCATTTTGAACTTCCCTTTTTGTGATTTACCAGTGAATGTGATGTCTTGTTTCAGCAGGTATTGGTGCATGAGGGAGTTTTGAATCTGACCAGCATACCCCTTTTGAAGAAAGAGCTGGTGCAATGGTGCTTGTCAAGACGAAAGTGGTAAACAACTTGGTTGATGTGGACCTTGTTTTGAAAGAAGGAAATGCCGGGGTGTATGCAGTGCTTGGTCTCCTTGCTAAAGGTGGTGGTACTTATGATATTACTGTGAATTCAAACACAACATATCGAGAGTATTGGATTGGTGCAGAGTCAGTTGGTGTAATCGTTATCATATCATCTGATGATGCTATTGAGTTTAGGGAAATGAGGGTTGAATTCAGCGGAGGAAAATATGACGTGGTACGCATTCCCAGGATGCTGGACAAATCGCCCTCACTGCATGCTGTGGCTTTCAGCCGTATTTTAAAGTTTATTGGGTTCTTTTTGTATTAGATGTGATGTTCTTGTTTTCGAATTTAGTAGTGAGGATGTGAGAAGATGTGGCCAGTTATTCATGTGGAGATCACACATGAATCACATCATTGTAAAATCATACATTGAATCCTTAATGAAGTTTACCTTCATGCCAATCATTGTAGATATTTTGCCCATCTGTTGAATGGATTAAGGTTTGATAAGGGAGTTCAATTGAGGATTTTGTATATCTCGTCATGAAGAATGATTAGGGGAATCTTATCCTGGCTGTGTTGTCTTTCAAGAAATAAAGTTACAATTTTCATGAAATTTATTTACTGAGGTGAAACATGAGATGGTACCAATTTTGAATTTTTTTTTGTTTCTCATAGATTGTCTTTTTGTGTATATGAAAAGCTTTTATTCATTCCATTTGGATTAAGGTAGAACATTCCATTAAGGTCAAAAGTCCCATGACGGACACCTAAGGAATGATCCTATTACAAAAAAATTCAATAAATGAGATTTGGACTACAATCAATGTCTTAGGTGATAGTAATGGATTGATTAGTGACCTCATTAGAAACTTTCACCTTTTTAGTGTAAATTCATTGTAGGAAATAATTGTTTTAAGCCTTCAATGTTAAGAAATATTGTGATTGCTTTAGGTGAATAGGATGACCATTATGGATACACTTTTTGTTGATTGCGAAGTATTTTAAAGACTCTTTTGGATAGTTCACTCAAAAATTCATAACAAATTCATACTTTGTTAAAAAAATATATAACTTCAAATGCTCTTGTTGTTTCTCACACTTGTCCTTATGTGGGATTTTTTTTAAAAATTTAGAAATGGCATGAAGGCAAATTTCTAATTTTGACCACAATGGTTTGTTTTACCTCAGTGATATAATAGTGAATATCTTATTTTATAGGCAATCATAGCATTTTTTTGAATAAAAAGGGTTGAGTTCATTTTTGAATTGAATTTTCACAATTTTTCACCAAAAAGATCGTCCAAGGTTTAGTTTGCTTGTTAGAACAATCTCACCATAAATATGTTTTGATTCTACCTTAGAGCTAGTAGCAATTTAGTTTTTCCTTACATCTCCTACCTACTTTTATTTAACAATCTTTTAAAGAATGAAAATCAATTTTTATAAATCATACTACTAAAATCATAAGTCCCTCTGTAATATCACAAATGCTACCATTAATACTAGGGGCTTGTGCTTGCTATGCTATGCATTCATTGTATTACATATTACTAAAATTTTGATATATTTGAATAGAATGCATGATAATGATTTCAATAAGTTTAAAATAATTATTTTAAATATTTTGTAAAAATATTTTCAATCATGCATACATAGAAATCGTATTTTCAGACAATGTGATATTACAGAAATAGAGTAGCAGTTTACAATCACATTTGTAATATCACTTTTTACAAAGGGTGATATTATAGAAATAATATAGTCATTGCAATTAAGGTGATATTAAAGAGAATCCATAGGATGATATTATAGAGGTAGCAAATCCATTGCTTTTCTTGGCTTTACACTTCTTTGCACTTCTATGATTTCGTGCTTTTGTGAGCTTTGAGCTTTTGATTTCAATTTTCTATTGCTACTACCAAATGATTTGAGAAATATATTAGATTGAACTGATTTTGGATTTCACGACAATTAAGTTGTTCACAAAGTTTTTGAGATTTATAAGTTTTTCTTTTCAATTCTTCAATTTGTGTTGCCATTTTTTGTAACAATGGAGTCAAATTTTTAATGCATTCTAATGTATGTGTATCTTTTATAGTATTTACCATTGCATATGTTTCATTCATCATTCAATAAATTTCTATTGTACATTTCAATATATGCTTACTTATAAAAAAAATTATACAAAGATTTTAATCATTTTTATTTGAAGATTTATTGAAATTTTTGTTCTGCATTCTATCTAATACATAAAAATTCTTATAAAATTCTAATGATGAATGCGTAGTATAGCAAGCACCAACCACTAGTTAAACAAAAAATCTTAGATTCTCAACTCAATTCTTCAGCAATAAATTCTTTTAATTTAGAAAATTTAGTGCAAAAAATTTAAGTTAAGAAGATTTAAAATCTTTGAATCTATTGATGCAAGGTGCAACCTTTTTGTTTTTTTTACTTTTAACACAAATATCTTGTAACTTACATGGTTAAAGTTTTGAAATTTATTTCATAGATGCATATGCTATATATAGATTTAGTATTTTATCCTATGTTTCCTCTATGGTTTGTTGGTTTGAATTTTATAAGTAATGGCCTACAAAAAATTGTGTGGTTTAATTGTTAATTTATTTGGACAAATTGTTGCACAATTGAAGTCAATTCATTGCAATTCTCCCTTTTGAATCCAACTTTTTCATGCCTCTATGAGAAAACTTATAAAACACAATCTTTTACAATTTGTGAAATGTAATTCTATGCTTAATAAGTGACATAATTTTCCACTAATTTCACTTTTATGTGTACTTTAGGAAAGGCCATGGCTTGTCAAACACAACACCCTACAATGTGGCATTCTATTTTCTACTAATTCTATTTTTTAAAAATGATTTTTCTACTTTCTTGGACTTGGTTGAGTTCAAAAATGTAATTTCCAGTTAAATAATAAACTACTTTATATTTTGTACCTTACATTGGTGTTCCTTTAATATCCCATTATCTTTCATATTAAATTTTTTAATAATTAATAATTTAAATTTAAATAATTTCGAAAAATTAAATTAAAAACTTTGGATTAGACTTTTAGAACATGATTCATAGTTTTTTTTATACTAGTCATAATGATGGTGATATTAGATGTAAATCATGTGACAATATTACCTACATTCTTGACACTTTATTAATAGGCTATACCATTTACAACAATATCATTTAATACTAATATATAATCAACATGATAGTCACTTGATATACTACACATGTAAGAGTATTGACACTCATGTGTGTTGGTGCACCCTAGTGAAAGTCTTGTAGCCCATTTGGATGTAGGGATCATGGATTGGCCTACCTTTGGCTTAGAATTGGGAATCTCACTTGCAAACTCCAAAGACTGAGAGCTAAACTCCTTACTTTGGTATGTCCTTGAAATATCTCAATAAGTAGTGGATTTGGAGGATCTTCATCTCAATCTAATCATGTTCTATATGATTTAGACGATAGTGTAATGTGATTGTAGTAGAGGACTTGGTTGACCATGTACAACCTAAATTGAGCCAATAGGTCCTCCACCTACCAATTCTTTTGTTTCATTGTCCAAGGATGAAGACCATTGAGCACCTCTATTTATTAATTTTGGCCAAGCATTAAAGGAGGACAATGAATTAATATGGAGGGAATTTCTTGACAAGTCACTTCATATTCTATTTGATTTAAATTATAATACAATGTGTTTGTGGTTGGGGACTTGACTAGCCATGTAGAGTCTAAATTGAGCTATAGGTCCTCCTCTTACCAATTCTTTGGTTTTGTTCAATGTTTAAGGATAAGAACCATTGGGCCCCTCTATTTATTAATTTTGGCCAAGTGCTGAAAGGAGGATAGTGAATGAATAGGAAAGCAACTTTGAAGGGGCAAAGTTTGCTTGTAACCAACTTTTTCTTTTGTTGCTTCATTTCTCATCCTTCCATTCACATTTTTTGGCCTCCTTCTACCTCCCTTGAGCCTTATTATTCCAAATAAAACCATTATTCCTTTGGGAAGCACTTAAGATAATATATTATTTTAAGGATTTCAACAAGATAAGGTTAGAAAAGCTACAATTTCTGTAGTACCATAAATGAAAAATATCCATTCATTATTCAAGATGCTTTGCAACACTATCTAATTCCCTTGCTATTACTTACCATTTTGGATATAATATTTGTTTAATTTTACATCTAAAAATAGGTTGACATTCATGAGGGGTTGGTTTCAAGTGTAGTTACCTAACAATGCACTACTGATCTTGAATCCATTGCTAATTTATTTGGCAATTGATGTGGCCATTTCTTACAAAATCATGATGCATTTACTTGAAATAAAACACTGTCAAAGTAAGGTCATTCAATGTCACACATAGGATGAGAAATAGAACTACCTTCAATATATGTCACCCCATCAAGTATACTCAATTGCAAATAATAGAAAAGATGCTGATCTACAAAGACTTTTCACATCATTAACATATGAAAAGTAATGAATATGCTTTTAAAAATATTTTAGGGGTTGTCACACCACCTCCAAGAACCAAATTTTCTTAAAGAACTAGTAGTTGGTGCTTGCTATACTACGCATTCATCATTAGAATTTTATAAGAATTTTTATGTATTAGATAGAATGCAGAACAAAAATTTCAATAAATCTTCAAATAAAAATGATTAAAATCTTTGTATAATTTTTTTTATAAGTAAGCATATATTGAAATGTACAATAGAAATTTATTGAATGATGAATGAAACATATGCAATGGTAAATACTATAAAAGATACACATACATTAGAATGCATTAAAAATTTGACTCCATTGTTACAAAAAATGGCAACACAAATTGAAGAATTGAAAAGAAAAACTTATAAATCTCAAAAACTTTGTGAACAACTTAATTGTCGTGAAATCCAAAATCAGTTCAATCTAATATATTTCTCAAATCATTTGGTAGTAGCAATAGAAAATTGAAATCAAAAGCTCAAAGCTCACAAAAGCACGAAATCATAGAAGTGCAAAGAAGTGTAAAGCCAAGAAAAGCAATGGATTTGCTACCTCTATAATATCATCCTATGGATTCTCTTTAATATCACCTTAATTGCAATGACTATATTATTTCTATAATATCACCCTTTGTAAAAAGTGATATTACAAATGTGATTGTAAACTGCTACTCTATTTCTGTAATATCACATTGTCTGAAAATACGATTTCTATGTATGCATGATTGAAAATATTTTTACAAAATATTTAAAATAATTATTTTAAACTTATTGAAATCATTATCATGCATTCTATTCAAATATATCAAAATTTTAGTAATATGTAATACAATGAATGCATAGCATAGCAAGCACAAGCCCCTAGTATTAATGGTAGCATTTGTGATATTACAGAGGGACTTATGATTTTAGTAGTATGATGATAAGTAGGTGAGAAGAACAAGGAGCCAATGAGGAAGCTACATGCATGGAGGTGGTGTGACACTCCTTTTGAAGGCAACTGGTGTAGAGAATGAAAATACAATAAAGAGATTTACCTGCAAGTAGATTCTTTGGATTGCGGTGTTGAGGACTGAAGAGGGAGTTGAGTGGTGAGGACTGTGAGGGAGTTGAAGAAGATAAAAATTGGCGAGAGGTGAAAGTAATGCAAGACCATGGTGAAACCAAGGAAGACGATATAAAATATTCCTCAAGAAAACAGGAGCAAGTGTTGTTTCTTCACTTGCGGAGGAGAAGAAACGGCACTCAAAATTATTGAAGAATGACGCCTCTACCAGCTGCAACCCGCCTTTCCCCACACGCCACATGGACAATATCGAAGAATGAGAAGGGCTTCGGAAGTGGTGTGACAACCCCTATTGGAAAGGAGAGGAAGGATTCTACACTTGTACATGATGACAAAGAAAGGTTCTAGAGCTCCAAGAGTGTTAGTCAATCGTTGCATGCAACCCATCCCAACAAAGCTCAAAAGTTGGATAAGTCATAGTAAACCTAGATCAATTGGGGAAACTAGATCCTTTTGGAATTAAAATCATGTCCAAGCTTAAGCCATTACAATGGAGAATAACACAAAAGACAACAGAATCAACAAAAAGGAGGAGACCTAATAAGGACCCAAAAGATATCTTTCGAGTAGAATAGATAAGATGTCTTTACATACAACAAAGATTCTTCTAAAGTAGAAAATTAGACTTCTCTCAAGAAAGTTTATTGTAATCCCAACAGAACAATCAACCATCCCCGCGACATGAACCCCTCCCATTCTACCTTCTCACCGAAAGACACTAAAGACACTACAAATTACACCAGGCCATTTGCAGACACCATTAAACTTACATAACCCTCCCTTGTCATACAAGTTTGCAAGAGAGAGCTCCATCCAATATCTAACCAACTGGTTCTCCAATCCACAAAAACTTGTTGCACAGCTCTGCAGCTCCACCGGCTGGTTCTCCAGTACGTCCACAAAACTTCCGTCACGCCTGCGGTTTCCCAGGAATCCCTTCCTTCACTTTTTGTTGAACAGCTTCTGGAAAAATCTCGCAAACCAATTGGGCACTAGCGGGGCCTCCGACCTTTTGTCCCCTTGGATGACAAAATTCTGCGCATTGTCGGGATCCCGAACGATGTAGATGGTGGAGTATTCCAAGATGACGTTCGACCTGATGGGGATCCGGATGGACCTGGCTGAGAATTCCGCGCGGTATTCCTTGTACGTGGACCTGGCGTCGAATTCCAATGTCTTCTTGTTGGCTGCACTCGGCTCCGCAGTCAGGGTGGTAAGCCCTGCCAGAGTGCCAACCTCCTTGTAGACCCCAGCGTTGCCTTCTTTCAACTTGAAAGCCAGCGTGGTCTTATTCACGAACGTCGTGGTTAGCGTCATCCCTGCGAGATCGGGGTCGAAGAGTACCTGCACAATGGATGCAACCACATGGGATTCAAATGGCTTGGTTTGGTGCAAGCTGCGGAATCCATGTCAGGAGACGTTACTTTCAAGAAAAATAAAATCACACTGTTTCAGTGGTCGTATCGCAGGGAGGTCTTTGTATAATCGAGAAGACCTTTCCATGAATCATGGATAAGCTCTTCAAGAACAAAGTGGAATCGAAGATTTGACATGAAGACCTGGTGTTCTCAAGAAGGCACGTACCCGAAACCAACATTGAATCTAAAACCAACACTACGCACTAGTCTTATACTTAGGAGTCTAAAGTGTAAGTGTAAGTGTATAAAGCTGCAGAAATTACCGGAGGTGAGAGAGGAAGGGCAACGAACCAGCTTCAAGATTCGCCGACTTTGAGGGTTTGTTGCAGAAGAGGGGCTTGATTCTTCGTGAGTAACTTCTTCTATCGAGAACGTCCAGGGTTACACAAAATCTGGCGAATAGAGACCACAAACGCGACCGAGAACAGAATGAGAGCCACCACCACTGCAACAAAGGATACTATCAGCCGCCGCGCCGATCTTGAGTCTCTCTGGTTCGACAAATCCTCTTCTTGTCCCCTTGTTCTCACAGAGTCGAATTTAAATTTCTCTCCTTCCTCCCGAAGACTCAGCTGCCAAGCAACCAAAATCTGCAAGGCAGGACACGCTCAGCTTGCAGCAACCCTAAAACAAACGAAACGAAAGTACGAAGCGAATTTCAAACAGAATTTAGGTCGACCTAGTGGAGACGGGTACCCTGCGTGTGGCTTCTTCCCCGGCGATGGTGTCCTTCAACGCCTTGATGGACCGCAGCTTCAAAATGACGCCGATGACGGTGACGGAAGACGCCAGCGACGACAAGAGCGTGGCCGTCCACGTATTGTTGCAGTGCAAGAGGTTGGACTGCGCCACGGCCGTGAGCAGAACGCCTTGGAACACGCTGTAGAATCCCACCAGCTGGTACACCTCGTTCTGAAAATCCGAGCTCTGTTTCCGCTTCCTGTCAATCCGAGACGTGAACAACTGGTCCTTCTGTGCCCACGACTTGAGAGCCTCTTGGCACCGGTTTTTAAAGTTGATCTCCAAGCCTTGGATCCAGAGCACGTTGTCTATCTCTTGCAACGCGTCGTTGATGTCGTCTTCTGCCACGCCCTGTTCTAGGTCACTGTCTCTGTCAAGCAATGGCTCCCCTAGTGGATCAACCCCTGGACGGGATGGATCGGCAGGCGCTGGAATTGGACTCCGTAACGGGCCTGCAACATCGGTTCCATTCGCGGTTGCACCAGGATTACTACTCGTGTGGTGATGACCATCAACTCCCACAGCAGCGTCGACAAGCTGGACCTCCGACGACATCAAGGCTTCGGAGCAAGGGTTAGGTCTGCAACATTCCTCCGAAGATCCGATAATCCAAAATCGATCTCCTGTCCAAAATTTGGTTGAAAAACGGTCGATAAAACCCAAATTGCATACACCGAACTCCTAAATGCTAGGTAAACTTCGAGTAGTGCGGCAGTGTACTCACCGACAAATGTCCAAACTCACCGCCAAGTCAGAGCGGGAATTGACTATTGCGAGTCAGTTCATTCCCGTCGATTCTTTCCGAAGTCGACACGGGGTCAAGTTCAGAAACGCAACAACAACAGCGATCATGACCGCGGAGCTACGATATGTTGAGATGGAAATGGCAGAGATGATGGAAATGGTTCAACTATTGAAAATGCTCTACCTTACTGGATCGGAATTGGCAACTAGAGAGCACACGAAAATGAAATTGCTTGCTGCTGAGAACCACGTGCGTTGCTATAACTTGAAACTGACATAAAGGTATCATCTGGCCTACGAAATCATGACCACCAGCCTGGAATTTGCGCGTTTGCACCGCAGTGCAGAGTGCCGACATTTCGGGAACAGAATCGGTAGGATAAGCTTGTTGCTGCGCTCGAGAGTCCAGACTCGGTTTCTGTAGCCTAGGTACTACTGTACTGTGCCGGCCAGGGTGAACTGACCCCCTCATTGCCCCGTTTTACCCCCGCTGGGGAAGACGCTGTGGAATTTTTAATTTGCAATCAGATGAATTATTTTGCAAATTATGAATTCAGATTTGCAATCAGCGGCCCCAAATTAGCTATGGGTAGTGTTGAAATATAAAAAATCATGGCAAAAAAATAGGGGGCTTTTTTTCACAATTAACCTTGGTTGAGGCAATGTGGGGGTAGTTCTCCCTAGCCCTATTGTGTCCTATCGCTATTGCCACAGTCAAAACAAAAGTAAAATTAATTTTCTAATTTTTCAGTTCACTTAGCGTCCAGACCTTTTCTAAACCTTTTCAACTTCAATCTGCTCTAATTGTATCAAAATGGAGAGGCCAGATTTTGGCCTCTAGGATGCTCATGGGTTAAAACTTCAAATTCAATAACTTTCTCAGTATAGGTTCAAACACCACAAAACAAAGCTTGTGCACCCCTCCTTGCTGAGAGCTTTGTGACGGTACCAAGAACGTGACTGGAGGACGCACGGTCTGGAAGATTTCAACGTAACAAACAAAACAAACAATCAAATTGAAGGTATAGATTTTGCCATGGCAACATCAATTAGTTTTCATACATTTGATTATGGTAGCCTATGTAATTTTATTTCTTGAAAATCGAACAACATTGCTATTTGTGTAGCTCCAAGTTGTGCACTACGTTGAGTTGTGCACTAACTTTCAAAGATTTGAGGCATAGGCACCTATTTATGACCATACGTCTTCCAAAATGCATCTACTTGTAACTTGTAAAGAGATGTGTAGAAATCAAAGACATTGATTAGCTCGTGCAATAAAAAAACAATTTTTTCTTAATTCATTCAATTGCAAAAGTGGTTCATTCAAGGATTACTTCATCTCCATTCTCCCCTTCATAATAGGGGCAATTTGAAAGAGACATGTGATTTCAGAACATACTTCCTTAGAACCACCCACAATCGACTAGTTAAGTGATTCCGGGATAGATGATGGAGATGAAGTGATCCTTGAATGAACCGCTTTTGTTCTGAAACCACATGTCTCTTTCAAATTGCCCCTATTATGAGGGGGAGAATGGAGTAGTGTAAGACAGTGCAAAATTTTCTTGTGTAGAAAGTTAGGAAATATGGGGGTTGCAAAATCTTTTGTAATTTTATTTCCAAAATTGAAATTACTATAAATTTGAGAAGTCTACAAGTGATCTAAATCCATAGGAATATAGGGACACAATTTTTTGGTAATTTTATTCTCAAAATTGAAATTACTATAAATTTTGGGAGTTAAAAAGTGATCCAAATCCATAAGCAATGTTTAGGCTAGTAGGCTCTTCCAATTCTGCTCACGTAAGATTACTTCTTTGCTCACTTTGGCATTACTTTGGCATTGAAAAACAAGGACATGTGTCATGACATTGTTGGACCTAGAATTCTAGAAAATGACATTTCAAAAATTGAAAAGGCATTCCAAAAATCACTCTAACTTGTTGGGTTGAAAGATTTGGTATCCTAAACCTATATAAAAAGTATTATTATAAAACAATTGTGAAATTTTGTAATACAATGATATTTTAGCCTATACTAATTTTATTAATTTATAGATATTATGGCTTCACAAAATTAGTGTCACATGCATTGGTACAAAATATTATAGTTCAATAAATGATCCAATGTTCATTAACCATATATGGTACTATAACATGTACTTAAGTCTTGAACAATAGGATATAGTTTGCTCCTTTTGCAAACAATAAGATAAAATCCTAGCTAAGTAGATTCAAATCACAACATTATTCATGATGAGACTAAAAAATTTATTTGGATTCATTAGAATTTGTAGTTAATCTTGTTGATTTGAGATTTATGTACCCAATCACTATGCAATTCCTAATTTCCTACTCTATCTCCTTCCAACTTAGTTTAGAATTTTACAACCAACAAAAGTATGTTTTTCTAACCTTATACTTGTTGATCTTATAGTCATTGAATAAAGACTACATTTTGCCTTTCCTCTTACTCTTGAGTATTCTCAATGTCGATAAATAATATTATTGTAGATAGGTCAAGGCTTCTTTACTAACAAAATAATTATATTGGAACCTTGCTTTTCCTTCAAATATCATAAGTCTCAAATATTCCATTGATATTCATTTTCAACTAGAGTAAAATTTTACTTTTTTTGAAAAAACAAATTACTAGACTAGGTCTCAAATAACTGGGATATTTGCTCAACACTTCTACTATGAAACACCATAGATATTATACCAATATCCTAGTTTAGTGAGGTTATGAAATAATAAGTTTCACTAAAAATATAGATTGGTGATTGTAACCCAAGTTTCACAACTCTTTGTGATGTTTACTTAACTCCTTTGGGGATGTTAAGAGCAAGAATGGCCTACAATATATGGCTTGTACTCTTTCAACAATCATAGTATACGAGACATTGTTCGTGTACAATCTTGTTGCACAAAAAAAAATTCTACAAAATTCATAAAGCAAAGGTGCACTCCTACCCAGTGTCACAACAAAAATTCTTTGTTGAAAAAACATTTTTTTTTCTATATGCATATGGACTTGGTACTTCAAAGTTGCAATAGTATCTACACTATGAGCGATGCCTGCATCGTTTAGGGGTTAAGATGCGGAGACTCCTCCTGTGAGTTTGATGGTAATCAGTTTTGGAACTACAGTACATTTAGGGACGTGAAGAGTAAGGGATAAAACATGCAGCATTGAGCATATTACATGCCTCTACAATGGATTGTTTCGCATTGCACCCGGGCTATCAGCACCAGTGTTACCACTTTCTCCTCTGACAAATCTGCAGATAATTTCCTTTCTCTCAATATAGCATCAGTCTAGTCCAACAAATCAAACACAGAAAATCAAGATCTGGACCAAAAAAATTAGCATCAGTTACGCAAGGATCCGATGATGCGCTGAGTCTCTTATCCTCTGTCTCAATTGACTGAAAAACATGAACTCTGACATGCTAGCTGAAAATAAATCCTCCCTATCTACACCCAACTCAACAATTTTGATCACCCTGTCCACAATCATCGTGCAAACCAGTACTGCTACAGGTACAAAATTTGAAATACATGCCCTTCAAATCTGCAAGCCCTCGGTGTGCCTCTGCATTCCCTTCAGTTTGAAGTCAACTGACAGACCTGGTGGATACCATTGTGCCTAATCGATAAAGTGAAGAAAGCGGAGATTACATTGAAGCTAAGAATGGACTGGAAAAGATCACGAAAACTAGAATTTGGGCCACTTGGGCTTCAATCCTCTGAGGAAATAAACATTAATCAACAGTACATACAATTCCAATGAAAGACATACCTGCTGCAAGTTTCGCAGCTTCATGCTCTTGCACGGGAAGGGTCATGAATGCCCTAGCTCCTCAATGAGTGGATCATTTATTTAGGTACTAGTAAGAACGCTGATCTTCCTACTTCGTTTTAAATAGTCTCAGAAGTTTAGAAACAGGCCAGAATTTGGACACTTGCCGCGAGTCCCCTTGGATAATATAATTATGAGGATTGTCCGCATTCGGAGCAGGGTTCGGAACGATGTAGATCGTGGAGTTGTCTATGATGAAGTTCGAGCAGATGAGAATCTTGACAGGCGTGGAGACGCGTCCTGCACTCGCTGGTCTGGAACTGGTGACCACTCGATACTCTTTGTAGGTGGACCTGGAATCGAATTCCAAAGTAATTTTGCTCTCATCAGAAGGCTGCGCATCCTCATCAGGGAGGCCTCGAAGAGTACAAAGTTCTTTGTACACTCCGTTGTCGCCCTCCTTCAACTTGAAGGATAGCGTGGTTTTGTTGACAAAAGTCGTAGTTAACGTCATCCTTGCAAGATCCGCTTACGCGTGGTACCTGCACCAAAGATCGAACCAACATGGGATTCACATGTCTTGCTTCGAATTCACTAAACCCTAAATAAACAGGATTTTAAGTATGTTTCTGAAGGCTGTTTCAAAAACTCCAGACAACATTGCAAAGGAAAACTTCCCCATGATTCGGAGGAGCGTCTTCCTGTGGTTAGTGATTGCACAGAGACGGAAAGACCTATCCTATTTATTGTGGCGAAGATACTCTGAATGAGAAGATCCTCTAAAACAGGAGTGGTAAAGCTTGCATGCTGAACTGCTACCTGCAAAAGAATTTGAACGAACAATCGCCCTGACTGTTGCAAGACGTGTAGTTTAAATCACTGAACCCTAAATTCAACCTAATGGTGCCCTGGAGACGAAAGAGAGGTGTGACACCGAACCAGATTATAGGTGAGGCCGTTGTAGGTTTGCTACGACTGTAACGGGGATTGCTTCGCTGGCTAATGGTATGGATTACGTCCAGGGTTGCACAAAATCTGTCGAATGGAGACCACGAACGCGACGGAGAACAGGGTGAGGGTGACCACCACTGCAACAAAGGATCCTTTCAGCCACCGCGCGGGCCTTTTCTCACGTCGTTTCTTCTTTGGATCGGTTTGCTGGTTCTTAGCTTTCACGCAGTCGAAGTTGAAATTCTCTCCTTCTTCCCGGAGACTCAGCTGCCAAGCCACCAAAGCCTGCACCAACGTCGAGCACGCTTAGCTGCAAACCCTAACAGGCTAAATCCCAACAGAACAGAAATCTAGGTCAAGTGAGTTCATACCCTGCGAGTGGTTTCTTCACTAGCGATGGTATTCTCCAACTCTATGATGGATCTCAGCTTCAAAATGACACCGATGATGGTGACGAAAGACGCCAGCGACGACAAGAGCGTGGCCGTCCACGTATTATTGCAGTGCAAGAGGTTGGACTGCGCCACGGCCGTGAGCAGAACGCCTTGGAACACGCTGTAGAATCCCACCAGCTGGTACACCTCGTTCTGAAAATCCGAGCTCTGTTTCCGCTTCCTGTCAATCCGAGACGTGAACAACTTGTCCTTCTGTGCCCACGACCTGAGCGCTTCCTTGCACCGATTCCTCTTGGTGATTGGCACGTTCTTGATCCAAAGCACGTTGTCAATCTCTTCCAATGCCTCGTTCCCCTCCTCGTCAGGCCCTTCCTCAATGTCTCTCCGGGTACTATCCCGGGTCACTCTACCACGCACCGAATCTTTCCGAGCGGAAACTTCGGGTATCTCATTCCCCACCTCATTCCCACATGGAGGCACTCCAGGCGCACTCGATTCCTCAATTGGTTTCCGAATCGATTCGCCGTTTAAGGTCTCCGGGGCTGCTGCGGGGGCACCAGGACTCCTCTCACGTCGATCATCACCGGAACAAGGCTCTATCTCCGACGACATCAAGGGAGAGAGCTAGATCTGCACCATCTTCTAGATCCTGTTAACACTAGTGACTGTGGACTTCATCATACCTGTGGAATTCTTGTTTCATGGTTCCAAATAGTCAAAGCAATGAGAGATCTAATTGAATGTGGCGTTGTCGGTACTCACCTCATGCAGTGTCTAGATGCGGGAAGAACTAAGTCTGTTTAAGTCGGTGAGTCCCACCAAGTCACTTCATCTGTGCTGTTTCCAACATACTGTGACGCTCAGAAACCGAATCGCAACACAGGAGAGTTCGATGAGAAGCAAACTGAACTTAGTGACCGGGTTTTCGGAGATCGGGTTCACAGCAATGGAGAAATTGCAGGACAACTTGCAATTCGAACTACAGTACTTAAGATTACCTGTTATAGCGATAAGCTTACTTTACAAGTGCAACAACACGTTACCGCGTATGGTAGCTGTAAAATTTAATGGGCCTGGAACGTCAGATTCAAGCCGGCGGGCTCTGTTTCCAGAGAATCTTCGAGAAAACTCCTCCGGGACTCAGGTGCATGTGAACTTCTTTGGTATCACTCTTTTTGTGTTCGACAAGGTGCATCTATGAATCTAAGTCTTGGGTTTTGTATCACAATTTGAATTTATAGTTTTTGCATAGGAAAGTTTAATAAAGATTTTGAATATTGGGTTTGAGGTTGTCCATGGTCTTGAGGAGGGCTGAAGTTCATCATTGATTGGTCATTTGAACAAGCTAATGCCACATTTAACTACTTTTGGACTATTCGGTGAATTCTAAACAAAATTGTTACTATTCAAAGATCTCTCGATGTTTGTATAGATCTCTTGATGTTTTTCTTAAATCTCCTTATGACCATTTTTTTTCCCAATGATGATTACTAATTTTGAACTTTCTAGAGTTTAGAAGTAGTTAAATGTGCATGCTATATGATGCTCATTGAAAATAGATTATGAAATCCAAGTTTGGACAACCCTCTCAAGACCTCAAATGTCCTTTAATTCCTTAAAGGATGGAATAGTGATTGTGAAAATCATCCTTTTGATTACTATGTGAATCATTTGCTTACAAAATTGCAAAAGCACTCCTTTTCACAACAAAATTTTGAAGATGAATAGTTGCGCTTTTGTCCTACTCGAAGGATTCTGTCACCAAACGTCCTCAATGATGTTTAAGAGTTAAGTAATATTAAGTTTGAGTCAACTTGTTTGCAAAATAGGGGAACTTCACATAATATCCTAATGCCCAATTTTTTAAGTCCTAGTTCACCACCAAATTCAAACTTTTGGGGTTTGTAGATGGTGAAATCATCTACAAATAAATGTGGGACTTGTGATTTGTAGTATAAAGGCCAAGTTCCAATTCCAAGTCCCAACTTGTCTTTTGCAAAATATTATATAGCAATTATTTGCCCAAAAATTGGATCAAAAAGTCACAAAAAAACATTTTGGAAGCATCAAATTTGCATTTGACAGATTTGCAGGAAATTCCAACTCACTATCATACATTTATATAGCATTTTTTCCTCATTTTATATTTACAAAAATTATTGGGGCTTGGAGGCTAAGTTGGGGTTTCATTTTGGCTACATCCAATTCAACCTTCAAGTCTAACTTCTTTGGTGCCCAAACTTCCAAAAAGTGTTGCCATATAGGCATTTGGGAGTGATATTGAACTTGAAACTTAGGACATAGTGTAAAGTCTCAAGTCTCAATTTTAAGCTCTACCAATCAAATTTTGAAAATTTAGTGGGACTTCAAACATAGTATCAAACACCCCTTAGTATGTGGAGTAATACTACCTATGGCATCCATGTGAAAAAAGAATCCTTATCATTGTCATATGACTTTCAGATGACATCAATGCTTGCAATATTCAACATTGCACTAGATACAACTTTCAAAATAATCAAAACTTCATGTGGACCTCATATGACATTTATGTGAATTCAATACCACATTAGATAAGATTTTCATATAAACTTTGTACAATTTGAAATTTCAATAACTTAAAAAAGTCATAACATTAAAAAAACTATAATTTTTTTTAATTTTTTTTAATTTTTGACCATTTGTAAAATATTCTTATATAAAAGATGTTCAAAAATCTTTCTAAACATACCATTCTTCTAAAGTCTTAACTTTTAAATGTTACCAAAGTTATAACTTCTAAAAACTACTGAAATAGTAAAATTTCAAATCATTTGAAGTTCATAAGAAAGTTGTAAGAAAATTACAAATAGCACAGTGTTGAATGTCATGTAACAATGACAAGGCTTGTTTTTTGACTTATGAATTTCTTCCATCAACCTTATATGATATAAATTTGCATTAAAATCACATAACTATAGCATCTACTATGGTATTGAATTTAGGTGTCATATGAAAGTGATGTGACAGTGACAAAGGTTCTTTTTTGATGTAAAGGAAACCAACCTATTGCCATCCAAATTCTAATTTAATGCTCATATATTCAAGGGAAACATTTTCAAAACAAAAATATATACCACATGTACAACATATATGGTAATAGAGTGACAATTTGGATGATAATGGGTTGATTCACCTTAATATGAATAATAAATTTTGTAATATTTATGTTTAATATATTAAATTTTTTAATTTGTAGTGAATCCATTGACAAAGGAAAAGCTTTAAACCTTACATAATATTCTTGAACTTCAAGGCAAGGTACTCGTTTTTTTCCTAAGAATCAAAATTCTTTACATTGTACTTAAAAGAATCATGAATTCAAGCTTGCTAGTAAATTGCCAATCACTTCTTGAGGATATTGAAAGATATTTGGTCCCTTAAAAGGTCCATTAAATACCCTCCAAAATGTCTAGTAAATCATTTTCTGGTTGCTATCCAATTTGGTTGAATCTTCAAATTTTATTTTTTTTAATTTAATATTTTTCTCATGGAGTTTGTTAAATTATGTATGCATAGCTTTGGAAAAAAATAACTTTTGATTTGGAAAAAAATTGTCTTATGTGATTTTTCATCGTCAAACACTTCAAAAAATGATTACTCTAAATTGTCTTGGGAGAGAACCCTAACTAATCAAAAGCCACCCCTAGAAAAAAATTCCAAAAATAGGGAATTTCATTAAAATGGCGATATTCCATGTGCCATTTTCATAGTGTGCCGTTCCCACAGTTCAGACCGGGCAATCTGAAATCTATTAATGTCCTAGATTTGTGAATTCTATACCATTATTAGATGTATTAAATCTAAGAAAGATGTAGATTTTAGACCAATTAGTTTAAAACATCTACACATTTACTAGATTTCAGATATCTTATAATGGTATAGATTTCAAAAATCTAGGATGCTAGTAGAGTTCAAACTGCCCAGTTTGAACTGTGAAAATGCCAAAGTCACAGAATAATCGCCATTTTAATGAAATTCCCCATAAAAGTATGTAAGTAAATAAAGGTTTGATTGGTTGGAGCATATAATGAATGGACATTGACAATTGAAAATTTTCTTTTCCCAATGTACTTTTTTTTGACACAAATGAAATAGAATTTAATTGCAAAAGATAAAATACAACAACAATAACTACAAGTAGCATGGCGAAAGAAGACAAACAACAAGATGAGAACTCCCCAATGTACTTTATATCATAGCAAGATTTGTAAAACAATCATCCATTGTTTCCATCCCTATGATAATTGGCATCCATGTTCTTAACTATTTATAATTGCATTTGGTCAAAAATTGCAAATTCTTCTCTTGTGAAATTTGAGAAATCGACACCAAAATCATATCAAACTATTTTTTAAAAAGTTGAATTTTGATTGAAGATGTTGCAATTAATTCCCTTAGGACCTATTTACACCCAAAAACTTGGCCCCAACCCATGAACACAAATGGTACCTTGTTCAAGGGATGAGATCATTGTAAATGGGATATCATGCTTGAAACAAGAGATTTATAAGCAAGTAGTGGTAGTAGGTAGTGGTAAACTGAAAGAGTTGAATCATGACCCATCATTGCGCACTTGGACTCTATTTTTTTATTAGAGTTATCCACATAAGCCTTTTTTAGCCATTTTCCAATCAAAACATTTCATTTTAGGGGCTCCGACCAACCCAAAGTTTTTTTGGTGTAAGGTAGAAGCATTAGTTGTCAACCATGCCCAATATCCAGCCTGTAGAGAGTGTTATTTCCAACCTCAGGTCAAAACTCAAGGTTGGAATGGGTTTTTTTTTGTCATTTTCAAGGTTGGAACTAATAAGGTCATGATACATGTCGCGAAGTAGTGAGCAAAAAAGTAGTTCTTCAATGATTAAAATTAGAATACTCTAAACATTGACTATGGGTCAACAATACTTTTTGGCTCCTGAAATTCATAGCAACTTCAATTTCAGGAATAAAATTCTGAAAAATTCAACATCCCCTATTTCCTATCTTCGTGCATGGGAAAATTTTCCACTATCCCATAGTCCTCACCATCTACTCCAAAATCGCTTAAGTGATCCACTGCACTAATGATGATAAATAGTGTTGGTAACACTAATCACGAAGCATAACACTAATTGTCAACAATCCGGTTAATGTTACCAACACTAAATGTCAACATAGACACTATTTTGTCAACTATTGGATATAAATTTTTTACAAGTTTACATTTAATGTTACCTAACTATTTCATCAAAATGCAAAGAAAAACGTATGAACCCAAGAAACCTATGACATGCTCCAAAAAGTTACTACTCAGAAAAATGAACACAACACTAAATGCCAACTAATTGAAGTTTAGAGTGACCGGGATAAAAGTCCAGGTAACACTAATCACAACATAACACTATTTATCATCATTAGTGTACTGCTCCTTCTACCTTAAATAGGCCCTTGGTGTGACCCTGTGGTGGAGAATTCCGTCCACTTGCCCTCTTTGTGCAGCTAGCGCTCGGTCCACTTGTAACTGTTTGAAGTACAGTGACAGCTTGCATAAGAATTCTTCATTTTTTTTTTAATTTCCTAAAGTGAAACACATTGACATACTGTACTGTATAAGGTAAGGTAAACGAGCCCATTGTGGTCAGAATGAGGAGTTTGGCATCATCTTGATGCTGAAATTTTTCAATTTTTTACCCACATTAGTACAAGTGTGAGAAACAGCAAGTGCAATTGAAATTAATTTTTTATTACAAAGTATGAATTCACTAAGAATTTCTGAAGCATTGAGCCCAAAAGAGTCTGTAGACTACCTTAAGACCAACAAAATCTGAATCTGTAATGCTCATCTCATTGCCTAATGCAGTCAAAATATTTTCTATTACAGAAGGCCAAAAAAGTCAATTTTTATAATGGACTTCACACTGAAAAATCAGAAGTTCCTAATGAGGTTAGTGTTCACTCCATTGCTGTCATGTAAGACATGCATTGTTGCCCACATCCCACATCCTGAAAAAAAATCACAATGGGTCATTTCTTAGGCGACCGCAATGGGTCATTTGACTGAAATGGGCTGTCTTACCTTAAATGAGGAGTTTGACATCATCTCATTGTTGAAATTTTTCAATTTTTTTCCCACATTAGTACAAGTGTGAGAAACAACAAGTGCAATTGAAATTATATCTTTTTTGACAAAGTATGAGTTTGCTAGGAGAGTCTCTAGACTACCTTAAAACCAACAAAATTAATGCATAATACTCATCTTACTACCTAATGCAGTCAAAATGTTTTCTAGCATGGAAGGCCTAAAAAATCAATTTTTACAACAAATTTCACACTAAAAAGTCAGAAGCTCCTCATGATAAGGTCACTTATGCACTCCATTACTGTCATGTAAGACATGCATTGTGGCCCACATCTCACATTCTGAAAAAAACCCCACAATGGGTCATTTCCTAGACCACCACAATGGGTCATTTAGCAACATGAATGGGCTGTTTTACCTCACTGAGTGGCGGAACATTCCAAAAAAAAAAAAGTTAGGAAAATAACTCACTTAATGTATAAGCGTACTGCAACTTCATTCCATTTTATTTTTCATTTCTTTCACAACTGAAGCTGTCTCTGTGACTTCGATCTCATCCAGTGCTGCTGCTGAGGATGCTGTGACGAGTGCAGCCCAACCAAAGTCGTCATCACTTCCACCAATGTATGGGAAGTACCGGCATTTAGTTACAAGCTAGCCGGTTGATTTTGAGAATTTCCGAATGGATTTCAAAATCTTCAGAAAAAAACTGATCATTTAAGAGGAAAATCAAAGAATATTCTCTATTTTATAAAGGTCTAGCTAAGAGAATGCTTCAAGCAACCGTTTGGTCTCAGAAAATGTAGGATTTTAGCCGGTTAAGCTGAAAATCTCCCCGGACTGTGACTTCCACCTGTCCATCAACTCCAAGCTTTTTCTGCAACCCAGTCAGTCATTCATTCAAGTGTCGGTCTACACAAATCTGATCTCCCATTCCCAAAATCCAAACAATGGAAGGAAAGGATGTAACTTTCCACGCTGCACGCCGGCTGAGCTAAGGTCATTATTCCCCAATCAAACTATCACTTAAAAAGAAATTTACATTAATTGACTGTATCAATTGGTAGTGGAAACAAGCTTCATGGAAAAGGAAAAATGTTCTTTGACCGTATCGTTGAAAAGATTATAGAAGTCAAACTAAGAAACCTTTCAAGTATAAGAGGTTAGATTTGAGGTGTTGGGATGTTCAAGGGTTAAGTTTACCTCCAAAGTCCAAACCACTATAAGAAAACTGCGTCTAAGTTGACGTGGTTTTTTTGGACACCCATGTCGCAACTGATGTTTTTATGTCAACAATGATATCCACTGTAAAATCTTCATATTGTATTGGACATCATTGTTAACATAAAAACATCACTTGCAACATTGGGTGTCCAAAAAAACCACGTCAACTTAAACATCCGGTTTCTAAGTTTCTTATAGTGAACCTACGTCATAGAATCATTCTCTATTTGTTTAATGTTTTTGTCACTGGAAGGGTTCCAAGAGTCTTGGTGGGTTGAGGTACCTATATTTGACAACCCCTAGGATGGCTTTATTGGGTGACCTGATGCATGCATTGTTCATTGAAAAAGATTCCATGTTTGTACCTTCTAGTCAACTAAACATCTCTCTTCCTTCCTTGCTTAGGAAAAAGTATCAAAGCTAACCATAATAGGTGAGTGTGTGAGATTGGAATGGGCTTGAATGAAAATTTATATTGAATTATATATTCATTCTTGGAGAGTAATTGAACTCAATTTCTCAATGAATTTTCCATATCGTCTAGGACCAAATTGGTTTGTTTGGCAACATAGCAATTTTTGGCAACTCACTACAAATGGAATTTTTATTTATTTTTCTTTGAAGTTTTCATACAATATGTGCCCAAGGAATAGCTTCAAGGCCCAACAATTTTCATAACTTTTGACTGGATGGTGAAAAAGTTATATTATCATATGTGATTTTCATTGTTTAATGGGCAATCCGGGCAACAACAAAAACTTCTTTAAGAATCACTTTTTTTTAAATAAAAATTTAAAATTGGTTCTCAAGATTTATATGCACATGGAAAGCTTTGAATCATTCCATTTTTATTAATGAGATGAAAATTATGAGGAGTTTTAGTTGTGGATAGTTTGTAGGTAGTTTGAGAATCTCTATTCTAAGATAAAATTTGAAGTCCTTTATTTAACTCAATTTTTAATATTTTTAGAAAAAATAAGAACATTAGGTATAGATTGTTAATTAAAAAATTACAACCATTTTCATTTTTCAATTCCTTAAATAAATTATTAACAATTTAGTACTTTGAATCATTTTCTATTTCTTTCTACTTACTATTTTTTCCTATATGTTGTACAATTCCAAATGATTTGAAAATTTTCAAGCGTTTAGCCAACTTGACTTGAAGAATTAATCCAAAGAAGCACCACCATTTTGGTTATATTTTCATACATATGTGACCTAGTAAAGTGCAATTGCTTGGTTTTTGTAAGGCCAAAAAAAAGATTTTTATTACTTCAAAGACTAATATCTTGCAATCTACCAGTATATGGTGTAAATTTCTGAAAAATTTTCCACATCTTTTCAAACCAGTGTACTACAAGATCCTATGGTTATATGTGTCCAAAAATGTTTTTTTTCCTAAAATTTGGTACGTACTTGTACTTAAAGTGGCAATTTTTGAGCATTTTTAGTGGAAATGTTGTCAAAAACCGTTAGAGGTTAACTACAATACAATTCATGGTGATTTGCAACAAAATTTTGACAAATTTGCTATAGAATTTGGCTACTTACACTATCAACCTTGAATTTCAACAAGCTTGTACCTATGCCAAAACATCTCTCCTAAATTTGGTGATATTAGGCCATTGTCATAATCAAAGTCACAAGTTTATTCATTAGGAGGCCAAAAACTAATGACTCTACATTGCACCAATTATGCAAATTTGTGAGTTGCAATTGTATTATAGTAGTTCACATCTTATTCAAAAGTCCCAAAGAATGGGAAATTTTGTTAAAATGCCGGTATTTCATATGCCATGCATTTTCAGACCCCGGTTATGAATTGTAAATGTGACATCTAAAATAGATATAGTTTTCAAAAATCTTAAATTTTTATAGATTTAAGAAATCTAGTGTTGTTATAGATTTCAGACCATAAGATTTGAATTGTAAAAGTAACATCTAGCATTGATGTAGATTTCATACATCTAAAAAAGATATAGATTTCAAACATGTAGGATGTTTGTACACTTCAGACCACTTGCTCTAAACTACCAAAGTAGTGGAATTTTGTCATTTTAACGAATTGCCCATAAGACCATTTTGAAGCAAGTGAAGGGCCCAAGGACAATAAATGTAAAAATAAAATGAAGCTCAACAAGAACTCAAGGCTTAACATAATATAGAGTCTACTTTATTTTCATAATATTTTAAACATAGTGATTGTCATTCAACTTCATTTCACTTCTATCTTTGTTCTTTAGAAATCTTCCCACTAGATTAGATTGTCATGTACTAGAATTAGCCAAACTTTTGTAGAATATGAGAGAAAAAACTCTTGAACTCTGCATGGATGTAGCAATTTTTTCCAGGGGGGGTTGCAATAGTTTGGTGGTGAGACCATAGAGAAAATTTTGTGAAAAAGGTGGGTGGGAGCATGTTTTTGGCTTCTAGAAAAGTAATTTTAACATTAGCCTTGAAATTTTTGGGCTGTTTTTAGTTTGACAACAAGATAAAGCTACTCCTAAAATGTAGTTTCTTCTTACCCCGTGGAAGTGTAAGCATCATGGAAGTTGGACAAAGTAATTCAAATTGTGGAAAACTTGAAATTTTGTTTTCCAATTAGACTCCGCATGGAAGTTTGCCCTTAATTAAATCACATTCATCAAATTATCAAAGAAATTATGATTGTGACATGTTCAATAGATAGAAAGTTCAATATTCCAATGATTAGACCTTCACCCCCTAGGCCAATAGCCTGCTTCTAAAAATTAGAATTTTTATCTATAATTGATCATAGATTTGAGGAATTCATCACTTCCTACAATCTTGTTCTTTTTATGTAAAGATTAAGCAACAAAACCAAATCAAAGTCAAAGATACCTTTCCTTGAACAACAACATCAACCAAAGACACAAAAAAACTTCCAAGTCACTCTTCATCAATAATTTGTCAATGTTTGATATCCCCTAAAACATGATAGTTAAAAGTTAAGTATTGATAAGAACAATGAGCAAAACATGAAGAAATGACCTTGCTCAACACATGAGGAAGTAAAAATTTTGAAAAAAAAACAATCACAAATTGTAGAAAGTAATGTAAACACATTATGGCACATTATAGAACTTCAATATACCGCCCCTTGACATCCACTGGCCAAATTGAAATGTGAAATTTGACCATGACCAAATACTCTACAAAGTCTCAATTAATGAGGAAAGGCCCCTGTACCAAACTAAGGTTGCAATATTAATTAGTATTTTCAATTTGAAATTGGCTTTATTATTACAATAGAGGATTTTAGCAATTTAGTTGATGTCAATTTAAGTTTGGGACAAAGTGGTTGGTGGAAATTTGATATGGTAGGAAATGAACCATTAGATTTTGTGGTTGAGAGGATGCAGTTGGAAGAAAAATTAGTGCATTTCCTTGGAAAGAAGAAATGAAGCAGAAGAGCTCTAGCATTCACAAAACTTGCTAAAATTTGCTCCATTGCTACTTAAAATTTTCAGTAGCTAAATGTGCATTCGAAAAAATCCTTGAAAAAATTAGATTTTAACCAAGGTTGCAACAAATAGTAGAATTTGATAGCCAATTTGCAACATCCTCCACATTGGAAGTAGCATTTACTTAGTCAGCTCCGTGTTATAGTACTCCCAATAACCCTTCACAACTACTTGCAAAATCCTTTCTTTTCTATTTTTTTATACTACTCACTTTTCAAGGTAACCAAAGTTGATGCATGTTTGTCTTGAAGGTAGCATCTATACCTTAAATTTGGTTGTTTATTTTGTTTGTTATGTTGAGATTTCTCGGACCGTGCATCCCCCACTCACGTTCTTGGTACCTTTGAAAAGCTCTCAACAAGGAGGAGTGCACAAGCTTTGTTTTGTGGTGTTTGAACCTACGGTGAAAAAGTTATTGAAATTTGAAGTTTTTATGAACTAAAGAATTAGAAAATTACTTTTACTTTTGTTTTGATTGTAGCAATGGCACATGGCACACTACACTAATGATGGTATTTAGTGTTGGCAACTCTAATTACGAAGCACAACACTAAATGTCAACAATCCGGTTAATGCTACCAACACTATTTGTCAACTATTGGGTATAAATTTTTTACAAGTTTACATTTAGTGTTACCTAATTATTTCATCAAAATGCAAAGAAAAACGTAAGAACCCAAGAAACCTATGACATGCTCAAAAAAGTTACTACTCATAAAAGTGAACACAACACTAAATGCCAACTAATTGAAGTTTAGAGTGGGTAGTAAAAGCTCAAGTAACACTATTAGTAACATAACACTAAATACCATCATTAGTGTAGTATTGCACTAAATTCCATAAACTAGTTCTGGGATCACTGGAGAGCTCCCTAAAATTTCCTGAACACTTGGGCGGGTCTCCCAATAAATACTCAAACTAAGTTACTTAAACTCTCCCACTGGTGTCGCATACAAATTACTCAAGCTGTCGGTGTTCCAACATTCAGACAAGTGGGCTTCGATGCGAACGCCCCTTCCGAGTGTCGCTTGCAAGGTTCAAAGTCCAACGTCCGCCTTTCACGGTCCCCGCAGTGACCGCACGCAAGGTGCAAAGCACCCCAACGCCGGCAGTGCATCCGGAAGCCCCTCCCCTAGCAAGCATTACCTTAGCTCCCCCCCCCCCCGCCCCCCCGTGACCCTAGCCCACCTAGGAAAACGGACCCTTCGGGCGCATCCTCAGAATCTCAGCACCAGTCGGCGGGTGCAGAACCGGTCCTCATCAATCCTTTACACCCCAACCCCTGTTTCCCGTTCAGGCAAGTTCCTGGAAATGGAGCTGGAATTGCCCAATCGCAATGGGGTCCGAAGCGATCAGTCGGGACCGACTCCCACACACGATCACGTGACGCTGACAGTCGGGGAGCCTCTGCAAAGTCCCGTGCTGCCGGCGTCCGTGCAGCGCACGGAGGGGTTGGCGGAGCATGAGATTCGGAGCTTGCTGTGGATGGAGCAGAAAGGGAACGAGTTGCTGGCGAGAGCGTATGTGGAGTGGGAGAAGAAGGACTTGCTGTTCGCGAGTCGGATCGATAAGAAGAAGAAGCAGAGCAATTCCCTCCGAAACGAGATTTACCAGTTGATCGGATTCTATAGTGTGTTTCAGGGAGTGCTGCTCACGGCGGTGGCGCAGTCCAACTTGTTGCACTGTAATAACTGGTGGTGCGCGTTCTTCTTGAGCTTGTTCGCGTCGCTGGTCGCCATAGCCGGGGTTGTTCAGAAGTTTTTAGCCGTTTTGGCGTTAGAAAAGACCATCCGAAACGAAACCGGCACGCGACAGGTGCGGGGTTGTACTCTGCTTTCGCCTAGCTCTTGAATGTTTTCGTAGTTTTAGACTAAGGTGGGGACACCCAAAACCGCCACTTGCATCCGATGACGTTAAAGTGGTGGCGCCTATAGTCTAGGATTTTCAGGTGGTTCTGTTAATTGAAATTTGGGTGTCGTTGAAAAGGTCATGGATGAGTTCACCAAGCACGTGAGCTCGAAGATCTTAGCTTTTGTTAATTACAGTTTCGGCCATGTTTTGAGGCGTTTTTATTGTGTGTGTGTGCAGGAATGTATCAACCGTGCGAGTAGGCTCCGTCAAAAGCGGGGTGTTTTCAATTTCGACCGTGACGCCGCAGAGCCCAAACGCCGCGAGTTCGATCACAGGAGGCTTAAGCGGTACATCGTGCTCGTGGCTGGCACCCTGGTGGTCTTCTCCAGTTTATTCCTCATCTCGATTTACCGCGTGCTCTGCTACTTCGGCGAATCCTCTCCCCCCACCTAAACAACTCCGCAACATCACTCGACCATGGTGTCCACAAAGTTCGTGAACAAGACCACCCTCGACTTCAAGCTGAAGGAAGGGAACGCCGGGGTGTACCGCGACTTGGCGGTGCTCAAGGGCATGACCGATCCAAGTTCTACTCACCCGCAGGGCCATTGCACTGTGGCGCTGGACGCGCACGCGACATACAGGAAGTACACAGTGGTGGCTGTGGGTCACATGGCCAAGAAGAGCCGCGTTCTCGTCACTTCCGATATGTGTCACGACAACTCTGTTATCAACATTGTTCAGAACTCGGAAACGGGGAAGTTCGAGACAGACTGCGAGCCCCGGGTGGAGGCTGGCAAGGATTCGGAGCACTCGTGGAGGAGCAGCGCGAGTCTTGGGGGAGGCAAAATTTCTAGGCTCTTTGATTTTGTGAAGAATCTCGGGAAGTGAGGTGTACTTTTGCTGGCGTCGATATATATGTAGCTCGTGGTTTGAATTGTATGTACAGGACAGGACAGCGGGAGTAGGGAGCGAGGAGGCATTCTTGGTTAACTTAGCACACATTTCACGAGAGGTTAGTGTAGAAGTGTTTTGAAGTACAGATGGTGGGGATCCGATTTTGCACTTGGTCTGTAATTCTCGAGCTGAATTTATTGAACAAGCCGAACAATCCTGGAGCATCAGCGAATGTAGTTAGTGTCGTATATTTGGATTTCCTGGAACATTGTACGAAATGTGTTAGATCGATCTGGAGAAATTCGTCACTCCCTCTGCCTCAAAAGTAAATCCGTGCTACTGCCCCAGTTCCCCACGAGAAGCCATGGAGTAGGGAGTATTATATTCAGGATAGCTTTTGAGTCACTGTGAGATATTTTGGATTTCAGGAGTGATTGTCGTGTAGAGCAGAACTTGCGGAGAGGTAGGTTCCTTTGGATACGAGGGCATGATCTGTTTTTTTATCACATTTTATCAATTTGTGTGAATTTCATATACATGCAATTGATTTCACATTGGGGTTTATCACCTCCTGAAAAAATGGGATGCACTAATGTTTTTTTCCCATCGTATAGTCTTAGGTGAAGTCATTCATTGGATACTTAGTATTTGTGGTGTCCTTTTAGGGTTAAAGAACGAGAATTTTCCTTCCACAAGAAATTTTTAGGTTCTTGGGTGACAATGAGGTCATTTGATCTACCACCATAGATGAGTAGATTTTGGTAGTAAGTACACCAGCAACCGAGCTAGCAACTCTCAAGTTTGAACTCTTGACCACCTCACTAATGTGCCCAAAGCCAAAGCCATTGAGTAAAGGTTGAAGGTGATTTTTATAAGTATTCAAAGTTGAAAGCAAAGGGGATCTTGCAAGGACTTGAAAGATGAAAAGTTCATGATCAACAACTTTCAACATTTCTATAGAATAATGATGTTTACATTCTTAAAGTGAAGGCTCTCATTCGCAACCCTACACTTTAAAACAATCTTGAAAAAAATTATACATCTAGAATTTCTGAAATGTATGGGTCATGTACATGAATGAAGACAATGGATTGGATTACTCATTGGGATTTCAATGTAATAATTTATATCTTTATTTTGAAACCTTGAAATTTATTTATATCATTTTAAAACCATCTCTAATTGTATTTGCATGTTTGCAAAAAAATTGAATTTTGGTTGGAAGATACATTCTCACTTATTGAGAATAGATGCCTCTATCTTATTCATCATGTCAATGAACAAGAAGCTATGCTATAGGAATTTTGAGGCTACATATGAGTAGCCAACTACATTAAATGCTTTGAAAGAAGTTCCTATCATAAAATATTGAAAGGCTTCGTGAAATGTATGTAAAATATTTCTTAAAGAAAGAAATCACCTTCAATAGTAGATAATATTCTTAAATAGGGAGGCTATAGGGTCCTTTAAAAGTGTCATTGTACTAATAATAGTTCATTAGAAGACATTTGCCCCATAAAGTTGGACTCTTAAGAAGGCCCTTTCACAAAGATGTGAGAGATATTTTATATTAACTCCAAATGGACCAAGGCCTTTTTTTAGCAAAAAAAACTCAAAACTACCATCTCTATTGCAAAGAGTAAAAAAACTTGAAAATTATTTTTCTTGCAAATCTAATCATAGGATCTTGTACTAGAATAGTATGGGAATGTATGGAATAAGTTTCAAAAAATTTGATTGCACAAATTGCAAGATATTTGTGTTTAACCCCTAAAGGACTAAGGAGCCTACTTTGGGATTTTTGAAAACTTGGGCAAGCTCAATTGACTTTATAATTTGGAATTTTTTGCATGAAATTTTTAGGATGGATGCTACTCATTATAATCTACGTATAAAGCTTTGTTTTAGGTTATTTTGATAAATATTACAAATATTAGAAAGTTTTTTAAATTTCAATGTCAAACCAAGCACCTAAAAATATATTCTAAAAAATATAAAATTATTTTTTGGAGATTATATAAATTAATAACTACTCAAAAAATTGAACCATTCAATTCCAAATAATGAGGTAAAGGTTATGAAGAGTTTTATTTTGTGGGCAATGAAGGTAAAAAAACATACAATGATACAAAGTCATCTCTTGCTCTCAGTTTTGAATTTTTTTGAATAAAAATAAAATATAGTATATTAATGATAAAGTAGAATAATTTCACCATTGTGAATAATAATTCTTAGTTTCTTGTAAAAGTTATTAGTATATTAGTTTTTTCTTTCATTCAATACCACCTTCCACTTTACAATTCTTTTAAAGATGAATATGAAAGTTTTGTTGGTTAAATTTTTTTTCACATGTTTTCAACCTATTTTCCAACATACTAACAAAATGCACAGCTTATAGGATACATGAGGGTTTTTTTCTAAAAATGTTGAAAGACAAAACTTCACCTTTTGGAAGGGCTAAAAAAATCTGCATTTTGAAGTTTAGATGCATTGAACTTGCAATTAGTGGAAATATTTGCTTAAAATTTTTAGAATAATGTACTTGAGCAAGTTGTCTAAAAGATTCTACAGTTGGATTTGTTAAAAAATAATTAAAGATGAAGATTTTGACCTTGCTTTGGAGATGAGTATTTTGAAGCAATTTTGGGCTTCTAAACATGATGGTCTTTTAGGGGTTAAAGTGAAGAAAACAAGTTTTTTTGATACATTGTAGAAATAGATTTTTTTGACTTTGAACCTTCTCAATATAATTTTTTCACACTACAAAGTTTTGAAGTTTAAATCCTTATAGCAAAGAATAAAGTTGAAAGTCTTAAAAAAAAATTATTTAAAAAAAACTTAATTTTCATTCTTAAAATTATTGTTAAGTAGAAATAGGTGTGAGATAGAAGGAAAATCTAAATTATTAATACCTCTAAGATGCAATTAAAATGCACTAATCCCAATGATGAAATTGTTCTAACAAGCAAACTAAACTATGTGAAACATTTTTTTGAAAAATTGTAAAAATTGCATTCACAAATGAATCCTACAAGATTTATTTTTAAAAAGATGCTTAAATTGCCCAAAAAACAAGATTGTCTGCAACTTTCACATCACTTATCCAAATGAAATGAATCAAAGCCCTCCATGTAGAGAAAACTATAATCTATAAGAAAAAAAAATTTAATTTTAAATTAGAATTTTTTTGCTATCCACTATCCCCTATTTTGAGCTTATTTGGACATAATTTTTGTTCCTCGGCACCAATTGAAAAAAATTTATATTCCCATGAAGAAAATCAGTTTTTCTATCTCCATGAGTTGGGTTCAAAAAATATCATTTTTATGGCTAAAACTCAAATAAAGACAAAGTAGAAGTTTGCCATTATACACTAGAAAAACATTTGTGAACTAAGTTCCTTCTACTTCACAAAATGAATATTCTGACAAAGCAATGTTCATGACGATTCTAATATCAACTCCCTGACTTTCACCACATCGGGCCAAAATAAAGAATTTGTCGTGGTCGAGATCAGGCAAATCCCAGCTCCTCACCAAAGAATTGTTCAAGGATTGCGTGTCTGTGGCCTGGAACCTCGAAGTGAACTGGTCTTCACACGCGCATGCCAAGAAATAAACAGCAGTTACTCAAAGAATCACTTGCCACAGGTACAGTATGCCCTCATAGTATAATTCTCTTCTTCAATAAGAGTAAATGCACATCCCTTCCACCTTGAAACACTCCTACACGAACACAAGAATCTTGCACTGGATCCTAATAGCTTGGGCTGCGTGATTTCTCCAAACCCAATTTTGTAGTGATCCACTCCCGAATGTCGCCAATCTCTTCGCTTGTAGCGGAGTGTCCACCACTGCGCAACACAACAGGACTTCCACTCGTCAAGAAACCCCAGGAAAACGCTCTGAACATGACAACCACATCATTTATTCTAATTCGTGTATGATACACTGTTATGAACGCCAAGATACACAATGAAAACCCTGTATTAGTGTACCTATCACTGATAACCAATTACTGAACATTGAATGCTTTGTTGGATAATCGTTGCTCTAAGTGACTATTCACTCGAAAGCAGTCGTGATGGTAGTCCGAAGGTACACAATTTGACGAAGGAATTCATATATTTTTAGGCACACTGTTTTGGTGTTAGATCATGGCTGACACTAAAGAGAATAAACGATGAAATGCAAAACAGAAGGCATCCCAATCAAGTTCCCAACCAATAGAGATATATGAAAGTAAAACCACAGTAAAATATGTAGAGCCACTTACTTGGGATAAGTCTTGAGAGTAATGTCGTTGAAACCAACTCCTTGGAAAGCATCAGCCGATGCTTTTGCTAAACGGGCCGGCACCACTCCATCATCTTCAAGACCCCAATGGCGAAATCAGTATACAAACATGCAGTAGCCTGGTTCGCAACTCGCTCTCTGTCCTCAATTAAAAGGCTTTTGAAGTTCCGCATCAGTACATTAAAACCCAAATTCACAAGGTGCATCAACATTTACTTACCATTGCAATGGCCTATAAATATTGAAGTCGTCCTTGCCCGTTCAGATGCGTCTCGATTACGAGCCATTTGAGATACCAGATTCCTTGACAATACCAGACAAGCGCCCATTAGACCTCGAGAACATTAAATCGGAGGCCATCGTCAAGTTTCAACCTCTATTCAGATGAAGTTAAATTTTGTATCACCAGAATCAATGAAGAACTTTGCATGTGTTGGACACAAACAAATAAAACTGGACATAAGAAAGTCTCCACATGACTGACTTATAACTGCTTAAGGAAAAGCATGAGGCACAATTTGGGCTTCTTGGTCCTTCGCGGGTTAAGTTCCCTAAGGATATTGCACAGTATAATAAATGGAGCACGGCAGTGCAAGACGTACTGGATAGTGGGCATCCATCCGCTAAGGCCAATCGTAGCATCCACCTTCACAGGAAAGGGCTTCCCATTGCCCCCATACTTGCCAAGAACAGAGCATGCTGTAATGTACAGCGCTGTAGCACAACCTTGACTGAATCCACCAACCGCTAGTTTCACGTTCTGTGATCCTCCAGCTAATTTACCAAAACTCCGTCATTAAAAACTTGCACGAAAAGATTCAATTTGTCTGCCCGGCAGAAATTCTAAACAATTCCAAAAGAATGGAGTGCTGCTCAGGTGACACCCAGTGCATATCCTATGGAGAGAATATACCTTGGAGTACATTTCAAGGGGCGGGTGTCACCCGAGGATCACTCACAATTCTTTGGTGCACACACAAGGTACTGTCTCACCTCGTGTCTTCTCATCCAGAAGAAGCTTGGCCACAGTTTCTGCCGACCGATCCAAACCTTCCATATCCACATCCTGGCCATACCTGAATTCAAACCCTAGAATACCACATCCCATATGAGTAAACACAGTCGATTACACGATTACGGCTTCAGGGTTTCAGGGTTTAGGGTTTAGCGTTTTAGGGCCAAGTTGCGCATTTCACTTACAAGCTGTGACTGGAGCGTTCCGTGCAAGGGGAGCCGTTGGTATGATCCAGCGAATCTGAACCCATCCAACACAGAAATTCAACTTGTAGCCTACCCTTGTCCATGAAAACCCAAATTTTATTGAAAACAACATACCAATACAGGACAACCTAGATTACATCACTAAATGCTATAAAATGGAAGTACAGATGTTTCTCTTACATTTGGAGACAACTGACCCACATTCTTCAGCTCCGTCGCCCACCTGGAACAGCAGAAGTTGAGACAAATTACCTTTCAGTACAGCAGTCATGAAGATATGACTGGACCACTTCTGTACAACACTATCAAGAAATCCTAGATGGAATTCTCTGTCCATCCCTGGGCTTCACCTTGTGCATTTCTTTTGACTTCCTGGAAATAGGTGTATTACATAATTCAAAGGAGTACACCCTACCCTTTGAAGCGAATTGAAGCCATACAAGCCAGAATTTTCAAATGCTAGACGTATACAATAAGAGATACAGAGACCAAATGTTGAAAATGACGACAAAGAATTCATCTGGCTTTCAAAAATAGTTAGAAACAAAGTGAAACCTATGCCACTAAACTAACTTGCAACCCTTGCAATCCAAATGTAAATTATACATTCAATTTACAACCTTTCCAAAGTTACTAGAGGCTACCTTGTGACCCAAAAGACATTAGTTTTGAAATTCAAAGCTCTATTCAAATGGTCCAAATTTGAGTTGCACGTTTTATCAACACTCACAGGCCTTACAAAAACAAGGTGAACTTTCCAAGCAAAAGGATGGGACATGAAAGAAGATGATAAATCATCACTTAAAGGTAAAGCCTAGTAGCTTGTTTAAACAAAATGTTGGCCATAACTCAAATAGTTTAGTGTAAAAATTCCACTCATTTCCAACCACTTCACCAATATTTCTTCAACAAAAAATTTGATGGCGCAGAGATTGACAATTGGAGTACCTGGCACCGGAATCACTAAAGCCATGAAGCCACACGACGGTTGCTAGGTGTTCCCCCTTGGGTTCCAATACAATTGTTTCAAAATTATATTTCCTTGTATATCCTGTTTCAAGTGATGGTCAGCCTCCTACCAAACATAACATTCTGAACAACCCTTGCTGAGCGTCATCTATATTGACGTATATAAGAATCCTCTAGATGAGCTCAATATGAACAATAAGAACAAGTTCCACAACAACGAGCCCTTGTCTTCGCAAATGAGTATGTCCTCTAATTTTGCTTGATTTGCTCTGATTTGGCTTGAATTTGCTATAAATATTTCTTAGTTGATAGTATTCTCAAACAGGACCGCGCCACTCCTACTCATGAATGCTATGGAACACTAAAGAAGCCGCAATGACAACCCAAACTCGTACAATTTCTAGGTTACAAGAAAAAAGAGTATTCAGCTGCTCACTTTGATCGACACTGTCCGCAGGGGCTGAACTAGCACGGGCCGTATTGTTAGCAGCACTACTGCTACCATCCATAGTTGTAGAAGACCACCTCCCACTCCAAAAATCCCCACACCTGATTATCCAGTACCAATCCCCAGAAGTATAAATTTCATAATTCTTGTGAAATACAATCCAACCATTTTCAATTCCCTAAAAAGATTGAATACAAGAACAAGTGCCTCTATCACCAATTCAAAGACATCAATCTCTAACCATTTGCCAATTCCTTAGAAAGATTAAATACCAAGAACAAGTGCCACTATCTGGAAATTCAAAGACATCGATTTCTTATCATTACCAACTCCCTCGAAAGATTAAACACAAAAACAAGTGCCATTACCTCAAGTTAGGGCAGAACGGCAAGGGCCAGAAACAGCGCGCAGATTTTAGTTGTTGTTGCCGAGAAGCCAAGCCCCATCCGACACTCCGAGTTCGTTTGAATTGCGACACTGGGTTGGACGTTTGCAACACAATGGCTCTTGGGATGGAAGAAAGCGTTAAACCTTGCGCGGCCATGGCCATGGCCGCTGATCGGAACAGAGCAACCTGGTACAAAATAATTATGACGGGAGCTCAGAAATGGAAAGACTGGTGTGCAAACTCAATCAAATTGTGCGATTGACCAGGATTCTTGTGTAGTGTAAAATTCATGGAATTTGGACGAAATCTTTGAAAAGTATGACAATGCTCAGTGAAAGGCGGTGCGATCCCGTGGACATGTGGAGCGAAGTTGGGTAGCGGCGAATTTCGCATGCGAAAGGAGGTGGCAGGATCGACCGTAGTGTGGCACACTTCGTGGAGCGATCACAGACAAGCTTTTTGAAAGGGAGAATGCTGGTGACCGCGGGTGTGAGGCCTTGGACCATGAAGGTACAACTCCGTGTAGAAAAATCGGTCAAACTTTGCAGAAAGGGTAAATGATTTTTGGAGATTTTAGCTACATGGAAGTGTGCAGCATTTACAAAAGAGGAATTGGAATTGCTTAGAGGCAAAATTTTAGGGGGAAGTCCATGAAAAATAGGGTATACAACTTCCAACTTTATGACTTCTGGAAAACTTATTATAATATTGAACTTAAACTTCTAGTCTAACCCCTAAAGGACCATTGTCCCTTCGGGGGACAAATGCATTTTTGGGCAGGTACTTATGGGCTAAAATTTTTGTTGTGATTTTTTGAAACTTTTTTTGAAGATAGAAAAATTGATAAGCTTTGTGGGAATATAATTTTTTTCACAATTGGTACCCAGGAACAAAAGTTATGACCAAATAAGCATAACCTACATACCTACATCTATTTAACAATTTTTTTAAGCATGAAAATTAAATTTTTTTATGAATTTTTTCCCCCCTAGATTCTCAACTCAATTTCACACAATAAGGATTTAAAGATCAAAACTCTGTAGTGCAAAAAATTTAAGTTAAAAAAGTTCAAGGTCAAATAATTCAGTCCCGCAAGGTGCTAAAAAAATTGTTTTTTTTCACTTTAAAAGCAAATGTCTTTTAATCTACGTGGTCAAAATTTCTTAAATTTTTTCCACACATTTTCATACTAGTAAGGTATAAGATCCTATGGTTGGATGTGCAGAAATAATAATTTTCAAATTTTTTTACTCTTTGCTACAGAAATGGCAGTTTTGAGTGTTTTTTGACAAAAATAAGGCCTTGGTCCTTTAGGTGTTAACCATAGGAGAAAACTACTCCTTGAACATAGTTTCTCTTTACTCATATAGAAGTGTAAACACCATGAAACTTGGAAAAAAAAATTTGATTCCAAAAAACTTAAAAAATTGTTTTTTAATTTCAATACAACATGGAAGTCCACCCTATTTTACTCTCAAAGGTTGAGGCCTTGGTGATGGGTACACTCATTTGTTCTATTAGTGCTTATTATGAAATGAACTATCATATAATTATAATTATTTATAAAAGAGGAATTTTCTTACCAATGATATTCGTAAAGACTCTTCAACACAAATAGAGTTATCTCTAATTTTTAGTAGATTGGCATGGCTTAAAAGCTTGTTCATTTTGGATGAATGGCACTAGTGAACATGCAAACTCTTCAACATGAATAGCATTGTCTAGTAAACATACAATGGGTAAGAAAAGTCTTCACCTATAAAAATTTACAACCAAGATAATAAGGCTTGAAGTTAGAAGAAAATATGAGTTGGTATCGCATATAATTTCTTTAATGATGAGATTAATTTGGTCACCTGGTTCTTATAATTCTTCATAACCTTCATGATTCTTATATATAATCTTCAATCAATTCTTATAGAGATAGTAAGAAAAAATAAAATTGAAAAAAAAGAAGATTTTACATTTGAATTCTTGTAAGAGAATAATCTAATTTGGCTTTAAAGTTTCAAATCAAGGTTTTTCATCCTATTTGGTATTCTTAAAGCATATTTCTATGTAAGGCCCATCCTTGCATTTTGGAAGGAATAAGAGACATTCACATCCATCACAAAATTTAGACCCTACAGTTTGTTAATAATTATCATGTGGTTATCGTTGTTTCATGGGTTCGCACATTAATTACAATTTATTGCATCATTACAATGCAGTTGCAAGTAATGCATTGTAACAATGCGATAACGATGCAAAGTAATGCATTATAATGATGTGATAAATTGTAATTAACATGCGAGCCCATGAAACAATGATAACCACATGATAATGTTGACAAATTGTAGGGTATAATTTTTAAAATAGCTCTTATGGAATTATATATAAAAGTTGTGAGGTAGTCATTTTTACTTTTGAAGATCAAAATAGAATAAGAAAATAATTATTGTCCTTCTTGTTTTTAGCATATTCCTTGAAAATTTTGTATCTTTGTTAATTGGTCTTGAAAGGAGATTCAAGCTTGAATTACAAAACAACAACAATTAGACGAACACATGTATACAACCCACCTATGACTAAACCAAAGAACTTAAAAGATAGCTAGAATGAAAATGAAAAGATTGCAATAAGTTACATGTGATTTGCATTTCTTTATTGGTTTTACAATTGCCTTGTAGTAATTAGTGGAAATTTAGCCCTAAAATATCAATGTAGATACAAAATAATTGATGAATAGTCAAACATGCCTTTGTCTTATTGAAAAATAGATGATTCTCATCCAAATTATTTTTAAAGAGTTCTTTGAGTGTGCATGCATCACTTGGTAGTAGAAAATTCCTCATTGAAGAACTAAATAATCTAAAGAAGAAGATGCTATATATTTGATCATAAATGATGCCTTTCTAGTGTATTTGATAATGTCTAAGTCCTTTGCTATTAATTTATATTTTAACTTTTAAGATAATATTTCTTGAATTTGAACCCATGTATTCAAATAAAAAACATTAAGTCTAGTTTCAACTCGAATTTGAAAAAATTCAAAATTCTTAAAATTGTATTTTATAATTATTTGAATTTTGGATCTATTACCATGTTCTACTAAGTTTGAATTATAGAATGGCATAGATATTTGGTTTACACCATGATGTTTTACACCATAATGTACACATGTGGTGAAATTTCATACTCCCTCTGTTCCACAAAAAAACTCCTAATTTCTTTTTGGAACTATCCTTGATTTGGAGGTTTTTGTACAATAGAGGGAGTATTTTTTTTAAGCTTATTGTATTTGATATGAATTTTATATTTTTTCTTCAAAAATTTATGATAATTTCAAATTTTCACAAAAAAATTTGAAATTTTTAAGGCATGTAGAAGAAATGTGGCCTAATCTCCAAAACATGAAGAATGAAAATTCCAATCATTTTCAAAGGAAAAATGAAGTATCCCAAGTAGAGGGCTTTAATGTTTAGCATTTCAAAGTTAACCCTTAAACGTCGGCAAGGATGTTTGGTGTCCAATGGATGACAAAGAATCCTTCCAATAGGATAGAAGTGTAGCCATTCATCCTCTGTGAAAAGGGGAGGTCTTTTATAGTAGTTTGACTTTGAATGAGTGCTTTTGCAATTTTGTAAGAAAATGATTCACACGGTAACGAAAGGGATGATTTTCATGGTCACCAATTTGTCCTTTAAGGCTTAAATGAACTTGCTTTTCAAATACACAAATCACCTTTTGTAGTTGGAGCTATTCTAGGGGGATCATTATTTTGGAGCAATGCTAAAAACAATCTCTCAACATGGAAGCACCCTGGAGGCCAAAAGTGTATCCATATAGTCTTAAAGTCCAACTTGAAGTACTATAAATTTTTGCATCCAATGTCCAAATTTAATAAAACTTGGGAAATTTTTGCTCTCTTTTAGTCTGTGTGGTAAAATTTTCAAATCAATCCAAGGTGTACTAATTTTTTGGAAGCCATTTGAAGTCATGGATTCAATTTGAGTTCATTAAACTTCATTTTGATGGCTACAACTTTGGGGACTTGTATCTCCTTCATCCAATATTTGTTTTCAATAAAATTTATTGCTTTATATTTCCTTTGAGGTCTGTTTATTGCGGTAAAACTTTTGTGTCAATCCAAGTTATTTTGAATGTTTTGGAAGCAATTCAAAGTTCAAAATTTGGACATTTTTGGATTACAATAAACTTCATTGGTTTGTTTCCAATGGTTTTTTTGGGTGAAAGTTGTGCATACTAGTCTAGTTTTTGTGGTTAAATTTTCATATCAATCCAAGAAATTATGAGTTTCTTAGAAGCAATTTAGTAAAAGGAGGTTCAACCTAGATGTGTTTTTTGCAACTTCTTTTGTTATTTTTTGACATTTCAAAGCCATTTTTCAAATACAATAAGTCATTCGAATGATGTTTTCTTTCATTGATGTATTTGTATGTTGGTTTTGAATCACTTTATAGTTTAAAGTTTTTTCATTTGGGTAGGTTTAGAAATTGAATTTCACCTCAAAATGTATTGCTAAAAAAATTTTAGCATTTTTTTTCAACACTAAAGCATTATAATCTTGTACCTTATGTAACCAAATGACTCCAAATTTGATTTACATCATTTACAACACATACACTATAAGCTTGTATCATTGAGATTTTTATACTTTAGTGACATTTAGACCTATAATACTTCAAAAATAATGATGATTTTTAACCCCCAAAAGCCCTATGGCATTTAGGAGTTAAAAGTGAAGTAGTGAAGCCATTTTTATCATCCATTAAATACACATAATATGAACAAAATCACCTTTATTTATCCAAAAAATATGTAAATTCACCCACAATAGAGCAATGCAATCACTTTTTCATCCATTGAAATTATGGGATTCTATCACCAAATATTCCTTCCAAAAAACATTATATAGCTTTTGAGCAATAAATCCTGCCCTAAAAAAGAACACATTGAACTATTCTCCCTCTTACAATAGAAGTAGTCCCTACCAAAAAAATGGGCCCTCAAAGAGGTTGCTTCATAGTGAGATTTTCCTTCAATAGAACTCACGTCCCCTTCGAGGGACAATGGCAATTGTCCATCATCAATGATGCAAAAAAATTATTTTGTTTTTTTATAAAATTAATAATACTAAATTATAAATAATTATAAATAGTAATAAATAATTATAAATAATTGGATAATTCAAAATTCAAAAATGGCAGTTTGATATGGTTGCACTAATGCCACATCAGATTTAAAATTTATATAAATTTATATTTATTTTAATATTAATATTTTAATAATGTTTTAATATTTTAAAATTCATTTAAATGAATTGTCTCACATTGATCAGGCTTTAGTTTGCTAGCCAAAATTCTTTTACTTTTACTTTTTATTAAAAAAAATTAGGCTAGCGTTCCTTGTTGGTGCCACTATCCGTAGACTTATGGCCCCTTTGAGGGCTCATATTTTTCCTAATATACACCTTCTTCAAGAAACAAACTTTTATAAAGAATGAGAAGTTGGTGAGAGAAAAGAGTAGCCATTCTACATAAAGGTGTAACACCCTTTTATAGGTGAGCAACATGGAGAATATAACTTAGAAATGAGATTCACTATTGAAAATGTTGTGATAGATGCACATGTGGATGCGAAGGAGGTGAAGGTGGCACAGATCTCACATAACTCAGAATGTAACAAAACAAAATTGCATTAAGCAAGGTGAAAGTGACACAGATCTCACATAATTCAAAATGTAACAAAACAAAAATGCTTTAAGCAAGGTGAAAGTGAGCTATGGAAGAGTAAAAAATTCTTTAAGAAATTTCTTCACCTCCAATTTTGCACTTCTGGAAGAGAAGAATGGACATTTTTAATTTTCAAAGAATGGGACCTCCACAAGTCACAGACAACCAATGAAAACATCCCCATTCTCCAAGAATTGAAAATGGGATAAAAAGAAGGTGTAACTACCCCTAAGAGCTTTCTACCAAGTAAGCTAGGCGGACAAAGCTAACAATAGAGCTACAAGGTCCAGGTTTATAATTGTACTGATATATAGCCCCAGTAGGTGGGTGAGAGATCGAGTAACAATTCTTCATGTATTGATTTCCTAAAGAGTGACCAAAATTGACCAATGAAGTTGTCCACTAATTTTGGTGAAACATAAAATCTTCATTTTCTGCTCACCAAGGTTAGCAGAATAATAGATGGGGTCTTCTTGTCTTCTTGTGTTTTTTCTACTTGCCCGCCTCACATGGCATAAGGCCTTAAGGAAGAAGCACTAGTTGTCAACCATACCCAATACCCACCTTTTTTGGCACCTAAAATTCATAGTAACTTCAACTTCATAATGAAATTCTAAAAAATTAAGCATCCCCATATTTCCTATCTTTCTATATGGGAAAAATTTCCACCACTTCATATTCCTTACTATCTTGCTCCAAAATCGCTTAACCCCTAAAGTCCCCATCCCTCTTGTCCATAAAAAAAACATTCAAAACTGCCATTTCTATAGCGATGAGCAAAAGGACTTTAAAAAAAGATTTTTTGCATATCTATCCATAGGATCTTGTACTAAACTAGTATAAGAATGTGTGGCAAAAATTTCACAAATTCTAACTATGTAGATTGCAAGATATTTGTGTTTAAAGTGAAGCAAATTTTTTTGTACCCTGGTTAACTATGTTATTTGGCTTTGAACCTTCATAATTTATCATTTTTTCTCTAATGATTTTGAATTTATAATTTTATATGATAAAGAATTGACCTGAAATTCTAGGAATTTTTTAAAAAAAAAACAACACTTAATCTTCATTCATTAAAATATTGTTAAGTAGAAGTAGGTCCAAGATTGAAGGAAAATCTAAATTGTTAATAGCTCTAAAATGGAATTGAAATACACTAATCTCAGTGGTGAGTTTGTTCTAGCAAGAGATCTTAATCTTGTGAAACTTTTTTTTTTAATTATGAAAATTGAGTTTAGAAATGAATTTTACAAATTATTTTTTCAAGAAGATGCTCTAATTGTCCCAAACACAAGATTGTTCATAACTTTCTCATAACAAATCCAAATGGAATGAATCAAAGCTTGTTGTGTACATAAAAATATAATATATTCAAAACAAATTAAATTTATTTTTTTTACTTTGAGTTTTTTTGGAGTTTTTTTCTACCTACAGAACAGAAAAAAGGCTTTTGGTTCCATAACTTTTGTTCTAGGGCTCCAATTGAAATATTATATTTTTGGAAAGCTAATGTGTTTTCCTATCTTCACTAAAAGATTTGTAAAAATCATGACAAACATTGAAACCATAGGAGCCTATCCAAAATCCATTTTGTCCTCTAAGGGGACAATAGGACTTTAGGGGTTAAATGATCAAAGGACGCTAAATCCTCCATTTGAAGTAGATCTAGTATGGTGAATTTACCACATGAAAAAATGCAATGCAATAATGTAATGTTTGCCACACATGAAAAAATTTGCAAATTTTGAATTCATATTTGCAATCAAAGACCCCAAATTAGCTATAGGAGGTCAAGAGCATATCCTAAACATGGTATAAAATAGGAGGCAAGATTTTACTTTGACCCTAAAGAACTTGCATTCTACCCTAATGGTCTCATTTTGAATGGAGGATTTAGTGTCTTACTAAATGATGTAGTACTAGACTAAGGTAGTATGTTCCAAAAGCATCCTTTTTCTTCAAAGCACCTTTATTATTAGTTGAGGAATGGAGATGAAGGATCTTTAAATGGCCACTTTAGCTCGTAACATTGTTAACCAAGCGTGGGGGGCCCTTTTGCTTTCGTTGAAAGGGAGAGCCCCCCAACACTAAGAAATCCTAAATCTGATGAACAAATCAATGTGAGGGGAGGGGATGGGCTAGGGGATGGGTCAATACTAATAACCTCCCTTCTAAATGCCAATCAAATGCTCTAGATTTTAACTAAATTGCCCCTTTAGTATATATGGGAGAATGATACCTTGATCTGCGAGGTAGAGATCAGTTTAGTAAACAATATTATGTTATTGAATGAATTAAGAGAAAATTGTTTTTCTATTGCAAGAACCAATCATTGTTTTTGATTTCCGCACATCTCTTTCCAAGTTTGGGAGACCTATGGTTACAAATAGGTGCCCATGCTAAGGTAGCTACTGACATTGATTAGCTACATTGGATTTTTTATAGTTTGAGTGTGAGACCTTGGTGGTGGAGGCACTTTTTCATGGACTTGGCAGAGTTTGAGTGTGTTTGGTGTTAATGACAGTGTTGATGATTTACCTATGTTCCAAATCTTTGAAAATTTATAAGTAATTCAAAAATCCTTGGAAAAATACAAAACCTCTTGTGTTAGGTTCTAAATCTATTTTTCTTTCTCTCAAAAATGATTTTAAAAATATTTTTTCCACGGAAACCTATGGAAAAGGCACACCAGCACTTGAATGGTCGCTTTTAGAGCATACTACAGTACCTTACTGGCGCTTCTACCTTAAAAGCCTCTGCCAATTCTCTGTCATATCTATCGTGATGGCTTCGTAAGTCCCCAACTGAACACGTGGTGGTGCCGCACTGCCGCCTGGCGTCTCCACCTGGAGACCAACCCACAGACCCCCAAGGCCCAAGCTCGCCCCCCTTTCACCACGGCCAGATTCCGTGTTACCCCTGCATCTGCCATCCTGCGGTGCATCTCCGTCCCGCTCCTCAAGGTGGTACCACGAGATTCTTGGAGATTCATGGACCCTCCTGCACCCAACAACACTGAACGCAATCCACGTGGACGGTCGATTTCCACTCCTCCTTCACGACACAGTCGATGGATGCTGCTCATGAGCTCCATAATCAGAATTTCAGAAATTTCAGACACTTCAGAAATTTCCCTTTCCCAGATTCCCAGATTCACGTTGACATCCAAAGATCAAAGGAATCGGGCGCTCTTGGGATCCAAGTGGGCGCCCTTGAAGCTCCACCGAACCTGCGGAAGGGGAAGAAGAAGATCCAGGGTCGTTTCGTGGCACGCGTCATTGGATTAAGCTTCGTCTATTCGTTTCATTGCAAATCTGTACCTGCTAAGTTATGGCGTGGAAATGTGCCCACAATTTTGAAGTGGGAGGAAACTGTTTCTCACGGGGATAGTCACTGAGTAGCTTCCAAGTTTGGAAATGATGGATGGCAAGCACTGCTGTGTATCGTAGATAGCAGTGGTGGTGATTCGACAGGTTTTTTAATAGGAGCTGTAAGCAATAACCCAAGCAGTAGGCACCCCCTGGAGAGGTCTCTCCCATTTCTTGATCCAGGCGCGCAGAGAGAAGGAGCCGGCATCAGTTGGGGCTGCACGATTTTGCTGCATTTTGGGTTCCACGTTGGGTTCCATTTTTCAACAGGGGATTTGAAGGGATTGGTAGCGTGTTGAGACGTGAGACGCTTTTTCGTGATTGGGGCATTTGGGAAAGACAGGGTTGCGTGCACGGGATTGGTGTCGCCATAGCGGGTTGCATGTGAGTTTTGTTGTGCAAATTTTTTGTTGGGGGTAGTGATCATGGAGCGAGTGGCAGTGGCGATGGAGAGCTCGCGTCACCCCCCAGCGCTCTACTGGGTCGTCGCCTCCGCGGCCGCGCTGTGTTCTCTCTACGGCACTTTCGCCCTTGCGAAGCGGAGCAGCCATAACCGAATCCAAAATGGCAGTGGAGTGACCTCACGCGTGGCGTTCAAGAAGCTCCGACGGAAGTATGCGGAGAAGCTGCGTCCCTTGTTGGAGGAGCTCGTGTACTTGACCATGTTCATCATCGATCTTCTGGTGGGTGTGTTTTACTGGGTCATGGATTTCTTCCTTGAGCCTCGAGCTTCAACCCGAAAGGCGTTGGAATTGGCGCGCCCGAGGAGAGGCGAGATTAAGAGGCTGCGGACGCGGTGGGCGTGGGCTCGCCAACAATCAAAGCCGCGAAAGAGGTGTGAGTGCTGGGGATGGAAGGTGGAGGATTTGGTGGTGGAAACGAAAGTGGACGAAGAGCGTCTATTAGGGCAAGTTGGGTCGCGGCAGAGCTTGAAACATGAAATTCTGAGTGAAAATGAGAACGCAATTGCGGAGATCGGGGATGCTGCAAGTCAAATCCTGCAGGTGACCACCAGTCCAGCTTCCAATTTTCTTTTAGGTTTTAAGTTTATAAAATCACAGGTTCTTTCAAATGTTTGGGAGAATATTCGGAACACACTAATCACGGTGTCCAAGATGCTTTGATCCTGTGACATCTTCTGTCTTTGACTTACGTCGTCTTCCATTTTTATTTTAAAACTCTGGAGAGAGAAACAGTTGCCATCAATCGCTTGAATTGCTCCCAAAGTTCCATGTTGAGCAAGCAGAAGTCGCTTGTTGTTGCACACCATTCTTGGTCATATTGCATACCTCATATCATACGCTGTTCTTTCGTATGTTGTGAGTAAGATAAGAACAGCTTAAAGAATGTTATAATTGATGTGGTATGATGGGTTATGAATTGATTTTTCAGGACGAGGGTGGAGATAGTTTCCTGCCTCGATGGTCGGAGTGTCATTGCATTCAGTGTGCACCGCTATTGATGCCCATGCGGAAGGCAGCAGAGAATTTATGTGTGTTATCTCCAGAGAGTTTTAAGCCAAAGGAAGGTGTGCCCACATCTCTCCCGGCGGAGCCAAGGAATGCCCCGAAGCCTTCTTCCAACGATGTTTCTCAAAACAAAGGTACAGGCATTTTCTTCCGTGGAAACTGGAATCAAAATCAAGATAGGAAGGTTGAATACTTTTTTAAGTCACTTTAAGTATTGTGACCAATATGTAGGAGTTTGCTGTCACTGGGTGTACCGGTACCTGACTTGCTAATTGAAGGCCAACCCAGTGTATTGGAAAAGTTGAGTTGCTATTGGTCCAGGGGTCAGTCAATAGGACGCCACTAACGGTTTAATATGGTATTGTCCTTTGCCTTATCCATGCAGAAAGTCTCTCCGACAAACTAGTGGACAAGAAACTAGTGGACAAGAAGTGATTGAAACAAACGAATTATTTTGTGAGCCTTTACAATCAGTATATTTCGAGGGTATCAAGAACGGTGCCAAATCTAATAGAGAAGAATATGCATTGGATGTGTGCAGATCGTTCTGCAGTGATTTTCATCCACGGCTTGTTCAGCTCCGCTACATTCTGGTTTGACACCGACATAGCCTTCAATCTGTCCGATGATGTTAAGAACCAGCACCAGATACTGGCACCGGATCTTCTGGGCTGTGGACGAAGCCCACGTCCTCTTGATAGTTTCTACACTCTTAACGACCAGATTGAAGCCATTGAGAAATCCGTGATTCAGAGATATCAACTCGAGAGCTTTCATTTGGTGGGGCATTCCATGGGCTGCATCATCGCACTTGCTCTCGCTGCTCGCTGCCCTCAGAGAGTTAGGTCAATCAACTTGATTGCACCGGTGTACCCACCATGCTGCCTGCGTGAAGATGGAGAGCTTGCACAGATCCCTTGTGATGCCTTCTTTTCCTTCCTCGACCCATTAACTGTAAGTTCTTTTCACCTGTTTCAATTAGCTCAATAGTATAAGTTAATATTTAATCTATGGGCTTTCTCATCGTCGATATCTGTGTTGAGTCTATCTCTTATCTTTTATCCCCAGGTACCTAATCTAAAAATAGAAAATATACTTTGGAAGCTAACAGGAACTTTCCAGTGTTCAATATGAATGGCTCCGATTTCTTTTTTCTAATGGCACATTTTGTTGAGTTACCTCCCTTGAATCTTCCTAAATGGTTTATGTCAACTCCGACAGACATGGAACCGGCCACTTTTGGACATTTGGGGTTAATGTGGTTGGTGGTGATTGTGGCAGGTGAAAGGTGTTCGTGCGCTTACCGTTTGCAAGTACTATAATATAAGCCGACTCATAGGTCATTTATTCTATGCAAAACATACGTATTGGGTGGGTCGCATCCACAACCTTCTCAAGGGGTAAGGCTCAAATTATGAAGCTTGTGCATCTTATGTTTTCTGGAGAGTGCAAAACGTTTCATACGAGAATTGATGCGTTATTTGGTATCTATATAGGTTCCCATTACAAGCGGCAAACATCAAGTGTCTAGTGTAAATATTCAAGTGGGATTGAGGTTGTCAAACTGTAATTTGCATTGTAACATACCTGTGTAATTTTCTTTAACCTGTGAATTTCCAAGCTAAACATAGAAAGTATATACCTTTGGAATATAATAGTCGATCACAGTGAACATACTTATATCTTTCAAAACCTGTAGGGCTTGGTTTCCTCTTTCTAATGGTCTATTTTGCTTCCTTTTTTAAATCTATCTATATGATTTCTTTTAACCTTAATGGATTCAGAATGTCACTTTGGGGCTTAGCGGTTAACCTAATTTTGAAGATGAGAGTATGTTTTGAAGATTTCAATAATCGATTGTGAGCTTCGAATCTGGGCTTTTGATTTATGAGCACAGACACTCAGGAGGGCAATTTTCCCGTGATAGGAGAGCATTCGTGGATTTTGAGAGTATCTATCTAAATGATTTTCTTTTAACCTTAATGGATTCAGAAGCGGCCACTTTGGGGCTTAGCGGTTAACCTAAATTTTGAAGATGAGAGTATGTTTTGAAGGTTTCAACAATTGATTATGAGCTTCCAATCCGGACTTTCGATTTATGAGCTCAGACACTCAGGAGGGCAATTTTCCCATGAAGAAAGAGCATTCGTGGATTTTGAGAGTATGTGCGAACATTGGCTGTCATTGCAGGAAAGGATATCCAAGATCATTTATCCATGACTACCTAACCATCTATCATGACGCGGCCTGGCATATCGCCCACAACTCATTGCTGGCGGGTACACACGCGGTCATTCCAGCGTTGCAGAAACTCAGGAACAGCGGGCACCCGATTTTGGTGATTCACGGGGAGATTGACACGACCATTCAGTTTCGGTTGCCAGAAGAAATGAGCCGCACGTTCTCCAATGTGGAGCTGGTGGGGGTGCCTGAGAAGGGGCATGTGGATGTAGTTTGGGGTCGGGCGCAAGAGAACGCCTTGTTGATCGAGAAAGCAATCCGTGACGGGGATCAGCGGTGGTCTTGTTCCTGATAGTAAGTGTTGGGAATTTGCTTTATTATTTATATTCTTTTGATCTTGTCTGAAATGGGGAAGGCAAACATTTGTTGTGATGGTGCAGAATGTCTATCACAGTGTAACTCAAAACGAGACTTTGTGAGTGATCAAGGTCAGTAGGATTATGTGCAGATTCCGCAAATGTAAATAGTGTACCAATGACGGTGATTCATAACGTTCTTTTAACTGTTCTGAGAGTGCATCCATTTTACTGTTCATCTGACAAAATAACAATCAGAATTTGATTTTTGATTTGATCGATGTGCCTGGGCTTCCTTCAAAATTCTTCCTCTCAAGATGTACGTGAAAGAGGATGTGTGCTAAGAAGAAGTCAGTGGTCTTGGTATTGTGAAGCCAATCCATAGAAACTCTAATCCGGTGTGTAGTGCAATATCTTCACGTCTTCTAGACACAGAACCGTGACTTTAATACTCTTGACAGTGACGTCCGTGACTTAATACTTTAGAATATTTGCATGGATTTTTTTATGTGAGATCATCGTGCTCCACACTTCGTGCTCTACGATAAAACAATACCTTATAACTTCCAAAATACTGGTACTCGTGGCTTGTTTTATTGCTGTTCCACGAAGTACCGGTATTTTGGAAAGTTATAAGGTAGTGTGTTATCAATCTCAAAGAAGACACCTAGAAATATTTGAGAATGAAAATAATTTGGTTGGTTGGCTTGATATGTACTCGGAAAGATTTGAATCATTCTATTCCGGTGAATGAGATGTACGGTGAAACAAAGTCGACCATTTAACCCCCAAGTGCTCGAGGCACCAAATTCTGAAGTTGAAAATACTTTGAACTTAAATAAGATCCAACTAAGTTGCTATTTTTAGTAGTTCATATTTTTGACAAATTCCTTTTGAAGTCTAGTTTTAGGACCAAAAATCCAATTTTGAAAATGAGTAATTAAGATTTTGTGCAAGGGTGTCAAATGACTAGTGCAAATTTGACTTCCTGTAGTGTTGAGGGCTCTTGAAAATGAGCCTCAAATACTCTTGGAGAAAAAATCACATGAAAAACTCATTTAAAAAGAATTGGGATTACGCATGTTAGGCTCTTCAACCTCATATTTTTTTGGTGTCCAATTTTTTTAGATTTGACTTGCAAAAAGAGAGTTGAAAGATTTTTGTGATTTTCTTAGTTTTAACACTCCCATGATCAAAAATTATAATTTTCAATCCTTAAATGACATTGTTGTGTAGTCTTTTTCTATGTGGTCTTTAACATGTCTAGTTTGAATTTGTATGGTTATAATTTTTAAAAATTGATAAATTTATCCAAATGTTGACTTCTTGTTCAATTTAGTGCAAATTTTAAAAAGCTCAAAACAGGCCTTGGACATCTAGGGCTTAAGTGATTATGTGCATGTTTTGGAGCATTAGAAAACAATGTACCCAGAGGTAGCTTGCCCCACCTAGTGCCACCTCTAGGTGCTAAAAAACAAAGACCATTGATTAACCCTTAAACATCACAACACATGTTTTTTGTCTAATGGATGATAAGGAATTCTCTTGTATAGGATAGAAATGCAACTATTTGTCCTTAGAATTAGGGGTAGAAAGGGGAAATCTTCTACAATAGTTTGACTCCCAATGAATATTTTTGGTTTCTTTAAACTAGATGATGCCACACGGTTCCAAAAAGGGTCATTTCCATGGTCACCAATTGAGCATTTAAAGGTTAACATGAACAAAAAATTTGGCCCCCCAAGCACTATTAATTATATTAAAAAGTAAAAAATTGTTGGACTGTTGTCAGACCATTGATGTACTAGATTAAGATGCATTGATCTTAATATGTATATGTGTATATGTGTATGAATATGAGATACATATAGAAATATACATAAACCATATGGAAATATATATAGCATATATGAATTCATATACAAAATATAAATACAAAATACAAATTGCATCTTCACAGTCATATATCCCATACAAAATGCAAACCCTATTGCATTGGACAATGGTTTGCTTGGGGTACCCAAAAATGTTGTCCAAACTACAATGTTTGTATCAAACAATTTTATCTTTTAATTATATTAAAGTAAAATTTCAAAAAATGTGGTTTTAGCTACCTACACTTATAATGTATCGAGAAAAAAATCATCACAATTAAAGAATTTAAAGAATTTTTAATGGATTTTTTAATTTAAAATATAAATTTTGTCCAATGCACCTAGAATCTTCAAAAACAAGCATTTGGAATATCAAATAATTTTATTTTAATATCATTTTTGGATATGACTGACATTAAGTGTTCTAATACATAATATAATTTATTTTATTAACAAAAAATTAATAAATTGTACACTATGATGCCTACAAATCTCAAAATTCAACATTTTTTTTCACTTGTATGAAACGATCCAAAAACTAAAGTTTTTAAAAAAAAACTAAAGTTTTTAAAAAAAAACTATTAGGAATATACATCTTGATCCCATTGTGGTGCAAAAAAATTTGGGGTCTTCTTACTTGATCAAAATGAACAAATAAATCAAACTTTGGAGATTTTAAATAAAAATAAGGTAATTAGTATGTCCAATAAGTGGTACTCCAAGCCTACTATTGCCCCATCCTAAAAAATATATGAAGGGTGGAGTAGGAGGTATTAAATTAACAAAAACAAAAATAAAAATAAATGACTTTTAAAAAATAAACCAATGGAAAACACAATTAACTATGCAATTTGACACAATGAGCTCAAAAAAAGCAGTTACTTAAAAAAGACAATGTAAATTGTTTGCCCTGTAGAAAGATAGAAATGATGCACATTGTCAACTTTTTGTGATTTTTTTCTTTAACCTAACAGGACCGAGTTTTTTAAAAAAATTTGTGATTTTTTTCTTTAACCTAAAAGGACCGAGTTTTTTTTAAAATTTTGTGATTTTTTTCCTGAATTCCTAAAGGACCAAGGGGATTTTTCATAGAGACATTGTCAAAAAATGTAGTTTTGGGATATGTTATTCAATATCGAAAATTGGGTTCTTTTTAAACTTCAACTATAACAAATTGAAGTAAAATGTTTGACCAAAGTGTGGAGAAAATTTCAGCCCAGTTGACCACGTGGATTGAAAGATTATAACAATTGAAGTGAGAAAAAAGACTTCTTTTTATTTCTGCAAAATAGGGTCAACAAACTTTGGACCCTCTTGAGTACAATTTTTGCTCTATACAAAAATGAGGATTCTGGACATTTATAAGTATATGATGTTAGGTTTATTCATGAAAAATTTTAGAAGCAACTAAGATGTTTAGCTTACAATAAATCCTGCAATGCTAGGAGGTTAAATGAATTGGCAATATGTGATTCATTTTTTGATGATTTCTTGTGCAATGAGGAAATATTTTGTTTTAAATCCAAACAACAAAAATTTAGAGACAAACATTTGGAATATGTGGAAAAAAATTTTAAAAATTTTACTTCACAAATTGCAAGATAATAAGACTTGAAGTTAGAAGAAAATGTTTTTTCTTGAAACCGCTTCAAGATAGCTAACAAAATTTGACTCCTCTTAGAATGAGATTTGAAGACTAAATTTTGTTTTCTTTGGACGATTGTATGCCATCTATTATATTAAGTGCAAACCATCACAAGCTTGTCACAACCTGCTATCACGAAAATGGTTACGTATTCATCCAATAATTTCATCCAATTGTTTTAATTGCTTCGATGTCTTTACTTTCCTATGAGTGCACAACTGTGACTTTGCCAGCATTATACAAAACCCTAATCGCACTCCGGTTACACTTTCATCCCACTTTTTTCATCCCATTTTTTCATCCCGCTTTTCATTGCACCCCTATCGTATTGCATTGCTATTACATTGTAACGAGCTCTATTCTTGTATTTTATTAGTTACATACATGCCAAATTTCAAAAGTTGATGATCTTTTTTCCAAAAAATTCTCCAAAGATTTTCAAATTATTTGAACTGCTCCAAAAGTTTAAGGCAGCATAACTTTTCATTCAGGCACTCAATCGGAAAAAAAAATGGTTTTTTATCACAAAGGTACATATTTACATTGGGTCCAAATTTCATGAACATCCAATCAAAAATGACTTTATAGGAAGCTACCCAAGATTTCTTGCATACGTTAAATGGACACTTAGTCCTTTAAGGGTTAAATTCAAATTACTGTGAGTTTTGGAAGTCAAAAGTTGGCCTAAACCCATACCCATTGTATAGACTCTTCCAATTCTGATCAATCAAAAACTATTTTAAATTTCTTGCTCACTGCATCAAGACATGTGTTATGACCATATTAGTTCCAATTGCAACCTCGAAAAAGAAAAAGAAATCACACTCCAAGCTTTGGATGGAAATAGTTGCATCCTATAGATTGGGTATGGATCCATTCTACCATAAGCCATAAAGAATTTTATTTTGCTTGCAACTTGGGCAAAAGTATAGCTTGAAGGTCTTTTTCCAACTTGATTTTTGATATATATAGGATATACATTGCTTACTATAGCATTCTTGGATCTTAGTCTTCAACTTCCAAATTGGGTACTAATGCTTCCAACCCTATAAATTTGTAAGAATTTGTAGAATTATTTTGGATTTTGAGTAGATGATTTGTGCATTATGTCCCATAAAGATTATACTATTTCAAATGATACTCCTTTCCAAATGGTACTCTCATCCTTACATCCTCTAGTAAATTACACAAAACATTACCAGTACTCCCTTTGTAAAGAAATAAATATCTACAATTTTGTTGAAGATATTTGATATCCATTTCATTAATCATATTATATAAATCATTAATTCAATAGGATCTACATTTTACAACATAATAATCAATGAAGAACATTGTATGTCTTCATCTCAATTTAAATAAAATTGGATAGAAAAACCCTCCATACGATATCTTCAAAACAACCTTAAAAACCATGAGGTCTAAACAAGACACTTATTTTGAGATAGTAGAAGTAATTTTTTTGAAGAATTTTATAAATTTAAATATTAGTATTGCTTGATTTTTTTAATTAAATTTAAAATCTAACTCATTGTTCAAATTGGGTTTGAAATCAATCACCTAAATAATTGATTCCATCTCATAATTAACCCCTAAAATCCTAAGGCCTTTTTTTCATCAAACACTAAGGTAGTATGCTATAAAACGAACCCTCTCCTTTACATGGATCCTAGCTTTGGGAGAGAATGAGGTGATCCTTGAATGGATCACTTTAGCAATTGAATGCATCTAGGAAAATTTATTTTTCTATTGCAAGAGCCAATCATAGTCTTTGAATCTGCACATAGTCTCTTTATAAGTTGCAAGTGGACGGATTTTGAGAGACCTACGGTCACAAATAGGTGCCTATGTCCTTAATCTTTGAAAATTTATAAATAATTCAAAAATGCTTGGAAAAATACAAAACCACTTGTTAAAGGTTCCATGTCTATTTTTCTTTCTCTAAAAAATGATGTAAAAATATTTTTGTCTAGGAAACCTATGAAAAAGGCAGACTAGCCCTTAAATGATTGCTTTTAGAGCATACTACCAAAGTAAAAAATGGTGAACATGATAGCCAACGAACTTATGTTGTTTGGGGCATAAGCGGTCATAAATTGTTAAATTTCATAGATGATTGTAAAGGCTTCAAGTCTTCAATTGATGCTGCATATTTAACAGTATCCAAAAGAACATCAAACATTCTGTAATGGCACATGGTGGAAAACATTATGCATTATGTGAAGACTTTGTCATGAAGAAGAGGGTGTATTATTGATTTTAGGGTTTGGGATTCTTGTAGCTTTTAGAAAGAACCTATTTAGGATTTGAGAGAGGGTGAGACTCTACTTTTACTGGTCGTGATTTAGTTTTGAATTTGTCTTAGTATTTGAAAAAAAAGGCTATTTGATACTCTTAGAGGATATATTTATTGGGTTTGAGAGGAGGGTTGGAGAGAGGGGGGTCTTGCTTTGGTATTGGTGTTTTGTTTTGTATCTATTTAGAGTTTCATTTTGTTGGTTTTAGATTAGAGAAGAGATTTATGATTTAGTTATTAGTGCTTTTCTTATATACGTTCTCTGAGCAAAGAAGATCTTGGCCGGTCAACAAAACATCTAGAGCTCAAATTGAAGCCTCAATCTCAGCCAAAGCTCTGAGTTTGCTATTGATTTGGATAGTTCCAAGAATGTTAGGTCAATAATTGCGCCATGTTCTGTTTTCCCAAATTGTTTCTTTTGTATCGATTCATTCAAAGTATAGCTATTAACCTTTAACCTAGAAATGCTAGGGCAATTGGTTAAAATGTCCTACTCAATGACAGTACCTGCCAAGTTTTGCTACAAAAATTGATTCTAATCTTTATTAAAAGAACATGTACCTTATAGTTTTGAACCAATCTTTTTTCTGCGTTGGAAAAATGCAAGTAGACAATGTTTGGTAGTAGTCATCCTTGTGAAGAATGTGAGCTAGTAAGCCTTTTGTTTGTGTGTGTGTTTACTGCGTATTGAGTATTGGGGTTTCTTTTTTAGAATGTGCTTAGCGTAAGTGCATAGTGGGATTTGTTAATATTGATCTTTAGACTTGCTTGTGATTTCATGTTGTATTAGTGTAAATTTGTTCTTGATTTTACAATGTTTTATAAACATTCTATGACCTCAAATTTTCAAGGAATGTGGTGTCAATGATTTAGGAATCCTCAACACACCTTCAATACTAGTAGGTGCGATGTGACTCATGTGAGTTTCCTCTTTTCTCTTTCTTGCAATTGTCACTTCAATTTGATAGCATGTCTTTTTACTAGGTGGTTGGCATGGCCTTTCACTTCCCATCAAATCACAGTTTGTGTAGGAGAATTTGTATCCTTGAAAAATTGTTCTTCATGGCAAATTGAAGGTCAATTTCATTATATTTTTCCTTTATCAAGAGTGCCAAAATTTTGATACTCAAACTACACAAAGCTAAAAAAACAAAATTTGTATGAATTTATTAAGTGTCAAGGTGTGGGCCTTCCATCATTTCATAGTCTTGACTCCTGAATAACCACCAATATGATAAAATTGACTTCAAAAACAGGCCTCAAGTGGTCTTCTTCATTAACATGATACATCCAATATTTTTCCTTTTCTTGGTAACAATCTTTGCAGGAATTATACTTAGTAAAGAAGTGATCCAATTTCTACATGCTCGTAGTACTCTTCTTCTTACTCTACTAGCAGAATTCTAGTGTAGACAATCCGCAACAACTCATTTTAATGTTTTGTTTATGTCTCAATGTGTTATATGTAGCATAATACAACTTTTGTTTATCTACTTCTAGACTTTGCGCATTGATGCTTATAGAATGGTTGTTTGAATTGGTATGTGATTCAATAGGATTTTAATTTTCTAAAGTGGATCCCAAATTGATTTTCAACTGCTTTTTAGGCATTTGATGTATCCCATAAACAATAAATTATTAATGTGATAGGTTTTTCATAACTTTGGTCACAACGCTACCGCATTTCAGAATTTTGTTGTGAAATGAAGACTTGTTCATTATAGTGGAATTTGATGTTCTTAAACCCCAGCTATAAATCACTATAATGCTGCATCATCATATATAAGCAGGAGGTTATTGAATTGAAAATGGACGGCAAATTGGATTATCATTTTCAGTAATACAATCTTAACAAAGAAATGGATGACAGTCCATGGGTGGCTATCCACACACTATTTGACCCTAATTTTTTGAGCCTTGACTTGGGCACCCGGTTGAAAAAAAATCTAGAATTGTGTATCCACAGTACGAGTTTCACTTCACCTACTTGATAATGACTTCATATGAATTTACCCAAACTTTCAAAATACTTCATAGAAGCTTAAAGCTATTCCTTAACCATATGTTGTGTGAAGATTTTGAAGGAAAAAATATTAATGTTTAGATTGATTTCAAACTTTAATATATACCAATGTAATTGAATATTATCTAAATTGAAGTTTGATCACTCTCAAAGGTTCAAAACTTGGACTTTTTCCCATAAAGCACTTTTAAATCCTAAACGTTTTTAGATTATTTTGGTCACCTTAAGTGAAGTATGAGAAACTATTTTTTTTATTTATTATGAATGGATCTCGTTCATGTAGTGCTTTAAAGATCTAAATTCTTATTATATCGTTGTAGTACAAGTTAAGAATGAGATCTTATGGTTATAAGTTCTTCAAAATGCATAAAAAATTATTTACAACTTTTTTTGTCCAAGTTGATTTTTTAGTGCAATTTCAAGATATTTTCTTATTTTTTAGCCAAAAAATTTTAGGGGTTCATGTCACTCTTACCTTGTTTACAATTTAGGGTGATTTTTGAGATTGGGACAATGACACACACTCTACAATGTAGGCTTGTACATACATCTTTTACTCATGTAATGTCATCCATAATACTATCATCACAAAAACTACAATAGCCATGTATTGTTGGCCAAAAATAAAAATAATAATGAATCCCTTGTGTTCCCAAAGTAGAAGATTACTTAATTCAATTTTTAAAATTTGAAAATAACTAAAAAATCCATAGCTTACAAAGTTTATGCACCCTTCCTTGTAGAGGGCTTTTTAACAATACCATGAATTCAACTGAGGGATACACGGTTCCAAAGATCTCACCATAACAAAAAAATTCACCTTAATTTAACCTTTAAAGGACAAATTGGTGACTATGGAAATCTTCCATTCTAATATTGTGTGAATCATTGGTTTAACCCATAAAGGACAAACTTGTGTTTTTTGACAACACAACAATTTTGGGCAATTCACTACCAATGGAATTTTTTTCTTTGAAATTTTCACACAATATGTGCCAACTTTTGACTATATGGTTTAAAAGTTATAGTATGGTGTGTAATTTTCATTGCTTGATGGGTAACCCAAGCAACAAATAAAACTTCTTTTAAAATCACTTCAAAAAAAATAAAAGCTTAAAATTGGTTCTCTAGATTTTTATACACATGAAAAGCTTTGAATCATTCCATTTTAATTAACGAGATGAAAGTTATGAGGAGTTTTAGTTTGCAAGTAGTTTGTGGGTAGTTATGGAATCTCTACTCTAAGATAAACTTTGAAGTTCTTTATTCAACTCAATTTTCAATATTTTTGGAAAAAATAAAAACATTAGGTGTACATTGTTTATTACAACATTATAACCATTGGAATTGGCATTTTCAGTTCCATAAATAAATGGTTAACAAGTTAGTAGTTTGAATCATTCTTTACTACTTTCTATTTACTATTTTTTTCCTATATGTTGTACAATTCCAAATGATCTAAATTTTTTCAAGCATGTACCCAACTTGCCTTGAAGATGAATCCAAAGAGTTGCAACCATTTTGGACATTTTTTCGTAATGATTTGACTTTTTGAAGTGCAACTACCCATTTTTTTGCTCCTAATATGCTAATATCTTGCAATCTACACAGTGGAAATTTCTGAAGTTTTTTTCCCTCTTCTCAAACTAGCGTACTACAGTTACATGTGTTCAAAAATGATTTTTTTCTTTTCAAAAATTACTTGTACTTGTATTAGAAAAGGCAGTTTAGAACTTTTTTGGTGAAAACATAATCAAAAACCTTGAAGGGTTAAGAAGATCCAAAAGCACTCATTGGAAGTCCAACTACTGTAGATGACCTCCCCTTTTTTTCACACAAAATCTGAAGGATGAGTAGTTTCTCTTTTGTCCCACATCAACAAAAGAAGGATTCTTTGTCATTCATCGGCTGAAAAATGTCCGCAGCGTTGTTTAAGGGTTAAGGTATGACTTTCATTAGAGTAGCAAACTTCCTTCCAAGTTTTACAACTGAAAGTCTCCCCAGTAAGTTATTTTCAGAGTCCACAATTGGTTATTGTTCCCAATCCATCCGCATGTCGGCGCTGCCAACACCAAGTCAGCTGAGGTACTTCAGCACCTGTCCCCACTTAGCTGGCCTTCCCTTCCCTTCCCTTAATTTTCTGTTTCGGCCACGGTGGTGCACTGGGGAGTTGCAGTTCATGATAAGACCAAGCCACACATGCTCCTTGCTGCTGTCTTCGCAACAAGCCAGTGGAGAGGAACAAAGGGAGACAAGCCGGCTATTACCACCCGGATTTGGAATCTGGAACATCTCAGGTCAGGGCCAATTCCAAGAGGGGCACATATTTTTTTTTCTTCCAGAGGTGTGTGTGCTTGTTCCATGAGCCAAACCCAAGTGGAATTGTAATTTTTCGATCAAATTTGTAATTTCCGTGAATTTTTGAAGTGGTCAGCCCCTGAAATTACAAAACCGCCTCTAAACTAGAGCCATAAACACCCCATAAACAACCTAGGACCACCTAATCAAGTACTAGATATTCTCTATTAATGGAGCGATGCATTATCCCCTTGTTGTCAAAAAATCCCTGGTTTTGTCATAGTGTTCTTTGATTTTGTCATAAAATGAAGAGAATTGGGGGAGGTTTTAGGTGAAATTGGGGCCAAAAGTAGGTGACAGAATTGGGTTGGTTTATTGATGAAATTGGGGCCAAAAGTAGGTGACAAAATTGGGTTGATCTATTGATGCAATTGGGTTGGTCCATTGATGGAATTGAGTTGGTCCATTGATGGAATTGAGTTGGTCCATTGATGGAATTGAGTTGGTCCATTGATGAAATTGGGTTGCAAAGAGTAATGGGCTGGTCTCCCTTACGCTTTAATTGCTTATGCTTTACAGTAACTTATTACCTTCACTGTTGCGGAAACGGAAGTCTGGGCTGGGTTGCTTTGCTCCTCCTCCTCCTCCTCTGCAACTTGCAGTGGCAGTCTGCCTTGCCTTGCCTTTCCGCTCAGTTGTTGTTCCACTGCTGCAGCTGCTGCCGCACTTTTTCTTCAATGGCTTCCGTGCAACTGCAACTGCAAGTGAGTCGAGGCGAAAGTTTGTACTGGTGAGAGCGTGGCACAGGATCCGGTTGTGGGAGTGCGAGGTCGTTTTGTCTGGACCGGGGTCCGTCCAGCACCAGCCTGCCCCTCAAGTAAGACTGGGCCTCCAGACTGATCCATGGACCCCGGCGGAAGGAAGACCTTTTGCCACAACTGAAGCAGGTCGGTGATCTCAGTCTACTGGTAGAGCCTGGAGCCTCTGGTGGAGCTCGTCAGGGACGGACGGACGGACAGACGGACAGAAGGGGTGCGTCTCTTGGTACGGATTTTACTAAATGAGGAAACCACGGACGTAATTAACTCAACTCATGACGGAGGGGAAGTGGCGACGGGCAACTCATGGCGCTGCAGGAGGGAAGGCCTGAAGGGTGACTGCCTCTCTCTGGCTGCTGCAGGGAAGGTAAGGTAAGACTTAATAATAAGAGCACCCGCACCCTGGCACGCCTCCACACATACAGACGGGCTCCTCAGCCCTGACCAGGGGTGGGGTGGGGTGCGGTGGGGTGGGGCGCCGTAAAATCTGTGCCCTATTGTTACTAGGACAACAGAAACAAGTCGTGCTTCATTTTGAAGAGTCCGCACCGGCACTCAAGCAGGTGAGGGGCCCTCTCGATTGTTGCAGGAGAGTGGATTTCGGAGGATCCCATCATCAAACGTGGTGGAGCTGAGCAACAACAACTGTGTAGAGGGAGAAAGAAGTGTGCAACAATGCAAACAAGTTAGGTCAAGTGGAACAACCGTATAGAGGGAGAAAGAAGTGGGCAACAATGCAAGCAAGTTACGTCAAGTGGAGGTTTATTGTGGAAAAATCATTACGAAAAAATTGAACCCAAGAAGGGGCTGCTTCGTAATGCAAAAATTTGGGTGGCAAAGAGCCTTCTCAAATCACTAGATGTGCCAAGATTTGCATAATGGGTTCAAATGTTTTTTATGATTACCCAATCCATCTCCAAAATCCCATTTCTGTTACCCAATCCATCTCCACAATTTCTTGGCAGGATGGCTAGCACACACCTCTTGCAAATTTTCAAATGTCAAGTGGCCACTAGCAACTTTTAGTAGTCCTACGTGGTGGTTGGAATGAGGATGTAGACAACCTCATACTTACTTTAATTAGAGCATCCTCAATCCACTCTATAAGAAGCCACGGCAACGGTAACTTTTACGTGGTTCCCAAAATGGCAACAAAAACCCACCCCGATGCTAACGGCACTTCTCACGTTACCTTCCCGCGCGTGGCACTTTTTGACTCTCGTACGGCAAGAATTGTTCCTTTGCTGTGCCCTCCAAGTTCCTCTGCCCCCCTTGGTCAACAAAATCATGGCAACAACAGAGTCTCAAAGGGCACGAAAGGGAAAGAAGTTCATTCCGCCACCACTCCATCGCACTTCGCCTCCAGCCACTACGTCAAGCAACTTCCACCATCGCAGTGTTGTAGGGTTCCAAATACCGTTGTAGCATTGAAGAGCTTAAGACGGGAAAAGCCACAGTGAAAAAAAGGGGACGGGAATACCGTTACAATGTCTTTTCGTGAGTGTAGCATTGAGGATGCTCTTAGTACTAAAATTAATGAGAAAGCTCAAAGCCCCTTAATGGGTTCAACTCCCTTGTAATGGAGTTGCAATGGGCCTCCATAGTGTATGATAAGCGGAGGGGCACTGCTCATTGACTAAAATTCCTGATGGACCCTTGTAATCTTGTTGTTGTTCCATTCTTGATGCTCCAAGGTAAGGGTGTTCTAAGAGTATCTACATTCACCCAACAACACTCTACTATATGCCTTCTTTGTAATTTAACCAAATACATACATGGCTACAAATATACCTTGGTATACTTAACTACACATAAAAGCCCTACAAATCCAATGACACAAGAAATTTGCAAACTCCTTCTTTCTCAAACAACCTCAAGGTATTTTATACTCACTAGCATCAATACACTAGATGGTCAACTACAAAAACAAACAATTTCAAATTAGTTACCAAGACAAAGTACATTGTACAAGTGAAGTAAAACTAAGCCCAAACATTTTTTGTTTATAAAATAAATCAAACCAAAGTACACCCCCATGTATCCTATTCAAACACCACAAAATTAAATACATCAAATTCACTTATTGTAATGATCACTTCTCCTTTGACTCTATGAATCTAAAAGAGAACTAGTACCAACCACTACAGACTAGTTTCAAGTACAAGAATGGTAGTCATTTCAAGTAGCCTCCAAGGTCACTATCCTGGTGTGTCAAGCAATCACTTTTAACCCCTTGAAAGTTCCAAATGTCTTCAAAAGAGATACTTCGAGATTTGGACAGGGTTCTATGATCTCAATTTTTTTTTGATATTTTGAAACTCTAAAAAATAAATAATACACATTAGCTTTTAGTAAAACATAATTTTATTTCAATTTTTTTTGGGAGAAAAAATTATACTACCCTATTTAACCACAAAAAAATAATTTATCGATCATTAAAAAAATCACATAAACTCAAAATTATTTTTTTATTTTTTTATTTTTTGTATAATGTTTTTTCTACATGAATTCATGAAAAGCTTTGGTTTATTTTTTTGGACCATTGAAGTCTTGGAGTTATAGAGAGTCTTTTTTTAAGGCAATCAAAGCATCTTCATCAAAAATAACCTACATCATTCATTTGTTAATTCAATTTTTACAATTTTCCACTAAAAGAAGAGTCAAGATAGTTTAATTTGCTTGCATATTAAGAACAATCTCACCATTGAGATTAATGAATTTCAATTCTATTCAAAACTATTCACAATTTAATTTTTCCTTCTATCTCGTATAGATTTTTATGTAATAATTTTTTGAGAATGAAAAATCAAATTGTTGTTTCCAAATTTTTGTCCCCAACTTTCAACTCAATTCTTCAAAATTCAAAATTTGTAGTGTTTACTCTATATGCAAAACTAAAATTTAACATTTAATGTCTATTGAAAATGCTATATGTAAAGGTTTGATTCAGCTCTCAAATACCGAAAGTGAATTTCCACAACAAATTTTCACAAGGCCATGCCACCTCACACTACTAGAAAATTTCGTTTTTCTGTTGTTTTTGTCGCGTTGATCCAATCAAAATCTGACAATAATTTGTTGAAATCAACAAATTTTCTAGTAGTGTCACACTATTCACAAGATGATATGTGACAACTTTTTACAAAAATGGCTTACTTTATGTCGAATCTGACCTTTGTATAGGATAGTGTGGGGAGTGCAAATGTTTCTACGTAAGCAATCAAAACCACCCTTTCGTACTTTAATATCCAATACGACCTTATATAATTAACCTTTAAAGGACATTCCACTTTCTCCTCTTGTCAAACTTCATTAGTTTTCTACAATAATACGTATCTTTTTAATTTTTGATTTTTTTCTCATACAACAATATATGTCAAAATTTTAACTTCATTATTTATGATTAAAAACATTAAAATGAAATTTATAATATTTTTTGAAGTATTTTTTTTGGTAAAGATCATAGTATTTGCAAAATTGCTTCAAATAGTATGAATTGTTTTTAATGAAATTGTAGATGATAATGATAAATACCATGGTATAATTGGTGTGTCAGCTCACGCCACGAAATTTGATAGAAAAGTTCAAAAGTGGTGTATTTTGAGCTCTTAAGATGCCATCTTCAAAGTGTCACAAAATCTACAATTTTAATGTTCTTGGAAAAAACACAAAAATACAAGAATGATAAGTAGATCATTGGAAATATATTTTTTAATGAATCTCCAAGACGATGAAATTAAAAAAACTATGTGAAATTTAAATTTAACCATAAATCTAATCCCCTTTGGTAGGTTTGCCCTTCAAGGGTTAAGTTGAGGTTGTCAATTACAACTTGTAACAATGTAGATGTTCAAAGTTATTTTTTCTTGAAAATTGCAAATTTTGTCATGTGGATAGTAAGTTAAGCCCTCACCTAAGGTGGATACACCCAAAATCACATCTTGCCTAAAATTGTCTCATCATTGTGCATACATCTCCAAAATTACTATGTATATATGTTGAAGAGCCAATTTTAGAACATTCACCAAAAAAAACTTTGATCCTTCCTAACTTTCACATACTTTAGAGTTAATCGTAAAGTGTGCAATGCATTAGAAAAAAATGAATCCATAGGAGGCTGCTAACTTGAGGTGTGTGTGGAATGATTTACAGTGCCAACCCGTTGACTGTCCGTGCATGTCCCAGTTGGCATTACTTGTACTAGCACGACTTTGGAAAGTTCAAAAACCTATGGTTCTTTAATTCCCCACGTGCTAGGACTGCCAGTGGCAATAGACATATGGTTCACATTTTTTTCCCTTCTAAATCTCAGACCAACCAAACAAATATTCAAAGAAACATTAAGATGATATGCCAAACACCATGAGAATCCTTTGAATCAAAATTCCAATGTCATTTAACCCATCCAAAAATTAATTTTGGTAGACCTATGAAGGAATTGAGTAGGAAACATTTGAGATGTCATTTTTATATTGAAATTGAGTTTTTACCATGAATCCTCAAAGGATATGGGATAATTTGAAAATGAGTACAAAACCGCTTATTGTCAAAATGTCAAAATTATGTTATGTAGAATTTCAGATCTCATTTAGTCATAATAGAAGAACTTTTTTCAAAAAACTTTGGACTAAAAAAAGTTGGAAAATCTATTTAAATTTCATCTCCAAAAATCCGTTTCATATTTCAAACCTTCAATCAAAAGTTATGGACAAAATTTAAAGAGGATGTTTCAAGATGTAAAATGTCCCTTCCAACTACTCTTTGGAATGTCCATAACTTTTGGTTGGAGTCTTAAAATATGAAGCGGATTTTTGGAGAAGAAATTTAAATAGATTTTCCAACTTTTTTTAGTTCAAAGTTTTTTGAAATTTTTTATTTTACTATGACTAAATGAGGCCTGAAAATCTACTTTAAATAGAATTCTTGCTTTAATTTGACTTTCCTATGAGCGGTTGAGCTCCTACTAACTTTTATTTATTTATCCCACATTGTTTACTTTGCCTCCTACCACCCAAAATGTATATAAAGATTTGTCTTTTCACTCTTGATCCACAAATCATGGAAGTTGTTCAAATCACAATGAGGAAATTAAAGCATTAGTTTCAATGAATGTAGAATATTCCATGTCACATCATCTCAGGATGAAATGGTGTGAAATATTTCACATCATTTTGTGTAAGGAAAGGTAGTACTTATTGTTATTGAATGTTATGTATAGAAGTGAATCAATTGTTGCTAGTATGGTCTAAGAATTCCGGACTTGTAGGGCCAGTAGGATTTGTGATTTCATCTAAATAGTCTATTCTTGAGCCCGATTGTGCATTGCCCGTCTTTCGAATTGAGCGGGTATAGGGGAATAATGCACTTTTGAAAACCACTAATGATGGACAACAAATGTTCTTAACAGCCCTCTCCAGGGCTCAATTTTTTTGTAATGCACAACCAAGAGTTAGAGTTTGAAAAAAAAAAGATGAAACTCCTTGGAGCCAGCACCCAAATTGGAGCTTGATGGAGTTTGGCGTTGTGTTTCTTTTGTATCCATTTTTAATTAAACCTTCCTATGACACCACTGTTACAACTAGAATTGACCTCTATAATAAATTCTAAGGTAGACCAACCCATTTTCACCAATTGCCTAATTCAATTACCCTATTTTTGGCCCTAATTCCATCCAAAAACTCATCCAAATTTGTTCATTTTCTAACAAAATCATTGCATGATTCCCAACATGTCAATCCTTTAATGGTGAATACTTAAATACCATTAGATATAAAAAAGGCGTTTTCGAATTGTTTACAAGACATTTATGACTCCACTCTACGAGTAGTTTTGTAATTTCAAGGCAGGCTACTTTAGAAATTCACCAAAATTAAAACTTGGATTGGAAAATTACAATTGCACTTGTATTTGTTTTGTTAAACAAGCACACACCTCTGGAAAAATATAGGCCCTTCTTGGAGTTGACCCTAAGATATTCAAATTGCTAATTAGGGTGCTAATAGGCTTGTCTACCTTAGTATCTAAATGTCACATTCTTTGGTGCATTGGAACCTCCATTCATCTTGCCAACAAAAATATTGGACCAGTCTAATTATAGTAACTAGGCACAGAGGCTAGGATAAACCACCCCCTCACTCATCCCCATGAAATCATTCGACAAGTGCATTTTTTTCCCATAAAATCCCCTAAGGTAGTATACTCTAAAACCGCCCTTCTCCAACTTCAAATCACCCCTATTATGAGTTGGAGAATGGACATGAGGTGTTCCAATTAAATGAACCACTTCACCAATTGAATGATTCAAGAAAAAAAATTGTTTTTTCTATTGCAAGAGCCAATCATTGCCTTTAATCCTTGCACATCTCTTCACAAATTGCAAGTGGACAGATTTTGGTAGACCTATGGTCACAAATAGGTGCTTGCCTATGCCCCAAATCTTTAAAAATTTGTAAGTAACTCAAAAACGCTTGGAAAAACACGAAACCACTTGTGTTAGGTTCCACATCTATTATTTTTTCTTTCTCTGGAAAACTGGTTTCAAAAATTTGAATTTCCTGTGTACGGAAACCTGTGGACAAGGCGGATGGAGCAGCCCCTTGAATGATGGCTTTTTCAGAGCCTTCCTTTTTGTTGTGTTTTCTGAAGTTCTGTTGGGTTCTGTCAAGTACTAAGCTTCCGTGACTTGCACTTTCCCTGTTGGGCTCTGAGATCTGGAGTCTCGTGGAGCATCTGTGGCATGGACTTGGGGAGCCTTGGAGTGGAGGCATGATCGAGCAACAGTCAGAATTTGGTGGTAAGGTAGGTACACCCTAAACCGCCACTTTTTGCCTATTTTCTATTATTAGACTGGTCAAATTTTCATATGTTCTTTGTTGGCAAGTGAAAGGAGGTTCCAACGCACCAGAGAACATGGCATTTGGATACGGTATGCAAAAGTTATTAAGGAACAAAGTTTCGTTCTGAAAGTATTTCTTCTACATAGGTACAGAACTGATTTTGGAGATGTACATGCAATATAGATGGCGGTTTAAGGTCAGTGGCACATTTGGGTGTACCTACCTTAAGCCCTAATGCTGGGCTGCAAGGACCAGGCTGATCAGCAACTCAAGTGCTCACACATGCTAAGGAAGGGGTGACACACTTCCTAATAAGCGTAATCAAAGCCAGCCAGTCAGTCAGGGCAACCCAAAAAAAACGGACAATGAAAACCAGAGGAACCCTTCTAGGGAGGGGTGGGCCCACCACGAGGCCCGGGCGAGGGTTTGCGCACCTATTTTCATCAGGTTTAGGGCCTCCTTCCATGTATCGGTCATCCGGGGAATTTTCACAGTGGGTGTTACAAGGGAAAAAAAACCAGCCATTCAGTTGCACTTTCATGTGCCCCTCGTGGGTGGGGGAGGGAGACAATAGGAAAGTCATGTGTATTTAGATTCTCTCAAGATGGACTCCTCTCCACCAACGAGGTTGTTCATTGGTATTGGTGAAACTTCAACTCCTCCTTTCACCCGCTTGCCCACCCAAGCAAGACAATTGGTGGAGCTTATTTGATGCTTGAATTAGCACAAAGGCTGTCCATGGGGATCTCATGTAAGCCAACCCTGAGTGCCACGGGGATCACATGCAAGCCAACCCTAAGTGATAAGTGACACAAGTTAAAGTAGGCTGGCTTCTAAAAGTGACCGTTTCCTTCAAAACAACCTTATAATTAGCTCGAAAATGGGCATGAGGTGGGGCTGGAATCGATATGAGATAGCCGTTGAATGGATCGAGGATAAAGTAAGAGCATATTGAAGGTTGTCATGTATTGGTTTAAGATTGAACTATGGATGGAATAAACATGCAATTGGGTCCATTTTCCAATGTGTTGCCATAGGTGGACATTCATCTATTTAAATTAGAAGCTGGCAGACCAACCACCTCATTATAGAAGATATGGAATCTGTGAAATTGATTTGAAACAAGCATGGTTGCATTTAGGATCCTTGCTTGTTATTTATTCCAAGTCCCAATGCTACTTCTCGGTTTCTCCATCCTTCTTTATAACTTGCGTGTATATGCATTTTGCTAGACCTATTGTTAAGAGTAGATACCTATGATAGAAATCTTTGAAAAGTCATAAGTACTTCAATGATGCTTCAAAAAATTTGAAATCACTTGTGTTACATTTTGCATCTATTTTTCTTCATTTGAAAAATGAGGTACAAATCTTCCCGTCCATTAGAATCCATGAAAAAGGCGGACCAACCCTTAAATGGTCACTCTTAGAGTAGATTACCTTTGTTTACCTCTTGATACCAAAGACTTAGATTATTTTTTGCATATAGGCAATACAATTAGCAATGATTGCATAAGAAATAATGAACAATGAAATTGAGATATCTAAGAGCATCCTAAACCATTTTCATCATTCAACTATGTGTCCCATTGATTTTGAAAAATTTGAAGATTCAAATTTTCAAGATTGGTTTAGGATGTAGGGTTGGGAATGGGTACCTCTATTTTACAACCATTAGAAGATTGGGGAGGTCTCCGAAAGGCCATGAATTCTCAAACTATAAAAAACATTGGAATAGATTGAGCTACATCAATAATCTGACACCGTTGAGACAAACACGTCAAATAATTATATTTAATTTAATATTTTTAATATTAAAATATTTAACATTAATTTATTTTTATTGTTTAATAGTCTACAAATGGTGCAATGGTTCACAACAAGGGAAACAACTCCAAACCACTCTTCTAGAGGCCTCAAATTCCCTCTAAAGCAAATTCAATTTGATCTTTTACATTAAAGTTCATTCAAACTTGAAATCAGCTTGAATTAACTTTGCATTGTTCAACCTTTAAACACTCTAACCATATTTTAAATGATAAGCACTATGCTTGAGGCCAACTTTGAATCCAAATATCTTCTCATTCATCCAAAGTAATTTTTGAATCTTTAATTGATGACCTTTCTTTTTGATCCATTTGTTGAAATTGAGGTAAGTTATACATTTGTACAAAGATAAAAATAAAATTGTGCAACGCTTCCCCAAAAGATTTAGACATTAAAGGACCAAATCAAAGAGGCTTTGCATTAACTTCATATACAAAAATGCCAACACTTCAAGAGATTCTATACTAATAAATTTAGGAACTAAAATTCTTAACCCTTAAAGCTTTGAGGCATGACTCAAGGCTTTAAGGGTTAAGTTATTGAAACAAATTTTGAATTGAAGGTAAGATTAGTGATAAAGAAGAAAATCTTCAAAGTGACTACATTTTCCAAACCTAAAGACATAAATCATTTTTTTCAATGTACTAATTGCATTTGTTAATGTAACAACAATGGACATTTGAAAGAATAGATGTTTATAGCATTCTATATGATTCCAACTTCAAAAGTCATTACTAATTCCATAAAGTTCCCAAAACTACATAATGATTTAGAAGTTAGATGCCAATTATAATTTAGGAAAATTTAGTGAAAAATATTTCTAAAAGTCAAACTTCCCAAAATTGCAAATCAATGGTAAATGATCATTTTCTAGAATTCCTATTGTAAGCTAGATATTCATAATTACTATCATCTATCTAATATCCAACTTTAGTCATGACTTTGGTTTACTTTGCTATATAAGTAAGGGGCTACTCACACTTCCTCATAGTTTTAGTAGATGTAGTTTTAGTCAATGCAAAGCCTCCTTGATTTAGTACATAGCCAATAAGTGCCACATCAAAAATGATCAGAGTCTAGCTACTTCAACTAGCAATGATTATTATACATTAATCAATCAATTCTTTTTATAGTTTCAATTTCAAAATATATAAAATACTATTTGACTCAAATATAATGTTCTTGCACATCAAGGGAGGAGACCTTTGCTTTCTTTGAATTGAGGGCTCCTATAATTGTGAATTCAAGCGTGTTCATGAATTGGAGGGCTTTGTATAATGAATTGTTCTTGGTGCAATGACCCAATAGTTTAAATTTATGAAAAGGTAACAACTTGGCACAATTTTTTCTTAAAAAAAATAGGCAAATGTGGTTTGTTTTTTCCCTTTTGGGTGCCTTATTTGTTTCCACTACAAGGTCCCAATTATATCTTTTATGGTATCTTTTGGGTGATTAATAGCCTAGCCTCTAAAAGACCAAGGGTTAGGCCTTTGTCCATCAAAAAAACACTCAAAAGTGCCATTTTGATTGCAAGGTGCAAAAATTTAAATTTTATTTTATTTGCAAATCCAACCATAGGCTCTTGTTCTAAGTTAGTATAAGAATGTCTAAAAGAAATTTCAAAAACTTTGACCTTGTAGATTGTAAGATATTTGTGTTTAAAATAAAGAAAACGGGTTTTGAAGAACCTTCTGTGATTAAATTTTTGACTTTGAATATTTTTAACTAAATTTTTTAGCACTATAGATTTTTAATTAAACAAATTTTGTGTTGAATAATCGAGTTGAGAGTCCAAATATATATAATATTTAATTTCCATTCTTTAAAAAATTGTTACTTAGAAATAAGTGCTAGATTGAAACCAAACCATGTGGACCTTTTTATTTTTTGAAAACTAGAAGACTAGAATTAAAAAATTAATCCTATAAATCATTTTTTTGATGAAGATGCTTAAATTGCCCCTTAAATAAGACCGTATATAACTTTCTTGCCACTAGTCTAAATGGAACAAATCAAATCTTTTTATATAGATAAAAGTCTTTCCCATGAGAAAGGAACTTTTAAAAATTTTATTTTGAGGTTTTGCAAATTTTTAGTGTTATTTTATGAACAACTTCTTTGAGCTTATGATGGCATAAATTTTGCTCCCAAGCACTAATTGGTATAAAAAAATATAATCTCCAAAGGCTAATATATTTATTTTGTCTTAAAAAAAAATTCAAAAAATCATGCCCAAATTAGAGATCATAGGAACCTCTCCAAACCTCATAGTGTCTCCTAAGGGAACATTGGGTTCTTTAGGGGATAGTTGATGACATTTAAATTTCATGGCATGCATGTACCTTTGAATTTTTGAAATGATGTTATTTTCTTAAGAATTAGGCATCTTCAATGAAGTTTTTCTTTAATTTAAACACTTCTACAATTTATCTAACATTACTATTAATCAAAATCCAATCCAATTAATTATTCCCTAAGTTGTCATTACGATGGGATATACCACCAAAGAGGGTCATATTTGGGAGAGTAGTGTTGAAACAAAATTTCCACATCATATTTTAATAAGTCTGCATCACCTTGCACCAATCAAGAGATGCCATGTGACACTTTTTATTTTATTTTATTTATTTTATACAAAAATACATGTTTTATGTTGAAAATACAACCTTCACTTAGGGCATTAACATTTTTTCCACATAATTATAAGGTAGTCAATACAAAATTTGACAAATTACCAAATTCTTTAGTGCCAATAAGCACTAGCAATCATTGAGCCAACTCAAGGGGGGTACAAAAGAATTAAAAGGAAATTCTTTTGTTATCCTGACTTGGGATAGGGGGCTAATGATAGCCATCCACTAGATCCATCGTGGACTTCCAAAACTAAATGTAGCTACATCACCTTTAGTTGTTCAAAATCCATAATAGCAAGCAAACTTAACACAATGCTGCCAAGTGCTGCTAAGTTTTGAAGTTTATTTGTTTGTCAAATGAATAGAACCATAGTATAGTATGTCCATTTATGTGTAGGCTAGTTTCATAAATAATTAGGGAAAATTTGGAACATGTTTAAAATTTTTTAAAAATTGTACAACTGTTTCTAAAAATCTGAAGGAAATTTTTTGGTTGGTGCCAATTTCGAATATTCAAAAAATATTCTTGAATTTTTTTAGAAAAAGGAACACATTTATACATTAATAGGACAAAATTCGGATTGTCTAAATAGGAGGAGGAGCAAAGTGCCCAAAGTCAAGAAAATCAAAACAAGATGCTAAACTATCCAAATTCTAAAATTAAATTATTTCGGCACCAAGGTGCCAAATCTAACCCCGGAGTATACAATATTATTTGTGACTTTATTATTTTACATTGTATTGGAAATTGAAGGAGATTCCAACACACTTTAGTATGATTTATTTGGGCATAGGTTGAATAAGTTGTAGATTTTTCAAACTACCTATTTTACAAAGTTTGGTCATAAGATACCTCAGATTGAACTCTTCAAAAATCATATTTTTGTTAAGCAATTCATTTTTTCAATACATGAAAGATGAGTGCATAGATGCTTCCTGCATCTCTGTGCAATTAAAATTTTAAAATTCACGCAGTAAAAAGCAGCAGTAAAATTTTTGGCTTGAACGAATGTGCGGGGCTGAACATTGGTAACGGCCACTTAAAAGCCTCCGTCAGGGTTTAACCCCTATTGAGCCCTTTTGCCGCGGGGGCTAAACCTCAAGTGGCCTGCCTGAGCAGCCCTGCTGCAAGAGAAGGAGCTCCAGCAGCGGCATCAGCTCGGCCAGTTGCAGAGCTGAGCTGCATTGTGACTGAGCCTCTGGCAGAAGTCATTAACAGCTTTTGAGGGTTGTGGCAGTCGTTTTCTTCAAGGTACATGAGTATGTGAGGAGCAATGTATCCCGCAGTCAGCACATTGGACGACGGAGCTCTTTGCCCCAAGCTAACTTACTTACCCTTTGTGTCAGTTTGACTGCTTGCGACGATGATGCTGCTCTCGCTTTACAGTCCAGCTTCTTAGTTTGCCTTGACTGCGGATGGTGGCGTTCGGTGGTGATTTCAGGGATAACTTAAGCTCCCTCAGCTATGAGGTCGAGTTGAGTGCGAATCGGCTCCATCAAGGTGTGTGGATTTGGAACTTCTTATTACTCCCAAGTTTTGGCGTATCGCTACAAAATATTGCAGATTCATTGTAATTTGCTTTCAAAGCCTTTTGTGATTTTAGATTGAAGGAGGGGGGAGGTGGCTGTTGGTATTCTAGAAGAGGGTGAGAATGAGTTCGTTGTGATAGGATTCGAAAGAGATGGTCCGAGTGAGAAGGAAGCAAGGTAGGTGTGGCTTTGTGAAAGCGCAGAGAAACCTGCTTTGTGATTCACTGTGCAAGGAACTGGTGGAGGAGATTGAGCTAAGTTGTGAATTCTTGTGGTGGGGTGTGCAGGTGCAGCATTGGAGGAGCTCGACATGGTGGGGGCTTTCACGAAATTCTCGTGCAGTCGACCAAGCACTCGCGCCCGGCACCACCATTTCTTGGTCAGTCGCTAATTCCCCGAAAGTTCGGAATGCATTTTCTGCGTCGCTACTCTGGGCATAGCCCGTAGGCCCTCGGGGAACAGATTTCATTTGCAATGTGATCGCGCTAGGGTTGCACCGCCACTGAAGCGTATGAAATGGTCCGCAACGGAGGATGCGAAATGCTTCGCGATGTCGATTGAGTTTTCTATGTCGAGGTGTTGTCTGATGAATGTGTGGCGTATCTTACAATAGAAGTAGTTTGGCTGTTGGGTCTCTTAATGTAGAATTTGTGGATGTGTCGAAACCCTAATATACCTCGCGCTGCAGGAAGAAAGAATTGGAGGCAACCGGATCAGTCCCGCCGGGATAGTGCATAGCGTGCCGTGCACGGAGAGCTTTGAAGCCGTGGATCATCCCTCGGAGCCCACGGACGTGGACCAGCCAGCTCGGTGCCCACCACCCGAGCTCTGCATTACGCAGGTAACAACATTGGAGAGCTTCTTCATCAAGGACCTACATTGTGTTCTATCCCTTAAAAGAGAATCCGTAAGCCTAAACATTATCGGTTGTATGTATCCCTCGAAGAGAATCCTTATGGCTTTTGCCCAAACATGCTTGGTTATATGTTTCCCTTGAAGAGAATCCGTAAGCCTGAACATGCTTGGTTGTGTGTATCCCTTAGGATGGATTGAAATGGAAAGAGATGGTGGCGCGTCGACGCGAGAAGAAGACCTGGCAAGGTAGCGATACTGGGATGATGATCCCACAGCCACGCCGGCGAATCCACAACAGCCCGCGTGCGAAGTACCTGTTCATGATTCCTAGCGTTCCCGAGCAACAACGCGTGGTGACGAGATTGCTGGAGTGAAAGAAAGCGAGCAATCCTCCGGCCACCCGAATGGCGGGTGCCTAGTGGTGCAGGGTGCACAGATGCATTTGTACAATAGTCCTCTCCTGGTTGATTCCTGCGTCGATCATCCCCTTGCGGATGTCGAACAGGGTAGACGACCTAGGCCTTTGTACATAGTTCTAGTTGGGTTGACCAGATGGACAAATAGCATTGTCGTCTGACTTCGAGGTTGAACTCCATCCCTCTCATTTTTAGAGGTAGTGAAGCAAAGCAGCAGCTGACATAGGGTTGTACGCCACAGCGGTGTTTACTGTTTGGCTTCTGCTATGGTTTCAATTGCAATTCTCCGTGGCCATGATGATTAGCTTCCTTGTGAATGTGATTGTGTGTTTTGGTGACAGAGTAGTTGTTCGTTTTGTTCAACTGTGCATAAAAGTTTTGACATCTTTGTGTTGAAAACTTCTAGCATGTGTCTACAAAGCTGGAAGGCAACCATGGTGCATAACTTACCCGTGCAAAGCCTTCAATAATTCCTGAGGATGGTATCACATGGCAAAGGGCTTGACAGCTTGTGTTGTTTAAGGTAGTGGATTCTAATATTGCGGCACTATGAGTATTGTAGGAGTGCGTTTGGTTGGAGATTGGTGTAGGACTGGAAGGATCTTTGGGTACAAGAACCAAATTTGTTTCAGATCAAATATGCTATGAATTTCTTATGCTATCAAAAGTGGGTGGGTGAAGGGTTCTTAACCACTATCGTATCAGTGATGGTAAAACATCCCATTCACACTCAAAAATTTGGACCACAACCATTCTAGACACTGAGCCGTGTCATGCTTACATCAGTTGTTCAGCCGAGTGTACGAATAGAAGAATTCCTCTCGGTAACAGGGATAAGTAGAGGAGACTGGGTCAGGTTCCTAACAGTTTCAGTATCCTCTATCTTAGCCTTTGAGTTTAATCTGCTGATCACCTCCTCATACTTTCGATATCCACCTCAGGAGGGAAGCTTGATAGTGTGAATATGTCGGCATCATCGGAGTCGCAAGGTCAGAAGAAAACGAAGCTGTGGTGCTGGTGACTCCTCTCTTTGGAACATGGAAGGCTACCTTCTGTTGATTGCTTGACCGTGTCGTTTTGGAATGACACTGCTTAAACTCTACGGCAGAGAATTCTGGTCCCATTGGTTTTCACCCCCTCGTTGCTGCGGAATTGTTGAGTATCATGAGTCGATGCTTCACCTGTTAAGCACGGAGGTCGCTGCAGGAGTTCTATCGAAAACTCGGAGATTCCTCTGAATGGTTCGTGGTTACATCTTTACAGGAACTCAAGCGTGCAAGCTTCGAAACAGCTCGCTCAGCGTTTAATGCATCGGCAGTCTCAAGAGATAGATTGATTCTATCAAAGTCTTAGGACCTAATGGTGAAATGCCAAATTTATTCTTTACCAATTGCATACACTCTGGCGCAAGGGAGGTGACTGCAGTCAGGTTGATAAAATTTTGTAGCATGCTCGATTCAGTTTACTCGAAGGACTTGGCTGCACGGTTGGGTGCTACAGTACATAACTTAGGCCATTTTGTAGGAAAAGTGGGGCTTGGGGTATGAACACTTCCTCATATGTGGGAAGCACAGCTAGCATACCTCTGCGCGTCCTTTGATTTCTCGAATCAGGTATAACTCGCTCCCTACATTTTTCCTTCTTGTGCAGCTGAGAATTCGAGTGCTAGAGCAAGCTTTTCAGGCTACACAGGATTATAAATGTGACCATGTAACCGTGATATTTTCAAAATCAAACATCTGCTTTTCTACAGGAAATCACTCCTTTGTTCACCCTTCGCTCTTTCATTTCAGGCAATCGAACCGTTCGATCAGCAGGAGCTCGTGGGGGCATCAGTATTCAAGGATTATCAAATTGACGCCGTGACAGTCAACATTGTAGCCTGGGTAAAGACTGTTGTTGAAGACTGCTGCTGTAACTTAGACTATATTATGAAGACTGCATTGCCGCTGCCTTTATGTTAATTCGGTGTTGGAAGTCAGGAAGATACAGGAAGTTTCGATTTTGTTCCAAATTAGCAGCGACAATTGGATCAGACGTGGAGTTTTTTTGACAGCTGGGTACTATTTTTTATGGATTTATTCTTTGAGGATGAAGTGTAACATTTATTTATGCAACTTACTTATCTTGGTCTGTGTGGTCGGCCAACAGCAAGCAGTGGAGCAGTTAAGGCAGCCGACCCATTTCCAACTACTTCAGCAATTTACTTACGTGTATCTGGAGCGTGGGTTTCTTGAGCGTGGAAATTTTCCCGTGTACAGAAATAGTGTTTGGAACTGGAAGGACTCCATAATTTTCTAGAATTTGATTTCTCAAACCATAATTACTCTGAATTTTTCAGTTGAAAATTATGTTCACAAGATTTTCCAATCATTTACATACTTGAACTCAAACTTACACTAAGTAATTCACACTTCCCCAAAAGAATGTTGAGGCCCATAAGTGGTCAATGGATGACTTTGAAGATTATTATAGGAATGAAGAATGTACTTGTTGGTCTAAAGTTGAATTGGATCATTTTTGCCAAAGTACCTTGGTGATATTTCTCATCCTTGTAGGATTGATCTTTAGTTGGTCCCTAAGCCAAAATTTGTTTATGGAAAGTAGTATAATGACATATATAGGTCTTGTGCATTTTTTGGAGGCCTTCTTATAAGTTGTGTTTGAATGATACTTTTGAGACCATATAGAAAGAATTAAACCTTGAAGCAAAATGTTGACTCAAGACCATAATATCTTGCTCTACTATCAACAACCTTTTTCATTCTCAACTCACTTGCGCACACAAACATTCAAGTTGAGTTAATTTTATCTCAACTATTATTTTCAACTAAACTATATGTATAAAGATAGACCAATTGTTTTAGGACTAATTCATTGTAAGTTATGTTATAATGAAAATGCCATCCAAACTCAATTCAACTTATCATAAGACTTACATTGATACATAGGACCTAAATAAATCTCAACTCAACCATCTTAGTTAAATTAATATTGTTATTACCTAAAATTGAATGAATTTAAGTGACAACCATTGTTGTGTGATGCAAAGTACTCATTATTTAATCATATAATAAAGAAATATCGCACTTAAATTTTGGTGAATTGAAATTGAAGAATGGCATTTGAAAATATTTTATAAAAGTTATAAGAGATCAAAGTTGTATTGATAGACTTTCCAAAAATTGTCCGTGTCTAATTTCAATGGCCGCATCTTGAACATTGTGTAAAGTAACTACATCAAATTTTGATTGCTTTCTAAAACCAATCCGTTTAGATTCTTGCCTAAAATATACTCCAACTATTCATGAGAGTTTATAGTGAGTTTTTGAAGCATCTATTTTTAGCACTTCAAAAATTCGTAGTTTATTCATACAATGTCCCAAAAATGCATTCTAAAAGAATCTAGAATCACCTTTTGACTACCAACAAGACCCAACAAAAAGATTTTCAATATAAAATTAGGAACTACATAAAATTGCTTATTTGTGTGATTTTAGGTGTAATTACTTTAGCAAGGATCTCCTTGTTCTTTGGATTTAGGGCCACTTTATACCAAAAATGGAAGACCAAAGTTTGGCCTAGGGACCAATGTCAAATTTCAATTAAATTTTTTTTATAGAATATATATATATTTTAAACAAATCAGATTTGTTGAATGTTGTGCAATTGTCTTTAAGGGTAATTGGCCTAGCCTCTAAGTGTAAATTGCCCTTGAAAATTTCAACCCTTCTCTCTTCTTTTTTTAAAATTTTTGATTGATTCAGTCCAACTTCTTGGTCCTGAGGCCTTTATAAGGTAGGAGGTCCTTAAATTGACCACGTTCTAAATGCGTCCTCTATGTAGGAGTGAGTGACATGCTCCTTGAAACATCTATTACTGTCATTGATGAGGTAGGTAGGCTTAAATGAGCGATTTATGAACCTCCTACCTTACATACGAGAGAATTGACCCCTATTGTAATGTCATTTTAATAAGTAGTTGAGGACGACCTCCAGACCAAAAAGGGGTTGAAATTTTGTGCAATCAGCCTCAAGGAGAAATTGGCCCAGCCTTTATGTGGGAAGCAACCGTTACAAATCATGCTTTCAATAAGGGGAAGGTAATCAGTCCATTCTTTGAATGATCCTACGTTCCAATTGAATTAGGTTTCCAACCCCCACAGGAATCATGTGTGGCAGTTCAGTTATGAAACCTAAACTTGAAGGTGGCCCCCTTCTGTTTTTTTCTTTTCCAATCAATTGTCTGTCTGTTGTTGGGGTCCTTAAATTCATTGAAATGATAACCCACTGAGTTCAAGAAAAAGGAGCTGCAACTGAGTTGAGTGGCCTGGGTGAGGCAATTGAATGGGTTTAATAGAAAACCTAGAATTCTATCATGGGGGTTCTGATCGCCTCATAGATTATCACTCAACTGGCTGTCTGACTGGGGAGTGAGTGAGTGAATGAATGACTGAATGATGACTTAAGTTGAGAACACGTTGTTTCAGATTTATGAAAGCCACTGACTCAAACTCAACATATGTCCGTTCTGAACATTATAAGCTTAACTGTGCGCTTTTTTATTTTTACTTTATTTTTTCCATTTCATATGGAAGTACTCGGTGAAATTAATTGAAGACAGCAGCTGTCGGCCCCCTTCAAAACCCTGCTCAAAAGGCCGGCTTCCTGCTGGAGAGGCACACCTGTGATGATCAGTGGGATGGGGACTCCAAAAAAACAAGGCTCTCATCATCCATCATTGGTGGAGTTCATCGGTCCTCACTCTACATGGAAGCCTCTAAGGGTCGCTTGACATGTGAAAGCTCGGTCAATTCTTCTTGAGGTCGATTGCACAAAATTTCAGCACTGTTTAGAATGAGGTTATAATGGGGTCAATTCTCCTATATGTAAAGGCCTTTCAGGTTATGAGACTGATTCAATCAAACCTAGAAAATATTAGTCCTTTTCTCTCTCTTTTCAAGGTTGCTTGATACCTAAAGGTCGGATCAAATCCCCTGATGTACAAAATCCAATGGATCTAACTTGTTGAAATATATATTGTACAATTGACCCTCTGGGGAATTTATATATATATAATATTAAAAAGTTTTAAAATTAAAGTTTGATATTGGCCCCAAGACCAAGAATTGGTCTCCTATTCTTGGTGCACCCAATTCATTGAGCATGGCCTGTTAGATTAGACCCTTTTTTGAATAAAAAATTCATTCTACTAAATTGGCTTGGCTTCTAGATATGAAAGGATTTGGACCAATTCTAACCTTTTATCCAATCACAAGTGAAGATTTTGAACCTCTTATACAACAAATTGGCTTAGCCTCTAAATACAAAGCGATCATAAGAGTACTTTTAGAATGTCCTCAATAGTTTGTTATAATTGCTTTGCCAAATACAAGTCTAGTTTTTTCATTGCTTTTGTAATTAGAATTTGAAATTTTAGTCATTGGAAGCACATTCAAGAATATTATAATTATGTATATACAAGAAAACTGGAATTTATACATTGAACCAGAAAAAACAAAAAAACTTTAGAAGTTAGCTAATAGTGGTTTTGGTAAATCACAGTTACCAATGCTCATTGCACTCCAATTAGGAGTTTAATGTGCATTGGTAATTGTGATTTGGCAAGACTACTATAATTTTGGTCTTTGGATAATTTTTGAAGTAATTTATTTTCTTTCCCCAATTTGTAAATTTCATTTATTTTGTATTTATTCAAAGTACCTTTGAAAGTGCTTACACTGATTAAAATTTTAAGTCCTAATTACAAAATAATTAAAAGATAGAATAATATTTGGCAAGTCTATTTTTAGGCTCCATTAAAGATGCCTTTAGTTCAATTGGAAACCACCATGCCAATACCAAAATAAAGAGGCAACTCCAAAAACATTATCCAATGCAAATGAATTTGACCATTCTTTATTCCTAGCCCTACCTTTTTCCTTCCCGAACTTAAAAACTTAACAAATTATCAAGATAAGAAGAGTTGTCAAGCTGTCTTACAATAGAAGGAGTCGTAATTGTCATACCTTTTCAAGCTTTGGTATGTATGCCAATAAATTGAAGCTTCCCTTTTTGCATAATTTTTTTTTTAATGTAGAATCTTTTCCTCTCCTTCCTTTTATAATGCAAAAAAAAATCCATTTGAGAGTTGGATTAGCAACTTTGCATTGGGTCAATTTTTAAAAAAATCAATATAATATGATAAGATCCATGTCCCTTGACTTAAATTTTTTTATTTTATCCATATTACATTCCAGTCACTTAGAATATCCTTAGTGTAGAAACTCAATCCACTCCTCAATGCACTCTTTTATAAACTACTAGTTTTTTACTAGTTTATAGTTAGATTGACAACCTCAATCCACTTCAAGATTTAAACATTTTGAGTGCCATGTGCTTTGGTAACAATGATTTGCTAACTCTTTTATAATTTTTTCTTTTAGCTAGCTCTAAAGTGGTTTATTTTCATTGTCAAATGTCTAAATTTGGATTTTCTTCTACCTATTCAAAGTATTTTTAAATGCACCTCAATGGAAAAAAATTAATTATAATTATAAAATGGTAAAACGTGAGAAACTTATTTAGAGGGATAGTTGGCAAAGTCGACTAGGGACCTCTAAGATTAGTACAAGGTTCCTTTATTTGATTTGTGGTAGTTGTTGGGTAGGTTTGACAAAAGTAATTTTAAAAATAGATTTGAAATTTTTTGAAATTTTTTTTAGGAATTTTTTTTGTATGGGACAAAAGAATCTTACAAAATATTTTCTATTTTGAACATGTCTCAAAATATATTTTTCAAAGAAAAATGTATACATTTATCTTTACGGAGGTGCAAATTTGACCCTTAAATCACAATAGTTTAGGTAAGGTAACAACATTTGAATGCCTCTAAATAAGAAATTGATCATATTTCCTATTATTGAATTGTAAGATCTTCTCTTTCGTCTTCTTGGTAGTTGAATGTAGTTGAATGGAGTTTGAAGATTCTTTTAGTATTCATTCTTTGGAATTCACATGAATTGACCCTAGGCTCTCATGTATGGAGGGTGTACATTTTAGTCAAGAATCTAAATAGGTCTATTTTGCAAACAGATCACAATTCACTACAAGAGAAGGGGGACTTTTAAGTATTGTCTTATAATTAATGACCTTTTAGGATATTTTTAGTAAAATTTTACTAAACATGCATGTATTTTTAGTAATATTTTACTAAAAATCTCATAAAATGTAGTTACTTATAGGACTATACTACTAAGACTATACTACTAAGACTATACTTAAAACACCCCTTTCTCTTCTAATGATTAAATGTTGTTAACTTAGTGCTAGATTTTTTGTATCACTTTTGAGATAAACTTCCTCAAATAATCAAACCTAGGTGTTATATAATTACAAATCACCATATACAATACATTGAATAGCTACAGTTATTAGTCAAAACATTAATCAAAATCAACAGAAAAGTGTATAAAAAAAAACACTCTCAAGTGCCTCCCTAGTTGATAAGGTAAACTAGCCTATGACATGCAAACCATCCATGATAGACACCTAGAAAATGATCCATTATAGTCTCATGACAAACTTTTTATAATAAATTAGGACTTCATTAGGTTGGTTAGTGGTCAAAATCAATGCCTTGGATAATGGTGATGGAGTTATTAGTGATTGCTTTAGAAACTTCTACCTTTTGAGAATAAATTCATCAAATCAAGTGTGTTTTTTATTCCTTCATGTTGTAGCCATGTTAGAAAATATTGTGATTGTTTTAGGTGGTAGGATGGCCATCATGCATACACTTTTTGCTAGTTTTGAGGTAGTCTAAAGACTCTTTTGGGCCAATTGGATTGCACACTTAAAAAATTGATAGAAACTCATGATTTAAAAAAAATTAAAATAAAATCAATTGCTTCCTTCATTCCTCACAATTATCTTTGTATGGAAAAAAATTTGAATTTTTTTCGCCAATTTGAATAAGGCAAAACACTCATTTTGCATGTCATAGGCAAGTTTACTTTAATGTCACCCATGCAAGTAGCTAGGACTATGTAATAAATGTAGTTGTATCCAAATATCATGGTGAAACATTTATACAACATCTTTTCACATCCAAGTTAGGATCATGGGATGTATGAGATGTGCCAAAGTGAGTTCAACATAGCATGACGAGAGCATGACGAGAGATTGTAGGTTAGGTTCAATTGTGAGCCTTATCCTTCATCACCTTTAACATGTTTTTTGATCCCAAATCTCAATATCAATCTCAATCCAAACTCTAGCCTTTTGTATTTTGCATGTGATGCTTAGTCAACTTAAATGGCAATGATGCCATTACAAACTTCTACTTGAACAAAGACAATTAACTTCTACTTGAGATTTTTAAATGAATAAGGACTTGTAGTTCACAAGAACAAAGATTTAACTTCTATATAGGGTTCTTAACCCCTCAAGGTCTAACAACTTTTGGACAATTGAGGTTTTCAATGAATTGTTCCACTTTGATGTATTTTTGCACATTGATGTGCTTGAAAATTTTAATTATAAAAATAAATACTATTTTGTCTAGTATGCTTAGGATTAAATGTGGAAAATATTGACCATTGGATTTTTAGATTATAATAATTTTGGATGATCAACTTTATAGGCAATACTTGCAACTTTGAGGGAAGGAAATTTATAAGAAGATGAATAATGCTTTTTTACCCACCCACTCTCAAAAAAATTGTATTGGAATCTGAGGCAAATGTAGTATTTTTCAATTTAAAAAATAAATAAATAAAAAACTCTCTCAAATTTTACACATTTTCAAATTGAAAAAGTAGAAAGCCAAAACTAACTAAATTAGATCCTACAAAAAATTTAAAATATATATATATGCATTGATTTTTGAAACCAAAAAAATGATATTATTAGCATGTTGTTTGGAATAGAAAAATTGGAATGACTTGTTTTAATACTTGATGCCACATCACTTGACATAGTTTACATTACTACCTTCAAATTGATACTAGCAAAGAAGGATTAAAAAAAAAAGTTATTTTGTGTATTTTCATTGTCAAAGAAACCTATTTTGGTTGCTTACCTATTTAAAGTAAGAATATTTTTATTCCAATTGCAAAAGAAAAGAAAAATCTTACAAATGACACAATTTGCCAACAACTCTATAATTTTTTGTATTTTAGCTTGTTTCCAATTGCATCTGTTTTAGTCATCCAAAGTCTAAATCAAAATATTCTTCTATTGAATACTTTTTGGTGATCTTCCAATGATAGTATTCCTAAATTCTAATCATATAATTGACAAAAGTTAATAATATATGGATGTTCTGAATATGCCTAATTGTGACTTGTTTACAAAATTGAATCCTACAAAATTATGCCTAAAAAGCACAATTTCTATTTAAAAGGCCTTAGAGTTGATTTTTGATACACCTATTTACAACATTTTGAAAATCCATAGTTTATTCATATAGTGATGAAAACGTGCTTGCAAAAAAAATTTGAAATTCGCTTTTGACTCCCAAGAAATCCATCAAGACCTTAGACAATTTAATGGTAGGAACTATGCATGCTCAAATGCTTGAATGGATGCGGTTTGGGTTCTAATTACTAGTGTCATCAATGCTCAACCAATGTTGGAATAATGTGATTTTAGTAAGCTAAAATAGTCCATTGGTTTGCACATGAAAAAATGCAATTTCTTCGTGCACCTAAACCAAGCTATTGTACAATTCCAAATGGAGTGAAGTATGTGCAAATGGTTCCAACAAACTACTTCACTATGTATTCAAAAGATGCAAACAACTCTTGTTTTTGCAATTCCACCTCTCCAATGTCAATGATCTCTAATTAAAAAGAATATAATCATCATTGATCGTTATTGTGAGAGACAATCTTAGCCGTCGAGAAGATTAGGGTTTAGCACTCTCAAATATGGAACATGGATACAAAATATAGCATACATACAACACATGAAATATATATGGAATACACACATATCCTTTACAAAATATGAATATAAATTATAGAGACATGTACAAAATACATAAGTTTGATATCCCATATTGTTTGCAGTCCAAAAAAATTTCAGAAAAATACAAATATGGGGTGGGGTGGAAATTTCTTAAGGTACTTCAGTGACAGGGCTCAGTTGAGTTCTGGCTTAAGTTATTACTGCAAACTTCTCTCCAAAGAATTCATGTACAGTACTACCAACTGAAAATATGTTACTTTACATTACTTTACAAGTGACCAAATTTTGGACATCCAACTTCATCAGTAGGTAAGTGGACTGATGCATGTACATCCCTTGGTCGTGTGCTTGGTACCGTTGGAAAGCCCTCGGTAAGGAGGGGTGCATCTGCTTGGTTTCATGGTGTTTGGACATATGGTGTTAAAGTTATTGAATTTTAAAGTTTTTATGAACTAAAAAATTAGAAAATTATTTTTACTTTTGTTTTGACTATGGCAATGGCATAGGGCACACTAGTGGAAATGAAAGCTTAAAATCCTCTATCGTCCAATAGGGCTAATCTTTTCAATGAAAGCTTCTTTGCAACAAGAATTGGGTTTTTGGGGGCCTAGATTTTAGAGGCAAAGGCATTGATTAATCCTTAATTCTTCTTTGTATGTAAATATCATTTACTATAATTTCATGAAATTCATCATTGAAAATAGTTGCCTTGATCCTTTTTTAAATTTTGACACATTTTTGCTTATATCTTTGTACAAAAACATCATTTACTGTAAATTCATAAAATTGGTCATGAAGGTTGTCTTTTCAATATTCAAGTATTACATTGGATGAATGAGAAGTTAGTTGGACTAAACAATGCATGCAAACCATTTGTTCATTGTTCAAAATATGGATGTTGAAGCGCTTAACCCCTAAAGTCCCAAGGCCTTTTTCCATCAAAAAAACAATCAAAACTCCCATTTCTATTGCAAAGAATAAAAAACTTTTTAAATGTTTTTTCTTAACATATCTAACCATGGGATCTTATATCTACACTAGTATAAGAATGCGTGGAAAATTTTTCAGAACTTTGAGCATGTAGATTGCAAGATATTTGCATTTAAAGTGAAGGAAATATGTTTTTTTACATCTAGATTTTTTGGCTTTGAATCTTCTCAACTTAAAATTATTTGTACTATTGATTTTGATTTCCTAATTCTTTTTTAAGTCAAAGAATTGAGTTGAAAATTTAAGAAAAAAATTCAATAGAAAAACACTTAATTTTCACTCATTAAAAATGATTAAATAGAAGTATATTCAAGATTGAAGGGATAACTAAACTATTAATAGCTTTAAGATGGAAATGAAACAAAATGTTCCTAGTGGTGAGATTATTCTAGTAAGCAAATTTAACCCTGCCTAACAATTCTTTTTGGAAAATCATAAAAATTACATTCAAAAATGAATTTTGTAAGTTGTTTTTTTCCTAAAGATGCTTAGATTGTCCAAAAGACAAGATTGTCCATAATTTTCTCATCATTAGTCCAATTAGAATGAATCACAACTTCAAATTTAGATTTAAAAAACATAATTTTTGAGAAAATAATTAAAAATTAAAAAAAATCATCTTTTTGTGAATTTTTTTGGATAGCCCCTCAAGCTATCATTCAAACTCATGGTAGCATAACTTTTGCTTCTAGACACCCATTGAAATTTTTAAAATTTTGTTCCCACAAAACTTGTTTGATTTCCCATCTTCAAAAAAAGTTTCAAAAAATCATGTCAAAAATTGAGCTCTCACAAGCCTACATGAAAATCCCAAGAGTCCTTTGCAAAAACTTTGGGACTTTTTAGAAATTAACCCTTAAATGTCGGGTTGATGACCGTGGAAATCAGCCCTTTTGGAACTGTGTGACATCATTTAGTTTAAGAAAGTAATAATCATTGGAAGTCAAACTACTGTAGAAGATTTTTCCTTTCCACCCCTAATTCCAAGGATGAATAGTTGCATTTCTGTCCTACACAGGAGAATTCTTTGTCACCCATCGGAAAAAAAAAGTCCACCGCGGCGTTTGAGGGTTAACCCATAAACACTGTGGTAGATGTTTTTTGTCCGATGAATGACAAGGAATCCTCCTGTGTAGGACAGAAATGCAACTATTTGTCCTAGGAATTAGGGGTAGAAAGGAGAAATCTTCTACATTAGTTTGAATCCCAATATATATATTTTTTATTTTTTTAAACTAGATGATGTCACACGGTTCCATTCCCATGGTCACCAGCCCAGTGTTTGAAGGTTAAGGGTTAACTTACACTAAATAGTGAAATTAGGTTGCCCCACACTAATTTCTCGACATTCTACACTATAAAAATATATACAATTCCTGCAGAAGGATGCACTAATGTAGGAGCTATATGTGTTGTATAGTGGGAGGCCCAAGGGAGGAGGCCTCCCGCCGCGTTAAGCACGCGGGCAGCCGGCCTTGCCCGAAAAAAAATTCGAAAACTTTTTGAAATCAGGTTTCTTCGCGCGCGCTCTTTTTTAAAGAAGCTTCCGGAACGTTCTTTCCGAAACGGACCTGGCTTGTTTATATTGTGCAACCGCTGCTTGTTGTAGCTGCATTGTTTCTTTCTCAGATTGTTTCGCTTTCATATCGTGGTATCGCTCCTTCGTGTTGATCACTCCTTTGCGGTGATCGCCTTGTCGCTTTAAGAAATATGTGATATAAAAAAAGAAATATGTGATATAAAAAAAATCAATGCCCTAAAATTTCCAAACTGCCCCAAATGAAAACATCATGCGAGGCACTATAATTTTGAAAATATCGTGCCAGGCATGATATTTTTAAAATTATAGTGCTTGGCACCATAACGAGTGCCAGGCTGCATTATCAAGGCTTTGTGGCCTATAATGCAGACTAATTTCTACAAGGACCCGGCTTCAGAGTGCTTAACGCATGGGTTGGTGTACTGGTTCATGGCTTGGGTTTAAAGAATTGCTTGTGCCTCCATCTGGAGAAGTGATGAGTCATGAGGTAACTTTCCTGAGTAAGGCAACCCAATTGTTAAGGCAACCTAATTTCACTATTTAGTGTAGGTTTCCAGAAATTAAAGTGAAAAGTGGGGACTCCTTGCACGACTGCTCTTTGTACAGTACACTACTGTACAGTAAGCTTACTGTAGTGTAGTGTACAATAGGGAAGCTGTGGGCTGAGGTAGGCCAGGTAAAAGGTCCTGAAAACATAAGTTAAGTGATTGTCGGTGCACCTCTTCAGGTCCTGGAGGCTCGACCATCCTGGCATCCAGCAACGCGAATCTGATGAGAGAGAGACTCTGAGAGAGAAGGGGCCACACGGCTGGGACACGCTTCCACAGAAGAAGATGGAAGCTTATGGAAAGCAGATTGGACTGGGTCGGTCTGTCTGCCCCAAGCCAACGTGGGCAACAAGGACTTTGGAACACCTCTATAATCACCCACCTCTTCAAATGGACACTATTTGTACATGTTGCTTTGGGCTGTACCAGAAATGTACAAACTAGGTACATTTGAGGAGGTGGGCGATTTTAGAGCCCTGTGCCATTTCAACTTCAAATTTTCACAGCAAATTCCACAAAGCTCCAAAAAATACGAAATGACTTGGGTTCGATGCCAATTCCACTTGGTCTTTCAAGGAAAATTTAATGAAAAATGATTTCAAGATGTTTCACCTCCCCGAATCCAGGGTTCAGCTCTTAGAGAATTGAACCTCCTCCCTTAGAGGTATGCTGAACTCACCACTGTAGGATTGTTGGAGAAAAATTAGGAAGGTTGGGAAGGCTGGGACAGCATATGGAGCATGCTATTGGTGAATAAATATGTGGGTGAAAGGAATTGCAGTAGAATTTGCAATGATGGCAGGGAACTAGAATTGCACGTGTAAACAATTCAACATGGTTCTCATTAATACATTGAAAAGATGAACAAGACCTCCCAAAACGTTGGGCATTGTATGAGTAAACTATGAATTTTCAAAAGTGTTGAAAATAGGTGTTTTTAAAATTGATCATAGATTTCCATGAATAGTTGGAGTACATTGTAGGCAAGAATTTGTTGTGATTGGTTTTAGAAAGTGGTTGAAATTGGATGTAGTTACCTTACTTGAACTTGAAGACAGGGAACCATGAAAATACATCATTGCAAATACATGCTTGAACTTCAAGGCAGGACATCTTGGATTTCCATGAATCAAGAACCCTTTCATTGTAGAAAATTGTGAATGCAAGCTTGTGGCCATTATTGTGGGTCATTGTGACATGAATCTATTATTGTTATGGTGATATTGTAAAAGAACTTCTCAAGAATAATACAACTAGTGTTTTTTTAGGGGGGGGGGGTAGTTGGCAATAGATTCTATCATTTTCAATAAATAAAATTGCTCAATTGCTACAAAATCTAGAGACAATATCACTCTATTACGGATGAATTTACACACTTTGGGGATGAATGTTTGTATTTCATTCACATTTTAATGCTTTGTCTATGTTGATGGATATAAATAGCTTCACTAGTCTTTTCGAAGTTGTTTTTTGGACTACCCGAAAATAATGACCTAAAAAAAATTAGTTATGACCCTTTAACACCCAAAATGGAGCATGCCACTTAGATGTATTGATGCAATCATAGAATTTGCAATGGTATATTTATTGACATGTAATGTTGTAGACTTTTTGTGTCCTTTAGATCACTTCAAAGAGCATTTAATCAATTTATGTTGTAGAGGATAATAAGTGTTGGATGTATGACTTTCAAGGTTATTATAGAAAAAAATTTTGCACATGTTCATCTAAGATTCTAATAACTTTGGGTGGACTGCTTCAATGCTAGGCCTCATCTATTTAAGTTTAAAGATAAAAAAGGCAATTAATCAACCAATTATTTTGGGCAATAGGTGGTCTTGGATATTGCCTTTAAGAGAAGGCATTGGCAAAAAAAAATATACCATTGACTCGAAGTTTGACCTATATAGTGCATTTTAATACTTGAATCTAAAAACTATATTTTCTTAGAAGCAATATAGGGTTTAAAAAAACATATAAGATCATAATCTTGTATATTTTAGAGTATTTTGGAATATTTCTATTCTAAGGACATTACTAATAAAATACTATAAAATAACCTTTAAACATACATAAATATAATTCAAGATTTACATGCAATATATGTCCCTCCAATACTTTCTTTTTATGCTATTATCATCTTTTCTATAAAAAATGATGTTAAATTCATGGAACACTCAATACCATATTTTGAATCATTTCAGCTCATTGCCCTTGTTCAAAATTTTAGCAAGATAAAAGCATTTTTTTAATTTTGAATTCAACTAGTAAAATGAAGTTTATTGAGTCTAGTTTCTACTTCAATTTGAAAATTGAAAATTTCTTAAAGAATATGTTATTATAAATTGAATTTTTATATTTCAAAATGGTCTCTTGATTTTCTAATTATGTGAAGGCATGATAATTTTGTTTACACCATACTATCATATTTATTTTTGAAAAGATTTCAAATTTCTTACATATATTTTGTATTTGATGTGATTTTCTTCAATTTCCCTCAATAATTTGCAATTCTTTCAATTTTTTAAAATCTAAAACTTCTAGGGCTTAAAGTAGGCTTGTGATTTTAGAAAGAAATTGACAACTCATTATAATACATGTAGATTATTGAAGTGAAGTTGTTGTTTTTATCATTGAATATATATATCTACTTGTTTGTGAATAAAGTATGTGAAGTATACCAAATATTTAAAACCTTAGACTAATTTTTAGGGTTTAAAAATCCTAATTTTATTTTTTTGATTATTTATTGTGAATTTTATTCATATTATTGGGGAGATTTAATTTGACGCACCATTATCATATGTTTTTGTATGTGTATTTTTTTATCATATTTATAATTGATTTTTATTCAATTAAAAGCATTTGGAAAGGTGGTGATAGATATTGTTAGATATACAAAATACAACTTATCATAAAATATTTATGGTTTCTTATAAATGTGTATCATATAAGAACACAAATCAACCATGGGTTTACTTAGTGAAATGGTAAAAGTTTCATTATTAATATACCAAAAAAATTAGCCCTTTAAAGACTCTCAATACAAATTTAGTATTTATATGAGAATTTGTTTGGAAATCATTTTTTGTTTGTGCACCTTGTGCTTTTATGTTTGTATTTGTATTCAAAATTTAATGAAATATATATTAATCTTATAAAAGAATTGTTCAAATTCAAATCTTTAATCATTGGAGTTATACGAGAAGGTACAAAGGTAATATAAATGAATACCATACAAATAATAAGATGAAAATCAACTTTTGTTAGTAATGTTGTTTCACCTTTAAGAATTAAATATAATTGAGAGCTCAATAGAAAAAATCCTATTGTTAGTACTAGTCTAATAGAACCTCTAAAAACTTAAATTTTCAATTAAGTCAAGCTTCAATTGGATTACAAAGATTGCCGAGGGATTACAAAGGTTGTGGTAATAGTGGGGCAATGTGATTCTACCACGGCCATCTCTTGTCTCATCCCTTGGTAAACATTTCCTTTCGTGAAAATACTTCTCCTTGTCCAAACAATTGTTTGAACTCTAGCATCCTTTTTCTACATTCCAACGTTCGGATTCAAAAACAACTTCTACATCATAAGTAGGGTAGTGATAATGTTCATGAAATGGTTGCTAGTCCATCTAGTTCAAGGCTATAAAAACCCTATGTTATGTGAAAAATGAGTAGTTTTACACTTCAAAATGAGAAAGATCATTGCAATCTACATGGGTGTGATTCATTTCTTGAAATGAGAAACATGAAGCAAAAGTCAAGAAACATAGGTAGCAAAGAATTTATTTGGCAGCAAAGGTGGCCTTAGATCAATAATGACATTGCATGCCCACACTCTTGGTTTCCTTCATGATTATGAAAGTTCTCTCTCCATTTTACATTGGCATCCCAACTCCTCCTTTGGGGACAAAGACAATGATGCCTACAAAGACTTTTCTTTTGGTGACAATTAACAAGGGTGACAACTTTGCCAAAGATAGTGGCAAATTGAGTGATGACAGCAAAACATCACAATTGATGCAAAGAAAGACAACAAATGTGCACTAAAAAGAAATAATAATGGAGGGTAGGGTATAGTTGCAACAATCTTGTACAATGGGAGCTCTGGCAACAAGCTCACATGAATGCAACAATGCAATGTGTTTGTTTTGTTGCCCCTTCACCCCCTTCAATTTCAATGCAATACCAAGCATTCCACGTCCCATAATATAACCATTACAAAATACATTCAAAAGTGTGTCATTCCTTGAGGTTTCAATAGAAGAGAAGGAAAGCTAGAGTTATTGTAACTATTGTCCCTCCATGTGATAATAATGAACTCTTGAGATCAAAAACCCTTCAAACCTAATGATCCTATACAAACATGGTTCATTTTGCACGAGAGACATGGAAAACAAACAACAAAATATGTAGTAGAGAACCTTTTCATGTTGTGCACAAACACATCATGTTAAGAATTCATTACTAGAAAATGACGTCCAAATCAGCAAAAAAAAATCTCCAGATTTTTGTTGAAGTAGGTATTGGATCAACCATTTCAACAAAAAAATCAACAATTTATTGTTCATTTAGAATTAGAAAAATTTCAAATAAGTTTTTGTCATTTGGATAACGTTTAAATGACCATGATTGGAATTCTATGTACAATGGAGTTTTGTTTTTTAACTTAATCATTCATGATTTAGTATTTTTTTAAACTTAGCCAACTTTGTAAGCCATTGTGGCATAGTAGAACAATTTTTTTCAAAAAACTTTGAACTAATATAAGTTGAAAAATGAAGCATACTTTCATTTCCAAATATCCATTTCCAATTTAAAATCTCCAATCAAAAGTTTTGGACAAAGTTATGGAGAAGGGTTGGAATGGACATTTTCTTTGACATTTCAAAATACCCTCTCTACATTTTTTCCATAATTTTTTTATTGGAAACTCCAAATTGGGAATGGATTTTTGGAAACAAATGTACGCTTAATTTTCCAACTTCTTTTAGTTCAATTTTTTTTTCAAAAAAAATTGTTCTATTATGCCACAATGGCCTACAAAGTTTGCTAAGTTTACAAGAAAAACAAAAATTGAACAAATAAAAAGACAATTATAGTTTAACCACATGAAGTTCTCATTGGTTTAATGGTTAAAGGCCTTGCACCTCAAGCACAAGGTATAAGGTTCAAACCCTTTGACCCACTCACATAGTGTTGCTACCTACCCCAGATTGCCTACATGGTGTTACCATCTAGGTGGCTTGTTTGCATGGTAGATTGCCTATATGACAATTTGTTTATATGCTAATGTGGCATGTATTGGCTTTGGATTGGTTAGAATATTTTATTTTTTTATTTAAATTTTTTTCACTTGACCAAATTAACAACCAAGTCAACATGTTTTTCCTACAATGTTGAAATCAACATGTCCAAATTAACAAATGCATAACACATCAAAGCAACACTTTTGTAAAAATTTGGTCAATCTAGTTTTTATATTAGTAAAATCACATTGTCCCAACCTAAAAACATCATCATGCCAACAATTACCAATAAGCCGCATAATTGGCTAGCAATTAAACCACACTTGAGATTTTATAGCTCTCGACTACCAATGAATATTGTGGTCACAAGGTTACAAGTCATGTTACTTGTGATGCATGTCACTATCACGGCAAAACCTTACAAATAATGATTAAAATGAGAAAAACATTCTATCATACTATGACAAATTCTAAGGCAAAAGTGTCTCACTCCATCACTTGGGAGACTCAACTTAAAAAAGATGAGTTTAAAAAACACTCATGTGGAAGACATAGGCAAACAAGGTCCTGCATTGCCAAGGTCTAAACTAAGGCCCAAGCCTCCAACCAAGCTTTAAGACACTCCACATCATCTCTCACCAATGCCACTGAGCTCCACAATATTGGGGTTGATGAGAGATCTACACTATGTTTCTTTAATAACAATTCAAACAATGATTGTCATGAATGACTACGCACTTATTGCAAGCAAAGAAATGGCGCAAAATCTAATGTGTTAAGTGCTATAGTTATAGATCAATCATTTAAATGATTGGTGGATGATGAGAAGATGAGATTGAAATGAAAACTTCTTCATTATTAGTTTATCATGCCTCTTGTATTGCTATCATTGATGTGGACTATGCCTAGTCATACTACAATTGTGTAACAATGACTTTGTGTAATAAATGACTGCTAAATAATTGTATAACTACTATTGGATCAACATGGAATGTTTCAAAAAACTTATAATTATAATTTCAATTTGGTACACTTGACTAGGATTAGTTGTGATATAATTGTGGTGTAGTCATTGTATGAATGACTATTTGCTTTCTCTCTGAGTCATATACTAGTTGGGTCACAAGCATGGGTGAATAGAATTAGACTCCTTGGTAGTTATTGTACAATCATTCCTCGCATAGTAATGGATCCAAATACCAATGATTGCACCCATTTAGAAAATAACATATGACAAATACTTTTTACATAAATAACTTTTCATCAATAAAGTAATGCAATAGTTGATGTGTAGCTAGAAAGCGACTTGGAATTAAGATAGTGATAGATTTGTTGATGTACATTTATGAAATGACATCAATTCAGTAAATATATAATTTTTAATTTTTAATTTTTTACCATTATGGAATATGCAAATTTTTATAAATAAAGCATGCAAATTTTTAAAATTTGAGTAGGATTATTCTTCCAAAAATGACTACTAAATGACTACATTGGAGAGAAATTGGGGCCTTAAGAAGGTTGTTTGATTTTAGCTGATAGTGCAAATACAACAAGAAGTAGAATTTTTTTTTTTAAAAATATTAAAAGATACAAAAATCATGTGACATGTGATTGCTTCAAGTACTATGTTAGATTACAATTTTAGAAGTTTAATTGTTTTATTTCCTTGTATTTGCATTATTCCAAAAGTCAAATAACCCTCTTGAGATTCTATTTTTTCTCTAATACTATAAAATCATTATTTGGTCATTGATGAATCATTGTTTTCTTATTGATTAGTTATAGAATAATTACAATGGAGTAATAGAATACATTATGATGGTTGTGATGTAGTAGCCATTGGTTGCATTTGCAATTGCTAAAGATGAACGGTGGAGGTTTTATTCTCTTGTGCACAATTAGAGTTGAGGTCACAACTTGCCTTCTTTGTGCATTAGTTTGGAGTAATAGATCACAAGATATAAAATTTGGAAGATGAAAAAACATGTTCAAAACTCAAATTTGTACCTTTTAGTTTTCAAATTCACATATTGTTCATATGTGAATGTGAAATCACAAGTTGAAAAAACTAATGTGATGAAATTTTAAAAAATCTATTATTCAATGTGGATAATTTAATAGTTCAATCCTATTTTATTAGAATTCAAGCATTTGAAATTGATTTTTTTCCTAGCTAATTTTTGAATTTAAATGCATCTAAGTTAATGTAATGAAAGTTTGTAATTTTTTTCGTTCACATTTTCCTTGATAGATACTTCATAAAGTTATATCTAAAATCTTTCAAAAAGTCAAAGAAATTGTTTATTATAAGATATTTTAGATTTTAAAGATAATTTATGAATAAATATGAATTTGGTTTAGTATACTACGATAGTAGGTTCAAATATTTTGTCTTTGAAAATGATAAAACAATTCTCTTTAGGTGGAAGATTGAAATTCGACTAAAGTTTACATTTGTGAGGTCATTTTGGCATCTTGTTCTTAGTGGGATTATTTTGTCTTTTTCAAAAAGTAAGTTATTTGCCTTTGGTGTGAATGTATTTTTAGAAAGTCTTTACATTAAGCTAAAATATATAAACATATGATATAAAATAGAATGTGAATTCTTATTTTGTGAATCTAGAATCTTTTCACTTGTAGTATATATATCAATCATAAAAGGGCTATAGGGAATAGCATAGACAACACTATATTCAATTCCTAAAGTACAAAATATGTACTAAAATACGGCAAGACATCACCATTAGATTGATAGTTCAACAATTAGCATCATTCATTAAGATGTTATTTTATCATTTGAACCTTATCATGATCAAATACAATACCATGTAGATAGAATACAAGTCATGTTATTGTAGCTTGTAATCTCATAGATGTACGAGCTACAACCATGATCCAAATTGTAAGCATGATGTGTCATTAGATCTAACAAGAAAACACACTTTCATCACTACTCAATTCCTCAATTTATGCATCTTCTATGTCAAATATACAAACCCACACCATTGTGCAATTAAAACTGGAATCCTTGATGTTCTTAGGTAGAGATGAATTTCAACCCTCTTAAGCTTAAATGTACATTATTGTATAGTACCCTCTTAAAAGTCTTGAATATTTTTCTTTTAATTCTATTTTAAGAATATTGTATAAAAATTATTCTATTAAATCTATTGCTTTATGGAACCTTAACCAATATATAAAATTTCAATGTCCAAAAATAGGAACTCCATTGTTGGTGAATTATTTTATTTGTTTCTCATGATTTTATGTAATTAATTAATTGAAAAATATATGTGATGAATTTTTAAGATCTAATTGCACACGTATTTAGGAAACATCAATGTTCACACTTTTCATGTCACAAAGACTCACAATATATAGGTAAAATCTTCTATGTGGCTTTCATGTATTTTGCAATTTTCTTTCAAATACATTCAACGAAAAGGAAAGCAAGCTCATGTATTAAAAAAATTGAACAAATGTTGTCAAATAGGGTATCATTAGAAAGCTATAGTATTGTAAAAGCCTTCTATAACAAGAATTTTACACTATGTCTTGCTCACTACACTAAAATTGGTAAATAGTGTTGGCTATACTAATTGTCAACAATAACACTAATTGTGATTTGCAAGGTTAGTGTTAGAACATTATTTATCCATTCTAACACCATTTTGGCTCTATAGTAAAATTTGGTTATTTCAACATTTCTACTAGAGTGCATTTAGTGTTAGATGGGAACAAAATATAGAAGTTGGAACGGTAATATAATAAGTTAAGGCTATGATCCAGTTCACTACAACACTAATTATCACCCAACACTATTTATCAACTTTAGTGTAGCAACTATTTTGCAACAAAGTGGTACATCCACTATTATTGAGTACTACTACCTTGAGTTGCTATCACAACCGCCATTTGGTTTGGCATTGCAGAAATTAACTTTTGGATACTTTCTTGAGGTATATCCTCTCATGCCAAATTCATTGATGTCCACATTTGTTTTTTATTATAGGATTTATATATTTTTTGTATTCAATCTCTAGCTTGCTTCCATAAGTTTTCTACAGGATTGAGGTCAAAGGAATTTGGTGGCCATTCAACGAATTTTACATTATGTCATGGTACAAAGTAAACCAACACTACTTAGAACTTTACAAAATTTGCTTATAAAACTCCTAGCAACATCACAACACAATATTTTAAACAAACATCAATCTTATCTCACAAAATTTATAGGCTATGTCTTCAAGCAACAATCACTAAAAGCATGCATGCAGTAATGTTGATCTTCTCAATCTCAAGCTGGTTGAAATCCATTGCCTATGATCTAATGCAATGAAATTTTGAAAGTGTAGCACGTTATCTTTAAACTCAATTTAGTGTTTCCTAAATCAACCAATTGTTATAAAGAGAGACATTTCTAAAAAGTGGAATGAGTCACAATAAGGTATGTGACTCACCTTGTCCAAGGCAAAAAATCTCAATCAAATATCTAAATTTTCTTGCCACAATTATGTTCTCTAATTAAACTAGAGTAGTTGACCCATTTCCAACCACTACCCCATTTCCAATTTATAGACTGCTCTGTTTCTGTGAAGTTGTAGCATAGTTTGAGGAGTAGTTGTCGGGTGCATTATGATTGGCTACAAGGTTATCAATATTGTAACCAGTCCTAGGCCGATTTTGCAATTAGTCCAGAGTTAGAAATAGAAAGGTCTATATAACCATTATAGGTTTTAGAGAATCTTCTATTAAAAAAATTCATCGTAAATACATTTCATATAATAAAATTCTGGAAAAATATGCAATCCTTCCAAACTCTATTTCTGTACATGGGAAAAATTCTGCACACAAAAATTTGCGCTCCAAATGTGCGTAATTGCTTAAGTGGTTGGAAATGGGTTGTTGTCCCATACTTGGCTAAAAATCAGACATGGGGTTGCAAGACTTCTTGGAGGCCACTGTACAGTACATCACAAGCGAAAAGATTCTCCACCTCCTGTTCCATTGGTGAAGGCCGCATCCAAGCACCCACCCCAAACCAAGAACGCCGGCCCGGTACAGTACCGGTGGAGTTCACCGCAAACCAGCACAGTACAGTACAATAGCGTCCCTCCGAAGCGTACACGTCCTTCATTCCCGATACGAAAACGTACAAGTAGAGTCTAGGATACGAACAGCGATATACGTATGTTCACAGACCTGCCTGCTGCGGCATTGATGAGCGCGATTCCCAGAATAGAAACCAGTCGTTTGCGACTGTTGTCTCGCCTCCGCTTTCCTCAATCGGTGCCTCGATCTGCTCCCCCTCGTCCGCATCAATGCCGCTGCGTGTGCGCGTCCATCCACTTCACCTGCACTACATCGGCGTTGACGCTGTGGATCTTCAACGTCGCGCATGAAAGCTGGAAACGGCGGCACCGAGTTATTAAGCTCTTCGTGTTGCAAGGATCTCTGCTTTTGGAGTGGATTGTTTGGGTAGTTATGGTGTCTGAAGCTCTTAGGGCTACAGAGGGGGAGCTTGAATGCGGGAGGTAGCGGAAGCGTTGAGGGAGTGCGCGCGTGGTGGTGAGAATATGTGAAAGGTGGGGAGACGATCTGCGTCGGGCTGGGATGGCGGTCCCTGTGGAGGAGGCCGTGGCAGCTCTGGCCACTTTCTCGCTCGAGGTTTGTCAGTTGCCTAGATCCGACTTGGCTGAGATTTAGTTTTTGGCTGGTTTAAAATGTACGCCGAATTGTTACGTTTTAAGTTTGCGAGTTTCTGCTTGTTTCTATTTAGGACGGTGCGTTTGATAGTGCATTTCGTGAATGCGATGCCGGAGAAACTAGTAGTGGTGATCAGGAGGAAATGTGAATTACTAGAATGATACGCTGGTGTCTCATGCATCGATTTTGGTCTGGTTCAAAATGTACGCCGATTTTTTTAATTTTTTGGGTTTGTTAGTTTTATTACTTTTTTGTTCTGTTTTGGTCGGTGCATTTGATGATGGATTGGGTGAATGCTATCTCGGTGAAGCTAGTAGTGGTGATTGGGAGGAAATTCGAATTGCTGGAATGATACGCTGGTGCATTGTTCATCAATTATTTTAATATTTTAGTTTTTTTCAGTTTTTTTCTTAGTTTTTTCGGAAGTCAGTGCTTTGGATGATGCAATTTGCGAATGTGATCTCTGAGAAGCTAGTAGTGGTGATTGGCAGTAGATGTGAATTTTTGGAATGGTGTAAATATACATGGGCATTATTTGTCTCCTCCGAAAAGGTTTTGAGGCTTGATGTTCTTTCCTGTTTTGGTCGGTGTATTGGATTCTGGAGATTGTTTATTGGAATCTGGGAGAGTCTAATGGTGATGATTGGGAGGAAATGTGAATTGCTGGAGTCTCTGAATTCGAATTCGAGAGCTCGCTCCTGCGGTTTGATTTATGAAGATGTAGAATAAGTAGCTCCGTCGGTTGTACTGGCCGGCAGCAAATCTCGACCCTCATTCTCTGAGGGTTTTGGTAGGGTTGAGGCCCGGCGTTCGTTGCAAGGGAGTAGGTGGGAACATGAGCAATGTCTGTTCCGTAGATGCGTGGCAGGGAGATGATTGAGGGACTAATCAGCACGCTTGGTTCAATTCAATTCCACAACACGATTCTATACCATTTCGTCGGAATATGGAACCCGCCCGCCAACGTGTGACAACATTTTGGCAGCTTTTTACCATCGCTACATGAGAGCATTGCGCTTGTATTTGAACGCGATCAAAGCTATGGACACGGGAAATGAATGGCGGGGAATGTGATGCTTTAGGAGTGGTGAAATATTTTAATCCAATTTAATTTCAAAATAGATTCCAATAGACATTGCGAGGGTGGCGGGAAACAAAGTACTGGCCATCACCGTAGATATGTCGTTTGCTTCTGAATCTAGGCGTTACGTACCGGAGCGATTTGCCGCCGCTTCCATCTCCTAGATATTAACTGCAGTTCTAGGATTCCTAGCTGGACCTGAAATTCTTGAAAGAAAATCCGCATTTCGCCGTAATGTGCACCATAGAGACTTAAGGTGGTTTGAACTGTTCGTTCCTAATCTCTGACGGTGCAATGACCATTTTTTGCTTTTCCATGAGAGAGTTCAGCTCCTCGAAAAACAGTAATCGAAGGCCTTATACAAGCAGGCTGGTGATAGGGACGTTAGAGATGCCCGATACTGATTTAAGAACAGAAAGTGGACTTGAACCTAGTTTTCAGTCCTCTTTCCTCTAGATTTTAATGAGATTTTTCAATCCTCATGCGCTGGAACGTTCCTAGGCTTGAAATTGAGGGGTTGCCAGCATGAGCACGTCGTATAGTGTGGAAGGTTCTTAGACGAGTATTATGTTTCCAAATCCTTCATTCCCATCGTTGCTTGATGGGCGATGGATTGTATACCAGGGCCACATATATACTCATAGTGATTCAGTGGGCGATTTACCAATCAGAAGAGGAATTGAATATGCTTAATTTTTTAACTATGAGTAACTCCGTCACCAGTTTCATATTACTAGAACGGGAATTTTCATATACGTTTCTGTGGTTGGAATCATCACAACTATTCCTTCATTTTGTAACTCGCTTTACTTTGACAAAGGCGAACGTCGTGCAGCGAGCTTCTACCATCTTTCCTGAATAGACAGCTTCTCTGTTAATGTCATTTTGCAGATAGCCTTCTGAGTCATGATGTGTTATCATACTGATTTTCTCAATTGACTTAGGTGAAAGCAGTTTTTCTGGCTGATCGTTTAACGAGAGACATATTTGTGGAACTCCTGGTTTTGTAAAAAGCTAGAAGCTGAAATTTTTTGTAGGTGAAATTTAGTTCCTCTACGCTTCTTAAATTCTTAAGGAATGAGGTTTGTTCGCCATCGAGTATATCCGCCATAATTTATAGTCTGTGTGTAATCGAAGCCTTGGGGAATAAGATTGTGGGTTTGTAATGGCAGGATGACCAGCCTGACATTCAAGGACTCGCTGTCACATTAATTGGTGGTCGCAGCACTACTGAGAGTGCAATAGGTGCGCTTACTTCCATCGTCAACTTCCACACGTTGGTTGCATGTCTCAATGGCAGAATTATGAGATTGTAGAATGACCTGCTGCTTGGTAATCTAGGATCGTAAATGCTCATGTTGTTGTATTGTGAAGTTGAGCATTCTGGATAATATTTAGTTTTCACAGTTTGTTTTCAGCCAGTGTGGCTTCTAAATATGAAACTTCGATTCCTTCTACATGACAATTGCAGACTACGAGGATGTTCCAGCTTACCAGCTTTCACTTGCCGAGGATACGATTGCAATCACCCAGCTGGTATGTCCTAATTTCGTTTGGTAAACGTTTGTTGTTTGGGAGAATCTGCCATTTTATTCTTATTGCTTTAGAGTTTCGCGTCGATGCCTACAAATGTTTTGCTTTACGATTGTATCTCGGTTGGGCTTTCTTGTTTCTGTAACAGGATACTCTTGTTATGGAGGGACGGGATCTTGTGGCTGTTCTTTATTCGTACCGGAGTTGTGTGAAAGCTTTACCGCAGGTCTGAAACTGCAGCTCCTTGCAACGCCTTTTAATTGCTACTACAGTATTTAATTATTATGCTGACAAATTTCTCTTGAAAGAAGTTGGAAATATAAAGTCCTGCACTTGTGAGTCCAATTGTACAGCTTTTTAATCTGCTGCTTGTATGCAAATGCGTTTACAGCTGCCAGAGTATATGAAGCATAGTCAAGGAGACTTGTACTTGGAGACATATCAGGTGCTGGATGTAGAGATTGGTCGTCTTCGTGGAATGCAACGATGGCAGGCCGCTGCGTCTACGAAGGTAAGGTTGAATTTTATTTTGAAATTGAATCGACCAACATGCATCTGTTCAGATATGTTTCTTTTATTGGTTAACAGAGTGAGGTGGTTAGCCGACCATCGTTGTGCATTTTATCAACTGGTTTTGCAAGTATATTTCTTTCTTGACCTTCGCTCGCTTAAAAAATGATCAAGGCTGTATTTCTTGAAGTCCGTTTGCTGGACTGGCAAGCTCTTGGACCATTATTTTGATTTTGCCGTAGACGTCACTGATTACATCATTGGTTTGCTTCAAACAGCTCGCAAGTGATATGCACAAATTTTCGCGATCCGACAAGAAGGTTAAGGGCCCTACAGTCACGCACATGTGGTACTGCACAGGTTTCTCTGCACCTATCCTTCCATGGGATTGTTTTATGCCCGTCTTCTCCGGGTCATGGTTGATATCTAGTGTATGCACGGAAGATGTCAGTGGTCTGACAAGTATCATATATACGCGTTCCAGTTGTGCATCTTCAAAAAGAGCTTAGTTTGTGCATACGCAAGAAATTGATGAACAAATGCTATTTGCCCTTGGCAACCAGGATATATATTGATAACAACTTGCATGTCGTCAAGTTCCTCACTTCTCTAAGCGTAGTCAATTACCTCGAATTGCAAACGCATGAACGATAGACGTCGGTGATCATGAAAATCAGTTGCACATTTTAGACGAATGTATATGAGGGAGGCATACGGTTAGTTGTGCTTGAGACAGTAACCGTGGATATCCATAATACCTAAGCTTATTCTGCCCGAGTGTCTCTTGGCTTAACCTGGGGCCTAAGGTACAATCAAGTTTTTTGGAGCTCCGAAGAGTCACAGTGACATAGGCTGTCAAAATGAAAATTAACGTTCTAGGTTCACTTCTAAGTGTGTCTTCACCAGTCTATCACCCTATGTCAAGCCGTATCTTATTGTATTACTGTAATCTGAAGGTTGTAACGAGGTTAGCGATGGATGTGCAGGGGCATGCTGAAGCTTTTGGATGTACTTCTGCAGCTGGATCACCTCAAAAATGCGAAGGCCAGTATTCCCAATGATTTTTCTTGGTATAAGAGGTCCGTTGCCACAGCAAGTCATGTCCTATCCTGCAGCTAGTTCTAGTATATGTCCATGCTAAACCGAAATGAAGATGTTGCAACTATTGGTGTATAGTGCCTGTTGCAATATCTTAATATTAATGTATGTGTGTACGTACGTTGTTTTCTAGAATCTGCTAAGTGAAGCAAAGCATTCAGATACTGTTATGGATCTATATTTTGGAGCACACTGTCCTTTATGGATTGCTCGACTCGTTAATCCATAAGACCAACCTCCTTTATGCAGAACGTTCACCCAAGTCAGCACACAGTGGCCTGATACTGATGGGATGCGTGAAGAACTTGACGACTTGCAGGTTGTTTCCATTTAATCGTCCTTGATACCGCGCACAATGAAATCTTGATCGCAATGTGGGCATTTGATGCTCGCATACTAGCTTTAGAGGGGAAGTTCTTCACTTTCGTACAGATATTTGTGGTGAAATCACTTACTGAATAGTTGACGCCAGTTGAATCTCAGTTTGTTGTGTTCTTATTTGGGCAGATTTTCCTTAGCACTCGATGGACAATTCTCCTGAACTTGCAAGCAGAGGTGTTTCGAGTAAATGGGTATCCTCCGCTCCTTCAAATTGTAATTCAGGGACATGTCGTCAGTGCTTTCTGTAGTATATATATTTTTGCTTCCTTGATTCTCCTGTCTTTGTATTCGTTCTCTTCAACATTTCTCGTTCTTTTGTCATTACCTTGACCATCATTTATTTTGTTATAGTGTGGAGGACGTGCTGCAAGTGCTCATATTATTCTGCCTCGAATCTCTCGAATCGGATCGTGTTTTACTCTATTCTGAGCGGCACTGTCTTCTCCGAGTGTTGCCCGTTCTGGTGGTACTGGCCACATCTGGAGAGAAAGAAGGAGAATCATTTTTTAAGAGAATCAAACTTCCTCGACTTATACGTGTCTTCAGGGTTAGACACTGTTCATCGATGTCTTTGTGTACTTGAATGAATAAAGATATTTTGTAAACGCGGGGTCCGGTCTTATGCGGCGTAGCTATCCTGATCATTTTCCGCCTCAGCTGTGGTTTCATGGAGACGAAAGCTGTTCTATACTTGTATTAAATTCGTATTATTCGGTTTATTATTATCCTACCTGAGTATCTTATTCTGTTCATCTGCAAACTGCACGTTTTTTCGTGTTTCAGGGAGATCCGGTTATACCTGCCTTTCCGGACTTGCATCTAGCTCCTGCAAGCATCCTCAAGGAGCTGGCACCTTACTTCCAGAAGGTTTCAGCTCAGGTTCGACAGATTGGAGTTCCTTTGCCTCATGAGCTCAGCCCCCGAGAAGCTTCAGAATATCCACCTCAACAGCCTTGCTCTGTTTTTTTACTCAGTCTTTGACTGTCGTAGCATGTTCTATGTTTGCAACTGTTATATTCTTTGTCAATGTTGGGGTTGATTTCTTTGTTCTTTTGAAATCTGTGAATATAGACTGCCATCCTTGCATTCCTTCCATTCCTTGCAGTTATTTGACTGAAGAAATCCTTAACTAACAGCACGTACCAGAGGGAGTATCTCATTGTCAATCACATGGGGACGATCAGATCTCAGCATGATGAGTACAGCTTACGATTTGCCGCTGCTTTGAACCAGGTTTCCTATTGTACTAGCTGGGCCCTCAGTTGTCGAAGTATGCATTTCTGTTAGCTTTTCGTTTCCGTTTCCGGCTGAGCTGACGAGCTTGGTATCATTTTCTCTGCTCGTTCTTTGTGTCAGCTGCAACTGGTGAAAATGGCTAAGGATGCGGACTCAGCAGAAAGTACACATGTCAAGCAGGACATGTATCTGGTGGTTGTTGAGGGATTTCAACTGTTGAGTGAGTGGACAGGGCGAATATGGGAACAGAGTGCTTGGAAATTTTCTCGACCCGCTAAAGATGCGACTCCATTTGATCCTGAGAGATCCAATGAAGTTTCTGATTATGAGAAGGTTGAGAACATTGTCTGCTTTCCTTTCCACATGTATTTTAATGCATTTTCTATTAAGATGTTTGTTGCGTAAGTTTTTGGGTGGGGTTTTTCTGGTTGCAATCTTTCACACTTGGGTTTTCATCCACAGGTAGTTCGTTGCAACTACACTCCTCTAGAGAGAAAGGCTCTGGTGGAACTCATAAGCTACATAAAAGGAGTTGGTACCATGATGGAGAGAGTGGACACCCTTGTGGCTGACTCGATTTGGGAGGTCTTGCATGCACAAGTTCAGGAATTTGTCCAAAATAAACTTGCGATAATGCTTCGCACCACGTTCAAGAAGAAGAAAGATCTATCTCGGTAATGATAGTAAAATGCTTCTTTGTTAGTTTATTTACATCATCTGTATTCATTTTCACTTCCTCTTGACGCCATTGCTGTATCAAGTTGTGTCTACGTTACTGATGTCCTACTTTGCGACGTACAGTGTCTTGAACGACATGAGAATTATTGCTGCCGATTGGATGGGAAACACGAGCCACCTAGCTGGTCAGGCATCAAGACTTCGAGAAGAGGGTGTTGGAGTCCCAGTGACTTTTCGCACGCGACCAGCTGCTCCGACTGCTGGACAGGTTTCACGTCTTCCCCTGATGGGATTTAGTGATCTTGTAGTCATTCATATGAAAGTATTTGTAACGTGGTTTTGATTTGTGATGTCGGGCAGTATGAATCTTGACTGCTTAAGAAGAGCGCTATTCGTAAATTTCTATTCAGTGCATTATCATGCAGTCTTCACTATTAATGCCCAGGTTCACTTGTTGTCCATTCTAGTGCATGTAAAGCAAGAACGTCTCTGACCTGTCAATATTTTGCAGCTACATTGCTTGCAGTATTTGATTCACGAGCTCGTATCCGGAGGCAGCCCAAAACAATCAGGCGGCTTTTTCACTGGCAATGATATCGACATTCCAGTAGGAGATATGAGACAACTCGAGAATTTTTTCAATAGACTAGCTTTCTTCCCCCACATACTTGACTATCGAGGTATGGCACTGGTACTGAAATAAGTGTCGTCTTTTCAGCGCTGGGTATCCTTTGTGGTGGGTTTCGTATCCTTGGGTACTGACAGACGTTGTTCTTATTTTTATTTCGCAGCTACACTTGCGAACTTGACAGATTTAGGATTTTTGTGGTTCCGGGAGTTTTATCTGGAAACTTCACGGGTTATCCAGGTCTGATCTCATTTCTGTGTGGATGATTGAAATTTCGTTCTTTGCTCTGTTGTTTACTTTTAAGTAATGTAATATTCAGCCTGTTCATTGGTTTCATTAATAGTTTCCGTTTACGAGGATTTCTACTGTGTGCGTAAACTCTGCAATTGCCGGTGAAGTCAAAGTGACCTGAAATTTGGAGTTTAAAATGAACCCTGGTCGTGAGAATATCTGGCGATTCTTACTTTCTGTTTAAATATGGATCAACACCATCACTTGTTCATCTATCATTTTGAAGACTCTGACCTCGTTACTTTCCTGTCTTTCAGTTTCCAATTGAGTGCTCGTTGCCGTGGATGTTGGTGGAGTATGTAATTGAGTCAAAAGAGGGAGGCTTGTTGGAGGGTGTACTTATGCCCTTCGACGTCTATAATGATGCAGCAGACCGTGCACTTCGTGCGCTGAAGCAGCGTTTTCTTTATGATGAAATTGAAGCTGAGGTAAGAAGCAATTATGAAGTTTGATAGGGGTAATGAATTTGATGGACTGCATTGCACTTCCATTTGATTCATCAACCTTTTGATTTGAAATCGATTTTGGTCTTCGTTGGTTGCAGAATGGATGAAATTTACAAGTCGTTTTGATGTTTATTGAAACTGCAGGTAGATCTCTGTTTTGATCAATTAGTATTCAAGTTGAGTGAGAACATGTTTGGCTACTACAAATCCCGTGCAGCAAGGTAATCATTATCATTAACACATTTATTCACAAGTTCGTCTGGATAACAATATTAGAAGTCTCATGTAGATTACGTGATGCAAAAACCTCTGCTATCCATTTATAATTGAATATGTGTCCTTCACCTCATACTAGTCTTTTTTTTCGAAGGTATAACCCGCTTGTTATGATAAAAATTTAGACTTTGTCCATGGCAGATTTATGCAATTGGTAATCAAATTTGTCCAATATTGATTGGAGCTTATTGATTAACTTTGCTGGTGGTTGTGTCACTTGACCAGTGAAATGCTGGATCTTTCATTCCTTGCAGTTGTAGATAATCGGGAAAAATACAAGGCCTTTCCGAAGCGGTACGATCTCCTCTTCCGAATTCGGCGTGTTAAGGTTAGTGCAATCTACCCCTCTCGATATGGAACCAACTGAAACCGTTCCAGATAATTTTTTTCAGCTTCAAGAATTGAAGCATGCACTCAGTTGGCTGGAATTTATCACTGTGTCCTTCGGGTCTGTATGAAGCAAACCTCCTGTCCCATTTTTCTTATTAATGGTGCTCGATGCTGTACTTCTAATTAAACATTTACTGTGGAACAGCTTCTAGGTCGTAGCATCGACTTGGCATTCCTCATTGGCCAACGGATGAACAAAATTTTTCGGGAGAATCTCGACTTCCTGTTTGAGAGATTTGAAGCACACGATCTCTGCACTATTGTGGTGCGTGACTTCTACTTGATCTAAAATCTAGTTACCATAGGCCTCTGGTACTTTTCCTTTCGTAATTTCAAATGCTTTCATATAATCTGTACCGTATCGTGATATTCGATGGTGATAATCCACAGGATCTTCAAAGGCTTGTGGATATTTTGAGACTCACTCATGAGTTTCTGTCAGAGCATGTGATGATGGATCCATTTCCTTTGATGATGGGAGAGATGACTGAGACCATCTCTCTTGTTTCCTTCTCAGGGCGTATAGCCACGCAGGTATCACTTCAACAGAATGTTTAATCTGAGAAGAGTGACGTTGATAATCGTTTAAATCGAGTGCGGGATATTTCTAATATTTGATGAACTTGCTTTCATGTAGGCACAGTAAGAGATGCTGGTTCCGTATCATTGGTTTATACTTTAAAAATTAACCTATGCTTTCTGAAAACAGGTCTACACAGAGCTTCAGAATGACTTCTTTCCAAATTTTATTCTATGTACTGCAACTCAGCGTTTTGTTAGATCCAGTGTGAAAAATCAACGACCCGTGCGACGACCAGCGATCCCTCAGGCTGATCCCATTTTTCTCTGTGGTACTACAGTAAGTACAAATATCGCAGCATCATACTTGTCCACAGAAACGTGTACATCATGGGGATTTAGGAGAGTATTCTCAGAACTGTTTTTGAAGGTATTGACCTGGTGCTCTTTTCAGGACCTGAACGTGGCTCACGGCCACATGGCGGAGCTGCACAACAATTTTTTCGGTCTCCCGCACATGTTCGCTCTCGTCAAGCTGTTAGGGTCGAGGTCACTTCCATGGCTTGTTCGAGCTTTGCTGGACAACCTATCACAAAAGGTCAGCAACTCCCCTTACTTCGACTCGCACCTTCAGGAATGAGTTCATACGTTTTGCATTGAAAATAGATAATTTAATGAGGTGAGTTGATTTGAAAATGATAATGTTTTCAAGTAGCACTTTAACAGGGTGAAATGTTTTTTAGGTGGTAAAGAGTCGAGGTTGTAAAGCGTGTTATCCACCTAAATGCAAGATAGCTGTTACCGAGACTGTGCATGTGGACCTGGTTGCCCCATATTCTGTACCCAGCTTAGCTGGTTATGCGCTAAATGACAGAATGTACCTTTTCCTGAGCGTATGACGTGTAAAGCGATTAATGCATTGTGTGCCACTTCTGCAGATAACATTTATGGAACCCGGGATAGAAGATTTACGCAAGAGCATGCCAAAAGCAATCGCTATCCCTTCCCATGATTGGGGTGTTGAAGGTATACTTTATTTTATACGTCAGATGATTTAGTTAAATGAAGATGACTTAATTTAAGAATTGCGATTAATATTCGCGATCAAGATTCTTGAGATTGGAAGGTTGGCTGCTTATTGCTCAAATACTTTCATACATGCTTTTCAGGATAGGGTGTAACTTTTATCTTGAGTTTGTCAAATGCTTCCTTTTGAAGTAACGCAGAGCTTATAATGGCCATGCTTGTTGGTGGTAGGATGCTTGAGGAATTTCTCGGAGCAGCTGCAATGGGCATCTGCATATGATGGTTTCACTGAGATGCTACAGAATTTGAAAGAAATAGGAAGTTTGATCTTCTGGATGAGCGTTCTTGATACTGCCATGGTAAAACTCTCCTCAGCATTCCATGGAATCCTTGAATCCATCTGTTACACATGCAATATGTAGAGTAGATGATATAAACACTTGATTATGTCGAAGAAAAGATTTGGACACATTTTTTTTAAGTACCCCTGTTTCTAACCTGTACCATGAATGTCGTTCTTCAGAGGCAAGTGGAAACAGTGCACTTCATGCAAGTAGTTCCATGGTTGGGTGTGGTTCCGAACAAGGAGGGTCAGTTGCAACAGTTGCTGGCCGATGACAACCTCAGTCCTTTGGTTAGTATATTCAAGCAAGCAACTGACGAAGTTGTTGCAAGCTGTGAGAACCCCAACGCCTTTGTTTCTATGGCAAAGCAGGCACAAGTGGCAGGTATGGTATTTTCCTTTGGCTGAACTAGAATGGTCTGCTACATGAATGTCAACTCTTTATTGGCTGCTATGTTTGAAGCACAGGTGTGTCAATTGGACGCAGCATTTAATCATTGCAGGTCCAATAATTACTCGTCTGCTCTAATGATAGTTAGGAATGAACTTATTGAGAGACTGTTTTCCAAGGCGTTTTGCAAGACAAGAATGGCTGTGCCATTAGATCTGCGAAAATATAGTTCTTGTATCATATTTTTTTGTAATTTGCAGTAATAACATCGAGATTGTTATCTCAATGTTGTGCAGATATTCTGTACATGAACAATTTGCAAACCGGTAGCATTTTAGACTACACGCTGGCATATCTTGGAGCAGTGCTCGCTAGAAATCGGGAAAAGTGGGATCAGCCATCCAAATCTGGTCTGATTGAAATAACGACTTCCAGAGAGTATTATCGAATTTACAGCGGCTTTCAATTTGTAAGTTGATTTTTCACCTCTGTGTGACCTTCAGCACTGGGATTTATGTATTTTCTCTTGGTTCACTGTTGTTTCCCTGAAGATATTGGTACAGCGATTGCTAGTTCTACTCGTATCAACTGTTCATGAGTTTTTGTTTTGTTTTTAGAAACTCTGAATTACTTTCAAACCAGACGTAATTGCTCAATTGCTTACTTCCTATCATTCCCTCTTTAAACTAATTGAACTGTTAACTTGACCGCTACTAATTCCCTCATTCTACTTGTGTAACAGCACAACTTGCAAGGATTACCACCAGGTCTACAAACCGCACTTCATGTAAGTACACAAAATGCTTTGTCATGACCTGTTAGTTTTGGACAGAAAACAATATGCTTTGAGAGCAACGGAGTTTCACACGAATTGCTGCAGTGATAGTATTACTTATCATTCTAGAGGCATGCCCTCTGCAGGATCAGAACCAGCACGAAGGTGAGAGTTTCGAAGAACGTTATGGTGACGCAGTAGCCTGGGGGGGCTGCACAATCGTCTATCTTCTGGGACAAGAGACTCGGTTTGAGCTCCTCGACTTCTCATACCATGTGCTTGCTGTGGCCGAGTCTGATACTCTACCCACATCCTTGGCATATATTGAAATGATGGCCCATGGAATGACTTCATATTCCATTGTAAGTAGACCCACCCATTATCTTCGTTTTACTGGACAATTTCATCATAATACGATACATCTTAGAGCATCTAAACGTTTGGCAGCGAATTCTTTATTTACGAGAGAAATGAATTATCACTTGTCCCATTTGAACAGGTCTGAGAACACTAGTTTAATTAGTAATTTATAAGTAAAGGTTAGGAGTCCTTATCCTCGCGTTTTGAGTTTTCACAGGAGGTGACCTCGTTTTTGGAGAATGCACGGAGAGCGCGAAGATTAAACAGTCACGTTTTCTCATTGCTACGGGCCCGGGCCCCTCAAGAGGACAAGCTTGCATCGATGATCAAGGCGAATGGCATAGTGGTGCATCGGATCAAGTATCCTGTCTCTCCTTCAGTATATGCCACTTTGCCTAAGCTTTAGTAAACCCTGTCCTGCACTTGGCTGTAAGTGGTATTGTACCAATACAAATTTGTCATGGATGTAATTGTATGTTGTGACCCAGTAAGAAACAAATTCGATCCGACTTGCATGCCACTTTCTGAGGCAGTCGTTCTGTGGTCAAATGTAATCGAGCAATTATTGAAGTTTGGAGATTTGCGGCTGAGCCATGATGACCTCCAATTTAGTTTCATTTACTATCCTGCATTACTATTTTACTATATCCTAGTTGAGTTAGCATTGGTATCAGTTAGTTTGGGCCATCAGTATAGGTACTTAGATTGTAGTCTGGGAGGTAGCTGCTCAACGGTGTAAATTCTTAATTTCTTTGCTGTGGAATCTTGACGTCGTGCCTAAAGTACATCTGTGAACACTACTTAGAATTATACAGGTACTAATGAATTTATCCTGATTTGTTCATATTGTATTTATGATTGACCTTGTAGAATCAGTATGGATATTTCTCTGACTCATTGAAATAGTCTTGGACGCCCATATTCCAGCCTGTATGGGCCTGATCCCTGCGTCAGTGTTGTCCTTTTCGGAATAATCTGCAGATTTCTCCATCACTCAGTGTAAGTGAAAGGATTAAGGATTAAGAAGCTTTGTACCGTATTTACTACTGCAATTCTACTTGTTGAAACAGAGCATGAATTTGACATGGCGTGGCTCATCAGTAACTTGGTGCAAGCCAGTCTATGGGTAGGTACTCAGCCGTCGTTTTCAAAAGAGGTTCGGTGTCTTATTGTCAGACTACTGTGGAACTCATTGGCCTACCAAATTCTGATGAACTGGAGTGCTTTTTGGAACAGAAAGTGCTGACATAAAATGAAAGATTAAAGAGTTCTGACATCGAAGGAACTGCAGGCCATGATCGTGGATTTTGATTCCCCAAAGGATGTTCTGAAATTGCTTCTATTTTCTAAATAAGCGAATTTGTGCCAAATCTGGCTGACTCTTATTCAAATTCCAGAATTCTTACAGTCACATTTGACTCATTCTTACAGGTGCTTACACCTCTACAATAGTTCAAAGTGATAAGTACCCCTGAAGAAATACCCAGAGTCATCAGCGTGATTGGTGAGTTGGTGAGATGTGAACCCTAAACCCTAAAAGCCCTAAAACCCTAACACTAAATTTGCAGCAAACATGGGAATCACAGAAAACTCTAGTAAAACAGACAATGAACACACCAACCATGCATGAGTGTATTAGCTGCCCTTCAACTCTAAAGCATGAAATCCTTCTTCTCTCCACACTTTTGAACCAAGCAAGATGACTCTTATCTTGCAATGGCCTGTAAGTTACAGGAGGTTTGTTGGTTTTGTACACAAGTGGGAAGACCGACCGACAAGGACGACCCAAATTATGAAAGGCCTCTGTGTAACAGCAATAAGTGCTAATGACTTTGGCCCCACACTTGCAATGTTCTTCATGCATTTTCTCTAGGAATCATGGATTTGTCAGGTTGTCATTTGACCAGACAGCAGGGAGGGAGGGAGGGGAGGGAGGGAGCCCAATCATGGTAAAGAAAGATGATGCTGCAGGATACATGGGAATGTGGGGATTTGAGATCTCCATGCACGTGGAACAACGCCGGGAGCCTGCCGAGTCTTGCTCTCAAAGGGTTCGTCGTGAAGTTGGAGTTGGTGCTTGTGCTCGAGACCGTGAGCACATGGGGATGGAGCCGCATACAAAAGAGATGAGTACAAAACATAATTGGGTGTATACATACAATGTACTAGGGTGGGTTTTCTTTTTCTTTTTCATTTTTTATGAAAGTGTCAAAGTGATGATATTAAATGTTATAGTGGTGTTCCAAATTTCAACATTTTGTCCATGTATTGGATAGAAAATATCACATTAGTGTTTGTATATTATATATCCATAATTTTGTTTTCATTCACAATCTGACAATTTCATCTAGGCTTTGTTTTTTTTTTCAAAATTTGAAGTTTTTTTGACAATTTTCTATCCTTTCAATACTTGTTCCAAGGGCTTGGTATTAGGCCTATTACTTTGGTGTAAATGGCTACAAATGGCCCAAAAAATATCTGTTGCAACATATCTTTGTAAGGCCTACGATTGATTGCCAACACTAGGATGTATGTTAAATAGATAATTTTATTTTATTTAAATAAAAGATGAAATTTTCATTAGACTCAACTTTTGCCATTGACACATTGTAGCTTTGGTGACTTCTCCCATAACATCTATTTTTGCCATTGACACATTGTAGCTTTGATATGAAAGTAAAGGATGTCTTATAGATTCGTGTAAGACATCCTTTACTTTCAATGCTTGAATCGATTAAAGAAATTAAATTTGTTGAGGTGTAATTAGTCTTGAATGGTGGGATATACTCCGTTGATTAATTATTACTCTTATTTATTGGAGGATACATGAAAAATACAAACTAAAGCTGGAATAAAGAACATCTTTGATATGTATCCAATTTATATAAGCTCAATGGATATAACAAAAATAACAACGCCATCGATTATATAAACACAATGTGCACCATTTTATTAAACCTAAGCATGTTGAAAACTACTATTTTTTGAAGGCCTTCTGAGTTCAATATAAAATCCTTTATGTAATATAAGCTAGGGACAAATTTTGTCACGTTGGAGTGGAATACTTCAAGAATCCCCTATGCAATGATCCAGATTGAATTCATCAAAATTGTTCACTTTATTTGAATGTGAGTTTGGAACATCTCAAATTTGGTAGGATGGAAAGTTTAATGTTTTGCTCCATATTTCTTTTACATAAAAGGGAAATGAAATAGCATAATTTTCATGGCATAGTACATGGAAAAATTGCACTACACATATTACATAGTGTAAGGAGATTTTGTCATTGATTGAAGGTATTTTTGTTGCACATACTTAGCATATAACATCTAAAAAATTATTTAATTCTAGTGTGTTATTAAAAAACAACCTAGATGTGGGTTAGATGAAATTTTGTAAACAAATGATTCCTTTCTAGACTTTGTTCAGTTTGAAATTCATACTTGTGTACAATAATCATACAATAGGATCATCCAAATTTGAGCATGTTTTCAAAAGCAAGCCCTAGGAAAATCAAAGAAGTACATGTTTATTGCACTCTTTTCTAGGTATGAACATTGAAAAGGGCTCATTTTTAAAAAATCTACCAATTCAACTTTGACCTTTTATAATTTTTGCATATTATAATCAAATATAATTATTGGACTTTTTCCAACATTATTATGAAATTGTCTATATGTGATTAAGAAGTGAGAGCTTTTGGACACTCTATAATGCTTGTCAAATTCTTTTATGTTAAATTTAAGGTGATCCTACTATAATGAAAATCTATAAAATTTCCTTTGCTGTCACTATTTTTTTGATAAAATTTTCTTCATGTTAACAAAGGTAAATGAAATATGAACCATAATCTAATATGGATCTTTAATCTCCTTTTCATTTTGTGCATCGTAAATGTTGTAAAGATTGCACTTATTGTAGAATTGGCAAGTTCAAAGGTTGGGAATTGTAATGGGTGAAATGTCACCATTTTATGACTTTAGTAAACACCACCATGGAGGATTTCTATTATGTGAGCCTACAAGTGTAAGCTCATGAGTGTAGAAGACTATCCTCCTATGTTATAGGTGTCTACAGTATAGAGTCCTTTCATGATTATAGAATAACTATGTTATAGATACCTATATTATAGGTGTTTATATTATAAGCACCTTCAATACATGGTTGTAGGATATCTATTTATATATAGGCTCAAGGCTCACATACTAGCATTTTTGTGCTCACACTAGCATAATTACACTCAATCTATTGAGATTTTTTACATGTTAATTACACTGTTCACAACATGACCAATCAATAAAAGCAATTTTAAATCATAAATTTATTGTCCTTAAACAACAATGGCATCTTGGTTTTGTGACATCATGATTGACTTGTCACTCAATTGAACCATCCAATAGGGCCCACCATGAAAAGAATAAGATAGAGGTTTGCAATGGCTCTAAACTACTCTATGATGGTCATAAGGTACCCACACCAAAAGGTCTGGTTGATGGTTCGATACTTAGTAGTGACAAGTGGTTTATCTACACAAATTAGTGAAATTAGGTTGGCCCACACTAATTTCTCAACATTCTACACTATATATATATATATATATATATATATAGTGTAGAACTATGTGTGTTGCATGGGTTGCAGTAATGTAGGAACCATGTGTGTTGTATGAGTTGGTGCACTGGTTCATGGCTTGGATTTAGAGAATTGCTTGTACTTCCATCTGGACAAGTAGTGAGTCATGAAGTAACTTTCTTGAGTAAGGCAGCCTAATTGTTAAGGCAACCTAATTTCACTATTTTGTGTAGCGTGAAATCAACCTCTCTACCTAACGAAAACCCTTGTAATGTGTTGTTCAACAAGCTTGTGTCAAAAAAGAAGTAAGATACTCTTCCCATTCTGTAGCAAGCAAACTCTGCCGGCACATCCCCTTTCACACTGTAAACACATCTCTCGTCCATCCATATGGGAACGTTATTCATCCATTTTGGAAAATGCGTCCATCCATGTGGATACTACATCCATCCTGTCCGAAATAGCATTCATCCACCAATCACTGAAGCCAAGGGAGGGAACTGGACTGAAGCTCTCTCACGAATGCATCCGACTATTCTTCAGAAATCGTCGGTGACTTTTCGTCCATGGCAGTTCCCCGTTCAGCTGATTCCAGTACTCCATCGCGCCTCTGCTTCTCGTCCTTACTGTCGTCGTCGATCCTTCTCGTTGCTGCGCATGTCGATCTGTCTTCGAACGCCGTAGCCCGCCCGCGTGTTGCACAATGCAAACGCAAAAGTTGTAGATACGTAAATAAGCAGCAATTGCAGCGCTGGAAAACGTATAGAACCTCCGATCCCTGTCCATTTTTGTGCATCCATTGGTCTTGCGCTTTGCCATTGCCCCTTCAATCCAGCGCTTGTAGAGGTTTAAAATGGCGGACAGAGATGGAGTTATCCCCACTGACCTAGTAGAATCAAGAAGGTCTGTTGCTAGAGAGGCTTGGATCTGAATCGGCGCTGAATTTCTGGTGATGGAGCGATTTTGAGAGCATTAGGAAGTGAAGATTAGGTGTCGGTGGCGAATTTAGAAAGCTTTCGAAGGAAGGAGGAGGTGTTGCAAAGGCGGAGGAGCTGATTTTGAAGCTCCGGAAGAACAGAGGAGTTGAGGTTGGTATACTTTGGACATTCTCTGTGGTTGCTACTGCTAAACTTTGTCTATGTCCATTTCCGTTGCTGTGGAGCTCCCTGTTTTGCACGTAAGACTTCGCCGCTTCTTGTTGGTAGCGCCTAGATGAGAGAATCGTCCGGGTTCTAAGGCCAAGGGATGTTAACAGCGGAGTGCGAGTATGAAGCGGCCCGGCGATCGCACATTTGCTAGGGCGAGACCTGTCTTCGCTTTTAGAGTAGTAATCGACCGCGTCGGCCTAGTTGTGGTACATTTGGCGGTTGTGAACATCGGACTATCGGAACCGTTTCTTTCATAAGGTTGTACTTCGGGCGGGTGTGAATGTCGGTACTCGGTAGAGATAGCTGAATTGTGATGTGCTGTATTCACCACTGTGACTGTGTCACTAGAATTCTAACTGAAGTGACGATGAGTCACTGGCTTGTCTTCATTTTCTGTCAATTAAGGCAAATATTAAATTTTTTTCGTTGTTGTTGACCTTTTCAAGATCTTTACGTGTCCGTCCGTGTGTGAATCTCCGTTCGTCGTTCCTGTCAGAAATGTCTGGCGCAAGGATTAATTCTTAGGTTTGTGAAATCTTAGCAAGCTGTAGCATGCGTGTGGACTAGCTTCTGCCGGGAAGATTATTGTGCTCGAGAAATTGTTAAAGCTCGCAGAGGGATTCTGGAGACATCGTTGTCGTTGTGGTGATAAATGTTAGTGGTCTTTTCTCTTGCTGGGAGTGAATTCCTCATTCGCTCACAGCTGTCTTGTGACGCGTCACCAGTGTAGTACTCACTATGCAGCGGACGTATCACTAATGTAATTTGTAGCATGACGCGCCAGTAATTGAATGTTTCTGTGGTTCGAATCTCTGAATTCGCAATTTCGACGTGGAGACTTGATTAATATTTTCTCTTTCTGTTTATTTTTATTATTTACGAGAAACCGGATATCTGCTACTTAGAAAGTATAAAGCTCCTGCCTTCCAAGTCAGTCGCTTGAGATGTTCCGACAGTTCTCACATACTAACTTCTTTGGCTTACAACGTACTAGTCGTAACAATTTCGACAATGTATTCTGATGTGTCTTACTTGAGAGTTGTTGTATTAAACCGTGGTTGGAAAATTTGGGGGTGATTATTGCAGTGAAATATTCGTAGGAGAGTTAGAGTGTCATTGGAAACCTCCTGTTGACCATGCTTTCTTCATCGAAGGTGTCCTCCGGTGCACCCTAGTTTAGGAGGGTTAGAATAAAGCCAGCTCGTATCACAGGTTCAGTGCTCCGTAACTTGTACGTATTAGTGCATTGTGTTGAAGAAAGGGAACCGATTACGCTACTCTTTGTAATACAAGATCCAGATATATCTCAATCACTTTAAACGTTTCTCAGTGTCTTTCCGACGATCTCTCTATTGCCCCGCTTCTGAGTTCACAAGCATACACCTGTAATCCGTGGGCTACATGGCAATTCATGTAATCAGGAATAACATCCATTCCTTCTTCTATGGATGATTCAAGCTCGTACCTGTCCCGATTCTCTAAATGAAAATCGGGTCCAATGCGTTACCCTCGGGTGACGATAGATTTGCTGGGCTCTTTGTACTTCCAATACAAGTTTCGTAAGTAAGAGAAAGTGAGTGAGATTGATAGTGCGGGTTGTCGTAACTTTTTTCGATCCTTCCTTAGATTAATTAGTCTCAGAACCATGCTATAGTAGATATTAATCTTCAGTTATTTTACGCGAGGTTTCTTCAAGTTTCTCGAGCTCGAATATTTGATACTTTCCTTCATTCGACTTCATTTACCTTTTCTCACGCTTGTGTCTTCTTGATTTATCGTCTACATTGTTTGTTTCTACAGTCGATGAAATTGCTTAAATCGGTGTCAGTTACCAGTAATCTAATGCCAGGATGTGTTTCTTTGTATCAGCTTTGCAAATTGAAAATGGGAAAGGTTGCAGGGCTGTTGGCCCTTTGGGGATTATGGATGATCGTAGCTGGGCGGATTGGAGCCATATCAACTGCGCAGATTCGCTTAGATTCTATGTATATTGTTCATATGGACAATTCTCTCTGTGGATCGAAGAATTTCCTTGAGACACCGTTCTCAATGTACAGCAATATGTTGCGGTCTATGAAGCAGGAGGCAAATACCTTTTTAGAGAATGATGCATCAACTGCGCAGCCGGTACATGTTTATCTCTTCGCCTTCTGTGGATTTTCAGCCCTACTGACAGACGAAGAGGTAAAGGTCCTTAAAAATATGAATGGAGTGCTTGGGGTTCACCCTGATAGAGTGCGATACTTGCACACTACCCACACTCCTGAATTTCTGGGTTTGAGTGACACGAAGGGTCTTTGGCCAGAGTGTAATTTTGGCGATGATGTGATTGTTGGAGTTTTGGACACAGGAATATGGCCAGAGAGTGATAGCTTTAATGACAAAGGCTTTGGTCCAGTTCCTACTCGCTGGAAGGGAACATGTCAGACCAGTAAGGACTTCAATGCCTCTAGTTGCAACAAGAAGCTGATTGGCGCCAGATACTATTCCAAAGGATATGAGCAAGCCAAGGGGAAAATGAATGAAACGCTGGAGTCGAGGTCGCCCAGAGACACTGAAGGACATGGTACTCACACGTCGTCTACAGCAGCCGGCTCGGTGGTAGAGAACGCAGGTCTTAACGGATTGGCCGAAGGGACTGCCAGAGGTATGGCGCCAAAAGCGCGAGTTGCCATGTACAAGGTTTGCTGGGAAGCAGGGTGCTACGACTCCGATATTGCTGCTGCTTTCGATCAGGCTGTGGCGGATGGAGTGGACGTCATATCGCTCTCCGTTGGTGGTGGTGTGGTCGACTACTATGACGACTCAATTGCCATTGGTGCCTTTGGGGCGATGAAGAAGGGAATCTTTGTATCCGCCTCAGCTGGAAACTCTGGACCGCAGCCCATGACTGTCTCAAACATTGCGCCCTGGATGATCACAGTTGCAGCCAGCACTCTGGACAGAAAATTTCCTGCCAACATTGTACTTGGCAATGGTTCTACCCTCGCAGGAGTATCATTGTACCGTGGGAATGCTGAATCTGAGAAGATCCACGACTTGGTTTACGGTGGTGATGTAGCCTCCAAAAATGCTACCGATGGTGCCAAATGCCTAACTGGTTCATTGAACCCAGATCTTGTGAAGGGAAAGATTGTCGTATGTGTTCGAGGAGTAAACGGCCGCGTCGCTAAAGGTGCGGTGGTGATGGAAGCCGGAGGTTTTGGCATGGTGCTCACGAATGCTCCTGCGGATGGAGAAGGCCTTCTTGCTGACAGCCATATCTTGCCTGCTACTCTTGTGGGCGCCAAGGCCGGAGCCATCGTCCTAGCCTACATCAAGTCAACTAAAGAACCCGTTGCCAAATTCAAGTTCGGCGATACGCAACTGGGTGTGAAACCTGCACCTGCGGTAGCTTCATTCTCTTCGCGGGGGCCCAGCACTTTGACCCCGCAAGTTCTGAAGCCCGATATCACTGGACCTGGAGTGAACATTCTTGCAGCTTGGACTGGTAGTGTAGGTCCGACCGGCTTGGCTTTTGACAAGAGGAAGGTGGCGTTTAACATAATCTCGGGAACCTCCATGTCTTGTCCTCATCTTAGCGGATTGGGAGCTCTGTTGAAAGCAGCCCATCCCAAGTGGAGCCCTGCAGCGATCAAGTCTGCCATGATGACCACCGCCAGTGTTATCGACAACAGCAACGGTGTCTTGACGGACGAAGCAACGACTGGAGAGGCAGATCCCTTCAAATTCGGTTCCGGGCACGTGAGTCCAGAGCGAGCGTTAAGTCCAGGTTTGGTCTACGACATGGGCATCGAGGATTATGTGAAATTCTTATGTGCTTTGGGGTACTCGTCTGACCACATCAAAATTTTTACTGGTGATGCTGTCACTTGTCCTCTTGTAAAGCCCAGAATTGAGGATATGAACTATCCTTCATTTTCGGCGGTTTTCGACAAGCCTATTCCTTTGTTACCCATCACCTTCAAGAGGACGTTGACGAATGTCGGTCACGCTACCGGCACTTACAAGGCTACTGTTTATTCGCCGGACAACGTTTCCATTTCTGTGGATCCAAAGCAACTCACCTTCAGTGAGGAGAATGAGAAGCTCAGTTTTACACTGACGGTTTCACATACCAATATTCCCGTCAGTTTAGTTGATTCTTCGTTGGCTGATGCTTCTACGACAGTGTTTGGATTTCTTCAGTGGTCAGATGCAGAACATGTTGTTCAGAGCCCGATTGCTATTACTTTTAACACATAGATAGTTTGTCACCCAATTTGTTCACTTTTGCTTCTCTGCAGGAGCATGAGTTGGCTGTAATTTAATAACGTTTGTACAGAAAGACGGGGTTGAGTAGGGGGTGTCCCAGATGGACTACAGAGGAATAGCGTTCCACAGCTCTTCGAGGGGGCCTAGTACTTTTGAGGGTAGAAGAATTACGTTGTGTCCAATTTGGTAACTAACCTGCTAACCGAGAAGCAGGAATCGTGAGGTTTGGCACCCCTGTATGAAGCTCACTTTCTTTAATCAGTCGCGCTTCACCAATTTTGCCTGACCTCTTCAGTTATTCGATACATCTTTTTAATCATTCGAATAGGAAGTTGGTGTAGCAATGTGGATGGAGGAATTCTGTTGAGGTAAATGCTTATAAACTACTCCGTAATAAATGTTACCTGTGCACTTGAGTGTTGCCTTGGCCTGATGCTTCAGTGTGGATGTGCATGAGAAAATAAAAACTCACAATTGGGCTGCAGCTTTAGGGTTCGAGTTGTCTACTGGAGTACTTGCAACCACTGATTAATAGAACGGAATTCACTAATATATTCAGGTTTACTCCCGTCATAGTTCATACTAAGCGTAAACTTTCTTGTATTTCATCTCGCCATTCACAATTGTGCTCTGCTTCTTGTTGTCTAGGGTGCTGAAGTAGCAAAGCTCATGGTAGTGTAGAACCTCGCTGTCCAGAGGCAATGCAGGCAATGCGGTCGTCTCTCAAGTGCTGTTGGATTCGATTGTCCATAAATATCTTACAATTCATCGAAAAGTTGAACTGGACGGAAGTGGGAAATTCTTAGGATTGTGTACTGTCAAAGGATTACCACCGCTGATGAAAGTTCAGGGTTCTGCCTTTGTTTATGACGGTAGCTTCCATGGCATGATGAATTGGCATTCGGGACTCGTGTACCTCAAACCTTGAGCATCAAATGGTGCAGTTTATTCAATTTTTTTAATGTTGGATAAGCCATTCCTTCTCACGACCGCACCAACGAGGTAATTGAGACTTGGGCTTACACCAACGTGCACAGTTGCCTTACATTGGTGATGCCAGTTACAGTGGCTTGTCCTACACTTTGGCACCCCCCATGCGAATACTTTGACTGACATGAGAACTACAGTACAGGACAGTTCTCAAATGCAGGTAGGTCAAGTTGAAACGTGAGTGTATGAACTCCAGGATAAGCTGGCCCATTTTCTAAGACGAACTGTCCAAAAGACGATGTTGGACCCTCTCTGTTGCCCCACCTCCCGTTGTATCCCCACCACCTGTACTTCTCTGCAGCACAGCATTGCAAGTGTACGATCATCCGTTCAGAACCAATTTCCAAAGCGATAGACCAAACGGAAACTGTAGCTCGTAGCATTCAAATCCACTTGCAGTCTACAAAGTACGTAGAGTCGTTCCTCCGCAGTAAGTTTGCCGAGAATGGTTGTTAAATCCATAAGCAAGCCATAAGAATAACGGACAGTACAAACAATTGTATGCGCAGACCTATCTGTTCTCTTTCGATATTTTGCAAAACAAAATCAATGTAAGACGAAGGAATAGGAGCTCACTGGCAAGGGTTTGACCCTCAACTCTCACAGCGACATTATTCCACGTCGCCCATTCCACAGCATTAACACCATCATGGTCGTCTGCTAATGTAATTCCCAATTCAGGTATCTGGAGGTACACGGTTCTGCCTGAAATCGAAACATGACAAGAAACAATGCACATCAGCACAATTGTTTGCTGTTTTGGATTGAAGTTGTTAGTACCAAACTTTCAATCGTGTGACACATCATTCACACTAAGGTAAGAGGTCCTTAAATCGACCAGGTTCTAAATGCGTCCTCTATCTAGGGGTGGGTGACATCTATTACAGTTGTAGGCTTAATTGGACCTCCTACCTTAAAGCCCTAGGACCCCTGTTGGATCCCATGTTGAAACAACATTCTGGATGCAAATGTTGTTTCAACGCTGGATCACGAACATTTCCTTACAAATGCCAAGATGAGTGCAACATTGCAAACTAGCAAATCAAACAATGTGAATCCCAAGTTTAGGGCACCTGGCATGTTGTAAGTGCCGTGCGATCCCCTGGCGACGTAGAATATAGGATGTGAAGTATCCACGACGAACGTGATATTGGAAGGAGTGAGGCACTCCCCGCCCGAGTGCTGGCTGGTGAAAGCTTGGAGCAACCGAGGATTCGGCGAATTTCTGAAGCTGATGCGCAAGGTGACATGCTCCCAGTCGCCGACGTGATTCCCAAACACTTGGTTACCGACGGGCTTGCCTTGGTTGTAGGGGTAGAAGGCGTAGTAGACAAAATCGAAGAGCACACCGGCCTCTTTGCGGACGATGGAGGTGTAGACAGGGACGGTGCTGTGCTTCGATGGTTTTCGTCCGAACATGAAGCGCGGGTCGATCTCGGTTTCGTTCAGAAACTTCTTTGTTGTCAGAAATGTCGTTAATGGCGTCGCGGACATGTAAACCAAATTCGAGGAGCGCAACCGGTGCGGTTGGTTTGGTATGTCCGATCCATCCGCATAAATCTAGAACGTTAATTTTCGCCGATTAGGCATACTGACAGCGATGGCATTTTTTTGGCAGGTTTAAGGGAAACGGAACGACGCCCGATTTCTGGTTCAGTTATAATGTGAACGTTTTTTGCAAGTTTCTATCTTTCGTAAGTACTTTCAGCATAAGAGAATCTCTGAAGGAAGGAGACTCTAAACGAATAAAACGCAATTAAAACACAATTAAAAGAGGGAATAAAATGAAAGATTCCCGGTTTCTACGATTAGGCAAACGTGAGACGCCGTGGCTACAGCAGGGTCACCAGAAAACGAAATAAAGCGCCCCTTTCCCGTTCTTCGATCTCTAGTTCTGTAATAATTTGAATATTCTCTTACAATTTTCAATCTCTGTATGTGTACCTCCACGACAGATCAAGAATAGAGTCTTTGACAAAAGAATCGAACAAAACGCAGCCTAAAGACAATAAGAGTGCAATTAAAAAACCGGAATACAACGAACAATCGACTCCATTTTTCGGTAACCCTGGGCTATGGCGGTGAATCGAAATTGGAGCAAGGTTGACTGGAGTTTCTGCTTACAAGTTTCATGTAAGGTAAAAAGTCATCGACGCTGGAAGGGAAGAAGACTTCTCCAGAATCGAACTTGAGCAATGGAGCGTAAGATTTTGCGAGGCATTTTAGGCGACCGACAGAAGCTCCCATTCCCGGACATCTCGCGATGGCTGTTTCGTCAGGGCCTGTGCACTCAACAGCAATTAGTAAACTCATTTCCGGTAAAACGAAAGATACTTCAGAGAAATTCAAACTAATGATGTCGTCTCTGCAGCTGATTTCTATTGACTTTCCGGTGCCAGCTTGATAGCGGAGTCAGTGAGACGTTGCTCACCAAGAGCAGCGCTTCTGGAGACAATGGCCAGTAAGGCCGATGTAAACAGCAGGAAAAAACCGAAAAAGTTGCCATGCGTCGTCCTCGTTGCTGCTCCCATTTCAATCCTAAGACTTCCAGCTAGGGCGCCTTCAGGAGTTCATAAGCGGCAGCATCGATACACTGCAGCATTTATAGAAGTCACCGCTTCCACGTACGTCTCATTGCAGAGCTGGCACGTGCAGCTCGAAAGTTGCAACATAAATACGCACAGTAGTCACACAGCAATGAACAACAGGAGTCAAAGACCTTTCTCGAAATGGAGCAATGCATCGATTTGCTTCCGTCGATGAGAAGGTCTAATCATTAAGTTCACTTTGCAAGAACACTTACGCGTGAATAGCAAGTCTGGTGCTATTGCAAAGTTCCAAAGATTATCATATTTCTATAAGTCGCACAGCGATTTGAACAGTAGGAATCAATGAACCTTAACGAAAAATGTAAGAACGCTTCGAATTACTACAATCAATGAGAAAGTCTAAACAAGAAATTCAAAATTTTCAAGAAGGACTTTACCCGTGTTCCGGACATGGCTATGGCAGCGACTCGTGCGAGTCATCTCTCCTAAAACGTTTCTCATGCGGTGAGTGTGGGATAAAGCCGAGTGACGCGCATGCAATCAAATGCTACCACGACATCTGTGCAATTATTGGATGTAGATGAAGCCTGCACTGGATGACCTACATTCGAGTATGAACCAGGTTTGATTCGGAAGACGAACCAGCGGTGCTTTCTTGATTCTTGATGACGGATGCTTCCCGCCTAGCACAGGGTATTAACTATTAACTCAGTACTGTAGCCTTCCTCACTCTCTTACATGCGCGCGAGTCACGCCAAGGTATTTGTGAGTTTAGCTAGCGGTAGTTGCAACTACAGTGTACTCTGCATCCGGCATGGTGCAGAGGTGAGTGTCAAGTATATTAAGGATAATAAGGTAAAACATCCCATTGCGGTCAGATGAGCCATAGTGGACACCTAATGAACCATGACAGTTTTTCAAGCCATAATCAATGTCTAACCTAACCCCCATGGAGTGATTAGTGACCTCATTAGGAGCATCCAACTTTTTAGTGTAAATCATGGTAGAATGTGGCTTTTTCAGGGCCTTCCACATTAAAAATTATTGTGACTGCTTTAGGTGATTAAGATGAACATATTAGATATAGTTTTTGTTGGTTATTAGGTAGCCTACTAACTCTTTTGGATAGATCAGTTCAAAAATTCATAACAAATTCATACATTGTCTGAAAAATAGAGTTTCAATTGCTCTCACTATTTCTTACACTTGCCTTTACGTGGGAAAAAAATTGAAAAATTTCAGCAGTGACATGAGGGCAGACTCCAAATCCTGACCACAATGGGCTGCTTTACCTTATATGAGATCTGTTGCAAGGATATACAGGTACTGTGCGTAGAGCCTTCGAGTATCGTGTCAGTCCACTGTAGTCTGTGAATGCTGTTCCTTTGATAGCAACGATTACATTACAACTCAACTGAACTGTACGAAAATATTGTAGTAATGAATGTGATGGACGCCGAGCAGGCGAGCACGACGGATGCCAATGCGTTCTTGAAGTGAAATTTTGTTTACACTGTGAATGAAATCATCTCCGAAATCACCTGGCTACGCAGCCTAGAATTGCAATTAATTTTCTATCTTTGCGTGTGCTGTACCGACCTTGATGCTCAAAACTCGAAAGCCGAATGGACGTCAATATTCGGTAATCAACAAGTGGTTTCCACGCTGACTCTCGTGATGTTTCAGACCCTGACGTTACGTATTACGTAATCGGTTTTGAGGGATCGGTTATCAATCGGAAACTGGGTATCAATCGGAGACTGGGTCTGTTGAGTACGCAAGCCCGGTAGGGCAAGCCAACCTAGTTCATGATTGATGACTAGTCTACCAAACCCAGTACCGGGCATAACCGGTTTTGCTTTGTTCTTGATGAAGCTTTCGGCCCCTCGGCCACCTATTGTCCTGCTGACTAGGGTTTCGATGTGAGTTAAAGCATGTATTAGAATTAGAATTTGTATTTTGAGCCCTACTGACATTGAGAGTTTGGATTGTGAGTATAATTTGAAGTTGTGGGTAGGATGACATCATACACCATTTTATTTGGTGAGCACCTATCTATCTTCTTTGTTGTTTTTTTCTCTTTTTTCTTAATGGTGGTATTGCTTTAGTAATAAAACTGAAATTAGCTAATACCTTAAAATACAAGTTGCAGATGACCTAATTCACATTTGAAACAAGAAATTGAATTGGGGCTAGGTTTTGATTCCAACTATCGATATTATATTCAGTCTCAAAAACGAGAAATTGAAGCATCAACAATTGGAGCTAGGTTTAGAAATCAAAGCATTTACAATTAGGGTTAGGTTTTGATTCCAATTGTCAAGATTGTTTTCAACCTCAAAATCAAATTCAAATGTTTTGGTACCATGCCATTTTCTTCTAATGGAAATAGAAAGTAGTTTGCCAATCCGAATTAGTATGCAAATGCTAATCAATTCCATAAACCTAAAAGGAATGGAATTCAATTTCCTACAAATCAACAAGAGAATCAATTTCCTTTTAGTCATCCATATGAAAATCAATTTGGTTTCACTTTCCAATAATGCCATCTATCATTGTCCCTATATTCATTCTTTTGAACTATCAAAATTTTGGCAATTTTAGGTAGTGTGCATTGAGCAGAATTGTAGGTGGTTCATTGCAATTCAAAAGCAAATTTGTAAATATTTCAGACTATCTTTCATTGAAATAGATAGTGCAATGTAATTTTTCCTTTGAATGTTAATGTATATTTTTAAGCAAGGATTCTAGTCTTTCATTGAAATAGATAGTACAATGTAATTTTTCCTTTGAATGTTAATGTATATTTTTAAGCAAGGATTCTAGTCTTTCATTGAAATAGATAGTACAATGTAATTTTTCCTTTGAATGTTAATGTATATTTTTAAGCAAGGATTCCACCAACATCCTGCTAAAATGTTGAATGATGTTGTTCGATTGTCATATCGTCATGTAGTTTGGTTGTTGGCATATTCGATTTTGTTCATATTCAATATCTAGATGCTATATCCAATTTTTTACATTTCTTATTAAAGAAGGTCTGATTTGGCATTGAGTGCCAAAATTGAATTGCCACATTAAATTTTTAGGCATCCACCTCACTTTAAACCATTCACAAAATGACACATGTCATTTTGCCCCCCCAAAATGTCATTTTTTTCCCAAAAAAATGACTTTATTTCTGCAATATCTAACCTTCATGCAAAAAATGACTTCATTTACTTAGCCCTAAAAGAACATTTCATGTTTGGGCTTGGTCAAACTCCATTAGATTTCTACATTAAAATACATATTTTCAAAATTTTGATATTTTTTACATGTAGTAATATATGACTAAAATTCAATCTCATTTTATCATAATTAAAAACATCAAATTGTATTTTTGTATGATTTAAAAAAAATTCTTTGTAAAAATTATAATAATTACAAAAATACTTAATATATTATGAAATTTTAAAGAAAAATTGAAATAATAGTGAAAAACATCATAGTGTAATTGGTGTATACTTTGAGCTCATATCGATAAAAAAAAAAAGTTCCAAAGTAGCATATTTTGAACTTTCAAGAGGCTATCTTCAAAGTGTTAATAGAAAAAGTTCCAAAGCAACATATTTTGAGCTTTCAAGAGTTTATCTTCAAAGTGTTACAGAAAATAAAAATCTAACAATTTAGGAAAAAATTCAAATGGAATAAAAAATAGATTATTGGAGCTACCTTTTTTTAGCTAAGCTTAAAAACATTTAAAATCAAGAACAATGACTTTGAAAAGTTCAAGTTTGACTTTCAAAATGCTTGTCGGGCTTGCAATGTCCTTTAAGGGTTAAGTTGTAACACTGTGTTTGCAATCTTGAATTCATGCACCTTCTCTCAAATACACAAAAATCAGCATGTTGTGTCCATAGTTGGGCTTTAATTTCAGGTAGTTAAAGGTGGCAAGGTGAAGAAGCACATAATTAGTTGAGTAGACACTCTGCTAACATGATGGCTTGACGTGAGTGCAATAAATAGAGTGTCTTCCCTGCAAGCCCACATCCGGCAGATCCTAAGGGTGCTAATTTGCATATTTGATGCATATATTGTTGCGGCCGTATGAAGATCAATTCATATCCTTACAGATTGAGCATCATTTCACAATTATATCTCGATCAAGCTCACATTCACGACATTATATCTTGAAGCTCAAAATACTACTGCAGCCAGGAGAAACCCGGAGCTGAGGTTCCACATAATTATACTTCAATTCTAGCTGGGAAAATGCCAATCTCCTGATTTTTCACCATGTTAACGAACTTGACATACAAATGGCCAACGAATGAACCCAGACTGACCAGTTCAGATACCACCATCTTGAGTTAGAAGACGTCATTCCACTGACCAGATCGAAAGTCTCTCTTCTTCACGTTGTTTTGAGAGCTTCTCTGTCAGCAGGCAGGGTACTACAAACTGTGAGCAATTACGCTAACATTCGTTGAGGAATTTCAGAAACTGGCCAGTACTAGCGAAGTCCCTGTTTGCGAGCCTTCCGTTGAGAGGAGATTCAGAGTCATGCAAGAGATGGCGGCGAGTGAGGTCGTGGCCAATTGTAACCTTGATGTCACCATCTTCTTGGTGGAGAAATTGAGCATGGTAAAGCAGGAAGCAGGTAACACCAGCAACAAGAGACGTCGAACTAATGCGCAAGAGTCTGAAAGTGCACAGGGAGCAACGCTGGGCCAAGTGAAGGTGAAAGCCAGCAGATTGCGACAGTGCAGCACATACTTCGATACGTGCATGAGCGAGAGGTGGGCTCAATCCAAGGTGACTAAAGACATGGAATTCCACCTTGAGGTTCACACAGAAGTGAGGTACTACGAGGATTGCTTCTCTCGCATGAACTACCTGTACAAGCCAATTGGAAGTGTGGCATGTTGCCTTGAGCTTCTGAAAGTTGCATCCCAGATCGGTTTTCAGGCTCTCGTGGACATTTGTGTGAAATGCCTGGAAGGAACAACCTGGTCTGACGCGGATGAAAAGCTGGTCCGCGAGTATTTTACTCCTGGGAAGGCGCATTTGGTTCCGTTTGACTCCCTGACTGACTTGCTGAGTGCACGCTTCCATCACTTGGCCTTGGCCCAAGAGGAACAGCAAGAAATGCTTTCTTTGAATGCAAAGAATCTGCTCAACGGCTACTTTCGGAGTGCCTTGCCAGAGGAGTCACTGTCAGGAGAGGCAGCTCCTGCAAATGAAAACTGCAGCCGCAGAAGATTTGCACTGGCATTCCAAGTTGTGATGTCTGGTGTAGAGTCTGGGGTTGTGTGTGACGAAGTTCTGGAGCACATCCAAGCTCTTCTAACGAAAGCATTGGCTAATCTCTTGATTCGTGTCCGAAGAGAACTGAATGATTTGCCTGCAAGGGCCTCCGCTGTGGAAGGCGTGTTGTCAGATATGTGTTGGCTTTTCGAAGTTGCACGAGAGGCTAATGCGGCTCAAGCACTAGTCGTGGAACTGCTTGGCAAGGACGTAAGCATCGTCCGAAGACTTTATTCCGCAACTTTTAAGGGGGACCCTCGTCCCCTCAAGGTTAGGCATTTGAAGCAGTGGGCGAAAACCATCTACGCACTCTTTCAGGACGTTCTGGAGGGGAAACTGTTTCTAAATTCGTTGCAGCGTGCTACTCTGTTCGACCACTGGGGCTGGCTTGTGGATAACATGTTCTTGAGTGTTGATGGCGAGCTTCTGTTAGCAATCCATGTCAAGTTCGTCACGACTCTACCGCAAATGGAACAGGAGAAATTTTGGATGAAACTATGTATAACACCTGAGTCAGGCATCTTGTGGGAGGCTCACAGAATGTGGATCTCACGCATGGTCACCGGAAAGGCGCACGTGCTGCAACAGCAACCCGTTGCTCAATCGAATGAGGATTACGGTTTGGTTTAGCATCTTGAGGGAGTGAAATTCTCTTTGTGTAAAGGAAAGTGCAGATAATTCTGAGGCTGATTTCCCTTGAAAAACTGAAAGATCAGCAGAATATCCTTCAGTTGTATATGTCTGGAGTAGCCCGCCCATTGACCATGGCAATTTTCCTTCTGTAGTCCTTCTGCTCTTCAACTTAAATAGTGTTTGAATGTTTATATGTATTGGTAGCCTTGTGTAAATACTTTGAGCTTTGCCGTGATGTATGAGGTTTATGAAAAGAGCATCACTGGCAGGCTGCTGGCTTGAATTCAAGGATTCTGCCTTGCATTGTTCAGAATAAGCTCCTCAAACGGAGGAATTGGAGTCCCTTCTCACCTAATTTCTGATTCAAGTTTTGATAGTTTGTGTCCGGCTTGAGTCATGGGCAATTTCGCACCTCAAACAATAGAAATGGAGTAATTAGAAATTAGCAAGGTTGTGTAAATTGAATTCCGTGCTTAATCAGTGAGGGACTAATTCTTGACTGTCATTACAATTGAGGAGTTGGTGTAGGCATGAAGAGCGATCATGCCTGTACACTTGAGTCTCCAATTTCACTCTAAAACATTGTGGACGCCTATGAAATGGCTTCTTATAGTTATGCATTCAAAACATAGCATTCATTATTCACTAAAATAATAAATTTTGACCTATAATGGGTGAATAGTGGCCACAATCAAAGCTTTGCTAACAATAATGGAGTGAGTGACTCCAATAGGAACTTCTACCTTTTGGGAGTAAACCATCACAAAAGTTGACTACTTTAATGTCATTAATGGTGATTGTTGAAGAAATATTGCACAATCATTTCTAGGTGAGTAACATGACCGTTTTATATTGTTTTGGGGGGATCTAGTGACTCCTTTGGGCTATTTGAACAACATACTTCATGTCATTTCACTGGCTATTACCTTCTATCACATTTATTTGTTTGTGAAATTTTTTCCCAAAGAAACAAACCATCCGATGGGGGCAAGGCAGACAGACCTCTGCAATTGAATACCCTTGTCTTGCACTGGACTCTCTTGTCCACTTTTGTTGCCTCATTCAGGTTTTAGTCGCTCAGTGAAGATTGAATGTCTCAATAGCACGGTTCCCTATCACATACCAATGAATCTTTGACGGAAGTTTTCTCATCCTACACACACCACCGCAACTAGCAGTCATTTAGTTACGTGGAGTGCAAAGCTGCCACCACAATTGGAACGCTATATTCAAAATTTTGGGAGTTTAGGACTCTCCCAAAATAATATTGTCGATTTTGATACCAATACAAATGGATGTTTTGTATATAATTTAGGTTGACAAATATTAGACATACTAATTTTTTAATGTAATTTCCATTAAAATGAGAGTGTAGTGACATACAAAGTCTCTAGTTTGAACATTAGGTCAAATTTCAAGCACCAATGCTAACATTAATATACATAAAATCTTTACTTTTTGAACACCATGTCATGAGCTTTGAAGTTGGTTGTAAAGGATGGTTCATGTCATTCAAATGGTCCGAGTTCTATTCCCATTGAATATGAATAAGCGGTTGAGGGAGAGGCATGACTTGGTGCTGCCTAATGACCTATGCATGTAGCTAGGAAAGTTGTAACAATCAATCGGCCCCCTACCCGAATTGTGACAATTACTTAACACAATTATCAGACACATAGTCATTAGAACCACTACCCATTTTTTCCAGTTGCTTCAAATTATCAATAATATTCGTCATAGATATTATAACATAAGTGCTTCAACAAAAATAAATTAAAACATAGAAAAATAATAAAACTCAAATGTACTTAGAAGCAATTTATTATAATTGAAATTGAATACTTTTGTTTTGTAAAAACAAAAGCTACATTTCAAAGCATATAAACAATACCAAACTATAAATCCAAACCAACATAATTAAAGTATATGCCATCTACTACAATATATAAATTCCATCCATTACACAGAATATGTGGATGGGAAAACAAAATAAAGCATACCACATATACCCTTATGTACATATGGCTTCTCAATTATAGGAACTCAAGCTCTCGTTAATGACTTCAATTTGTATAGCAGGGATCTTAATCATGCACTCCTAAGTGTCTTTCTTGATCCTCGACTTCCACGCTGTCATAAGAGCATCAGTGTGTTGCCAAACAGGAGGTTCAGTTTCATCTACCTTCCAACGCAGACCTCTTTCGCTGTCCCATCCGGTGTAGAAATCTATAACATCTTGATTCCTTGATGTTGGACGGAAGTATTGAATACGGACACAATTCGGATTTTCTGGGCTGCAATTCGGATCAGACAATGCCCTTGCAATCCACACCGGATGAGTGTCACCATCTGCGGGGCGAACCGCAACAAAATAGCCTTCAAACAAATCTCGAGCTACCCGAAAGGATGGATTTGGACGACCACTCAACGGCCCAACGTACGGGTCATCTTCCCCAAACTCTTCACGCTCTTCACCATCCTCGTTCAATTCATCCGCTCGATCTACTACTACTCGTGAAGTTGGCCAAAAACCATCTCTCAAAACACCAAAGGTAGGTAATGGTTCCATCAACGTTGTCTTGACGCCACGCCAGTACCTCACTATGTGCTCGTAACGTCTTAGGTAATCCCTAGTGACATCTGCATTGCATAAATTGTCCCAATATTTCACGAACCCCGACACACCTTTGACGATGTCATCTAAGCCTTTCATAGGCTTCAACGGAACAGGCAGCGGTTCACCCCGTGGCCACAAACTTCGCCCTTCAACATCTTCTTTCCATAATTTGATGCCTCTTCCGTCTTCTCCTAACCACTCTACATCAGTGCAAAGAAGTTTGTACTTCATGACAGGGCACCCCGTTGAGTCCAGGTAGAACTTCAACTGATGTGGTTTTGTGTGTCCAATGAGGATGTCATCACCATCAACAAGCGACCCTGCTATAAAACCCTTGAAATCGGGCACTTCTTCAATAAGATGAGGGATAACGGGGATGGAATCCACATCCATGAACGACTTCATTAATGCTGGTACTGTTGAAAAGTTGTCTTTCTTCAAATCCATGCTCCATCTTCCAAACAACGCATCTATGTCGTCATGTGTGTGACCCACAATCATGAAGTTCACGTACACTTCCCGGAAGATTTTGTTTGCGACAAGTAAAGACCAAAAACAGAAAACATATCTATTCTTGTTGTCTCCAGTGGCATTGTCCATCTGCACGTTCAAAATGGGCGGTAGCCACATGGCTGGAGCTAAAGTATTTGGCAACGGCGGTAGTGACACGTTGCACATGTCTGCACCCTCTAGCACAACCTTAAACAAATTAGTGGACTTTGAATTTTTAAACAACTCTCTAGAAGAAGACTTCGGAACTAACTCTAAATCTCGCAACAACTTTGCCATTGATCCAACGGTATAGTTGGAGTTATGGGAGAAGACATCCAAGCCATAATGCGCGTAGCGTACATCTGCATGACCATGTGCAAGCATGCCCGTCACAGAAACTGGTAGCTTCATGAGGCCATCGAGTTCTTTACTCTTATGAGAGAACACAGGACAAGCGGTTTTCGAGTGATCCATTTTGTCGTGTATGATTGTAAGACATTCATGCGGAGACTTGAATGACAACTCTCGATTGATGTAATATACATCCCTATGGGCACGAGCAATGGTAAGATGCCTATCCAATCTTCTTGCCCATTTCAAAGCAGTTTGAGATCCACTGATAGCACCTTTAACAAGCTCATTTAGCTTGTCACAAGTAGCACACCGAGCAAAATTATCCCCTGGCTTCTTCACATCAAATTCTGAGAACTTTGTGGACCTTATTTTACTCAAGTTCGAAGTGGAGATCTCCTTCAATCTGAAGGCCGCATTGGAATCATTGAGTTTCTTCAATTGGTCTTTCCATTGAAATGAGGCCGGAAGAATCTTTGACACGACCTTCTCACCTGCCTTCAGACTCCGGGTGCGATGCGGCATATGATCGGCTTCCCTGTCAAGGATGCACTTTAAAGAAGTTATTGCTTGTAGGGTATGTTCTCTAGGCTTCAACAATCCTGTATTACTGTGATCCCTTGCTTCTCGATCGAGCTTCATGTATTTTGAGTAGCGATAGAATGTAGACTCAGCAACTCTCGCAATAAGCATCCATGCGCGCAAACACACATTTATGCCTTCAATTGTAACCATCTTCCTTCGATGTGCATCTTCATGAATTTGTCTGTGCACATCAGTCTTCATGAAGGCACGGTGTTTAAATGTTGAATTTCTGTACATTCTTTCTCGAAATGCCCGAATTCTCTCCCTCGGGAACGGTTGGACACAATTCTTATTGCAGCAGACCTTGCTAGACACCATGTTGATTGACTCTTGTGTAAGGAGGTCTTTTGCTCTGACAGCAGTTTGACGAGGCGGATTTCGGTTGGCACTTGCATAGGGCCTAGCAGATTTGGATGATGGTGGATTCATTAAACTTGCTTGCAGACGGTTGAATTTGTCTCTCTGTTCATGATCGCGTAAACTAGCACCACGACAGTGCACAAGCTCAATAGGCCAAGCTACTAATGAGAAGACATTCTCTTCAGAAATGTCCACTTCAGAATGTGATTTTGAAATGTGCACTGACACATGAGTGTCTCCAAGAGGTCCAGTGACACCAAGTACAAGATCTGAATTCACACTATGACAAGTACCTTCTCCAACAAGAACGCCCTCTCCATTATACAAAGTAACAAACCTTGTATTCCATTTTTGTCGAGGAAGCCCTTCACACTCAGGAATGCCAGCACTCATTTCTTGAAGTACCTGGAGTTCATCGTCTGATGAGTCCATGAGGTCAAGTGGGACATCAACGGAGCCCATATTATCTGTAACCATAAACCACAATCCAAATAGAAAATTAATAGATGAAAAAAGACCTGTCAAATTTTATTTAATGTAATTTTTTAATTTATATAAATGCAGTTTAGGACGGACCTCCCTAAACTGCACAACTAGACAGACAAAATTCTAGATCAATGAAGACCAATCTGATCGAAATAAATGATCATTGTACGGCTAACAATCCTTATCTACTTCACAGTAGTGTGAAATTTTCTGAACACAGATGCCGCAGACCTCATTCATTTTCTTAATCTGTCAATATCAATGGCGTGGCGGTTTTAGGTTAATAGCATGACCACTTTGTCAGATTTTAGAAACTAAATAAGACATCCCCTCATATTTTATCTCTTAAGTACAGAAATTGTGGCATTTCAATTTAGGGCGAACCTACCTAAACTGCATGAACATAGTGTGAAATATTCTAGACTCGACATGCTGAAACCCTATAAATTGAACAAGGAAGAAGTGTATTTTAGGGCGGACCTCCCTAAACTGCATGACCGGTAGAAACTGCGTGAAGGTTGTCGAAGTCCTTTCTAAATTGAACAAGAACCTACTTTGTTCACTGTTGTGCAATAAAAAACTATTGCAATGCAATTTAGGGCAGACCGTCCTAAAGTGTATGTCCGGACTCTCCGTGTATTGAAGATATAGCAATACCTACCTAGTTAATGCTTCTAAAACATTTAGGTTTGTCAGTATGTAATTTAGGACGGACCGCCCTAAACTGCAATGACAGTATATATAGCGTAAATATAAATTGTCTTCATTTCAGTGGGTAAATGATGCATTGCAATTTAGGGCGGACCAACCTAAACTGCTCGCCCCACTAGTAAAATTTTTACTATATAGAATATAAATTAAGGCGTTGATGCATTTCATTTTAGGGCGGACCGACCTAAAGTGCATATCCAAACTGTTGATTTTGTGATTATTTATTAGGAACCCCAACTTATTTAAGTCTTTAGAAAATATTTAGGTCTGTCAATCTGCAATTTAGGGCGGACCGCCCTAAACTGCATGAATAGGGTCAAGGAAATTGGATTCAGTGCTACTGTATTTTGTTGTTATATTCATAAAATTATTTCCCATCGCAGTGCAGTTTAGGTCGGACCGACCTAAACTGCACTTCTTACAAAAACGTAATATGCTCGACATGAAATACAAGTCATGACATGGTCTACTTGCGTTTTAGGACGGACCGTCCTAAATTGCATGTCTTCAAAAACATGTAGCCCACTGAAGTTTCTAAATATAGACTCGGATTTTACGGCTACAAACCAGGGTACCTATTCATACCGCAGAAATTGAATTCAGTATGATGACTTAAAATTGAACTTGTACTTGAAAATGTATGAGTACATTGCAAATTCCTCAATACGAAATTAAAATGTTCAAGAAGAAGAGGAGAACTCTGTTGAACTTGAAATCTGTTGCGTTCTATGACTATGCACAAAGTACTAGAGTGCTACAAATGTCTGGATAAAGAAAATGCTTTCATCTGTTGGTTGTACGCAAAGCGCACCTTGAACTGCAGAACGCCTCGTCCAACTGTGTTCAAACCACAACAGAAGAAAATGACAACAATGAATAACAGAGAGCTTGAACAGGTTCACGATCACATAAGAAAAGCCAAATGAGAATGAGAACGACACTAACAATCTCAACGCGCATACACAAAGCACCCGGCCACCCGCGCCGGGGGGAGCAAAGTTTTGGCGCCGGAAGGGGGCCGTGCCAAAACAAAATGAATTCAAATTTCAAATTTTTTTTCGGGAGATTCGTTTTCCACTTTGTAGCACTTTTTCAGGTCACACGATCTTTGGAAGAAGTTTGTGCAATCTTTCATTAGAAAAATAGTCGTCCACTTGACAGTGCTTACTTTAGATTCAAGCCTATTTCAGGTGTTTGCGGATTTACAAAGTCAACTACTGGAATTTTTTTTCGCAAATCACAGTGTTGACAAAGCAAATTTTGCGCGCGATTTTTTGTCTAACATTAAAGATTTCCAGAAGTAGGTGAGACATTCTCTCCTTCCTTTTCCTTGCCACGCAACAATGCATGTGCAAAGAATGTATTGAAATTTTGTAACTTTGTTGACTTTGCATTTTAAAAATAAAATCTCTTTGTTTATGAATGTTGGTGTACAAAATGTAAACAACGCTTTAGGGTTTAGGGTTTAGGGTTTAGGGTATAGGGTCCAGTGTTAAAAATGTGGATTAAATGTTCAACATTCGAAAAAAGCGTACATACATAAACATTGAAAAAACTGGAAAAAAAAAGTTTTAACACTTTGGCATAAACCAAAGCCTTACAAATGAACTTTAAAAAAATTAATTGATACTTTTTCAAATGGGTTTGAGTAGTTAAAAAAATGTAAAAGTCTATGAATTACTCTTTTTGTTTAAAATAATAGAACATTATGAAAGACATACAATAAATCAATTAGTATCCTTGGCAAAGCCAAAAATTACTGTAACTAAAGTTATGTATTGGATTCCAAGCAAATTTTCAATGCTTGCCCATTTAATAAATCATGTACACGTTTCATGGCCACTAGACTGAAGATGTCCAAAATTTAAAATGTCATGAAATTTTTAACGTGAATACTCAAAATTTTCATTAAGGAAGTTCAAATTAGTTGTGGGCATTATATTCAAATTAGTGCTAAGCATTATATTGAAAACAAAGTACACATACAATAAAAAAAATAATTTTTTGTTTTTTTACAATGTACTACGTGAATTTTTACATTCCACATGAGAATGTAGAAAGATAAGCACATAAAATGAAAGATGCATTTGGTACTCATGTTAAAAATTATGTAATTGTATATTTTTTTGCATGTTCAATGGAATCATGAACACCCTTTGCAGAGGACTTTCCTATTGCACTAAATAATAATTATGGTGTATGAAGATCCTATATGACGGACTTTTCAACTTTTTTAAACATAAACACATGACTAAACAATCATTTTTAACTGAAAATTTGGGTGATTGACACATACAATGAACTTTGGAAGTGGCAAAAGGTGAGGTCATCTCTTGAAGTGAAGAACATTAATTATTGAAATGATTAATTTGGGAAACCCATCATGGTGGAGTCCACCTTGCATTCACATCACACTCTCAATTATAAATTATAAGTTTACATTATGGTAATTCACACTCGCAAGTGCTATTCAATCATGAAGGCACTAGCACTATAATTATTTGAAATGTGCCACCAATCATGCAAGTTATTTTCTTAGTTATCTATAGAAAGTAGCCAAAATTTGAAAGGCATCTGTAGTACATTAAAATTTTAAGGTTTTATTTACTTCTTCAAAAATGAGTTGGATGTCTGAACGCTCAATCCATGGAATTTGAGAATTCAAAACGTTTACAACTTGCACCATATTTATGTGCTTGCGTGCAAAACCTTTTTTTGTAGCTTTCCAGACTCACATAATATACACTTGTAATAACGCTTAGAGCTAGTGTTGGCATCGTGGATCGGTGGACCGATGTAATAAATTCTTCTCAACAATTTTTTAATCAATAAAATGAATTGGAATGCTCCTAATTTTAAATTTGGGTTCAAGATTTGTAACAAGATTCTTTGAATTCAACCCAATAAATATAAATTTGTAGATTGTAATATATTTTTCTTTCATACCTTTTAATTATTCGAAATGGAACTACAATTTCATATGGATAAAAATTCGAAGTCTCTCAATATCATTTATTGCAATTAATTTGTTTTGGCATGTCTCCAAGTGCCTAGAAGGAACATTAGTTTCGTTTTATTATGAAATCTAAATTGCTCATTTAGTATGCAACTCGTACATGTATTTGGGTTTTATTATTTTCATATATGTCATGGCTTTTCAACTTCATTATTTGTAAACTACAGCACATGAGTTATTCAATTAGAAGTTCTTTTGCATGTAAAAATGCATAAAAGGACCTTTAATATTGTTTTATCATGAAATCTAGATGTTCATCTAGTATGCAACTTGTACATGTATTTCGTTCATTTATTATTTTCATATATGTCATGGCTTTTGGGCTTCAATATTTGTAAACTACATCACATGACTTATTCAATTAGAATTCTTTTGCGTATTAAAATGAATGAAATGACCATCAATAATGTTTTATCATGAAATCTAAATGTTCAATTAGTATGCAACTTGTACATGTCTTTTGCGTTTGATTATTTTCATATACATCATGGTTTCTGGACTTTAGTATTTCTATACTACAGCACATGAGTTATTGAATTACATATTATTTTTGCTTGCAAAAATGTATAAAAGAAGCACTAGTAGTGCTTTTTAATATAAAATCTTAAAGTTCATCTAATTCATAACTTGTACTAATATATATTTTATTTACCATTTAATGAATTCATCCCATAAGGCCATGATTTGAATAGAATGGACCATTCAAGGGGAGGGCCCATTCTATTCCCATTTTTTTTTTATTCATGCAAAGTTCAATTTCTAAGTGGGCAAGATTGAAAATGAACGTATGATGTTGCTTGTACCACTATTTACAACTTGCTTGATCAAAATTTGAGCAATCACTTACAAAATTCCATGACCTTTTTAATTTTGAACCGTTAAGGTACAACGGCCGTATCCTTGGCAATCCTTCCTTTTCACATGTAAATTAACTCCTAAATGGGCTAGCATTGAGAATTAATGTGGAATCCAATGTGTAGCATGAATTTCAAGTTGCTTTAAATTTATTTGAGCATTCTTTTTTAATTATTGCAAGACATTTGAAGGATTTGGACCATTCAAGGGGAGGGCCCATTCTATTCCCATTTTTTTTTATTCATGCAAAGTTCAACTTCTAAGTGGGCAAGATTGTTATGATTTATGAAAAGGAAGGATTGCCCTAAAAAAGATTATAAAAAATGCTAGAAAAAGTGGATGAAATTGCTAGACAACTTTGAAATATAAAAATATATTAGATGAAATTGCCCAATTGTGGATGAAAACCATACCATACATCCAATACAAGAGGCAACCCATTTATAACCGACATCCCATTCTGGTAGTATAGACCATTGCCTTTTTGACTGTGCACAAAAAATTTGAAGCAATTACATATGGCACAACTTTCTATGCAGTTGTCGTATTATATAATTGGCTTAGGAGAGTTTCAATATTGCAATCAAAATTGTTGGAAAGATAATGGGCTATATCATCAGAATAGAAGAAAGCCCATTTTCCACTAAAGTTCTCAATAATTTTATGTTGCAAAAAAACATCTAAAAAATTATGCCTACATTGTAATGCCTCTTTCGAAACTTGTAGAAATGAAAGTTTTGAAAAAATCAGCCGTGCAAATAGTCCAAACGGATTAAGTGGTCAAAATGGGTTGGCTCCCTTAAATGGATAAATGTTGCAATTTGGAAAACCAATATCATTTTTTATATTGCCAATATGGCACTTCTTCAAAAATGGAAAAGAAGCCCGTAGCACCAACGTCCAACCCTGCGGCCTCAGTTGCCGACCCTGTGGATTTGGTTCCCGACCTTGTAGCCTCGGTAGTCGAACGTTTACCCGAACCTAAGTCCGAACCTAATACTGACCCTGGTTGGAGGCTCAGTGTAGCCCCGGTCGGTCGTCACCCTCCTTTCGCCGAGCGGGGGGAGGGTCAGCGCATTTGTTGCTAGCTTTGTTAGTTTTGTTGGTTTAGTTTAGGGTTTAGTTTCTTCATTGAGGTTTCGTGTGAAGTGGTTTGTTGGCCGCCTGGGTTGCAGAGAAGGAGCGCGGCGAGAGAGCTGTGAGGAATGCTCGAAATTTGAAATTGCAAGGTGGTAGGTGCGGATTGCTTGGTGCTTGGTGTTTGGTGCTTGGTGCTTGCTGGGAGGTGCGACGTGCGGATTGCTTACTGCTTGGTGCTCGGTACTTCGTACTTCGTGCTTGGTGCTCGGTGCTCGATTTAGGGTTGCAACTGCTGTGCGAGGTGCGGATTGTTTGGTCCGAGGTGCGGATTGCTTGGTGCTTGCTGCTTGGTGCGAGGTGCTTCGTACTTGGTGTTTGGTGCTGGATCCTTTGTGCAAGGTTAAGGATTGCACTTACTGTTGCTGTGCTCGGTGCTTGGTGCTCGGTGTGAGGTTTAGGGTTGCACCTGATGTCTAAGTTGCATCTGCTGTTGCGGTGCAAGGTGCGAGGTGCGAGGTTTAGGATGCACCTGTTCTTTGAGTTGCACTTGCTATGCGAGGTGCGAGGTGCTGTCTGAGGTGAAAGGTGCGAGGTGCGAGGTGCTTGCTGCAAGGTGCTCTGCTGTCTGAGGTGCGAGGTGCGAGGTGCGAGGTGCTTGCTGCGAGGTGCTTTGTTGTCTGAGTTGCTTGCTGCTTGCTAAACTTGCTATGCGAGGTGCGAGGTGCTGGGTTGCACCTACTACCGTCTGAGTTGCTTGGTGCTTGCTGAGAGGTGCTTTGCTGTTTGAGGTGAGAGGTGTGAGGTGCTTGCTGCAAGGTGCTCTGCTGTCTGAGGTGCGAGGTGCGAGGTGCTTTGTTGTCTGAGTTGCTTGCTGCTTGCTAGAAGGTGCTTGGTGCTTGGTGCAAGCTGGTGCGAGCTGCACTTGAGCTGCACCTGCTGTCTGCGACATACTTCAGTTGCGAAGTGGGAGGCACAAAATCAGAATTCCTCATTTCAACAGGTACTTTGCCAATCTTTTTTCACGCTTTTTTTACCTAAATTCAAGCTGCTAGAAATTGCCAGACAATGCTAATTTCACAAGTTGCCGGTTCCTTGCTTGATGAGATTCATATTAGATGCTATGCTGTATTAGGGTTTTGTTTCCGTGTGATTGAATTTCAAGGATTCTGTGGTGCAATTTTAGGTCATATGCTTGTGGGTTGTGGGTTGTGGGTTGTGGGATGCTTGTGGGTTTCATTTTTATTTATAGAATGGTGGAAAACAATTGGAAGCACTGGTTTCAATTGCATCTAGATGTTGCAATTCTGTTGAACTTGGGGACGAATCAATTGCCTGTCTCCCAAATTACATGTGACTAAGTAGTTGCAATTCTACTTTTTTTGTTTTCTCACTCCTTGTTTTGCACTCTTGGATTTGCAGCAGTGTGATTTGGATACGTTTGTGGTAGCAGCTTTGAGGATTTTTTCATTTGTGGAAGGAGACAAGTATCAAAAACCTATCATTGTGTTATTTGGCAGGTCAGGACTTCTGCATTGGATGTTAATAAATGGTTCAGGTTTAAGGGTTTAAGGATTTAGGATTTAGGGTTTAGTATTAGAGGTTTAGGGTTTAGGGTTCTAATTATCAAGCTTTACAGCTGAAGAACGTGTTAACCCTTGCATAGAATTTGACGGATATGACCATGATATCTCCGGGTCTTAGGCGGGTATCACCTAGATATCCCCGGATATCAAGCAGGTATTGAGTGCAAAGTCAGAAATAGAACGTCTGCAATTTAGGGCGGACCGTCCTAAACTGCATTTCTGTAGATCATGAGAATTGATCAATCCTATATATATGCTACGCTGATAAATCAAAAATGTCGTCCATGCGCAATTTAGTGTGGACCATCCTTAACTGAATTTTTGTTCATAATAAGAACTCGTAAACTCTACATATAAGGTACGCTAACTCGGTAAGGAATCAAAAATGTAGTCCATGCACAATTTAGGGCGGACCGTCCTAAACTGCATTTCTGTAAATCACGAGAATTGATGAACCCTATGCATATGCTACGCTGAAAAATAAAAAATATAGTCCATGTGCAAGTTAGGACGGACCGCCCTAAACCGCCTTTCTGTTGAAATTCAGAATTGATCAACCCTATATATGTGCTACATATAAAAACCGAGAATATAGACCACGCGCAATTTAGGACGGACCGCCCTAAACTGCACTCCAAAGCACTACACTGACGATAGAAGCATAGACATTACTATAAAATGATTAAAGAAATCAGACACTTTAAAACATTTCAGTGATGATTGGTAGATAAAATACTTCTAAAACTCAATGCCTCTTATACTAATTAAACAAAAAAGCTTACAAACCAAAGAATAATCCCAGCAGTTTAGGGTGGACCGCCCTAATCTGCAGACTAATACAGAAACATAGGCAGCAAACAAAAGACTACAAAATCAAAAATAAATAAGGGCGCAATCAAAATTGACTTAAGAAAGATCAACAAGAAAAATGTGCGTCTACGTCTAGCAACAGTTTAGCTCGGTCCGTCCTAAACTGCAACAATAGACTGAATTCTAGTTGTCCATGCGCAGAATGGAGGAATACATGGATCAACTCAAGGCGCACTTCAAAAGAGTTGAGGATGTCGAAGAAGAAAGTCCAAATGTAGACGAGGATATGATAGAAGGGGACTGGTGGGAGTTCGAAAATCCAAAAGAGGTGGATGCGTGGTGTCTGAAGATGGTGCCCCATACAGACAACATGCACTTCAACATGAAGTACCGGAATTCAAAGATGTATCTGCCGATCTCATTTGACGAGAAAGTGAAGCGGGTGTCTACGGATAAATTCCCTATAATCAAAATTCACTGCGTCACCACCACCAACGAATTCCCAGCGGGCAATCAATACCACTTCACATTACTCTTGAACTCAGAGAAGATTTGATTCAACATATCGCCATTCTTGGAAAGTCTAGAGCCGATGCCATACAGATCGGAGATCAAAGAGTTGGAGCGCAAAATAGACAGTGGCGAGTACCACAACATGGACGGAACTCCACTGACAGGAAGCAGACTATGCACGAAGATCACGCTCCTGATGAACTCCTTCGTAGTCATCAAGGAGAAGATAGCAATGCAAAGATCCTTCATGGCTCCATAGACGGTATCCGTTGAGACAGCTGCTCAAGATGAAGGTCAGCCATCAACGGGGAAAAAGGCTGGTGGGTCACAAAATAAAGGCAAGAAAAACAGGAAGCCCCCACCATCTCCAGCAAACAGCACCTCAAAGCAGTCCGCTGGCATCCGGGTCAGCAAGGAAGGCAATCGAGAGGACTTCGGAGCAGTCAGGCGTGGAGTCGGCAAGCTATCTCGAAGAAATGAATGTCGTTCCGGAAGCCCTTAAGACGGAGCGGAAGCCAAACTACAAAGATATAAGCGCTCTATACAAGAACTTCTGGGAGAAGTACTCCACCGCGTTTATCTACGGAGTTGGTGAGAAGAAAGAGCTGCCGATTGGAAAATTGAAGGAGGCACCTGCCGAACTCAACATACGCGTGAAGGAGGACAAAATTGTTAAAGAGATGCTCCATTATCTTGTCAACATGCTGGACAAGAGCGTGAAGCAAACTCTTTGCGTCACACCGGTCTTGCCAAAAGGCAAAAGAGATCCACCTCGATGGGAGGAGGTGATGGACGGAGACTTCTACATCATCAATGGCCAGCACAGCGTAGCTGCAAGCCACATGATGATGCAAGAGGAAAGCATGGTGAACGAAGAAGTGAAGAAACACTTCAGAACCTGGAAATGCTACGTGGTTTGGTCACTCGATAAGGAGATGTTGAGGACAATCTCCGCATACTATAATCGGACCAACCACTTTCAGCCTGTTATGCCATCTTGGGCAACAAATATCTTGGGAGCAAGGACTGTGTGGGTTTCCATGGGAAGACCAGCACCTCCGAAAGGAGACAAAACTGGTGGACCCTCAGAACGAGGCAAAGCCCATACTGCGCTAACGCAAAAGTACAAGGTAAGCATTTTAGGGCGGACCGCCTTAAACTGCATATGCTTACAGTTTTGTACTTGCTCTCTGAGAGAGCTCCTTCTGAAGTGTAGTTTATGATAAGATTATAAGTTAATGAATTTGGTCAATCCTTGTGCAGAGTTTTGAAAAGGCAGTTAATCTCAGATTCGCCATGATTGACGTGAATAAAAGCTTCATGATCTCAAAGAAGAAGGGTGCAGACGAGAAGCTGAAGCTTACAAACGAACTGAAAATAATTTCTGCGCCCGACGACGTTTACGAGGTTTGGAGCGAAGTTATCATCAGTGCTGCACACGGGGAGCTCATCGATCCAGAGACGAAGATGAAGTTCAATGAGAAGGAAAACTGGAAGCAAGAAAGTTGCGCAATGAGTAGAGACTTCTTCAGGCCCCTTGGAAATCTCAGCTATGACGATATGAAGAGATTGGCGAAGCACATTCTCAATCGCTCCGGCCCAAGTCGCCACCACCCATATCCGAAAGTGACAATCAAACCAGAGTCCACGGTCGTACAAGACTGCTACAGCGCCAAGGAATGGGTGGAGAGAGTGAAGCGGGAGAAGATGGTGAAAAAAGAGATTCACCTGATCTGTCCAGAACTGAACTTGTTCAATGCAAGGAATGAGCTCATTTCGGAGAACTGACGACAGTTCAAGAGAAGCCGCTGCTTCACTAGTGCAACGATGAATCTGTTGCTCGAAAGGCCAAGTGAGGCATATTTTTCGATGACCAAGCAAACCCGAGGGAGAAATAAGACAGCAGCAACCATCGATCCCAAGATAGAGGCCTTCTTCAAAGTCTTCCTGGAAAAGAAGAACCAATTTCGCATTCCTTCGTTGGTCGCACATTTGCGTCCTTACAGCATACGTTACAACACACACGAGAACTGGCCGGCGGATGTTTGGACGCCGGAGACAGTGAGCTTGATCGGTTTGGGAGTGATCGATTTTCGATCGATTCCCGGAGTGCTGGAGAAGGAGAACTCCACGATGGAGAAGCCGTTCTTCCTAGAAGTACTAATGTCTCAGCAGCAAATGAAGGAACCTCTGCTTGAAGAAGTCAAGACCTGGTTGTTCATCGTCGAGGACGAGACCGACTTATCTCAAGTCCTCGGGTTCGTTGAGAAAAATGAGGTCTTACACACATATAATCGGAGTTTCTCCGATTACTACCCAGCGAAAAATGAGAGACTTTATGATCTCCCAGCGAATTCGGCAAGGGCGCTGAGGAAAGTACCGCTCATTTTTCTCCAAAGCAGAGACCTGCCAACACAGGTCCGGATTGAACCGCAATTTCGAGCTCCGGATACAATCACTTATAAAGAATCTAAGAGGTACAATGAGCTACCGTTTAGAATGTATATTATGGAGCTGCGAATGGAATTCTACCTTGGGATCATCAAGAAGTTCTGCCATCCGGGGTCAAGCGTATTCTCTGTTTTTACTGGGAGCAAATTGACATGTGCTGCCCTGGTAAGTACATCGCTACAATTTAAGTCGGACCGACCTAAACTGCAAACCTGCACTTGACGCTTACTGCTTACTTGTAGTAAATGAACAATTTCTAGATCTTGGTTGCAGTTTAGGGAGGACCGCCCTAAAATGCATACATAGTTTGGAACTCAATGATTAATTGTCATAATAGTCGACGTTATTTTCCTATCCTAGCCTATGTTCCTTAGATGCTGTTTAGGTTGGACCGTCCTAAATTGCAAGTCAGTAACTCTGAGATTCTGCATGCTGTGTTTGACTGCAGATGAGCTGGGTAGATGTTTTCGCTGCTGTCCCGGATTGCGAAACAGACATCTGGCAAAATATTGCCACGGTCGCTTTATTGTTGGACAAGGATGACTTCCTCAACTCCTCATACGCTATTGACGAAGACATTGTATCCACTCAACGTGAGTCACAGTCCAACCCTGATTTGACCAGACCAAGGGGGCACTCGGAGACTGTTGCCTCGCCTGGCCAAAAACGGGGGAAGAGGCGCATGGAGGAAGACGTCGAGGAAGATGAAAATGAAGAGGAAGAGGATGACTTCGACGTAGAAGACATTGCGGTGGATTACGACGTGTTTGACGAAATCACCACGCCAAGTGCTCGTGCATCGCAGACCAATTTAGAGTCGTCAAGCTCAACAGGGCTGCAGAACACGGCAGTCCAACCTGTTGATGCTGAAACTCCAGTTTCCAGAACTAGGCCTGCTAAGAAAAAGAAGGTGGACCATATGTAGGCCTTGTCGATGTCGCTGGCGGTGGTCTTGAAGCAGTAAGAGGAAATCAGGCGCGAGCAAAAGAAAGACCGGGAGGAAAATTTAGAGTTCCAGAAGGAATCAACTAAAAACTTTGCGGGTCTAGCGCAGGCCTTCCTAGAGGAACAAAGGTTGAATAGGGAGGAGCGTGAGCATAATCAGGTAATGTGGCAATCGTACTTGGATAGAAATCAAGCCCAGCCTGTTGCCACGCTTCCACCACCAACAGCTTCGCAGCAGCTCTTCATTGGAAACAACCCATCAGGATCCAATGATAGTGCTGTCTCCGTTCCGCAGAGGGATGCTGCTACGACTCCGCCTCTTCCACCGGGGCCTCCAGATTTTATCCCTCCGCCTATTCCTGTGAGAGAAACACGTGGAGGTCAGAGTTCCTCATCGCCCAAGAACGTCACATCGACCTTGGAGGGCGCACAAGCTACAAGCGAGGGGATATCCAAGGGAGATCAGCAGTGTGATAGTGGGCAGAAATTGTCTGTGGATCCAGAAGGGGTAGTGCCCGGGAGTACCACCGACCGCGCCAATGATCCACCAACAGGTTGTGCCAAGTAATCACTCGATGTCATTTGTTGTAGCTCGACTCGAGCTGATGTGTATTCTAGAGCTGCATTTGTAGGTATAGTGTACATAGTTTTTTCATGGACACGGAAACTTCTAGTGGACTGAACCATGGAGTTCCAAATTTTGTAATCAATTTTGTATTTTAACACTCATTTGTTGAGGCTGTAATATATTGTTTTCTTATACAACATTCTATCTTAATTCTTCTATTGCAGGGCTTCAGAATGCTTTCAATGTTTGTACAACTCGCGCTTCTTCTGTAGCACCATCAATTCCTGTGTTGGAAAATGAGTTTGTTGCCCTTGATGAAATGTCGATGCTAGAACCTCCTCAAAGTGAATCAAAGAAGGTGGTTACGACTGACATTCAACCCGAGACTGAACCTAATGTTCTTGCTGAGTCCTCTCAGCAGCAGGTATGTTCATTTCCCTATTGTCCACGGGTTCTGGAATTCGTATCATTGTAGTGTCGACAAGAAGAGGATGTGCAGAATGTTAACTGTCCTCGCTCTATTCCTTTTGACAGCAGGAATCCGATCCTCCATGTCGTCGTGGAGGGACTTCGGAGGGCGTCGATCGTCCATTCAGGTCCAGGGTGGCGGACAAGTGGATCAATGTTGTCCTGGACCTAAATGGCATTCTATGTGTCTGCGAAGATTGGAAGTCCAAGGGATTGTCTCACAAAAAATTGAGAGACTTGTCACAGCCGCACTCCGCAACTGAGCCCGCGCTAGTCGGATCCAAGGCTGTGTGGGTGCGGCCTCATTGCTCTAATGTCCTTACAGAGCTTCAAAAATTTGCAACAGTTTCAGTGTGGAGTTCTATGAAGAAGTCTACCACTGAACTGATTTCTCAATATCTTTTCCGAGACGGACTGCCGCCTTCCCAAATACTTGGGCAAGACTCCTACCAAACACTAAAACAAAGAGATAGATCGGGAAGGTTGACCTATTTCAAAGTACCAGGAACGGACAAGGACTTATTCCTCAAAAATCTAAACCGGTTATTTAAAGATAGAAGAGGAAGCTTCTCGTCTGACAATATTGTCATTGTAGATGACAGTCCTATGAAGCATATAATGAACAGGCCTCATAATGTCATACTGCCTGATTTGTGGAGTTATAGAGGGAATGGTCCGCAGGACTCCTTTCTTTTCGATGTTTTGCTTCCTTGGTTTCAACGTTTACACATAGCTCGAGACCAAGATTTGAAGGCATTCAAGGAAAATGGTCCTGGAAGAATTGGGCGACGAATGCTTTGCGACGAAAGGAACCGCAAGGAATACGAAGTGCTAATGGAAGTAGTTCGCGCTTCGTCTAGTTTGAGTTAGGTCATGGTCTATGGTTTCCTAGGGAAGTGTAGTTCAAGTGCAAGACTGGCGCATTTTAGCTCGGTCTGCCTTAAATTGTATATACTTATTTTTTAATTGATACTAGTAGACTGGTGGATTGAATGAATCCATTCAGAACGTTTAAGCGATATCAGTTTTGTGTGTGATATGTTTGAACTGCTTTGTTCCAGTGTGTTGTGTGATCCACTTCATTCGTTTCAACTTGTGCAGTTTAGGTCGGTCCGACCTAAACAACACATGCTTGGCTTATATACATGTCAAAGTTCTTTTGAGCTTTTTGCTGGGTGTTGTCTTCTGTTTTAGTTCTTATATTGTTAGGTCTGTGTATTGCGCGGTAGTGTTTTCTCAATTTGAATTATGTTCTTCTTCAATCTGTGGCTTTCTTTGCTTGATAGATGATGAGAACTTCGGAGGCCCATGTTCCGAAAGGTGGATTCGCTTGTGCAGCTTCTGCTGACTCCATCTTAGACTATGGGCAATATATCATTCTCAGCACTGGAAATTTACTGTGTTCGGCCGCTACTGCAAATTCCACCATGGATTTCTCGACGAAGCCTATTGAGGACAACATGGTCGATAGTCCCCCGAGTGGTAGGACGCGTCCGCGGCTTTCTTGCTCCCCGTCGCCGCTGCGATCCGTTGGCCAACGTGCTTTGCCGTCTACTTCTAATCGAATGATTCAAAGAAAGCTTTACGGGGAGGAAGGTTGTCCAAGCATTGGAACAAATGTAACTTTAGGCATTCCAAGTGAGATTTGCCAAGTGCGTCCAGATATTGCTTCCTCTCTTCCCCGCCTTCCTCCAGTGACGGAGGGTATCCAAACGAAGCGATCTCGGAGCTCTTCCATGTATATTGCAGAGGCGACCACATCGGAGGTTCCACTACCTCCAATTCATAGACGCAGATACTTGAATGTTCCAAAACGTCAGCGCTCAAGTCTTAGTGGAGAGTCCTGACTAGAAGGGAGCCGTCGTTTATGGGATGCTGCGGAAGAAAGGTCCTTGGAGAAGCAAAAGTGGGACATCATTCGAGAGCGGTCCGCAATTTGTACTGGGTACAGTAGAGGACCGGAAATATTGAAGGCATATGAGAAGTTGAAGAGTATGTCACAGCAGTAAAGCACATTATGATTATTATGGAGCATGAGCTACATCATCCGGTACAATGTAGATGTACAGTTGAACATCAACAATTGTTGACCATGATAACATTTTGGGTTCCTTATAAAAGGCTACTGTAAAGTCTACAATCCAAATGTAATTTTGGGTTCCTTATAAAAGGCTATTGTAAAGTCTAGAATCCAAAGTGTCATTCCATTGTGTACACACTATTACTTGTATATTTGATGGATATTATCAGTAAATTCCATTCTTCTCATAATGGACTTCCAGTATTTAGACTCTTTCCTAATGATGCATTGCTTTTCTCTCTCCGTATAGAACAAAATCACCTATGTTTAAAGAAAACTATGTATTTAGAACCTCTCATTTTCTTGGAAAACTCTCATTTCAATGAATATAGTGTTTTGGCAATCATTACGCTGTACGTAATGCACCCGCTCATATCCTCAAGGTAAGTGGTGATCAATTTCAATGCTTGAATGTTGCTGGAACCTTGAACATCAAATCATGTCGCCACAAAACATCTTATCACCAAAGAAAAAGATATTTTCAAGCTGGCAAATTCCATACATAAGGCAAACTAGTATGGAAACCCGAATACGGATGCCATCCCTGCTAGACACCAATTCTTTTTCAAATTCTTTCAAAACGTCAAAGAAGTGTAATCAGAGTATGTCCACTCTTATTCTCTATATAAAAGAATGGGATATAATTAGTAGGGGTAGCACTCCCCACTGTGGCACTCGCAACAAAACTCCAAAGTTTGGGAAGTTTCGATGAACATCGCAAGTTGGCATGGGCACGGAAGTTTTGAGCAAGCCCTATGTTGACCAATTTCGAGAGAGTATTGATTGTTTTTTTGGTGAGCAAATCATTTTCATAATGGTTGGGCACTATTGGAATGTTGCCGGAGGGCATAGAAGGGAAAGGAATTAATGCGGTGCAGGAAGGAGGGAAGTTGCATAGGTAGATAATTTTGGCACTCTAAAACTAGCATAAACACATTTTTTAAATCACAATAACTTAAATATTTCATTATTTGTAAAACACTTAAGACCTCAACCCATCATACTACTAAAATCATAATTCCCTCTGTAATATCTCAAATGCTACCATTAATACAAGGGGCTCGTGTTTGCTATGCTATGCATTCATTGTATCACATATTAATTAAATTTTGATATATTTGAATAGAATGCATGATAATGATTTCAATAAGTCTTTAAAATAATTATTTTAATTATTTTATAAAAATATTTTCAATCATGCATACATAGAAATCATATTTTTACACAATGTGATGTTACAAAAATAGAGTAGCAGTTTGCAATCACTTCTATAATATCACTTTTTACAAAGGGTGATATTATATAAATAATATAGTTGTTAATATTTAAGAGGATCTATAGGATGATATTATAGAGGTAGCAAATTCATTGCTTCTCTTGGCTTTACACTTCTTTGCATTTCTATGATTTTGTGCTTTTGTGAGCTTTGAGTTTTCATGATTTCAATTTTCTATTACTACTACCAAATGATTTTGAGATATTTATTCAATTGAAGCGATTTTGGATTCCATAACAATTAAGTTGTTCACAAAGCTTTTGAGATTTATAAGTTTTTCTTTTCAATTCCTTAATTTGGGTTGCCATTTTTGTAACAATAGAGTCAAATTTCTAATGCATTCTAATGTATGTGTATCTTTTATAGTATTTACCATTGCATATGATTCATTCATTCAATAAATTTCTATTGTACATTTCAATATATACTTACTTATAAAAAAAATTATATAAAGATTTTAGTCATTTTTATTTGAAGATTTATTGAAATTTTTGTTCTGCATTCTATCTAATACATAAAAATTCTTATAAAATTCTAATGATGAATGCGTAGCATAGCAAGCGCCAACCGCTAGTTAAAAACTAAATTTTGAAGAACCATGGCATATTATTCACATTAGTCACAATGGAGCCAACCTCTCAAAATTCTTATCTTCCGCATTTGAAAATGGACCCAAAACTTTCCAATAGTTGTAAGAGACTCCATAGAAGCATCCCAACCTATAAAATTCAAAAAGTCATTGCCAATTCCAATTTATTTTTTAAAATAAAAGGAAAACAATAAAAAATTTATGAAAAATCCAAAAAGTGTCCAATGCTCACAATTTGTCAAATAGGTTTCCAATATAGTAAAGAGCAAGTATAGAAGTTGGCATATATAGGGTATAGAGTGATGTTTATTTAAAAGTTTTTGTGTTTTTATTTTTGAATGCTTTTGATAGGTTTAGAATTGAAGATTTTGTAATGTTAATTTAAAACTGATAATATGAACGTCCAAATTCTAAAGATTTTTTTTTGCTTTTTGGATCATTTTACTGTAATTGTGTTTTTTTTCCAGTACAGCATATACCTAAATGGTTGTTTTAGCATGTTTGGTTGACTTTCTTTTATAATAGTTTGTATTGGAGTAAGAACAAAATTGAATAGAGCTTTCTAGTGCAATCTAAAGCTTAGGATTACCTTATTTGAATTATTTTTTATAGATAAAGTGTTAAAAATAGGTTTATTACTTTATGTGAATGTTTTTTCTGTATATAAATCATTAGAAATTGATGTATTGCTTTATGTGAAATATTTTTATTATTAAAGTTCTAAAAATAGTTATATCACTTTATGTGAATTTTTTTATATATAATTTTTTTTTAAATTAGTGTATTACTTTTTGTGATATATTTTTATACCTAAATTATTATAAATTATTATTTTATTTTATTAAAATTATTTATATATATAAAGAATGCAAAAATAGATGTATTATATTGTCTAAAATAATTATGTATATATTCATCATACTACTAAAATCATAAGTCCCTCTATAATATCACAATGCTACCATTAATACTAAGGGCTCATGCTTGCTATGGTATGCATTCATTGTATCACATATTAATAAAAATTTGATAAATTTGAATAAAATGCATGATAATGATTTTGATAAGTCTTTAAAATAATTATTTTAATTATTCTATAAAAATATTTCCAAGCATGCATATATAAAAATCATATTTTCATACAATGTGATATTATTGAAATAGAGTAGTAGTTTACAATTACCTCTATTATATTGCTTTTTACAAAGGGTGATATTATAGAAATAATATAATCGTTGCAATTAAGGTGATATTAAAGAAGATCAATATGGTGATATTATAAAGGTAGCAATTCCATTGCTTTTCTTGGCTTTATACTTCTTTTGCATTTTTATGATTTTTTGCTTTTGTGAGCTTTAAGCTTCTGATTTCAATTTTCTAGAAAATTTCTACCAAATGATTTGTTACTACCAAATGATTTGAGAAATTTATTAGATTGAACCGATTTTGAATTTCACAACAATTAAATTGTTCACAAAGCTTTTGAGATTTACAAGTTTTTCCTTTAAATTCTTCTATTTGGGTTGCCATTGTGTCAAATTTCTAACGCATTCTAATGTATGTGTATCTTTTACCGTATTCATCATTGCATGTATTTCATTCATCATTCACTAAATTTCTATTATTTATTTCAATATATACTTATTTATTAATAAAATTATATGAAGATTTTAATAATTTTTATTTGAAGATTTTAATCATTTTTATTTGAAGATTTATTGAAATTCTTACTCTGCATTCTATCTAATACATAAAAATTCTAATGAAATTCTAATGGTGAATGCATAGCATAGTAAGCGCCAACTGCTAGTAAAGTACTAAAAATAGGTGTATTGCTTTATGTGAATTATTTTTATACATAAAGTAATACACATATTGATTTTACTTTTAGTTTATTGTTTTATGTTTGTGTTTTGTTTTTATTTTTCGTGTGTTACTTTTATTTTGGTGCATTACTTTTACGTTGGTGCATTACTTTTACTTTGGTTAGCTATATATATAATGAAGTTTGCATTTCCTTTTTGTATATACTTCTTAATCTTTTGTACTCTTATTATTGTACAAAGTATATATTTTCTTAGATTTGAGTTAACTTGAAATCCTAAACTTAAATTCAAGTTTATAATAAACTCCTCCTCCTCATACTATCATTGAATAAATCTCGACTAGCCTGAAAGCAAGCCCTCCAAGCATCCATCCTAAACACTCTCTGCAAAATACACAAAATGCAAACAAAAGAGTTCTACAAAAATTCTACAAAAAAACTTGCTTGAGAAGAGCCAAAGAAGTCACAACCACAGCCAAAAAACCGCCACATTTGGCCGGGCAACAGTGGACGTGCTCTCAACAGTTCATTAATTTATTGTAGCTCACTGCTATCTAACAAGATTCAGAAACCACTGTGAGCTTCTTTTTACACGCGTTGAGACGAAATCCAGGACCGGAAATGGCGCCGACTGAGCTTGAAGCAAATTGTGACCTTGATGTCACCATCTTCTTGGTGGAGAACTTGAGTAGGGAAAAGCGAGAAGCAGGCAACACCAGCAACAAGAGACGTCGAACTAGTGCGCAAGAGTCTGAAAGTGCACAGGGAGCAACATTGGGCCAAGTGAAGGTGAAAGCCAGCAGATTGCGACAGTGCAGCACATACTTCGATACGTGCATGAGCGAGAGGTGGGCTCAATCCAAGGTGACTAAAGACATGGAATTCCACCTTGAGGTTCACACAGATGTGAGGTACTACGAGGATTGCTTCTCTCGCATGAACTACCTGTACAAGCCAATTGGAAGTGTGGCATGCTGTCTTGAGCTTCTGAAAGTCGCATCCCAGATCGGTTTCCAGGCTCTCGTGGACATTGGTCTGAAATGCCTGGAAGGAACAGCCTGGTCTGACGAGGACGAGAAGCTGGTCCACGAGTTCTGTACTTCTGCGCATTTGGTTCCGTTTGACTCCCTGACTGACTTGCTCAGAGCACGCTTCCATCAGTTGCCTTTGACTCAAGAGGAGCAGCAGGATTTGTTCAGTGGCTACTTCCGGAGTGCCTTTCCAGAGGAGTCACTCTTGGAAGGGGAAGCACTTGGAAGTCGGAAACGAAGCCGACCAAAACTTGCTCTGGCATTCCAAGTTGTGATGTCTGGTGTGGAGTCTGGGGTTGTGCGTAACGAAGTTCTGGAGCACATTCAAGCTCTTCTAACGAAAGCATTGGCTACTCTCTTGAATCGTGTCCACAAAGACCTGAATGATTTGCCTGCAAGGACCTTAGCTGTGGAAGGCGTATTGTCAGATATGTGTTGGCTTTTCGAAGTTGCACGAGAGGCTAATGCTGCTCAAGCACTAGTCGTAGCTTTCCTTGGCAAGGACTTAGGTGTCTCAGGGATGCTTTATTCCGCAACTTTTTATGGTGATCGTCGTCTCCTCAAGGTTAGCCAGTTGAGGAAGTGGGCAGCAATCATCTACGCACTCTTTGAGGACGTTTTGGAGGGGAAACTGTTCCTAAATTCTTTTCAGAGGTCTACTTTGTTCTGGTGTTGGGGCTGGCTTGTGCGAAACGTATTCCTGGGTCTTGATGATGCGCATGTTAAAGCTTTCCGTCTTAGGTTCCTCACGACTCTTCCGCTAACGGAGCAGGAGAAGTTTTGGATGAAAGCAGATATTGAATCTGAGCGAGGAATCTTGAGGGAGACTTTCAGGATGTGGATCTCACGGATGGTCACCAGAAAGGTGTAATTACTGCAACCATAATCCACAGCTTCATCGAACGAGGTCAGGAGCAAGACTCAAGTTTAGGGTTCCGCCTCAGCATCTTCAGGCGGTGAAATTCTCTTTATGTGAATGAAAGTGCAAAGACTGATTTCCCTTCAGAAGCGGAAATGTCAGCAGAATATTGTGGTGAATCTGAATCTCAAGTATCCTGCTTGTTAAATTCACGATGGCAATTTTCCTTCCTGTAGTCCTTCTGCTCTTCAACTAACTGTCTGGATTTTTATATGTACAACACAGGGGCTACCCCCAATGTAAACACTTTGAACTATACTTTGGTGTATATGAGGTTTACGCGAACAGCATGCCTCGCAGACTCTTTGGTTGCATGTCAGTATTCTGCTTTGCATTGTGGAGAATCATCTTCTTTAAATGTGGTGATCGGAGTCCTTGTAATTTTAATCGACCGTTGCAGGTTTGGATAGCTGGTTTTCTAATTGAGTCGTTGCCTGTTGGTGAAATTGCGCACTCCAAGCAATTAGAAATGGAGCGAGGTTAAGTGAATCGTTGAGGTACTTTTTCTGACAGAGACTGGTTGTATTTTAATCTCAGAATGTCATTACAATTGTAATCAGCATTGAAGAGCGGGTGTAGGCATGACAAGTAATCGTGCCTCTACAATTGCATCTCACCAAATTTTCACAATATTTACCATTGAAGAAATGGAAAGGTTTGTGAAATTACCTATAGTAGTGGAGTGAACACTCCAAAAAATTCTCTGGGTCCTCCTATTCAGGCTTCGTTGAGAGCTTGAAATCTAAGGCAGAGCAGCAAATCCACTATTGGACAGGGTAAGCAATTGCTGAATGCTTCGAACGCCCTGCAATGTAAGGAGATCTCTGGGCTCGAGATTAGAGTTCAGCATTGAGCTCTGCCAGTTTGTTTATGCACATCTCTCAACCAAAACAGGAATAGACCCAAATTCATGTTGAGATGCAGATTATCCGATTTTTAGAAAAAAATCCGAGACTACGATGCGAGTAAATGAAGGCCAACAATTGGCTCTTGCAATAAATAATGCTTTTCTCTTGATTCTCTCAATGGCTTGAGAGGTTCATTTAAGAACCACCTACTATCCATTTCAGACATAAATATAGGGACAATAGACGATCACTTTTAGAGCAGACTACCTTAGCAAGTTGCAACATATGCTAGTCAAGTTGGTTGATGGATTACAACCCTTTTGCAAGAGCACACAATGACAAAGGGTAGGAACTGTAAATTTAGGTTGCGTGGAGGATTTGTCGATGTCAGTAAACAGGACTTCTTAATGAGAAATTTTGATTTTGATCTTGTATGAACCATGTGGCAATAGGGGATGGCATGTGACCAAAGTGAGTGGAACTTTGCACACATTATTATGACTTGAAAAATAAATGTCAAAAAACGCTACAATTCCATCACGCAAACATCACTATGCACCCACTGTGAACCCAAAAGGATGGGAACACCCTACACTGCCCCCTGGCCTGAAAAATACCTGTAGTAACACTAACAATTTCTACAATTAGCATGCATGGCGTTTTACTAAAGTTTGAAAGATTTACATATATACTATATATATATAGTTATTTTATTTTATTTTGAATTTTTATTTTATTTTTTGGCAATTTATGGAGTGAAAAATAAAAATGTCAAAATTTTGAGGTAAATTTCAATCAATAAAAATCCAAAATTCATGAAACTTATAACATGTGATTCTAGTTACAAACTTAAGATGTACATTCTTTCTATGAAAAGAAACAAGACATTTTGACCTGTTACAAAAAAATTATTCTTACAAAAAAACTCATTTCAATAATAATAGGTCTGAATATAGTTCGTTTTAAGTGAAATTAAACATGAAGGTAGAATACCTTTTGTACAAAAACATGTTCAAATTTCACTTTAAAATTCCAATATCTCAATTTATAAGAGGGATTAATCTAATGGCCCACTACTTTTGGGAGTCACTCCAAAATATCTCCAAATTTGCATGAATTGTATACATCCTAAACAACTAAAACTTCTATCATAAACATAGTTGTAGAATCCTTTATTTCTTCTAATGTCAATCAAAAGATTCACACCTTTCCAAATACATCTTCATATCTAAAAATCCACATTCTATACAAGGTGGAGAAATGTTTTTAACTTCTACACAACTATACATAATGGAGGTAATCTTTGAATCCAATTTTGATTTTAAAATTGTAGATAATGAATTTTCTTATGTTTGAAAATTGCATGAATACAAAATTGAATTATATAGATCAAATTGATCTAAATATAGCATCTTTTCATCTCCAAATGAATTATAAATTAAAAAATTCAATTGTACTTTCATTTTCAAAGCCCAATCAACCCGTAAATGTCCAAGACCTTTTTTGAGCTTCCTGGAGTTAACTCAAAACTAAACAAAAAAAAGCCAAGTTTTCATAATTTTTATCAATTTAAAAAATAATAATTGTATGAATTTAAACTAGACTTGTTGTTAATTACATTGGGAAAGAAATACAACAATATCATTTATGGATTGAAATATTATAATGTTTAATAGAAGGGTATTAAAACTATGAAAGTGATTTGAAGTCTTTCAATCCTCTAAATATGTCAAATCTAAAATTGAGGTTATGAAAAAAATATGAGGTGAAAGGACACAATATACATAACTATAATTGATTTATGGCTTCTCAAAATCTATTCTACAATTTTTTGAAAATAATTTGTAATGTAATTTTTTTTCCAAAATCCACTGCATTTTGAGTTTCATGTCCAAAACCCTCTAATAGTAAGAAATCAAGATTTGCAATGGATACCCTTGTACAAAATCTTCAATAGAAGAATCACAAACAATTTTGTTCAAAATCAAATTTTTGATGTCTAAAGTAGACTTTAAAGGATATTCATCTAAAAAAATTATCAAAAGTGTTACTTTGATAAGATTTTTGTCAATTTCAAAGTTTAGTTGACATCAAATATGGTACCTTGGATATTTTTAAATAAATATTAAAAAATTTAACAAAAAAAAATCATATTTATGCTTGAAAAAAATAGTAAGTAGAAAGAAGTAAGATATGATTAAAATACTAATAAAATTGTTAAGAGTTTAGTTATTCAATTGAAAATTCCAATTTCAATAGTTGTAATGTTGTATAAACAACCTACATCCTTGCCTACACCATTTGTTTTGATTTTTTCCATAAACATTAGAAATTGAGCACTAAAAGGGACTTCAAAGTTCATTTTTGAATATAAATCTAATAACAACTTGCAAACAAATATCCTCTATAACTTTTATGTTGTTATTTGGAATTAGTTGATCCAACAAAATTTCCGTGCATATATAACTCTAGAGAATCATATTCAATATTATTTTCTTTAAAAAAAATCATTTTACTATATGTCACACGATAAGTTATGAATTTTTGCACTTGAAAGCTATCCTTGACTACATGTTGTTTGAAAGTTTAAAAAAAAAAAATTCAAATGGATACCCAAATATGCTATGCAACCAAAAAATGTTGCACGGTCCTTTAGTGGTTAAGGTATTGAAGTCTTCCCTAATTCATATTATGAATAAAAGTGGAAGATTGAATAGGGTAAAAAATACACTAAAAATTCTAGTTAAATAAAGGCATAATTAGACATTCAACTATATAAAGCTTTAAAATCTAGGAACAATATGGATTTATATTTTGAGACTTATGCCCTAGAAAGTGTCAAAGCCTTTGAATTCTACCAATTTGATGATATTGGCATTGAAGATGAGTTCCAGGACAATTATCTAAGCGATTGTGAATAATTTTTGACTTTTCAAAGTGTTGAAAATAGGAATGCAAAAAATCAATCCTAGGCTTTCATGTTCAAAATGATAGATGTGTTCAATTTAGGTCAAAATCCAAGTGGATCAATTTTAGACAATATATTTTACTTAGGAAAGAATTAAGACAGACATGTTGTAGTAATAGGGTCAATATTAGGTATACTTGTGTAAATTCTTTGAAGACAAAAGAGCCCCCAAATTACTTCTAAACCAAATTTATAGGTTCTTTTCTTCAAAAAAGTGACAAACTTATCACATTTTAACAATTGACACTAGTAGAAATCCACCATGGGTGAAATGATTTTGTGTTGATTCAAAATTGGTTCCTAATTTCCTATACAAATTTAATATTAAACCATTTCAATCTATGGTGGATTTCTACTAGTGAGATCAAGTAACCATGTCTAATACTTTAACTCCTAATTGTTGTGGCATCTAAATTTTGGATGATCAATAGACTATTTTATGCAAGTTTTTTTGTCCAAATACCTCCTCTTTCATCCCCAAAAATTATGGAATATTTTAAAGATGGTCTTTTCTAATTATATATATAGAGAGATATGCAAAATTCAAAAAAAGATTCAAATGTTAAAGGATTAATAATATTTTTGTTGCAATTTACACTTCAAGCTTGGATTTTTGGAAATTTTTCAACAAAGAGGGGATCTTTTAGATGCATGTCCAATTAGATTCAATTACAAATACTTAATATTTTGAAATTATTAAAATAAAGAAGCAATGGACTTGAGAACATGTATAATCTAGTGGAAAACATGCAAAAAAACATGATTGCTAGCATGTAGGCCTAGGATGTTGAACCCATTAATTTAAGCCTTTAAACTCCTATATTATAAGCACCTTCCATGATTATAGGATATTTATATTATAGGTACTTGTATGATAAGCACCTTCAATGACTATAGGATATTTATATTTTAGTTGTCTAAATTATAGGTACCTATGCCATAAACACCTTCAATGGCTATAGGATATTTGTATATATATGTCTATATTATAAATGTATATGTTATAAGCACCTTCTATGTTTAAATAATATTTATAGCCTAAATTGTAGGTACATATGTTATAGGCACCTTCAATAGTTGTAGACTTGTAGAATACGTACTTACACTAAGCTCAAGGCTCATAGGCTTACATTTCTAGGCTCACATATTAGAGTCGTTGTGTGAAAAAAAAAATTAATTTGAAAACACAATAATAGGTAGAAAATATGGCCTTTTAAGTAATAACTACTTTTTAGTGAAAAACAACATCATCATTAATCCCTAAACAACCAAAGGCTTTAGTTTCTTTGAGCTTCTTGAAGCATTTTCTAAACAAAACAAAACAATAAAGCTTGTACAAGTTGTAGCAACTTTTTTAAATTGTATCCATAGGATCTTATATATACTAGATGTATTATAGATCATGTGGAAAAGAAAATACAAAAATATCCTATATGCATTGAAAGATATAATATTGATCACAAGGCATTAGAAAACTTGGAAGTTGATTAAAGTCTTCAATGATTTCTAAATTTATGGTCTTGAAAAAATATGTAGTTAAGAAAATACCAATTTATTTAATTCCAAAATATAGTCTATAAATTTTACAATGAATTCACAATATAATTCTCCCTCAAATTTTGATGCATTTGAGGTTCATTGCCCAAAGTTATTACTACTAAAAAACCTAAGTTTTGCAATGAAATCCTTCTTAAAGAACTTGAATAGAAAAATCATAATTGAGAAAATAAAAATAAAAAACTATTGATCTAAAGAAGATTATTTAAAGCAAACATTGGAAAAATTATAAAGAAAATATATTAAAAATAATAGGTTGACAAAAACTTATTCAATTTCAAAGTTCTTTCAACACAAACATTTGGAGCATTGAGCATTTAGGGGTTAAATATTAAGTTCATAAAGGGGCGCAATCTTATAAGTAGTTCAATATCAAAATCAATTGAGTAAACATATATAGAAAAATAAAGAAATTACAATAGTGGCACTACTAATCCAACAACTATTTAGTATCAATAAATAGGTTGATAACCAAAACATTGATAATGTTCTTTCAAATAGATTTTGGACAACTTCATTGATATTAGATGCATTTATTACACATGTTCTCTTGAAATTCCATTATGGACAATACATGGAAGAAGTCCAAAGATACATTTTTGGGCCTACACAATATCCTTGCATACTATATCCACTTTGTAACTTATAATTGGATACTTATATATATGACTTACAATGGTGGACACATTCATAAATAAAAGCTCACTTAACTCCTAAAAGGTCCAAATATTGTTTTTTGGCATCATAGTGATTTTGGGCAACTCACTACAAATGGAATTTTTTATTCTTTGAAAATTTTACAAAACATGTGCCCGAGGAATAGCTTTAAGGCACAATAATTTTCATAACTTTTGATTACATGGTTAAAAAGTTATTGCATGATATGTAATTTTCAACATTCACTAGGCAGCTTGGGCAACACAAAAATCTTCTTTAAAAATCACTTTTTTAAGAAATAAAAATTTGAAATTGGTTCTCTAGATTTATATAGATGTGGAAAGTTTTGAATCATTTCATTTCAATTAATGAGATGAAAATTATGAGGAGTTTTAGTTAGTGGGTGGATATGGCATTTAGAGATTCTATACCTACCCATAAACTAAAACTCCTCATAACTTTCATCTCATTAATTGAAATGAAATGAATCAAAGCTTTCCACATCTATATGAATCTAGAGAACCAATTTCAAATTTTTATTTCTTAAAAAAGTGATTTTTAAAGAAGATTTTTGTGTTGCCCAAACTGCCTAGTGAATGTTGAAAATTACATATCATGCAATAACTTTTTAACCATGTAGTCAAAAGTTATGAAAATTTTTGCACCTTAAAGCTACTCCTTGGGCACATATTTTATGAAATTTTCAAAGAAAAATAAAATAAAATTTCCATTTGTAGTGAGCTGCACAAAATTGCTATAATGCCAAAAAAACAATGTTTGGACCTTTAGGGGTTAATCCAAAGGCACAACAAAGTAGTCTAAAAAAATTCAAAAACTTATATTATTCCAAGGCTCAATAAGATCATACCAACTTAAAAATGTTGCCAAGTTCGAAGATGAACGTTCTAGTACACTTTATCCCCTTGGCTACATCCTTGCTCATATCCTCATTTTAACAATTTTTTGTATGAAGGTTAGCCAAGTTGTGTTCAAATTTCTTATGCATTTTTTTGGAAGAGGGGGGAGGAAGAAGACACTAGCACTATAAGAAATCAGTGTTTTTTTTAACAAGGGAAAAAACATGCCGTGATGTCTAATTTAACAAGGACGATGCCTGTAGTGACGTCTAAAAAAATCCGTTTAAAAAAACGGGCCAAAAACGGGCCATGTTATGTGCTGAAACGTGCTTAAATTTTTTGTGACATCGAAAACAACAGGGTCACCCAAGAGTTTCTGAGAGTGCCATGTGGAGGGGTTTTGGCATCCACGTAGGATTTTTAACGATGGGCAGGGACACGTTGAACAACTTTTTCATCCACCGACGTTGTGACGTGTCCAATGACGTGGACCCCTAAATATCCGACGTGGAAAATAATTTCCGGTGCATGCAGCCTACGTGGCAACTGACGTGGCACTCTTCTGCGGTACATGCCGGTGTTCTGTGTGATGTTCTCTAGGACGTCACATTTGACAGGAGGATGTTTTAAATGACATCAGAGTCAACGAGAATGTGCTTTACGAAACGAGCTGGGTGGATAATATTGTGGAATTTATTCTTTGCTGAAATCGTAGACATCGTCCACATATACGTCTATTGTGACATTAAGTAGAGCAACCCGTGTACTGGGGTATGCATTGCTTTGCGCTCAGTGTTCCATTTGACACGCACAGTGACATCTGCAGTGTTTTCTTGAGCATTACAGAAGACATACAATGCGAGAGGAAGGATGTTTTCTCGAACGAAATGAACAACGTGAATCATAAACCTCAACATCAAAGACGATGTACTCTACAACCCATACACATGAGTGAATGGAAGATTGAGATATGCCATTAGAAGATGAATTATGTGTCTTTGTAAGAGATGTCCAAGCATAAAAGCCTGTGTTTTCAATGGCATTGGGATTATAAGGCCACTTGCCAACTTCTGCACAAAAATGCCATAGTCTAGTACTACGAAGAAATCCACAACAACATTAACTACAGCACTTTCGATGAAAACATGGTGCGTTCTACTCAATGTTCTGAATAACATGCTTGACCATCATATGCGATGTGAAGTTGGACACGCTGTGGCAAATAGAGACTCACTTCTTCCGAGGTGCATCTGATTTCTTGACAACAGCAGCCTGCATCGTACCACACCAAGTCAAAACCAGCAGTACCTACTCATGCATATTTATTGATGGGACTCTTATACAGCCACAACAGATGTCAAGGAATGCTACACTTGCATTATTCTTTTAAGTTGCATACAGAAACAAATGAAAGTATGGGTGAATGGAATGCAGGCTTCCTAACCTTTGTAGTGGGTTGGGTAGGTTTAGGAAGACCCACCGCTTTGGGAATTGCTGCCTTCGGTGTAGCTTTCGTGCCCTTCGCACCTTGCGTGGTCCTCACAGCACGCCGAGGCCGGCTTGAGGACTCACCAAGGACTTCAATGTCTTCCTGCAACACCATCACACAATTATTATTCACTTCTGACATCCTCTAATCACCTACACTTCCTAGCCTTACCTGAGCACCATTGAGGCACTTGCTTTCCTGTAAGATGCACATAGTTATTGTAAAACATTCTTGTGCATTCAATGGAATGGTGGACTGAAAGGAAACTTCGACTTCTGCTTACATAGTATTTTGATGTACTGGCTTTGAAAAGAACAGGCTGAGCCCTAGAGTGCATCAGCGTCTGCCACTAGTGACGTTCACTTGGATGTCCAATTTGACACGCACTTGTAAAAAAAAATTGAAGCATTGCAAGGCATCCGCTACTACGCTATGACACCATCCTCATACAAGGCAATTCATGGAAATAACGTCACTAGCCTAACAAAGGGAGTGCTTCACGTCAATCACTTGGCACTTAAAATGGAAAGAGAGACGTCGCATCACCTGTTGCTCCGTGGAGGTCTCCATCGTGTTTTCTCGCCTCTCAGATGTTGCTTGCACCCCGGAGTCTTTCACTATGGCGTACACATCTTCCACTCCTTGCTGACCTTCAGCAGTTTCAGGGATGGCAACTTCACCGGCGCCTTGTACCTGCTCCTCCTCAGCGTTAGCTACAACGTCGTGAACAACATCGTCTTCAATAGCCCGCTTGTCGGCGTTAACGTCAACAAGAACATCGTCTTCGACATTGCTTTGGACAGCTATGGGGACTGGCTCAACGACATCTACAGGAACTGTGGGCTGCAACACGGGCACAGGACAGTCCTTCTGTGCCATTTTCGATGCCTCTGCCCTAGGTGACGTCAGAAGTGGTGCATTCCCTGCCTCCATTGGCGAGGATGGCTCCGGGGTCCCCCCAACACTTGCTTTACACTGACTTGCGAGGATCTGACGTAGCATTTCTTCCATGCTTTTGTGGGATGTGCTCACGGTCTCAGTAAGGCGACTTACACTGAGCTCAAGCTCATCCAGCCGACTGTGCATATCTTGCAGCTCTTTGCCATGGGGACTTCGACCTCTGCGCTTCTCTTCTTCCAAACGTTGCAACTCCTTGGCCATTTTTGCGTCCACCTCTGCTTCAAACGGTGCTCTGTTCCGCAACAAAGTCTACAAGGGGAAGAAGAATATGCACTTAGAGTTCACATGCAAAGCTTACATGCTTCAATGGCACCGTACAAGGGGAACAAGAATATGCACTTAGAGTCCACATGCAACGATTACATGCTTGAATGCCACCCGACAAGGGGAAGAAGAATATGCAGTTACAGTTCAGATGCAATGATTACATGCTTCAATGCCACCCCACAAAGGTCCTTCCACGTGCAAAGAAGAAGGCCCAGTCCTCCACATCTACCACCAGAGCGGACATTTTTTGGAAAAACAAACGCAACATGTGTGATGAAAGTGGTGTCGACCTGGGTAAGTAGGTGGACGTCAGTTACTACATACTTACCAGCCTCGAGATGACTTCTCTCTCGACGGCCTTATGCTGGGCTGTGCTGGATGCCTTGCCCTTAGAAATGGCAGACATATGGGCTAACTTCTCTTGGGAAGCATCGGTCGCACGAGCCTCCTTCAATGCCTCCCACACATCGTCATCCATTCCCATCGGCTTGGGTTTTCCGCCATCAATCAATCGATTGAGCTTCCAACGAACATGAATGAGCGCTTTTGTGATAAACGGCTACATCCACTTTTCCGACACGCGCTCGGACTCTCCCTCTATACGCCAATCTGCAAGCCAGAGAACTTAGTATAGCTACCTCTGCATTATGTATGACATTGTTGTGCCAAAGAATAACAAGAGAATTAACATGGATACTACTATGTCTCCAGAAACTCACTGCACGTCCCTGTGGTGCGGACGACCATAGGGAGCACCCCTCACTGTAGAGGATCCTGCACTGACGTTAGGCGTGACATTGTATTCGACGTCGTTGTGGACATTACAGGTGACATCTATTGCCCCGCCTCATGGCCAATGAGCTACCTTCCACAACATTTACAATCTTTTGAACTACATGCAACAGTGAACTACAAGGTCTGTAGTCGTCTTCATTTCATAGAGAAGGACTGAATACAAACCTGTATAGAGGCGCCTAAATAAGCGCCGTCTGTCTTTTTTGGGCTGACCCTCCCATCCAAACCTAGGGTCAAGGTCTCTCGCATATTTCTTAATGTCGTTGGAGAAAGGAACCCTCATAGGTCCGAATGGTTCCCCCTGTCGGTCGATTTCCACAGGTTTCTTCATTACAGTGCTTACGCCTTTTTCGCGAGACTGTTCGGGGATCAGCTGCTCGATCATCTCTTTAGTATCAGCATCCGAAGCTGGTTCATCAGACCCTGTGTTGTAGCCCTTACTGTAAAAAGGTCAAATGCACTATCAGCTTGGGAAGAAAATGGGGCTACGTCAGTACAAACAAATCAATCCCGCAACTGGACCCCCGCAAAAGACATCCACATACGCTATTTTTGGCTTCACAGTTCTGTACATGCGACTCTGTTGCTCACGACGTTGAACCTAACGTCAATGTAAACACGCTTGGACGTTGTTTTGAACATGACAGGAACTTCCTCTTGATAGAAACTGGGAAGCCGCCGTGGTTTAGGGTCTGCCACCCTTGTAGAGGGATGACTCCCGAACGTCTTCATTGATCACTCCGGAATTCAATATGATTTCTCTCTGAGGAACAAACAATCACCTTTCTTTGTACAGAGTTCAACTCAAAGAACATGTCCTTCGTGACGCAGACATGAACGTCACACAATTTATGCGGACGTCACATTAAACGTCTATGACGTTTAACATGATAGAGTCGACGTCAGAAGCAACATGGTGTGCGTTGCACTTGACGTCCGTACCAACGCGCGCCTCCCCAAAAACCTTGAATACCAGTGGTTCTATACTCAAATTATGTATGCTCCCAAACTTACCTCCAAGATTGCTCTCCGAGTTCCTCCTCTTCCTTTGCGTCGTGCCCTGCCTCCTCCGACAAGTCCAACTGCACTTGAGGGGTCCTCTTCCTCTTCGCTGGAGGATTGCTGTCCCGGTTTCGTTCCTTCCCCGCCGACGCAGCAGGCCAAGGGTCTCCTCTGGCCTTGGAGCGGCGCTCATGCTCCTCGCGCATGCGGATTGGCTTTGGCGGCGGCGTTTCTTCATGTTCGCTAGAGTCCTCTTCACGCCACTGACTCACGTTCCTCTTCCGTGCAGGGGCCTGAGCGCGAGGCATTTCCGCACCTACCCTTTTCCACTGCACGTAGAACTCACCGTTCTGTACCCTCCTCACACACAAACGCGCACATGAGCGTCCACAACAAAGGTCACACATTCGGGAGGCATCTTGGCAACCTGAAAACCTGCGCGCAATCGACTTGGTGCAAGGCGTGTTCTAGCCTCCGATGAAGCTGTGGCGGAAGATTGGAACCCTTGTTGCTCCAGATTGGTGGAGAGCTGCGCCCCTTGCAACTGCATGTAAGAACGCCACCCTTGCCAAATTGACACAAAAATGAAAATTTCAAACTACAAAACCGATGCCGATTTGGGAGCACCTACCTCACCTCTCTCACATTAGCAAGGCTGGCTCTAAAGACGAACGCAATTGAAGGATTACACAAACGCTGAAATTTCAGGGTTGTGCAAGGCCGCGCGTTCAAAGCAACGTAGCGTGGCGGAAGTGAGTGTGCTGTGGAATTGAAGGCCCGCCCCCGCGTACAGCTGAGGTGGCCCCCCTACGAGCCCCCTACGAGCCCCTATGGCCGTCACGGCGCAAGCCTCAGTTGTGACCGCGCCACCGGAAGCCCGTCCAGGAAACCCTAACTCCGCGCGGAGCGGCAGCGGCAGTCCTCCCCGCAAACCCTAATGCGACCTGCGAGGCTCGCCATTATCCCAATTACACGATATTTCATCGTTTCGTGAAAGAAGTTGTGTACATTGGAAAGTACCTGCTGGATGGCACCTTCCTTTGGAATGCCCTCATGCCTTGGAGGCAATGTTTGAAGTGGGAGAGCATCCTGGACGGTGTGGCGAGAGCTGCGTCGAAGGATTCCTCCAGCAGTACTTCTTCGTGGAGTCTTCACAGACTGACCTTCTAGATTGGTACATATATGCCTACAGACAAGACTAGTGAGCAACGAAGCCGCCTCAGAGTCTTCTGCCGGGACGACAGACGCCTCCTGGCAAGGCTCCGCAAAGCGTACCACCCTACGACGCAATGGCACTTCACAGTATACGGCCATATTGGTGAGGAACGTGTACACTCTATGGTATAAGGTGGTGCGCCCTCAACTCATGAGACACAGAAGATAGTAGTCATGGGCAATGTGGTCACCTCTGTCATTGTGGGCCAGCCCTTAAACACGTGGGGAAAGTCCTAAGCTTGGACTCTGGTCGTACGGACTCCTGTTGTCGATGATGTCACAATGGACATCCAGCCTGTCATTTTCGTGTTGAAGAATATGTCTTCTTGTGCACAATGCTATCACTTACAACATGCTCTATGAGGACTTCGGATGAGGCATCTGTAGTTTGTGTTTATACAAACTCAGGTTGACGTCACTTTTGACATCCTCTTTGACAGTCAATACAGGGCTCGAAGTGCCAGCAATGAAAATTTACATTTCGATCCTTGGATGACATAGTATGGGCCTAGAAGTAAAACAATGAACTCATTTCCAGTAATGCTTGCATTGTGAAAGGCACGCTAATTGTGAAGGAATCTTAGCGCATGTCTTTAGTTGTGATGTGAAGATCGAGGTTGTTCTACAATGACGGAACTTGGCCATGGAAGCAATGTGCGTTGTCTGTCACACTCACATTTGTATCATTCTGAACCTAAACACTCTTTAACACTTGGTTGCGACCTTGTATTCACTTCGTAGATGGCGTGGCGTCTCAATTCCCAAACCCGCCGACAAGGTGCAACTATCCGTATTTCAGAAGACAGACGCACGTTACGCCACATTCCACTTGGTGACTTGATTTTGCACATTGAGTTGAGAGTCGCCACAGAGGAAAACATTCGATCATTCAGGTGTCCCTACAGGGATTGCAAGGGCGGTTTACAAAAAACCATTCAGGTTATTCGCCGGCACCATAGAGAGGTTGGTCGGGATCCATTTCTCACAAAATCCGTACTGGGTGGAGACCCCCCCGAGGGCTATCCACGGCGGGGAATGTGGGTAGAGGACATTGCTTATGACGATGATGTCATTGACAATGCTCCCTCTGACATTGAGCCTGACATCAACCACAACGTCGCAGAGCCTGAAAATGCAGGGCCAACTGATTCGGAGCCCCACATCCCTTTAGATGCATATCACGAAGTCCATCGGCAGGTCCTTGAGGCATTGGACAGAGGAGACGCACTACACGGAGAGGCTGAAGGTAGTGTGGAGTTTCCCGAAAACGATGACGTTGGTGGTGATAGTGTGGACGGATTGGAGGACCTTTACAGACAAGCTACTACCCCGTTGTACAATGGATCAGGGACAAGTGTTGTCTCAGCCACCATCATAATTATGAACATGTGTACAGTGTTTCGGGTGAGCAATAGGTTTAGTGATGAGTTGTCCCGGTATTTGTTTGTGGACTTACTCCCAAGAGGTAATAAGCTGCCGGGATCCCATTACGAAGCACGAAAGACCAATAGAAAATTAGGCTTGCATTACAACAACGTGCATGGGTGTCCCAATGGTTGTATCCTTTTTGAAGATGAATATTCATCATTGGAGATTTGTCCCCATTGTAGTAGCTCCCGGTGGATGGATGGCTCAAATAACATTCCCTCCAAGGTCATTCGGCACTTTCCACTCATTCCTCGACTCAAACGAATGTGGCGCTCACCAGAGATAGCTCGGATGTTGACTGGCTACCTCAAGCATGTTAGTGATGACGGGATCATGCGTTCCGTTGTCGATAGTCCTGCCTAGAAGCACATCGATACAGATGTCGCGTTCGGCACCTTCAGCTCTGAGGTCCGAAACATGCGGCTGACTCTAGCTTTAGATGGTGTGAATCCATTCAAGTTGAACAATAGTAATTGGTCGACTTCGCCAGTGCTAATTCTAATATACAACTTCGAGCCTTGGTTAGTGACCAAGAAATTTTTCATTTCACTATCCATACTAATTTCGGGAAAGCACTCACCTACATCTAAAGGCGTTGGTGTCTTCATCCGTCCATTGCTGAAGGAGCTCGAAGAATTATGGCAAGGTGTTCCAGCCCTTGATTTCTCCCAAGTACAAGGGAGTCGCAGTTTCACCTTACGCGCTGTCTTGATGTGGACGATCTCTGATTTTCCGGCCTTGGGCCTCATATCCGGCTTGTGCTGTAAGGGATACAAGGGTTGTCCTTGTTGTGGAAAAGACACCGATGCAAGGATGGCTAAACTGGGAGACGTTCTTCCTAACAGGCGAACAAAGGGCTCAAAGATTGTGTATGGTGGTGTTCGTCGTTATTTACCGCGGCATCACCCTTACCGACGCAATTTGAGGTTTAATGGTCAAACGGAGCCTCGTGATAGGCCCCGGAAACAAACCACCGAGGAAACCATCGCATACGCAGCGTGGCGGCAATCGTACTTGGATCTAGGAGGGAGAGAAAATGGGCCTAATGACCCAGTTCATGTCACTGGGGTGAAGCACCTGTGTCCTCTGTCCCAGTTGCCGTATTGGAAGGTTAGTGGGTTTCTAACCATCTGTATGTCCCAGTTGTTATTCCTAACGTAGATTGGGACATTATGGTTGACGTTATATCAGACATTGGGAGTAATGTAGTTGTCACTGCCTTCGATGAACAGCACTCTGTTTTGAGAAGTGAAGAGCACGTCAGCACTTGAACAGTACATGCTTGACAGTAGTGGTACACATGTTTTGGAACTCTGCTTTCTTTTCTTTAATTCCCAATTTTTTTTTTGCTTGTGGCAACATCTGTTGGAGCCTCACATCTTGGATGTCATGCATTGCGAAAAAAATATGTGTGAAAACATAGTCAAAACTTTGTTGGGCATGAAGGACAGTACTGGAAGTAGAGTAGATGCAGAGGAATTGGGCATTCGAGAAGAGATATGGCTACAACCTCCACGACGGCAAAATGATCAATACTACATGCCACGTACACCTTTCATACTCACACCAAATGAGCGCAAAGAATTTGTAGCCATTGTCTCAAACATTCGGACCCCTACAAACTATGTGGGTAGCATTTACAAGCGCTTAGAGGACGGGAAGCTGCAATATATGAAGACACATGATTATCATGTCCTCATGCAATAAGTGAGGGAACCACCTACACTCCTTTCTTGGTGTACACGTCAATGTCGACAATATCCAACAATTCAATAACTTTGTTTGTGTGCGTTCACATGTTTTGCAGATTCTTCCCATTGCGGTTCAGAACATATTAGATGAGAGGGTCCGCCTAGCTATTATTAAAATGAGCAGGGTTTTCCAAAGGCTATGTGCAAAGGAGGTGCGACCTGATGACAAGGAAGACATGATGCGCGATGTTGTCATGGCGACATGCGAGATTGAGAAGGAGTTTCCGACAACGTTCTTGAACATCATGTCTCATTTGCCTGTGCACCTAGTAGAGCAACTTTTCACTTGCGGTCCTGTGCATTGCCGGTGGATGTACCCAATTGAGCGATATATGAAAACACTCAAAGACTATGTGCGGACGTATGCACACCCCGAGGGTAGCATTGCTGAAGGCTATCGAATGGATGAGACATTAGGATTCTGCACAGAGTACATGCAGCAGTATGGAGCAACAACGCAACGGGTGTGGGATACTACTGAGGAACCCATCATGACTGATGAAATTATTTCAAGCAAAAAGATGCAAAAGCAGAAAATGTCCAATGAGTTTCGCAACAACGCGCATGCCTTCGTCTTAGACAACGCAGCGTGCTTAGAACCATGGCGGGAGTGAGTGCTCTTTTCAACCTTCTTGACATTGTTTCCTTGGAGTTTACTATGAAATCATATTTGTACTTCTGTTGTTTAGGGACCTAGACGGTAATGTGCACAATGTCAGAGATCATGTCTTGATAAACATTTATTATAACGTTTCAGCTATATACGTGTTCGTGTCAACGTCACAGTGAACATCTCTGTCAATGCATAAAACTTGCAGTCCACGTCGAATTGGACATATGGTACCTTCACAATGCTTCTTCACTGTGCCTTGGCACTGTAAGCGTCGTCTAACAATGCATGATCTGAATGCCTTGTAGGGAGTATGTGTTAGCGAGAGGCCACATCTGGGAAGAAAGGGAGGCCTTTCAAAGACAATTTCGGCGTCAACATCTGTCAGTGCCAGTGCGATATCCCAGCGAGCTCTCCGATTTGCCTCCGTTTGCATTGTGGCTGAGTGAAAGAGTTCAGAGTCTGCGACATGCCGGTGAACATGTTGACCCCGATGTTGTAGAGTACGGGCAACCTCCAGAGCAGTATGCAGTCTCACATCGCCAAATGTATGCGTTTGGCATGCACCTCCGTGTTCGTAGTGTAGAAAGGGGCCGTGTCACATGCGACTCCGCAATTGTGGCCTCATTCACTGAGCAACTGCGTTGGGGGCTTCGCAATGGGCGACCCATAGAGAGAACCAATGAGTGCGTGGGGTATATTCAGGAGATATTGGAGTTGGACTACCGGAATCATTGCACGACAGTGCTGGTGTGCGATTGGGTTCGATCAAACGAAGATGCTCGATATGCAAACATCCGCAAAGACCAATATGGGTTTACAAGAGCAAACTTCACTCGCATGGATGGCAGAGTCCACGCTGACTCTTTTGCTTTCCCATTGCATTGTCAACAAGTATTCTTCTCCGATGATCCGCACAGGCAAGGTTGGAAAATTGTGTGTCGCACAGATGTCCGGGGCAGACGTGGGCAGCTACAGGTGAACCAACCTATGCCTACCATAATTAATGTTGGCAGTGACACAGACTTCCCCGGTTTGCAACCTCAGTTGGTGGACGTGGAGCCTCAGAGGCAACCGGCCGAAGATGGTGGCACATACATTTGACCGTGGATGCGGTTTTGAAGTGAGTAGGAGAGAGATGGACGGCAGTAGGCAAATGGAGGCTAATCTGTTATGAAACGGCCGCTACACACTCATTGTCGATGTTGACATTGCACATGATGTGCGAATGGATGTCAAGGAGGACGCCCATTCTAACACACTTGTTGAAAAGGACGTTGGATATAACATTCCAATGGACACATTTAAACCAAGGTCGCAGGCATGCTCGCTCGAATTGGGGCACCTTCCATTCTGAATGTTATTTTCGCTACAGTAAAAAAGTTTTTTGTTTCCTTCCCATAGAGTTCTGAGGTGAAAGTTGCATGGAGAATGTCTCAAACACCATATTTGCTGTTGCCTTCACCCCAGAGCCAGGTCTAGGTACTTGCATGTGCTAGCCCAAGACCTTTTCATAGATCTTAGGAAGATTGTTTAGTGGAGCATGGTGATGCAATGGAAGAAGTCATCTATGCATTGAATAGAAGGATTATCAATGTCTTGTATAGAATGGAATGTCACACCCCATGTTCCGTAGTAGTGAGAGGAGTTGTACTTGTAATTATTGTGTTCTACCATATTCTAAGAGTGGAAAATAATAATGAATCAGATTGGGCTGAGTACATAATGTGCTCTGTATTTTTCTGTAGGCAGAGATCTCCCCACCTAGAAGCCAATGGAATGAACTTGGCCGGAACCCCCCCATGTTGTCCCCATTTAATTTTCCTCCCAACTCCCTAAATCTGAAAAGCAATGGAAGGAATGCACTATAGGGTGACAGCACACAACACTGAATACACGTTCGTCAAAAATTAGGAGTACTTTCAAGTGGACATGAAGTACTTGAAGTATATAAAGTACCTTGGTGGAAGTACCATTAGAACTTAAGGAAACTTTAAATGGATGCTCGTACATTCTTGCCATTACAAAGTAACATACTTATAGACAATAGTTTCTTAATGAACATCTTCATTTGAACTTGAGTTTATTGGAAGTGCATTTTAGTGTGTTAACACAATTTCTAGTTTTTCATGTCACTTCGAACCTTAGAAAACTTATATGCAAATTCTACTTCCTACAATAATCTCACTATTGGGATTAGTGCAATTGAAAGCTATCCTGGAGGTATTAATAATGTAAATTTGCCTTGTATCTTGATGTTTCTCCTATTTATGAATTTTTTGAAAATGAGAATGAAGTGCCACGTGGGAATTTTTTCCCTTAGATTCTCAACTCCATTTTCCAACATAAAGATTTAAAGTTCATAACTCTGTAGTACCCAAATTTCAGATTAAGATTAATATTCAAAGTCAAATATTTTAACTGTACAATACATTAAAAGATAAACGAAGCCAAAAAAAACCCAAAAGTTCCTTGAAGTTCCTAGATTGTGGGAATTCGCCACATTAGCATTTAATGCAAACCATGCCACAGTACATAATATTAATTCATAATTTTTTTTAAATAAAATTGTAATTTTTTTTAAAAATTTAAAATTTTCAATTATAAGAAAGTAATTAAAATTATTTGACAGCAGTGCCTAATTCGAAATTCTTAGGCAACAAAGGGAAATTGAACAACCTTGAAATGCCCCTCCCTTGCCTTCAAAAATCTCTTTAGTAGTGTTGAAGAACTTGTGTTTTAAAATTTGAAAACAAAGAGTGGAGATGAAGTTGAAAGTTTAAAACTACCCTGAAGTACCATAAGTAATTCTTCACGAATAGAAGCAAGGAAAAAAGTCAAACAAATATTCAAAATTTTGGAGATTTAAGCAGTAGCCATGCTACAGTATGTGAATGTAGTGCTTTACTCATAAAAAATTGAACATAAATATTATTTTTTGTGTCTTTTTCCTCCGCAAAAGATAATGCCCATCTGACTTCCACATTCCAATAGATATTGTAATTATAGTTCTACTATCACCAAGAAGCCCTTGCATAGTATATATATTCTATCTTTGTACAAACTAATGTGCTTTTTGTATCATTCATTTGGCCTGTACAAAGTCATTTGTAATTATTTTGCAAACCTAACACACTTTTATTGTTGGTAAAGTACTTTGTAGAGGATGGATGAAACACTAAATTGGATTAGAATGTGGTAGAACAGCTTCTCTACATAGATACCTACCAATTGGATCAATTGAGAAGTGAAAATAATGTTTATTTTATCTAAGAAAAAGTACGTTATATAAACACATCTTGAAAAAGTACTTTTTTGACGTACTTTGTAGGGGGGTGTAATGTGCTTTCACCCCAATTTTTTGGAGAGAACCCCCGAGCCCAAACGCAATGGAATGAACTTGGCTATAACCCCCCCATGCTCTTTCCATCTAAATTTTTTCCCAACTCCCTAAATCCAAAAAGCACTGGGAAGAATTCACTGTGGGGACTTCAAATTACTCCCAAATTGTTTGGGCCATCCACGAACCCCCAATGGAAAGCACTTCTTCGCACTCCCCGTACTACCATTCCCCCCATATTGGGGGGGACCCCCAAGCCCCATCCCAATGGAATGAATTTGAACTGGACACCCCTATATTCTCCCCATTTAATTTTCTCCCCATTTAATTTTATCCCAACTCCAAAAATCCAAAAAATATTGGAAGGAATTCACTATGGGGACTGCAAGTCACTCTCCATTTTATGGGGCCTAATTTGCAATCCCAAAGCCAATGGAATAATGTCACATTGATCCCAACACTCCCAAGTAATCCCCATTTTCTGTTCTCAAAACCCATCTCCAAATAATATTGCGTAACTTCACCTCTATGATAAGGTTATCCCAATGAGTCTCCATTTTTATTTTCCATCTTTCATGTTTTAGGACCTAAAATATTTCATTCTGTACATCCTTTTAATTTTGGCATACCCTAGACTTGTAACACCAAAACACATTTGTGGAGTCATTACATGTGTCTATGTCACTTTCATCCTACCTCGTACCCATGACTTCACATCCTCCCAGAAAGCCTGAATTTTATAGCCTGGAGCTCTTTCCTATACTGATCAGGTGTTTTCCCTGTAGGGCAGCACCCCCCCTGCCCTGTCAGTGACAGCAGTGCACCTGCCCGCAGTGAAAGACGCACCAGTGGCTGACGTGGCCAATTCGTGTTTTTTTGGACGTCATCTAAAACGTCCTTTATTTTTTCTGACATAGTGAAAAACACGTCTGTTCAAAGTGACATCCCTATATTTCCTGACGTCTATTATGACGTTTCAGATGACGTCACAAAAAATTGTCCCTGATCTGCGCGTTCGTCCAAAAACGTAGTGACGTCAAAAATAACGGGGATGTCACAACGTAACGCAGTAAAAAATAGGGGTTTCTTATAGTGTAGGATGATTGCAAAAAACACTAGTCTTTTTTTTATATCACACACAACATGATGGACTTGTGATCCACTATAACTTTTGAATCATAACCTTGATGAACTTGGATTTTTTTTATTGGAGATGGAAATTTCTAATTTAATCATATTTTTTTATTTTTTTAATAAATTTTAGAAGTCTATTTTGCTAATTGTCACTTTCAGATTTAGAAGGCTTGAGTACTATAGAGTACCCAAAATTAATGATTTAAAGTTGAAATTTATGTGATCTATTCCTACAATAGGCAAACATGTTCCACATTAGGGGCATCTAAAAATACATCATTTCATGTCTTCTACTTTCTTGCAATAAAGCTTCTTGGCAAGTTTACTTTTGAACATTGAAGATGGTTTTAATTTCATTATCATTTTGGTGAAATCTCATCACCATCAAGTCCTTTGAAATTATCAATTTTTTTGTTTCTTTGCAAATGTTTTTTTCCTATTTTTTACAAATAAAAACATCAAAGTACCTATTTTCTGGAAATTTTGCACTTTTCTAGTTCTCCTACTTTGAGAATTTTTCTATGCTTTTCCTTTTAGGGGTTACCACATTCTTAAAGGTGTATGCACTAGCTATATTTTTTATATTTAATTTTAATTTTAAATTTTAAATACTCCTACAAGGAAATGAAAAACTTAAAAACTTAAAATGCTACAAAATCAACAAGTGTTTCTTGCAATCATCTACTAGCAAAAAAATAGAAAACCATATGATTCCAACCTATACAATGCATTTTAATCCTTAGATTTAATAATTGTATTTTCTTAGAACTAATATAGGATTTATAAAATTTATATAAGAGTATATTTTTAAAATATTTTTAGAATATTCTAGAATGATTTTATTTTAAGGACTCACATATATATAAATCTTAGTATCTCACATACACTTGTGTCCAAGGGGTATTTTGTGGCAACCTATAAGTAATGCCTGTATTGCAACATTTCTAGATACAAAAATAATTAAATGGATTCACCTATACGATGATAGATTTTCTCTTTGTTCAATTAATTTGAAAACTAACAAATACCGCACTCTCATTAACAACTCTAAAACAAGTAGATGGTATACCTAACCACTGATAGTTTTGACCATTGGTTCAAGAGGAACAACACCCTCATCTACATTTATTACACTTCATCAACAGTTTAAGCTCCCCCAAACCTCCGATAACCTCCCAATTACTCAATATCAATAATATTGCAATCAAATACATGATTTGCATTTTACTATTCAAATAAAGATTAGCACTATAAGAAAACTGTGTTTTAGATGATGTTTAATAGAACAATTGCTGTCTAAGTTGATGAATTTTAAGTGATGTGGAATTTAACAATCTTTGTTTTAATCTGAACAATGACATTACATTGAACATCATTGTTGATATAAAAACAAGGGTTGTTAAATTTGACATTACCTAAATCCATCAACTTAGACATCTAAATAAAATCCAATATTAATGGACCTCTAATACTTGTACATTCTATAATCTCCCCATCCACATGTCAGCTCCTACAAATCATCCAATTCTATAATCTCCCCACCCACATCTCAGCTCCTATACATCATCCATTAGGATTCATCACTTCTTAAATTCCCACCCACCTTCTCGATATTATTGAACTTTATTTCCCTTGTTACTTTCAATGAAACCGAATCTCCCTTTTAACAAAGGTAGGTGATTTATGAGTTGCTTGTATTGTCTCATTAGATTCACTCATGAGACCATAAAGGAACAAACTCTTTACATACTCCAATCATAATATATGGGTGGAGTTACTCCCTTTCTCTTTAGTATACTCTCTCCTAGCATGGCTTGCTTGGGTGTAACTAAAGGTAGGAGGTTCTAAAAGCGCAAAGGCTCTAAAATCATCCACCCCTCAAATGTACACTATTTATACATGTTGCTTTTTTGTAGCCTTCAACAATGTACAAACATTGTACATTTGAAGAGGTGGGCAATTTTAGAGCCCTATGCCATTTTAATATCAAAATTTCATAACTAAATCCACAAAGCTTCAAAAAATATGAAATGACTTGGGTTAGATGCCAATTCCACTTATCTCAAGAAAATTTTACTGAAAAATATTTCAAGAAGAAGTTTCACCTCCACTAAATTCAATTCCAGCTCTTGAATGAGCGATTTATGGACTGCTACCTTGGTGGACTGTCCTTTTCACTCCTTCCTGGTAGCCAACGTCAAGTCATATCGTTAAGTGTGATAATTGGCAACGTCGATGCATTGTTGCTGCCGTCTTGAAGATCATTTCGTATCCTTACAAGAACATCAAGCAGCGCTTAAGTCGATCTTAAGCTGTCATATCGTCAAAATTTAATCATTGAATCGGCACGTATCAGCTAGAGCACAAAAAATGTGACATTTGGGTGCTCAGAGCTCAAAAGCTTGGACAAGTATGGAGCTGACAGAGGTTCCACACAGGATTAGGCCTAGCTAGAAGAGTGCAAGACAATCTCTTGAAATTTCACCATTGTAAAGAACTTAACATCCAAATGCTAGGCCAATGAACTTAAACGTAATGTGCTCACCTGGTCTAGGACGGTAACCATGATAAGTTGGGATGCCTTCGTATTCGTCTAAAAGACATGGTTCAAGTAACCGGTAGGGTCCTCTTCAGGTTGTTTTGAGAGCTTCTCAGCAGGCAGCGTTCTACAAACCGTGAGCGCTGTCTTACGTTAACATTCGTTGAGGATTTTCAGAAACTCCCAGCAAACTCGCCGGTAAATTAAGTACTTGAGTGAGCATCCTTTTCCGTGGAGAAGGGATTTCAGGCCAGGAGATGCCGTGGGATGAGGTTGTGGCCAATTGTGACCTTGATGATGTCACCATCTTCTTGGTGGAGTATTCGAGCACGGAGGAGCAGGATGGAAGCACCAGCAACAGAAGACGACGCACTGGTATGGATCCATCTCAAGTTGCACATGCAAAACAGGTGGGCAAGGTGAAGGTGAAGGCCAGCAGATTGCATCAGTGCAGCACATACTTCGACACCTGCATGAGCGACCGGTGGGTTCATTCAACGACGGAGTTTCACCTCGAACTCCACGCTGAGTTGCGGTATTACGAGGACTGCTTCTCTCGCATGCATTACCTTTTCAAACCAATTCGAGGTGTGGCATGTTGCATTGAGCTCCTGAAGGTCGCATCCCAGATCGGGTTCCAGGATGTAATTGACATGGGTACGAAGTACTTAGCAGCAGCACCTTGGTCTGATGATGAAGAGAAGCTGGTTCACGCCTTTCGTGGTTCTCAATTGGTACCACTCGATTCCCTGATGGAGTTGATTGCACGATTAGACGATTTTCCCCTGGCTGAAGACGAAAAGCTGAGCAAGGATTCGTTGTTCGCTAAGAACTTGCTGTCTGACTACTTGAAATCCGGCTACCGTCAATGACAGCCCGAATGACAGTAGCAGAAGTGGAACGTTACTGTAGCCTGCCACTTTGTCTTGAGAAATTTGAAGGCGCTTTTCACTTGGTTGTCTCTGGTGCAGAGCCTGGGGTATGTGCCAGTGTGGTGGAGCATGCCTTGAATCTTCTAAAGCAAGCTACACTTACTCTCCTGTCTAATCTGAAGGAAACTTTCAATATCGATGTTGCTAATTCTCCATTCAAAGGCCGCATTGAAATAATCCTGTCAATTCTTTGTCGTCTCTACAAAACAGCGCGAAAGTCTAACGCTGCGCAAACCATGGTCGAGCTCCTTCTTGACGATGTCGAGGTCTCAAATGTTTTACGCAGTGCTCATATGGACGATTCTTGGAATTGGAAGGCAAAGAAATGGGCTCAAATGATCTACTGCGTCTTTCAGGACGTTCTAGATGGGATTCTGTTTCTGGACACGTCCCAGCGGATTGCACTCTTCACCCAGTGGTGCTGGGTTCTGCGAGACGGCATCTTGGAAGTTGACGAAGTGCACGTTGCAGGCTTGATCACCAGGTTCCTCAAGACTTTCCCGCGACGGAAGCAGGTGGAGATTTGGATGGCCTCAAAGCTTTCTGATGATCATGGACCTTCGCCAGAGGCTCACACGACGTGGCTCTCATATATGATAACGGGAAAGGCAAAACGGCAACTGTCCGATCAACAGGGTGGTCTGAAATTCGAACCGTTGTTCGAGTGGGATGGCATTGAAGACGTCTGAGGAGCAGCAAAGTTAGGGTTTGGCCATTGTGTGTTTGGTTTGGCTAGTTTAGAGTCTTGAAGAACAGCGTGCCCTTCGCCCGTGGATCTGGAGACGAAGAGACTTTCTTTCAGTTGTTTGAGAGTCTAGGGAGATGTCGTACTCAGTTTGAGGCTAGGCTGATTAGAACCCAAAGTTTTCTGCCGGTTCATCTAAGTGCCTGTTGTCCGTTGTCAACTTCATCAGGCCAATTTTGCTTCTGCAGTTCGTTTTAACACTCTGAACCTTGAACTTTGAACTTGGCTCCAATATTTTAGGCATGACTGAGGCAATTGGCTTCCATGCAAAGATTCTGTTTTGCATTGTGGGGAATGCAATCCTTGAAATCTAACCGGCTGATTCAATTTTGATAGTTTCATTCTTAATCGAGTCATTGTTAGCAAATTCGTTATTCGTGTACTTCAAGGAATTTGAAATGGATTGAGATTTCAAAGTATCTGATTCAGTGTTTGAGCAGTCACAGGTTGCTTTTTTAATCTTGAGTTGAAACTGTCAGTACAACGTCACCAATGAAACCCCCGGCCGGTGTAGGCACGAAGAGTGATGCTACAAATGTCTCTCCATTTTCACTACGGTTATTGTTGCACTAGTCGTGGTTGTCAAACTTTGATACCAGAATACTCCAGGTGAAAATGCAATCTTGTTTCCAAAAAGTATCATACCATTACTATTCGTCCGGCAGGTTTGACAACTGTGGATCCATCACTCGATCCCACATTCCAATGTTTCAGAACCCTTCGTAGTCAAGCAAAGTTGGAGGTATGTATTGGTTGGACTTACTACCCGCTGATAATCAAATGCTCATGGATTCTGCCTACAGAATAGTTTCGTAGTTTGGTCGAGACAACCATGAATATTCCAGCCTCGACATCATCAGCTTTGCTTTTCCCTACTCCTTAAGCGCAGGAGAACAGAATCCTTATCCTGGAGAAGACTCAATCAAAGTTTGATAACCCCTAATGCATGTTTAGGTTCCATGAATCTCACTTTGATTTTCTTCTCCGAGCCAGCGTGAAAAAAACCAAAAGAGGTTTTGTTATGAATACTGGCCCAGCCTGCAATTCCATCTTCTCTGAGCGAGTGGAACAGGAAAGCAGCAAGAGTTGAGAAGAGTGTCCATCAGAGTTGCAGAATTCTCTGGTATGGAGATACTGTAAGAGTTCAGCGGTATTTACTGCCAGTCTTTTATCACATCAATACACTAAAATTGGTAAATAATATTGGATGATAATTAGTGTTGTAGTGAATTGGATCATAGCCTTAACTTATTATATTACCATTCCAACTTTTATATTTTGTTCCCATCTAACACTAAATGCACTCTCGTAGAAATGTTGAAATGATCAAATTTTACTATAGAGCTAAAATAGTGTTAGAATGGGTAAATAATGTTCTAACACTAACCTTGCAAATCACAAATAGTGTTATTGTTGATAATTAGTGTAGTCAACACTATTTACCAATTTTAGTGTACTCAGTATGTGAGTTCTGGTGTGTTGGGATAACTTACGTGCACCTAAACCCGCCACTTTTTATGCACGAAGAGCTCAACGCACTAGTCAAAATGATGTATTTTATATAAAAATGTTAGCCTCCACAAGAAAAATCCAATCCAAGTTGTTTTGTAATTTTTTGACATTCACACTATGTTCTTTTAATTATGTAAAGGTCTATTCTCACTTGGTCTTAAAAAGTGTTGTTGTTGTGTTCTTAGGAACAAATTTAGACCTACTTTTGAATCGGATTCACATTGCAAACATTACCCCTAACACCAAGTCTCAACATACTCTAAATTGAAAAACATAAGGTGCCCTGACCTATTCATGCCATTGGACTCCCCTTAAACCACCATCCTTGAAGCTCAAAATGCTTCAACTCCCTTTTTGGTTGCCTCAAGAAACTCTTCCACTCCCATTGGTTGCTCTTATGTACTTTGGGGGACATCAAATGAATGCTTTTCCAACAAAAAAAGTTGGCGCAATTAGGTGCACATACCTTAATACAATAGACATTCAAAACTTTGGGAGTCTTCAAGGTTGCTTGTTTTTTAAGCACAAATTTATACCCATCTTAGTTTAAGCCTATCTTAATGATTTTGAAGAGCCTAAGCATTTTGTGCATTTGAATGTAAAAAATTTGGTCTTATGAATTGTGACAATCTAATGAAATTGATTTCAAAGACTTTAAATTATTTTAGCAAGTGGATTTTTAACATTGTATAAATAAACTATGAATTTTCAAAATTTTGATTACAAAGGCACATAAAATATTCAAAGAATGTTTGTTTAACAAAAGAATATATATATAAATTAGTTTTAGCAAGTATATTTTTTGCAAGAATCTAGATGGATCAATCTTAGTAATGAGGTTAAAACTAGGTGTATTTACCTTAACTTTTCAAAGACAAAGGAGCCAAAAGTCATTTATAAATCATATATTTGATTATTTTTCCTAACAAAAAGACAAATGTAGCATGTTTTTTTAAATGAAATGGGCAAGTAAAGAAATTTACTAATACTACTTGATGAAATTTTCACTTCATTTTACATTATCGACCTTCAAATGAATGGCCATGGGACCCTTTGCCCTCTTAGACATGCAAGATAGCCCCTAGTGTAGACAAAGGTGACAAGCCTTTACTCCATCCTCAATTTAACTCCATTGCAAAATGGTTAAAAAAATATGCTTAAATTGAATTTAGCCTTTTAAATTGCCTATCATAAAGTGAAAAAATAATTTCTTTAGAAAAAAATGTCATTGTTATTGGTTATTTTTAAAATTAAAAATAAATTAATAAATATAGCAAAAACAATCTAACTAATTTGAGTTTTTTCAAATACAAGTAGCAATGAAGCTTGGTGTCAAGATTTACAATTAATTATTTTATATTTTACATCCAAATCACCCTTGCTACTAACCTTTGAATCAAATGCAATTTAGCTTAATAGTGGTATTCTCTATAGAATGAAAAATATAATTTTATAATTTGAAAAAGAATTAATTAAAAAAATGAGTGACTAAAATGCACACTATATTGTATAACCTAGATTTCCACCAGGGCTTTTTTTTCTGGCGAAATTTCGCCAAACTTGTTAGAAATTTGACTTCTTTGGCTGTATTCCTCCAAAAACTGGCCTCTGTAGTGAGGACAACAGGGGGGACACTAGTCAAAAAATAAAACCTAATTTCCACACATAGAGCTAGCAATTGCAATAATTATTCTTTTAGTTTTTGTGTTTCTCAAAATTTCAAAATGGTATAAAATCAAATCTTGTTAAGCTTCTCTTTTTAAGTATAAATCATATATAAAAAATAGTTATTTTAAAAGTTACAATCAAGGTTGACCAAGACACATCCACTTTTTAGATGCATGAAACTTAAGGGATTAAAGAGTGTTACTAGTTTTAATTTTTGTTCTTTTTGTTCTTTTTCAAATAAGATGGGAATTTCATAATCCATACATTGGTAGGGCCACTTCACACTATGGTCATTTAAGTTGAGAGGTTGTAGGATTGAGTGGCTAAACTATGCTAAAAGCCCAAAGAAATGAGCAATAAATAGACAATAAATAATAAGAATTGGAGCCTTCAATTGGCCATAGTGTGAAGCTTCTAAGTTCAAGCCCTTTGCAATGAACTCCCAAGGCCTCTCGACTTGGACGGCTATAGTGTGAAGCCTCCAAAGGCCAAGCCAAAGTCCAAACACTAGAAAAAACCCATGTCAAAGTTGATGTATTTTTTTGGACATCATGTTACATTGGACATTATAACCTGTGTTTTTATGTCAACAGTGACGTCCAATGTAACATGATGTCCAAAAAAATACGTCAACTTTGATGCGGGTTTCTTATAGTGAAATTCTTAGCAATCTAATGGTTGAGATCTTATCATAAGTCAATGGTCTCTCAACCATAGTTCGGGGCTCCATTTTTAGTTGATCCAAACTTTATTTTGAAAGTCCATTGCCATGTAGGCAATTTATTGCTATAAAGGTAGTTCAAAGGCAATGGCCTTTGAATTTGTGCCTTTTAGTGTAAAGGATCAAGAAGCCGAACTCTTGATTTCTTAAAATTTGATTGGTGGAAATTCACAGCCTTCGACCTTTGGCTATAAGTTAGTATAAAGTAGTCCTTGGTTACATTTACAAACCCTAAATTTTTGGTTTATAAAATAAAAAAGTGGTGACCTCAAAGTTTATTTCTATTAATTGAATTAATTATGATTATTTTGAGGTTGTTGTAAGATTTTTGTATTGGAGGGACTTGGTTATTTAATTCTATGTATGCAATACCTTTTCAAACACTTGATGCATAAAAAATCATGAAAATTTGTGAAAATATTAAGATGTAATAAAATTTAATATTTTAATCCTAGGTCGTTTTCAATTATATCGAATTTCAAAACTAAATATTGTAACCCTAGGTTATTCTCAATTATATTGAATTTCAAAACTTAATATTGTAATTCTAGGTCATTTTCAAAATGGTTTCATTTGTTATTCTACATGTACGAAATGTCAATTTTTAATTTTTAATTATTCAAAAAAATTCTAATCATAAAATTTTAGATTTCAAAATGAATTAGAGACTTTCAAATAATAATGATTTTTAGATATCGGTTTGCAAGTTTATAAAAATTTGGACATGATTCAAATTTTGCAAGATTAGTTATGAAACTATCCTTGCTCATATCCTGGACACTTGTAGGAAGGTGCATAGTAGAAGATATGCAAAAGAAATTCAATTGAAAATCTTGCTACTACCATGTAGAAAATACGGCCTTCTAATTGAAAAATAATATGTTCTTTGAATTCCTAAATGTCCCCATATCCTAATATAAGATGCACTTTTATTAAACATGATTCTAATTTTTAGCTTATTCATTTTTGACATATAATTTAAATTAGTATTATAAGCATAATATATTTTACTTCTATTTCATTTCAAAATTTTGAAAAAATAAAAAATACAAAGAATCACAATAATTTCAAGTTTAATGTGTAGGAATCCAATTTGTACAACACCAATGGAATTTTCATTGGATTTTCTTTAGTAAAAATCATTTGGTAAAAATCTACAATTTTTTTCTCATTCAAACCTTTATTTTTTAAATTTTTTATTATTATAATACACATAATAGTTCACATAATTCATTGTTGAAGTTACAATTTGATAAATCTTATTAATTTGTTATTTCTATCCAAAATTCTCCAAAAATCAAAATTTTAGATTATAAAAATCTTCAAATATTTCAAATATGAAAGTTTTATTGATCAATTATATAAATGATCAATCATTTTAGAAAAAAAAACACTTAGGATATTTGAGGGTTAAATACTAGGATTTAAATTTATGCCTTTGAATTATGAGCCATTTAGTAAGCATTTCATGGCAAACACATTATTTTGCTAGCATGTAATAAAGAAATATGTATTACTATACAAATTTTTAGGGTCGTACTATTTTGTGAGAAAATCTTGGATACTTGAGAAACTTTCACACAATTCTTCATTATCATGTGTATCACATGAAATAATTTCAATTTGATTGAATTGTTTTAGATTTGTTTTCTATAATATTAATTTTTTTTGGCAAAGATTGTAAAAGTGATCATTTTTAATGAAATGATTAGAATTAAGACTTTTTAGGTTGATATGCAATACATAATCCAATATAACAAATATATAAGATTTTAACTTAAATATAATTTAAATAATTAAGTTGTGCTCGGAAACAATGTTTCACCATCTGGCAATGCAAATGACCATTTTTTATTAGTCCTCCCAATAGGTTTTTAAATTTTTTATAACTGGGCATGTAAGAATTAATCTTGAAACACTCTTGAGCAAGACATTCTATGTTTTTTAGATAGTTTTAGAGAGGCCTATTGGATGGAAAAGTGCAATTTTTTTAATCCAATTTTTTTAGGGAATTGCTTGAATGTTTTTATGTGAGTGGAAATGGATATAGTAAAGCCACCTATAGTTGACCACTAAGCAATTTTGTGCATATTTTGCAACAATACAAGGTATTGTAAATTTACTCCACATAAAAAGATAGAAATCTTGGGGATTACATATCTTTTGATAATTTTATGTCTTGAATTGAAATTACTATGATTTTTGGAAGCCAAAAGTTGATATGGACCCATATTCAATATATAGACTCTTCCAATTCTGATCATTCAAGAACTACTTTCCCACACACAACTTCCTACTGTCTTGTTCACTAATTCAGGACATGTGTCATGACCTTATTAATTCTAACCTTGACAAGAAGAAAAAAATCACATTCCAAGCTTTAGTTGGAAATTTGTTTTAATCTTGGTTGAAAATAGTTGCACTCTACAGTTGGATATGGATGCTTGGTCGAGAATGGGTGGTTCTACCATTGTCCTTCATTGTGGTATATAGTTTGACATTCATTATAAGAAGATGCCTAATCCATGGATCACCAAGTGGTATATTTTGGCAACATCAAGCTTACTAATGATGTGAATTGGAACCATAAAAAGGATTTTAAAAAACCTTAGTCTCAACTAGGTGAATAAATTTCATGAAGTGTGCTTTCTACTTCCAATTGAGAAATTTGGAAAAATTCCTTACATTAAATATTTGAGTGCAATTTGAACTTTGGAGATATAACCACAAGTCTCTTGATTTTCTTATTATATGAATATAAGGTAAATTTTTTACATTGTGATATTCTAAAATATTATATACCCCCAAGGAGAATATTTAGATTTTTTGAGCTATCTTTGTATGTAAATTTTCTTTACATTTTCCTTAAAAAAATTATAGTACATTAATTCCAAACTTTCAAAAAATATCTAAATTTTTATGAATTATATAAGATATGTGATTTCATTTCTATAAAATGAATATAAAAAAATCAAGAATATAGGTATATGTCAAAAAGGAGATAACATACTATAGAGTGAAATGATTTTGAAGTTTATTTAACCCTTAAAGGACAAAGGGGTGACCTTGGAAATCATCCTATTTCATTATTGTGTGAACCATTGACTTAATAAATAGCAAAAGCACTCGTTGGAAGTCAAACTACTGTAGGAGACCTTCCCTTTTCACAAAAAAATTCTAAGGATGATTGGTTGCACTTTTGTCCTACTACAATAATTCTATGTCATCCATTAAATGTTTCATGTCCGTGTTGACGTTTAAGGATGAATGATTAAGAGGTCACAAGGTTGTCCTTGCAATGTAGTGTATGGAACTAGAGATAGTGCTAAGTTAAGTCATTTTTTAAAGGGTGAGGGGATTTGCAATGCATACTTAGTACATAAGCCTTGTAACGGCAAATGGTGGGCCATTCCACAAGGCCCATATAGCGCTAGTTTTTTCTTTAAACAAATTGATCCAATGCAGAGATGATAATCCAAATGTCAAATGAACTTTTCAGTTTTATAAAAACAAATGAAAAAAATTTGCATTAAAAAAAACTTTCATGGAAACAAGGGAAGGTTGAATTAGTTACCACACATACCTGTGGTCAATATATCACATTAGCTGCCATGATGGGATTGACGAGACAATATTGCACCAAAACACAATGTGTAGAAGTTTGCTCTTTTCAACTCTTTGTCATGCCTTCCATATTCTTCCAATTGATGGAAGTTGTCCTTCACTTATATGGCAACAGTGCCTTCTTGGCTTGAAGTTAGCAAGATGTCTAAGGAAGGGTTCTACGATGTGGTTCCCCTTCTAAGGCTTTTGTTATCTAGATTGCTTGGCTTAATAGGAATGCCAGTTGCTTCAACAATTGTAATTGACCTTCTTATAAGGTTGAGCATGTTATTTGGAAAGCCATCATTGACCCTCTTAGGATAACTTGGTTTAAAACTACCAAACTTTGCACTCTCTATCATGCATGACAAAGCTAACATCTTTCTCAAGCATTTTGACAATATGTAGCTACTAGTTGATAATGCGGCCTCTAGTTGGTCTCTACTAGGGTGGCCTTCATTTTGATTCTTTTATTTGCTAATTGTCTTAAAATAAAGACTTAAAAAATTCTTGCCGGGGACGTGGTCCCTTGGTACTGTGTTTTGTTTCCCTTACAATGAAATTGTCCATGTGTTTCAAAAACAAAAACAAATACAAATGTTTAAAAAGATCCAGTGATTATTACTACAAGGAACCAACTTGCGGACCTTTCACATGTTGCAAATTAGTTAGTCCCAGATGGCCGCATAATGAGGCTGTGGAATTGAAGGCTCCATTAACAATTGATTGAAGTGCAAATTTAATTAGAAATAACTCTATGCATGACACAGTAACAATAGTAGCCCTAATAACATGATGATTTGTAGCAATGTACTAGTCAACCTATTTTTGATTATATTCCCATTTCAATGATATAGACTAATCTCTTTCCATATAGGTGGAGATGAATAGTGATTAGTTATACCCTAGTTTCCGGTGTTGTTGTGGCTCATTATGATTCACTACAAGTCTCTCAATATTGCAACCTGTCCTAAATCCATTTTATTTGCAGCTCGTAGTTGGAAATAGGAAAGGTCTACATGACTAGTACAAGTCAAATAGAATCTTTAGCTAAAAAAATTCATGGTAATACTAATCATATTTTGAATTGAAAAATTATGAAAAATTATAGAATCCTTCCAGACTCTATTTCTTTAGATGAGAAAAATTCCGCAAGCAGGATACACAATCCCCCCATATGCATAATTGCTTAAGTGGTTGGAAATGGGGCCGCTACTCTAATGCCGGCGTTGTTGCTGCCGTCTTGAACATTAATTCACATTCTTTTTTCCTTAGGGAAAATCATGTCACATTCAAGCTGGCCGGAATTGTCAAAATCCATAAAATGCCGTGTTTCAGGGCGAGTCCCGAAATTGTGACATCGAGGTGCGAGAAGCTCAGAAGACGACGCCATAAATGGAGCTGAGGTTCAAGAGTAGCTCCTGCAAATGTTCCAATCTCGAAGTTCCACAGTTTTACAAGATTGATCATGTTCACATGGCCAACTCAAACTCACTTGTTGGTCTAGTAGGATGGTAACCTTGATCGTAGTTTGCGTGCTGTAATTTGAACCTAGAAGACATGATTCAATTGACTAGACGATAGGTTTCCAATTCTTCACGTTGATTTGAGAAATTCTCAGCAGGTAGCGTTCACTGTGAGCAATTAAGTTCATATTCGTCAGGGTAAGGACTTTCAGAATCTAGCGACCTGGGAAGTGAAAAGTCCGTGCGTGAGTCTTCAGTTGAGAAGAGATTTCGGGTTATGCAGGAGATGGCGGCGAGTGCGTCTGTGGCCAATTGCAACCTCGATGTCACCATCTTCTTGATGGACAAGTCGAGCATGGAGGAGCCAGCTGGAACCAGAAGCCACGAAAGACGACGCAATAGTGTGGAGCTGGGCCAAGTGAAGGTGAAGGCCAGCAGATTGCGACAGTGCAGCACATACTTCGATACATGCATGAGCGAGAGGTGGACTCAATCCAAGGTGACTAAGGACATGGAATTCCACCTTGAGGTTCACACAGATGTGAGGTACTACGAGGATTGCTTCTCTCGCATGAACTACCTGTACAAGCCAATTAACGGGGTGGCATGTTGCATTGAGCTTCTGAAAGTCGCATCCCAGATCGGTTTTCAGGCTCTCGTGGACATTGGTCTGAAACGCCTCGGAGGAACAGCCTGGTCTGACGAGGACGAGAAGCTGGTCCACGAGTTCTGTACTTCTGCGCATTTGGTTCCGTTTGACTCCCTGACTGACTTGCTCAGAGCACGCTTCCATCAGTTGCCTTTGACTCAAGAGGAGCAGCATGTGAAGCTTTCCTTAGATTTATTCAGTTACTTCTTGCAGAATGCCTTACCAGAGGAGTCACAGTTGAAATTCGTAGCATTTAGAAGTCAGAAACGAAGACGCAGAAGATTTGCACTGGCATTCCACGTTGTGATGTCTGGTGTGGAGTCTGGGGCTGTGCGTAACGAAGTTCTGGAGCACATCCAAGCTCTTCTAACGAAAGCATTGACTAATCTCTTGACTCGTGTCCACAAAGAGCTGAATGATATGCCTGCAAGGGCCTTTGCTGTGGGAGGCGTGTTGTCAGATATGTGTTGGCTTTTCGAAGTTGCACGAGAGGCTAATGCTGCTCAAGCACTAGTCGTAGAACTCCTTGGCAAGGACTTAGGTGTCGCAGGGATGCTTTATTCCGCAACGTTTGATGGTGATCGTCCTCCCCTAATGGTTAGCCAGTTGAGGAAGTGGGCAGCAATCATCTACGCACTCTTTGAGAACGTTTTGGAGGGGAAACTGTTCCTAAATTCTTTTCAGAGGTCTACTTTGTTCAGTAGCTGGGACTGGCTTGTGCGAAACGAATTCTTGGCGGGTCTTGATGATGCGCATGTTAAAGCTTTCCGTCTTAGGTTCGTCACGACTCTTCCGTTAACGGAGCAGGAGAAGTTTTGGATGAAAGCAGATATTGAACCTGAGCAAGGAATCTACTGGGAGGCTTTCAGGATGTGGATCTCATGGATGGTCACCAGAAAGGTGTAATTACTGCAACCACAATCCACAGCTTCATCGAACGAGGTCAGGAGCAAGATTCAAGTTTAGGGTTCCGCTTCAGCATCTGAAATTCTCTTCATTATATGAATGAAAGTGCAGATAAATTTTCAGACTAATTTCCCTTCAGAAGCGGAAATGTCAGCAGAATATTGTGGTGAATCTGAATCTCAAGTATCCTGCTTGCTACATTCACGATGGCAATTTTCCTTCCTGTAGTCCTTCTGCTCTTCAACTAACTGTTTGGATTTTTATATGTACAACACAGGGGCTACCCCCAATGTTAACACTTTGAACTATACTTTGGTGTATATGAGGTTTACGCGAACAGCATGCCTCGCAGACTCTTTGGTTGCATGTCAGTATTCGGCTTAATCATCTTCTTTAAATGTGGTGGTCGGAGTCCTTGTAATTTTATGGATTGGAATTTCATGGATTCAATTAGGAGATGAATGATGGAAAAATCGATAGCAGAGAACTTAGGAGATCTATATGGAAAGGCACTATGGGAGAAATGGGCAAATAGGGAAATGAAGCAAATGGTAGAATTGGTAGAACTAGGAAACAAAGTAGGAAGACTAGAATTTAGAATTAGAGAGTGAACTAGGAATGGGAGATGGAAATACCAAAAACGTGAAGCTAAGTAGGGGAAGTACAGAAAATAGTGGAAGAAAATGTAGTAAATTAGTGGGGGATGTTAAATTAGAGTAAGGTTGAATTGGCATTTGGATGGATGTAGAATGCTAATGAGGTATTAGAGTATGAAAATTAGGGTTTTCTCTCTCACTTCTTACTCCCTTCATGTGTATGTGTTCCTCTCCTTGGAAGTTTAGGAAATAATCCTCTTGGTATGTAGAAGTATGGAGGTTTTGTGTGAAGGACTATTAGGGGATTGGTCAAGCAGGTTTCCACAATTGTGTGGGAAAGGAATGGAGGAAATGAATATGAGGGTTTGGAACTCTATCTCTTGGTTTTGTGTAGTATTAGATGGAGATCTTTTGCACAAGATCTTTGAATAGGAAGATAGTTAGGTGCTAAGATTTTGAAGGTTGTAGGTTTTTTTATATACTTTCTAAAAAGTTGAGACTTGTCCAAAATGGACTAAGTACAAAGATTGGGTCGTAACTTTGTTACAAGAAGGTGAACTATCAACTTTGAGTCAGATTACTGACTTTGATAAATAAATTCATGAAAATAATTGAATTTTTGGGAGGATATATGTTTCTAATTTATCTTTTTTAAATGCTTAGGCTCGCTAAAATTTGAGATAGGACAAAGATGGGACAAATGTTTGTATGAGGTGGTTTGTTGTTGTGTTGGTTGTAAGTTAAATTTGTTGTCCCAACATGGAGAAGATTTTGTTCATGTATTGAAGGCTTTGGGCACTTGTTCCATGGTCCTTAATACCTAAGGGACCAAGAATGCCCCTTAGGAGATTGTGAGGAGTTTGGCAAGTTCCTATGACCTCAATTTTTGGTAATTTTTTGAATTTTTTTTATAAGATATAAAAACATATAAGTTTTGTGGAAATATAATTTTTTATTTCAATTGGTGTCTAGGAGTGAAACTTATGCCATTCTAAACATAATTTTCATATCATCAGGCAAAAAAAAAAATTCACAAAAAATTGAAATAAATAAAAAAATTCTTATAGATCTTATTTTTTCTACATGTGAAGCCTTGATTCATTTCATTTGGATTAGTGATATGAAAGTTATGGACAATCTTCTTTTTCAAGCAATCTAAGCATCTTTTTGAAAAGATAACTTATAGGATTCATTTCAGAATGCAATATTCACAATTTTTCCAAAAAGAACTATTTGACAAGGTTAAGCTTTTTTTGTTAAAATAGTCTCATTGTTGGGATTATTGTATTTCAATCCCATTATAAAGTTATTTATGATTTAGTTTTTCTTTCAATCTTGAACCTACTTCTACTTTATACTTTCTAAAAGAATGAAAATCAAACATTTAAAAAAATTCCTAGATTTTCAATTCAATTCTTCAACACAAAAAAATTTAAATTCAAAGTCTATAGCGCAAAAAAATTCCACAAATGGCAGTCAAAGTCATTTGATATTAGAGCCTAGTGTTCAAAAAAACCTTTACTTTCAACTTTGAATGTTAATATCTTCCAATCTGTATAGTCAAACTTCATGAAATTTTTACCACATGATTATAAATAAGTAAAGTACAAGATTCTATGGTTATATTCTAAAACTATATGTATTTTTGTTTACTTGAATGAACGCAACAAAAATGGCAATTTGAGTGGGTTTTGACAAACTTATAATTTCAATTTTCTTGTGCATTAACCCCTAAAAGCCCAAGGCTTTGGGGGGGGTTAAAAACATCATTGCTTTTGAAGTTTTAAAGATATAAATGTCACCAAGGTATAGAAATCTCAACCATACAGTTTTGTAGTATATGTGTTGTAGATGACGTGAATCAAATTTGGAGTCATTTGGCCATGTAGATTGCAAGATTATAATGTATTAGGATGCTGAAATTTTCCTAGCAACACAATTTGAGGGGAAATTTGATTTCTAAACCTATTCAAATGAAAAAAATTGTAAATTATAAATTGATTTAAAACCATCATAAAAACACATTGGTGAAATAAAATATCATTTAGTTGACTCATTGTGTCTACAAAATTGCTTTGAAATGTCAAGAAAATAGCAAGAAAAGTTGCAAAAAATGCATCTAAGGCCGATCTTCCTTCTACTAAAATGCCTCAGTCACTCATAACTTTTTGGATTGATATGAAATTTTAGACATACAAACTAGACTAGTATGCACAACTTTTCCAACAAATTTCATTCAAAACGGACACTATATGAAGAAGAAACAAGCTACTAAAGTTTACTGTAATCCCAAAATGTTTGGGTTTTGAACTTCGAATTGCTCCCAAACATTCAAAACAACTTTGATTGACATGAAAACCTCACCACAATAACTAGACATAAATTGGAAAAAAATACAACAAATTTTATTGAAAATAAACATTGGATGAAGGAGATACAAGCCCCCAAAGTTGCAGCCATCGAATCCAATTTGATAAAGTCAAATTGAACTTGTGAATTTTAATTGGCTCCCAAAAAATCAATACATCTTGTATTGATCTGAAAATTTAACTACACAAACTAAAAGAGAGAGCGCAAATTTTCCAACAAATTTTATTAAATTTGGACATTGGATGCAAAAGTTAAAGCACTTTGAATTAGACTTGAAACTATGTGAGGACACTTTTGGTCCCTTGGGGCATTTAGGGGTTAACTTTTAAAGGACTAGGATGCATTTTTTGGCAACTTGAAAATTTTGAGTAGATATGTGCGAATGAGTATTTTCATATTTTAGGATAAAATTTTAATAGAAGGTGGAGAAGAAAAATATCTTTCATATGCACTAAATTTCATGACATTTGGAAATGTGAGTCAAAAGTTATGGCCTAATATGTTACTTTTTCATATATGGGCAGTCTAGGCAAATAAAAAAAATTGATTTTTTCATAAACAAAAATTTGAAATTGATTTTATAGAATTATATATGTAGAAAGCTTTGAACCATTCCATTTTGATCAATGAGTCAAAAATTATGAGGAGATTTTGTTTGCAGGCAGTTATGGATTCTCTACTCTACAAATTTTTTAAATGAATTTTAAATGTAATTTTTTTACAAAGATCTAGCATATTTGAGTTTCATCTCCAAAATCCTCTAGTACTAAAAAATAAATATTTGCAATAGATACCCTTGCACAAAATCATCTAATCATAAAATAATGACAAACAATTTTTTCCAGAAATTAAGTTTTTGATGCCTAAAATAGACTTTAAAGGATATTCAATTAAAACATAATATCAAGTATAGTACTTTGTTAAACTTTTATTCAGCTTCAAGATTTAGTCAACACCAAAATCTAGTACCTTGGGCATTTAGGAATGACTCTAAAATCAAGGATGTGTTTAATTTGCCAAAATATCCCAAACCACCTTTTTCTAAAACAATGCTATTAGCTCTGTTCTTTTTTGTATTTTAGTGGATCCAACTATAAGAAATTTCAAATAAATTTTAAAATTATAGACTCCTAAAATTTAAAAGTAGTCAACATATATGGAAAAATTAGAAATTACAATAGTAGCATTATTACATAGATCAATAATTACCTAACATCATTAAATGGATTGATAACCAAAACATTGATAAAGTCCTTTCAAGTAGATTATGAAAAATTTCATCCATATTAGATTTACTAATTATACATCTCCATAAATTTTACTATGGAAGATTCATAGAAAAGTCAAAAATACCATTTTGGCCCACAAAATATCCCACTACACAATGTCCACTTTCTAACTTACAACAACTAGATACTTGGATCTATATCTTACTATGGTATACACATCTACAAATGAAAGCCCTTATTATCCAAAGGTACAAGAATTTAGTTTAAGAAATTTAAAAATTTATAATATTCCATGCCAATAAGATCATATTTACTCATGAATGTGGGCAATTTTGAAGACCCTCCCAACGTATTGTACTCCCTTGGCTACATCCTTATACATGCCCCTCCTTATTACAAGTGTTTGTGTGAAGCCAAATTGTATTAAAATTTCTTATGCATTCTCTTGGGAGAAGAGGGAAGGGCATTGGAAAAAAAAATTAACGATGAGAGTCCATCATATATAATGCATTTTAATCCGCAGGGCTAAGAATTATATTTTCTTAGAAGTAATATAGAATTCATAAAAATTACACAACAAAAAGCATATTTTTAGAATATTATAATTGTATTTTAGGGGATTTATTTATGGTATCCCATAAAATATCTTAGTTTGATACATGTATATATGAGATTTATATGTATACCAGTATGCCCCCCCCTTTTAGAAATTCCTACAACCTCTTACAATTACATTGCACCTACCACACTATCCCTACACAAATATTCAATTCATTGAATTTACCATTTGCAATAATAAATTCTTTCTTAGTGTTGGTTATTTTGAAAACCAACAAATACTACACTCTCATTAACAACATTGTATAACTAGATATAGAACATTCAACCACTAATAATTCTCGTAGTTGGTTCAAGTGGAACAACATCCACATTCACATTCATTACACTTCATTAACACCTTAAGGTCCTCAAAACCTTTATAACCTCTACATTTTTCAACATAAATAATATTGCAACCTACATTTTACTATTAAAATAATGATTGGAAAATAATCAAATTTTATCAACACTAATTGACCTCTAATACTTGCAAACTCTATCATTTTTTCATTTGCATCTTGACCCCTACAAATCATCCACTCCAATTCACCACTTTCCAAATTTCCATCCACACTCCCTATACCAAAATTTGTTTTCCTTAATACTAAAAGTGAAATAGACTCTCATTTCTAACAAAGATAAATAACTTAATTATAAGTTGCTTGTACTATCTCCTCATAGTCACTTATAAGACCTTAAAGGAATTAAGTCTTTAAGTATGCCAATCATAATATATGAATGGAGTTATTTTCTCTCGAGTAAACACTCTGCTAAGGTACATGCATTAAATGAGATTCATCTTCTCAACTAGGCCCTAAGTTCCCTAGAGTTCCTAGACTATGGAAACTCAACCATAGAAACAGACTAACATGGCAAAGCAACTACCACATCCAATAATAATAATAAATTATTATTAATTTAAAATTATTCTTTATTTGGCCAAATAGTGGTTGGTGTGCAATATAGAGAACATGCTTAAAATGGCCCTCCAATGTCCCCTAAAAACATTAGATGACCTATTTCCCACAATGTTAAGTGTTTTAGCATATGCTCAATTAAGCAAAGGTGGTGGTGTAGATAATTTTCTCCATTTAAGGAATAGAAATAACAAAGATTGCACATGTGAAATGACCCACAATGTAGACAAAGGTGACAAGCCTTTATTGCACCCTCAATTTAACTCAAGCATCTTCAAAGATCACTAGAAGAGATGCATTTTTTTCAAATTCTAGAGGGAAGTTGCAGGCTCTTATTAACTCCATAAGACCTAAGCCATTGCAAAATAGTCCAAAAATGTCTAAACTAAATTTAGATTTTTAATTTAAATTATCAATCATAGAAAATAAAAATAAAAATTGAAAAAAGTACCATTGATATTAGTTTCTTTAGTAAAATTTGAAAATAAAATTAGTAAATAGAGTAAAAATAATCAAACTAATTTCAATATTTTGAAGTACAAATAGCAATGGAGCTTAGTGTTAAGATTTAATAATTAATTATTTTATATTTTACACCCAAATTACCCTTGCTAATGACCTTTGAGTCAACTTAGTTCGATAGTGGCATTCTCTATTGATGATGTTTTAAAAAAAATTAAAATCAAAATCAAATTATTGGAATTCTTAAATTTTAATTTTAATTTAAAAAAAATATCAATTTTAATATATATCAAAATAATTTGAATTTTTTTACTATGAACCATAGAATGAAAAATATAATTTTATAATTTAAAAAAATTAGATAGAAAGAAAAAATATATGACTGAAACACATACAATATTGTGTAATTTGGATTTTTAACACATAGAACTAGCAATTGCAATAATTATTCTTTCACTTTTTGGATTATTTTCAAATTTTTCAAATGTTGTAGAATCAAAACTTGTTGAACTTCATTTTCTAAGTATAAATCAAATACATAAAATTGTTATTTTGAAAGTTACAATCAAAGTTGACCAAGACACATCCACTTTTAAATGCATGGACCTTAACCCCTAAAGAAGGACCAAATGGCCTTTTTTGGCAACATAGCAATTTTGGGCAGCTCACAACAAATGGAATTTTTATGTTTTTCTTTGAAATTTTCACACAACATGTGCTCAAGGAGTAGTTTTAAGGCCCAATAATTTTCATAACTTGTGACTATATAGTTAAAAAGTTATTGTATGATATGTAATTTTCAATGTTTAGTAGGCAATCTAGGCAAGAAAAAAAAACTTCTTTAAAAATCACTTTTAAAAAAAATAAAAATTTGAAATTCATTTTTTAGATTTATTTATATGTGGATATCTTTGAATCATTCCATTTTGATTAATGAGATGGAAATTATGAGGAGTTTTAGTTGTGGGTAGTTTGAAGGTAATTATGAAATCTCCACTCTAAAATAAACTTTGAAGTCCTTTATTTAATTCAATTTTCAATATTTTTGGAAAAAAATAAAAACATTAGTTACAGATTATTTATTACAACATTGCAACCATTGGGATTGTCATTTTTCAATTCCACAAAAAAATTGTTAACAATTTAATATTTTGAATCATTATCTACTACTTTCTAGTTACTACTTTCTTCCTATATGTTGTACAATTCCAAATGATTTGAAATTTTTCAAGCATGTAGCCAACTTGCCTTGAAGAATGATGAATCCAAAGAGTAACCACCATTTTGGACACTTTTTCATACAAATGTAACCTTGTAAAGTGTAGCTACCTGATTTTTTGTAGGGACTAAAAAAGGACATTTATCACTTCAAACGCTAATATCTTGCAATCTACATGGTGAAAATTTCTGAAATTGTTTCCACGTCTTTTCAAACTAGAGTACTATAAGATCTTACAATTAAATGTGTCGAAAAAAAATTTGTCAAAATTTTGGTACTTGTACTAGAGATAGTAGTTTTAGAGCAATTTTGGTGAAAACATAGTCAAAAACCTTTAGGGGTTAAGGGATTAAGAGTGTTACAAGTTTTGATTTTTGTTTTTTTCAAATAAGATGGGAATTTTGTAATACATACCACTATTATTTACATTTAGAAATCCTAAATTTTTGGTTCATTAGATAAGAAAGTGGTGACCTCAAAGTTTATTTCTATTTAATTGAATTAGTTATAATTATTTTGAGGTTGTTGTAAGAGTTTTGAACTAGAGGGACTATTTAATTCTATATATACAATGCCTTTTCAAATACTTGGTGCATAGAAAATAGAATAAAAAGTTGTTAAATATGAGGATATTATAGAATTTAGTATTGTAATTCTAGTTCATTTTCAATTTTACTTCACCCTAAACCGCTTTGACATTCAACTTCTAGATGACAAATAGATTGCGAATCACTTTTCTTTTTCTCATTACTATTTGGATGAAAATCATTCTAACTTGAGAAAATATTTTATCAAGTTGTTGTCCTATTTTATCATTTGAATAAAATTTCTGTATAAAATCAACAAGTCTCAATTCATTTTATAGGAAGAATGTACATCTTGACTAAATTTACATGTTGCAAGTTTCATGAATTTTGGATTTATTATTGATTGAAATCTTATTGATTGAAATTTGACCTAAATTTTGTTGAGTTTTGAAAGTTTCATTCCATAAATTGCAAAAAAATAATATTAAGATTCAAATTAATATGAAATAACTATATCTATCAAAAGCATTTATATTTATTGTTGCAATGATTAACAAAATTATAATTTTTCATGAAATTATTAGATTAAGACTTTTCACATTGATGTGAATTAGAACCATAAAAAGAATGTTTTTTGAATTTAGTTTCAACTAGTTGAATAAATTCAGTAAAGTATGGTCTCTTCTCCAACTTGAAAAATTAGAAAAATTCTTAAAATTTAATATTTTATTACAATTTGAACTTTAGACATACAATCACTCTCTTGTTGTTTTTTTAATTATATGAAGATGAGGTAATTTTTTTATATTATGATATTCTAAAATATCAAATACCCCCAAGGAAAAATATTTAGATTTTTTGAGCTAATTTTGTGTGTAAATTTTTTTCATTTTTTCCTAAAAAAAATCACAGTATTTCCAAACTTTCACAAAATATCCATAAATTTTATGAATTGTACAAGACATGTGATTTAATCTCTATAAAATGACTACAAAAAATTTCAAGAAGATAGCGTATATGTAGGACGAAAAATAATTACTTCTAAGAAAGCCTCCCAAAAATAATAAGAGAAATTGTCAAATTCAACAAGAATTAAATGGCCAAATTATTGTGAACAAGAAAATGTTAGATGTTAGTTAGGAATTATTTCATTCACCTTTAGTAAATATGAAGGATGGAAAGTTTGTTTTTATAATGACATCCATTGTCCATCATGAATCCTCAAAAAGTATGGGATAATTTGAAGGTGAGAGCTTGTTGTTCATTGTCAAAACGTAGAAATTGTGTTCAAAGTAGAATTTCAAAACTCATTATAATATTTTTTTCAAAAAACTTTAAGCAAAAAAAAGTTGGAAAAGCAAGCTAACTTTTGTTTCCAAATACCCATTTGCGATTTTTGAGCCTCCAAAACAAAGTTATGGACAAAATTTAAAGAGAATGTTTGAAAATCTCAAAAGAATGTCCCTTCTAACCCTTCTCTAAAATTTGTCTATAACTTTTGATTGGAGGGTTGCAATTTCAAATGAAATTTTGGAGATGAATTTTATCTTGATTTTACTCATTAATTCCATTCAAAGTTTGTGTAATTTTATATTCTACTCTACCTAAATGAGGTCTAAAATTCAACTACAAACAAAATTCTTGCTTTTGACTTAATTACACTACTAGAAAATTTCATTTTTCTGTTGTTTTGGTCGCATCGATCTGGTCAAAATCTGACAAATTTGTTGAAACCAATAGATTTCTGTCAGATTTTGATCGGATCAATGCGACCAAAGCAATAGAAATACGAAATTTTCTAGTAGTGCTATGAGCAGTTGAGTTCCTATTAGTATTCATTCTAATCTACATATCCCACATGGGTTGTTTTATCTACTACCAACCCATTGGTATAAAAAGTTTTCCTAAAGGTTGCTTTTACAGCTAGTTGCCTAATAATTTGAATATAGTAGAATTAATTGTAAAGTTTGTACAAATAAAGATCAAGAGCCTGAGTTTGTGGAAAAACATAGGATGAAATTCCTTGAAGCATCCAAACTTGGTTTAAATTAATGGAGTTTGGTATTGTTTTTTTTTTGTACTATTCTTAGTTAACCTTAAAGTGCTTTGACATCCATAATTTGAATGATGAACGGAGGGCTTGTAGGCATTGTTTAGTCCAACTAACTTCTCATTCATTCAATGTAATACTTGAATATTGAAAAGACAACCTTCCTTCATGACCAATTTCATGAATTTATGGTAAATGATATTTTTGTACAAAGATATAAGTAAAAATGTGTCAAAATTCAAAAAAGGATCTAAGCACTAAAGAATAAGCTTAAACCTTCCTCTAACACCCTTTTTTACAAATTGAGGCGTACTTTAAGATTAATTTGAATTTTAAATTTTAAATCCCAAAATTTTAAATGCCAAAACTACTTTGAGAACTTAAACCCTAGACGGGACTCAAAACCCTTGTGACCAAATAGTATATTATAAATACAATGGTATTTGACTAGAAAAACATTGACCAAATATTGTTCAATATAAAGTAAATAAATGATCATGGTAGTATGTATATAACAATGTATTGAAAAGAGGCAACATCGCTATTCCCCAGCCTCTCCCCACTAAAAAACCCCTCACTGTTGATTCTATTTAAGAAAAAATGGAACCCCTTCTCCCTTGTTGTCAATCTTCAAAAATCCCTATTGTTGATTGAGATCAAGATCTAGATATGATATGAATATGAATACAAAGCTATTGATATTGATACAAATATGAAGATATGGATATGAATACAAATATGGAATACAGCATCTTGCAGTCTATATATCCCATATGGAATGCAGACCCTACTACATATGAAAAAATATATGAGGGGTGGGAGGGTGGAGATCCTTAGAAGAATATATTTGGGGATGGGGTGTAATAGGGGGAGGTGTTAAAACTATTTTTTTTTCTTATGAACTAAATTTCATAAAGGAAAACACAAATAAATAAATAATTAATTTTTGAACTCATTGTGCAATTTGTCACAATGAATTCAAAAGAGGCAGTTATTGCCTCAACTGTACAATGTATCACAATTCATATAGTAAACTACAATTGAAGAGTAATAAGGCAAGAGTCGTATACAAGGGCCTTTTAAGGGTTAAATAATTGGTTGACATCAATGTGCCGACTCTGACCAATGGTAAGGTAAGGGAGGAGGTTCTAAAAGTGCACAAGTTCTAAAACCAACCACCTTCTCAAACATACCTGTTTGTACATATTTTTCTTTCATAGCCTTTAGCAATGTACAAACAGTGTACATTTTAGGAGGTGGGCGGTTTTAAAGCCCTATGCCATTTGAACTTCAAAATTTCATAACTAATTCTACAAAGCTCCAAAAAATATGAAACGACTTGGATTAGATTTCAGTTCCTCTTGTCTTTCAAGGAAAATTTACTTTAAAATATTTCAAGAAGATTCACCTCTCCAGAATTCAGTTCCAGCTCTTACTTACTACCTTATATGTGAAAAGATTTTGAAGTTTAATTACGAGGTCATAGGGCCGTCCTTTCAGTGTTACGATGAGCTGGCGATGTCTCATAACTACTTTCGTACACACTCTGATAAGTTAAGTCATTTCCTAAACGATGATGATTTGCAACAATAATGCCGGCGTTGTTGCGCCGTCCTGATCATCAATTCACATCCTTCCTTCGTAAAAGAACATGATGCCACATTCACGCTGGCATTGTCAAAATCTATAAAATGGCGTGTTTCAGGGAGAAGCGCCGAAAACTGTGACATTCAGGTGCGAGGAGCTACAAGAACGAGGCCATGGATGAAGCGGCGGTTGTAGAATAGCTCCTGGAAATGTTCCAATGTCTTGAAAGTTCAATATTTCCCAAGCTTGACCGGTGTTCCAATGACCAACTAACGAGCACAAACTTGCTACTTGTGATCGTAGTTTGGGTGCCGTCATTTTGACCTAGTAGACATGGTTCAATTGATCAGATGCTAGATCTTCTGTTCTTCAGGTTGATTTGAGAACTTCTCAGCAGGCTGCGTTCACCAAACTGAGTGTGAGCGATCAAGTTCATATTCATTACGTTGAGGACTTTCAGAATCTAGCGACTAGTAAAGTGAGAAGTGCGTTTGTGAGCCTTCAGCTGAGAGGAGATTTCGTATCATGCAGGAGATGGCGGCGAGTGAGTCTGTGGCCAATTGCAACCTTGATGTCACCATCTTCTTGGTGGAGAAGTTGAGCATGGAGGAGCCAGCAGGAAGCAGAAGCTACAAGAGACGACGCATTAGTGTGGAGCTGGGCCAAGTGAAGGTGAAGGCCAGCAGATTGCGACAGTGCAGCACATACTTCGACACGTGCATGAGCGAGAGGTGGGCTCATTCCAAGGTGCCTTCGGAGATGGAATTCCACCTTGAGGTTCACACAGAGGTGCGGTACTACGAGGATTGCTTCTCTCGCATGAACTACCTGTACAAGCCAATTAACGGGGTGGCATGTTGCATTGAGCTTCTGAAAGTCGCATCCCAGATTGACTTCCAGGATGTAATCGACATGGGTGTGAAGTACCTAGCAGCTGCTCTCTGGTCTGACGACGAAGAGAAGCTGGTTCGCGACTTTTGTGATTCTCACTTGGTACCACTCGACTCCTTGACTGAGTTGATTGCACGTTTAGACGATTTTCCCGTGTTTGAAGAGGAAAAGCTGAAGAAGAATTCATTGTTTGTAAAGAACTTGCTGTCTGACTACTTTCAGTGCGCCTACCCGGGCTTCATCGAGGGATCGTCAAGGGCAGTGGCAAGAAAGGGATGTTATAGCTGCCTTCAGAAATTTGAAGGCACTTTTCACTTGGTTGTCAGTGGTACAGAGCCCGGTGTATGTGCCAGTGTCGTGGAGCATGCCTTGAATGTTCTGAAGGAAGCTTCACTTACCCTCCTGCGTAAATTGAAGGAAACTTTCGATTGTGGTAATCGTCGTTCCGACCACCTTCTGAGTTTCCTGGTTGTTTTTAGTCGGTTTTACAAAATAGCGCGGAAGGCAAATGCTGCGCAAACACTGGCCGAGCTCATTCTTGGTGACGATCAGGTCTCAAATATTTTTTACGAAGCTCATATGAACGAAGAAGACGGTAATCCTCGAAAGTCCAGACGGACATGGACTCGACTTATCTATAGCATCTTCCAGGACGTGCTGGAAGGAACTCTGTTTCTGGACACGTCCCAGCGGGTTGCACTCTTCAACCAATGGCACTGGGTTCTGTGTAACAAAAACTTGGAAGTCGACAGAGTGGATGTTGCAGGCTTGGCCGCCAGGTTCCTGTCGACTTTACCGCGACAGAAGCAGGCGGAGATTTGGAAGGCCTTGAAGTTTCATTCTGCTCACGGACCTTCGCTGGACGCTCACACGACGTGGGTCTCGAACATGATAAGTGGCAACGCAAACATAGTACGTACCCGTAGGTCGTTTGTTAAGTCCGTCGGGGAAATTTTGCTTCTGTAGTCCTTCAGCTCTTGAACTTCGGCCCATAGTCCGGCACGCACAAGTTTCTTCATTGTAAATACTTTGAACTTGGCTGTAATTAACTTTGAATTTGTGCAAGGGTTTTGGCATTACAGAGGCACTTGCATTGCTTGCAAGATTCTGCTTTGTATTGTGGGGATTGGGGAATCTTCGGAAGTGGTCCTTGTAATTTAATCGTTTGGTTCAAGTTTGATAGTATATGTCCCAATTGAGCCATTGATTGTTTGTGAAATCATGCGCTCTAACCAATTTGACACGGATTAAGGTTTCAACGTTTCAACCCTCTAACATCAAAGTCCTGTGTTGGATATTTTCATACGTTTTCATGGATTTTTTTGCAAATATGTTACCTCAGTACCTTAAACTCCCTACAAGAACTCGTTCAAATTTTCTCTTTTAAATTTTCAATCATGGCTTTGGATTCATGAATGCGAAATTATTTGGACAAAACACAGTCACTCTGAAGCACTCCTCTGCATCATGGAGGTCTTACGGGTTAGTGTATCGATCTGATTCAGTGTTTAATCAACGATGTTGCATTAGAATTTTGGATCTCAATACAGTTGAGATCACAGGCACCTCATACTGAATCCCCGGTGTGAATCCCCAGGTCCATCCACCTTGTCTGAGGCTCTGTGCATGTGTGTCACGAGATTCAATGTGGACCAGCTCTAACGTAACAATAGAAACGCCTGGCTGGTCACTGGAAATCATCATGATTTGGGTTACCCAAGAGCCCTCATTGGAGATCACACTACTATGCAAGATTTTCGTTTTTCACACAAAATTTCAAGGATGAATACTTGCACCTCTATATAATGTAGAGGGATTCTCTATGTCCATTGGACACTTTTAGGTTGCCATGATACATGATCAAGAGTTGGTGTGAGCATTATAATAAGAGTAATAGTGCATTTACAAACTAAATGCCTCTCTTTTTTTACTATGAAAAAAGTTACATAAATAGGGGTTGTCAAATCATTGTAATTATCTTTGGTATAAAATCCTATTTTGGCTAGAATTAAGTATTAATTAACAAAGAAGTATCAAATGTTCTGAAATATGTTTTTTTGGTAATGATTTTAATATATTTTTTTCATGTGGAGAAATAGAATACAAAGTGATTGGAAGTGGAATCATACTTTGCTAATGAAGTATAAATTAATAATTGACTTTTGAAGTGATCTCTTCAAAGTTCATGATTTTTCCTAGTTTACTTCCAAAAAATAATAAAAGTGAATTTGTGAGTCATCTCATTTGCTATATTTCTAAAATATTTATAATTTCAGGATTCTAAAATGACCAAATTCTTCAAAGTTTTAGACCAAATAGTGCATTTCTAAAGCTATTGTATACATCTTGTGTTTGCATAATGACGTCTAAAACACTTTTATATAGTCACTAAGTGTCAAGCATTGCCACATCAACAAAAGTTTTAAAAGCCCATTTGTTTCATTTATTCAAATCATGCAAACATAGACATAAATGGACATAAGGGGGCCATAATTCTTAGAGTTTGTCATAGAAATAGTCATGTATCCATAATTGTTATAGTTAATTACTTACCTTCTTGAAAAACTTTTTTCTAATTTTTGTTAAAGAGTGTATGTGGGTAGTTTTCTCCCAAAGTTTGCAAAATAATTCAATTAGAAAAAAGAAGGGATTGAAAAGTAAGTTATTGCTTAAATGAAGAGTTAAGCAATAAGGAAGAGTTATACTACTTCATGTTACAAGTCTTTGAAAATCCTATTTCTTTTTAGCTATAAATTTTGCATTATACCTATGCCACATTTAACTACTTCTAGACTTTGGAAAGTTTAGAATTAGTAATGGTCATTGGGAGAAAAATGAAATAATCATCAAGAAATAATGCAAAATATTAGGAGAACAAAATATCAGGAGATCTATACAAACATTGGGAGATCTCTTAATGTTTTGTTTAGAATTCACTACATAGTCTAGAATTAGTTAAATGTGGCATACCTCCAAATGATCCAATATTTGTGAGTACATGATTGTTTGACATCTTCAATAAATATTTCATATTTAAAAAAACTTATTAGTTTTAAATAGCCTACAATAGGACATTTATATTTTCCATTTTGGACGGGTTCACTACAAAATGTAGCAAAATGTAGCAAATCGGGATTTTCATTTAGAGGTTACAGAAATGCCAAAGACCTTCAATTCAATCTAAAATAAAATGCTCCTAGTCTAAATTGTCTTCTAAAATGCTCAAAGTGCATTTTCTTTGAGCTAATTCTAAGATCAAAGAATTTATTTTTATTGAGACATAATTTATTGAACAAAAGTCCCAACCTTTAGATTAGAAAAATTAGGCAATTTTTTGTTTTATTTCTTAATGCTTTCATAGATTCTAAAAATGCAATTATCAAAGTATCTATTGTTGTAAAAGCATTTGTTGAATTCTTTTTGTATTTAAGTTTTGTATTTTTTAATATAGACCTCAAATTTTGTCAATGTAATATGTTTAATGCTCTACTAGTTTCCAGTTTCAATTCAAAAGTTTTGATACTCCTACTCACCTTGTAGGCAAGTATTCTAATAATGCCCAAACATGGATTCAAATCATCTTGTAATTATCCCCAAAGTCCCTTCAAATTGAAGATTTGATTTGTAGAGCTTTGTTTAGTTGAAAGCAATAATTTTGAAGGTAAAATTGTACAGAACTAAAATTGTCAATTTTGTTAAATACGCACATTTCTACAATTTTGACATTACTAGAATTCACAACTTGAAAAATAACTTTCTAGCTCTCCTAGTTTTAAAAGTTTCATATAGATTTAGGTCACAATTTTTGACACCCTAATCACATCAAATCAAACAATATTGACGATCATATGTCCTACAATTTTCATCACTCAGCGTTCAAGTCATACAAAGTCAATTCCATATAATTGGTGATATTCCACAAACCAAAAACTATGACATGTATTGTATTTTCACAAAAATTTGATTTTAGGTCAAAAAACTAAAACAAGTATACATTTTGGTTTAAGACCGCACCACCTAAAACCACACCAAACATTGAAATATCACCGATTCAAATAAAGTGATGTTTTACATTAGGGATAGTCACACCCCTTTTGAGAAACAAATTTTCTTGTAGAATATGAGCGCAATGAGAGAAATGAGGAGCCAATGGGAAGTTGTTGAGCAAGAAGATTTTGTGACCCCCCTTGTGAATGTGAGCACCATTGTTTTCTCTAAAGTTGAGACTAATTCGCTATCATGAATGCATGCAAGTGGTGGATAATGCAAGTGGCGCAGCTAGTGTGGAAGTAGCAGGACTAAATGGGGATGTCAAAAACAAAATAGGTGTCACGCAAGGTGAAAGTGCTGTAAGCGGGAATAAAAAATTGTTAGAGAAAAACATCCTCCAACCCATTTCTTCCCCTTTGGAGCAGAAGAGCACCACCTCCAAAACCTCCAAAGTTGAAAAATCCAAACGTGGAAACCCACTAACAATGTTCACACGTCCAGCCTCCGAGAATCGTATGCTTCTCTGAGGGTGTGTGACTACCCGTATCGTTGATAAGCCGATTGACCAGGGACATCATGTGCCATAAATCAGTTGAGTAGACACAGTGGTTAAAAATCATTCAAAATTTTGAAGTGACTTTCCCATAAACTAAGATCGCTCATTTCATCAAATTTGCAATGCTGCTAAATATTTGCAATCTTGAACATCATGTCGTATATATCGCTACAGGACGTCGTGTCACCATTAGTTGATATCTCTAGCTGGCGAAGTAAGCCAAACTTGGAAACTTGTTGGACTATAACCATGATCAATGTGGGAATTAATGCTATCCGGACTGGAACGCATAAACATGATTCATTTGTCCATATGAAGGTCTCTTTCACGTTCTCTCCGAACCTCATGCACTTGAATTCGTTGTGCACATTGAATTCGTTGTGCACATTGAGATCGAAACTATCAGCACGTGAGCTTCCTTGTCCACTGAGATCGACGAGATTCTGGACCTGAGATGGCAACAACTGAGCTTGAGCCCACTTGTGACGTTGATGTCACCATCTTCCTGGTGGCGAAATCGAACATGGCGACGCAAGCAACAGGCAGCACAAGAAAGAAGAGACCTCGAACTAGCGAACCCGAGTCTGAAAGTGCACACGGAGCAAGCTTGGGCCAACTGAAGGTGAAGGCCAGCAGATTGCGACAGTGCAGCACGTACTTCGACAGGTGCATGAGCGAGAGGTGGGCGCAATCTAAGGTGCCGTCGGAGATGAAATTTCACCTTGAGGTTCACACAGAGGTGCGGTACTACAAGGATTGCTTCTCTCGCATGCATTGCCTTTTCAAGACAGTTGAAACTGTGGCAGGCTGCATTGATCTACTTAAAGTCGCATCCCAGATCGGTTTCCAGGATGTAATTGACATAGGAGTGAAATTTTTAGCATCAACTCTCTGGGCTGACGAGTTGATTCAGTGTTTAGGTTAACCATCAACTGAGCAGAAACGTAAACCTAAACCATTCTGAGTTTTTTCCACTTTACCAGTAGTCGCTTGTCAACTCGTCAGGGGAATTTTGCTTACGTTGTCTTTAGCTCTTCGACTTACTATTTGAATGTTCATACATATGTCCCCAATGTGAATACTTTGGATTTCGCTCTAATGTACGTCTTTCCGCACGACGGAGCCGCACGATTGAGACTCTTGGATTTGCGTGCCTAAGGATATGCTTGCTTTGTAGGAATCTTCTTAAATGGAGTTCTGGTAAAATTGTCTGAAATCATTCAAGTTTGAGTCCTGCAATTCTATCTTCTGTGAGCCATTGAGGCAGTAGGGGTTCTTAGACCCAGTTGAGGCAGTAGGGGTTCTTAGACCCAGTTGAAATACTACTTCAATGGTGAATTGAAGCACTTCAACAGTTGATCGTTTCACTTTTAACGGAGAAGAGTGTCCACTACGGGTAAGCGATTAAATGCTTCTAATTCTATGCCATGCAAAGAGAACTCTAGGGTGGACGTGGAATTCAATTGGTCGCCTGTGAAAAGCCCCCAAGAGAGGTTCACAACAATTTATTTGAAAGAGTTATTAAAAAGAGAATGGTACAATAGTGCTTGTATAAATAGCACTATGGGGAATTTCATTAAAATGGCAAATATTCTGTGTGACTTTGACATCCCACAGTTCAGACCGGGCGGTCTGAAATCTACTACAGTAATAGATTTCAGACCGCCCGGTCTGAACTGACACTGAAAATGGCACATGGAATATCGCCATTTTAATGAAATTCCCCATCACTATGTTTTGGGACCCGCCAATTGATTCTGGAGAAGAGGTGCAACGCGAGGAATTCTTTTAACAATAATCCTTTCTTTTACCCTGTGACGTCATTAATCACCTCAGGTGGGCACCCTGACAAAGTGAGCATTTCGTCAGTCTAAAGAGCTAAGAAAGATGGACATAACGTCGATGTCACCATGTTCTTTGCGAAGAACTTAAGCACGGAAGCCTTAGCAACAAGGCGACGTCGAACTAGGTCTGCTATGAAAACCTGCGGTAAAAGGTGAATTCCCTTGGGTAAGGGCAAGGTGAAGGCCAACAGCTTGATTCAATGCAGCACATACGTCAACTTGTGCATGAGGGAGAGGTGGACTGAATCAAAGTTGCCGTCACCGGTGCAATTTCACCTTGAGATCCTAACCTTAAGTTCTTCCATCGAAAGCATTAGCCTGCTCAAGCACTCGACAGTCGAGGAATTCTTTGACGAGAATATTAATAACTGGTGAGTCGTAATTGCGCAATTTTCACGGATGATACTCCCACAGTAAAGGTCAAGCAGTTGAAGAAATGAACCAAAATCATCTATGTAATCATTCACGTTCCTAAACACAAATCAACGGGTCACCGTTTGTTCTTCAGATGGCACCGACTTCTGGAAGACGTGTTCTTGAATTTAAAGAGCATTCTGATACATTCCAAGTCAAGTGCGTCACGACTTTATCTCAAGAGCAAACAAAAGGAGCACTTCTAGAAGAAAGCAAGGTTGAACCTGGACGGGGAATTTTGTGGGAGGCTCACAATTGTGGATCTCACGCATGGTCATTGGCAAGGCACGTGTACAGCAGCAGCAGCAACTCACAGCTTCATTGAATGAGGTCAGGAGCAGGAGTGAGGATTAGGGTTGGTCATCAGCGCACATGTTAATCATTTTGTTAGTATCTTGAAGCACTTCAGTTCTGCACGTCGCCCTCGACAGGGAGACTAGTAGAACTTAATATCGGGAGATTATTGAGAGTCTGGCACGATACAGTAACCAATTTGAGACTGATTCTGCTGCAGAGAAGAGAGATTGATACCGCAGTCCTGTCCAGAAGCCACACTGATAGGAATTTTGAAATTCCGATGACAAAACATTGAGAAGAATTACAAAGACTTTGATTCGAAGAGTCGACAGCAATCACAAGTGAAGGTAGGAAATAAATCGCAATTAGGGCAAACGAGAGGTGCACTTACTTTAATGGAATATACATGTATATTTATATACACACACAAGGAGCCGATATTTCCCTCAATTCTTAAAACCTAAAAGGTGTAACTTCTGGTATCCAAATAATCTCTGATGTTGTCAGCCTGAGAAAGTGAGCAATCTTCACAGTCGAAATCTCTTTAGGCAAGTGCTTGAAAGTGACCATCACATCTTAGTTTCGATAACGTCTCTTTCAGCATCCATTTCGTTTTCAAGACGCTTTCTTTATCTCGACTTCTAGTGGCCAGGAAGCAAAATCATAGTGCACATTTGGTTTGATCCATGACAGCGTTGGCTAGCTCCTGAACATAATGGTGCAAGTGTCAGCTAAAAGAGTGACTAAAGACCCCAAAAGTGAATCTAGGTCCAACATTGCGTTCCATTGAATGTGAGGTGTCCAGCAGCAAAATTTAAATCAAAGAAGTGCCTGGAAGCATGGGGAGTGAGGAACAAGATCATACCTAAGCTTCTGGTCTAGTGACTTGGAGATTGTTTTATAGAAATGCTGGTGATGTTCATGGTCGCGGATCTTGCGAGGTTTGTGCACACTGTATGAAGGAGTTGACCCACTGGAGCAGCGCTCACAGAGCAATTTCAGGGAGTTCTGGCGCCCAATTATTACATAATCTTCACTTGAGTTTTGATTTTCCCATGAAAATACTTCAGGTGGAATTGAGTTGGATCTGACAACTTCGCTTCCTCTTTCTTGAGATGCTTTTGGTACACACTGTCTCGGCAACGGCACTGAAAGTCGACATAGCTTGCTGAGGAGTCGAACAAAGTCTCCAGATATTTTGGTGTCGGAAAAAGGTCCACCGCAAAGCATCCCCACTTTCACATCCTGGAGAGAAGCAAAAGTATCCTCCCAATTAAAAAATGGACCATGAAATACTGAATTGAAGATTTCTAAATCGGTTTAGGGTCGAGCCAAGAAGCTTAGACTTCCTCAAATTTTCAGATTCAAGCTTGGATAGCAGAGATATAGTCACAATAGAGCTATTACTTTTAAATGTAAGGGAAGAGGATCATTAAGATGTCCTTACCTCGTTGCCGTCGTCGTCTGCTTCTTCATCGTGCTGCCGCCTGGCATTACATCTGAGAAGAAAAGATGGTGCATTGGAGTTTGAAGTTGATGTGTCTTCTCTTCCGGATGTCGCTGGAGGACCAGTTTCTAAATTCGATGACGAGTCGTACTTGCTTCCCTCACCGATCGAATCTAAAGACCTTCTAATTTGCAAGCTAGAATGTCGGAATTGCGATCCCCTGTCTCCGCTCACAGACACGCCACCGCTCTGGTGCAAGGTTTCAATCTCTGGCAGCGGCAAAGGAGAGCCTCGATGTTTGTCACCACTCATAACAAAGGTGGTAAGCTTTTCCTGCCTCATCGGTACCGGAGCGGACTCCTGACAATCCTTAGAAGCATGTGTCGTTCTGCTTCTCAACAGAGATCTATTGTGAATTTCTGGCGGGCTTGAACTTCGTGAATTCTCTGATTCATACGTGAACGAAACACGCAGCGAGCTCCCCCGGCCCAATCTCGAACGACAGTTATCGGATTTTGCATCCTTTAAACTGACCTCACCGAACGTAATTCCCGGCGATGCAATGCCACTGGCTTCGTTGACATTGTGCAAATGGTGTCCATAACCGTTTGGAAACCCTAAATTATCCAGGGATGAATCACCGTAGTTGGAGCTCTCTAACCTTGTAGGCGAGGCTGGAGGGCTTGCCGCTCCCGCCCTCGGCGACCTCGGTGTCGTCGGTGCAGTTTCGAACCTATCAGGAGATGAGTGCCTTTGACAATGCGCATTATCATCTACCTTGGGCTCGATCGGCGTGAACCGTGTGCGCACACTTCCTTTGACAGGCCTAAACGGAGCAACTGCCATGGATTTTCGCTCCATAGAGTAACTTCGTAGACCGAGTTGCCAATCTTTGAGCGAGATGTCGGTTCCATCGTCGTCCAGTGGATTCGGTTTCACGTCACTCTCTAGAAGTAGTGGCGGCAAACTACTGCGCAATCCTCTGTTTTCGCTCATTGCCGAATCCCATGACTCCGTTGCCAGCTCAGCCTCGCGCTCCATAGCTGAATTCAAAGCGCCAACAATGAGCACAAGCAATAGACAACAAAGATCCAGAAGTACTTACGCGTAGCAATAAGTTAAGATGAGCACATTGCTTCCTCTTCCTGAATCAAGAAATTTTGAGTGGGAACCCGTGCAGCAGCCAAACAGGAAAAAACGGAAAATCACGCAAATTAAAAACAACCGCCTGAGCTACAACATATCATTCTTGCAGCTTCTTCAATTCTTGAAACGACGAGACATCGAATCCATCATAGCGTCTACTCTGGCCCACTAGTGTATGATTTGCAACGGATCAACTACGTCCTTACAATCTAGACCTGGACGGCTGCATCACATCACAGCTATGCGCTCTCAAGATTGATGGAAATGGAGAACAATACGCAAAGGTTGGACCACAGAATGTTGTTGTTTGACAAAACTCTGAAAAGGAAAGAGCTCGATAGTACAAGGTTTCGATCGGAGACCTGTCTAACCGCAACGCGCTTGAAGGCAAGCCCTGCGTGAACCAAGAACTGATCAAGAAAACGACTACTATTGAACACCTGAAAAACTGCAAAATTTAAACTCCGATTCTAAAAAAACTTTACAAACGGAGCACCAGAAGTGACCTTCCCTCAAGCTAAACCCGACATCAAATGATAAACAAAGAATTCAAAACTCCAGGACCTCTAGCAAAATGGCGCACACTCGATTGCTGAAAATACGCAAAATATCGGGACACGAATATTAAACTTGGAAGTTTACAAACCTCTTAAAACGAAGAGCTCGTTAGTACGAAGTTAGTCAAGCCTAAGTGAAAGTTGGCACAGGCGATTGAAGACAAACCTAGCATGAACCAAGAACTGATCAAGAAACACGACTACCCGCACTGTTGAACAACGGATTCAATTTTCGAATTTACAGATCCGTGCTACTAATGCGCTCTTCCTTCAAGTTAACAACGGCAGGTTAACATTTCATTAAGCTCATCAATCATTAAGCTCAAAAACTGGAGAATCTAGAAACCAGTTGACGAATCACACGTGCAAGTAACATTCTGTCGACAGAAAAGGAGGAATGCTCCGCATGTAAGGTTGACTGCGCCATAACGACGATGCACAAAAGATGCTTCAGAATGAATATGTCACGTACTGACATGATACCCAAGTCAAGCCTGCGCTTGAAGCGCGCCTGCCTCCCTCCCTCGACTATCGTGCGACACCGATCGGTCTTGACACTAACTTAAGTTATGCTTGGCTTGGGATTCACACTGTGGAGACCAAGGAGACAGAGATCTAAAGCTTAAACAAGTCCAAAGCCTCGGGATCACCGACCTTGTGACAGAGGGCGTCTGCCCTAATTATCTTAGGTGCTGGGTCACAGGGCGCTGACTAATCACGATAGGAAGTGGATGAAAAATAATTACGGTAAGTATAGGGTCTTCACTTTACCAGTGGTCAATTAGGTTGACTCCATTACATTGAAAAAGTAAGTTTTTAATGTTTAAGTTAATAGGCATTATGATTTGTTTAGTCTTTAATCTTTATGTTGAGTTATTGTGGAATTTAATAATTAGTGTAATGTAAATGTTGTTAAATTAATGTTTGTGTTTATGAATTCATGTCAATGGAATCATCTTGATATTACATTGGGAAGTACCAAATTAAGTTTAGTATCATAATTTCCAAATTAACATTAATTAGAGTATTTTAATATTGATCTAATGTCCTATTAGATCACTCAACATTATAACTTTATTTCAAAAGATTTTTTTAAAAAACAAATGCATTTCAAAATAAAAATATAGCTCAAAGGTCAATGCCCTACAACCACATGCCTTAAACCTCTATTAAAACATAGGTCTAACAATTAACTTAAATGAAACTATCTATCAATGCTCCATTAGAGGATCTTATAACATACAAGCATATAAAAGCAAAATGATCATAGTGCCAAACTAAGTTGAGCTTGGTTAAATGTTGCACAACTTGAGTTAAATGTCTTTTAACTATATTTAAAGTCTTTTTCTAAACAACATGCTTATAGCCATTAATCCCTAAAGGACCAACATGCATTTTTGGCAACATAGAAATTTTGGGTAGGTATATGTGAATGGAGATTTACATATTTTAGGCTGAAATTCTAATAGAAGGTAGGGACAAAGAATATCTTTCATATGCATTATATTTCATGACATTTGGACATATCAATCAAAAGTTATGGCCTAATATTTTTTTTTGTAAATGGGCAGTCTAGGTAGGTCGGAAAAAATCAATTTTTTCAAAAATAAAAATTTGAAATTGGTTTTTTAGATTTATATTGTATGTAGAAAGCATTGAATCATTCCATTTTGATCAATGAATCAAAAGTTATGAGGATTTTTAGTTTGCAGATAGTTATGGATTCTCTACTCTAATATATACTTTGAAGTCCTTTATTTATTCAATTTTCAATATTTTTTGAAATAAATAAAATTATAGGATGTAGGTGGTTTATTATAACAATTTAACCATTGGAATTGTCAATTTTCAATTTCATAAATAAATTATTAATAATTTTATATTTTAAATCATTTTCTACTTCTTTCTATTTATTAATTTTTTCCTATATATTGTACAATTTCAAATAATTTTAAATTTTTCAAGCATATAGCCAACTTTCCTTGAAGAATGAATCCAAAGAAGTACCACCATTTTGAACATTTTTTCATACAAATAAGATTGTTTTTGCTTGTGTTTGTCCCTCTTTGTCCTGGTCTCTGTTCTATCGCCCAGGCCTCTTGTGGCTGGGGCCTCCCTATTCTCTTTTTGGCAATGGATTTTTTTTTCATTTGTCTCAAAAAAACAAAAAACAAAAAAAACACCCTGGATGAAGTTGATGTAACAAATTAATCATTTGCCTCATATTTACCTTTGTTTATTGCAAAATATGATTAGCGTCATCTACAAATTGAACAATTAGGTGTTGTGTATTTGTTCCTAGTACACATATACTTACAAGGTCTCCTCCAGTTAGAGTTGTTTTAGTAGTTGTGTTCAATAATTCTTCTACAAAAAAAGAACAATGATAAAGAACAGCCTTAGCAATTGCCCCATTGAATGCAAAACATCTCCAATCCATGGTCATTTAAGCACACGGATGGTTCAACTTGGACAAATAGAAAATGTACAATATTAAGGAAATTATTTGAAATACCTAATTTGGCATTGTTCCAAACAAAAAAGAAAGATACTATATCGTGCACCTTTGAAAAGTCTAGTTTCATGAAAATCAAGTCTTTGTTATTTTGCTGAGTCCATTCCATTGTTTCATAGTCTACAAGTATATTGTCCATAATAAATTGAGGGGCAAGAAGACAACTTGGTCTTTGCTTATGATCTTCTAACTAATGGATTGAAGTTGTTTATGTATAATAGAACAATTTTTGAAATGAGCCTAGTAATGTCTAAGAAATATTTGAGGAAGCTAGTAGCTTTTTATTTTAGCTATAGGCAATCAATTGGGCAATCTATTGCCCATTGATTTACCTCAGTTATTTCAACTATCAATTTGAAAAAATTAGTTTGAATCAATCTTTTGAAAATTTCATCCACCTACTTTTATACTATTAGTCACATTTTCCAAACATTTTTCCCCTGTTCCTTTTTAAAAAAATTTGCAGTAATTCAATATACAAAATTAAACACATAATTCAAAGTTTTTAAGCATGCATATATTCTAGATGTTCAAATCTAAATTTTGTCATATATCCATATAGTAGTAAAGCAATTGTAAAAGCTAAACAAGCGGATTGGCTATGTTTCATCCATACATCATTATGTAGATATCCAATACATTGATGTCATTATATACTCCAACCATGCTAAAAAAATGTATGCCAAAACCACAAAAATTGATCTACAATTTTCTCTAAAATAATGATCTTGTTTTCATTTTTATTTTGAGATTTTCCCTACTATGTCATGGGACAAGTTTTCCATACATATTGCATGCAATAAATGGAACAAAATATAATAGAGAATTCTTAGGCACCATTAATCTCCAATTATTGGTATGTGTCCTCCTTGGAAGACTACCTAGCCTCAAACAAGTTGAGTTAAAGGCAACCCTTATAGCAATTCAAAACCATTTTATGGACTCTATCACAATAGAAATACCATTTTGATAATACCCATCATTAATTCCTTAAGCTAGCATGTATAAGGTCACAATACACTTCTATACATGTGACAAGCCAAACAAACCTACAACATCCTTCTTTTAGGAAAAGAAACAATCAACATCTTTTATAATATTATGACTTATAAAATAAACGACTGTTGCATTTTATAGCATTGCTTCAAGATCTTTGGTCCATACGTTGGGTTGATAGTAAAGTAATCTACAAACATATGAGCTTGTTATGAATTCCTATTTCTATAAATATTTGATGCCCTTCTACATTTAGAAATAGGATGGTTGTAAGAAAGATTGAACAATTTTGGTAGCATTTTGCCAAAATTGCAGTTTTTGTATTCTATACTATGAGTATTGCAAGTACTATGAAATAGAATAATCTCAGCCATTGATCTAAAAATTGTTGACTACTAGTATTTGCTCACTACTTGCAAGTATTAGAAAAGTATCATTTGAAGAAAAAGACAATTTGTCTTAGAAGATAGATACAACTAGATATAAATTAATAATAATTAGAAAATCATGAACAAAAAAAACTAAAAATTTTCCATCTTCTAAAGATTTGATAGCTGTGATCACATTTTACCAAAAAATAAAAGTCAAAATTATCTTCAATGTTCAGAAATGCACGCTCAAGAGAGCCCTATTTGTACAAATATGAAGGCCATAAATTTATGTATTTTTAGATTTCCTTTGGTAGGCACATATCTCCCTATTGTGGAAATAAACCACAAAAATTTCAACTCTAAATCAATAATTTTGGGTACTCCCCAATACTGAAAACCCCCAAACCTCAAAGTGTGACAAATTAACAAAATTGATTTTTTAAATATAAAAGGATTTTTTTAATTCTAAAAAATAAGAAATATGATTACAATCAAGTTAACCATCTCCAATAAAAATTTTAAGATTATTGGATTCTATCATCAAAAGTCATTAGATGATTTCTGGGGGTTTGAGAGGGTTGTTTTAGGCCTGTTTCCAATGTTGGTCCCCCCTATAAATTTTGGTGAATAATTGGTCCCAATAAAAAAAAAATTTAAATACAGTTTTGAAATGAAGAAAAAAGTTGAAAAAAAAATTATTTTTTTCAAATGTGGTAGTCTCTCGACTATGTTAGCGAACTGCCGTGGCCCTCTGCAGGGCAGTTCTCATAGTTTGAAAATTGTTGGGAACTCACAACCCTCCAAGGGCTGAAATCTCATCTAATGTCTAACAAAAAACAACTTTGTCACTCTAAATGTGACGCAAAATAGTATTGGTCTTTCTTGCAATCACCCACCACCCCATTGAACATTTAGAGGATGTAAGTCTGAAACATAATCCTCTACATGCTCCAAAAGACTAAACATTACTACATCATTTACTAAGAACACAATAATTGAATGTCACACAAGAATGAGATTATACAATATACATCTATCCTTCAACAAAACCCACAACTTGATACATCAATTGACAAAGACCATGAATATGAAGTATCTATTGGCTTGTCCAAAATACCACAACTATCCCAAAAGACAAGAATTTGTAATACAAAGAACTCAAACTAGTATTTCTTAATAACATAATACAAAGTTTAGCATCAATGCTCTAGAACTTGTATTGGGTTTCCCTTATCTTTTTTTCAATATATATTATCACTATGTCTTGAAGTTTCTTTAAAAAAAAGTTGAGAGTTTCTAGTGCCTACTAAGAGATCATAAGGATTACTTCAAGCCTTTGAGAAGTCATAATTTAGAAGAGACACTTGAAGGTTTCAAGTAACCACGCATAATATTATAGGAGTCCCCTAAGTTACTAGGTGTCCAGATATACCTAATATTGTAAGAAGGTTTGACTTCTCCAAAATCCTATAGAGGTAGGAAAAATTATCCAAGGTGTATGCTCATTAACATCATTTACATGATCATCTTCCACCCACTCAAGGAGTCAACATCAACCGTTTCTTTCAAACATTGTGCATCTATAGCAAATTGGTAAATTGCACAAGAAGATTGACAAAAAGAGGTGTTGAAGGCCCTAAACCTTGGTTGACAATGTATGATGAAAATGAAATGAGAGGTATAAAATGAAATCTCTAGACATAAATTGGGTCTAAAGAATTTCTAATAGAATAGAGATAATCAAAATCTCATATCATTTCTTCACAAGTACCCTCTTTGGAACATCACTTCTATTTCTACACCACAATTTAGTCTCATCCACTTCTTTGTCTATATTCAAATGTTTTTTTCATATGTATCTTTGTTATTCCATAACATATATTCAAGTTTTTTTAGGATTATAGTACACAAAGGTTACTACAACATTCATGCTTGCTCATTTAGATTTTGTTCACTCACTTTCAACATACTTTGCATAGATTGAAACTGAATGCAACATAGACTAAGTTTTTGAAGTCATTGTATTTATCACAAGGACAACTATTCAAAACGAGCCATAGTTGTGACATTGTAGCATTTGTGGTGTACAATGGTGGCATTATTAGATTGGACATCTTAAGCTTGCTCATTTGGATTTTATTCACTCATTTTCAACATACTTTGCATGGAAATTGAATGCAACATAGGCTAAGTTGCATTGAAATTGAATGCAACATAGACTAAGTTTTTAAAGTCACTGTATTTATCACAAGGACAACTATTTAGCCATAGTTGTGACATTGTAGCATTTGTGGTGTACAATGGTGGCATTATTAGATTAGACATCCTAATTCTCACAGTGACTAATTATCCACCCATACTATATAACCATTTAGGAGTAGAAAAAAATTGGAGGGGATACAGTTGCAATCAAGAAACAATTTTTCCAACGACCATAGTCATGTACGTGGCAATGCCAGGTAGGTCTAACTATATCCACCTCAGCCTCAACGCTTTGCTGAGTTTGCCCTAATATACCTCGAACCGAGAGCTTACAAGTGTATTTGCAACAAACTCGGCATCTTCATCTCCTGATATATCCACAATTGTTTACCTGCTGTGGTGGATCGCTGTGGTTTGAAGTTGAGACTAACTGCTCAGTGCTAGAGTGAGTGGCTGCAAGCAAATTGCGCATCTCGTCAGCCATAGCTTCAGCACTGCTGGTGTTACAAAAAGGCATAGCGGAGATGCATTTTGCTGGAGCCGAGATTTTGGAGACGTCTCTTGATTAGCCAATTCTGGCAACAAGTAATTCTTGAAGAGCCACAAAATTACGAGAAATTGAAAGTGGTTTCATCGTCTCCGAAGTCCAATCGCTTATTTCCAACCTTTGTCCCACTTTCTAGCGCCATAGCCATGGCTATGGCCATCAACCTCTGTCGTCTGCCATGTCTCGTTTCTTCTCGGACTCACCGATGGAATATTCAAACTACGAGTCGCCGTCGCGCTGCTCGAATTGTCGTTTCCTACGCTGCCGATGCTGCATCGTACTCTTCGCAGCCCGTTCCCAAGGTTAGTACCAATATTTCCCGGTCAATCTCCTTCTCTCAGTTTCGAGTTTCGAATTTTCTCTGCATGCGATTACCTGTTCATCAGACATTTGTATTGCTGATTTCTGAACGTATTGCGAATGTCCAGCTGCCGAGGAGTTCGCCGAAGCCGAAATCAGTAGCAGGAGTGGACCAGAGTAATCTTGTCGACCCTTGGTTGCTGGCTGAGCGGGATAGCCGCTTTGCTGAGTTGTTTGGCGTACAACTTCACTACAAAATTGCGCATCCCTCTTCAGGTATTTGATTACCGTTTATTTTATCAATGGAGTATTGTTCCAATGTGAGAGAATTTGATGTCTTTTCGAAGTGTATGTTTGAGCTGAATTCTAAGTTGCAATGGTACTAGCACACAACGCAAATTTAACTAATCTAGACTGCTGTTAATCTAAACCATCAATCCTTGTTCAATTTCCAAAAAAATTAGTCGAACGTTACTTCAAATGTCATTCATCGTCATAATTTTAATGTCTTGTTTGTTTTGAATGTTTTAAAGAAAGATTTCAGGATTTAAAAAAAAAATTGTATTGCTGCCAAATCTTTTTCTATTTACAAACAATTTAGGGTTGAGCAGCCCCATTTACAGCCCGCTGGCTTTACATTTGACCTATATTATTTTTAGACAATGATTTGGTCTAGAATTACTCAAATTTGAGTGTTATGTATTTCTGTAGACTATGCTGAATGCAGTTTTTTGAACTGATCAGTTTGTGGCTATCTGCTGTTAGTGGTTTCTGTCGTTTGCCCAGACTTTCTGTTGTTCTCAAAGTCCAAGGATTTTGCAGATGATGAGTCCGCAGGAACTATATCGGGGAAGGAAAATGGAGCAATTCCTAAAAAGGTCGGTGCACCGGCTGTACTTCTTCACGGGTTTGGGGCATCCTTATATTCTTGGCAGAAAGTGTTGAAACCCTTGGCAGACATTCTTGGCGCCAGTGTTGTTTCATTTGACCGACCTGCTTTCGGCCTGACGGGTCGGCCCAAGATGTCCGGCGGTGAAGAGCAGGCGATTCGTAGACCGAATCCGTTTGGCTTGGAGTTCTCTGCAAAAGCAACGCTGTCGTTTGTGGAGTTTCTTCATGCACAAAAAATCATCCTCATTGGGTAGGTAGGGTGCTTTCTTCTCCTTATGTTCATTGCATACGCGTTACATGAAGATCTTGTAGGACTTCTATTTCTGTCTCTGACTCCTGGAATTTCCTTGTTGGCTTGTCATGAATGTACATTAAGAAGTAAGGCGGGACTTGTCAATGAATTGTAGACAACCTTAAATTATGTGTGTGTAGTTTTTTACATCTGTGAAAGGCAACTGTTCCATCATCAAGCTTGTACTTATGGAAAGGTGGGGCAATCTGGTATTCTGGTAGACACTCTGCTGGCAGCCTTGTAGCTTTGCGAGCTTACTTAGATGCTCCTGAGAAAGTCGCAGCCATTATATTAATTGCGCCTGCTGTTACGGCACCTCTTATAATTGACGAAGTCAAGAAGGTGGCGACTGCACCAGAGTCAGGTAATGGATCCCTCCAAGAGACTGATTACATTGCCGATATTGAAAGAACCGGTTCCGACCAACCTCTGGTAACGTTTTTGGTAAAGGATTGAAGAACACTTTGAGGGCCAGGAATCCTATAATAGGCTCCGTTTTTGCTGAAGTTGGCAATTTAGACCCGATTCAGATTCAGTTGCTTCGATCATTCTTGACTAGGCACTAAGGATGTCCACAATTTTGAATTGATTCATTTTGATGAAATGTAGGTTGACAGAATGGAAAGATCGTTACTGTATTTCACCCCTGTACAAGTTTTCCTTTGGTAGTCACTATTTTTTAATCCGTGATATAGGGGAAGAACAGAAAGCTGAAAGAGCAAACCCGAATTTGGGCAAAAACATATTATCCGACACAATTCGAACTGCACGAGATGCAATTTGGTGGGTGTGGATGCAAGTGGTAAAATTGCTGCGGATCATTACAGCAGCGGTTCAGGCTTTGTTTCTGACATTGTTGCCTGAGAAAATCGTGGCACGAGTAGATTCTGCAATCCGGGGTGTGCGGGAGAGGCTTTTAACCATTGTTTTTCGATCTGCGCTTGCAGCTTGGGCGGTACTTTCTTGTACCATCAGCCTGCTTTTTTAATGCTCTTAGGATTACATTTTTATCTCGAAACTTAAGAAGCAATATCCGATGATATGTTCTTGGGCATTGAAGATCTGTCGCAGTATAAAGCTAATACTAATTAATTTCTTTCTGGAAAGAATCATTGAGAAATTTCTTGTTTTCAGGTTCGAATTATTATGGATAGGTTTGGAACAAGAGGTGTACGTCTGGCTTTCTGTGATCCGAAAAGAGTGGACGCTGCTGTTCTTCATGGTTATACAAAGGTATGTTTTCTCTGCAACCTCTTTTGAAGGGTCGAATACATCTTTGACCTCCGACTGAATCTGGAATCATTGGTAGTATTTTTTAGTTTAGTGTTTCTGTCTGCATTTTAAATTAGGCGGAGTTTTATGTTCATGTTGAATGGAGTTGTCTCAATTTTAAGTGTCATCTTAACAAATTGCATGCTTGAGGTTCGCAGCCACTTCAATGCAAAGATTGGGATAAAGCATTGCTCGAGTTTGTATTGGCCATGGCAGTGGGTCCGGGTGGAAGCATAAAGGCAAAGGTCCCACTTGGGAAGCGCCTCAAAGATGTCACTTGTCCAGGTATGTTGTTCTTCTGTTGTTTTGTGATTGCCCTGCGACACTCTTCCTACTTCCTACTCCTGTAATTGAACCAAGTACTACCGTGGATCTTTACTTTATTTAGTTCGAAATTCAGTTTATTCGTTGGATCTATATGAAGAGAATGTCTGTTATTCCTTCCCAAGACTTAGTAATGGCCTTAGTCGATTTTTTGTATTACCAGTCGAGAAGAAATGATTGGCCAGGTTTGCTCTAAAATTCATTCCAATTTTGTCTTTAAATCGTGTTAAATGTCATGTTTGTGCATGCTGTTTCACTCGTCTTGATTTGTTTTAACAACTCCATTCTGTCGCGCAGTTCTTGTTGTTTCAGGTGATACTGACCGTTTAGTACCGGCGTGGAACGGAAGGCGGTTAGCTTCTGCATTGCCAAATGCCCAATTTGAACTTATTGAGCAATGTGGCCATATGCCACAAGAAGAAACACCAGAGGAACTTCTCAGGATCGTGGAAAGATTTTTAGCTAAAACATTCTCCTTGGATTCTACCTCAGAATCCGTTCCTGTGCCCACCCCTTAGGTGAGTAGCATTTGCCAAATTATACCATAGTCTTGACGTGAACATTTTCACTCCATTTTGCAATGTCATTGAGTTCAATGCCACTTCTCTATCACGAACTCTAGCATGGATAAGCCTGCAATTTAGGTTATGGCTGAAAAGTAGATGCTGGAGGTGATGGCAGTAAGCCAGGCATTCGCATTACTATGATTCCCGGGGAAATTGAGGACATAGAACGCAGGTGTTGTCTTCGAAGGATGGAATAGATTGGTCTCCTCGACCTCACAGCCATTCTGAAGAACAAGAGTTCAAATTATCATTTTAAAAACTACAGTTATTGGGACCACGCAAGGAAGACCACTAGGTTACCATCGGAGGGATGTTTTCAAGGGAAGAGTGATGGATGTGAAGATAAGAGGAGGTTACATAAGGAACTGAAGGATTTGGAGGCTAATTTCGTCAACAAGCATTTTGTTAATACAGGCAAGAAGATGGCGAAATATGCGAAATCCCATGTGTTTGTTAGATTGACGTTCTCCTGGAACTTCTCAAGGTTCCGAAGTGCCGAAGTCCAAATTCTGAACTGTACTTGTTTGACACAGATTTTGAGATGTTTTTCCTTGAAGTTTGGTTTCTAAGTTTCATTGAACAAATGAGAGCCTTAATTCCTGTAAAACGCGATGCTAGAGGTTAATTCTTGGAGTTTACCTTGCTGAATGAGGGAAAAAGAAGATTTTTTTTCGCAGGTTGCTCTTTGCTAAAAACAATGAAAGCGTGGCTCCTCCGATGACTCTTTGTACCGTCTTATTTCTAAGGCAGGAGGTGCTAATACTCATCGCTTTAAGGGCTCATCTGGATTTTTGGAAGGGATGTACACAACTAAGGTAGAAGCACGCATAACTGTCTCTGTACCCATAACCGTCACCTCTAAAATCTTGGAAAATCCTTGGGAAGCGAATAGATGTGATTACATCTAAATATCAGACCCTCGTGTTGTATTAGGTGACTGGATAGTCAGCTCTTTAAAAATTCACAACTTATTCTCAGAGTGTCCAAATAACACATTTGGAAGTGCACAGGAATCAATTTTCTCTTGCTAGTAGGGTCCAATAATTTGTCGGATGTGTATTAGTAGACATCATGTTCAAAGCCCTTAATTATTAGGTGTTGCTATCTTACACATCAAAACACTTTGTGTGATTGTTTTGAAAAGAAAAATGGAAATGTTATCTAACCCACTTCACTTTATATTTTTCAGACTCTATTCGAATGGCATATGAATTTTTTGAAGTCGGAATGGCATTACTGCACATATTGGATTATTCAATGTACCAAATTGGAATGCCCTGTGATAGGACACATTTAGAATGGAGATGCTATTAGCACCTCCTAATTTTTTTCTTTTTCTTTTTTGAGATAAAAGGCAAATTCATTTTACAGTAATAGTACAGCTCAATGGAGAATGCCCCACAACCGCTCCTATCTTACTTTTGTGTCTTGTGGCTTTCAGTTGTTTTGATTGGTTTCCATAATGAGAAATTGATTTCTATTATGGGCCTTGTCCCTAACTTTTGAGGGGATTCCAATATATTGAAATATATATAATTCAGATATCACATGAACAAGCAGTTTCACAACGACAGGCTCTATCCCTCCTATACTTCTGATTCGCTTGAAGTTTGAAGTGTAAATGGAGGCTTATACAGGAGCACAGAAGTTTACATAGATATAAGGAGCAAGTACCAATAGAAGTTGCAATTATATCTCTCTGCTCAACCTATACCTTAACCTTTAAAACATCGTCGTGGATGTTTGCCGTCCAATGGATGTCCAATCTTCTTAGTAGGATAAAAGTACAACTATTCATCTTTGGAATTTTGTTGTAAAAGGGGAGGTCTTCTACATTAGTTTGACTTCCAATGTATGTTTTTGCTATTTCTTAAGCCAATGATTCACATGGTAATGAAAAGGGATGATTTCCAAAGATCACCTTGTTGTCCTTTAAGGGTTAAGTTGTTTGGCTATATTCTTAATGCCCCTTGAAAGCTCTTGTCAAGGAAGGGTGCATGTTCAAACACTACAAAACAAAGTCCTTGGCCTTCTTGCATAAAACTTTCTATTCATGCCAATTTTGTGACATTTGGACCTACAATGTGTGAAAGTTGCAAATTTTTTTTAATTAAAAAATTGAATTGAATTATCTTCTATTTTGAAAAAACCATAACATTCACATTGCATGTCTAAATGCCACAAAACAAAGCCCTTACATTCTTTTGTGCAAAAAGCTTTCTATTCATACCAAGAACACAACCTCACAATAGTGTGAAAGATATTGAATTTGCATGTCTTGATTATACTTTTTACTGTTATTTTGGTTGTGGCAACAGCACAGGGCACACAGGGTAGTGTTTATAAAAGTTGCACTTGCCTTCAAATTATTCTGGCTTGAAGTCGAGCACCAAATAGAATTACACCCAGACCCTCACAAAACTGGTGAAACCCAACTCTAACCAATACGTCTTATAAAATGGGTTGATCTCTTAACAAAAGCCCATTCAAAAAGAAATAACGGTGAGAGTCGCTAAAGAATACAGTAAAACTGTGAGACATGATTTCAAGGGACCTTCGTAAGCAAAAAATTGGGGTCGGCAGGGAAATTCAGACTGCCCAGCAAATTGAAGGTAGGCAAACAATGTATCTACTGTTGACTAGACTTGGAGCGGATCACATCAACGCCACCCATAAAAGGTCTCAGAACCTCCGGGATGATGACCGAGCCATCCTCTTGCTGGTTATTCTCGAGAATGGCTATCATCATGCGTGGGACAGCACATGCAGTTGCATTCAGGGTGTGTGCAAATCGTGGTGGTGGCAATGAGGTTTTCACTTTCTTGCCTTTTGGGGGTGGTTGTGCAGGGGCTGCAGCAGCAGCAGGTCGGTACCGGATATTCAGTCTTCGGCTTTGGTAGTCTGTGCAGTTTGAGGCACTCGAGATCTGCAGAACGTGGTGCCAAGCTAGCTATGTTAATGCCTGTGACAAATGAGGAAACATTCCAAATCCATAATCAATGTCAGTTCCCATAAACTATGCAAATAAGGATCTGACCAATGTGCAGATGGTGAGAATCAATTTGAAATTCTTTTGGTTGTGGGCAAGAGCAAATGGAACACAACACAAGTCGTTTCGTAGTTCTCGGGGTTGTCTTGAATTCATTATGAATTTTCAAAGTTTTCCCAAAACTACGCACTTAGAATATATTTTCTGACCTTCGTAACTCCTTAAAGCATTGAAGGTTTAAATCAAGGCACTTTCTACTAATGGAATCTTAGAATGGGGCAATGAGAGCAAGGGGGAATTGGGGCATCTAACTTTAATCAATGCATTGACACATACAAGAAAAAGATGAAGAGGAGGAAGACGAGTTCATTCACACACCTCGCCATACCGACCAAGTCCTGGCATCCAAGCCTCCACATCATACTTACGATACGCAGGAGCCCCGAGATCCTCGGTTGACATGTCTAACGTCCTGCACAGTTACACTACACTTAGCCTAGAATGACAAAAAGGAGACAAATATATTGTTATGAGATTGTATTCCAGACACCAGTGCAAAGAGACCAGGTAAGAAGACATTGTTATGCTGAGACACCAATAGCCAAAAAGTACGAATTTGACACAGAAAGGCTTCGCACATTTTAAGCAAAGGATGGGAATGAGAATCTTACTTAAAGTGTAAACCAAGCGAATCAAAAAGTTCCTCTTCAATAGAGATAAGCTCTTCATGAAGCGCGTCACTCTCCTCAGATCGACAGATCACAAACATCTCCACTTTGCTGAACTGATGAACCCGGTACAAACCCCTGTCGTGACCCCCCTGTAATATTGTTGTCAAATGCTGGCTATGAAATAAACCACAATCTTCAATGGATACCATGTGGATAACGACATCTCAAGATACGGAGTGCGATGGGTCACAGGTAAAGATTACAAAGACCAGTCAGGTTCTGAGCAACAGAAGTTAGTTCAACCGATTCTTGCAGAGAGTAGCGGGACGTTTAATACTACAGGTCTGTCCCTTGTACACCCTACACCGAGACTCTTCATAAAGGCTTCTACAGTAAAGTACCTGGTGGCGGAACCGGCAGCTCCAGCTTCTGTGCGGAAGCAATGAGAGTAAGCTACCAACTTCAAAGGTAATGTAGACTCTGGTAGCATGCTATCCATATACATTCCACCTACAGGAATTTCGGCGGTTCCTGCCAAGCACAGATCTGTCCCTTCCACAGAATAGACCTGCACCTCCATAGGTACATAGATCATTAACAATTGCAGGAACTACTTCAGTTTCCTACAGAACTAAGTAACAGTCTGCACATGCGATGAGATGCAATGAATTCATGGTCAAATAGTTAAATCCAGAGGATTTGTATTGGAAACAAAACGAAAGCCGTAAACTACCCAATGTAGTCCAAGTCTACTGAAAATATTCGCTGAACAGCACCACTCGTACAATTGAAAAGTTTTGACCGATAAACCAGGCATCACTTTCAAAGACTTCTTGACAAGAATAACTCCAAACGAACAGGAAGTGAACGAACAAGCACCTGCGTATTTTGGCCTCGAGGTTGGAAGCCACACTTTTCAACTACAGCGGAGCGTACTAAGTCGGGAGTGCTCAAGGGTGTGAAACCTTTTGGCAGCAACTTAGACAAAGTCCAATTGATTAGGGCCATTTCCAAGAGAACTGCCTCGTTCTTCAGATAATAAAACTTGTTCCCACTTACCTGTAACAGAGGATACAAACTCCAACTTATTCCTGATTCGCTAATGGTGATCACATTGCTATAAATTTACTGTGCAAGTTAAACATAAAATCTCGCGACCCTTCAAATAAGAATCATTTCGGTATAATGACATTGAGGGACAAAGATGTCGGTATTCAACTGTTTAAATGCTCCATCTTAAACAGTAGTGCTGCATCGTTAAAAATCAACTTCAGGAGTAATTAAGATTGTACGGTCATAGTAAACAAGCTCAGAGTTCACAGTTCAATAGCTGCAATATAATTAGTGGACAACTTATTTCATGCAGGTCATTTCCAATCTGTACAAGTGGTGTAAGTAAGTAAATACCTCAGATGCTGCTTCGAAATCAAATAGGTCAAGAGCAAGCCCTAGATCAACGTGGTCTTTCACAGGGAAATTAAACTGCCGTTGGCTTCCAACCTGCCACACTTTCATTAACCTACTCAAACACAGCTCTCTCATCCTAAACGCAGAGTTGGACAGCAAAGAATCGTAAAGCAAGATCTAACATTCTTGGGAGGGCTTTCCCTCAAGAAAGAGAAATAATTATTTTTATGCTCAAAAATGCATAATCGGTAAATCCGGATGTGCCAGAATTCTTGACCTAATAAAGCATAATTCCTGGTAAATGGATTTCACATAAGAGTGCAGAACACAGAAACAGAAACAGCAAAGGATCGCGGTACCTCTTTTCGTAGAGTGGCGACATCCTCTGAGCCAATGGGTACATCTGGGTGTGTCATATTGGGAATACGCTGCCCCTCCATTTGAAGTTTCTCTTGCAGCATTGTCAGCTCTACTTCAAGCTCAGAAACCTGCTCTTTCAGCTGCTTGCCTGTACACGGAACGCTGTCAAACTAGCCTTGATCTACACCCTAGGTATCCCACAACACATCTCCAGAGACATTTCCGCATAGATTTGGATTAAACCCCAAAGGACCGCAATTTCACGGTTATAAAATGACTAATTTGATTGACCATATTGTGACAAATATAATTCAGATAGGGCCAATTCTATATCACCAAGATCAATGACGAACAATTGCATGGGTTGGTCAAAATATTAAAAAAATTAAGGAAAAGAAAAAAAAGGCCCATAACACCCACTCAGAAGTGCTGAAAAAAAACACGAGGCCCTATTTGAGCCTCTTGAGCCTTTGGCGTTGCAATCAACTCTTTAAGAATGTCGGAAAATCCTAAATTTACATCATTAGAAAACTTAGGGTTCATTTGATCAGCAGAATCAGAAACAAGATGATACGAATACCAACAACCACTGAGCTCCATAAAAAATCAGAAACCAAAACGCAGTGTAGACACGGCTCAAATTGCACACAAAATGGGTAACCAAGGCAAAAAAACAGTACCTTGCTCAATCAGTTCCTCCCGACGAGATGCATCCAGCTTTCCTTTCATCGCACTCGCAACAGTGTTCCTCTCAGCCCGCAATTTGTCTACTTCCTGCAAACCTCTCAACCAGATTGGTACTCTCATCCAAAAACGTCACAACATCAACATGCACGGCATATGTGTGTTCAGACAACAGTAGCCTGCAGGGCGTTAACTCCTAAAAGAACAAGGATTCATGGTTTGAAAATGAACGACTCGATTGATCACATTTTGTAAAATGTAAATCAGATGGAGTCACATTTTACATCACCAGAATCAGTGATAATCATACCAAGTGCTGGTCAAAAAAAATTCGGACAAAAGCAGTCCCAATTTAACCTACCTACATCAAACTGAGTCCCAATTGGATTTCTAAGTGCTCTACTGTAGGGATTCATAGCAATGCAGTGTTAATTACCTGATTGAGGCTGACAGATTGCTCATACAAATGCACCACCTGCTCCACATCGCCACCACACTTGCGGTTCTGAATGTTGGCAGCTATGGTCTCCTTGTTCTCGCGGATGAACTTGAAGTCAATACTAGCCTTCCATGTCTGTTTCGGACTCTCATCAGCTTCAGCGCCTGCCAAAAAACAACATGCCTAATAAAATCCCAGATAACTCCTCAATTGAAAAAATAAAATCTAATCCAAAACCAGATAACGTAACCCTATAATTAAAATCGAAGCGGAGGATGTCCTAATTGTGACAAATTTTACCGCTTGTTGTAGGAGCCGAGCTTGCGACGTCTTTCTCAGAGACCACCACATTGCTGCTGGCAGCTGTGGAGGCCGCGCAACGGGCGCCATCACATCGCCAGTTCACATTCTCCAGCTTCCGCCATCTCCGAGTGTAGAGCGAAGCTGAGATGGTGGGCTTCGTGGTCAGAGGACAGAAGGCTCGGAGCACTGAGGACGAAGAAGGCAGTCGGTAGAACGCGGTGGAGACTCCGCGCAATGCTTGCACTGTGCCACCTGCTGCAGAGGCCATCTCCTTGAACTCCTCGACAAAATTCACCACATAGAAATTTCGAACAGAAATCGAAAGGAGCTGTAAGCAAGCTGTCAATGCTCCCCCCTGAAAGCTCAAGAAGGGGGTATGTGCAACGATTCACGAGAAAATGAAGACGCGAAATGAAATCACAAGACGGCGCCTGGGAAACAGAAATTGTGCAACTACCCCATGAGCCGCAATCCTCACAGCGGACATGAGGTCGATGCAGAGTCTGCGGCATTCGGAGCCTGCCTTTGCTAGTGAAGTCGATGGATGGATGACAGAAGCCTCATCCAAAAAACAGTCGGACCTCTTTAAATTAGAAAAATAAAATTTAGAAATTCAACAATGAAAGTAAACTACTTCAAATTTAGTTAAAAGACAAAATTTATAGAGGAGTCCACAAATCATGGTTACCAAAGCACATTTTATTTCAAATTTAGCCTAATTAGGATGCCCTAACTATCATAAATTTCTAAGCACTCAGAAGCCCATATTTTAAATGAAGGATTTATAATGTTAAAAAGAGTGACCTGACATGCAAGAACAAAACCTAATTTGGAAAGGTGCACTTGTTGTGAAATGCCTATTATTAGGCTTTTCTTAACACAAGGCCCAATTAAACATGCAAACTCTTGTGGAAATTTCCAAGAGAGGTTTGACATAGACGGAATTCTCACATGAAGTAACTTTCAGAAAAAATTTCCACCTATGAAGTTCTTATGTGAAGGGAGAGGCTTCACAAGTAAGAAAACACCTAAGTAAGTGGCCTTTACTTTTTAGAGCAATTATTTGTGCAAATAACCTTGCATTCATTCTAAATTTTATTTAAAACTTTTAAAGATAGCTTTTGTTTATGACCAATTTGATGAAAATGAAGTAATTGATTTAATATGTTACAAAAGTAAAAGCAAAAATATGCAAAACATTCAATCATCAAAGGATTCAATGGTGTCCTTAATGTACTTCTTAGTTTAATCTTATAAACTCTATTAGAGAAGAATATTAGGAGTTTAATTATGTAGTAAGGTGAGCTGTTTCTATACTAGTTAACAATATTATGTCAAAGAAGGCAAAAAAAAATTATATGGGATAAAAGAATTAACCTTATAAATTCTCAAAATAAGCCTAAAATCAATGTGCAATTTGAATGTTTGTTTATTTGAAAAATTCATGAGAACCCTCCAAAAGGTTGAAACACAACATTCAAATGTGAAAATGTAGGAAATTTAAAAAATTAATTTAAAAAATATTAAATTTTTTTAATGCACTTTGATATGGCATTTGAGGCAATTGCATGGTACATGATTTTTTAATTTAAAAAAATTCAATTTTTTTTTTCACTTTTTATGGTATTTTTATATCTAATGATTGAGTAGAGAAACAATCCTCTAGAGAGTCTAAATTTCTCTAATGTATATATGTTAGTAATTTTTAAAAGAGTTTGATTGTTATATTTTGAAATCTAAAGTTCTATTCTTTTTCATTTATTGAGATTAATATTCTAACACCAACATATAAAAGTAATATGAAAAAACATGAGGCTATAAATTTTTTTTGTTTTGAATCCCTTTATACACAAGGTTTTCATATTTTTGATTACCACATTTGTATGTACATTCTTATAGAGTGTAATAGATGATGTAGAGCTTGCTAAAATTGTCTTCGATCACTCAAACAAATGTACATATTAGTGGATGCAATGCTCCAATGGTAAGCACTTCATGCTACATGTGTTTTTCAATCCCCCCTTCCAACTTCAAAATTCCATAACTAATCCAGTGAGTGTTCATAAATATATGAATCAAAATGCATCAATCCTACAAGGATGAGTTGATTACTATAGAAACCATTCTTTTGGATACAATGTAAATCATTTGCTTAAAAATTCCCAAAGCACACATTGGAGGTCAAACTATTGTACAAGACCTCCCTTTTATGATAAAATTTCAAGGATGAACATCTGCACTTTTATCTTATATAGAAGTTTATTATTATTTTAAATAAAAACTAGGAATTTGCCCTTGTGCCATTGTTGATTTTTTAAATTCTCACATAAAGACAAGTGTGAGAAATGGTGAGATAAATTGAAATTATATTTTTTGGACAAAGTATGAATTTGTTATAAATTTATGAAATGTGTTGTCTATAGTGATCCAAAATAGTTTCTACACTATTCCAAACCAACAAATAAAAATGTATCCATAATGGTCATCTTATTACCTAAAGTATTTACAATATTTTCTAACATGGCCACAACATGAAGGCATAAAAAAATCACTACTTACAATGAATTCACACTCAAACAATAGAAGTTCCTATTGCAGTCACTAATCTCTCCATTACTGTCACCTAAAACATTGTATATCGCTCAAATCTTGTTTATTGGAAAAAAACATGTAATGGATCATTTCCTAGATGTCCAGAATCCGTCTTTTGTCCATAATGGGTTGTTCTACCTTATTGCATATATGCCAATTACAAGTCACATAAACATTAAAGTCTACATTTCCATTATAGCATATATTCCAATTCAGAGCTCCACTTTTGAATCCAATTTAGTTATATTGCATTCTAAATGCAGTTTTTATTACATTGAGTATACAATTGGGACTAAAAACTTGGAAATTAGAGATGAATGGATTGGAATTGGATTGAAAAGTCACCATTTAATGTATCCAATGAACTCCCCAATCATTACGAAAAGTTTGAGGCCTAAAAAGACCAGCAATTTCTAATTTTTGGCACTCAACAATGCAAGTATAGAATAAATAAATAAATATTTTTTTTTAATTTTTTAAAATTAAAAATATTTAAAAATAGCCAATGTGTCGTAGTGCTAACATGGCACTAATAAATAATACCATGTTAGATTCATATATATATATATATATATATATATATATATATATATATATATATATATATATATATATATATATACACACACACACTAATGTTTGGCACTTGCTATGCTACACATTCATCATTAGAATTTCATTAGAATTTTTATGTATTAAATAGAATGTAAAGCAAGAGTTTCAATAAATCTTCAGATAAAAATTACTAAAATCTTCATATAATTTTTTTTATAAATAAGCATATACTGAAATAAACAATAGAAATTTAATGAATGATGAATGAAATACATGCAATGATGAATACGGTAAAAGATACACATACATTAGAATGCATTAGAAATTTGACTCAATTGTTACAAACAATGGCAACCCAAATAGAAGAATTTAAAAGAAAAACTTGTAAATCTCAAAAGCTTTGTGAACAATTTAATTGTTGTGAAATCCAAAATCGGTTCAATCTAATAAATTTCTCAAATCATTTGGTAGTAGCAATAGAAAATTGAAATCAGAAGCTCAAAGCTCACAAAAGCACAAAATCATAGAAGTGCAAAGAAGTGTAAAGCCAAGAGAAGCAATGGATTTGCTACCTCTATAATATCACCATATTGATCCTCTTTAATATTACTTCAATTGCAACGACTATATTATTTCTATAATATTACCTTTTGTAAAAAGTGATATTATAGAAGTGATTGTGAATTGCTACTCTATTTCTGTAATATCACATTGTGTGAAAATATGATTTTTATGTATGCATGATTGAAAATATTTTTACAAAATAATTAAAATAATTATTTTAAAGACTTATTGAAGTCATTATCATGCATTCTATTCAAATATATCAAATTTTTACTAGTATGTGATATAATGAATGCGTAGCATAGCAAGCATGAGCCCTTGGTATTAATGGTAGCATTTGTGATATTACAGAGGGACTTATGATTTTAGTAATATGATAGAAGAGCCCTCTATCAAATCCAACTAGAATAACTCTTTATGAACACACCATCTAAACTAAGATAAACCAACCCATCACCGTTCTCTACCCAATTCCATTTCCCTAGTTTAGGCCCCCATTCCGCTCACTGCAACATCCAAATCTATTCATTTTTCTAACAATTTTAGTGCATTAATGTCAAAAGGGATAATGTGTCAGTCCTTCATTGGTGGGAATTCAACTGCCAATAGACTCATGTTGAGGCAGTAATGGATTGTTTAGGGGACATTTTTGACTCCACTCTATAAGTGGTTTTGTAATTTTAGGGCAGACCACTTGAAAAATTCATAGAAATTACAATTTTAATCAGAAAATTATAATTCCACTTGGGTTTGATTTGTGAAACAAGTGTACACCTCTGGAAAAATATGTGCCCCTCTTGAAATTGTCCCCAAGATACACAGATTTCACATCAGGGTGTGTCTACCTCATACGATATTGTTTTCTATCAATATCAATGAGGAGCAGTGATGCCGTTGGCGTTGGCGTTTTTGGCGATCTCCAGATTGATGAAACAGTACCGGTATATCGATCTGGACAGCAGAATGAAGCTAGTCTTGCTATGATCTGAATTCATTGTGAACATAAAAGAAGCATTCAGCGAAGAATTGGTAACAGGACACGATGAGGATGCAGAGGGATTCAATGGGAATTGCTGACCTAAATCGATTTTCCAGGCTAGGCAGCAGCCTTGTGAATATCTACACAAACTCACTGCTCGATCGGCGATTACTGAAGAATGATCACAGCGCATCGCCTTGCGTGTTTGTTTTGTAAGAATCTTGCTCAATCCTGCACACTTTTGCATCCCTTTCAAGAGTTTCCGAATTGTTAAATGGCATTTGGCCGGATCCTCTCCACGTCCACCAATCAGGAGAGTTATTGGAGCCCTAGGTTCATACTTCTCGTCGCCCCCGAGAAGTTAGAGTTGGAGTTCTCTGTCTTAAGGGTTCTGATGTCGATTTAGCTTTAATTTTTGTTAGGGATTTTTCATGGGCGGTGTTCATGGCTTCAAGGGCGAACATAAAATCTCTCCTGGCTTCCGTAAAGTTAGGAATTGGCCCAAATGATGCGATTCACAGTCGAAGAGCATGGGGAGGGAATCAGGGCAGGTTCGCTCTGATCTCCAGAAGAGCATGCATAACTTCATGAATCCACTCCAATGGCTCCTTCTGCGATCAATCACCTAGTTCCTGCTAAGCGCTTTAGAGGCCGATGTACAAGACAATGTTTAAGTAACATTCATTGACCATGTTTTCCGATGATTTTTGCCTCCGAATGTTCGATACACTGTTAGTCTGCGGGCTGGATTATTCGGAGAAGAGAAGGGCGAGGGTGAGTCAAAACGCTTTGTGCGGATTTGCTGCTGCAATTCTGGTAAAGCTCAAGCTCAGGCAATCTAAATTTGGATTTGTTGTGTGGGGTCCCAATCGTATGGTCTGAAATCTCACGTCTCATCAAATTCTGCCAATGAACCGGAACGAATCCTGGTTAAAATACAGTTTGCCGCTGGAATCAAGGTGAATTCATTCTCTTTTGTTCTGTTTCTCCAGGTGCAGGTCGGTTTGAAGTTTGAAGCTGTGATGATTTCGTCTAATAAGCTTCGTCTCTGTTAAACGATCATCGTAGAGTCACCATAGCCAAGTGCAGGGTTATTGAACGAAAGAGGCTGTTGTAGTCCCAAAATTTAGAGGCATGAGTCAGCTTTCAATGTGAAGTGCACGCCCTGAACTCCTTTCTTCTTCGCTGAAGGTAAAGCATACTATTTGCGTCATTTTAAGCATTTTAACCAACGTGTAGAAGTGTGATTTCAGTGGGAGATCGCTGTCTACGAAAGTTTGACTTCTCTAAGTGACAGACAGCCCCATTTCCATTTGAATTATGAGTGGCCATAGTCATTTAGACAAGCCATGCTTACACTCCAACTTACTTGCTAATTGAAGTCCAACCAAGTGTCTGGTAGATGAGTTGCTGGTGGGAACATGGGTCTGTGAGGAGACGGGATCAGGATTTAAGTATCGTCCACCTTATGCCATTTCCTGTGTCTGATCGAGCCAACGCTACCCAGTTCGTGCTCTTCTTGTCGTTCTTTAATCTGGAAAATTCTGCCTCAGGGAATTTTCCTTCCAGTGGTCGATTATTTATTTTGTTGTATCTCCTTGTTTTTGCAGGCTTCCGTCCATTTATATCTGGAATTTCGCTGGGGAATTTTCTGTAGTTTCCTGAGCTGGTAGGCGATATCTCAGGCAGTAAGGATGCTGGACATAGAACCTCGGGTGGTGCCCAGGTCAGAAACCAAGAAGAAAATACAGCTGCTGTCCCCTGCGACATTAATTCAAGAGAAGGTGCTGATCGGCGATACGGATATGCCGCAGGCGCTCCAAGCACACGCTGTGCGAGCTGCTTCGGAAGCTCTAGATATGCACGAAGTCACTGATTTCAAGGAAATTGCGTACTACATCAAGAATGTAAGCTGGCTCCTGCCAAAAATTATGAAGGTGAAATTTGATGTGCTTAAAGGATTACAGGGAGTCGTCCACCGCATACAAGTAGGATCAGGGGCTTGGAACAAATATAACAAAAGTCTTTGGTTTAATGTACAGGACAGCCAGATGCTTGCAGTGACACGGTCCTAACAGCGGAATGTTTTTGTTCCGAAATTCTAAGTTGCTCTCCCCTCTCGCTTCAGTGTGAACTTTTTCGCTATAAACCTCCGAGAAGCGACTCTTACTCTGGATTCCAATCAATGATATTAAATTTATTAACGTTTTTAATGCTGGACAGGTGTATAATACGACCTTATACTACTCAATTTACACTCCTATTTAAACTACATAGCTAATGGGCTTCTCAATGTACCGGTATTCAGAACTTGACATATGGAATCAATTGTGTACACAACTGGACAAATATCAGGGAATGTGCAATTACAGGGTGTGTCACGGCAGTGGATTCAGTGTATGTTCCAAAGGAGAGTCCTTGCAGGAAACGCATATCTAGTGCGACACAGAAAACGAAAAAAATTTAAATTGGATTCGGTCAGTGGTTTAGAGTGACTGTCAATGAGTCACATGAAACGAATGTGTCCCATAATGTCTAAACCTCTCTTGTGCGTTGATTTACTGAGGATTGGATTCGCCATCGCCCGTAGACTACTGTAATAAAAGTGAAGCTGAATGAAACATGGGCACTTATACTTGCTTTTTTCTCAACATTGGGAGGCATTTTCTGACTGTGTCCTGAAGTGATGCTTGTGCAGCAATTTGACAAGGCGTATGGTTCAGGATGGCAATGCATAACCGGTGTAACCTTCGGATCATTTGTAACGCACTCCTCGGGTACCTTCATCCATTTCTGCCTGGGAAGATTAGCAGTCATGCTTTTCAAAGCTGCCAGTTAGAAGTAGAGTTGCTGATATAGAGATACAGACCCAAGACTTGTTTATAAAAAATATATAACATCCTGTACTATGTTGATCTACCAACAACGATGTAAATTGCTTTGTATGGAATGGATTCACAATCAACAACACAATATCTCATACTCGTGCAGATTCTCAAGCACCTATCCATTGAACCACTAACATGCCCTCAGTGAAGCCTCTCACACCAACACCTATCTTGAACCCAATACTAGTGCGGGTGCATACTTCATCATATTGTAATCTACAGGCCTTTTATCGGTAATCCATTTATCCGTCGGAAGTCAAAACCTCTTAAACAAGACTTGTATTAGATTTGTGAGGATGAAAACTAAAAATGATCTATTAATGAGTTCAAAAAGAAGTACAAGATTTATTTCTAAAGAATTACAAATATAAAGAGTAGCTCCAAAAAGAAATGGATAAACATGGACTACCGTATTCGTTACTGTAACTCAACCATCTGTGCAAAATAACTAGACTTTGCCATTACTCTTATTGCGAGACTCTTCCCTTATTGCCAGAGCGTTATCTTACTAAGTCCAAAAAATAGCAGCACAAAAATGTTGAATAGTTTTATTTAGTGTGGTGGAAGCTTGCAAGAAAACAGAGTGAAAGTAAATAGCCCGATAATGTCTGTCATATCCCCCACGGCTGAAAAGGTTTCCACTTTCATGAAGGACTGTGACTAGATGTCGAATAAGAACTGAAGACTACGTTTCAAAATCTTGACTTCGCACCTAGAAGAAAGCATCAAATTGAAGTAAGCTTCAACAAACTTCACTGTGCTTTTGTTCAAGACCAGAACGAAGACGAAGAAGTCTGCTAAAAAGACGGGAATTATTGTGGGAAACCTTTGACGAACCTAGTAACTGAGCATAAAGTTCAAGTATTCAGTTGCAGACCATCAGCTCAAGCTTCTAGAAATGTAAAATAGGAATGTGACTGTAAATTTTTTTAAATTTCACAAAACATGTGCAATTGTCATGTTAGAACGAGAACCTGCCTAGAGATTTCATCATCATCACTAATCCTGTACTTCCTCTAGAGTGGTGAACTCTACAATCCGGCGTCTTCGCGTTCTCCAGTAAGACCTGAAATCGCCTCAGAAAGAGCCTGGCTGTAACTCGAGAACCATTCGAAGGATGGCCCTGGTGAAATGAGTTCATGTACGGTGTTGCTGTTCACGTCGACCTTTGCGAATCAATAGTTCTAACCAGAATGTCTGTAAGGAAGGAGGATACTACCATGTTGAAAGAATATGAAGATTACAGAGCTGAAACAATGTTGATACATACGAGTAATCAATTTCAGGATTCCACTTGAAATTTCCAAAATCCAGTTCCGTGCTGTTCCTAATGGCTGAGAATCGCACCCCGGCTTTCAAATGGAATTTTTTCAATGTGAATTCTGTGACGAGTCTCCTCAATCTCCTGCAAAAAGTAAAATAAATCAAAACATCATAGGAGAGAACCTAAATATTATTGATCAGTGGATCAACAACCGATACGTGATAATAAGTAAAAGCTAAAACTGAGACTTGGGAAAGAGCTTAAAAAAGACACAAAGTATGGAGAGCACCTTGAGTTGAGTTTTTGTAAATATTGGGATTCCAACTTGGGCGACCGCAAGTCCTCCAAAGTAGTTACCCATTACTACCGCCTGCTCCACAGGAAGGCCCTGGTACAAGCCCGCAGAAAAGCCAGCTAAGAAGCTATCTCCAGCTCCAGTAGGATCTACTTCGATTGCAGGAAAGGCAGGGACACGAAACTCCCAGTCCTTGGAAAATATCCTGCTCCCATTCTTTCCCTCAGTTACAATAAGACAGGTCTTTTGTCTCACTTTCTCAATATCCACATACAAAGCTTCATTACGAGCTGCCTTCAGGAATGAAATATCTTCGAGCATGGCATAGAATGGCGTCTCCTCCAGATTTCGAAGGCCTACCAGGCCAGTTTCTGGATCAATGGTCCTTATCAGTGCCTGACAAGAACAAACACATAACGCTGTAAATAAAGCCCACAAAACAGGGATTACAGGTGATTTACCATTCCATTCAACCTCCTTCCACTCTCAACATCCTTAACCCTTAACGGACCAACGATTCATCGTTTGAAATGACCAATTCGATGGATCATACCAACAACTGACTGGTAACATAAACAGATTCAGAGGCCTTGAGATATCCAAAATTCAGAGGGCAAATCATAACTGTCGACCAAGTCTTGCGCTTAGATCTTTTGACCCAGTTACATAAGGGATGGATACGAAAATCGAAAAGACATACCTGCACATCAACCACCACATAACGGGCCACGCCGACCATATGCTGCAAAGTTTCAGGCAGAACCTCGCAAGCAATGCCCACTGCAAGACCTAGCTCAAATTCCATATCAGGTACGTCAAGGGGCTCAATCGGTGCACAAATATTTCCAGCCTTCAGAATTCTTTCCTCTCCTCGAGTAAAATCAGCAAAAAACTCAGTCGTTCGCTGGTCTTCAATCACTTCAGGAGGGTGTGTAATGTGAGAATGATATAAAAAATCTGGACCAACCTTCGAGGCCACCTGCTAGTACAGCATTACCAATGATTAGTATTAGCAATTTCAGGGATGGCAGCGGAAACTAACCCCTACAGACCACGGATTCATGGATATAGACGGCCAATTCACCTGATCATATTGTGAAAAATGTAATTCAAATAGGTCAAATTTCATATCACCAGATTCAGTGCAGAACATTGCACAAGTTGGTCAAGAAATACATAAAGTTAAACGAAAAAAAGCCCTCAAACCTGTTAAACAAAACATGAGGCTCAATTTGGGCCTTTGGGGCCTTCTAGGGTAGGAAGTAGGGGGGAACATTGGCTGCAATGAGAAGCACGAGCACTTTATAAACTAACCTGAGATTCCATGCCAACGGCTCCAAAGACATTGGTGATGTAGGAAACCGACCCTCCCAATCCATGCACAATCTCGCCTCCGTGAAGAGTGATCTGATCATGGCAGTAGTGCCCCACAACCAGAGCTGCACATTGATCTCTCTCTCGCCACGAATGGCGACGCATGTACTTTCCATTTCTCTGACCAGAGGTAGGTTGTTTGTCCTTCTGAGTCACATCATCCACCCAACGTAACGCTTCCTGGAAAATTTCACAAAACAAAGCCCAAAGTTGAAATTCAAACATACAATTTCCATTACCTCTAACACCAAAACACCACATTCACCAATACTTAAAAGCCGAAAGTCTGTCGTCGAAAGTTTGCCTATTGGTAGACAATAGGGCTGCAGCCACTGCATACTGAAGGTTTCACAAATCAAGTCATTGACCTCTAACTTGGGCATTGTGCTCGCAGATTTCCGAAAATGCGTTGAAGATCTCACATACGATAGAGGTACCTAATTGCGACACCTACTTAAATGCGCCAACCCAAAATCTCGCACAACGACTGCATATTGATTTTGAGGATGTACAACCCTGGTCAGTTTTAGGTCATCTACCAATAAAAGCTTTGATAACTTTCGCAAATGTTATTTAAGTAATGCACTCTCTGAAGTGGTGGAATCCTCTTTGATTTGCTAACCAGAAATTTCAAAATCCGAACAACCTAATGATAGTATTCATGCTCAGCGCCTCAAGTGTCAATTTCGGGCGTGGTTACCTCAAAGATCTTACCAGACTACCTGCTTACCAAGAATTTCATACTCGCTAGAGCAGTGCAACCCAAAATGACAAGAGGACAGTACAGAGCACATGGTGAGAATGTTATGAAGGTGCCATTTGCGCGAAAGGATTCAGCCTCGCTGAGATTTCTTACTGGGCTTAAGCTCCCCGAAAGACAGCATTCTTCCGATTCGCAAACCTGCACCAAATTCCTCACAGACGAGGGTTTATTTACTCTTCCATGTCTCCAACCAACCGTGGGCATTGATTGACTACTCCAGTTCCAGGCGTGGAAACAGAAGGAGCACAATTAATCCAAGGCGCAAATTAAGCACAACTCACCAAGCAAGGAAGCCAGAAACAGAGGGGTTGCACAGAACGAGAAGGAGCAGGCAATCCACCTCCTGGGTGGACAGATCGGGCGAAAACGTGTAAATCGTGGAGTCCGTCACGCATCCCAAGTCGAGCGTGGCGCCGCTGGAGTTCAGCCGCGACGCGTCTACATGATGCGTTCCATTGCTGCGGCTCCCATTCCGCCATGATTGCTGTTGCTGCGACATCGGACTCGTCGGTGGCTTCAACAACCGCTCGCCATTCGCATGAGAGTGCGGCTGTCCCACCACATCGTGTCCATTCTCGCTCTTGTCGTCGTTCCCCATCGCCACAACAACACCAATCTCCTTCCAAATTTTGAGACCCTCAAATAGACAGACAGACAGACAGACAGACAGACAGACAGACAAACGGACGGACGGACTTCACCACCTTCTTCCAAAACCTCCACACAACTCTGCTCTCGAACCCCTGAAACCTCGAAAATGGGTGCCGACCTTAAGCATTCCTCATCACCAAACCCAACTCCCCAAAGCTCTCGATGAGCGAGGTTCAAATGCAGAGCAGGGAAGATCGATCGAAAGCAGAAAACTCCAATGAAATTGCGGATACACCCGCCACCCCGCCCACCGCGTTGCCGTCGCAGGGCGCTCCAACCGAGGGGAGTACGGGAATATAAAAAATAGGAAAAGAATACCCCAATACGTGATGGGTCGGGGCTATTTTCGTCGGAATTTCCACCTTGCGCCACTCCGTCCCCTCCAATTATTTATGCATTCGTCCGAGAAACCACTTGGCTGGGGCTTCGGAGAAGATGCACGAATCCATCTCCCTGGCGACAAATTTATAACAAACAGTGCCTGACTGGAGGGGAGAGATTCAACGCGCGGGGACAGGCCGGGGGGCGGCCTGTTCCCGTGGCTCAACGACAGGTGGGTGAGTGCTGGAAGAAACGAGTGACACAACAAGGTAACAATAACGACAGGAATGGTTCCGCTTACAAATCCGTTTCTGATGAGGAAAAAAACAGGATTTCGATGAGGTGCGTCCAATATTGATTCAGTCTCAGTTTTTTTCGTATTTTTCTTTGATGGAAAGGAGCGCATGCAATTACTTTTTCAAGGCAGTCAGGCAGGCCCCCCAAATCTACTGTACATTGCTCCCTACAGTATGGCCCTACTCTACTACAGGGCTTCATTCACTACTGTACACAGTGAGCAGATGCACATTGTTGGTGCTGAATCGACAGAATCATCATGGGAGGACACTATTGAAAGCATGGCCGGAGAGCTTGTTTTATTTTAGTTCAGAGGAAACTTTTTGCATGAAAATTGCCTGATCCAGAAGAGCCGCGGGCCATGGAGGGAGGAGGGAGGACCCCCTTATTGCCCCCCTATTTTTTTTTCACCCTATTTACCCCTGGAGAAAACACTGAATTAAAAAAAAAAAATTCCCACCCATGATAAAATTTGCAAATTCTGAATTCATGATATAATTTGCAGTCAGTCAGAGCCCCAAAATTCACTAGGAAGGTGATGATGTAAAAAATTTACGCAGCACAAAATAGGGGGCCAGTTTTTTTACATTTACCCTTGGCTGGGGCAATAAGGGGTCAATCCTCCTGACTGCCTGATGAGTGACGGAAGAGCCGCTGCTGTACTACCGGCAGTCCGGTAGTCCAACTTACCGGAAAGTCCATCTGTCGTTGTGAAAAACTGACGGACGGCTGGATGCCATTTGGAGATTCTGACTGACTCCTATTGGCGTCCAAGATTCCTGGACCCCTTCAGTTAAGGTGAACGGAATCTACTTGGCAAATCGTGCGTCTGCAGTAGATTCTAAGCTGACTGGGAGGAAGGAGGGTCTACGGAGTCGGCCCTCCTGTAATGTATACTATTTATACATTTTGCTTTGTGATTGCACCAGCAATGTACAAGTACTGTATATTTCAGGAGGTGGATGCTTGTAGCGACCACTATCATTCAACTTCAAGAGTTCATAACTAATTCCATGAAGCTCCAAAAAATATGAAACAACTCGAGCTGAGTTGAACGCCTATTTTCATTTGTCTTTTGAGGAAAATTTATTTTCAAAAAGGAAAATCAACATTGCAAGAAATGCTCATTGGACATACCTTCTCATAAAAGTTATTTTGAATTTCACACATATTATAAGACACTAATTAAAAACTCCCACTACTAACCACAAAGTGAGGGATTCATATCTCCAATGCTTATATTAGTTGCCTAAGGCTATGCATACAACTTAGGCAATCAAAATTTTTTGGGCAGGCATCTCAAATAAAGATGGTTTCAAGAAATTTAAGGAGGGAATTTAGGGCAATTCCCCAAAAATTTAATTTTGGACCTTGTTTTCCAACGCTCTTTTAGACACCTTTTTCAACACTCTTTCGACACAAACAAATTTTCCAATACTTCTTTTAACTCTTTTTCCATACTTTTTCTGAAACACTTTTTCTAATCTTTATTATTTTGACACTCTTTCCAATACTTTCTTGGGAAAATATGATTTAATGCGAAATTTTTCCAATACTTTTAGAGACGAGAAACTGTCCGAAGAACTGTCGAAAACAACACCGTCCCTCAGTTTTTCATGGTGAGAGGGTAAGAATTGCAGCTCATTGGCTTTCGTCTTTCCAGCTCGGCAAGCTTATCAACTGCAACGAAACTCCTTTCCAGCTATTCTTTCTTTTTCTATGGAATAAAATATCCAATTGTTTCAAAAAACCTTAAAAAAAAAACCTCCATGGATGCGGAGCACGAGCCAGGGAGAATAAACAGGTGCTGCCAACATTCCGAAAATCATAGGTCTGGCACTATTATTATTGTTATTCCAAAAATGACAACGGTAGAGACTAGAGAATCCCTTCGCCGCACTGAATATTCAAAGTGACGCTTTTGACTCATGAAGGGAGATTCAGTGATTCACCTCATTTCCGTCTACCAAAAAAAACTCGATGCCATCGATTCCCACAACTGTACAACATATGCAATACAAGAATTACTGTATTCTATCAATCTATGCAAGGAACAGTCGACCTACAGAAGAAAATGGTTCTTTAAACTGAAGAAATGATACCTGCCCAAATGCCCAATTGAATGCATCTTCCATGCTGCGGTGGAAGACTTTTCTCTTATCTGAAATCATGGCGAATCCCGTTTCCCGAAGTGGGTGAGCTACTTCCTCAATCTAGTGTCTGTAGGATGATTCAGCTTCGCTTATCTAAAAGTGAGTGGTGAGCATGACTAGCATGTGGATTTGAGTACCTTGGCTTTGGACGGAGTGCGCGTCTAGAAAAGGTGATTTGAGTTTTTTGTTGTCATATTTTAAATCAATAAGGTTCTGCGAATCCAAGACATTCTTCGGGGACATTCTTCGGGAACAGCCAATCTCTTGAAGTTGCTGACGATAAGGTAAGAAGTTGTATTATTCGAGGAATAATAAAGAACACTCAGTTTTGCGGAACTCTTCGGAACTCGGAACTGATCACGTACCTGCACATTGTTGATCTATATATTTTGTTAAGAGCAAACGTATTGTTCGACCTGCAGTCAAATTCCTTTTGATTTTTTAACCTTTCAATCATAAAATTTGCGACAGAGTTTGGCGAGTCAAATCGAGTACCGAAGCTAGCTATTTCTAGATGGACAGACCTCCAATTCTCTTGGGGTTCAAATGTTGCTCCTCTGTAGGTAGAATCTTCAATCGTTTGGTTGAGTTGGAGGGACAACTGAAGCCAATTTAACCTCATATGGTGCTCAAAGGGCAAGCAGGTTTCCAAATAAAACAAATACCAGAATATCCCAACGGCTTTGCACTTTCGTGTCTTCAGCAGCTGCAACTTAAATTCTGCCCTGTTCACTGGCTTATGGCATCTTCCCAGAGTCTGGCCTCAGAGATCCACTAGTGATGCTCTGATTGATCTCATCTCCATCTTCTTCCTCTCCTTCTTTTTTGAAAAAAACCCATCTCCATGGAATTTTTTTAACTGTCCATGGAATTTTTTTAAAGCGGAGATCTGAATCTTCTGGTCTAAATCCCTGCAATTAATCTTCTGATGTAAACCTTCAGGTATGAATCTTCGCACGGGAATCTGACTTCTGATATAGACCTTCTGATAACAATCATCTGGTAACTACACTAGACGGGATGGACATTAGGGTGATCAGCCAGCCTAGCAACCAGCGTGAATGAAGGGTTGTTTATATTGTTAGTTATATTTTGGGGGTCAAGGCTAGAATCTCACTGACGTTGGTGAAACAAACTTGGTTCTTCCAACCAGCACTTTCAAGAACAGCAAACCACATCACCAAAACCCGGTTATTGTGGAAAACTAACTAGGGAGGTCGGTGTTTGAAAATCAATAAGGAGAATTTGCTTGAGTGCCGCTCTGCACGAGACGATAAGGAAACGCCACCATTTCAAGCAAGTGTGATGTCAAATCCATTTCATGTTTTTTCACCTCCATCCACCACCAATGATATTAACTGGCATTTGTTTCACCCACTCGAGCTCCTAGTACGTCTTGACGACCTCTACTATTTCCGCTTGCTAAAACTTCTTCGAGATTTGGGGCTCCCTGACGATGCCGCAACTTCCGACGAAGCTGGAGCGCTCTTGCTCAATTTCTTCTGGTACTTGCACCAGATCTGATACGAGAGACCCACAAAAACCATCGCCACACCGCCCCATTGCTGTGCGGACAAAGGGTTACCGTTCCAAATGGAAGACACCAGAATGCTCACAAACTTCCGGGTGGTGGTGATGGTGGTGTTGGTCAAGGCACCGAAGCGGCTAATCGCGAGGAAAATGAAGTTCTGTCCCACGGCGCCGCAGAGACAAAACAGAAATATATCCCATGCAGCCTCAGCGTGGTGGAGTAAAAAGCCGACGGCTGCGTATCCACCTGCACCTGGAATCAAGAACAAGAACAGAAACATGTAGATGGAGCCCCACAGGTTCATCCCCATCATCAAGTGCCAGGCATTCACTTTTGGATACCTGCAGCATCCAATTGAAAATCGAAACAAATGAGTGCATTCGACCCTCTCTAAAGACACTGCCTAAGGGAGACAAATGGGTTTTTGAATGCACTTCACATGTGTTCACAACTTGACATGTGAAACTGTTCAATCAGATGTGTACACAGCATGCCGGATTGTCAGGCAATACAAGGACTGTACACTTACACTTACAGAGAGTCATTAGAGAGGGATGAGTGTAAAAGCCAGATTGATATAACACGGACTGGTGTTGCAAAGTGGACAAGGTGTATACATTTCTGTCATTTCAGAACGGAACTCTGAACAGATCTTAAATCTCTCATGCCTTGAGTAAATAATCAATAAGAGACATAAAAGCACTTAGAATTTTGTTCTACAGTGATTATTTTGAATAAATTTGTCTACTACAAGTGTTTTGAATCAGATCTCTTTAACATAGTTTCGAACCATCTATGTGTTTCGAACCATCTATGTGATTTTGCGAAAGTTTTGAGCAGGTGCACAGATTTAATATTTAAAACTTCCCTTGAATTTAAGGGAAATACTTTCTTTTCATCAAGAAGAAGAAACTAACTGGTCCTGAGACTCATGTGACTGAAGAGTTTGATTGAAGTAGTTCAACTAACTACGACTGTTGGACAGAGATAGCGAGTGCTACTCCTGGTGCCTCAGAGGTAGACCCATGACATGGACCTTTTCATCAGATCTTCGACAATGTTATTAATACGTGTAATTAGAATTAGCAATTAAAGCATCACATTGGGCTATTACTTCTGCTAGTGCTGGATCCCTATGCAAGAAAAGCAAAATTCAGGGGAGGATATTAATTGGAACCTGGTCGTGAGAGAATCTTGTGTGGCATTGGTGAAACCGTCCATGCCTAGATTGAGCAAACAGAGAGTGTAACCCAAAGGCGCGTTGGGACTGGCAATCTTTCCTGGCTTGCCAGAGCTCTACATCAAAAAAAGTTCAAGAGAGTGTGATTCATTTACGACTGTACAACCTTGTAAAAACACATTTTGAGCACAACATAAAGTTCAAATTTGGCACTCTATTGACAAAAATAAGCTCATCAAAGTGTGAAATTCGGAATAGATTAAAAGGATAGAGCTTAGGCATGAATTTTAGTTACTTTAAATGCAAACAAAGCCACACCACCGGCCACTAAGAAGGTGCACAAATACTCTTGGATTGAATAGTGGACTCCATATACGAGTGCTCCCATCAGCATTACTGCCATGATTCCTCACCAGCACAAGCCAGAGTCAGTCCCTTTACGATCCAAAGAGTTGTTAGTTGTTTGAATCGGGATTTGCTGAAATAGGTTTAACAGCAAAAAATCAAGAGATGGTACCTGGAATCATCTTGGAAGACTTTGCCAGCACCTGCAGTTTTATGCAGCATCGTGCCAAGTAATTCAGTGATTGATAACATCTAGTAGAATGTTTGTGACATTCGAATATATTCTCCTTAACCCCGATTAAACGTAACAAACCCTAATAAGAGAATTTGTTGAAGTAAAAGCATCGATATCACACTTACCAGACGTTGATTGGCGCCCCTGAGAATAAAAGGAAGATAAAGAGAGTTGACTAGATTAAAAAATCTTCAATTAATGCCACTTTAGATTGCACTAGTCAAACCAATAAGAGATAATGCCCCCTGATTTTGTTGCAAATTGCAAATTTACATTTGTTTTAAATCCTTTTTTTTAATGTTGACTAAAGTGCACTAGTCCTCATGACAAGAACGGGCAAGAAATCACGGTTACGTGGCTCCTATGAGAGATGCTAAAAATATTTGAGATAACAAGGTTTCATGCTACCTCTTAGAGGTTGGCTAAAAACTTGTTACCTTAAATGCATCACACATTATAAATACAATGAATTATTTTAAGCTTGTGGTCTCAACCCAATTGCACATTATGTGGGTTCAAATTTTCAACCTTGTTATTTCAAGCTTGTTGCTTTGACCTGTGCAATCTCAAGTAACCCTACAAAAAGTGTTCAATTGACAAGAGTATGCCTAACAATTCAAACCTGAGCAGGGTAGCTGATGTACTTAAGTGCAAGCATCCCACAAGCAGGGCCAATGGTATTGGAAATACTACATGCCCAGTACTCTAGGATAGGTGCTTCGGTGCCTAGCTCCCCTGGCCATATCTTGAGCACTACAAAACCACAGATGCATGAGATCAAACCTATTTGCAAGAACAATGTCAGCTTGTGCACTTGACTTCCCACACTGCAAAAATTTAGGAACATAAAATTTAGAGTTGCAAGGATGCACTAAGGTGGAGCCACCCATTACCAGCCACTACCTTGTAGGCAATCAGTAGGGTGTCTCACAGTAGGGTGTCTCAAATCCAGGAGAGGGTGGGACTCATTTGCATTAATTTTGAATTCAAAGAAACTAGGTTCTATATCCAATGTGGTCCCGACACTACCATGAAACTTGTGCCTCCTTTTGTGTGTCAGAGTTACCTATAAGTACTCTCCCATTGATCAATTTTGTAAGACTCTAGACATTGGACATGGGACAACCCAACTTCAGGCTTTCATAATTTTTAGTAATTTTAGTTCAAGCTGTAAATTCCCCAAAAAATTTGCTACGCCAAATATTGTTGCAGATCATGTGCTATGGCTTAAATGATCGGTTATGAGTGGCTCAACCTTATGCACACTCAACCCTCTCTAATTGCACTGTCGCGGGAGACAAATGGACATGTGCAATTGATGTAATCTGACATCTGTTCAGAAGTTGACATGTGGATGTTGCCAAATCAGATGTGTACACAACATGAGAGATTCTCAGGATATACAGGGAATACGCAATTTCAGAGTGCACAATTAGAGAGGGTTTAGTGTACTCACTAACGAATGACCAGAGGAAGCATACGAGGCATTGAGCCAAGTTGAGAAAGGAGAGATGATCAAATCGCTGCTGATCCTTTCCATACTTTGTCGTTGATCTGCAAACAAGAAAAATTGCCAGAACATGAACACAAGACCTGCATTTTCTGAACTTTCTACAGATGTTGCAGATTTTTAATTCTAAAGTGAGACCTGTGACTTACATTTTTTCTTGTAACACTCCTTGAGTAACGTACGCCCCGTAAATGGCCGCCACACAAAAACAGAACATGCCCACCTTGTTTGCCTCGCTGGCACTGGTGCCACTGGAACCTGCTGAGCCTTCATTGTAACTAGATGTTGAGACTTCTTCCCCCGTTCCCTTGGACGGTCGGCGCCCTCTCGGTGGCATCCAATTTCTAGCTCTATAACCTCTGATTTGCCCTCTTAGGCCACTTCGTCACCTCCCAGGAGGTGCTTTGAGTGCTCAACCTCATTTACAAATAGTTCTCATCTATCTCACTCCTATTATTTTCACAGCATGCTATATATATTTTTTGTTTTTCTATTCCGATCTAGGCTGACCTTCACAAAATTCTTTCCTGTAGCATTCCTAAAGTTTAAAGAGTTCAGCTAATTTGATTCTGCTTGGCTGCTCCTCGTCTGAAGGTTTTTTCGAGAAACCTACCTGACACATAGCCAGAATCATGCAAGTCACTGAGCTACGGCTGCAGCTTCTCTTTTGCAAGAAAATTGAGCCTGAGGCAAAAAAAATTGCCTACAATTAAAACCTCTGACTTTGCTCAAACAACCCCATACTTAACAGCAGTGAAAGTCATGACTAGTCGAAGCCATAGAAATTAAACTCGTCTTCCTCAGACATGATGCGTCAAATCCTAATTGAAACAAACCCTGATATTAATTTTTACTCCAATATCGTGAAAATGCAGCTCCGAGGTGAAGCTGCTGCAGCCGAAAGGCCAAGAGGTATGAGAAAAGTTGACGAGACTGTCAGTCTTTTGAACCTTTTGAGCAAGTACCGCTTAAAATCCCTGGAAAGGTGTTGGTGGGGAAGAGGCACTACAATAAACAATGTCACAAACCAATAAAGAATCTTAGGGTTTTATACTAGAATCTGAACATATGTCTATGCATAGCAAGACTTACAGGATTGATAAAACATAGGCTACACGATTTTGAATACTTCTGATAAATGGTTCAAAGAATACACTACTCACATTGATTAAAAAAATACAAGAAGAAGGAGATTAAAATGGGAAAACCATTATGCACCTTTTAAAGAGTTACAACCATTAAATCTCAACCAAAGAGTTCATAAACATCGTGTTGACTGAAAAGAATCCGAGTGCGATACACTCAAATGGTTATTCCGCCATTGGAAATACAAGATGGGAGTGCTACATACCGTGTGCAATTTTGCGGTGGCAGGAGTATCTGACTTCCTATTCATTATGTTAAGTCATGCTGTTCAAAGCAGATTGATGGCATTGCCTCGCATATCTCGGTTTAGCATTCGAGATCAGTTCTGCCAAAACCCTTCAATGGATTAACCAAGAGACCAAAATCGGGCATCATGTTTTTTTCAGCAACTTTTGAGTAGGTACTATGGAGACTCTCTTTCGTCTAATTTCAATTATTTTTTACCAAAAAAATACACTATTCTTCACTGATTCTAGTGATAAAAGTTGATCCCATCGGGAATTATATCTGTCACAATTTAAATCAATCAACGTGATCCTTTTTAAACCACGGATCCTTCGTCCTCTAGGAGTTAGTTGACGCTGACAGTCACCGATACTCAACTGGCAAAGATTGGGAAGACAGCACAATGGTTCCCCCGAGGAAGAAGAAACGAACTCAACGGAGAATACTCGGACCTGAAGCAAGAGCTAGAAGGATCAAAGCTGAACAACAGTTACTCCTGAAACCTTGAATCTCCACCATTCTGCAAAATCTTACTGGCAAGATATTATTTGGAACTCCTTAGTTCTGTAGGTAGACCAAAACATTATTTTATTATCCATAGAAAGGAATTTCAACATCATGAAGTTTTACTGATGAATTGAAATGATACAGTCGACGAGAGAGAGCGCTTATAAAAAGAGAAATGCGAAGAGAGAAACTGCAAAGGCAGCGGGAAGAGAGAACGACTAAAATACAGGAGCGGCAGCAGAGGAAACGAGCGCTCCTGGAAGAAAGAAGAGCGGCATTCAAAATGAAGAGACACCAGCAACGTTTGAGAAGGCAACAAGCGAGACAACGAGCCAAAGTGCACAGAGCACAGAGGAAATTGGACAGGTTGGCAACCATAATGGAGGCCCGGGAAGAGGCAAAAGAGAAGGCGAAAAAAAAAGCTTATGATCGGTTGATGAGAATAAAAGAGAGGAAAGCGAAGGCGGCCACCAGGAGCAAGAGGCGCAAAAGCTCTGACAAAGCTTGGATTTGTTAATGAGAATTTTTTCAAGGTGGACAAACCTCTAGTAATGTTCTTCCAGCGCTTGGGTTTCAATTTGCTGCAACTACAACGGCAAAGACAAATTACAACACATTGAGGGATTAGATACACAATTCTGATAAAATTCTGATAATGTTTCCCCTGGTCGTTGACCTGCAGTCTAAACCGAAAGTAACCCACATCCTCTGATTAGGGTTTGAGGTTTTGAGGTTTAGGGTTTAGAGTTTGAATTTTTAGAGCGGGGATGATTGTTCCATAATCAAGATTCCTATGCCTTACATTGCAAAGATCACAGGAAAGAATTGGCCCCTGCAATTACAATTGTGATGAAAGGATACCATTGAATGTGCCTTGGCTTTGTCATAGAATGTCTCCAGGTCCTGACCTTGCGCGAGCTCTTCTCTCCGGTCATGACAACAAGCGACACAGCTACTAAACAATCCTACGAATTCAAGTTGCGATCTATTGACTTTTTTAGAAACATTCATGGGATTGAGAAATTCGGAAGTGAATATCCTCGACACACAGCACAGGTCCAGAATTCCTTGCAGCTGAACATATACAGACTTGGATCAAATCGAGAGAAGACCCTATTTGCGACACAAAATATGAGAAGAATGGCTGTTACTCATGTTTGATCGTCGTCATTAGGTCAGCGGACTTCAATCCTAAAGTTCTTTCATGTTGAGAGGCCCAAAATTGCTTCAAAATACTTGGCCCAAAAGCAAGGCCAAAGTCTTCAGAATTTATCATCGAACCATACGATCTTGTCATTCTTGTGCTTAACTTGTTCAAAAATATTGTTTCCAAGTTTTAAAGTGAATATCCCACAGATTGCAAATTCAATATGCCTAAATTTCGAAATGTAGGCTTTCCTAGCCCTTCCAAAAATGTGAGGTTTTATTTTTTAACATTTTAAAAATAATCAAAACCATATGTCCTATAACTTTTGCATTTTAGTCAATATGAGAATGGAGCCCGTTGCAATGCAATACGACAAGGGTGCAATGAAAAAATGGGATGAAAAAATGGGATGAGAAAAGTGGGATGAAAGTGTGATTGTTTTTGTGACATCGAGTCATGACAAGGGTTGTGACCATCTGTACTTAATTTTAGTCAATATGTTGAAAAAATGGGTCAAGAATATATTGAAAAAAAATGTAGCTACAAAGAATTTCATATCCATCTTCAAAAAAATTATAAAGGAAAAGGTGATATTGAAAGAAAGAAAAAAATAAAGTGATGATAACTTTTACATGAAATTGAGAATTGTTAATGCCAATTGTGAGAATTTTCTAGAAAATAATTTGTATCCTTTCATTTTGGTTTTATTTAAAAAAATTCAAAATTAAGAGCAAGAAAATGACTTTATATGTTTTTTCTACCTTCATTGCTTGCAAATAAAATTCTTTATAGTTTTCACCTCATTATTTGAAATTGAGTGGTTCAAATGTTTTTGAGTAGGTAGCAATCTGTATGATGCATTTTTTTTTAATTACAATATATTTTTAGCTATGTAGTTTGACATTTTAAAAAATAGATAAAAAGTTCTAATTTTTATTATTAGAATGACAATGACTAGCATCCATTCCCAAGTTTCATGTAGAAATTTCAAATTTTGAAGTCTATAAATCCTACCCAAGTTCTCCAAATGCCCAAAGTGGGTTCTTTGGTCCTTTAGGGGTTAACCCTATAGACAATTTGTATTCTATTAATGATCACTAGTGGCTCTTGTAGAAGAGAAAATCTTGTAGTGAAATTTTTTTAGGGGAGTTGTTTGAATATGTTTGAAGCCAAAAATTGCAATGTTGGAAATTTTGACTTTTTTATTGGACAAATGCTCAACCTTATAAGATTAGAGGAGCCAAGCTAAATAGTTCATATTCATTCAATTTTCTAAATTCAATTTTGTTCATGGTACATGCACATCAGTTATTCAATTTATACTAAGAATTTTCTAATTTTATGTTGTATGCTTAGCCTATGTAATATATTTCAACATATTTTGCCTTTTGTTCTTATAAAACTTGATTTTGATATTGAAAATGATTCCATTGCCTTTGAGCAAAACTAACAAAATGAAGCTTCTCAGGTGTAATTTTTACACCACTTAAGAACTTTGAAAATATCCTTAAATAGAGTATTACAGTGTAAGATGTCATGGAAAAAGCAAATTTCGATGTTATACAATAAATTAGAAAATCAATCAAACTGTAGTTGTAGTCCCGAACAGGAAGCTGTATACAACATGCATATGCTTAGGTAACACATTGTAAATTTATCTCTATTTTGTGGGCATGTAGGCTCCCCTGCTCCCAAAGCAAAGTCATCTACATTGCACTTGGAAAGTGCTAATGTATTCTATAGAAAATTTCACCTATTTAAAAACAAAGTCTCAATTGCAACGCACCTTCCAGGTATGGATAATGGGTTGACCCTTAAAAAAATCGCTTTTAAAACAAAACCATACAATTTTCGACATATACAAATAATCTATTTCAGAGAAAAGTGAACGAAATATAAAATGTAAAAAATAACTGTAAGATCTGAAGGATTCCTTCTTGGAAATCATGCAGAAACGCTGGCTTATGCGGCTACTTCTTCTTCTTCGGAGGGAGTTTTGGAGCCATATCTTCAGTTTCCTGCAACCACACACCATTCATTAATCAGGACGTAGGCACCGGTAGTGCCGTATTGGAAAGCCACGTGCTGAAGGCTGAATTTGCTGTTCAGATTAGTTACCTTTGTACAGACATAGATGTAATGCCAATCAGGGTCATCAAGGTTGAACTGTGGCCCGAGTGTGTAATCATCCAGCATATACACTGGTTCGAGTACGTCTCGTGGTGATGGCTTCAAGGCTTTAGACGAGCCAGGCCTTGCTGTGCACACAAACTCAAACGGTTAAGAGCAACAGCACAGAATCGGAATTAGTAGTTTCAGAACCTAATATTTGCATTTGTTCTTAATACTCACAAACCAAGGTTCATTAGATTTGTCGTTTCAATCTCAGAACTACTACATTCAGGATGTCAGGACAAGCTGGGGAGCGTGAACAAAATCCTGGTTTTATAAGACATTGATTATTTTCAGGTCGAATGCCACAGAACCAAAACCCAGTGATTCTCAATACCGTGTTTGGAAAACAACTATTTTGGAAATATCTGAGGACTCCTCCGTCTTTCATACCACAATTGTAACTATGAGTTTCTTGAAGCCACGTCAAAGGTTCAACGGTTCTTCTCATTTAGTCCACAAGGATGTCGACTGTTTTTCTCAGTTATTTTCTGTAGTTGACAACCACTACTAAGGATTGATCTGATGATAGATTAGAATATGAAATATATTTCCACCACTTACGGAGAACATGTACAAGGATTGAAGACCATGGAGTCGCCGCAGTCTTCAGCCAAGGCATGCGCGTTCGTGGATCACCGTACGTAATCTGATTGAGCGTATGAAAAAAATTCAAATAAGCACTGAATTGATAATAAATGCGCAAGGATGAAAACTCACTCTATGTACAAATAGTACTCGAACACACCACACCTAGGCCACTCGCAGAAAGGTTAGTAACTAATTGGGCAATTGGCACTTGCATTAATGTATTTGCATCCGACTTTCATTATCCTGAAGAGAACCCGTAAATTTCCCAGTCACATCCCACATTACAATTATCAGAAAATCTTCATAACTGCCAACACGAACTACGCGCAAACAGAAGATCAGCTCCCGTTTTATCATCACAAAACGTTAGAAATCATCAACTACTAGGATATGAATAGATACTAAACAATAGACAAATGAAAGTGGTGACCTGCGAATTTCGCCAAGCACAATCCCCACATTTGTCAGTGCATCCGCGGCGCACTGGTGTCAATCAAAGTTCAAGTAGCCAACCAAAATAATCGGTCAGAGTGGGAGATAGTATCAATTTATACTTGGGTTTGACAATGTGGATTCCAAAATCAATTAAATAGACAATCAGTGGTTGTGAGATTTAACACATTTTATTTCTTACAGAATTCCATTAAGCCTACCTCAATAGATTAGGGAAAGAAAAACGTTCCCGGGAACTAGGAAAATGTTTTCCACTTTCCACTTTGGCCATGTACACCAAGAAAACTTCTCATCCATGGAGAATAACATGGAGAATTGCAGTAAAACCCAACGTGGGCTACAACCTATATTTCAATCAGTTGCTCTGGTCTTGGAGTAAAGAACCCGTAATTCTTAAACTATAATAAGAAGTCTGGCAGGATGAGGAATACGACATGAGAAAAGCGAAATATGTTTGCCTAGAGTTTTAGTGTTCACTGACGTGAGACTTCGAGTTGAATAGTCAGCTGGAATACTCACCAAGATAGAGTCGAGAAAACCTGCAAAACAAACACAAGCTACCATTTTAGCGAGGCACCATATATGTTCCTCGTCTGCAAAAGGGATTGATCACAGAAACCTTCGTTGGAAGTTCAAGTTTCTAACACTTGTAATTAACCCCCGAATGACCAAGAATTCATGGGTTTAAAATGATCATACAGTGAAAAACGAAATTCAGATTTGTCCAAATTCAGTAACACCTGAATTAGTGAAGAGCATAGCATATGTTGGTCAGAAAGTAAATGAAATCGAACAAAAGAAAGCCCCCATATGACCAACTCAAGGTTTCTTGGTCGATTTGGGTTCAATTACCATGATGATGATCCTAGCTTAAATCAGGGTATAGTAAGAGGGCTGTACCCTTGTCAATTACATTGTCGATTGTGGCGTCCTTGAACATCTTCAATTCTTTCATATCCTGCCTAAACCCTGCAACAACATAGCGAAACCTTCAAGTAATCCTACCGCATCACCTCAATTCTGCAGAAGAAAAAATGAATTACAATTCAAAGCATGCTGGCTCTACTTATAAAAAGAACACTTACACTAATGGACGGGAGTACTTTGCATACTCACAGGTGAACCCTGGAAAATCCTTTTTCCCCTTGTATCTGGCATTCAACTGCTCAAAGCACGACGCCGAGTTGTCAACGCTGATCACATTCAAGTAGCCATCCTTCACCAAATCCTCCCCCAATACTGAAATAAAAACGACACCCGCAGTTTTCAGAATTTCTTAATATCTCAAAAACTCCAGGCTGGGCTACACAAACTTTTCCCAAATACAATTTAAATCATGATTGTTAACAACGTTTATGGCAAACTTGAACCAATGAAAACTACCATCCCTATGCTAAGATTCCAATTGTGGAAATTGGCGAAGAGTCAGTCAATTACATCCATTGCCACATCCGGCATTGAAGACGATCTGATCCTTGGGGAGGTACAAATTGAGCAGCGGTTTCAACTCTTTGAATGACTGGTACCAATCGAAAGGCTCCGGCTGCTTACTGTACCGATTGTTCCAATACTCTTCATCATGGTACGCCAAAACTTTGCTAGGTTTCTTTTCCTTCGCTCCCTTCCCTTCCTTCTTCCCTCCCTTCTTCTTGGGCGCCATGCCCCACCCACGCAGCGAAAATTAGTTAAGCACTCACATGCTCATTTCCTCTGGAATGGAATACGTTCGAGACTCGGTCCTTGATGATTTTCGAAGACTTTGCGGGCCAGGGCTTCCTCGAGTGACTGTAGTTTGCGTTGAGAGCACAAAATGCAATTCATCTCGTCCAATTTGTTACGGCATGCATGCTTGCTGGTTAGGGCTGCGACGTCGCGAACCCTAAATAGACCATTCACACAGGCACGCTGATTAGTAACTTATCCTGTTAGTTATTAGTTACTAATGAACAAAAAAATTGTGGAACTGGGCAGCCTCTGCACCAAAAAGGTTTCATCAAGCTGCAATGTTTTATTGAAAAGATGTTTGGATGTCATTTGGGCTTAACAAGAACAAATAAATGAAAAACTGTGCAGGCAAGAATGTGGTGAATGAAATTGTGAATGGAATTTGTTTTATTTTAAGGAATATAATAATATTTCAACATGGTAACTTGCACATTAAACATGGTAACTTGCACTAATAGGATAAATTAGTGCAACTTACGAGGAGTTGAAGATGTTTGGGTAAATGTTCATGAAACCATCTTTAAGGTAGGAAGTCTATAGACTGTCCCTTTAAACATATCTACTTCACCAATAGCTATCATAGAATGATATGTTAAGGAACATATCACTCATTCCTAAATAGAGGACACATTTAGAATGCATAATGCATTTTTTTTTTTTAAATATTTCTTGATTATTATTTGGATATTCTATATATATTTTTACTAGCTATATTCCTTTAATTTCCATATTGAATTGTACTAAGTCTAGTTTTTTTCTCTATTTTCTTCATCTAACTAGAAGTATTATAGATTTTTTTTACCAATTTACAATCAATGTTTTCAAATTACAATTGGATTTTTTCCCAATTCCATGAGCTAACTTTAAACTCTTTGCCTTTTTTTTTCTTCCAAATTTTGGTCCCCCTCAAATGGCTTTACTTTCAAAGATAGAATGTAATATTTTTTACACATGCACTTCAATCTATGCACTCTTTGGCCTATGACCATTGTTGTTGGTCCTTAGAAAAGAGATCCCTTCTTAATCACAAAACAATAATAATGTGACCGTAAGGCTTTAACTACTCCAACCAAATCCTAACCACATTGTACAATGTAAATGCAATTGTAGATAGAATTTGGGAACTTGGGTTTAGAAACAAAGAGTTCATGCCATAAGTTAGTCTCTTTAATTTCCAAAGGATAAAGCTAATAGAGTTAATCATAAAGTGTGTACAATGTTAAACTACTAGCCAGGGTTTGGGGAAAATACAAGACGAAATTCCTTGGAGCACCAAAATTGAGGTCGGATGAAGTTTACTATTTCTAGTTAAACTTTCCTCTAACACTCATTTACAATCATGGGACTAAATTTAGAATTAACTCTAATAAAGTCAACCTTTGCACTACTTAATTGGAATTCCAAAGAATCTGCAACTTCCTCTACATTGAAATTAGGGCATGGTCCTAGTGTGAAGGGTTTAATATAGGATCCTTTACAAAAAAAATGGGTAGTAATTAACTAAAAACAAATTAGTGAGACTTGAAACAAGAAGAGACTTGACAAAAATCATTAGGGTTTCATTGTTGATTGTATTTTTCCACAAGAATTGCATAGTTGATAGAAATTTTCTTGAAAGTCTGTAGACTTCCAAGAAAATTTTGAAGTTTGTAGGATGTCCCCCATAGCCCCTATTGCAGAAGAAGAGCCTTGATCATGGGTCAAAATTTCTCAAGGCCCCCCATTAGGAATGTGCTAAACATAGCATCTATTTAGTCAATTTTGTGTTATATTGTAGCACTCCAATAATCCTTGACAACTTGCAAAATCATTTCTTTTCTATTTTTTTCTAAATACTACTCACTCTCAAGATAACCAAAGTTGATGCTTGTTTGTCTTGAAAGTAGCATATTGCACTAAAGTCTATAAATTAGTTCTGGGATTGTTGTTGCCCTGCCTCTAAATATGTGCCCCCAATTGCTATTAAGGTAGAAGCATTAGTAATGAATCACTTAAGCAAATTTTGACCAGATGGTGAGGAGTATGAGATGGTGGAAATTTTTTCCATGTAGGAAGATAAAAAAATATAGGGATTGCAAATTTTCAGAATTTTATTCCTGAATTTGAAGTTACAATGAATTTTGGGAGCCAAAAAGTATTGTTCAATGTTTAGAGTATTTTAATTCCGATCATTGAAGAACTACTTTCCTGTTCACTATTCCCTACTTTCTCGCTCATTGCTTTTAGACATGTGTCATAACCCCAACCTTGGAAAGGACAAAAAACACAGATTTCAAGCCTGAGTTCCAACCTCACGTTGGAAATAGCGCACAGTACAGGTTGGGGACTGGGCGTGGTTGCGAACTGATGCTTCTACCTTACTTCGACACCCACCCCTTGAGCCAAACTGACACTGAGTTACGCACGTCGCGTGGTCTGTGCGGAATTCGTCAGGAGGACGGAAGCCACTGACACGAACAGAATGGAGAAGTGAGCGCCTCTCCCAACCTCGCCAACAATCGCCAACAATCGAGGGGGAGCTAAGTTAGACCTCCATTTGATCAGTCACAGTAAGTTTGCGATGGCCAGTACCGAGCAGCATTTGCAAGAGGGCCCAGCAGGAGATGATGTTACGCTTGGTAATGCGGCAATTGCTAACGACGTAGGGTCGAACAAAGGGATGCCCTCCTTTGCTCGGAGCTTCGGGATGGCGATCTTGGGCATTCTTTTGCTTGCAGGTGCGGGGGAATTCTAGTCTAGGCAGTTCAATTAGCTGAGTTTTGGGTACCTGGGTTTGTGGGGTTTGAGAATTGAGAGGTTTTTGAGGAATGCCCATAATTGCGAATTTTGGGTCGTGTCAATGAATCGTCCAGTTTGGAGTGATCGAATTTTGAGAGGAGTCAAATGTTTGGTTGTCAATATTTCAGGTTGGAATTCTGGCGATGGGCGTTCCGATTACAATGTAGACATTTCGGGCATTGTCGCTCCCAAGATTCGGCTTCCGGATGGGCGGCACATCGCGTATGAAGAACAAGGTGTGAGCAGAGACGTGGCGAAGCGCAACATTCTTGTGTTGCATGGCTTCTTGTCGTGTCGCCTCGCAGGTATCGCCCATTTTCAATGCACTTAATACTTTCTCCTGTTTTGCTTAGCTAGGAGTAGAACAAGATTTTCAGTAAAATTAGTGTCCGAATGGTCACTGTACCATAAGGGTACCTCCTCTGTTGTAGGCCATGAAATCAATATCTAAATCTTTGGGATGCACGCCACAACATTTGCCTTTTCCGTGGGATTTTTTCTCTAGACTACCTCGTGTTTTTTCCTAATAATAATTTAAATCTTTGGTATCTTGACATGGCGAAACTTTAAACTCACCGTCCATTTAGTTGAATTCTTGTAAATGCAGGGCTACCTGGCATAAGCAACAGGCTCCTTGAGAAATACTCAGCACGAGTGGTTGCGTACGACAGGCCTGGAATTGGACAAAGTGATCCTCATCCCCAGCAAAATTTCAACACCTCTGCACAGGACATGGCTGACATTGCCGATGCTTTAGGTATGGACGATAAGTTTTGGGTGATTGGGTACTCCGGCGGTGGGCCGTATGCATGGGCAGCACTTCGCTACATCCCTCATCGATTGGCTGGTGAGTTTGCATCCCTTCTTACAATTTTAGTCATCTAATTTTGAAATTTAATAGTTTCAAATGGCTAAGTCGCATGTTTGTTATTTTCTGACTGTGGTAGGAGTGGCGATGTTTGGACCCATGGGAAATCCTTACGCCAAGAATATGACTCAGGAAGAAAGCAAGAGTATATGGAAGGAATCGAATAGAGGTCGGAGGTTGTTGTTTCGCTTAGCCCACTACTATCCATCCTTACTACCAAGCTACATGAAAGGCGGTCTTATGGGCAAGGCTGTTACGATTACGAGAGCAGTGAAGAAGGCGGCGACACCCAAGGTGTGATAAGACTCTGCCTTTATCCCTAAGGTCCGTATTGGACTTAATGTTTGTTCTAGTACTTTTGAGTGAATCATATAGGGTCTTTCTTTGTCTTTTTTTTTTATGAACACATGCAATGTTCTTTACTGTTTTTGGTGATATAAAATTTGACCTTGTCTGAATTATATATTTCACAATATGATCAGTCAAATTGTCATTTAAAACTGATGAAATCTTGGTTAAAATTTGGCTGTCTATTTGTTGATGTGGTCTCCAGCATCGTTTTCTAAGTGTAGTTGACTTGAATTTGAATAGGATTTGGCACTGCTTGAGACGGACTATTTTGGAGCGGGCTTTGAGAAATCAATGAGGGAATCGATGCGTTCCGGGGATGCCAAGCCACATGCAGAAGGTGTTATACTTCATTGTAATGATTGGGGTTTTGAGTTGACTGATCTTCGTCCCAAGCCTCCTAAGAAGAAGAGTCTTTTCAAGCGCATATTCTTTTTCTTGGGTGGCTCAGATTTGCCAGTGTTCTCTGGACCAATCCACATCTTCCATGTAAGATACCACTTTTTGCCCGCAAAAAGACGGTACACTTTCCGATCAAATTTGATCACAATTTATGAATTTTTTTCATGCTATTTCAAAGTGTGAGTTTGTAGACCACTTTAAATGACAGTAGACAACCACATTGCTATTCAAAGATCATTGGTACAGCTACTTGCTATAAAGACCAATCATGTGCATTTGTAGATAAGTTGTTTTTTTGTACCAAGGGTTAGTATAGGAGACGGAATCAGGTCCTTATATTGTTTTCATATCCTCTACCTTGGTAATGCTTCTGTATCCAGATAGCTGCAGTTTTGACCATGCTTTTTGTTAACGAGCGTACTCCCTGTTGTGAAATACATGATGTGCACAGGGAACGGAGGATACGTTGGTGCCAATAGCCATGAGTCGTTACGCGAAGCGCATGATTCCCGAACTGCATCTTCACATCTTGGAGGGACATGGCCATTTCTCATGGTTTTGCTATTGCGACAGCTGTCACCGGGAGCTCTTTAAAACCCTCTTCGGTGAAGTCGAAGGCTTGGACGAGTTGGACAAAGCCCCTGAACCGGAGCCCTCATTTGTGAAAACATCAACCGACTCGGAAGTAGCTCCATTCAAAGAACCGGATGTTGCGGTGACTGAGATGCTAGCTGCTGTCTCTTCAGAGGCAGATGGAATTGCCTTACAAGAGCGAAACGTAGATATCAGTGACGATGCTGTGGAATAATCGGAGAAAGAGCATGAGCTGTAGTGCCAGTCGATGTGGTTGGGTTCACAAGAAGGGTCGAAGGGCCAAGCATTGCCTTGTAGGTAAGAAATCTTGTTTTTCATCTGCATCTTTCAAGTATGCAGAATATACATATGTGAACAGTACGTGATTGTCATATTCATCATTAGGAAACCACTATTATGGGATGGGTGAATGTTCTCTTTGTTTTGAAAATATTGAATCGTGGTCTTTGGGAGATTTGCCACGCTTGAGGCTGTAAGACGGGAACTGGTTTCAACGGCGCTTAGAAATGTGGCTGAATTGTGGTGCAAGGGGACGCTGTGCGAAAACGTTTGTTCTTGTGATTTTGATTGTAACAACATAACTTGCAATATAAAATTACTAACACTTCAAGTACAGAGATTTGAGATATGATCAATTCCCACTATCCCGGGGGGCACTTGATACTGCATAGCAACGTTTATCTGGCTCTGATTTTTGGACAGAGACTCTGGCATCGACTGTGGTTTTCTATCTACAACTGCATTCACATTGCACAACATGGTTAGGGTTTGGTTGGTCTTACTAGTTGTCCAACTTGTCAGATGGGGAGTCCGATTTTATTATTATTATTATCATTATAAATTTTATTTATTTATTTTAATGTTATCATTGATTCAATGGGTTTTGTTTTTGTTTTTTCGTTTTTTTTTTAAATTTCTCCACTCTCCACTATCAATAAATTAATATTCTTGTTTATATGTTACTAAATGTCCCACCAATATTTAAATCATGTGGTTTTCAGGTCTAAATTTAAAATCCATTGTTGCATTAAAATTCATACTCTCTTTCTTATAAATTTTTTGTACAAAAGCAATGTAGCAAAAAATTTCAAGAGGATATTTGTCAATATGTTCTCCTTTTTAAAATAGTTACATGAATTTTTTTTGTCTTTTAGCTTACTCTCCATGGGTTCTATTTTTGTTTTGTCAATTTTCAAATCCAATTTTTTTGTATCTATTTCATGAGATTTTTGATGCACTTTCAATGGTAGTAACTACAAGTTCTAAGCAAAAGAGTGTAAGTCCTAAGTCATTTTGAGAGTTAGATTGATGAAGATATCATCCTAGTATTGCCCAACTATCACTATGTATAATGTCCTATCATTTTGAAACTTATATTGTTCTATCATTTTGAATAAAAAAATAGTAAATGTGAAAGTCAGGCCTTTGGGTTGGTTTTCAAACACTTGCCATACTACAATCATCACACCCTAACCAAAAGTGAGTAGCAATGGGGGAACTATGACAAAAGGACAAAACAACAACCACAGCTCTATCTTAGGTAAACAACAATATTAGTTTATTGATAGTAGATAGTAGAAATTAAACAAAGAAAACATTGAATCAATGATGCACAAACAAAATTCAAAAGAAAAGATAATAACATTTAAAAACAAAAAGAAGACCCCATCTAAGTAGGGGAGGAAACATCCAACTATACTAAATAGTGAAATTAGGTTGCCTGAACAATTAGGTTACCTTACTCAGGAAAGTTACCTCATGACTCACCACTCGTCCAGATGGAGGCACAAGCAATTCTCTAAACCCAAGTCATGAACCAATGCACCAATCCATGCAACACACATGGTTCCTACATTACTGCATCCATCTATACTAACTATACATATTTATATAGTGTGGAATGTCGAGAATTTAGAGTGGGGCAACCTAATTTCACTATTTAGTGTAGGTAGACCCATCCAACCAAATCCAAAAGCAAGTAGGGGAGGAAACATCCAACTAGACAAATCCCATTCAACCAAATCCAAAACGCATTGTGTAGTGTAAATGTGGTTGTAGATAGAATTTCGAAACTCGGACCCAGAAACCACAATCAATGCCATACTCCAAAGGCCACAGCCAATAAAATATAAGGTCCATTTTTTCTCTATTGTGGGCCACATTGACCTGCACTCGGAAGCTGCCGCAGCACCAACATAGATACGGTACACCCAATTGATCAAACCCAGGATACGAATCTGGCTTCCTGGCTTCCTTGCACACCTACAAATACGAGCTTGCTTGTATCCCACAGATGTACTGATTTCTCAGTGAGGTCCACGATTTTTCTGTCTGCGAAACCATCTGAAGCTTGCAGTGCGTTGGGAGAGTCTGGAGTTAGGGCACCATGTGTTACTCAGTGGGATGCAGCAAGTGCGGGAAGACGTCTTGGGGAGGGTGCGGCAGGCATGTGCCGGGGGTGTACAACGCCATCGAGAACAAGGAGACGGGCGTCTGTCTGTGCAAGGGATGGCCTGGGGTGGAGCTGCCCCCGCACTTGGCTGCACAGGTGCCGGAGTCCGCCGCTGGCAACTCGGGTTGCAGCATTCTGTGACAGTAGGGAGGGTTCTGCACCTGAGTGAATCGGCGTCTGAATGTGGCCCTTAGGATTTGCGGCTGTCTTGATTTTGGTTGGGGTTTAAGTTAAGTTAGTGGCGGTGGAAAGAGAAGTTCAGCGGGCGCCCTTGGATTGAACTATCCAATATCAATCGGAAAATAGGCTCTTGTGTTCAGAAAAGTAGGGGCTGTTGGAGTCCGAGAGGACGTGATTCTGAATCCGGAATTCAAAACTCTATGTGAGGGCTAGTGATTTCTGACAAGAATCTGGGGCTCAGAGAAGGAAAGAAAGGCGTTGGAAGTAGTTTCTGTCTATCAGTGACCCTCTTTTGAGTGCGTAGCATAGTGAGACTCAGTCACTTCTCTCGGTGACTGCCTCTCTTTTGAGTGCATAGTGACTTGACTGAGACTCAAGACACTTCACTCACAAAAGTAGTGTACGAATTATGTGATTTGTATTAATTCTCTGATTCACCCAATTACCCCTGTATCTATATTTTTTTCTGAACTTGTTAGAATGCAATCAGTATGGGATTAACAACATATGTCATATGTTGTTAATATTCCGTTTGGCACACTCATATTCTGTGCATATTGTATCCCATATCGATACTGGTATCCATATATCGTATTGTATTAGTATTCCGCATTAGACATCCATTGAGCATATTCTATGTATCATACCCCCCCACACACATGTATTCCGTATGTATTCCATGTACCGAATCCGTATCAAAGTTCTTTTGGTTTGGGTTTTGGGGGTGAGTGGGCAAATCAGGTGGTGTTGTTTTTTTCCAGGCGGGGGAGCGGGTCTGCCTGCCTCTTTTCAGGGGATAGTCATGATCGTGTGTTCAGGTCATGACTATTCCGGCAAGAATTCATGGGGATCTCTTTTGGAAAAGGGTTGCAACTGGGTGTCATTTTGTTTTAGGGCTTCATCTGGATTGTTCCTTGGGTCTCCATTCAAATTGGGAATGCCTTTTGGATCAATTGCATCCGAAGAAAATGCAGAATTGCACATGCGATGTTTCCAGTGATGTGTGTTGGGTTGGGTTTCTTGAAATTGTGTCCCAATGTATGTACAACATTCTCTGAAGTTGGCTCCATTTTTAGCCCGAAGAAAGCACGTCTGCAGTTGTGCAGTTTCATTGTATTCCCAAAAGGTTGGATTTCATTGCAATTGGAACTTCGGTTAATTGCAGCAGCTTACCACTATCCTTGAACATGGTCATTGCTCCAAGGGAGCTGTCAGCTTTCAGCAGTTTTGAGGGGTTTCTGTCACCATACACATTGAAACGGATTTAATTTTGTTTCAAGCCGTATCCATTTCTCACACACGCTCATCTCATTTTCAACGAATTGCACGGCATAACAATTATGTAGAACAAATCAATTGACTTCTAGGAATATTTGGAGGGTTGATATTTTAGATGTTAGGCAAAGTTACAGAGAATGAAGGTAGAGGATACTGAAACTTTCAGGGACCTCATCCCGTCGCCTACTGCTGTATACCGCAGTCCCTTTTACCAACGCCGACTCATCAAAATTCATACAAATTGGTTGAGAGGTCTTCCACCTCCCACCTTGAAGTTGCGTAAGGAATTAATACATCAGAATATTATTTCAAAGTCTTGTGCTGCCGTGTAGATCATGCCAACCTTGTTTTCACATTAGAGAAAGAATGGACTCTTTGAAGGGTTGCTAAGAAGCTCTCTAGTCTCTAGAGAGCCTTAAGCTTATATTTTGTTTTTGTGTAGATCATGCCAACCTTGTTTCCACATTAAAGAAAAAATGGACCTTTTTGAAGGGTTGCTAAGAAGCTCTCCAATCTTGAGAGGGTCCCAAGGCTTATATTTTGTTGTTGTGTAGATCATGCCAATCTTGAGAGGGTCCCAAGGCTTATATTTTGTTGTTGTGTAGATCATGCCAACCTTGTTTTTACATTAAAGAAAAAATGGACTTTGTAGAGGGCTTCTAAGAATCTCTTTAGAAGACCCTAAGCTTACATTTTATTTTGTCTTTTTGTCATTGATTCCCTATTGTTGCTCATTTTGGTTTGGGATGTGATGATTGCAATATGATAGGTGTCTAAAAACCATTGGATTGCTTCATTAGGATACACTATTAATATCAAAGGTTTGGGTTCACATTTATTGGTATTTTAAGAGAGACAGGTCTTAACATTTGGTGTTTTTTAATTCAAAAAGATGGGACAATATGAGTTTTTTAATCAAAGAGACAATATTATTATGAATATCCACAACTAGAGGATCTAAAAAAGAGAAAAAATTTAGATAAGAAGAGAACAAAGGTGCCTTTTCTAACAAGAGCGAGAAAATAATACTAAAGCATATCATTGTATAGCATGTTGCTTAGCTCAACCATCCCATGGGTTCACATAAGACACGGACAAGTTTGCATGTATTTCGAGTAGGGCTTGTAGGGCTCTTGAAATAGCTTTGCTTATCACACCCAACCATGCCTCTAAAGAGTTAATTTTTTCTTTAGTGTATGTACAAGCTACAAGGGGATGATACCTAAATTGCTTCAAAAAAATTTTGAAATCACTTATGCATTTTCTACACATTGTATGAATAAACTATGAATGTCTAAAGTGCTGAAAATAGATACACCTTGCAACAACCATAGGATCTCATTATAAGCAAACCCTACATTGATCTTAAGTTCCAAGGTTGAGGCACCAATTGTCAACCATGCCCAATATCCAACCAGTAGGGATGAAGTATTTCCAACTAAGGTTGAAATGTGTTTTTTTTTGGTCTTTTACAAGGTTGGGACTAATAAGATTATAACACGTATTTCAAAGTAGTGAGTAAGAAAATAGGAAGTAGCGAGCAGGAAAGTAATTCTTGAATGATCAGAATTGGAAGACTGTAAACATTGGCTACTAGTAAATTAAGTGCACTTTAGGGCTCCCAAAATGCACAATAATTTCCGAATTTTGGGAATAAAATTCTGAAAATTTTGCTATCCCCATATTTCCTATCTTCTACATGGGAAAAATTTCTACCACCTCATACTACGCACAATCCACTCCAAAATTGCTTAAATCATTGTACTGGTGACTCAACCTTAATGTACAAGTGTCTGTTCTGTGAGGACTTGCGGATTGTATAAATACTTGTTCATCCAATGCCTGTTGCACACACTTTCATCTGAGTGGTTCTCTACAGAGATGCTTTCATCCAATTTCCAATGCTAATCAGGTACAGTAGTGTGCTGTCTGATAAGTTTCAGATACATAAACTTTGGTAAAAGTTCAGATACCAAGAACAAGCTCTGATAGCAGTTCAGACAGATAAACTCTGATAAAAGTTCAGATACATGAAACTCTGATAACAGCTCAGGCAGATAAACCCTGATAAAACTGTTCAGACACATGAAATTCTGATAACAGTTCCAGCAGGATAAATTCTGTTAAGAGTTCAAGCAGGATAAACTCTGATAAAACTGTTCAGATACATAAAACTGTGATAAAATTTCCGACTGAGACTTCAGTTACATCCACTTTCCGAAAGATACACTTTTCATCCATGCCCGCAAAAAATAATATTCATCCACTTTCCAATTACAAAACTTACAGATTCATGCGTGTTCATCCAATTTCATCACAGACGCGTTCATCCAATATTTGTCACTGCGACAATTCATCCAACCTGTGATACTGACGCTTCCGTCTGCTCCTTCCGATACAGCTACTTTCTTGCAAGTTTCCGATTTCTTTACAGTTTTCTTCTTCTCACATCATTCCGATTTCTTTTTCTCTTCATTTGCCGTCTTCTCGAAGGTCGTCGTCGCCGTCTATTATTGCAGTTTCGTCTAACCACCGACACACGCCACTTGTTTCTGTCTTCTGCCGCTCCTCCAGTTGCACCTCAATTACTTCTAAATCTTAGAGCTCCGTCTCTTTCAATTTTGATGCGACCGTGTGCACACTTCCCTCAAAGTTTCGACACTAGTATTCGATTTCCTTCAAGAGTCCGAGGTAGCACCGACTTAGTTTGAGGATTTCTTTTCAATTTTGAGGATTTTCAGTGGACTGAATTTGAGATGGTGCTTCCCTTTCTTTGGAGAGGCGTTTGCTATTGGATTCTGGGAGGAGATCTGATTTGAAGACGGCAGGGCTTGCTTTTTGAGTTTTTTCATGAAACAGAGTGAAGATGATTCACCGGAAGCCCCCACCGCGGGCTCCGTGCAATCACACCGCTCTTGTTTCCTTGCCAAACATCAACGACATCGTTACGCCGTCCACGCCGTCCGCGCCGTCCACCTCCCTGCCTTCAATCAGCAAGCGTAAGTTTTTGAATTTGTACTCTTCTACTGTGAAGAAAACTAGGGTTTCTGACGATTTGGTGGTCGCGAAGCCGACGAAGGAGCGAAAAAGGTCAGTAGGAAAGAACTTAGGGGAGGATGTGAAGGTGGAATTGACAGACAAGGAGGATCGAAGTTTAGGTCAAACAGACGATGCAAGTAACAGAGAGGGTTTCGGTAGCAATTTGGAGCCAATTTTAGGTCAAGCAGACGATACAAGTAATGGAGAGGGTCTCGGTAGTAATTTGGAGCAGGACTGGAGTATGCCAAGTGACACGAAAATCGCTCTTGAATTGATGCGCTCGCAGTTTCCGAAGATTGAGAAGGCCACTGTTCGACCTTTCGTGCTGAGATCTCAGATACACAGTAGTGTCATTGACAGAACCCTAGTGGACAGAGAATTAGAGCGTCTGAAGTTGGAGCGGGTGGTTCGGATTTTCAAGCTCAATACTGGCCAGGATGACTACGCCATCATGTTCATGGCGGATTATCTCGCACAGATTGACATTGCCAAGACCAGATTGGCGAAGAAGCACTGCGTGGAAGACATGGCAGTGTTCGACTGGTTTGTGAACCATGTGCTTCCGTCTCATGCAGACGCCGGTATTACGCATTTGAAATTCGTGGAGTTGTTGTCTGAAGGGGGTGATGTCAAGGACAGGCACATCTCTCTGCTCATGAACGCAGGTTTGTTAACGCGGCAACTTGTGGATTCAACTGCATATTGGCTGGCAATCCCTAACGTGGGATTTTTGTTAAAGAGCTTGACAAGTGGGAGGAAGGAGATTGTGTCGTTTTTGTCGAGGAGAAAATACAGGGAAATGTTGCAGGTTCCTCTTGAAAGACGGCGTTTGCAATATTCGGTGCTTGGGATGCGGTTTCATATACGTGATCTTCTGGGTCTAGGTCAAATCCATGCCGTGCCATCGCCGTCAGGTCCGATTATACGCCTTAGCCGTGATTGAGCGAACCTTTAATCAGGTTCTTCCTTCTCGTACTAGAGATTGAGTTATCTATGCCCAGCAGAGAGGGGAGTACAATATGCTACAACTAATTTAGCTTAAGTTCACAGACGAGTCCTCATTTATTCCCACGATAAGTGAAGTCCATGAAGGAAATTAGGTGTGCTCATTTGCACTGCAGAGTCTTGCATTAGCATTTTTTCATACAATGCCTAGATTGTAGTATGATTAGTGTAACAACCACAACAACCGTGTGTTGTCACAGCACCTTTGTACGTTGATTTCTCTTGACAATGAAAATGCTAGCACATTGGCTAGCACATGGGTTACTACATTTCGTGCTTTATAGTCTTCACAGATACTTATTGCTTGTACAGGAATCTCCGGAACTAATTCTGCACTCAATTGTGTAAGGACATAAATGGCCATATTTGTCAAATTATTGCACCAATGTTGCGACACTCGAGCACAAAGCTCCAAAATCTATGACAGGCAATAGATCTGTGGTTCCAGACAAGCATCTGGAAAAGTGCTAATTTCTTCAAATTTCGCCATTTGACAATTCGACTTTTTTTCATGTGGCAGTCGTAGTAGACAGGTGATTGCTGATTAAAGGGGCCGGCCGGAATATTCGCATTTGTGATCGTCCTAGACCGCCCAAGGGGACAGATTCTGGCCGTTCATAGTTTGGAAGTATAACTCAAAGTGCTGTAACTTTTGCATCCAATGACCAAATTTAGTAAAACTTGTTGGAAAAGTTGTGCATACTAGTCTAATTTGTGTAGTAGAATTTTCAGATCAATCCAAGACGAATTGAGTTTGTGAAAGCCATTCAGAGTTCACAGGTTCAGTTTGAGTTCAACACATTGCACTGTCATGGCTGCAACTTTGAAGGCTTGTATCTCCTTCATCCCAATGTTTGTTTTCAATAAAATTTGTTGGATTTTGTTCCTCTAGAGGTCTAGTTATTGTGATAAAATTTTCATAGCAATCCAAGTTGTTTTGAATGCTTGGAAGCAGTTCGAAGTTTAAAACCCTAACATTTTTTGGTTAGTATGCACTTCGGCGGCTTGTTACTTCTTCATACTGTGTCCATTTTCAACACCTTTTTTTTTGAAAAGTTGCACATACTTGCCTAATTTGTCTGTCTAAAATTTTGTGTTAATCAAAGAAGTAACGAGTGACTAAGAAGCATTTTAGTAGAAGTAGGTTCAGCCTTAGATGTGTTTTTTGCTCCCTTTTTGGCTATTTTTTTGACATTTCAAAGTCATTTTGCAAACACAATGAGTCACTTTCATGAATTTTTTTTTCCACCAATGAGTTTTTATGTTGATTTCAAAGCATGTATAAATTTAAAATTTTTTCATGTGAGTAGGTTTAGAAATCAAATTTCACCTCCAAATGTGTTTTAAGGAAAATTTCAGCATCTTCTTTCAACACTAAAACATTATAATTTTTCAATTTGTACAGTCAAATGACTCCAAATTTGATCCACATCATCTACAATATGTACACTACAAGATTGTACAATTGAGATTTTCATACCTTAGCGAAATCTATAACAGGCAATAGATCTTTGGTTCTAGACAAGCATCTAGAAAAGTTCTAATTTCTTCAAATTTCGCCATTTGATGTTTCGATTTTTTTTCATGTGGTAGTTGTAGTTGACAAGTGATTGCTGATTAAAGGGGCTGGTCGGAATATAGTGACTCTAAAAACTCAGTCTTATAGTAAACAAGCACTTTAAGAGCCACTTTACAAAGAAACAATGACATCTTTAGTGGATGTAAAAGTTGGAATTAAAATAACTACAAGTTGACTTTGAGATGATGTCATGATGACATGATCAAACTTAATAGGATTAGATGAGAGAAGAAGAGGTCGATCATGCACAGACTCAATTTTTGCAACTCGTATGTCATTGTTTCTTCATCGATTTTGGTCATTTTTTTCTTGAGGGTTTTGTTGTATTGTATTGAGTACTTCTTATAGGTTTGTAGAGGTTGTGAGGGAAGATGAGGCCAATTTCTTGAGAGAAAGAACAAAACATTGTGGTTTTGATAGAAAAAGGCAGAAGTAGTAGAGAGATTGCAGACATTGTGGGTTTGTTGCAAAGTACAATTAATAGAGTGAGAAAACGAGCTTCTCACAACCTAGAATTGTCTAAAGGAAGTTGTCTTAAGGTCCTCATAGAGTGGGAGAAGCAATATGCTTCACGCCTAGTTACGGTTGGTGGTTTAGAAATTGCAATAGAAGTAGTAAAAGTGCTTCGAAGAGAGATGGGTGTAGAAATGTGTGACAATACCTTGAGGAATGCATTGAGAGAGAGAAGATTATCTTCTTTTCCGAAGTTTAAGAAGCCTATGTTGAATCAGAAGAACATTAAGGAGAGATTTTGTTTTGCTGAAACCTACAAAGATTGGACAGTGAGTGATTGGGAGTGAGTGGTGTTTAGTGATGAAACGAAAATAAGTTGTTTCAACTGAGATGGGAGGATTTGGTGTTGGATTGAGGACAAAGAGAACATGCTTGTGTGTGCAATAAACCAAACTGAAATTGTTAGCATGGTGGCGGCGGCATAATGCTTTGGAATTGTTTGACTTATAGAGGATTGGGTTCATTGCACAATATACAAGGGCGTTTGAATGCTAGAGGTTACATTACAATTTTAAAGCAAGATTTGTACACTACATTACGTGGATTTGAGTTCAATCTTGAAAAAGTGATTTTTCAACAAGACAATGTTGGTGTGCATACAGCAAAGATTATTCAAGATTGGTTTGGGGAGCAACCATTTTGTGTTTTAGAGTGGCCAACACAATCCCCAAACCTAAATCCTATTGAATATATATGGACTTTACTCAAACGGCGATTGAACTCCTATTCTACTCCTCCTAGTGGTATCCTTCAATTATAGGAGCAAGTGCAAGAAGTTTTCTTCTCTATTAGTTTAGAAGAGTGTAAGAAATTGTATGCTAGCATGCTTGATTGAATTGCAGCAGTTTTGGTTGCAAAAGGACGGTGGACAAATTTTTAAATGGCTTCTAAGATATAGTGCAAAAATTGAGTCAATGTATATACTTTGCTTCAATCATCTTTTTTGTTTTGATGTAATTCAAATCATCTTTTTTTTGTTGTGGTATTGTGCAACACTTCATATTCTACATTTTTTGTTTTTATAACTTTTGATTTCAATTATTTTTGTTTGCAGCATTGTCATTTGAATGTACTCATTCCTCATATAGACTCGGTTTTTGGAGTCACTGTATTTGCACTTGTGATCTTTCCGGCATTGGCTAAACATCTTCCATGGTGAATTCAGTTCTCATATCCAACCAGGTCAGGCGGTCACCAATGCTACTCACCTCTACCAAGTTGGGGTCTCAAGTTTATTCATAATGGTTTAAATTGCATGGATGACACAACGGAATCAACCTTTTTTTCACTTTTTGAGAAAGTGCCAAGATGGCAATTACTTAAAATTTGATGAAGTATTGCATTTATACATTCATCCATCTTTTGAACCAAAAAACACTTTTCAATTTTATCTATGCACTTTTTCATCTAAATTTGGTGACTTCATCTACATTTTAAATAGAAATGGGAAGTTTTAGGACAAAAATGATTATTTTTTTCTACCCAAAAGTAGAACTTTATTTTGAAATGGTACAATCTAGCCCCATAGTGCCAATGAAATATCAATGTAATTGTTCCAACGATCCACTTATTACTCAATCTATCCCTCCCATGAATTCGTTAGCACTCGCACAACAAATTGGCAAGTAAGGTACTAAGAGTATTTCTAATGCAAAGATAAAAGGTTATGGAGATTTTGAAATGGAGGGAGATAGACCTCATGCCGTTCTGGTGACTTCTAAAAATAATTGATCAAATGTATAGTTGGCAATCCATACCTCAAATGAACTTCTCCACTTTATATAAAGACTAAAAGGAAATGATTCAACATTAAAAAGAAATCAATGTTAGTTGCATTTTGTTTTTTTAATGGCCTTGTCATTATGCTTTTGGCATGCTAGATACGTCCCAACTACAATTCTAAGGTAAGAGGTTTAGAAATAATTAGGACTCTAAATGTGTCTAGTATCTACTATTAAGTGACATATTCCTTGGAATATCTATTATTATTATTGATAAGGTAGGTAGGCTTAAAAAAATGGTTCATGAACCTCTTACCTTATTTCTTGCAATAAATTCATTTGTGCATCATTAATTGAATAAGAGAAAAATAATTACTACAATTTTGGAAGGAATGTGTGTGTACAATGTGTACATTTAAAACTCATATCACCATGTAGCCATGGAGGTGTCATTTCATGTTTTGACCATACCCAATAATCTCATTCTTATATATGCATCATGAACTCAAGAAGAAAGGGAAAATTCTTGAAATGATTCTTGAAAGGGTCAACACACATTTAACGAAAATCTATATTGAGACAAAATTGATGCAAAAGATAAAATATATTATAATTCAAGAGTTTTAATTTTAAAGGATCAAAGTATATTTGTCTCTAAAAAATAGCAAAGACTACCTCATTAGATAAGATTTGAGCCAAGGGAGGGCCATTTTTATTCTCCAAGCTATGAACCAATCAAAATATTAAATAATTAAATAATTATTAATAATATTATTATTATTTGACATAGCATGGTTGCACCACATCAAATGGTTGATTTGACAAAGTTCCCATTGTTCCCCATTGTTTGGGAACTTCCAAGAAATTGCAATCTTGTTTTGACACCAAAAATCATCTAATGATTTTTAGTACATAGAGATAAAGTGCAAAAAATCAAAATTAAAATAAATCTTGAAAGTCAAATCCTAGATCTACTAAATTTCATTGGGATCTTATTACCATTTTCCACACTTTTTACAACATCTTGTCTGTAGGTAATTTGAGATATTTTATGTCTTGTTTGCTTTTGCAATAATTTGGTAAAATACAACAACAATTGGTTGATGCTCCAATCTTGTCACACTCTACAAAAGATGTTGTCACTCAAGGTTCATCAAGTAGTGGCTGAATGCCAAACCCTTCCACACAAGCCTACTCTAGCTTGATTAGATAACTTCCTCATTCCTAATCCTAAGAAGTAACATCCAAAGCATATAAACAATGTGTTTTGAACACACATAATCAACAAATTGAAAATTGAATGTGAGGCAAAATTAAAGAACCAAAACAAAATAAACACAAGCTACTCGACTATTTCATATTAAAAACAATTAAATTCCCAAACAATGTTTGAAACCAAACTAAATTGGAAGCATTTATTTCATTCCTCCATTTAACCTCTAAAAATTGGTGTTCTCATAAAATCACACACCATTTCTACTATGGTCTACTTCAATATTTGAGTAGGATTGTCTTGTCAAACATTTTTCTAAAAAATCCCTAAAATGGTAGTCCTACCATTATAGGGGGCCTCTGGAAAAATAGAGGCTAGAAATAGAAGCCTAAGTGTTCTCTAGTAAATTATTGAAATAGATTAATGTAAAAAGTTAGAGTTATAAGACCTTCATCTTCATCAAATAATTCCATTTGGATTGCTTTCATCTTCCTTATGATAGAGCTTGGCCATTTTGGTTAAAAATTTAAGGCTACAAGGACTTCAAAATGAATTGGGGCCCAAATCCTCAAGATGTGTAGAAGACAAGTCAATTTGGTAGGGAACTGGATGAGAGTTTTTATCCTCATACTTTACAAAAGGTGATCTAGCAAAGCATGGAGTATCTATTACATATGCTTGTTACAACAACAAACCTTTTTTAGTTGGACCTTTCCCTTGTAATCCATATGCTTCAAAAGACACATTTGATTGTATGCCAAGGTGATGTCCAAAGGACCTTCATTGTCCTTGCAACCTTTGAAAAAACTAAATCCATGTACAATGTACATTTATGAATGCCCTCTCATATTTGTGTATATATAAGTTCTATCATAGTACATATACATTGAATCCTAAACCCTAAAATTGGATAGGATCAATCTAATACAAAGACAAAAGAATTGAAAATAGGTTCATCAAAATTAATTGCAATGAATATCACACTTGAAGTATACCTATTCATGCACCAAAAATCAATAGTTTTAATAGCTAGGTAACATTTTTTCAACTTTTAGGGGATACAAATGTCCTTGTTTGTCACATGAGAGAATTTTGAGGACTACATGAGTTCACAATGTTGATTGATTTCTAAATGGAAAAGTAAAACATCAATACAATCATGGTACATATTCAAACAATCTACATCATAATTCAAATAAGAACTTCAATCTCCTATAAAAGGGGATAATAGCAATAGCCTTTCACAATTGAAACAAAAACTGCAATTTTCCATCAAGTGAATAACATTGAGAGTATTATGAAACAAATCAATTCTTGGGAAAAATATAGAGGGACACAAACCTCATAGAAGATCACATCTCTTTACTGAAAAGAGAAGTAATTAGATCGTACTCTTTAAAGCAACATAGAATGCTACGTTTGAAGATTGTTTGTTGCAGTGATACAATGATGTATCGAGATTTGTACATATTATTTATCTCACTATGAAAGGTTTCACCATGATGGCAAGAAATACCCTTAGAGTTTGTTGGTGAAGAATGTATGGGACTCTAACCTAGATTGTCTTCCAAGTGATGGCCCCCAACAATGTTTTTTGGTAAATTTTAACTAAATAGATTGAAGTGAAAAAAATAGCACCCCTACATCACCCAAATATGTGTCTTAAAATCACAAAATTATCCTAACACATATTTTAAGAGGTTAGGGCAACCTCCTAGGTTTAAATCTTCCTAAAATTGGCAATTATGGTCCAAAATGAGCTAAATTGGAGCCCTAAAAATTAATTCCAACACACAACTCACCAAAGACACCAAATTCACATGCATTTTTTAATTTGCAATTTCAACTTAGTTTCCTATATCCAAAACTAAACTATCGACCTCTTTGAAGTATTAATATAGCACCCTTTTTCTAATCACTTAACCAACAAACCCTAATTTAAGCCCCATTTGGACAATGCTTCCCCACTTGCCTCCAAATCTAAAAAATTAGACTCTCTAATCATGCATCCTTTTTTAGGCACTCAATCATGTAAAATTCTACCATAATTCCCCCACCAAGAGAATTCCATGCATACAATGGGGCCACTCAATCAACCATTGCATCACAAAGGTATAGTGTAATTATCATCCATCCATTAAGAAAGGTTGTTTGTTTTGTTTTGTTTATTTGTTTGTTGAGATCTCTTGGACCATGCATCCTCCAATTGTGATTTTTGTACCATCATAAAGCCCTCAACGTGGAGGGATGCACGGGCTTTGTTTTATAGCTTTTGGACCTACAGTGCAAAAGGTTGTGAATTTTTGAGTTATTTTTTATTTTCAAAAATTAGAAAATTACTTTTATCGCACGAGTTACAAGTTAAATTTCAATGACCAAACACAAGATGAGGAAAAGTAAACCTAATGCCCTGCTGAGATTTCTTGAACCTTGGCTTCCTTGGCCAGGGAGGATTGGCCCCCGTATTGCCCTAAGTTTTAACCCTGGAGAAAACACTAAAAAAATTTATTTGCCACCCATCACAGAATTTGGAAATTTCGAAGTCATATTTGCAGTCAGAGACCCTAAATTAGTTGAGACATGCAAAGAAATACAAAATTGATGCGGCACAAAATAGGTGACAATTTTTACATTTACCCTTGAATGGGACAATAGGGGTCAATCCTCCCTGGCCTGGCTCTCCTTCGGCTGTCGCTGCTGGTTGTTGGAATCACCCCTGCTTTTTTAGCTTGATGGCGCCCCACCATGATCGCCATCTGATTTTCTCGTGCCTTGAAGTTTGAGTTTGCCCTGTTGACAGCTTCATCGTTATGATCGTGCAGTTTGGAAGCCAACTCATTCAGCCGATCCACACAGATTGCGGATGTTCTTGTGATTCGGCACTTGAGTCGTTTGGCGAATCCCTACCTTGATGCTTGTCCTCTCTTTTGGTCCTTCGCTGCTTTGCCTCTCGTCCATTTTTTGGATGGCCTGGCTCTCCTTCGACTGTCGCTGCTGGTTGTTGGAATCACCCCTGGATTTTTAGCTCGATGGCGCCCCACCATGATCGCCTTCTGATTTTCTCGTGCCTTGAGGTTTGAATTTGCCCTGTTGACAGCTTCATCGTTATGATCGTGCAGTTTGGAAGCCAACTCATTCAGCCGATCCACACAGATTAGATTGTGGGTGTTCTTGTGATTCGGCTCTTCAGTCGTCTGGCGAATCCCTACCTTGATGCTTGTCCTCTCTTTTGGTCCTTCGATGCTTTGCCTCTCGTCCATTTTGGGAGGAATTCTCGTGAATTTCAGCTCCTTGACACGCCTCGATCGAAGCTCGCCTTGTGAGCCGTGTCGTGATTCTTCACTTTGCTACGCCGCTTGTCGTTGAACTTCTGATGTCACCGATTTTCAAACCATATATTTGTGTCTACATGAGAAGATTTGATTTTTTCCATTCGGATTAGTGTTACAAAAGTATTCACTTGTTTTTTATACAACGTTTTTATTTGAATTCTTGGCCAACAAAACTCCAACATAAATTGATTTGATTTTTAAACAATGAAAGGATATATCTTTTGGGTTTAATAAAAAGTTATAGCATAATCACCAATTGAAGAACCCAAAATATTTCTACCTTTTTGAGATGACCTTGGTTTTTGTTGATGCACTTCACATCTTTCTTAGGTTTTTGTTTTTATGACAAATATTTAGAAAAAAAAAAGTTTTCAAAAACCTTCACTTTTGAGTTATCATTGAATAATTGGTTTTAAAAAATTAAAAACCTTTCAACAAGTTACAATCAAAATTCTTTCATCCTGCTAGATACGTATCTAATCCTTTTATTTCCTATCTTGTCTTGTTATAGTGTGTCCAACTACCGTGTATCATATCATATCTATCTATTCCATCCTGTCGATTCTATCATATCTTATTCGATCTTGTTCTCATCTATCTTATCATTCAATTGTAGCAAAGTATCATCCATAGTCCCTGTGTAGGGTCTCGTTGGTAGGGATCTTTCTACCTATTTAAGTATGAGCATGCTCTTCTACATTTCCATTCGTTTCTTTGCTCTTCATTGCTCAGCGTTGGTTTTTGCTCTTTGGCTGGCTAAACACTAGCGATTGCTCTTCATTGCTTAGTGTTGGTTTTTGCTCTTTGGCTGGCTAAATACTAGTGATTGTAAGGTTAGCTCTTCTGCTATCTCTTGTTTTCTTTCACATCTGTATTCGTCTATTTGCTTGTCATTGCTAAGCTTTGATTTTTGCTCTTTGGTTGGATACTAGCAAATTGCAAGGTAACTCTTCTTCTATTCCTTTGTCTACTTTACAATTGGTATGCCGTTTTCTTGTTCACAACAATTGTCTCTTTTCATAACATCTTGTTGACAATTTTTTGTTGTACATTGACAACATGGTATTGGATTTTTTTTACTTGTGACAACTTCCATTGGTTTTGTAATTGTCGCACTTTAGGATGTAGGAGGATGCGTTAGGGTTAGCGCACGAGATTAGATGTGCCTATCTTTTCATAATGTCCTTTCAACGTACTTCATAAATTACACAAAGCTTGTAGAGTTGAATTTACACTAACTAATCAATATACTTGTTGCAACTGCAGCTACAAATCGTCAACATCTTTATGATGAAGGGACTCTTAGTAGTCATGGTGTTTGCGGTGTTTGCGCTTACCTTTCTCGGAGAAGGACGCCTAGTTCCAACTCCGTGTTGGGACTTACCCAACCCAGGACCGGATTGTAATCCCCACAATCCCATTCCAACACGCCTAGTTCCAACTTCGTGTTGGGACTTACCCAACCCAGGACCAGATTGTGATCCCCACAACCCCGTTCCGGCTCACTTAGTTCCAACTCTATGCTCGGACTTGCCTAACCCAGGGCCGGATTGCGATTTTCATAACTCGGTTCCTGTAACTATACTTCCATGAAGTATTCTAAAAGCAATCTCTATGTTATACACTAACACAATAATACTAGTGAATTTACTTTTGGAGCCTTGGTAGTTGCTCATAGATAACTATTACTTTTCATTTGGAAATTTCATTTGAAAATAAATAAAGTTTGTGCCTCTTGATCCAGTTCTCAAGTGCAAGCTAGTGTTTTCAAATTCTTTGAAAAATTGTTCAAATTTTTTGTTGTCTACTTTTCTATCCTCTTGTGATATTTGTTGTTTTTGCGGTTGTTTTGAGTTTTTTGAGTTGGAATGCATAGAGAGTGTAAAAAATGTTTTATGCCAGTAATCTCTTCAATGCAAGTTCTTTCAATGAAAAGATCCTTAAAGACCTTCCAACACTAAAAGAAACTTGTTGACTTCGTGAATATGAGTAAGCAAGAATGGTAGTCTCATTTAAAATTATTTTAAAATTATATTTTAAATATTTTTAAATCCTTGAATGATCATAATTAATATGATTTACTCCATTATTGAGGTAGTATTTTGTAATGAGAAATGCAAATGAATTTAAAAGATAAGGTCAATTGAATGACCATCTCATGGCCAAAAGCTATTTATTAATTTATTTGAGGTCAAGTGAAATCCCCAATGGAAACCATACTTGAAACTTGATTACACCAAACCAAGAGTGATTGTTTTTGGAAACATCTTTAGTTTTAAGATGATTAATTTTTGAAGTTAATTAGGAGTAACAAATGAAGCAACTTTAGGAGCCTTGCTTGGTGCTCGTAGAACTGCTATGAAGCAACTTATGCACAAGAGTATGCTCGCTATGGGGCACATTTTGCACAAAAGCAAGCCTATAGGTGAGACTAATACAACAATTCTTGTGCAGAATGCACCCTTGCCACCCTTGCCACATGGTGAGTTCTTTAGTGTTAAAGAGCAATTCCCTGCCACACTCGCAACGTTCTTGTGGCAAAATCAATTCCCCAATAGTAGAATTGGCTGTTGTTGCTCATCCCACATTCTAATCTTCCCTTGAAAACGCTTGAATCGAAGGGGACTGCTCTTATTAACGAAGTTAGAACCCAAAGATACTGTGCTCCTCTCCAACATTTGTGCCGCAGCTGGCAAGTGGGGCAAGGTGTCATTGCTGCGCACTCTCATGGACGAGAGAGGTAAGGAATACGCAAAGGAACCGGGACGTAGATGGATGGAAGTTGATATTAACAAGATCCATCACTTTGTTTCGGGGGATCCATCGATCTCACTCAGAAGTGACGGAGATTTGTGCTGAGCTGAGCAGATTGACTGAAAGAATAAAGGCAGAAGGGCATATTCCTGATACCCAGCTTGTGTCGCATCACATGGATGAGGAAGATAAAGATCTTGCTCTTTGCTCTCATAGCTAGTCATAGTGAGAAGTTAGCCATTGCCTATGGACTTATGTACACAAGCCCCGGGACCCCAATTTATGTCTACAAAAACCTTCGAGTGCGTGTTCTGATTGCCGTGCAACAACCAAGTTGTTCTCCAATTGCAAGGTTTCTGGACAAGAAATTGTGGTCAGGGACGCAAATCGATTTCATCACTTCCAAGATGGCGCGTGTTCTTGTGATGATTACTGGTGCTGAGGTCCACAATCCCAACCAATTATTATGAGAGCACATGTGACGCGTTTGCCGGTCTTAGAAATTGTGCAAAGTCTGATTCATTAAGGGAAGTGGATTGAGTAAAATATGGACATCTTTGAAAGCTTTGATGACCTTCGACACTTTGCGGTCAATTTGAGTCACATGTGCTCGCTATCACAACCAGCTCCATCCAACCACTGTGCAAACATTTTATCAAAGGAAGACACCTACATGTGGCAAGCTCTCACCTTCGTTGTGAATTCTAAGAACAGTTACAGATCCGTCACAGTTTCAGAGCCATTATCCGTATTCGGTATTCCACAAACTTGGCGCCTTTCAGTTTAGACCGTGCGGTCTGAAATCTATATTAGTCCTAGACTTTAGGGCTAAACTTTAGGGCTAAAGTAGGAATAGAATGGGAAAATGGCTTATTTCGTATGCCATTTTAACAAAATTTCCCATTTATTTTGAGTGAGACCTCTACGAAGCACTCATGTTCACTCATCAGTGCCACTTTGGTGTTCAGATTCATGATACGTACAGGAATAATTTGAATGTGCAGACCGACTTGATGCCAGCTAATACCCAGCATGTCTATCTGCCTTCCTTCATGGAGACCATGGTGTGATCTGGAGAGCTATATATGAGTTGTGGACTCCAAAATAGCTTTGCTTCTTCACAAGTACGATCTTCATAAACTGCGTGAAAAGCAGAGTGACTCAGATTTCACGAATACCAATCGCTCTTCCCTACACTAAGCATGGGAACCTTGAGCTTACGGCGTGATCTGGAGAGTTATGACTTGTAGTGTCCAATAGGTTTTGCCTCTTCGCAAATGAGGCAATGTAGTTTTTGAAAGACTGCCACATAGTTGTGAAAAGCCGAGTGACTCAAACCGCATAAATTCCAATGCAGTCCAGTTTCCTAGAATTAGCTTATTACCGCATTAGTAGTTCAAAAGCTTTGACTTTCTGATTTAATTTTCAGGAGCAGCTCATCTAAGATCATGCCTAATCTAGCAAACCAGAAAGACATGAAACCAGCCAGCACAAGGAGCATGGGGAGCTCTCTAAGCCACTCCTTCGCTTCTTCCATGTTTCGAATGAGGTCGAATATTTTAGGGTTGCAGTCCTAAGCGAAATTCTCAATGGCCGAGAATAACCCTGACGCTCCGTCTGAGACTAATCCTGACGCTAACCCAGAAGCTGTCCCAGAGGTAGAGGAAGAGGAAGAGGAGTTTGTGCAGGTGGCCATCCCTATCTTCAAGAATGTGACAGCACTTGATTTCGTGGGACCCTACGAAGTGCTGCATCTGCTTCCCCGCGTCAAGGTGGTGTTTGTAAGCCATGCTAAGGACTCGTACAAGGCTGATCTGGGCATGCTCTCCTTCCACGCCACCGCCACTTTTGATGAGGTACCCAATCCTGACGTAATTGTGGTACCGGGAGGTGGAGGTGTTAGTGATCTTCTGACCGACGCCCCACTCCTGGATTGGATTCGCAAGGTAAACACAAGCTCATTTACCGAGGTCATCTGTGAAGTTGGATATATATGTATTGTTTTCTAAGCCCCAATGGACCAAGGATTCATAGTTTGAGATTGACCTATTGACTGATCAAATTGTGTTATTGTGGAAAATATAACAAATTTGAAAATACCAACCGACTCAGTGAAGAATATTGCATGTTTTGGTCTAAAAATAAATGAATCTGAACAAAATAAAGTCTCCATATGACCTCATCTACGAACTGACTATGAATCAAATCCATTTTCGACTTCTTTGCCCATTATGGATTGATTTGTGAACTTGTGAATTAGGGTGCACTGAAGCGTTTTTCTCTTGAATGCCAGGCACACGAGACGAGCTTGTACACAACCTCGGTGTGTTCGGGGTCGTTGTTGTTAGGAGCCGCAGGAATTCTCAAAGGAGTGGAAGCCACAACCCACTGGTGTGTCTGGCACATGCTTCCCGATTACGAAGCCAAACCTGTCTACGCTCGAATTGCCCAAGACGTGATCAATCAACCCTGAAAAGATTGAACAGCTAGTGGTCTTTTACCATTTGAACAATGTACACTGTTGTTAACAACATCACTGTTTGAGTAACATATGCTTCATGTTGAAATTCCTTCAATGGCATGGAATGGTTCTTCCTCGTTCTGGCAAATCCATTTATGAGAATCAGAATTGCAGGGCAAGATTATAACTGCAGCTGGAATGACAGCGGGGATTGATATGGCTTTGAAGCTGGCAGCGCTTATCACTGACGAAACCTCTGCAAGAGCGGTACAACTGATGATGGAGTATGATCCCCAGCCTCCCTTTCACTGCGGATCTGTCGACCATGCGACCCCCGATACCATCTCGAGAGCTAAAGACTGGCTGGAGAATTTGAACGGATGGACAATTTGCCCGGACTCTGCCTGTTTTTATCACAGGTGCCCAGATGTGTGAACAATTATACTTTCTGTGAGTGAATTTAATATTCTAGAGCAATGTTGACTGCATTCTAGATTTCACGTAAGATGCACTGTGGTTCGAAGAAAGTTCACTTATTCATAATATTTGTCTGCGTACCAACACTTTCATTCTTGAATTCAAAGACGTGAGATTATGTGTCGAAGAGATATGTCAGAGAATCATAGCATCTTAGATACACCGATTCTTCCTTGACTAACAGTTAGGCCCAAGATTTTAGCATCTCTTCCACGTCATTGTCGTCGCATTGGAAGCATTGACCTGGAACAGTTCTGTTTCAAACCTTTCGTGTTTTTTCGTGTAAATGAGTGGAAGATGAAAGGCGCATGCGGGTGATCTTATTATACTGAAGACATGAGTTGTTTGTAATATGCCTGATGATGTGTCTGTTCTCGTTTATGAATTAATTTGCAGCCCTCCTGAGATTGATCCTGAGGACATACCCAATGTATCCACCGAGGAAGCAGCCCCTGAGCCCGGTGACAAGGCCACCGTAGAAGCCCCATCAGAACCAAAACAAGACTATACGGCTCCGTTTATTGATCAGAAGTCTGCTGAAAGACCTCCTCATTTACCCCAGCCCGAGAACAACAGCGACGTATCCACCGTTCCGCCCGTATAACCATCACCTCCAACCTAAAATTATTCATTAAGAGGGAGTAAATGTTTTTTCCAATCTTCTCGACTATGAAGGGATGATGAAGAACCCCCACCTTTTAGATCTTAAGGCCTAACGAACTAATCCACTGCGTTGAAGAAAAACTAAATATTCATGTGCCGCGCGCACCCATTCGCCTTGTTAGTCTGCGTAAAAGTATCACAACTCTCTTTGAAGAGCTGCCTCTGTCAACACCCTTGGCAAAGGAACCTAGATTCTTTCTGTGCACAATCTTGTCGGTGGGACATATCAATAATTACAGGAAGAAAAGTGGTGTCCATTCTTTACATTGAATATCAGACTTCTGAAAATTTTGGTTACGTCTGCTGGACAGAAGTCAAGGAGGGTGAATTCTTGCAATTGAATTGCTGAAGAATGTTACGATGTCATGTACTTCAAGTTCTGAATTTACATTGAGCTTAATATTTTATCTAATGAATCATATAAGGTTCAATATCTCCTAATGTGTGCGGGAATGTGTGATAGAATCAACGACTTACAAGACCAATATATATAAGAACAAGAGCCACTGATAGGAAGAACGTCTTTAAGCAAATCTCCTGAATTCAAATGAAATTTTGCACTCAGTCTGAAAATGCGATACAAGACGAGAAGTCTAAAATACGAGAGTCGAGAAAAATCACATTTCACAATGGATCCAACTGCTGTAACGCACATTTATTAATCACAATCCTTCAAGGTTGGTAAGATACTGAAGACAACGCAGCACTTCCTGAAAAACATCCTACAAACTAAACTTTTTTAAACTCCCAGGCAACACTCACTTAAGCCTGTGATCTATCCTCGCTCAAAATAGGCGGCAATCTTACTTCGATATTGAAGAATTTCCAATATCAACTACTGCTAAATGAAATTCGGAAATTTCATATTAAGTACATTCGATAGTAATACCTAGAACTCGATCTATGACTACGTATACAGTATACTGCCCCTGGAGTCTCTTTTGAAAACACTGCGCTACCAATAGAGTCTCAGAGGGCCTCCTTATAAATTAATCTTCGCTGACATTACACAAAATATTAAGCAGGAATTCGCCTTCTATGTCTGCAACATCTTTCGCTCGCTCGATCAATGCAGACTTGCCATCAATTTAATTGTTCAGTTAAATGGCCGGTTGGAAGACCTTCTTGATGGAGTCCACGGTGGACACGGACGTGCCGAACGCCTTCGCCAACAGCGGGCTCGGCACGGCCGGCGTGGAACCGAACAGCGCAGGTGCCACCAGCTGAAGGCCAGGGTTCTGCGCATTCAGGATCGACAGCGTGGTGGAAGGGCTGCCGCCGTTCAAAATGAAGTGCACCAAGCCTTGAGGGAACAAAAAGAAGTCGTCCTTCTTCAACCACGTCGCGAACAGCTTGCCCGCCGTGTCCACGAAGCCCACGTACACCGTGCCCTTCGTCACCGTGATGATCTCGGCGCCGCGAGGGTGCGTGTGCGGCGCCACCAAGCCGCCCGGAGCGTAGTTGATCTTCGCCAGAGAAAGCGCCTGCGTGTTGAGCGCCGGGTAGTTGATGGCCGCGAAGCCCAGCGCCAGTCCGATCCCCGCCGGGTTGTTGGTGTCGGTGTCGGCGCGGAAGGTTGTGAAGGTGAAGTCTGTGGCCGTCAGCACCGCCGGAGACTTGCACGCGAGGCCATTGAAGACGAACGGGTTCTTGAGGTCGGCCACGCAGTAGTCGTTGATGGGGCCGGGATCCCCAGCGGCCACCAGCGCCACGAGGAAGGCCGCGGCCAGCAGGAAGGCCACACTCATCAGCTTCGCCATCGCAGCAGCTAATTAGTATACAGCAAGACTTTGAAACGAGGAAGTTTTAGCTAGCTAGCGAACCTATATCCCAGTTCCGACAGAAAGTACAGGCAGTGAACTTCGAGCGGGCAGAGATTGCTGAAGTGAAATGGAGATGATGAGTCAAAAGAGTTGGGTCACCAATTTATAATATGGCGAAGGCTTACGAGCCAAAATTCTTGATGTTCTCGATCAAGTCTGATCGTGCGTATGGCTGCTGACAAGAAACTGCTCTTGGAGTGCCTTCATACCGACCATTTTACCCCGAAGCGCCACAGATCATTTTTACTGCAGATCGATCGCGAAGTCACGACTTCAAGTGCAGATCGATCAGTCGATATGGGTCGGCATTTTTACCTTTCCACGAGGCGTGGACTTTCGTTGTCCATTGGCATTTGTGCGGAAACCTCCAAGGATTTTTTTTTGGATCTAATTTGGGTGTTTGCGTACACCAATCCAATCCACTGGAGAATTATCGAGTGTAAATGGAGCTCAGGTTCCGGTAAAGCCGCACGTAAATTATGCATGCCGACTCCTGGCTTGCCATCATTCCTGGAATTCCAGAGGGCATCACATACGCTACAGTAGTGTTGCCAACCTGACCGGCTTGGGTCTCGAGTGTGAACACTCATACATATGCGGCGACGGAATGTCAACAATCAGACCTATATTTGTACCTACGATCTGGCCAGGCCTTTCGGTATAACTCTCGTAAAACACTCCTGCGAGTCCGGGGTTGGGTTGCACACTTGAACTCTCCTTTTTGCAATGAATTTATCTTTCATTTGCACCCAAAAACATTGATGTATCTGTACTGGACTACCGGGGATTCGCTTGTTACCCCTCTCGTGAATTCGTCGGCGCTTGCACAGCGGATTGGCAAGTGCCTCCTCCAATTCATTCATTCTCATTTCTGCATCAGGAGCTGGACAAGAGAGACTGAGAATATAATCGTTTTTTCAAGGGTTCAGGGAACTGTTTGATATTAACCCTTAAACGATGAATACTTGCCTAGAGGGCAGTGCAAAGGGGTCTTGTTCCAAAGGGGTCTTGTTGCTTGCCCAAAGTTTGTGCGGGCAAGGCATGCAAAAGTAAATAGTAAATAGTGTTTCAACTTTGTAGCCTAAATGCAAGCCATATACACTATTGAAGTGGATCCTGTACAAAAGACACATTTTGTCAATGATTCTCTCAAAACCAAGCTCAGGAAGCTTTGTCTTGTTGTTTAAGGGGGAAGACTGTCATGTCTAAAGCCAAAGGGTATGGATTTATTACACCTAAGGCAAGAGTCGTTATTCTTGTCATGTGCCTAATTGTACACTTACATATGTGAAAAATACATTTGAAATTTTGGAATGTACACAATTGAATGGACTGATATATAATGGCACAAATAGAGTGGCTTCTAAATTGTGGCACAACTACATTAGTAGGGGTGTCAACTTTACCAATAGCTTTGAAGAGGCTAGGCTCTTCTCTACCTTCCATCTGCCTCTTGGTATGAGGTGTAATGAATCTTAATCACTTTACCAATTTTTCTAGTGATAAATATAGTAGAAAGAATACTTATATTGCTTGATTTTATAGGGGGTGGTACATCTTCCAAAATCAACTAAAAGGACTAGCTTTTTCAATAGGTGTTTTGTTCTTAATTAAACATCAAAATTTATCCTAACCCAAGGTTGATGTAAAGGATTTATAGTTCATACACACCAAAATGGAAATAGTATTCAACTCAAGAGGTTCATATTGAAATTGTTGACCAAACCTATAATCATGCATTTAAACTTTACATTCATTTGATTGTATACTCTATTTTACATCTATATATGTATGATTATATTTGTTTTATACATGATTGTGACATGAAATCACATGTCTTCTATATTTCAAAATACTTTCAAATTTTTTTGTGATAATTCAAAACTACTATAAAATCATATTAAAAATATATTATTTTCACTAAAAGATTTGAAAATTTCACAATAGGTCTTTATAATAGCAACAAGCAATATGGTGGAATTTAAAGAAATTATATTTCATTATGTAATTAGAAAATAAATAAATTGTATTTTGGAGCTAAAATTTGAAGATGTTAAAAAATATATAATTTTAGGATTTTTTTTAACATCTCAAGTTCAAAAGAAGGATATTTGATCCACTAAACGTCATTAATTTGGCTAAAAAAATTGAAGTCATTTATTTGGATAAAAATTAACATCAAGAGTATAGAAGTAAACAAAGCTTTTAGAATACACTACAAAAATATCTTTTGGTCCCACTCATCATGTAAAGAAGTAAATATTACTTCAATATAAGAATTCTTCACCACCATTAATTTTAGTCTCAAAAAATTGAATAAACAATTGTAGTTCTTCATCTTTTGATGTTCATTTGAAACTACTTACAAGACACTTCTTGGACTTTACAACCTTATAGGATAAAAATAAATTTCTCCAAAAATTGTCTAAGATTGTTCTTGTTTGGTGCATTACTGCATTGTAAAAAATGTAGAAAAAAAATTGAATAAAAGGCAATAAACTATTGTGGAAATGTATGAAAATATTTTCATTAGATTTGGATATGTAGATTACAAAAGACTTGTAGTGTTTGTAGAATTAGAGAAAAATGATTTTAAACATAACAACCAAGCTTTGATTCTTATTGGGGTGAGATTTTTTCACTAGTGAACATATATGACATATTTTAGCACCAAGTGCTATATCATAATGGTCACATACATGTAAATTATCAAAAGTAAGTCATGGATGTAGCTTATTCAAAAATATCTTGCAACAAAATAGGGTCCAAAAAACTAGCAATATTAACTAGTATGTGTTTTGTCATTTGGTTATTCATAATGAGCTTTTGACAAAAATAATTTAAAAAATTCAACAATAAAAAATTGTAATAAATTTTAGAAATTTTGCCATTGCAAGATTAGAGCATTTGATTTTAGAAGTACATAGTAAAATTAGAAGTAACTAGGAATTTTATAGTAGGCTTAGGGAGGATATTTTGTCATGTGGCAATACATGATTGGCAAATTGCATGACATCACAAATTTGATATTTAACTAATTATGGACAAATCTATACTCCATAGCTAATATCACATCTATCGACAAATGGTGAAAAATATCAAATATATATTTCAAAATTTCAAATGTAAACTTTTGATTTTTAAAATGCTTAGCCACTTCATTTCCAAAAATGCCATTATCATTATAAGAAAAATGACTAAATTAATAGAAATCGTACTAATTTAATTGAAATTTTACTAATTAATTGAAAATCTTATTAATTTAGATGCAAATTCAATAATTTTTTTGAAAAAGGAATAAACCTAAATGAAATTTTATCAACTAGTTTGATTGAATAGTGGAGCCTCACCATCTCTTCTTGGCCCCCACCAGCCTTCAAACGTCACTTATACTTGTAAGTGATTTTTCTAGCTAGACTTACATGTTGTGAAGCCTAAGTGTCTTCAATATTATTTCCTACACCAATATTTTGGTGATATTTGAAGTTAGCGGGACAAATTCATCTTGTGACAATGTTGATTTGAGAGGCAAATATCTAACTTCAAAGGCTATTGCAAGAAATGAAAGTAGGTGACAATTTTTTTTTTCTAGAAAACTATTGCAAGAGCAAGAACTCTAAGCTCAAGAAAGCCTAAACTATAGAACTACCAATTGAAGTCAATGATACTAAAACTTGCAATTCACAAACTACAACAATTTGTCAGTTGTCATGAAATCATAGATGATTTATGAATAATATGACTAGCATGTAAATGAAGTATAGAAAGAGAGTAGAATCTGTAGAAAACAAAAATAAAACAAAGCAATTTTCAATACTATCTTCAAGGTACAACAATCAAGTAGTTATTAAGCAATAATATTTGAAGTCCCACAAAAAAAATTGGGGTACTCAACCCTCTCACATTGAAAGCAAACTAGCACTAGTAATTGTACAAAATTGAAAGAGAAGTAGGCAAAAAGAGCAGCTCTGCAGCTCAAATGTACAAAACTTTAATGACAAAGTGTGGAGAAATCACAATTGCTCACATAAAGTGGTGCCAATAACTTGAGTGAAAGGGAAAGCTCATTATTTTGCTCGGCGATGGGAGCCTCATGATCGGCTCATAGCTGGCTCCCACCATCAAATGGCTACCAAATTTCTGGCACTAAAAAGTCAAAATTATTCCTTTATTTCCCCATTGGTGAGAGAACCTAACCTTGTGATGTCGAATATTGACTTTTTTTTTCCAAAATAAAATCACTGGTGCTTGTGGCTCCTACCACTCAGAGACTTATTATTCTAGTTCACCGAATTTGAGCTTACATAGTCGGTATACATGTAAGTGAAATATGTGCATGAGATTTTGGAAGACTTCTATAGTGGTATAATTAAATAATAGCGTCCGGAGTGGAAACTGGAGTGAGGCCCATTTGTTATTGTATCATCTGTACTGGATTTTACTTCCAGACAGTGCTCAAAATGTTGAATTACGCTCTCGAAATCCATCTGTCAACATTCATCCTGCTTAGTACTGTAGCAACTATAATTATTTAGTAACGGATGCTATCAGTACAACCTCTACGTGGAAGTAGTGGGGCTGTAAAACATCCTAGTGGTAGCTGTAACGACATAGTAGTGGAACTCTGCCGCCCATTCTTTCGTTTATACCTGTGATTCACATCACATGCTAATTCAATTCGTATGAATTCACCACATCACTGTTGTATTATTTCTACACAAAATTTGTTGAATTATACTGCAGCATGGTAGGAGAAATGACATTGATATTAGGAGCACACTCACCGTTCGAACAGTTCTCCTTAATTGTTTTGATATCCTTTGTAAAATAGACTGCACAATCTTTTGGTGTTGCGAAAATATAGTCAAGAAGACTGAAGTGTAGGAGGAGATCATGCATAGCAGCTGGTGCACAGCCTGCGCATATACTGTCACACCAATTTCGTGAAATTGGCAATACTTTGGCAAGTCTCCTTCCGAAAACATTTTAAATCCTTACATGTCGTAGTTTGTGGCCTGCTGAAATTTTTTAGAACAAAATAGCGCCAATTTAACGAAATTGCAGTTACATACAAATGAGTTCCGACTGGCGAATCTGGCGATACACAGAACTTTTCAGTCTCTTTGATGAGATACCACAGATTTATTCCAGATTACTCAATATTTCAAAACAAACAGCTATGCAATGAGACTGAGGCTGTAATCTATACTAAAATTAATTATATATCATCATTCGTGTAATCTTGATCCTACGAATTTGAATAGAACACTGATTACAACTACTTGAGCTAGATTTCTTCCATCCAAATGAAATATTGCACTCAATTTGTATACATAGCGATAAGAAACAAGATACTTCAACGAGAGTCAAGAAATTAAAAATCACAATGCACAATAGATCCAACTGCTGTAACGCACATATGTTTACCACAATCCTTCAAGGATGGAAAGATAATGTACAGTACAACGAAACACTTCCTGAAAACCACCCTACAAACGTACTAAACTTCCAAACTCCTATGCATGACTAGCCTGCCACCAGTCATCGCTCAAGTAGGCTGTCATACCCCAGTATTGAAGAATCTTCAACACTAACGAAGTCTAAAAATAAAATCCAGACATTTCATATACAGTACATTCAAGAACAATCTGAACTCCGTCTACGACACTAGGTACAAGTATCCTGCAAAATCGATCGATCAATCGATGTAATGCAATGCAATGCCATTTACCTGGCCGGCTGAAAGACCTTCTTGATGGAGTCCACGGTAGACACGGACGTGCCGAACGCCTTCGCCAACAGCGGGCTCGGCACGGCCGGCGTGGAACCGAACAGCGCAGGTGCCACCAGCTGAAGACCGGGGTTCTGAGCATTCAGGATCGACAGCGTGGTGGAAGGGCTGCCGCCGTTCAAAATGAAGTGCACCAAGCCTTGAGGGAACAAAAAGAAGTCGTCCTTCTTCAACCACGTCGCGAACAGCTTGCCCGCCGTGTCCACGAAGCCCACGTACACCTTCCCCTTCGTCACCGTGATGATCTCGGCGCCGCGGGGGTGCGTGTGCGGCGCCACCAAGCCGCCCGGAGCGTAGTTGATCTTCGCCAGAGAAAGCGCCTGCGTGTTGAGCGCCGGGTAGTTGATGGCTGCGAAGCCCAGCGCCAGTCCGACGCCCGCTGGGTTGTTGGTGTCGGTGTCGGCGCGGAAGGTTGTGAAGGTGAAGTCTGTGGCCGTCAGCACCGCCGGAGACTTGCATGCCAGGCCATTGAAGACGAACGGGCTCTTGAGGTCGGCCACGCAGTAGTCGTTGATGGGTCCGGGGTCCCCAGCGGCCACCAGCGCCACGAGGAAGGCCGCGGTCAGCAGGAAGGCCACACTCATCAGCTTCGCCATCGCAGCAGCTAATTAGTGTACAGCGACAGAATTTGACTTCGAAACGGAATTGAAATTCGCACACTCGCTGAAATTAGGGATGTTGATCTAAATCTCAATTCAGATAGAAAGTGGACACGGTGAAAGACTTGACAGATGATTGCTGGACAGGTGTGAGATGGTGAGTCAAAGGAGTTGGGTCACCAATTTATAGTATCCGAGATGTGATAGCCATGAAGCGTAAAATTCTTGAACTTCTCAAGTCTCATTGCTCGTGTCGCCGTTGACAAGAACGGACGGTGTGTGTGTGCATACCGACCATTTTACCCCGAAGCGCCACATAATTATTTACAAAAAGCTTCAGCGAGACTACAGAATGAGACGCAGGTAGATATTGTTGAAATATTCACTCTCGAATCTGTACATTTATCATCCATCTGTCAGTCATCCCATTAGTGTACATAAACAAATACAGGGAGCTTAATTAACAGGATGAGAAGTAGTGTAGAGAGTGGGTGAATTAACACCGTAACTGTACATTGATTACCGTTACTCACACCACCTGTAAATCATTAAGACCTGTAGTGTAGTGGAGGCCAATTCTGTGTTCAGAACCGTAAGCTGAGGAGCTTACCGGGTGTACTATTTAATCGTGGGATTTTTTCTCCCAAGGTATGTAGAAACAGCACACTTGTGAGCTGTAAAACTTTGTATGTGGTGTATGCTCCATTTTAACAGATATGTGCCGACTTATTTACCTCTATCATCACTGCCATGCAATGAACTTTTGTCATTACGGGGAAAAGGAAACCTCCCGTAGGTCTAATCTCGGCTTCGTCCTGTGGGATGCATGTTCGTGGATTTGCATTCAATTGTAGCGCGTCCGGAAGTTGAGATCACGAACCCACGTCGAGCCATCAGAATCGAACCTCAACTGGAGAATCATTAAGCTTGTTAATGTGAAAGGAGGTCCCAGACGATATTCCATCCGGGAATGCCGTCCGGTCTTAATTTGCCTTCAGGCTGGAATTGGGTGCCCTCCGAAATTAGAAAAGTGCCACTCACTGTGCCTCAGTGCTGGACGCTGGTGACAGGGTTCAGTTGAATTATTGTCAATGTGAACAGCTGGAATTGCATGGATGAGGCGAAGGATTAATTATCTACAGTGCATATCTGGTGATGCGATGCGCTTACCGCTCCCGCGAATTCGTCGGTAAAGAAGACGTTGAGTTCGATTCCTGGCTAGAGTCTCTTGCAAGGGTTTCGGAAACCCATTCTGGGACTGCCAATGCTGGACTTTGAAGTTCATGTGGCGAAGTCGGAAGAGGAAGTGAATTCGCCTTGGGTTGTCCTGAGTTGCAATTTATCGGCTCTGAATCGAAGGGGGGAGCCATCATGCATTGGCAGAAGGTGTACTGAGGAAGTTGGAGCAGCTGTTGTACTGGAAAAGAGAATCAGTAGAGCATCTAGTAGTGTGAGCTATACAATGGGTCTCAACCCAAGTGTCACTGCTACTTTCAGCCCAATTGCACTCTTGTTGCATTCTAATGTAGCGAAAACCGTAAAGAATTTAACCTACACTAAATAGTGAAATTAGGTTGCCCCACACTAAATTCTCGACATTCCACACTATATAAATATGTACAGTTAGTGTAGATGGATGCAGTAATGTAGGAACCATGTGTGTTGTATGGGTTGGTGCACTGGTTCATGACTCAGTTTAGAGAATTGCTTGTGCCTCCATCTGGACGAGTGGTGAGTCATGAGGTAACTTTCCTGAGTAAGGCAACCTAATTTCACTATTTAATGTAAGTGGAGAAATGGGGTCTAAGTTTCACAAATTTAATAACTTCAATGAACAAAAGTAAGGGGGTTTTGCATTCATTATTTGATTTATTTCATAGTCAATTTTGAGGGTGAGGGACATTGTTCAAAAAGCATTGGAATGGTGAAGGGAGTTAGAAGAAACACGATAATATCCATTATAATAAAAATAGCAATTTTAGAAAATAATAGATTTTTATTTTTATTTTTGCTTTGCCACCTGTAAATAATGTATCTTTGTAACTAATATAGAAGTTGACTAAAATACATGTAAAAAATTCTCAAATTTGTCATTCAATTGCAAATAACAATTGTGAACTTAATCAATCTCAATATGTGCAATGACCAAATAGACAACAATGGGTTTTCTTACTTTAGTAAGATGTTTGTTTTATTCATTCCTTCAAAAGGAGGTAGCCTTCGGAAATAGTGAGCAACTCTTTTTTTTGGCACCATGGGACTAGATTGCACCATTTCAAAATAAATGTTCATTTTTTGCCAAATAAAAGCAATCTTTCTTTGCAAAACAATTTTCATTTCTATTTTAAATGTAGATGAAATCTCCAAATTTGAATGAAAAAATACATGAACTCAAAGGGTGCACTTAGTTCTACTACAACAAACCACGTGCGAACAAGTGGTTTCTAATAAACTATAATTTTAATTTCAAATTTTGAGCATTTTTGACTAATGACTATAGGATTCTATTCCCAAAATTTCAAACTGAAATAAAATATGGAATGATTTCTAGGAGAAGTTTAAAATGCACTAAAATGGCATGTTTTTTTAACTCAAATATTTTTAGAGAGAAAATTTAGATGACCATTGCATTAATATTCAACTCAAAATGAAATTTTAATAGAGATTATTTTTAGGAATTTTTTGTTCATTTTTTAGACAATTTTTTTATATAATATAGGGGTGTGAAAGTTATTTTTCAATTTTATAGTGTATCTTTTTACTTCAAAAATTTATAACTAATTATTATTAACAAATAAAAATATCAATAATTCAAAACATAAGATTTCAAAGTAGAAAATCTATTCATATTTTTTTATTTAATTCTATTTAAAATTCAAAAAGTATATAGGGGGTCCAAAGTTTTGTTCGCACACTAACATCAAAAAAGGGGGAGTGCACCTCTGAGTATATGAATATGATTGAAAAGTGTTTTTTGGTCCAAAAACTGGATGAATGTAGAAATGTATGGTGCCAAAGAAAAGGGTTGCTCCCTCCCTCATGGAGCTACTTACTTTTGAAGGAATGGATAAATGGAATTGACATGTAAACCAAGTTGTTTCATTTTTTTTTTACCTTTTTGGAATTAGTTACAAATTTTTGAAGTTGGAAATGTAATGGTAACTAAAATGGACCACCTTTTACTAAGTGTACACTCTTTGTACATTGATGGTACAATGCAGAGTGCAAATTGTATCTTTGCATTTGATGACCCTTTTAGAGCCTCATCGATTTTTAGGACCTCCTATCTTACTTGGTTTGATTCTCATAATTTGTGCATTGTAATAGACTTAAAAGAGATTTATGCATTGCAGATTAAATTCTAAATAATCTTAGTAACTAAAGTAGTTTTATTCAATATCAAACACTACTAGAAAATTTAGTTTTTTTGTTGTTTTGGTCACGTTGATCCGGTCAAAATCTGACATAAATTTGTTGAATTTCAACAAATTTATGTCAGATTTTGACCGGATCAACGTGACCAAAACAACAAAAAAACTAAATTTTCTAGTAGTGAAAGCTGCTAACATGTAAACCTAGGTTCTTGAGCCCATGCGCCTAGTAGCTTAGGCTTTTATATTATAAGTACCTATGTTATAAGCACCTTCTATGGTTACAGGGTATTTGTATTATAAGTGCCTATATTTTATGTGTATATGTTATACTATGTTATAAGTACCTATGTTATAAGCACCTCCTATGGTTGTAGGATATTTATATTATAGGTGCCTATATTTTATGTGTATATGTTATTGTGAAAAATTTGTGATATTGTTTTGTTTGTATGATTTTTTGTTTTTCTACTTTAAGTAAAGGTAGTTATAGGTACATTCAATAGTTGAAAAGTACCTACTTACACTTAAACTCAAAGCTTGTAGGCTCGCATTTTTAGGCTCACATGCTAACATCGTAATATTCAATATTAACCCTTGACTAAACACTACCAAAATATAGGGTTCTCATTGATACTACATTGAGAATGTAAACTACAATAAAACTGCAAAATTAACTAGAGTCAATGAAGGCCTTACATTTGGATGGTTTTGGGTTAGAGGTCAATATTTGATAATGCTATCTTAAACCAAGATTAAAACCAGGACCAACTAGAATCTAGAATAAGTTCAATACAAAATTAATCTTCACTCTTTCAAAGATAATTTTATGTATCAAATAGCTAATTAGCTATTGGTTTATATGGTTGGAGACTTTACAAAAATTAAAAAGTTCTTTGAACCTAAAAATGAATATACTTATTTTTTCTTTAGAGGACAGGGAAAAAAAAGATGATAGGTACCTAAAATTAATCATTTAACTACATTAGCCCAAAAGATATGGTATTTTGACATTTCTTTCTACACCTTTTACATATAATGTCATTTTTTAAAGTTTTAGTAATTTGTTGAAAATAATATAAAAGGAAAACATTGTTTTGGGGTAGTGCTAATTGTGCTACAAGATACACCTCTACTTCATTTCAAAATCTAAATCAAGAGTAGTTGTACACTTGTACATATTAATATATTGTATCATTTGTATGAGCATAAATACACATAAATTAGAGAATTATGACTTCCTATTTAATTTGGTTTCCAAATGCAAATCTTATCTTTTGAATAAATTCTTCAATGTGTAATAAAAAATATTCAAAAAAATTAAAGAATGGAAGATTAGGATATGTACCATGTTTGTATATAATTTAAAGTTTTTCAAATGAAGAAATGTGATACAATTGGTAATTGTTTATAGACCAAAAGTCATCTCAACAAGATGGTTTTGGTTGTAGAAGGAAAAGATAATTGAAGGAACTTTTATTGTTTGATTGTAGGTATTTTTTCAATATGAAATAGAAAGCAAAATTCAACTCAATCAATTTAGCTTCATCTTATGTTACATCTATGGCCATTCATCAACTCATTAGTGACCAAATTGTATTGCATGACCTTGATTTCTAAACCTTTTTTTACAATTGTCCACCAACACTCCATTCCAGCTCTACCTTCCAAAATCTTATTGTTTATTTCCTCTCTTTAGGCTCACCCTTGCCATTTAAATGGAATTATTTTATTTAATATAATTAATACTAGGTCAAATCTCCTTCACTGTAAATTTTTGTTTTTCTACTTTCTTAAAATTCACTCAAGTCATGCACTAAGAGTTGTTTGCTATCTTAACAATTGATATATAGACACTATTAAAGTGAGCTCTAAAAATGTGTAGGGATTTCATTTCTAGAATAGTGAATTAATCCCCTCATTGCTACAATTGGGGATGAATATTTCCTATTTTTAGTAGTTAATTTTGTATTTCTTGTTGATTTCAAATAAATGCAATGAGATTTCATTAGTGGTCAATAGTAAGTTCTAGTATTTTTTCTAGGGTTATAATATGGCACAATGAAGGGGGTTGTAAATGGCTTTACATAAGTTTTGCAAAGCAATTGCAATATGTGCACCTATATTCATAAGTTAAACCCTAAAATTTTAAGGGACATACTTGGACTTTTAGAAAACTTGGATATGCTCTTCTAACTTCAAATTTTGAAATTTTAGTATGATATTTTTTAGAGAGCCTCTAATCATCATGATCTACATGTAAAGCTTTATTTCATGTTATTTCAATATAAATTGCCAAAGTTATAAAGATAAAGTTATATAATTTGAATATGAAAGTAGACAACTAAAATATATATTTTTTAAAATTAAAGATTGGATTGATTTATATCTACATCCAAAATATTATAGCATCCTATTCCAATTAATGAATGATGAAAATCATGACAACTTTATTTTACGACCAATGAGGGAAAAAATAGTTTTATTTTAAAACTTGTTTTTTGAACTCAATCAAAACAATTTTCAAATGAATAAATAAAATGGCATTGGCAGTACAAGAAAATGGGGTTATAAATGATTGCAAAGTTATTTACATCCCCATGATTGTGACTACAACACAACTGTGCCTCTCTAATTGCACCATGTGGCCAAGGTCAACAGTGTTTGAGTCATTCCGCAGTTGTGGTCACTATTGAGGGATGATGACAAGATGAAAACTGCACTTCCTGTGCACATTTCCGTTCAAGGTTCATTTCTTTTCTCGTTGTAGAGGTTGCAGTCATATTTTGTCACTTGGAGTTACTGATTGGTGTTTTGAAAATGACTTCCTCGTCATTGAAGGCACCTTCGATGGAATTTGGCGTTGCCTATGTGGATGTCACTACACTGATGTGTCCGCGGTTTTAGAGTGAGTCATTTGAGAGTCATGAGTAGTCGTAGAGTGCCACTACAAGTCACTTCTAGTTCACTTCAGCATGATTTTTTCGAGACTAGCACAAAACCTTGGAAAACTTTCATGCCTTGCTTACATGGCAACTAGTCTTTTTCACATTACTACACTACTAGAAGAAGAGTGCTAAAGTCTCGGCTAAAGTAACACAACACAATGTGTTGTTGTTGTGCTTCAGACACAATTCAAGGGGATTGTTTAGGGGTGTTGTCACTATAGAAGGAATACAAAATTAGGTCTTTCCTTGCCAATGACAAGAGTTATAGGACATAACTTCTTAATTTCTGTATTGAACCAGTACTAGGCTTTTGTGCCTAGAACACGACTAAGTGGAAATTCCTTTGACTAAAAAGAGAGTCCATCACAACTTTGATACGACTATATATTGCAAATCACAATTTGTATTCTTCCTGAGCTAATAAGTTGTCTTCCTTGGACAATTCAATGGCCCTAATAAGATTCGCTACCTCTGGTGGAATTGGCCACATCTCAAGAGTAATGAGGCCGGTACTTTCTGACATCGTAGTGATGAAGGCATCTGTTCTATCCACAACCTTTTGCTTTGCTCATACTTCTTTCCATAATACAACTTTTCATCCAGGTTTCTCTACTACATCAAAGAAAAATACTTGTGTGACCTAGCTGGGAAAAATGAAGGGATCCGCCATGCGAGGTAACATATGGTAGAAGTTCACCACCAAAAATCCAACATTGTCTTGCATATACATTGCATTCCCTCGATTGTCCTGGGTCTTCACCCACTGGCATTGCAAGAGAATGATTTGTGTATTGAGACCACCGTAACCCAAGAGCAATATGTCTTTGAGCACCCCAATGTAGTTCATGGACAAGTCGCAAGCACTCTCCAAAGGCAATTTGAAAATTGAAGCAACATCACTATTGTAACTTTGCAATTGGTTGTTAGCTATATTGTCCACTCGAAAGTGGTTATCAAAAGCAAAGATTTAGGAGTACCCTGTGGCTCTTTGTGATGGCTTTGCATTGAGAAACAAGTAGTCCTAGTCCTCTAAATTTTACATACCCAGATTTGAAATCTAGATAGCACTTACCATCCAATCTGCTAATGCTAGAGTGGACACATTTGCCCTCTATTCAATCCTCCATTTGCTGCAAGTCCAATCAAATACATGATTACATGAATGTAAGATGAATGCGACACCATATGTGTTGTTTATTATAACATTTTTACCATTGGGTTTGACAAATCTTAATTTCATTCCAATGTTATTATTGATTTAGGTTCTTCTTTCATCATTCAATTTTTTAATTTATTGAACAAATAGACCTCTTTCACCATTTACCACCTTTTACTTAGTAAAAATATTGTAAGACAAAACTTACCTTTTAGGAAGGTCTTGAAAAAACCTAGTTTTTTAAGCCCATGCATTATAATCTTAGAATCAATAAGTGTTTGCATTCTAAAATTTTGAAAAGAAATATTTGGAAAATTTAACATGCAAAAAGATCATGTCACTAGATCTATAAAAGAATGAAAAAGGTTGAAGATTTTAGCCTTGTTTTGCTAAAGTTAGAATATTTTAAAGCTTCTTTTAGCCTTTAAACAACAAAAAACTTTAGGGGTTAATGGTTGTCCAAAATGTGACACCTATATTTGAACCAAAAAACAATACTAAATCTTAAATATTGATGAGTTTAGATGTACACAATTAAAACATGAGAGCCAAAGAGAGCTTTATGTCTATTTTTAATTTTTATACTACATTTAACTACTTCTGAACTATTTAGTGAATTATGAACAAAACATTTGGAGATCTTTAGATAATAACATCAAGAAATCTTATAATGTTTCATATTTATATAGATTTTAGGATGTTGTATTAATCTCTCTACGTTTTGCATTATCTATTGATGACCATTTTTTCTCTCCTGATGACTATTATTTCTCTCCTAATGACCATTACTAATTATGGACTTTCTAAAGTCTGAAAGTGGTTAAATGTGGCATTTTTAGTACATCTACTGCAAACATTGTTTTTATGTAATGTTGAAATAATGCATGCAAAAAGTATGATGAAATTCTTTTTCCCTTGCTACAACTTAAATTCAATAAAAATGATTTATCAATAATAATAGTGAATATGCTTAGCTACTATTAGTATAGAATACATACTAAATCCTGGCTATGAGAATTGTTCATTGAGGGTACATGGTCCATTGATTGAAGTGAAACCATCTATGATAGGAATACCAATAATGGTACCCCTTTCTAATAGTAGAGGAAGCTAGGTGTCTTGAAATAGACAATAGTTAATTCTATTGTAAATTGATTTGAAAAAGATTCAATTTACTCACATTTGATTAGAAACAAGTTTGAAAGGTAGTTGTTTTAGGTGAAGCTATGATATAGGAATGGGGTTTAGATGAAGAATCTACATTTGTATTGAATAAAATATTCATTCTTGAGGAAAAATTTCTTTTTTTTGCATTCTTCCTCATCTTAATTTTCATACACATTGAGTTCAATTTTTCAAGGAATTTCCCAAATTCTATAGGTTGAAATGTTTATTTTAACCTGTTTATGGTATTCTTACCTTATCCTATGTACATTCTACACACCTAAGATTCCATCATGAGCTACCTCAACTTGTTTGACTAAGGTAGAACCACCCATACCCAATCACTTGAGCAATTTCAAGACAGATGAGTAGCGTGAAGCAATGGAAATTTTTCTCATGTAGAGAGATAAGAAATATTGAGACAATGAGTTTTTCTAATTTTACTCACCAAATTGGGACTATGAATTTTGGGAGCCAAAAAGTGTTCATAATCCATAGCCAATGTTTAGAGTCTTTTAATTCCAATCACTCAAAAGATTATTTTTCTGATCAATACTTCTTACACACTTAAGTTTATGACAATCTAGGATATGTGTCATGACCCTATTACTCCCAAGTCCCAATCTTGAAAATGAGAGAAAAAAGGCATTTCACGCTTGAATTGTAAATCTATTACAGCCAGCCTTGGTTGGAATAGTTGCACCCTACATGTTGGGTATGGCTCTTTGGTCGGGAGTGGGTGGTTTTAGCTTAGAGCATCTCCATCTGTCCTATAACTTGGATGAACTGTTAAGAGGCGCCTCCAAAACAACCCCACCCATCCTATAAAATGGATGGCCTTTCAAGAGGAGCAAGCTGAAAACGCTCTCCGATTGGCAAAACAACCTCAATTTGCAGGTCACCCTACGGTTGGCAAAACAAGAAGCGATAAGAAGCCCAAAGGGTGGCGGAGGTTCGGGGCTCACTCTGATTCGTTAGGCTAGGGGAATGTAAGTCGTCAGGCTGGGGATATGGCCTCCTAAGAGTCGGTTTCCATTGGGGCTTGGATGGCCAAGCTTGGACCCCTCCGGTCGCTTTCCATGGAGACCTAGACCTCCAGTCAGACTTCCAGGTTCTAGTCCATGTTTGGAGGAAATACATACTTTGAGGAGCTGGAGGGTGGGACTAGACCCCATTCCAAGGTAGAGTCTAAGCTGTTCTTTGCTAAACTTCAAGTAAAGTGATGGTGATGAAGTCAAAAGTGTTAAAATTGTTCATTTATATACTTTTTACTGCGGTTGTAGCTCCTCTGGGTTCTGGAGGTCTAGAGGGCAATGGAAAGCTGCTATGCATTCCGGATTGCATTATTCCCTTTGGACCACCCTCCAACTCTTGGAGATCCAAAGGGCAATGGAAAGCTACTAGGCATTCCGGATTGCATTATTCCCTCCAGGCCACCCTCTAGCTCTTGGACGTCCAGCCTAGCAATGGAAACTAGCTCTAAGAGGCCATGGGTGGGGCAAGCTTGGTAGCCTGGCTACCAAACCCGACCAAGTCCCCATCTTTGTAGGTCGAGGCCGCCAGGATTTTGCAAGATGGGTGGCCTTAGAGCATCCCCACATGTCTTGCAAAATGGATGGCTTGTCCAAGGTGGCTTGCAAAAGTGCCCCACCCGTCTTGCAAAATGGATGAACTTGCTAAGAGGCCGGACCAGAAATATGAGGTGGCTTGCAAAAGCAAGCTGTTTTGCCATCCAGCGCGCAGCCTGCAAACAAGCCCTCAAACTGCATGCAACAAGAGACACCCAATACCTTCCGACAAGCTGATTGGATCAACTTCCAATTTTTGAGCAGAAGTTAGCTGCAATTATCTTTTTCTACTTGTCTTTTCCAGAAAATAGTGTGGAGTAGTCCATATGGGATTCACTTGCAAAATGGATGGCCCCTATTTTGCAAGCCAAAAATTTTAACAGACGGGTGGGGCCAGGGAGAACTGACCCCCTCATTGCCCTAGTTGTGAAAAAAAGCCCCCTGTTTTTTTGCCATGATTTTTTATATTTCTACACTACCCCAAGCTAATTTGGGGCCTCTGATTGCAAATCTGAATTCAGAATTTGCAAAAAAATTCATCTGATTGCAAATAAAAAATTCCACAGCATTTTCCCCAGGGGCAATGAGGGGGTCAGTTCACCCTGGCCGACGGGTGGGGATGCTCTTAGAGCAATTCTCAAGAGCCGGCAGTGAACGCCGGCAGGTCAAAACGTCGGCACCAGGTAATTCGAACATCCCGGCCCGCGGTCCGCGGAATGCTAAAGAAAGCACAAACATATCCCGGGAACATATTCTTCAGGGCTCACTGCATGAGGAATTGAGGATAGGACGACGCAAGGATGTCCCCAAATACAGTAGTACGCTGGAGTTTCAATTTTAGGCAAAAAAATTAAATTTAAACACTCCAGTGTGGTCTCCCAACTTCTTGTTCACACCGATCCATCCCCGTCGCCGAGTCGCCGACTCACCACTTCACCATGGCGGACTGGCGGACGGAGATTTGGCTTCACTTTGAGTGCGTTTCATTCTGGTTCAGTTTCCAATTCTGGAGCTGGCTGAAATTCTGCGATGGAGTCCGTCATGGAGGCAATGCTGGGATGGAGTCAACGCCGGGGAGAGCACGTGGCTCAGACTTCGGAGAATCATTTTTGCAGCGCTGCATTCACACTTCTTAATGTGTGATTAGTCGCACAACTTTGGAATGATTCTTCCCAAATACTTGCACCGCTGATCAGAACTTCGGGACGAAAACCTGAAATTATATGAGTTACGGTAAGAAGGTGGATCTCTGTAAAGTACACTGATTCATCCTATTAGGGCAGTCTGAAAAATATTTGCTGCATTGTACTAATTCTACAACGCAACAACGCGACATAATTTTTTTCTTGTACTGACACAAACTCTGAGCCCTCACGAACTAATAGGATACATCAGCTTAGTTTGTGCTCATTGCATCTGCCCCTCTTGTTCAGTTCTTCATTGGATTTCTTGAGGACACTTTTCTCTACTTTGGGATTTCTAGAGTGACAATCTCCAAAAGAATTTAAATAGTCAAAAAATAACAACCCTCTAATTTCTTGTTTTTTATAGTCATGTTTTCTAAACTCTTGATTCCACTATGAATTTTTAATAACAACTCCAAAGAGTCAAAACATAACTTACATCAGTTACATGAGCAAGTGCAGCAATGCCAAGTAAGGCAACATGGCTATTCTTGAACATGTGGCTAATTGCAAGTGTCTTTGGTCTTTACCCAATAGAAATGTACAATCTTTATATGTCTATTTCATATAATCTTTAGTACAATGATCTGAGGCTATATATGTGATTTCTTAAAACTCTCTTTTGACTATCTTAGAATCATTTTACTATTCCCATAATCACAAATCACAAATATAAATCACAAATCACAAATATTTAACACAAAAAAATCACAAATATATAACACAAAAAAGATTAATGATGGACCTTAACATGCTACTATTGGTTTCATTTGTACCTACAAGATTTTGGTCTAAGTTTTATTTGACCTTGCCACTTTCAGAACACTATTCCATCACTTATATTTCATGAACTAGATGGGACAGTTTTTGCAAGAGGTCACAATTAGATGCACTTGCTTTAAGTCCATGCAACAAATACCTCGTTGTGAAGGATGGGACCCAAACATGCCACTGCCGTACTTTTAAGTTTTACCACATGTCTTCCAATTTGAACTTTGGATCCATGCATTGCACTCCATTGCTGATTTGCTTGAAACTCTCCCTAAAATTTTGAGCATCATCAATCTGATGCTGTTAAAGGCGTTGAATAAATGAGAAATATGCTTGCAGGGCACATTTTTCATTTATTCCGCCCCTTTCACAGCATTGGATTGATGGTGAGTAGTACCGAACAAGATCAAAACCGCCACTTATGTCTACAAGCGCTTTGTTCTCGAATGCCATTTGTGCTACGGGCCTTCTGACAGGAGTCCCTGCCCGCTGATAGTGCTGCAAGCAACCTCCGAGCATTTCCACAAGTCTATGAATCGGGGAGGGGGAGACGGGCACCACAATGAAACAATCACTGTTTTCAGAAGGAGAACACAACACCGTGATCACCTGGGGGAACAAGAAACCGGTGTATTTGCTAATGCTAAACGATCCAAAACCCCTTTTGGCGCCACTTGACTGGAGATACTATTTTTTACATAACTGTGTACGTATGTGGCGCTGCGGGCTCAAGAGTCGGTATGTGTGAGCTGTACCATATCCAACAGTAGCGGATGTAAGAGTGTCGTGAGCTGCTTTAACGGGGCAACTCGTAGCATCGTAGTAACTCCGATCTGACTTCGAAGTTTAAGGACCATCCGGTGAAGGTGCTACCTTTCAAGAGACAGCTAGTGAGGATTCAACGCTTACTGCAATAAGCCTAATCCACGATTTGAACCACATGCATGAATGACCGAATTCTGCGCTGCGGAGGTCTCGGATCATTAGTATAAAGGAGGGACCAGCTGTAGCAGGTCATTACATCAGCTCTCTTCACTGTCTGGTCTACTCGGCGTCGGAGCTGGGATATATCGGCAATCGTCATTTGAGCTAGTGTGCCCCATTTCAGTTGCTGTATTCATTTGCGATGGCGAAACTCTGTGTGTCATTTCTGGTGGCCGCGGCATTCCTCGTGGCGTCCGTGTCCGCTGGGGATCCCGGCCCCATCAACGACTACTGCGTGGCCGACTTGAAGAGCCCGTTCGTCTTCAATGGCCTAGCGTGCAAGTCTCCGGCGGTGCTGACGGCCGCAGACTTCACCTTCACGACCTTCCGCGCCGACACCGACACCAACAACCCAGCGGGCGTCGGACTGGCGCTGGGCTTCGCGGCCATCAACTACCCGGCGCTCAACACGCAGGCGCTTTCTCTGGCGAAGATCAACTACGCTCCGGGCGGCTTGGTGGCGCCGCACACGCACCCTCGCGGCGCCGAGATCATCACGGTGACGAAGGGGAAGGTGTACGTGGGCTTCGTGGACACGGCGGGCAAACTGTTCGCGATTTGGTTGAAGAAGGGCGACTTCTTCTTGTTCCCTCAAGGCTTGGTACACTTCATTTTGAACGGCGGCAAACCTTCCACCACGCTGTCGATCCTGAATGCGCAGAACCCCGGCCTGCAGTTGGTGGCACCAGCGCTGTTCGGGTCCACGCCGGCCGTGCCGAGCCCGCTGTTGGCGAAGGCGTTCGGCACCTCCGTGTCCACCGTGGACTCCATCAAGAAGGTCTTCCAGCCGGCCCCGTAAGTGAATGGCATTGATCGATTGTGCACATTCAACGCAAGTTCTGGGCGATCTTGAGACGAACACAGGGTGCTGTGGGCTTTAAACATTGAGTCTTGAGTAGTAACTCGTAGTGGGGGATGATTTATGGGATTCACAGCAGGCGTTCGCATTCTTTATGAGCAGTGGCAAGCTTGAGTGTATTAATAGAGGGGTAGAATAATTCTTTTGGCGATTGGCAGAGTTCAGGTTCCAATCTTGTGTAATACAGAATGATCGAACCTTGAAGGATTGAAATTCCCAACATTATTTGTGTTAACTTCATTGGGCTTGAATATCTTTTGAAACTGATGTACATAGACTTCAATATCTTCTGATGTTTGGATGGACATGTTAGTGAGACTGGTTGTTGAGCACTAAATTTGACTGTTTGTTTTGTTTGTCTGTCACGTTGAGATCTCCCGGACCGTGCTTGTCCCGGTCGCGTTCTTGGTACCGTCGGAAAGCCCTCGGCGAGTAGGGTGCACCGGCTTGATTTCGTGGCGTTTGGACGCAAGGTGTGAAAGTTATTGAATTTTAAACTTTTTATGAACTAAAAAATTAGAAAATTACTTTTACTTTTGTTTTTACTGTTGTGATGTCTGTTACAAATCTTACGATGACGTTTCAGAGTGCCAGAATTGTGAATTTCAAGTACTCTCAATACTAGAATTTTCATATGCCAAAAAGCTCCAGAAAGTAGGAGGGTAACTAATAGATCTGAGATTCAGAAAGGTAAGTGGAACTGTCACTGGAAATGGAACTTCTTTTTATATATCTTTTGTAACAACCAGATAGAGAACCTTTCAACATGACAAATATTGTAAAGGCGACTAGCAATGTTATAAAACTTCACAACATTTGAGACCGTAACAAGTTAAGATATTCCGCAGCAGTAATTTTGCACAAATTGTCTCTGTACATCGTCAGCCATCGACCTGGAGGAATATAATTACATATGCAAATGCTTCGAGTCCACAGTGGTACAACGCACTCCTTCACTTTCAAAAAAGTTTTTCAAGATCCACACCCACGAGGTACTTCCGTCTCCTATCTTCACATCAAATGGCGCTTGATTGAGTCCTTGAATTCATGCGAGCATAGTCTTACGGAATAGGAAGAGGCGATTCTCAAATGTGATTTGCAAACTCTAAGCAATGCTTTGGTAGTATTTTCGGGACGAAATTCTAGGGTTTAGAAACACGCAGGGCCAAAAAGACTTAGAAATAGTAAAATCTCACACTAGACGTCAAGAGCTCTGATATCCCTAATCAACATCAGATATCTATGGAGATAGCACTTACTAAGTAGCTGTAGAAAACCGATATCTTCAAACAAGGAGAGTTCTAGGCTCCCTCTGCTACAACACTGTCAGTTGTGCCCTTTACTCGGGCCACCGCTCCCTGGTTTCCCAGAATTTTTAGCAAATTGCAAAGCTCCACCACCATAACCGGTACCATTTCTCGCAGCTAAATCTAGAACACTTGCACCTGAAGTTGCTGCAGGAGCCTGAAACTCACAGATGTCCTTGTTATCTATTCCCAAAGAAATATCTGCATCAGACGTAGTCCCCTCAGCAGTACTGCGCAGAATTTCTGTCAATGGAATGGCGTTATGTTGCCGGCTCGGTTGTCCGGATTCAGGACGGTCGGTTTCTTTTCTTAGTTCGGCTCCAAAGGCGCTACAGTCACCGCCAGTTGTAGTGGAAGGTCGAGACTCAGGACCCTGCATAGATTGATCCGCCATTTCCGTGGGCAGCAATATTAAGGACGAGTCGGAGTTCCATGCACTTTCGTCCGTCATGACTTGCTCAAGAGCTGGAAGACAAACATCCTGTTGCTCTGTTTCTGAGCCATGTTGCATGGGGAGCTGGTGATCTAGAACTTGCACCTGGTCCTCTGCCATCGCTGAATTAGGGTAGCCATTACTTCCGTAACTCGACACTTTTTCCAAAGCGATGCGGCTGCTGCCCACAGATTGAAACGCGCCACATGAGTTTCCTCCTTCAGCTTGGTTTACCAGTAGATTTTCGCATGGAGTCGATGGGAGCTTGAATCCATGGGCTGATTCTTCTTCACCGCAAGTTCGATCGTTTTTAGGAGGAGAGCGCGTCATCTCAGCAAAACTTCTGCCACGTTCCCCTTGATCGAGTGGTGGTGTTTCAGGTGCAGCGGCGTCTCCGTTAGTTGCTGGTAAAGACTGCATAGCAGTGTTCCAAGCAGACACACCTAGGTTAGACTGATGAACCTTGCAAGCATCAGGTTCGGTTCCTGGACAAGGAGAACCTTGTGTTTGGAAGTGCAGGAAGGCGAGCCAGATTAGACTCCGGAAGCAGTGAGTGAGAACTTTGTGACCCATGTCCAGCACGACGCTGTCAGCTGATCTCACTTCCTCACATTTGAATATGGATTCTTTCCTCTATGCTAGCTGAGTTCTAAAATACTCAAGCCTTTGAAACTGACTTTCTTTTTGCCATCTAGGAGATGTGATGGAGTGATCCACTGCAGAAGACGAAGCTATCGTGCAGAAACCCAGGTTAGTGTCCCTAACTTTTCTCAAGATTTAACTCCGACAATCAATTGAAAACGCAAATGAGTGAGCGAGTGAGTAAGAAATTTGTGAACTATAGGAGAAGCGAGCAGAACAAACCTGATACCGTGGCTTCTTGATTCCTATCAGTCACCTGAGAAATTTGTATTCCATCTGTGCTGCAACTGTTGGCAAGATTTTCGACCAACTGCAGCAGCTATGGTGAATGTTACTTGAAGTGGTACGTTTCTGTCAATTTACCTCCAGTTCCTCAATTTTGCGACTCTATATTCTACTCCAAATTAGCTAGCTTGGCTAAAAACACACTTGAAGCGATTAAAGAACCCACTGACTACCACTTTTGACTATGGGAAATGAAATCCAGAGAAAGAGACGAAGCTCAAGAGTAACCCAGCCCAGTTTCTTCGAAAAATCCTCAAGCTTTAACATGGACAATCAATTGAATAGTTTGAAGACAGGAGTTGCGCTACGTAACCAAGGTAAGGACCTACAAAGTGACTAATCAATAACCATAGTTGTAAACTTGAGTATCTACGAGTAGATCAAACCCCCACGGGTTCGAAACTATAGAGTATAGCCTACAGCTGTTTCTTCCCAAGGTTTAGGAGAATGGAACGCTCACAGAATGCGTGCATTTCGGCCATTCATCGACACAAGTTATCGCAAGATATCCAAATGCATGGAGCGGAGCTTCAGCCACATCTCCATTGACAGAAACCATGAGCCTGCAAAGCTGAGGTGCGGTGGTTCGCAGGACTGACATGGCATTGCATTGAAATGATCAAAAAGCTTCAGAGCTCAGTGAGAGATGTATACTCTGGGTTGAAGTGATGGGATTAAATCCAGCATGCAAAAGAATCGTCAACATGTAAAGTTGTAAAGTTCTAAGTGGTTCAGGTAGTAAGATAGTAGTCTTCTCAGCAGGGTGGGTTGTACAAACAGATCATGGAGTGATTACATTTGTTGTCACGTAACATCTGCCTTTAAGGTGAAACAGAAAAATCCACAGTTCCAGCAATGGTGACGTAAATGTTCACACTACTTCGACCGTGGTCCGTCCACAGGAAAGTCATACACACATGGGAAAGTGAGACAGGGGAATTAAGTTAGTATATTTCCCTGTGAGATAGCACGGAAATACGTTTGGATCCATTCAGTGAAATTAAGTGTTCGTGTCTGTACGTAAAAGGGAATACGTAAAAGCTCTTGTGGTCTCACTTAGCTCATAAATGTCAAGGAACTGTTGCAAATTCCCTGTGAGGTCAAGGAGGAAATACCTACAGTTTAAACCTAAAACCCTTTAAAAATTTAATAACTAAACCCTAAAACCATGTGGAGGAACACATGGGGGAAGTGAAACTCCCTTCCTGTGTTCCATCTTTGCTTGCGATAGTTGGATTTCATGACTTAGGTCAATAAGTAGAGAAGGAAATCAGAAAACTACAATTTTATCATATTACAGATTGAATGATCCAATGCTTCAGGTTGATACATTGATGCCAAATGTGGGTGCATCAATGAGCACAATTGCACAACTATTATTTACAGGAAAAAATTAGTGTCACAAAATTATTATTTGTTGGATGAAAATTAGTTCAACATAATAATTTTGGTAAATTATTGCCACAAAGTACAAATAAGATATATCAATCTACCCCCAAAAAACATATAAAGTTCATTTTGGACCTTAGGAAGATTTATGTATAAATTTTAGTAGAGTGGTGAAGCTATTTACATCCATTGACATGGATGAAGCAAATGATAAGTGGATGAAAGCATTTACATTCATCCAAAAGTATATACATTTATCAAGAATAGAGCAATATTATCCATAGATTATGCAGTAATTGAGTGATTTCATCCATTGAAAATAGGAGGATATATTGCTCAAGATTCCCTCAAAAAAACTGTATAGCTTTTGTGCAATAAATCACCCTAAAAGACATTGGGTTAAACCTCTTGAAATATTTTTCAATAATTTTTTGTTGAGAGACAAATGGAATTGGCATCAAAACTAAGTTATCTTGTGTTATTTTGAACTTCACCAAATTAGTTATGAATTTTTGAAGTTGAAACACAATGATAACTAAAATGGATCATCACTTAAAGTGTACACTATTTGTACATTGTTGGTGTAATGAGAAAGCAAAATGCATCTTGGCATTAGTCTATGATTTTAGAGCCTAAACATTTTATGAAATCCTACCTTATAGTTCAACATTTTGTTTTTAGCCCTTAACCCTAAAACAATGAACTAGTTACTATCAAATCACCATTTTTGGTATTTTGTGAATCATTTGCTTTAAAAAAAAATCTCTATTGGAGGTCAAATTATTGTACAAGGCATCTCCTTTTCACACAAAATTTTTAAAATGAACATCTACATTTCTATTTTAATAGAAGGATTCTCGGTCATTCATTGATTAATTTCAACTCTAACATCTTTTTTACTTAATAGGTTTGAGAAATCCAATTTGGATTGCAACATGGATCTTTTGTACTTGATATATAAGGTGCATGGATTGATGTATATATTAGTTTTCAAAGTTTATATTCGTGTTGAGCTAGATCCATGTTTGAGAAATTGCAATAAAGGTCACATATTCTCTCTCTCTATAGTTATATATAGTGCCATATTTAAACATGATAAGGTTTAAATATCAAAATGACCTCCAAATGAAAGATGTTAGTTATTGAATTTTCAATCCAACAATGTATGTTGGCATATTTTATTACATACTTTGTATTTTAAGTCACTACTAGAAAATTCAGTTTTTCTATTGATTTGGTCGCATTAAGGTGAATAGTAATCTTTGGATATGGATAGAAAATCAACAAAAAAGTGAACCAAATCAATGCAACCAAATCAATAGAAAAATTGAATTTTCTAGTATTGAATAAAAGACCATATATATAGTCCCAAATAAATCCTTAAAATTAACTTACAAAGACCTAGGCATGTAACTTTGGCCAAGCACTACCCTCCTCTTTTCTTCTATGGGACCCAATGCAAAAACTTATAAAAGGTATGTTATGTTGCATTTCTAGTAATAAAACATAGGATAATTGCAAGAAACACTTGTCTTTTTTTCTCCCCTTAGCCTTGGACAACAATCAAATAATAGAATTTTGATTTTTTTCCACTTTTTGGATAGGAAAAAAAATTACAACCTCTAGATCTATCTTAGCCACAATAATCATTTCTAGAATGTTAGGCCTTAACATTGACAAATTTGTATGCCCACAACGTCACTAATAGTTGTATCCATCTTGAAGAGCTTGTTTCTAGGCATGCAACAATAACCTTATGATTTTCATATTTGGATTTTAAATTGGGCCCTTTGAAATAAGATTGCATTAGGCAAGAAAATAGTGCAAGACCAAGGTTATATGCATGGATTCAAGTAGTGAGCTACATAGTAGCCTTATATGCAAGAAAAATCAAATCAATACCATTAGATTCAATAAGTTTGGACTCAAACCAATTAAAACAAATACTACACTTGATCTTTACCATAAAGACTGAAAATGGTATGCAATTTTTTCTTACAAAGCCCTACTTATACTTATAATCAATCTTATTTTTACATATTTGTTAATTTTACCTTAGTTGAATCTTCTAACTTTTAAGAATTTTTAAAAAAAAATAGTGAATTGCCATTGAGTTTCTTCCTCCTTTTGGTCACCATTCAAGTCAAAGATTTACTCTTTTAGAGGTTATTTACATCAAGTTTCTTGCCTAGTTTATTTCACTTCATTTCAATTTTTGCCCCAATATACGTACAACTTGATTTTCTCTAATGACATAGCCTCAAGCAAGGACAAATGGATTTTCAAATGGCATTTTCAAATGCGTAACATTTAATAGTTGTCTAATTAGTGATACAATGCATCCAATCCTCTCTAATGACACTCTTTTGAGAAAGAGCTTCTACTAGCATTCTTATGTACTTTCACAAATTGATATATGAAATAGTACAATTAGAGAATTTTTAATGTATTTTATTTATAAACCAAAGGGGCAAAGCTATTGCAAAAGACAATAAAACACAACACAATTTTGGAAGACTAAGGCTTAAAAGGTAGGCAACAAAGACAAAGCAAATACACAACTAATCCATCTTCACCAATTGTAAAATGAGGTTCAATGTACTTGAATTACTTGTTGGAGACAAAGTATTTATGGCATTGATATAGAACTTTCATTTAATTCACCTTGTTTGGGAACGCTTTGAGAACATTTTGAATGCAAATTCTCAACAATCACATTGTTGAATATTGACCTTGAATGTCCAAAGCACTTCATTTTAGTATAAAAAAACATTGACAATAAACAAAATTTTAATATAGAATAGACAAATTTAGGATTCATTTGATAAATTGAAAAATCACATGAAAACATAAAACACTTGCTACATTTGTAATAAAAATAGGAAGTGCCACATCCTTTGTAATTATTTTAAAATAAAATAAAATATAGAGAATTAATAGAACACTAAAAATGTTATATTTCGAAAAATTTAGGCCTAAAAAAAACATTCCAAAATTTTTGAACAAAATGAGATGTTGGATAAATTATAAAAAATAAAACGTGTGTCAAATTAGCAAAATTTTGTTTTACTGGTTTAGAATTTGATTAAAAAAATTTAGAAAAAATGAATGTAATAATTAAAGGGGTGACATTGACCATTTTATAATTTTTGGTTCCACTATTTTTTTTACCTCAAAAGCTTTGACAAAAGATTGCTATTATGTGAGCCTAAGAGCATGAGAATATAAGCATAGAAGACTATACACCTATGTTATAGGTGTCTATATTATAAAAACCTTCCATGATCATGGTGTAACTATGATATAACCTATATTATAAGTGTTTCCATTATAAGCACCTTCAATGATTGTAATTTATCTACTCTTATATATGCTCAAAGCTCACATGCTCATATACTAGCACAATTGAGCTTTGACAAAAGACATCATGTCAGACATCCAATATATAATTCTAAATAGTATAAGTATTTCATTCTTTCATCCAATTGCTCAAGAATATTTTGGCATCAATAATATTTTTTTTAAATGATTTAATGTAATTTTATTTTTCCAAAATTTCATGCAATCGGTTTACTACAATACTTGATTTTCTACTTTTTAAGATTTCAAAGAGGTGAGCTTCAAGTATACTAGATCTTACAAAAATCACAATGCAAATTTGTTTAAAAATGGAATAGACTATTAAATTATGTAAATTATTTGTAGCTATGTATATTATTATCAACTTCATTTTTGACAACATTTAGAATTTTATTCTTTTGACATGTATATAAGGATTGAAGACTTTGAACAACTTCAAAATTTTTACACTCTTTGCAATCATGCAATTATAATAATCTTTCAATCCAATAGAATCAAAAAGTGAACAAATTGCCCAATTGAGGATAGGATCCATAACGGATGTGCCTGCTTTATAACCACCCTAACAAATACTTCATTCACATGGCACAAATATGTATTTGCCTTCTTTCTTTGGTTTTAAACTTGTACACAAGCATATACTAAGACCTCTTCAATTTGACCTTTTAGATCTTCAATGACATTCTCGACTATTTAGCACACTTGCCACATTTTCATTGATTGTCACACACTTATCTCACATTTATACTGTTTGACTATTAATATGATTATCTTTCAAACAATCACATTAATATTTAAAAGGATCAAGCTTATTACTTAGATTGTCAACCAAAAATGATTCAATAATTATTTAAAGATATATTATTTTAAACACAGCTGTGTTAGATTTAACACATAAGGTAAATTAGAATGTTTGAGATTTTTTTAACCCCTAAAGGACCAAGGCTTTATTTCTGCTAAAAAACAGTCAAAACCTACCATTTCTGTACCAAAGAGTAAAAAAAATTGAAAATTATTTTTTATGCACATCCAACCATAGGATCTTATACCTTAATAGTATGAAAATGTGTGGAAAAAATTTCAGACATTTTGATCACATAGATTAAAAGATATTTGCATTTAAAGTGAAAAAAACAATTTTTTCCGCACCTTGCGAGACTGGATTATTTGACTTTGAACTTTTTTAACTTAAATTTTTTGCTCTACAGAGTTTTGAGCTTTAAATCTTTATTGTGTGAAATCAAGTTGAGAGTCTAGGGGGAAAAATATTTCAAAAAAGAACTTAATTTTCATGCTTAAAAAAATTGTTAAGTAGAAGTAAGTATGAGAAAGAAGGAAAATCTAAATTATTAATATTTTTAAGATGGAATTAAAATGCACTAATCCCAATGGCGAGCTAGAATTGTTTGCTTTCTAGAATAATCTCACCATTTTAATTCCATCTCAAAAAAATTGTAAAAATTGCATTCAGAAATGAATTCTATAAGTTATTTTTTCAAGAAGATGCTCTAATTGCCCGAAAAACAAGATTGTCCATAACTTTCTCATAATAAGTCTAAATGGAATGAATAAAAGCTTCCCATGTAGACAAAAATATAATCTATAAGAAAAAAAATTCAAAATTCTGCAAATTTTTTTTGCTGCCCGGATTGCCCCCCGTCCCTTATTTTGAGCTTATTTGGTCATAACTTTTGTTTCCGGGCACCAAATGTGAAAAAAATTATATTCTCACAAAGCTCATCAGTTTTTCTATCTTCAAAAGAAATTTCAAAAAATTATGACAAAATTTCAGCTTGTAGATACCTGTCCGAAATCCAATTTGTCCCTCTAAGGGACAATGGTCCTTTAGGGGTTAAAGTAAGCAAATGGATGTGTTCATTCTTGGTTTCAACATGATCTTTAAAAGTCATTTGTGTCCGTCCTTCCAACTTCCAAAAGAACATAGAAATACAATTTGCCTTGCAGACATAGATTTTATCCCAATTTCAAAATTTTCTTAGATTCAATATTCTATTTTAATTGAACTTTGGCTTATAACCATGATATATTGATTCTAAAAATTTAAAATAAAATATTAGCTTGATTTGCATCATGATTTTTTACATTGAAATATACATATATGAAGAAAATTTCTAATTTTTAATCCCTAAAGGTTCAAAGTCAAAAAATGGGTTTTAATAATTTTGGACATGTTCCTATGTAATTTCTTGAATTTTTCTTGGAAGGTTAGGGAATGTACTAGCTTGGGGGGGATATAATTTTTATTTCAATTAATAGGACCTAGGGAAAAAAACTATTACCGTCAAAAGCACAAAACCCTTGAGTTCGGGCAATGGAAAGAAAAACATGCAACAATTTGAATATTTTATAAAAAAAATCATAGAGTATATTTATATTTGTTTGATTCATTCCATTTGAATTAGTGATGTGAAAAATATGAAGAGCCTTGTTTTTAGGCAATCAAGGCATCTTCACAAAAGAAAAAACATACACAATTTGTTTTGAACTCAATTTTCACAAATTCTCAAAGCAAAAATGTTCATAGGATATAGATTGCTTGTTACAACAATTTTATTGTTAGAAATGGCATGTTTCAATTCCATTTTAGAATTGTCATAGATTTAGTTTTTCTCGAGTTTTTTTCTTCCATCTTATACCCAACAATGCTAGCATGTGAGCTTAGAAATGTGAGCCTACAAATCTTGAGTTTAAGTATAAGTAGGTACTCTACAAATATTGAAGGTACCTATAACATAAATATTTTAAAACCATGGAAGGTGCTTATAACATAGGTACATATAACATAGACACCTATAATATAAATATCCTATAATCATGAAAGGTGCTTATGACATAGGTAACTATCGTATAAGAGCTTAGGCTCCTAAGCTTATGGGCTCAAGAATCTAAATTCACATGCCAGCAACCTTGACCCTAAACCTACTTCTACTTAACAATTTTCAAGAATGAAAATTATTAATTTGATTTTTGATTTATTTTTCCTAGATTTTCAACTCAACTTTTCACCATGAAGATTTAACCCCTAAATGCCCGAGGCACCAAAATACGGTGTTTGCAAAACTTTGAAGTTAAATAAAACCTAACCAATTTGTTATTTTTAGTAATTTATATTTTTAGAAAGTTTTTTACTAAGTCTAGTTTTAGTACCAAAAGTCTGATCTTGAAAATAAATGACAGTGATTTTTCTATAAGAGATCTTGTGCAAGGGTACCTTGTGCAATCTTGACTCTCCATAGTGTTAAAAGCTCTTGGAAATGAGCCTCAAATACACTAGATCTTGGAGAAAAAATCACATTCTAAATTCATTTTAAAAAGTTGTAGAGTGAATTTTGAGAAGCTCTAAATTGATTGGGGTTATACAAGTTAGGCTTGTTAACCTCATATTTTTTTGGTCACCATAGTTTTAGATTTGATTTGCGAAAAAGACTTCAATTCTTTTTTGCAATTTTAACACCCTCATAGTCAAACATTATAATCTTTCACTCCATAAGTGATATTATTGTGCTTTCTTTTCCTATGCAATCTCTAACATGTCTAGTTTGAATTTGTACGATTACAATTTAAAAAAATTTGATACATCTTGTTAAATTGTTGGCATTTTGTTCAATTTGGAGCAAATTTCAAGAAGCTGGAAACAGGCCTTGGGCATTTAGGGGTTAAACTCCAAAACTCTATAGTGCAAAAAATTAAGTTAAAAAGATTCAAAGTTAGAAAAACAAGCAAAGCAAGGTATAAATTTTTTTTCCCCCCCTCTTTGAACACTTATACCTTAAAAATTTCACAAATAAATCTGAAAATTTTAACACTCACTATAGAAACATGATTCAATCTCTAAAAAGTAAATACAAAAATATCATTATTATATAGTTGTAAATGCGAGCATTCAAAGTGAATGACTTGAAAGTTTGAAATAAAGTGGGTACATCCAAAATCACTCCCTACCTAAAACCGCCATCATCACTCTATGTACATCCCCCAAAATCAAAAAGTACGTAATGTTGAATAAACGATTATAAAACATTTACCAAAAAACTTTGATCCTTTATAACTTTTGCATACACTATCCAAATGTTGTGTTCTTTGGTGTGTTGGAACCTCCTTTCTCTTGCCAACAAGAAAATATGGAAGTTTGATTAGTCTAATTATAGTAACTAGGCATAGTAGCAAAAATGGCAATTTTAGAGGTACCCACCTTAGTAGTAGTCACGGATTAATCCTTTCAAGGTTGATGGGAAAGAGTGTATTGTTGTGTGTCCATAGAAATATATTCTAAATGTTTATACAATGCAATGAAGTAAGGTAATATACTCTTAAAGCAACCATTTCAAAGTTGATTGCCTTTTGGGAAAGTTAAGCTCTTTAAAAATATTCATTAAATTTGCTTAGGAAAAAAAATTGAATTGGCATCTAACCCAAGTCATTTCATATTTGGAGGGATCTTTGTAGAATTAGTTACAAATTTTTGAAGTTAACCCTAAAGGACCAACCTATTAATTTGGCAACATAGCAATTTTGGGTAGGTATGTGTGATTGGAGATTTTCATGTTTTTAGTCCAAACTTTAATAGAAGATGTGGGCAAAGAATATCTTTTATGTGTACTAAAATTCAAGACATTTGGAAATATGAATCAAAAGTTATGGCCTAATATATTAATTTTTTTGTAAACAAGCAGTTGGTAGATAAGAAAAAATCACTTTTTTCATTTAAAAAAAAATTGAAATTGATTTTCTAAATTTATATACACATGAAAAGCTTTGAATCATTCCATTTTGATCAATGAATCAAAAGTTATGAGGTGTTTTAGTTTGCAAGCAGTCATGGATTTTCTACTCTAAAATAGACTTTGAAGTTCTTTATTTAATTCAATTTTCAATATTTTTGGAATTTTTTTAAAGAAATAAGGTGTAGATTTTTTATTACAACATTACAACCATTGGGATTGTCATTTTTCAATTCTGTGAATAAATTGTTAATAATTTAGTATAATTGAATCATTCTCTACATCATTCTTCTTACTACTTTTTCCCTATATGTTGTATACTCCAAATGATTTGAAAATTTTCAAGCACGTAGCCAACTTGCCTTAAAGAATGAATCCAAAGAAGCACCACCATTTTGGACATGTTTTCATACCGATATGACTTTGTGAAGTGCAACTGCCTGATTTTTTGCAAAGCCCCCCCAAAGGATTTTTTGTCACTTCAAATGCTAATATATTGCAATCCACACGATGGGAATTTCTGAATTTTTTTTCCCACATGTTCTCAAAGTCAACATACTATAAGATCCTACAATTACGTGTGTCAAAAAAAGTTCCTTTTTTCCCCAAATCTGATACTTGTACTAGAAATGGCAGTTTTGAAGCGTTTTTGGTGAAAACATAGTTCATGAACGTAAAACACAGCGCTCACTAAAAGCGACCACCTCCTCCAATGTACACTATTGCTACATTTGAAGAAAGCAGAATGTGTTAATTAGATCACTTTTAGAGCACCCTTCCTTCCTTCCTTCCGTTGCACTGCTGTTAGTGGTGAAGAACTGAACCTGAAGATGAAGCTCTCAAGATGCTGAAGAAAGATATTTGTCTAACACTTTCATAACTCTTGTGATACACGTGCACGTTGGAACATAAATCTTATCTGCAGAAAGTTTTGATTTTCTTTTGCTTTCTGAACAAAGATCTTCAGTTTCTGCTCATTTAAATAATATTGTCTTGAGAATAGGAATGTGACCGACTGAAGGAGAACCAACTTATTGACTCCAGGACCCGCCGCCTTAAAGCCTAAGCTTTCAGACCTGCGTTGTTAGTGGACAAAATCCTTTGTCCACTGGACGACACCTCTTGGTGTGGAGGGAAATTGTCATGTCATCCTGGATTTTGTAAGTTTGATAAATGGTTTCACACTAAGAAATGGACATTTGGCAAAATTATACTTCAGCACCTACATGTTATTTTTTATAATTATTATCACATACCAAGTGTAGGGGACCAAGGGGGGGGGGGGGGAAGGGGGGATTTTTGTTTAGTGTGTGGGAGGTGAGTATTCTATTTATGTTTTATTTTTGACCATGTACAGGGGACGTAATTTTTTTCCTATCCCTCATTTGGCAATAGGAAAATGTAAAACTTTCCACTTGTCATTTGCCAATGGAAAAATTGAAAATTTTCAAATTGGGTCCCTCATCAAAACCCAATGTTTGAATTGAAGTCTAGTACCTTGTCCAAGCCCTCGATGTTTAAGTAAAACTCAATGTTTGAATTGAAGTCTAGTACCTTGTCCAAGCCCTCGATGTTTAAGTAAAACTTAATGTTTGAATTGAATCAGTGAAAAACCCACGTCCTCAATTCATCAAAACTTAAAGTTTAACTTTTAAAGGATGTGGACTCCTATGAACAAGGTAGTTACCAAAAGTGCTTTGATTATTAGACTAATAGGTGTAATTTTTATTTCTATAGTGAACAATGGAGTCATTCATCAACCACTTTTGAGCCTTCATGTGCTTTGAGGGTTAAAGTAAACTCAATTGAATTAGTGAAAATCTAATATAGTGACAGTGAATCCCAAAACTTATGAAATAAAATCCAAATGAAACTGAAATGAGTATTCAATAATAATGGAATAAAAGAAAATGAAATTACCACCTCTTTCTTGTTGAATGTCAAAACCTCCTTTGTAGTTTTGGGGAAACTCCTTTACAATTCTTTTTAAGTTGAACAAACTTGTTTCATCCTTTAGGACAAAATTTGAGATCATCTCCCAAGGCAATCAAAAATTTGTTCACTAAATTAACAATTCATCTTTAGTTTGGGTGGGAGTAGATGATGACATTGACTTAATTCCAAGTGGTTTACTATCTAGTGTGAATGTTCTTCTAAACAAAACCCTATCCTTGACCAATGAAAAAGCAAAGAATCTTTTCCACTTCCCAATTTGATCCGGGCTTGATCATGCTAAAAAAAAGCAAGCCAAAATTTGCCTAAGCACTAAACTCTTCATTCTACTTAGTATTGCTTCTCAAAACAAATTATTACAAGTAGGCTATATATTTTCATTGAAGAAATATTTATTTAATTTTTTACTTTATAATAGTTTTAAAACATGGCTATTGCTTAAGCTATCTAGCTAGTAAAAAGTTACAACTTTTTAAAGATATGTATAGTTTAAAGTAACTTTATTTTGAAAGCAATACTAAATAGAATGAAGAATGTAGATTTGAATCCAATTTTGCCTTGTTGCATGCTAATGTACATAGTAAAATCTATACAAGGGTTTGCATTATTTGAATGATAACAATGTAGAATGAAAAGAGTTGAATTTGAGTTGGAAAGCCACAATGTAAGGTGTATAGAAGGAGGTTCATAAAGCATTCAAGCTCTAAAAGCATTCTCTAATGTAGAGGTACATTTTGCTTTTGTATTGCACCAACAATGTACAAATAGTGTACATTTCAAAGTGTGGATAATTTTAGTAACTATAGGGGCTCAATTTCAAAAATTCATAACTAATTTCATGAAGCTCCAAAAATGAAATTACTTGGGTTAGATGCCAATTCTATTTGTCTTTCAAAAGAAATTTATTGAAAAGTATTTCAAGAAACTTAACCTCCTTGAATTCATTTTCAACTTTGAAATGGGCAGTTTATAGACCTCCAACCATAATGGATTCAATGAACACAACCATGTCCTTTTTACATATGGGAGAAGGTTCATTCATTATTCCACTATCTTTAGGGATGCTTTTGGATTACTATTGAAACATTGTAGGGAAACCATGTTAAAATCCAAACGGATGAGAATTGTATATTTTTGCTTTGATCACCAACACAAACTCTTTGTTTCTAAGAAATGAGTTGACCTAAAATACATATGAAAAATCCTCTGATTTGTTGTTCTATTGAAAAACAAATTGTAAATTCAAAGAGTCTCATATTGTAATCCTAAACATCTAAAGGAGATCCTCCCTCTAAAACCACCTCCAATCTGTTATTTCTAAAATCATAGTATAATTTTTTTAGAATCATTTTTTGAAAATTCTAATAGAATCTTATTCACTACTCAAGATTTAAATTGGTGGAGTTTTTGTCCAAATCCAAAGTTTTTTTTTTCTACCAAAAGACAACTTCATAGATGTACCTCTATGCTTATAATGTATTTATATTATAAATACACATATTATAGGTATTTATATTATAACTAAGCACCTTCAATGATTGTACGATATCTACTTATACATATGAACTAATCTAGGCTCGCATTTCCATGCTCACATGCTAGTATTGATGATTTCACAAGCAACATTCATTAGTTTAAAGTTTTTTGAAAAAAGTTGTTTTACTATGCCTAAATGGATTTTGAAGTTTGTTAGGTTTAAAAATCATTGAATTGTGAATGATTAAGTTTAAAAAAAAATTTCATTGTACATGGAATTCCAACCACAGTGATTTAAACCCTAAATGCCCAAGCCTTTTGAAGTGTGTTTTTACTATGATAAAAGAATATAAGCTTATAGTTATCCCCAATGAAGCAAATTGTATTCTTTATATTTAATTGTATAGATGTTTGAAGGGCTTGCGCATTAGTGTGTATTCTAATTTTGAGTGTGAAATTGCATAAGAGTTGTGTGATTATAACAAAAAATGTATTTATTATATTTTTAATATGATGCCCTTCCCAATAATGTTTGAGAAATTTGCATATATGAGTATTTAGACTAGAGGTAACATGAACTAAAAATTACTAAAATGCACTTTCAAAAACCTTTAGTTAAAATGAAGAACTACTAAATTCATTCATAACTCACCTTGCAAGTGTTGAAATGAATTTTTTTTTTTAAGTAAAAATTGTATACAACTCCAAATCAACACTTACATGCTTAAATTTTCAATAGTGAAAATCGTGAATTTTTTTATTCTTTCTATTAGGACCATTTAAAAAAAAAATGGATATGTACAATTTTTTAGATTTCAAATCTAGTAAAATTGGCAAACTTTGCTCAAAGCTAAGAAATCAAGTAAAGTTGACAAGTCAAAATCAATAGAAAATTGTTAAAATGGACAATTATATAGTGCCCACTTCAACAAAAAATTGTTGATGTTTTATTAATTTGGTTACTGTTTTCTACTGAGTGTCAACTTTCTTGTCTTTCATTGAGCTCAAAAAGTCATCATTTCAAAATATTCTCACTAAGATATGCCTCTTCAAAGTATGATGTCTTGTTTTTCCATTGATCCAAATAAAACTTCAAACTTAAATATCTACTAAATTATGCAATCAAATAATTTGAAATTTTTTGAAGTGCTTGCTCTCAATGTGAACTTTAAGATACTATAGTTACATTGCATCTGATCTCAAGAAAAAATGTGCAAACAAATTACTCAAGTTCTTGATAGTTTTGGCCTATTTTTGCAAATACACCCCCCTTGGGGCATTAGGGGTTAGAGAAAAAATAGTGTGAAAATGACTAAAACTCAATCTATATTCAATTTTAGAAGAAATTTTCAATTTTTTATTTCAAATTTTATTGAAAAATATTTTTTGGTGTTGTAGTTGACCTTACCAAATGAATATAATGTATGGACCAATCATATTTTACACCTTTTTGTTTGAAATTCATTATTAAATTAATTTTTGAAGTTGCATTTTATAATACATTTCTACAATTTTGGAAACAAAAACTAACCTCTACTAAATAAGGAATTATCCCTAGAGTGTTTTTTTTTTGGGTTTCAAGTCAAAAACTCTTCTAAGACAAATTGTCCTAAAACCATGCTAAAGACTTTAGTTTATTTATTTAATTGATAGATTCAACTATAGAATCTTTTAGTTGACATGTTCAATTTTATCATTCTAAATTTTGTATGTAAAATCTAACCATTTTCAAAATCATAATAATTGAATTTCAAAAACAATTGTTTTCAACCTACAATCCAAAATTTCATCTTTCAAATTTCTTCATAAAAATATTACATCCTACTAGCCAAGGAGAAACCTCATGTTGATGAAATAAATTGCAAATACACACAATGATTTTTAAAATAAATCTTATGTATTCATTGTTGATTAATTTTAAAGCAAAAAGGCAATATAGATTGATGAGGACTACTAAATTGCTAATAACTCAAAACAACAATTGAAAAACATCAATCCCCAATGGATGGTGACCCTCGTGGTGACCTTGTTGTAGTTGGCAATTTTCACCCTATGATGTTTTGTTCTTTGTAAAACTATGAAAACTTGGGTTAAAAAATGAGCTACACTAGACTCTAGTGTAAAGCACTTAAGTCCTAAGGTTCCAAACACTCTATTCCATCCAAAACCACTCAAAACTACCATTTGTATATCAAAGGGCAAAATTTTCTTAAAATGTTTTCTTTGCATATCCAAATATAGGATCTTATATTAAAATAGTATAAAAATGTGTGAAAAAAAATTCACAAACTTTGACTTTGTAGATTGCAAGATATTTGCATGTAAAGTGAAGGAAATAAGTTTTTTTGCACCTTGTTCAACTACATTTTTTGACTTTGAACCTTTATAACTTATCATTTTTGCTCTATTGATTTTGAATTTCTAATTTTATATGATAAAGAATTGAGTTACAAGTCTAAAAAAAAAGTTAAAAAAACACACATTTAGTTTTTACTCATTAAATAATTATTAAGTAGAAGTAGGTTTAAGATTGAAGGAAAATTTAAATTGTTAATAGCTCTAAGATGTAATTAAAATACACTAATTTCAATGGTGAGATTGTTCTAGCAAGAGATTTTAACCTTGTGAAAATTTTTTTTTGAAAAATTGTGAAAAATTGAGTTCTACAAGTTAATTTTTTTCCAAAAGATGCTCTAATTGCCCCAAAATCAAGATTGTCTATAACTTTCACATGACAAATCCAAATGGACTAAATCAAAGCTTTCTATATACATAAAAAATAATCTATACAAAAAAAATTATTTTTTACTTGAAGTTTTCTTGAAGTTTTTTTTTGCCCATTGAACTAAAAGTAAGTTTTTTTGTGCCATAACTTTTGCTCCCAATTTCCGATTGAAATAAAATTTATATTTTTAGAAATCTCAAATGTTTTTCTATCTTTACCAAAAAAAATTCAATAAAGTATGACAAGTATAGAGACCATAGGAGCTTGCTTGAAATCCATTTTGCTCTCCGAGGGGACAATGGGACTTTAGGAATATAAACCAATTCCAAACTTTTGACCAACAAAAGTGCTCAATTTTTTTCATTTCCTTGAGTTGACCCTAGTATCATAACATTCATTAGCCTTCACAGAGACTCCTTCTTCCTCTCTTGAGTTCTTGTACTCTAAGTTCATCCAAAACTTATTGTAAAGAATTAAAATTAGCTACAATACCGATATGGTGGCAAAACATTTATGATTGCAAAACAAATATTAATGGTGGAAAAGCGTGCTTGCCATTCTCCTACTTAACTCTATAAAGATGGGTTGGTCTCCGCGAAATTCATCATTTTTTTTAGCCGTAGGAATCAATTGCTTAAAAGAAATGGAAAAGTACTCATTGGAAGTCAAACTAGAAGATGTAACCTTTTCTCAACCGAACTCCGAGGGTGAATAGTTGCATTTCTGTCCTTTACAGAAGAGTTTTGTGTAAAGGACACTAAGTGTCCGCGGCGGCGTTACAGAGTTAATATCGCGTGCCCCTACAGCTACTGATGAGATGTGATTATTTCAGATTTATTTCATTGAGGTGTGAAATGATGGCAAATATTCCATGTTATTTTGTTGCAGCAGAGCCGCAAGCAACTCAAATGTTATGGTAAAGCACCTATCGGTAAGCTTCGTATTCCGAGAAGGAGAAACGGAGCCCACATCGTCTCCAAAGCCGTAATTTTTCCCAGGACTTGACTGCCCTCGCTCCCATCGTGGAAGCTCCGTCCTCCTCCTTGGAAGCCCTTCATTACTTCCCCCTTCGTGATGGAGAACAAGCACGCATTGCGATTGCAAAAGATTTGTTGCTGATGCAAACCTTCAGCCGCATCCTTCTAGAGTCTAGAGCCTGTGCTTGGCTGCTGTCTTAATTTGCAATGGTGATACTCTTCACAGCGTACCTCTCCTGGCGTCTCTCTCACCACTACCGTGCCAGGTTCCAGACCGTAGAAGCACAGAAACTCTGTAAGCTTCAATCATTCTTTATTTTTGCTCTTGAATCTTGACGACAGTTTCGAGCTAGTTTCTGGTGAACTTATGAACCCAGCGCATATTGCAACACGCCCTGACTGATCGATTGCTTTGTGGCAGTGAAAGCAGATACTGAAAATGAAGCAAAGGGCTTGGAGAAGAAGGTCAATCCAGCGTTGAAAGTGGCTGGCGTCCGAGCCTTTACACATGAGGAACTAGCCGAGGCAACAGATGGTTTCAGTGAGGAGAGGCAAATTGGTCAAGGTGGCTATGGCAAGGTATTCATGGGCACGCTGCAAGATGGAAAGCAAGTGGCCATCAAGGTTGCTGATCCGGCATCCTGCCAAGGAGAGCGTGAGTTTTACACTGAGATTGAGTTCTTATCAAGAATACATCACAGGAATCTCGTGATGCTTGAGGGCTACTGTGACGATGAGAATCACGAGGTAGGCGATATGCCATAGCTAGTGTTCTGAATACTTGCACTGAATTCTGTACTATTGTTTGAGCAGAAACGATTGAACTTTCGGGTTAGAGAGCACGGTCATTTTTGTTTCACTTTTTAGCACGAAGTGAGCTTTGCACAGTAGCATGTTGGTTTACGAATTCACCTTTCTGGTTTCATGTGGATGAATTGACTAAAGAACAACTTCGCTGATTCTGCAGATGTTGGTTTACGAATTCATGCCAGGTGGTACTCTTCGGGATCATTTGCCTGGTATCCTTCATCCCTTTAAGCGCTCCGACCGGCAACGTTCATATTCTGGACGATGAATAGATTGGTTCAGGGGCAATGTTTCGTCAATAAATACCTTCTCTTTCTTCCAAAGGAATACTTGAACACTTTAAAAGACAGCCTTTTTTGATGACCAATTCGGACAAAGATACAAGCAAAACATGTGCAAAAATTCAAAAAAGGGATTCAAGGGTTAAACAGATTAAATTTTCTTCTGCAATCGTTCTCTGTAACTAGAAATTAGAAACTATTTGCGTAGAACAACCGTGTCTGATTCGTTATTCGTGTGTTGCAGCACGTTCAGACCGTGCACCTTTGGGTTTCCCATCGCGTCTACGAATTGCACTAGGTGCAGCGCGAGGACTCCGTTACTTGCACACGGAAGCCAACCCACCCATATTCCACCGGGACATCAAACCCAGCAACATCTTGTTGGACAAGCAGAAGGGAGCCAAAGTGGCCGACTTTGGACTGTCATGCTTGGCACCGGTGCCAGACTTGGAGGGCGTCACTCCTGCGTATGTCTCCACCGTTGTGAAAGGCACTCCCGGGTACCTCGACCCGGAGTACTACATGACACAGAAACTGTCTGACAAGAGCGACGTGTACAGCTTCGGCGTGGTGCTGCTGGAGCTGATCACGGGCTTGCAAGCCATCACCGAGGGCAAGAACATTGTCCGAGAGGTGAACGTTTGGCTCAACTTTGGATATCAAGCATATCATACGGTGCTAGATCGAGTCAGAGAGAGAAATCAATCCGGTCCTTCGGTGGAACCAGTGTTCATTAATTGATCGTTTAAACCCTAAAGGACCAAGGATTTATGGTTTCAAAATGTTAAATGCAATTGATCATATTGTGAAAGAATGTTCCATGGATGACCGGGTAAAATTTCATACAGCAAGAATCATTGAAGAAAATTTTGATGTGTTTGTAAATATAAATGAAAGAACACAAAAAATTCCCACAAACCCTAAACCCTACTCAAAACTGCGAAAAAAAATGAGGTTTTGTTTGGGATTCTTGGTCGTCAGTCCCGCATCAAAGCCCATGGGATAGTGAGAGTCACACAAGAACTGTATAAAGGGTAGACTAGACTAGAGTTTCTCACATTCAAGTTAGGGGAGGTTTTACTGCATGAATTCCTAGGGTTTCCGTAAAAGTCTGTTTTATATAAAGTCATTGGCGTTAGTGGCCATGGTCAAGGTGCCAAAAATTGAGGTCTGAAGCTAACACACTTACATGAACTCTGGAATGCGAATATTTGGTGCATATGTACGAGAAATTTTCAGGAAGGAGATTAGGCCATCCTCTTCAGGAATCTGCCACTGATATGTTGGAATTTCTTGGTTGCATGAACCGATGTTCAGGTGAATAAAAGAGCTGTAGAGGGGAATGCATTGACTCTGGTAGATCCCCACATAGCGAAGTACGCACCGGAGGCGTTGGAGAGGTTCATGGGGTTAGCTCTGAGGTGTTGCAGGGAAAGTCCTGAAAAGCGACCCACTATGGTTGAGGTAGTAAGCGAATTGGAGCAACTGGGGAAGTGCCATGTGGATGCTTTCTCCCTAGACTTGTCTGAGAATGGATCACCTCCCCCCTGCAAGCCTCTTCAGATCTCTACGGGTGGCGGAATTTGGTGTCAAACCGTGATGCACGTGTCACCCAGGTGAGAAGACTGCAACAGCTTTCAATTGGTGCAGCAGCATAAGACTTGATTCCTTGGGGCGGCCGAAGTGTTGGGACGGCCGAAGCATGGTTTCTCAAAGTGTTGCATGAAATTATTGGATTCAGGGTGTGAATTTGCATCATGGCACATAGAATTTAGTAAAAAAAATTGGGAAAGAAATGTACTGCAATAACCCTGATAAAATGCAGCAGATATGAGTTTGTACAATCGTGAGCGCGGACCAGCAGCATTCAGCTCTGAGGGGTAAGCTGACGTTAAACGTCAAGCATATCATTCTGAGAATTAGAAGCAAATACAGAAGCAATTCAATCCACAATAGTGGACTGAGTTGTCAAGACTCTTGATAGTCAAAAGCTTCTGAGATGGAGAAATGCTGAAACCGTCTCCCTTTGACTGACCCCTGTCAAGCTTACCAACAACTCATCTACTTAAGAACTTGGCTGGTCTTAAAAACCTGATAAGGTAGGAGGCTTGGGCATTAAGAACCGCCCCTGTAAATAGCTCTGAAATGGACATGAGGTGGTCCTTAAATTGACCTCTATAGTCATTGAATGGCCAGATTAGGAAACAAGTACAAAGTATTATTATTGTAAGAGTCAATCATTCTCCTTTTTTTCCCCATATTTGTTTATAAGTTGCAAGTGAATGAATGAGTTGAGCATGAGTATTATGGTATATGCATGAGTTTGCTATGTGTCTACGATCTCTAATCTTAGAATAAAAATGGATGTAGTCAAATGCCACTAATAGTATCTACAACCTCCAACTTCCCACTTTGAATTGCATAAGAAAATCAGACGGAGTACATAGAACTTGATAAAAGTTTGATCTGCACAATTTGCTCGTGAATCAAAATCTCTCTCCACAGCTCTAAACATCTCCCCCAAATCACATTTATATAGTAATATATTAAAATGCTTAAAGCGACGCAAACAGTATCTTTTGCACTAGTGCTCCGAGCCCATTCATTTGGAGAGGGAATTGGTCATCTGGGCTCTGGGTTCACTTGGCTGGAACCGAACACATTTTCAAATTCGTATCCCATCCTTCACCCAATCATATAATGGAGGAGCTTGACGGAGCCCTACACCCTAAACCCAATTGCAATCCAATTGCACACCATTAGGGTTTAATTGAGCACCCGATTGCACACTGTTGGAGTTGAATAATAAACCAGAAGAATTGTCAACACGAGCTTTCTTCAAAGTTTTCCTAAACTTCTTCAATCCAGGTAATTCCTCGGGACATAATTTTGCCAATTCAGCATCTGATTTTAGCAAGTACAAAGTACAAGTATCTTCTAATTGTGTTCTGACTTAACTTATGCACAAATTGTTTCCGAGTCACACTTGGACGAGTGGAACCACCTTGGCCTGCCGTCATTGCGTCTGAAGGTTTGAAAATCAACAGGAAAGAGGCACTAGAATTTATTGCTTGTGATAAGATTTGATGGAGAACGCAGTTTGTACACAAGTCAGTGTTAAAAGAACAACAGCAGAAATAAAGCCAAAAAAAACCCAAGCTTGTCGGCTATGAAAAAATCTATGGTAAAATGATCCCAACATCACCCGCCACTTAATTTCACAAATTTTCTTCACATCCTTCAACGCCGTCTCTGTTCTTCTCAACAAACAAATCTGGAGGTTTTCGGTTCCTGTACTGAAAAATGCTATGCACAGTCGATTCCGTAATAGCCCATTTGATTACGTCAGCATTTCTACATCTCGAGTGTTAACAATTAAGCAATTCGTGACATGCATGAATGATCTCAGAAAATAGGTATCTTTCGCCATGGATTCATACACCAAAAAGCTCATCAGCTTCGGCAAAAGGTCCTCATACAATTTCACCGAGGGCAAGTACAAGGTCTGTCCCTTGAGTTCTATGATCTTGCCCTTGCTGAATCCGTTCCTTTTCATGTCATCTTGGCCTTCCCACTCACCCCATTCAAACGACTTAAACTGAAACCCAAGAGAAATCAGCGCAGAAGCTGAGGGAATGATAACAGGCTCGTGGGTTGAGAATTTTTTGGGGGGCTGGTTATCACACACCTTTCTATATGCAGGGTCTAAGAGATGGTCGTAATCGACTCCAATTGGTATGTTCAGGTGCTTCGCTTCGTGCAAATTCAACCTCCACTCTTCCATGATATCCTCATCCGATCTAATTCCCTAACCATACTACTTGGATCGTGAATCTGGGTGTCACGAAATGGACTCAGAAAAGGCAATACATTCGACAATTGCATGTGAACCTTGGAACTCGTTTGGTTCTGTTGGAACACAAACTGAATCTTATGATAGCACTTGTTCGAAAGTATCTCAACTGCCTCCGCCAATAGCGGCATGGGAAGCTGATTCTTCAACAAGGCAATGTCGGTAGGTATCATGTGCATCAACCCTCTCAACCCCTTTCTCTGGAAAAACCTAAAAAACCAACCAAGCGCAACCCGCTTCTCCAGCTCAGAATAAAGCCAGGCGGCAAGCCACAGAGAGTCTGTCACGAGGTCATCAGGCTGTAGGTTGTTCTGAAAAGCGCCTTCATAGCACTTTCGGGTTGCAGAAGCTCTAGCTATGGCGGTGATGTTCGTTAGTTTTGCGGGGTGAGGGCCAGCGAGGAGCTGCATCCTCAGCAATTTCTTGTGGAAAAGAAAGCTTTCAGGCATGGAAGGAAGGGAGACAAATGCTGGTCCACTGGTCAGCACTCTGGGCTCTCGTGCAGACGGGTGCTTCATGTAGAAAAAAATTGGAATGTTGAAAATGGATACTACCTCGTAGTCGGGAACTGGGTGATCCTCCAGCTTCGAGCACATTGTAATATAAAACTTAAACAAAACCACCCTGCATCCGAATATAATCGTCCCCAATTAATTGTGATGTGTAACTTACCTGAAGAATTAAGTGGACGCGGTGGAGTTGCTCTAAATAGGATTCGCATCATGCCAGAGGCAGTGTTTTTATAATGCTCGATCTGTTGGGCAATTGGTTACAACCAAAAATGTTGGCTATTTTTTTTAAAGAAAATTTTCATTTTTTTCCCAAATTTTATCTAGGTATCACCTAGTTTTGATATAAATATCACCAAGTATCACCCAAGTATATATGAGTATTGAAGAAACAACTGGCTACTTCTCCAAAATGATTAAAAAAGCCCACTGCGCAGAGGGTTGCAAGACTAGACTGTTGAGGAGTGGAAAGTCAACTCAGAAATCCACAATCCAAATTAAAATGATTTTGCACAATCTAGATGCAAGGTTACTGTTAACTCAAGGCAAGTGGGCATTGAAACTCCTCATGTAAAGTGGGCCACGACAGCGAGGTTACCGACTACCGAAAAATAGTAATCACAGCAACTTGAATCAAAATTTGCCACTCCTTTTTCTCCCTGCCATGCCACTTGTGGCTGGCCGGAATGTACTTTTTTTTCTTTGCAATGGAATTCCGTTTCATTTGTGTCAAAAAAAAGAAAAATTTGCCACTCCTGTATCAAAATGGCTTGGCGCCCTGTCCGGGATCGAGTCCGCGTTGTCTGGATCTGGGCAGACCTAGCTTGGCGTTTTTACCATATACCTCTTCAATCCTTGTGGGTAGGTGCCTGCAGGAGCTTTGCATCAACAACTTGCTTTAACATATAAATCACAGAAGTAGTAACACATTTTGAAGAGTAGTGGGTGATCGAATCTTGTGAGCACTCAAATCCAAGTTCTTCCCTTTGCAATTGTTTTGCCACTGGGTGTTAGTCTGTAATAGCTTTGTCGATTACTTGTCTGAGATTTTGTAATCTCTACATCTTGTTGCCCAATGTGGAGCTATAATCACAGGCAGTTCATATTGAATCCCCGGTGTGAACAGTGTACAGTACACAGATCTACCCTCTGCACATTTTTTGCACTGGGATTCAATCTGAGGGGCCTGTTCAATTTGCACGTAATATTGAGTCATTGATCAAATTGAACTATTGATCATTGTTGGAGAATATGGTTAGCTAAGTTTGCAGTATGTCAATGCGAAGACTGTTTTCTCAACTGCTTAATTGTGGAATAGGTTTCTGATATCGATCGACTCTTTCTGCCTAATACATGACAGATTGTATTAGGCTCTCCAAGACAAGCTTATCGATAAGCTTGTCACGACACAGCCAGACATGAGAGAGAGCCGACTGGTGAAGAATTGGACCTACGAAGGTCTGCCCAATGTCACGTTGGGCATGTGTGGTCGACTTTCGTGGAAAAGAGATGACGATTTTCTAGGTATACATTGTATACATTGTGTACACTGCGTGCTGGTTTATGTCGTCTCAGTGGCGTGTTATCACCTCAAATTGTATTTATCTCCGAGTTAACTGAATTATTGCTACTAACTTAGGGACATGTTCGCAGGACTGTAAATAACGAGTTTTTGATCAATTTGCTCAGTCTGCTTCGTGTTGTGTAGAAGTGACTAGATATCGGCTGTGCTAAGATGTCTATTTTATGACTCTTGATTGAGATCCTTGAATAGTGAAGGTTTAAAGCTAGCTAAGTTGTAGTACCCTGGTTGTGAAGTTGAGAGTTGGTCTACAGTATGTAGTGGAACATTCTAGTGAGAACCTTACTTCCTGACTGTAATTGCGCAGACGACACAATGAGAAGCCACTTCGACCAGTTCTTCAATTGGCGCATCGACGAAGACGATAACGAGTTTGTGATTCGCTTCTCAAGAAAACCAGGAGCACCTTCGCTTGGTCACATTAATGTGTAAGAGCCTTACCGATCACAAGTCTCTTGCTGATGTTAAATCCGAATCTTGTCCAATTTTTCGTGTAATTTTTGTGACATTTGAGTCTGGTTGCGCTCCCTGTCTAGACCGAGGGATCACTGTTTAAATCTGAGCTCATGTGCGTTATAAATCTCAGGTAGTTAGACCGAGGGATCACTGTTTAAATCTGAGCTCATGTGCGTTATAAATCTCAGGTAGTCACACTTTAGACTACGTTTCGCTTAATTGTACTTTAAGAGGTCCTCATACTCACAAACCCCTGAGAGCAAAGTGTGCAAGGCTTGTGATAAAGTCTCCATGTCTCACAAAAAAAATTCTCTGGGTTTTTGATAAGTCTTCTGTCGAGATCACCTCCTACAAACGTAATTTCAAATTAGGCAAATTTAGAGGTCGACAGGAAAAATGCAAGACTGCGAGGAATTGTAACTTATTCAATATCTATAGCACAGGAATCCACTTTGAGACCCTAGTGAGCACTACAATACGATCCTGTAGGATATGCTTGCACTTGATAAGACCGTTCTTAGCGAGGATCTTTGAAATTCTTGTTGATTGACCTTTAATTTGGCTTGAATTCACTTTCGCTAGTACCTCTCCAAACATCAAGTGCAAACATACCTCGACCCACGCGCCTAGGACGCCCTCGGCCATGGCTGTCCCAGAGAAAGTGAGGCTGAACCGCCCAAACCTTACACCTCAGTTACCTTGTTCCCACAGCGCTCACACCCCATGTCACTCCCTGCTGTTAATGGATCAAGTCTCTCCTCGCCCCAACCAAGTGCACCCTAGGCATTTGTTCATGCACTTTGATCTTTGGTTCTTGTAAATGCTCTGTTTTTTCGCTCTCGAGTGATGTTTTCAAGACACTGTTCTCTGCAATTACTAGAGCTTATAGTAGAACTTACATCCTGTTTTAAAGCTTCAATTGGTAGCAACTTTTACTTGTAACAGTTTTTTCACGGCACGAAACCCTAGTCCATACTACTCCTAGTTTTTGTCGCTGGAGCCCCATTAATTTATCGCTATTGACGATGTGGGCTCAATAACTTCCATTGAACTCATCCCCTAATTAATCCTATGAACCTGTGCTCATAAGTCATGCCTCCTGATCTTGAGCACCTAATGACTTGAGACGCAAAGCGTCCCTTTCTCCTGGTACTCATAAAAATTTGTGTCTCATCTTTTGTTCTGATTGAGTTCAAAACTGACGTCGAAATCATATGGGTTCAAGACTTCCATTGACGCATTATTTTGCTGTATATATGTACACAGTGATATGAAGATCGAAGGGGGCCTCTCTACGCAACCAAACGGCAGCGTCCTCTTCGACGGCGGCCTCGGCAACGGAGAAGGCAACCAAGTCAGCAAATTCTCTTTCTCCTTCGAAATCTCCCACGAATCCCCTCCCGACTCCGTCCCCGAAGAAGAATGGAAGCAACCGGAAGAACACGAGATCAAGTTTTTCCACCACCCCGAACACAAGCTCCTTCTCGCTCCTGAAAATTACTACAACGACGTGAACATGGGCAAGGCCACCTGCGACGCGTGCACGGAGCCCATCACCAACGGAAATGCCAGGTGGGTGTACGAATGCTCCGACGACTGCGATTACGGCGTGCACGCCAAGTGTGCGCAGCTGCCGAGGACCATCCGACACCCGAGCCACCAGAAACACAACCTCCAGCTCCTCAAACTAGCACCCGGGTGTTCCAAAATATGCGATGTGTGCAAGGAGCTCATCCCGTATGGACTGCACTACAATTGTGCGATGTGTGACTTCGATTTGCATCCGGAGTGTCCGGATCCAGAGAAAGCTCCTGTGGACAATGCGAAGGAGGGTGTGAGGGAAATGACGCCGGCGCAGATGCAGATGCAGCTGAATATGGCACAGCAGATGGCGGCCAGTATGGCGAGTGCTGGGCAGGCCATGTGTAATTTAGTTGGATGAGTTGGGTGGCAGATGCCCAGATCATGGCAATGGCGAAGATGTTAGACTACTTGTTCATAGAGTGCACTGGATCATGACCTTCAGCTGGCTTGGTTGCTTACCAAGAGTATGAGTATCCCTAGGACGTTTGGCGTCCAATGGATGACAAAAAAAATCTTTCTGTTACTGTAGCACACAAGTGCCATTATTCATCCTCAGAATCTTGTTGCTTCCAATGAGTGTTTTTGCAATTTTTAAAGTAAATGATTTATATGGGAATAAAAGGGATGATTTTCACACGTCACCAGTCACCAATCCATCCTTTTGGGATTAATTTTTCCTCTATCAATGGCTCATAGTCAACAAATAGGATAGAGGCTTTTGTAGCTTTGGGAGTGATCAATAATTTGAGATATTGGTGCTCATTTTTTATATACTATTAGAAAACATTTTAATTTTATTGTAGAGGCATCCACGTATTCTTAATAAATGGGATTTTAAACTTTTTATTCCTTATTTGGATCTTTTAATATTTATGCCTTCACTTTGGATTGATTCTCAAAGCTATCATTTTAGAAACAATATATAAGAGTTATGATTTTATTTTTGATAAATGATAAAAGATTCTATATGAATTTCATGTATAAACTTTAGAAAGTTGAAGACTTGTAGTTATTTTGTAGAGGTGAGTTCAATTAATGAATAATTTAGATGCTTGAATGAAAGATATCTATCAAGCTTATATGATAATTTAAAAGAATTTCATCAATGACTAAAAATTGATTTAATTTTTTTATGTGTATATAGTGAAAATATCATGACAATTAACTTAATGAATTGCCTAAAAAAGTTGGAGTTCAAATGGATTTTCCAAAGTTTATCTTAGAAGTTGAGAGGATTTATTTATCTCCACATTTTCTATTCTATAAATATTTTAATCCTTAAAGGACAAGCCAATGACCATGGAAATCATTCTTTTGGGCATTGTATGAGTAGTTGATTTAAAAAATCCAAAAGCACTCATTGGAAGTTAAACTAATATAGAAGACTCTTTTCATGCAAAATTCCAAAGATGAATAGTTGTATTTCTATCTTTTATACAAGGATTCTTTGTCATTCATTCACCAAAAAATAGGTGCAACATTGTTTATGGGTTAAGAAAAATGAGGATTACAACTAGGGTATGGCTAATTTTATTAGTGCATAAGAATTCATTATTTTTGAATCAACCACATGTGCAAATTATTGACTACATTGATTTGAATATTTGTAAAGATCTTGGCACATATTCACGTAATCTTTGCAACAATTAGGGACATGTTTCAATTCTAAGGTGTAGAATGCATTGTTGTCATGACTTTGAAATCCACTAGTTGCAATTGTAAGCTACACTTATTTGCCCTAATAGAGCTTGTAATAGTATTTGACCAAAATACTTCTATTTGTGAGGTATATTTAAATTAGTGAAAGGTAAAATTTTAATGTAGTCATACCAGTTTCCACAAAAATAAAGTTTTATAGTGATAGTAATTTTCCCTCACTATTAATAGGATATATCAAAGCGCAATTGAAAGCCCATCCTCCCTCCTTTTTCAACTTCCTAACCCATCCATCGAAACTAGGTCAAATTCAAGAGAATTTTTTGTCATTGAAATGCAAATCATACTACTAAAATAAAATCATAAGTTCCTCTGTAATATCACAAATGCTACCATTAATATTAGGGGCTTGTGCTTGCTATGCATTTATTGTATCACATATTAGTAAAAATTTGATATATTTGAATAGAATGCATGATAATGATTTCGATAAGTCTTTAAACATATTTTGATTATTTTGATTATTTTTATATTATATTATTAAAATAATCAAAATAATTATTTTAATTATTTTATAAAAATATTTCCAATCATGCATACATAGAAATTATATTTTCACACAATGTGATATTACTGAAATAGAGTAGCAATTCACAATCACCTCTATAATATTACTTTTTACTAAGGGTGATATTATAGAAATAATATAGTCATTGCAATTGAGGTGATATTAAAGAGGATCAATATGGTGATATTATAAAGGTAGCAATTTCATTGCTTTTCTTGGCTTTATACTTCTTTTGCATTTCTATGATTTTGTGCTTTTGTGAGCTTTGAGCTTTCATGATTTCAATTTTTTATTGCTACTACCAAATGGTTTTGAGAAATTTATTCAATTGAAGCAATTTTGGATTCCACAACAATTAAATTATTCACAAAGTTTTTGAAAAATATTAATTTTTTTTAAATTTTCAAGTAAATAAATAAATAAACTTCTTTTTTATTTTAGAAATAAAATATATATATATATATATATATATATATAAGTTTTTCTTTTCAATCCTTCAATTTGGGTTGCCATTTTTTGTAACAATGGAGTCAAATTTCTAATGCATTCTAATGTATGTGTATCTTTTATAGTATTTACCATTGCATGTGTTTCATTCATTATTCAATAAATTTCTATTGTTTATTTCAGTATATATTTATTTATTAAAAAAATTATATAAAGATTTTAGTAATTTTTATTTGAAGATTTATTGAAATTCTTGTTGTGCATTCTATCTAATACATAAAAATTCTAATGAAATTCTAATGGTGAATGCGTAGCATAGCAAGCATGAAAAACTCAAATAACATTGAAAAAAAATCAAATAATCTTGAAAAAAATCAAATAAAATTGAACCACCCATTCCCAATTAGAGACCCATATCCAACCTATAGGGTGTAGTTATTTCCAATCGAAGCTTGGAATGTATTTTTTCCTACTTTCCAAGGTTGGGACTAGTAAGGTCATGACACAAGTACCAAAGTAGTGAGCAGAAAAGTAGTTCTTGAATGATTGGAATTGGATGACCCAAGACATTGGACCCATTCTGATCCAAGACATTGGACATGGATTCAAACCAACTTTTTGCCTTTCAAAATTTATAATAATTTTAATTTTAATTCAAGAGATAAAATTACCAAATTTTTAACAATCTTCATCATTTCTATCTATGCACCTCCAGAAATATTTGCTTCGCTTATCACTAATTTATTCCATATCATGTCTACAATTGCTTCACCCGAAAGAACTCAACCAGGGCTTTTTTTTCTGGCAAAATTTCGCCAGACTGTTAGAAATCTGACCTCTCTGGCTTTGTCCCTCCAAAAACTAGCCTCTGTACACTAATGATGGTATTTAGTGTTATGTTACTAATAGTGTTACTTGAGCTTTTACCCTACCCACTCTAAATGTCAATTAATTGACATTTAGTGTTGTGTTCACTTTTCTGAGTAGTAACTTTTTTGAGCATGTCATAGGTTTCTTGGGTTCTTACGTTTTTCTTTGCATTTTGATGAAATAGTTAGGTAACACTAAATGTAAACTTGTAAAAAATTTATACCCTATAGTTGACAAATAGTGTCTATGTTGACATTTAGTGTTGGTAACGTTAACCGGATTGTTGACATTTAGTGTTGTGCTTCGTAATTAGAGTTGCCAACACTAAATACCATCATTAGTGTAGTGAGGACAACGGGGGACACTGGTCCAAAAAAAAACCCAGAACTCAACCAACGCGTGGGGAAACAGAAAGACTGCGGGAGACGCGGGAGACCAAGGGTCCTCCCAAATGCCGCGAACTTCAAGACCACGCGTGCATTGTTTCTTTCTATCAGGGAGAAAGTCGCCATTCGGATGCTTTTAGTCCTCTGTCAGCGTCGTTTCAGGTTTTACGCAAGGGCAACTTTCTCTCAAACCGAACGTGGTGTGTGCAGATATCCATCGTATTCCGAGCTCTCTTCCTCAGTGGACGCAATTGAAGGATTATGCGCCAATTGAAATCTCAGCACCAGCTGTCCTGCACTTTTGGAGCAGATTGCAAATTGGAGAACCCAGCCTGGGACGTGGTGCCGAGCGTTTGATCCTCTCCAGGCAAGTTCAATTTTCTCTTAATATCGATTTGTGTAAGACCGTTGTTTCACTTGCTTCATGACTTTGATCTGACGTTTGAAAATCTTTGTGAAACTTGATTTACTTGGAAATCTTGTAGCAAATCTAGCTTAGCTACTGTCGGTATGTATGTTAAAAACGGTACTAACAGTTCCGCCGACAGTCCGGCGGGCCTTACGTCTTCCGTTCACAGACTGAGGTGTACATGTAATTAAAGTTGTTGAAAGCTACAAGCTTGGCAGCAAGTTTCACTGTTTAACTTAGATTCAATCTGCTTTTTGCTCATACGGTCGCACTTTGCTATTGCACTTCTTGAATTCAGTGTTAGAAATCAGGTGATCCTAGCTCGATCCTCCAGTGAGACCACAAGTGAATCGTCCATATTTCCCTGTGATCGCACATAAGATTTTCCAAATTCCCCTGTTATCTCTGAAAGGGAATTGGTGTGAATTCCCTGTCTCCCTTCCCCGTTCGAAATTGTGGCTCGGTACGTCTAGTCTTGGTTGAATATCAGTGCAAAGTATAGTTACGTATGTGGTCGGTTTGCAAAACGATGGTCGCTAGCTAGGTATTCTCGCCTCTCTAGTTCTGAATTTTGTGGTAGAAATGTCAAGTTTGTTTAATTTGTTGGTATTCCACTGCCTCGGCACTTTCAGGCCTGAAACATAAATCTACACGTGGGCTAGTACCTAGACTTTGCATAGATAGATAATTGTCACAATTTTCTGCGCCAGAATGCCGCCAATTTAACGAAATCGCACGAATGAGAAAAACTTCAGTTGGTGTATGATGCAGGCTGAGAAGACTCACTGCCAGCAAGTTCACACAGTGACAACTGAAGGCTCAGATCAAGTTTGAGTTGTGAGTACTCCAGACCTCCAGCATGGGCAAATCCCCAAGATTGGCCATCGTTCTGGCTCGGACTCATATGCTGGCTCTTCTTCTGACCTTACCATGTGATTCCAGTGTCGGGGCTGTCACTTTCTCTTTTCGTGGCTTCGAGGAGAATTCTCTTTACTCAGTGTCTGATAGCGACTGGATTTTCAACACCACTACTGGTTGTTTCCACATCAATCCTCTACAATTGAGTTTATTCGGCTCCTCTAGTCGACTTCTCTATCCAGGTGCCGTGCAAATGATAGATCCTGGCTCCACAACAGTAAAATCTTTCAGTACCTCATTCATCTATCAGTTTGCGCGTGTCTTTGGTACAGGGCCAGGTATGGCCTTCATAATAGTACCTGACAACGACACCTTAGGAGCTCCCGGAGACTTCATGGGACTTATAACCTCCGAAGCCTACGGAACCGGAAAGAATCATGAATCTGATGACCATACCCTAGGTGTGGAATTGGACACCTTCAGGAATCCGGAGTTCAACGATCCCAACAACAATCATATTGGTATTAACTTGGCCAGTATGAAATCTACTTATTCGTTTACGCCTGCCTACAACTTGGCTTCAAGTCAGCATGGCAAATACCAGCAAATCTGGATTGATTATAATGAAACCGACTCCCGTATGGATATCTACATTGCAAACTATAAGGAGCGCAAGCCTGATAAGCCACAGGGATCAAAAAGTGGGTTAGATTTATCGCTTCTGAAGGAGAAGATGTTCATTGGTTTCTCATCTGCTAACAAGTTTCAGAGTTTCGAATTTCCGTTTGTTTGCGCATGGAGCTTCAGCAACGACGGCAGTCCAGCGCCATCAATTGTTATTGCCCAAGACGAGCGGAAGAAAGAGCACCTGGGGATACATGTCAGAGTCCCTATTTTGCTCTTAGTGTTTGGTGGAATGATTATCGGCATAATTGTTTCACTTTGTTGGTGTAGATTTGTGAGCCGTCCGCTACATATTTTCATATCCCATGCAGGTGGTGCGGATGGATCTCAGAAGAACTTTCCAACTTGGCTAGATGAAAGAATGAGGTCATGGCCCTGGTCCGTTGGCAAGTCTCGTATCAGAATCTTTTTTGACACATAAGATGTTGAAATGGGCAAATCGATTGCAAAGAAAATCTTAAGAGAGTTAGCAAGATTTGATGTGGGGGTCGTGGTGGTGACCGAGGCTTTCTTTGTAGCGAAGTGGCCTATGACAGAGTTGATCGCTTTTGTGGAAGCTCAGACGAACGATCCTACGGATAGAATTCGAGTATTACCTCTCTTCTACGAGCTCTCACCAGAACAAGTCAGGGCTCATCTGGTCGGAAAAACTTGGGAAGATCATTGGGAGGAGATGAGCGAGGGCAATCACCCTCTCAAGGTGGAAAAGTGTAGACAAGCAGTGACTTGGCTTTGCCAACAAAGAGGTATTCCATACGGTTTTAAGAAACGCCATCAAGACAAGGTCTACATAGAGACAATCTGTAAGGCAGTCGATGAAATTCTGTGCAAAGAGAGGAGCCTTACATCGTACCTTGTCGGGGCTGTGAAGACCTATTGTATTCCTAGTCGCTCAAAACCGGGAATGACAATCCACGAAGCTGAGCACACCCTCCTGTGATTTTAACCACCATGACTTCAGGGGGTAATACTCTAGGTCCCCTGATTTGTAACACTGAATTTTCCGAGCTGCTGCTTTCCCCTTATTCCCCTCGTTCCTCGTACGAAGTACTCTGGGAAACTTCTCATATTCCCGTAAGGAACAAGGATAGCTTCTCTGTGAATGATGGGTTCCAGCGCGCCAAAATTTGTGACACACAGAGCTCTGGAAAGTAAGATTGATGTGAATCTGACATTTCAGTTGAGGGACTGAAACAGTGTCAATCTCGTTGAAATCCTGCATTTCGACATACACGATTAGCTTCACGAGGTAGCCATTGATTCCAAATTTCAGAATTTCCGGGCATTTGCTGCTGAGGCTGGTACATTTTATCGAGCTTTCTGAAGTTTCCACAGCTGGTTTGGGGGAATTGTGCTTGCGTTTGGTCTCTTTTTGCTTAGATCGCAAGACACAAGTTGCTGGCGAAAAACACGAAGGTGGCTGCTCGAGACATCGCCATCTCAGAAAAAGGTGGGCAATGTGTTGGATGATTCTCAGCATTGGATGACCTACATCTCAAGTACTAAAGATGCTTCGGCTCATGATGGAGGAGCCGTCTAGATTCTAGAACCCACCAGCTGGACGTTCTTGATCTGAGTAGTGATGAGTACTAGCCGTCTAGCAGAGGTGTTAACCTCTGTAATCTGTACTGTAGAGCCAGTAGCTCTCTCTTCCGTGTGCGCTTGTGTCACTCAGTGTGTGGGGACCAAGCTTAGGGCCAGTTTATACTTGGGGCCGGATTGAGGACCAGCCGGAACTCTCCAAGTTTGAACCGATAGGAGTGTTCAATTTCTTCAAATCTAGCCCAAGGCGTTTATACTTGGGGCCGGATGGAATTACAACTCATCCTATGTGTCGTCTTAGGTGGCATGGTTTTGGTGCCAAACCATCCGGCCCCAAGGGAGCAATCGGGACGAGGTTTAGGGTGAACCAAACTCCCATCTAGGGTCAGATTGGGACCAAATTGGACTCCTTTGTTGGATTGTACAAATCTCCACCGTCTACGAATGTGAAGTCTTTTGTTTTCTATTTTGGTGCGTGCTTGTTAATTGTGAACTCAAGAAACTTCCACCAATATGCATTGCTAAATTTTTAGAGCTTGATCTGTTGCCAATATTTCAGATTGAAATTGGGAGCAGTGGGCTGGGAGTTCTCAATATTGTGAACTCAAGAAACTTCCACCAATATGCATTGCTAAATTTTTAGAACTTGATCTGTTGCCAATATGGGCTGGGGCTGGGAGTTCTCAATATTGTGAACTCAAGAAACTTCCACCAATATGCATTGCTAAATTTTTAGAGCTTGATCTGTTGCCAATATTTCAGTTTGAAATTGGAAGCAGTGGGCTGGGAGTTCTCAATATTTCAGTTTGAAATTGGGAGCAATATTTCAATTTTGAAATTGGGAGCAATATTTCAGTTTGAAATTGGGAGCAGTGGGCTGGGAGCTTTGGAATATATTTCAGTTTGAAATTGGGAGCAGTGGGCTCCCATTGGGAGCTCTGGAATATATTTCAATTTGAAATTGGGAGCAGTGGGCTGGGAGCTCTGGAATATATTTCAATTTGAAATTGGGAATAGTGGGCTGGGAGCTCTGGAATATATTTCAGTTTGAAATTGGGAGCAGTGAGCTGGGAGCTCTGGAATGGTGCTTATTAATTGTGAGCTCAAGAAAACTTCCACCAATATGCATTACTAAATTTTTAGAGCTTGATCTGTTGCCAATATTTCAGTTTGAAATTGGGAGCAGTAGATTGATGAGTTTGAGAGCTCTAGAATGGAAGTGTACACAGTTAATAATACATTATATAAACTTATTATAATATAATATATACAATCTTGTTTGTTTGATAAGATGTTCTATAAAATTATTCTTAACTGAATATGATATTTTAAAGCTTATTTGGTTAAATCATTTTTAACTGACTCAACATAAGATGTTTATTTTTATTTGGAATTTGGTACATGTTTATTTGATAGAGTTGTTCTTAATTTCTAAATGCCTAAGTCACCAAATTTTGGTGTGAACAATACTTTGAAGTTTAATAAAACTTAACCAAGTTGCTATTCTTAGTAGTTTATATAAATTTTAAAGTCTTTTTTTAAATTTAATTATAGCATCAAAAATCCAATTTTCAAAATGATTGATCATGATTTTTTTTATTCAAGATTTTGTACAAGAGTGTCCATTACAATCTTGACTTTCATAGTGTTGAGGGCTTTTGGAAATGAGCCTCAAATACACCAGATCTTAGAGAAAAAATCACATTAAAGATTCATTTAAAAAATTGAAGAGTAGATTTTGAAAAGCCATAAACTGATTGGAATTATGCATTTTAGGCCCTTTATCCTCATATTTTCTTTTGGTGACTTGATTTGTTTCATATTTTTTAGGTCTTTGTGTAATTAGTTATGAATTTTTTAAAGTTGAAAGGCAACGGTCACTAAAAGTGACCATGTCCTAATATGTGCTACTACATTCAATAAAGCAAAATGTACCAATCTGTGTCATGATCACTCTTAGAGCATGGATGTTTTTAGAGCAAACTCCCTTATGTATTTACTTTTTTAATTTTAAAGGAAAATCATCATCTAAGAGACTACAATGAAGTACCTATGTTTTAGCATTAAACATGTTGATAATAAATGCATGTTCGATATAAGAGGAAAACCAAAATACTAAATTTATTTTTTATTTTTAAGTAAATAAATAAATAAACTTCTTTTTAATTTTGGAAATAAAATATGTAGGAACAAAAAGGAAAAAGAAAAAGAAAAAGAAAATCTTTGTTTTTAATTAAAAAGAAAAGAAGAGAAAGATAAACATGCATGTTTTTATATATTTTTAAAAGTGAACATTGAGAAAATCCAAAGGCACATAAATTGGAAATTCGGCGCTAGAATCCGGCCCAAAGGGTTTACATTAATCAGGGCCGGATTGAAGGCTGGATTGAAGGCAAATCCATCCAGCCTTCCATCCGGCCTTAGGCACAGTATAAACCCACCCTTAGTATGCTCTATGCAAGAGATAGTGTACTCTGCAACCAGACGTTGTAGAGGCGAGTGTGTGTGTCAGGTATATTCGAAAACGCAGATGAAAGTATAATATGAGCTTGACTGTTTATGAGGGATACATGAGTATCTGCTTGTTACTTGCTTTTATCAAGATATTGTCTCGTACTGTTTGACGTAGCTTCAACACAATGACTTCCCTGTCCAAACCTAATCCGACCATGTACACAACTTTCACTGATTAGGGTTTAGTGCTAGTCCATAATTTCCTCACTAACTGAATGGGCCCTTTATCAGATCGTTATCAGACTGTCCTCAGAAAAGTTCATGTGCAAGTCCACAAGCACATTCTCAAGAAATTACAAGCTGGGACGGGACCCTTCTTACTTAATTGCATCAATTGGTACATTGTCTTTCATTCTTCAGAAGCTGACCATGTCGTTGCGGGATGCAACAGACCTGTCGGACTGTGAAATGAAGTGGAGAAAATTCTGCGAATGATTCCAATTGATGACCAGTATTGAATACGATGCAAGAGCTGGCGATACGGATTGCAAAGTTTTGAAATGAAGCACTCTAAACGGAGTATCTGGTAAGATTCTGTTAGAGGAGATGTGGAAAAGAGAAGGTTGCGGGTTAGTTGAAGCTCATGGAGCTCATTGCGTATTATTTAACATAAGAGGTCAACTGTGATTTTGGCCATTGCTGATGTGTTTTGAGTGCTGGGCATGTCTCCTACACTGAGAAATTCAGATGCGCTTTCACCTTTCCCAAACTAGTCAAGATCATTTGATCATTCTAATCTAATTGCACAATTGAATTCATGGTCACGCATTCTTGTAGACTCTTTATTAATGAGAGTCTTTGGGTCAGAGCTTTACTCGTCCTACTTCTTTACCTCCCAAATTTCAAGAAATGCACACAAGCTTAATTTTTCATCAAGTATTCAAACTCAATATCAAAAATTTGAAGATGTATTTGAGAAGAAGAATGCCGATATATTACCGAATCATTGACCATATGATTGTGTCATTGATCTTCTAGACGGAGCTCAACCACCATTTGGTCCAATGTACAATCTATCACAGATTGAGCTTTCAATATTAAGAGAGTATATTAACAAAAATCTTGCAAAAAATTTTATTCGACATTCTAAATCCCTAGTAGGAGCTCCAATATTTTTTGTGAAGAAAGATGATTCTTTGTGAATGTGTGTTGACTATCGTGGCTTAAATAAAATTACAATAAAAAATCAATAACTTTTGTCGTTGATATCCGAACTTTTTGACCAACTTAATCAAACCAAAATCTATACCAAAATTGCTTCATGGAGCGTATAATCTAGTGCGCATAAAAAAGGGATGAGTGGAAGACAACATTTCGAGCAAGATATGGACATTTTGAATACAATGTTATGCCGTTTAGACTAACAAATGCACTAGTTATTTTTCAACATTTAATGAATGATATCTTCCATGAGTTTTTAAACCAATTTGTCATATGTTACCTTGACAACATTTTGATATATTCCAAAAATATTGAAGAACATGAAAGGCACTTGAAATTTATATTACAAAAACTACGAGATGCAGGGTTATACGCCAAATTGAAAAAATATATATGAAAAATATATATACCATCAGCTACAAGTAGAATTTCTTGGATACATTATCTCCAACAAAGGATTATTGATGGATCCAAAGAAAATCCGAGCCATCACAGATTGGTCAACTCTTCGAACAATGCGTGATGTACAATGCTTTCTTGGATTTGCAAACTTCTATCGCATCTTTATCAAAAACTACTCACAAGTAGCGGCTTCGCTAACACGGTTAACTTGCAAAGACAAGTTAGATTGGGGGTCAGAAGCAGAGAATGTTTTTTAACATTTGAAATTAGCTTTTACAACAACCCCAATTTTGACCCAACTAGACTTTTCCAAGACATTTTATATAGAAACAGATGCCTTAGACTTTGCATTGGGAGTAGTTCTTTCACAAATGGGAGCAGAAGAGAAACTCCACCTAGTTGCATTCTATTCAAGAAAGTTTTCAGCAGCTGAGATTAATTATAAGATTCACGACAAAGAACTTTTTACAATTGTGCATTCTTTTCAGGAATGGCGTCACTTACTTGAAGGTGTGTCACATCAGGTGACTGTATATACAGACCACAAAAATCTTGAATATTTCATGTCTACTCGGATTTTAAATTGACGACAAACTCATTGAAATATGTCAGTATTTTGCTTTGACTTCATTATTACGTATCGTCTTGAAAAACAATAAGGATTATTAGATGCCTTGTCGTGGAGATCGTATTTGGCCCAAAAAAAAAGAGAAGCAACATATGACCAACAACAAATGATTTTTTTTAAGCCTAAGAAATTTCAACTTTGAGCAACAACTATAGCAGTGCCAATTGATTCTTTATTCCTTGATCAAATTCGTATGGCATCAACTTCAGATTTTTTAATTTTTGACATCAAATGTCGATTCATTGGAATGACAATATTTTCAAATTGGTAGACAATCTCTTATTTCAAAGAACGATTATATGTTCCAGAAGGTCTTTTACGACTTTAAGTCCTTAAAACCCGACATGACTTTCCTGGACATTTTGGATTTAACAAAACGTTAGAACTTGTATCATGAGATTTTTGGTGGCCTCAAATGTGGAAGACTGTTAAAAACTTTGTATTATCTTGTGACACTTATTTATGATTCAAAAATCCATGACATTGGCCACATGGATTTCTTTAGCCATTATTCATTCTGAAACAACCATGGTTTTCAATTTCTATGGATTTTATCAAGGATTTACCACCATCAAAATCATATGACTCCATATATATGTGATTGTGAATCGGTTTACAAAAATGATGCACTTTTCTCCATGTAAGAAGACAATTATTAGCAAAGAAAGGCAAGGCTCTTTTTTGAGAGTATTTATCAATATCATGGATTATCAAATGATATTATATCAAATCAGGGACCACAATTTGTCTTCAAATTTTGAAAATCTCTTTTTGAAATTTTGAAGGTGGACATCAAACTTTCTTTTGCCTTTCACCCATGAGGGGTGCACTACCAACGACGCTAGCGTGCGAGCGGGAGCGAGGAGCTTGTGAACAGGGAGCGGGGAGCTTGTGAGCTTGGAGCCCCTAAACTAAAAAAAATGGAAATTTGTACTCTCAACTTGTTTTTTCCCAATTTTTTTGCAAAAAAAGAGGAAAAATGTCTAATTTTTGACCTGTTACCGTGTATCCTATAACCATTGATTGGATGAAAATATATTGGAAATTGGGGGCCAATTCCATCACTCACCATATTTTTTTTCCTACAGGTTGTAAAATCCAACTGCCAGTAATGATCACAAATTCATCTACAAATTTCAATGGGAGGGCAATGCCGTCACTCACCATATTTTTTTACGTAGAGGTTGTAGAAGCCAAGAACCACTGGTGAACACAAATTCATCCATGAATTTGAATGGGGGGCCAATGCCATTACTCACTGTCGTAGACCAAAATGAGAGGATGAAGTTGGTTATATAGAATTTAGAAGTAAAGAGTTGACATTGGTAAAAATTTTTGATTTACAAAATGGTAAACTAATTATATTACCAATATTAACTCTACCTCACTATTGGATTAGTAGTAGATAGATAATTTGGTTAAGAAAGATATTGTAAGTTTCCTGTTTTCCTAAAGATCCGGAACCAGATCCGCACCCAAGGAACTAAACAGGGATCGGAAAAATATACCGGGGCCGGAAGCAAACGCATCCACACGCTACCGGAAGATTATTGGGACGGGAAGAGGAAATCCCAGATCCAACGGTAATCCCATACATCACGGAGGACCATTTAACGGCTAGATTCCTCCGCGATGATTGCGGAAACGGCTACTTTCCCAACGGCTGTGACTGCTAGGAAAGGATACGCAGGGGTTTGGTTCCTCAAACCTCATTGTGTCTTTGTGGTTTGGGAGCACTCTTAGAGCAAAGTCTGTTTGTGTGAGAGGATTGGATAATCTTACTTTCCGGATCCTGTCGTGGAGAGGAAGAGGATTGACCGGGAGCTGTGGCAAGAAAAGGGTAGGAGGTTTGAGTGGTGAGTATTTTGGAGAGTTCTGCAACCATGGTGAAGGCGGAAGCAAGCGGGTCATCTCCTTTCAAGATCAAGAGCATCTGTCCAGTGATTCCAAAGGATGACGGAGAGAGGAAACAGCTGGAGGAGGATCTGGGCCAACTTGGGTGTGCGGGATTCTTTTGCCGACCATGGAGCTTGAAGAGCGAGGAAATGATCTGGGAGCTGATGAATGAGCAGTCGAACGAATGGATCAAGACCGTCCGAGCTCTACCCGGAAAGTGGACGGAGGACATCTGGAAGAGGGTCTACGACTTTCCTCGATCTGGAGAAGGGATGGCTTCACAGGTTCACAAATTCGCGGAAGGTAAATTCTCTAATCCTCCTCACCCTAAGGATGGCTACGCAGTAGCAGATTGCAAGGTGGCAAGAGAGAGGAGGATGTTAGAATTTATAGTACCAATCCTGTATCCGGAACGGCCAAACCGGGTCACGGTAACTTGGGCCAATACGATCTTCGGAGCGTTGAGTGGGGAAAGGAAAGTGTTTTGGGGAGGAATAGTGAAAGATCTGGTAGGGAAGATGGTAAACGCCCTAGGAAACGCAAAGGCCACCCCCATTGGGCCATTCCTCTTTCACCTGTATGACTCCCTAGGTACTCTGAAAACTTCAGAGAAGACCATGTACAAGGCCGCAGTCACCCTAGTGAAACTTAATCTTACTCCACCCCGAGAGGAAGAGGAAGAAGAGAGAAAGGAAGGACCAGATGAGGGATCTGAGGGGGAATCCTCAGAGAGAAGGAAGGAGCCTTCTGAAAGGAGGACAGAAGCTGAGAGGGTGTCAGTCTCTTCTAAGAAGGGATCCAAAGGAAAAGGGAAAGCCTCGCCGGAACCGGAAGTTCTAGGAGAGGATACTTTGGGGAGGATCATTTCGGACTTAGGGAGAGTCCGGGAGGAGTTTGACATGGAAAGAGGAGCAGTGAGGAATGTATGTGGACTACTTGGAGGGATCAAAGTGTCAGAGCTTGCAGAGAAAGTAGAACTGTTGCTCCGGGATAGTGAAAACCGAAAGTGAGAAACCCGCATCAAGGAGTTGACTGAGAGGAATGCGGATCTCCAGCGGCAAATTGAGAAGGGTGAGGAAAAGAAGAGAGAGGTGGAACGGCTTACCTCAGAGTTTAAGGGGGCCCTTAGGAGAGTTGGGGCCTTTGTTTCCAACACTGCGGATGTTGTAAACAAAGCCAAACTCTATGATGAGAGAATCCATGAGGCAAGACCGGAAGCCGCAGGTAAGGCTGTCTTGGTTTTGGCAGAATATTCCGAAGAAATGGAGAAGTTCATGTTTGAAGTCCGAGATGTTCTTCACTAAGCAGAACAGTTTCCGGAATCCGGAATAAAGAGGAAGGATGAGGAGATGGAGCCAACCAAGAAGGATGCGCCCACAAAGACTCCAACAAAGACGTCAGCCAAGCAGGAAAGGCAAGAGGAGGAGTTGACACCAACGTCTAAGAGTATGGAGGGGAGGAAAGAAGGATCAGTGCACGGATCCGGATCGAAGACTCAAATTCGGAAGTCGGAATTCGACTTAGGCACACCACTGAGTAAAGGCTCTCAACCCTCAACCGCCAAAAAGACTGTGAAGAAGGTTACTCCTATCAGAAGAAGAGACGTGCCTCTAAGGAGTCAACAATCCGCGGAGGACGAATCTCCAAGCCAATCCGAGCAAGAGGAAAGTCTGTCGAGATCCGGAGAAGAAGATTCGGAAGACACCGGATCAGAAGAGGAGTCGGAACCTGAGCAAATCTTACCAACGAAGTTCAAAGGGAAAACTTCAACACCGTCTAAGGGGAAACCGCCCTTGAGTGGGAAACCGTCAGCCAATAGGAAACAACCAGCTAGGAAGGGGGCAACAAAGTTAGAGGAACCCTCTCCAAAGAAGGCTAGGAAATAGGTAGGAAAGTAGTTAGGAAGTTTCTGGGAAGCGACTCTAGCATGGTCAGCCGAAAACCCAAGTTTTTGGTAGGTAGGAAGTAGCTTGGAAGGTGCTTTTCAGGTGCATGCACTTGGACTGCACTTTCCGGATTTTTAGGATCTGAGATCCACATTTTGCGGATCGGATGGGGTTGATAGGAAAGTCAACTTAGAAGGATAAGGAATGACACCTGTCATTCTTCTGTCCTTTAGTTTTATTCCTTGGGACCTTTAGGATTCCCTGGAATGTGTATTTAGGGGGCTGAAGTTAGCTTGAAGCCCCGGGCGGGTGTGTTTTCATATTTGTGTTTTTCAACACTTTGCGAATTGATTTCAGATTTCCACTTCATAAGTGCTGGCCTGAAAAGGCTAAGTTCTGTGTTGGTATGCCGTGCAATGCTAGAACCATTGTTTAGTGCGGGTAGCTGGTTTGCAGGTGTGGAGGAAGACAAGTAGCCCCTGGATTCTGTCTAGGATCTGATTTTGAGAGCATTGAGGTTTGGTTAAGGAAAACTTTGTGTACTGAGAGGGAGTTCTGGTTGCTGAAGTTCCTTAGGTGTCTTCTGAGTAGGATAACCATTCTTAGGTTGGGTGAATTCTTCAGAAGGGAGAACGAACGCCAACTGACATCTGATGAGGTTCTAATGAATCCGGAAGAGAGGAACAGGAAGGTAGTTAGGATCTCTCAGTTATCGAGTGCCGGATCACACTCTTGGAATTCTGTTCGAATAGGTCTGTCGTTGTAGTACTGAGAGGATAATAGGGGTTTCCTGAGTGACTTGCTAGTCTGGATCAACATCCGGATTAGTTGTGAGGAAGTAACTATTTCCTATTCTGGTGTTTGTTGTTATTTTAAAAGTGGATCTTCATTTCACTCTAAACACGTTTGAAGGGTAGGGTTTACGTTCCCTTCCTAAAACCAAAGAGCGGAACCCTCTTGGTAGAGGTTAAACTAAGATTTTGTGAGTTACTGTAATCGGATAGAAATCCTCTTTCCGGTTCCGCATCTGTCTAAGTTGATCCGGATAGAGAGAAGCACAGGATTATGACAATCCTCCTTGTCCGATTACTGGTGGAAGACTTGGTGTGGATGTAAGGGAATTGGATTATGGAGAAGAGAGGGTATTGAGAGAATTTTATGTTGCAAATATTTAGATCCGGTTTTGCTTGGGTTTGGTGTTTTCCGAATCCTGTTCCGGATATCTTGAGGAAACTAACGTTGAAATCCTGTGGGAACGATACACGAGTCATCTAAGGTGTTTTACATCAATTTAACACCTAAGGGTAGGATTTGTGCTTCCTTGTGCTATGACACTCACCATATTTTAAATGCCATTCGTTATGGGACAACTGAAGACTGCAAAGTAAGCTCTGAATATGTGCTGTAGGACACATAAATAGGAACCCTATAACATTAGTCTTCTCACTCTTTCCAACCAAAACTGTGCATCAAATCATTTCAATTGTCATATACAAAAGAACGCATTACAATTGAAATACATTGCAAACTGTGGCCATGTCTATTCTGGAAGTGTGATCATTCCAGCTCGAACTAGGAGTTCTTTCAACTCATTGAAGCTATAACTTGGTGCATGAATGAATTTGTCTTTGTTGACATTCATTTTGCAGAAGTACCTGTATAAGTAGTACAAGTGATTGCAATTGACGTATTGCTGCCGACCTCCAATAGCAGACACTGCCATATTTACGAAATCTGGGCACGTGCAAGTGGGAAATTGGCCCATTGTAACTCGATATGCATTTTTGTTAGAGTCAGGCCCTGTCTCCAACTCCACAATCGCACCAAGGCCTGGAAGAGGGAGTAGTGTTACTCCTACAATTTGCCCTCTAACATTACCTGCACTTTCCCACTTGTTCCGTTGTTTGGCAGTAGGTGCATTTGCAATCCTTCGAATGGCTCTGTTGTTCCTCACTGTTGGATACATATTCGAGTTCTTCGGTAACGGCTGCTCATACAAAATAGGATTAAAAACCTTCGACATGTTGAACAACCGACGTGGTGACAGGACTGGTCGTTCTTGGAGCGTGTTGTAGCAACAATGTCTCCTCTCGGTTTAAGTTAGTTCCGGACAAGACTGGCCAAACTTTCGGCACCTCCGGCCAATCAAGAACCCACTTCTGTTTTATTCCTTTCACGCATCGTTCAATGTCATCCCAACAAAACCAGAAATCAGCCACCACCTCTCGCTTACTCCCGTACTCTTCTTTTCGACCACGGTAAGTAGGAGCTGGAGTACCCTTCTTCCCTTTTGCAATTTTGCTGGTGCACTTGATGTTCGATCTATGTTGTTGGGCTTGGCATCTTGCGTTGGATTTGTGGCTGATTCTAGCAATGTGCCATTTTGATGTGTCGCAATCGCTTTCAAATGCTACCGCAACATGACGAGAAGTATTTGGCTGAAGTTGTTTACCCTTGTCTTCAGAAGATTGAGAGGCACTTGTGGTGGACCTCCTTCTTACGCGGGTTTGAGAAAAGTTGATCTTGTCCGGTCTATATGAGTCTCTTGCATCACCAATGGGCACGTCCAATTTCCTCTTAGTGCTCCCAAAAATCTCTTCTCCTTCCAAGTGTGGCACTCTAGTTCCCACACCCTCTGCTCCAGGCAATGTGTTCAATGCCTCTGCGATTTTTTTGGGATCTCCACTTCTCCTAGCAGCTCTCAACCTCAGCTCCCCCTTTGATGGCCCTGATCTTGATGCATATCCCTTCAAGTATGCACGGTAGTTGGTCACTTGCATCCAAGCCCGGATACTATCATCACATGTGGCGTCGAACAAGTTGTTTCCTCGTTTTCCAGACATTTGTAGCCACTTGTTATGCACCGTTTCGGATAAATTGCATGATGGCAAGTCCAACATCTCCTCCAAGTTTAATTTCTACAAATTCCACGCAAGAGAATAATAGAGTTAGTAATTCATATGTACAATTGTGTGAACTTCCAAATTCCTGACTGTGTATCTTGGTTCTTTGTGTAATTCCAGAAGGTGACACCCTTGTAATCACTCCTATTGGTAGGAATATAATTATGCCTGTAGACATAATGAAGTCATTTCTTCCAACTTCTTTTCCTGTAAAGAAAAATATTTAGCATTTGCTATTACCAGAACTCAATTATCCATTACATTTAACAAAAATGAGGGGGGCATGATGACACCTCCAAAACGTCAGTCGGATCCGAGGCATGTTTCTATGGTGTTTGTAGGACCCCCCCATTTTGGTAGTGTGGAGGAAAATATTCCAAAATCCCAATAAAAATAAAAGACAAAATTAAAATGTTGTCTAGAATGTAGAGTTTCCTATAACAAAATGAGCTTCAAAACCTTTAGTCATAGTACATATTAAAATTCACAATTCACTCACCATGTCCATGAAGCCTCCCCATTGACGGTATCGGAAATGCCAAAACGCTAGCCAATGGTCTAGGTGATGTAGACCTTCTTCGCCAGCAGCTCCAGAGGACAACCACCAAGACCGTATTGCGAGGTAGCGGACCTCAGCTTGGACCATGTTTTCCGAATCTTTGTATTGTTTACACAAAGTAATATGTTGCTGTTGGAATGCTTCCTTGATGTACTTCTGCGTATGCTTGTGAAGAGAGGTACCACTAGTAGAAAAGGGGCTATCAATGACTGCTCTGTATGACTGCATAACCAGTCATTTCGGACACTTATGACGATAGTATGACTGAAAGTAGATTTTGGGCTTAGAGTCATAGAGGACGAGTGATTATGGACAAGACAGTCATTTATACCATGATCATTTTTTTTCATCGTATGCTGATGTGGAACTTCATCCAGATGTGATAATATGGACACCTCCAATGGTGTGTTGCCATGTGGCTACAGAGCCGACTTGCTGAGTTGACGGTTTTTTACCAGCTGATATTAGAGTGATTCTATTGGATAACAACTAAAATTTGAGCTAAAATGCAGAATACTTGATCTCAGGTTAGTCATATTGTAGTCATATTCAAGGTTGTTATAGTCATTTGTTAGTTTTTTCGGAGGTGAGTGTTGTCATATTGTAGTCATATTTGAGGCTATCGTAGTCATAAATTAGATATTATTCAATTGAGTGTAGTGATTAATACGGTCAGGGATGTGCTTAATCGGGTCATTCTGCAAAATGACTCGGCCTTATGATATGACTAGGGTATGGTTTCACATAGTCATTGTATAGTTCAAAAAGAGTGCTATAAGACATATGTAAAGAAAGTGTGCATAAATTGTACCATTTCAACAAAGCCTTCTTTTCCATTGATAATCTGTATATGATGAACAGCTTAGAGATGCATATTTTTCAAACATAAAGATGTCAAATTCTGGCTTAATAACCACTTGGATAAATGACTTTGACAATGGTGCTTACATCATATATACTAAGGCTGTTACAAAGAAATGACAAGTAAAATATAAATAATAGTATATTTAAAAAAAGGGGACATCATGATGGCTATGACCACATTGATGATAAACATGTTTCTTACACTCCTACTCACATCATCTATCTCTGAAATTGGTTTGTCTACAACCCACAGTTAGAAGTCGTAGACACATAGCTAAGCCCATACCACAATTATAGACTTCAGAGAACAACTTTGATGAACTTTCCCTCCCACAAAGTACAGGAATCCATAGCGTTCTTCACCTTTGTTTGGTCATCAACCGCATTTGGGAACATCAGTGTCACTTGTGGCCAAATGGCCTTTTTGACATCCACTTTGTAGCAAGAGTTAGGAATAGTGCAAAAATGGAACTTGTGTTGCCCACCCAATCCGCTGATGGTACCCGTAGCAACGCTCTGCTTCAAATTCTTTGGATTCAGCAAAAATACTTCTTGCCCACAAATGAACTGCCACAAAAAATGAAGGTGTCAAGTTCCAGTCTGATCTTGCACAAGTGACTCTTACTAGGCATACAATCAATACTATGGCTACATATACTGTCGGTGTAGGGGAATGATTGACAATTGGTTCCTAGTAGTTCACCTAGAGTCATATACTTTGGTCCCCAAGTAGTCATAAGCATAGAAATGACTACATTATGACTATTTGGGCAATTTCTGTGTAGACATAACCACAAAAATGACTGCTTTGTGACTATGTGGGCACCCTCTGTCTTGAAGTAGCAAGTGCATGCAACCAATTAGAGAATTTAAAAAAACATGATTGTAATTACAACTCCACTTATCCTCTAACATTTATTAAGGAAACTTCTGTATAGACATGTTTTTTTACCTTCTTTGCCTGCACTTTTTTTTTTCTGAATGGGCTTTGGCCTTGCTCCTCCCTTGCTCCTCCCTTGCTAGATTTTGACTGCAGAATGCAAAGAATACAAGGTTAATTTAGTGAGTACATGATAAGTGAGGGAACATGTAGGCCTAAGATTGAATGAAATGGAATCACAAGTCTATTCACTTAGGAATCTTTCTACAAAGACATTGACAACATCATCAAGGTTGTTACCAACTTTTAACATGTCATTGTGAATTTAAAAATGTTTGGTATTCACTTCTATGTCCTAATAACGATCTAACCTTTGCTGAATTATCTTGTGGTGTTGAATTGCCTTTCGTGGTTGACTTTGCAAGCACCTTTTGCATCCTTGGAGAAGTCCGAGGAGGTCATTGGGTAGGACCTCCAGCCTCAACTACGGTGGCAACAGCAGATGGTTCAGCAGTTGCCACTAGGTCAACATTTATAGGATCAACATCCGAGGAAAGTACATTCTCCATTGGCGGCTCTTGTATCACCGGGGTAGGCTCTTCAACCTTTGCTATTGAAGGTGCTCCTTTGCTAGTGTCAGAATCACTGCTTGATTCTGACACATGTATGGAGAGAGCTACTGGAGGTGTCTTCAAGGGAGCTCTAGAGCGAGTCTGTACAACGTGTTCCTTCATTGTGGCAAGTGGTGCTTGGGTCTCCAGAACAGAGAGGCCCAAGCTTGGGCTAGAGGTTTGGGCTGATGAAAAGCGGTTTGAGAGATCCTTGAGCATATTCATGACTTCTTCCATGGATTTGGTGTTCTTTGATTGGTATTGCAGCATCTGGGTCATTTTCCCTTGAAGGTGCTTCTGCTCCTCTGCCATGTTGTTTTGTTTCTCCTCTACTGCTATCAACCTAGTGCGAATTGCCCCTCTAGCACCCTGCATGCCACAATAATTCATTTCACATTAGAATCATGGCCTCTTCAACAAACCAGAGCCTTCAAGCAGAGTACCAGAAAGCTACAAGAAAGCTCTTATTATCTTGTATGACTTCAAAATTATTGAGGTAAGATTCCAATAGTCATTTCAATGACTCCAGTGTTATTTCATATATGACTATAAAACTACTGGTACAGTGCTACAATAGTCATCAAAATGACTAAAGTATAAATTCATATATGACTATGAAACTACTTGTGAAAAAGCTACACTAGTCTGTAGTCATTGAAATGACTGCAATGTAAACTAACACATGACTACAACTACACCAACATCGGACTTTGTTAGTCATTTGAAACATTGCGTGCAATGTATATAACTATAGTATAACAAATGAATGACTGCATTTAACTTGTACATGCTACCTTCTTCAACAAATGAAAAAAATAACGTGCAAGAGCAATCACCTAAGGAATTAAAAAAAAATATATCTTCATGACAATCCCAATGCAGAATGACTTTAGTAGATGGTATATTCAAATGGAAATGGAAATCTCACCTCCATCATAGCGCTAGTGGGTTCAGCCTCTTGCATCCCTTCTTTTATTTCGGTTAGGCCAGGGCTGTGCTCTCTTCCTTTTGTCTGCAATTAGAGGGAAAAACAACATTAACCTTATTAACAATATAATCAACATCTGTGGTTGACTATACCTAAGGTCCTCAAAAATATGGGAGCAAACCAAAAAAACTTAAGCTTACCACTGCCAACTCCTTCCTTGCTCTTCCCTTTCTACCCATGGTGCTATAATCCTTCACGTGGCCACGGGCTTCCACCATCTTCGTTGTTTTGGCCACTTGCCCTTCAGTCTGCCAATACACCTTCAATTTGTCCCATTGTAGGGGGTCAATATGAGATGGACAAGCCTCCTTGCTTGACATAAATCTCACCTTCAGCCTAGCCCTCTCTGTCTTCATGTATTTTTTGATGGCACATCGAAACCCTTGCACACTGAGAGTGTGGCCAACGAACTCAAAGTCTTTCACCAAAGTCTCACGAAGAAGTGCCACTGAGTTTGGCTCCTGAGACTCCCAGTCCACCACATTCATGTCAAGAATTCATGGACTACTGCTCACGCGCACAGCATGGTCCCAAACATTCTTGCTGTCGCATGTGGTATCAATCTCTCCACCGGCCTTCACTATTAATTGATATGGTTTCTTGCCTTCCACACTCTTGTGTGCAACAGAAGTCTCATTTCGATGTCGCTTTTGACGTCGATCAGCTCTACCTTCACTCTCCAGAGAACAATTGCCAGGACCTTGCAATGTACCTGGCCATGAGCCATGATAAGGGCCATAAGGAGGTCCACTACTTGAAGGCCATGGTGGTGGAGGCATATTGGAAGGATATTGATTCCACCCACCCTGCATCCATAGACTAGAACCCCAATAACCCGGTGGAGGCATGTGGGAAGAGTCTCGACCTCCATGGACTCCACCTGCAGGCACAAGTGCTAAAGAAAAAGCACTCCTAGGTCGCTTCCGTGTTGTCTTCTTCAATGTTGGTGGAACTCCATCGTCCTCTGAAGAGTCCAAGGCCGTTGACAACAAAAAAAAATATTAGATTCATAACTGCTTTTGACTAGTCTATGACTACGTAGTGACTCTGTTATATTTGCATGTAACTATGTGACTACAAAGTGACTCTACTATGACTACAGTTGACTGTGTGACTAGACAATGACTCTTCTATGATTGAGACGGCACTTTAACATGGCAAAAGAGCGAAAAGAATCACTTCCACATAACTACAACAATACTACATATGACCTATAAAAACCTAAGGACTCACTTTGGATGGGTTCATATCTTCAAGGTGTACTGCTTCATGAAATATTCTCATTTCACGAGATATACTATTGTCAAATACAATTCTAGAAATTATAAATGGTTAGCCAATTTCTGAAATGCTCACAAAGCATACTCACCCCAACCAGGTTCTACATCACCGAGTTGAAGAAGCACACATTGCCCAAATTTCTCAAACCCTTGATCACCCGCCTACCCACAAATGGTCTAAGGAATTCTCTCCGTCTCCTCTACTGCGACGAGGCTAGAGTCAAGTTGGCCTGAATCAACTGGACCTGTTTTAGTTTGATCTTCTTCGGGTTGACCTCATACGGCCTGACGTGCTTCGGCCTGTTCTAAATCAGCCTTCAAAAACACTGCTTGAATGTTTGGATATGGTCTTCTACAATACAGTTGCTGCTTTTCGCAGCGAAGTCCATCGCGGTGAGGTTGCGGTGAGTCTTTGCATGCCCAAATCTCAGAGTCAAGGGTGTGGCATCGTGAACATCAGGTGAGTGCCAACCGCATCTTACGTGCCCACAAGCAAGAAAAATCCACAAACTCTCTGCTATGCTTCATCGACCTGGAGCGGTTCTGGACATTCTAACTACAGAAGGGAACTAGTTATCTTGGAATCCTGCTCATGACCAAAATTGCAGGTAGAAAATAGTCGGCGCTCATGCTCGCAGAAAGAGAGGAAACTAGACATGTGGCTTTGAATCCCACTCATAACAGAAATTGCTTGCAGATCAATGGAAATGCGTTTTAGTGCCAAACTAAATTGTGGTCCAAAACACCGAAGAGCTAAAATCTAAAAAACTTATTGTACATTGGCAAAACCCTAGCGTCACTTGCTGCACCAACATCTGAAGCAGCTCACAAGACACCCACCCACAATCTCAGATGGATTCAAGAAACACATACCCTCCACCTTCCGAACTAGCGATGGAGTCGCTGCTAATGGTGTCGTTGGCCTCCCCTTCCGTTGTGCACTCCGTCTCCTTTGCTGCGACGACGTGCAAGTGCAGGCGCTTGCTTCGACGAGGTGGAGCACTGCCGGTCTGCTGCTTGCTGCTTCGAATCTCCCCCTCCTGAGCAACCACCTCATGACTGAAGACAACAAGTCGTTTCAAGAATTAGCGGTGGAGGGAGACAGCACAGAGCATGGAGCTATCAACAACATGCCCTAAAACCCAACTCACGAAAGATTCCAACATGCATCAGAGTCGGAGCTCCAGAAACATAACTCGCCGGCGCCTAGAACTCCGGAAACTGAGAGACAAAATCGGGGCCGCTAAAACGACAATGTAAGCAAATTTTGACACGTGTCTGGCATTAGAGACTCCTTGCTGTCATTTGGTGTCTTAGGAATGACAGAAGAAAGACATGAAAGTACTTTTTAATGACTAGCCGTTCTCATTTCCAGAGTATATGACTTCCAAAGCACTAGAGAGACACTAGGAGATAACTGCCGCCAAATTTGCCGCGGTTTTGACAACCTCATAAAAGCTGGAAATTCAAATCTAACACATTAGCTCCTATCTTCACAGTGTTCAGCCATTGACACAAACTTGTTGGGTGCTATAGGACTCACAAGGCTGCAGCTGCTATTTTTAGTGGTTTCAAGCGTTTTTAATTCTCTTTCACACGTGCATCTCTTGCAAGCTCGTAAAGTGATTTCTGAGGAGTTTCACTATCTTCCATAGTTACTTTGTTGCAGAAGTAGAATGCAGTCAAGGTAGAAGACTAGTGAAGCAATGCAGGATCAGGAGCACACAAAAGGAGACATGCTGAGGAAGGAGACCTATTGAGGAAGGAGACCTATTGAGGAAGGAGACATGATGAAGAAGGAGCTCAAACTAAGGAGAAAGCAAGCAAATTTAGGGTGTGCATAGGCAACAACTAAGGTAATGCACAACTGAACATCAGAACTCAATCTTTGACTTAGAGTAATCATGAAGCAGTCTGATTTCTAATTGCACTACTCATTCCAATCTTGCGCTGCAATCATTTGACATTCAAGTAGTCATGCTACAATCAAATTTTGAACTATAGATTCTAATTAAGTAACTTAGGTGTTCACCAATGTAGCATGATCACCTAATCACAATAATTTCATCAATACACAATTCAAACTAGCTTTATATGAATGTAGTTCAAGTAGTAGTAGGTGCTCAGAATTGTGCTAGTATAGAATGTGGAGATCAGAATATCTAAAGCCTTGCAAATGAAGACTCACTATTTAGTACAGTCATGTATATGGAGTCAATGAACCTTAGAAGGGTGTGCATTCATTGTTGTTTTGCATCCAACGCAACCATCCAATAAGGTAACTACACCTAGCAGTGACCTTTTCCAAAAATCGTCCACGTAACCAGTCATTTTGCTGACAGGTACTTCCACTGTTTATGAGAGTGTAAGGTCGACTTTAGAACAATCTATTTTTAGCACTTCAGAAATTCATAGTTTTTTTGCATGGTGTCCAAAAAAGGTATTCTAAGAGAGTTTAGAATCTCCTAGCAACTAACAAAGAAATTACTTAAAAAGAAATTTCAATATTATAATGGAAACTATGCTAAAAGTTTATTTGGACGGTTTTAGGTGTAATTATCTTAATTATGTGGTAACCATTAGCCATAGAATTGTGCCTAATATAGTAGCAGCATGGATGGGAGACTTGACGGCCATGGAAACAAGCAGTTCAGCAATGGAATCAATGAAGTAATGTCTGTCAGAGTGAAAGTATTCACAACCAAGTAAGTGAATGCAAACTATATGAGAACCATGGAAGGTGTCTCATGATTGTTTGGGAAACGTGTCCACTGCCACGTCATTGCCTCTATAATAATTATTGAGCTCTGAATGACGGTAGTACTATCTAAATAACGTATAAGTCATTAAAATAGAACTTCAATAAGAGTCCTACTAAAATGACTGCACTAATTCATTTCTAAATCATTGTCTTGGAGTTACTATCTATACTGAAGTCTTTTGGTAGTCATTTTTTCATGAATGACCCTATAATTATTCTATAGTGACCGTCGATAAGGATAGAGCTGTGGTGTTCATTCATGCATTAAAAAAACTGAGGTACTATTTCAGCCCCAGAAAGAGATATTTTGTTTTATAAGTACTCAAGTGGGATCATAAAACTTTGGTTTGCTTTATATTGAAATTGACTAAACGTAGTTGGATAACTGAATGCATTGTTATTTTCATTTTTTGTTGACTTTGCTTTAGAATGTGTTGAATATATACAATGGGATTAGGAGTTTCATTTTGATCTCCAATTTTACATGGCTTTTCTTTTGCTACAAATGAATTTAGCTAGTGGGCGTACGTATGAGAAGCATGTCCATCTGTATTTGAGGAGGGTTTGTCTTTCTGCAAGTGTTGTCCATAGCTATTAATGGGACTGCAAATTGTAATAGGTTTCCAATTTTATGTGGACTTCTCTTTCGCTAAGACTGAATGCAGTTACTATGAGTCTAAGATGCATGTTCATATATAGTCTCCATATTGTTTTAGCTTTACTTTCTGTAAAGTTAACTATAGCAAATGGACAACACATTGCAATTGCAATTTGTTATTTTGTAGCCTTTGCTTTTTTAATTTGTGCTTGCAGCGGATAACATGTTGGGCATGTTCAATTCAATCATATGAGTACTTTGCATAATACTTGCATAAATGAAGAAAGATCATTAGAGGTACTCCTAGCTTTACATTGAAATTGACTAATTAATGTAGTTGCATGAGTAGAGGAATTACCATTTCCAATTTTTTTGGGCTTCACATTTGGACTTGTAAGATTGTAATTTCATGGAAAAAAACCCTTATCAATTTCCTATTTTTTTGGGCTTTCACTTTAATTTGTAATTGTAAAAATGTAATTCTATGGGTAGTTAGAGTAATTACTATCTCCATTTATTTATGGGCTTCACATTCTAATTGCATTAATGGAGTTGAATGAATAGAGTGAATTTGGTTTTTATATTTTTTGGCCTTCACATTCTAATTGCCACTATGTAGTTTCATGAGTAGGATAATTTCCATTTACAATTTCTTTGGGCTTCACATTCTAATTGCAAGAATTTAGACTTTAAATAGGGAAAGACATTTTATTAATCTCCAATTATTTTTTGGCTTCACATTCTAATTGCATGAATGTAGTTTGAATTCCTATTCAAATTTTTGGAATAAAGAGTGATTAGTAGAGGCATATTCATTTTCAATTATTTTTAGGTATTGCATTGTAATTGCAATAATTTCTTGGCATCAATGGAGGCAATTTTGTGTGCAATAATTTAGTTCACCTAGCCTTACCATTCATTTGCATGAATGTAGATCCTAGACTACAAGCATCTTAATGTCCATTTCTTGTAGAGGTCATGTTTAAAAGAAATTCCATGAATGTATATAGCTAGTGAGATCAATAGAAGCAATTTGTATGTCCATTTTATAGGTGGGTTTCCATTTCTAGCTTATAAATGTACATGCTGTGATTTATAAATGATTAGTTATTTCCATATTTTGTGGGGGTGAACTTGCCATTTTCAGCATACAAATGTAGTGGAAGTGCCGCATTTGACTATCAAAAACATGAATGCTTACCTCCACAATATATTACTGACAACAGAATGTATTCTTTGGAATGCAGAACAAACATACTGTGCAGACTGTAGTCTTTCCTATCCTTTGTCATAGTGTACAGCATGTAGCCAGCAGGGGCACCATTGTCTAACCGCAGGAGGCAAGAACTTCGTGATGATCGCCTATAGGTTTGCGAGGTGAACAGAGCTCGATTGCTAAACATACAGCGCATGCATTGTCCATGTTTAGTGTGTAAGGGTCATCGGACACTAAAACTTTCCACAGTAAGACTTCACCTCATTCGCAATGGTCGAGATGCACATTTTCGAGTATGGAGAGGTCCTGGGCAACGGGATTCGTCAGATGATGAGTGGAAGGCGGCTTTCTGGAGGCCAACAAACTATGGCCCATCCGTTTTAGACGAACAGATCAATACACGACAAATGATAGATGATGCATTTGACAACAGGGATGATGTTCCTGACTTACAAGAAAGAGCTTGTGATGCAGTGATGGATGCTTTTGCAGTAGCTGATGTTGTTCAGGAATCTTTTAGTGGCAATGCAGATGCTAGTACTGAGTTCCAACTTAGTGGTGGAGGAGTTGATGCTGCGGAAGAAGTGAATAGCAGAGTATTAGAGTGTTCATAAAAAAAATCCACATGCATCACATATTGTATTATTTACTGGACAGCGTGACGCACACTAATTTATACAATTGATTTTTGTATACAATTCTATGTCTGATTGGAAAATGTTTCTTTGCAATTTTCACATTGAGCCACCTGACAAAGTTATTTGTTAGTATTTTCATAGTCAGCTGAAGCACCCTGTCTATGACTAAAACATGACTGTAATAAAATAATTCCTTTATAGAATATCATAATAGAAAAGTTATAATTTGAATTTCCACGGTGTCTTATTGGCAGTCATTCGTCAGTTCTATCGGCACTCGACAAACATTCTAATCACTATAGTATGACTACAGATAGTCCACATCAACTATAAGGCAATTGAAGACAGACTTAACTGTAGATGATACCAATTCTGGTCGCTGATTTCATTTGATTGCCATTCGTTACTGTAGGAAGTGACTACTAAATGACTGTGGCCCTTGACAGGTCAGCTTTGGCGCCATTTCTGCGATTGGTAGTCATTTTCCAGTAGCGTTTTAGTCACCAGTCATTTCTTGTTTGGTCACATTTGACCCTGTTTTCTACTAGTGTACTCCAATGCAACAAACATGTCCTCTCGCGATTCTCCATTTCATCATTGGCAGAGCCACTGCCATACACAATGCGAACCGCATTCCAGTTGGCCATGGCGCTATCTGCCATGAATCCCTTAAAGTTAGGATTTGCCACTCCATGGCGATGCATGACAGCATTCAAGCTTCGCCAAAATTGTACTTGAACTTCTGTATCTTCGGATTGCATATCGCACATTGCAATAGTCATCACCTTTTTATACTCTGTATCATACACGTGGCAAGCCATTGTGGTCCAGTCCTTCACGTGCTTCACATGGTCAAACATCAACCACGCATTTTCCAAGTCCCCTATTGGCTGCATCCGCTTGACGAGGTCCACTCCACTTCCGGGTCCTTTTGTAAGCATCTTGAAAATGTATACCTTTTCCTTGCCTTGACCTGGGAAGACGCTGTCATGTATGAACTCAAACTTCGATTCTCTCTTCATGGTCATAATGTTGTCGATTATCCCTCCATGGTTGTTAGAACGGAAAGAAGAGATGACGTTGCGAATACTTGGACTATTCAAATATTGGAAGCGATCCATGACCTCCTCCATTTCCTCTGCTTTCAACATCTTCTTCTCCCCCTCTCCATTGTGAAATAGATAGTTCCCGAGAAAGTCTTTACTAGCAGAGAGAGCAATTGCGGAGTTTGTGGCTGTGGGTGTTTTGGCCACTTGCTCCGTGATGAGTCCGCAAATCACTTTAGTAGAATCTCTATACATACCTCTAGCAACAGGGTGGCCATGCTCTCCAAGGTGAATAGCAGCCCTAGTCATTTCTGGATTATCAATATACGCAAAGTATATCCTAGCCTTGCATGTGCCAAGATACGTCAGTGGCATCTTGCAAACCTTGCAAACTAGGGTGGATTCTTTTGGGGGACACCCGCCAATAGTGAAAGGAAACACAGTGTAGCCACTCCACTCAGTTTCATTTTGCCGTGAGGCTCTTTTCAAATATTGACAGTTGGCATTCTCACAAACGAGATGGCCAGCGCAGTAGGACTTACGGAATTTGAGGTTGTCGAAGTTGTGGATGTTTGTGGTCACGAGCTTGCACCACGGATGTCCATCGTAGCGCTTGTCCATTCCTTCCAAGTGCTTGGCCCCCGTTGAAGATGAAGATGTTCCACAAGGAGGCAATTCGAAGATGACATCCCCGTCGTATACAGGTGGGAGAAACGGAACCCTTTAGTGCTTCACAGTGCTCAAATCCATTGTTGACAATTCATTTCGAGAGCGATGCATAGTGGCAAGTCTTCTCAAACACTCCATGATGCTTGCTTTTGCTTGTACCTGTGTTTGTATTGGAGGTAGTGACATTGACGAATTAGAGAGACTTCTTGACGGGGTACTAGACAGTGATTTCCCAATGCCTGTCTCTCCAGATGCAATCCGGACAGAACAACTTTGATTTGGAGCATTGACATTGGGAGACTCTCCTTCAGATTTGGTGGACAACTCTATAATTGGATCTAATCTCTCCACTTTCACATCAAGAAGTACTGGAGGCATGAGTGGGACTCGTAGAGCTTCTCTAGTTGGAGTAGGTGATAGGGCAGAAGGACTACATGGCATATCCACTGTAGAATTATCTGACTGGCGACTCTGGATTTCTGTAGACGCACCTAGCATGGAGAGTGGAAGTCCATACGCTCTGTAGTTCCCAGGAGTAAGATACCAACAACACGTTCCATCCTCCTCCGACTTCACTAGCGGAATAGACTGAAGCACTTCACCTGATTCCGACCTTTTTTCTTCCTCGACATAGATGGAGGACTCTACAAATCTGAATCGGACGTGTAGGAGGTGACAAGGGACTCTAGCGCGTCCATCATCACCAACCGGGAATACAAGAAGAACGTCATAACCATCAACTCTCATCGACGCCATTGTTGCAACTGGAGGAGGCACTCAAAGAATGCCGGAAATCTAAATGCAAGCAAGGAGAAGAGGTAAACAACAACAGAGCTTTGGCTTTTGAATGATTAAGATTCCGGAAATCCTTTCGTCTAGGGTAGTCTTACAGACTCAGGGTTGAACCAAATAATTGTGCCGTATTCTTCTTCCTCAGACATTTACTTCCATGACATGGCAATTGCCATTAAACAATAATGTCTTCCATGTACATTGAATTCAAAAAACTACTTCATTGTTAAACCTAGTGAAGCTCCCCTAGAAATCAATTAATTACATCCTGACGAATCCCTAGGATTTCAGTGCCATTAAAAACAAAATATTTAAAGGTTTTCTCTTCTCAATTAATGTGAATGCTCATTACAAATGCACATGTAAAATGTCCTTGTCATACATAGGTAAAAACAATTTCAGAAAAGTCTATTCCATGTAATCACACATTAGCACTCCTCTAATCTAATTTCTTTCAACACCTCCAACATAGATCAAAATGAAAAATGAAAACGAAAGAGAACTCCTCTCACATTCCTATAAGTGAACTGTACAAATTGCGTTCAATATGTAGTTGAACATTCAATTAAACTAATCACATCAAAATCCAGAGACCCTACTTTGAAGTTCCACAATCCCAAATTATAATATTTCAGATTGGAGTATAAATATGTAAAATTACCTACAAGTAACTTACCTGCTGAAGGTCTAAAATATGGGGCAAATATCATAATACTGTTATACTGCTATACATTCCTTGAAATGATTTCATGCACAAAGAAAAACATACCAAGTCTGCAGGGCCTATTCTCAATACAAAAATTGAGAATTAGGTCTTTGACAATCTACAGAATTTTGTTTCTTAATGCACAGGATTGTCGTCAAGCTCCAGCATGTGCGAGTATTGAAGCTTGTGCATATAGAATTAGACCCCTCTTTAATTGCATCGCCGTCAGTTTGGATTGGTGGCATCATCTTTAATGTAGGCTCTGCCTGCACTGTCAGTGAACCTCTAGATTTGAATTCGTGGGCACATTAAGGAACCTGCCGCCACACGCCGACTTCTGCATCCTCTTGTCACGTGTGTCAAAATTACTAAATGAGGATGTGGCGGCCCATGCAAGCATAGTACTATGTAGAATATAAGAACCACTACTTGTATTATTTTTCCTCATTCAACTGGTTTGGCTTTCATTGTTTGTGTCGTAGTTGAGAGCGTTGATGTATACTTGTATAGGCTATCTGAGCTCCCCCTTCATGCTTGTAGACAACTCAGTTAAGGAGTTCATTAGTCTGAGACCTAGAAAGAGAGGGAAGAGACGAGGTTCCATATATTTCTCATCATCCAAGACATTACAGCGATCTAGAATGACGAGAGGAGGGAGAGCGGCACAAAAGACTACTGAACCAGTACTAGTCGATTTGCGGAGAGTTCTTCGATATGAAGGTGGGAGTACTGCTCGTGAGGAGGATGTGCATGCTGCCGATGTTGACGCAGCGCTAGAGGTGTCCTTGTTAAATCCAAGTTCCCAACGCGGTAGACGGGCAGCGGACACCATGGTAAGAAGCTTTGAAATTGCTCATTTTGTATTCCTTCTTTCCTTTTCGTGGTTTAGCAGGAACGCAAGAGTATAGACAATTTTCTGGCAAACTCTAGTGTGTCATTGTAACGGTCTTACTGTATAAGTAGTAGGAATAAGCGGATTGCAAGACATGGGTAGCTAAAAATCTTCTATTCATTCAGACCCGCTCAGTTTGATTGTAAAAGAAGTTTTTCTTCAAGAATAGAGATTTGCTTTCAAAATCTTAGTTAGCCCCTTAGCACTTCAGTGAAAGTGTCGAATATAGAAGTGTCAATTTGGTCAAATTCCCTATCCTTTTATACAATCAGTTGCATTCCATCAATGCCAAGGTGTGAAGTACAATGAATTTGATAGCTTCTCATGTTACAATAACTTTTGTGAATGTGCACTTCAGTGTGTTTAGGCGATATCTAGATGTTCATGTCACCTCCGATTCTAAAGAACATTGATTTCCAAATTTCGAAGACATTGTGGTGAATGATAGGATTTAAAAAAAAATAATAATCACTTCATTTCTTACCATGACAGCGCTCCTTTAGAATTACAGACTCAACATTGGTAAAAGTATGGAAGCTCTTTCAACACCTTCATTGCCAGACTTTTAAAAGAAATAACTTCGTTTTATTGAAGACAATGATATCCCCTTACATTGTTTCTCTAGGAAATGCATCTGTAGAGTGTCTTAGGCATTTAGGGGAAAATAATATAAATCTCTCCTTTCAATAGACCGAAGGGGCAATTTAGCATTCCTATTGCTTATATTAGATTGCGATTGTCAACTTCGTTAGGATTTTCAAAACATCTTCTGGTGACTTTTTTAGACTTGAACGTGTCATCTGAGGCCACGTGTCAACATCAGTAGCTATACCACCTCCCGACAATCCAAATTCAAAATGGACCGTTGATTCTGACGAGTCATCCACGGCTCCAGATTTCTACCATATCCAAAAAAACTCGAGGAAATGGATCTCCTCGTTATTCTGTAGATTCTTCCTGCGATGCAATTCGGAATGTGGTATGTGCATTCCTTTTCTAAATTTCCCGTGACCTTCATCAAAGAGGGCGTCTCAGGTAGATTAATTTTTAGCAATTTCTATTTTCCTCTGATGTTGTGCACTTCCGAAATTCCGAGATTTGGGAGGACTGACTGCGTCATCTCGTTGAATCATTTTCTGGAAATTTCAAATACACTCGGACGTGCTCATTCTTCAACCGCGCGAGGTCGCAAGGAATCCTAAATTGATGGCAGGAGACCTTATTCGAAGGTGCATTAGATTTCCGAAGGTGCATGATTCCTAAAATTAGAATGGAGATTCCAAAATTGTGGTTTCTGGGGCAGCATGGCGCGCTCTGGCCTTGCCCTTGCGACTACACCGGCCACTGGCACTACCATTCCCTCTGTGAATGCTTGGTTTTCCTCATTTGAGTTCCTTTTGCACGTTCTTGGTAGCAGCACGAGATGACGAGGACTACACGGAGCCGCACGGGTGGAGTTCAAGATGAAGGTGTCGTTCTTCCGCTGGACAGGAGAATTGCCAAGGTATTCTTCAAATTCTCTCTTTCATTCAATCGGTGACCTCATGAATTGTTGATTTTCCTTGGTTCTCCACCATTTTTGGCTTCTGAGTTGGAACCAGTTTGTTGCATTCGTCCTGTTTCCATCACGACTTTGGGGCGCTATTCAGAATGGGATTTGAAAACCTCGATGCCACTTAGAAAAGCTCAAATCCAAAATGGGTTCTGTAAACCTCCATTCCGAAATTTCTTAAGCAAGATTGCCACAACAGTCTTCCCGTAATCCTCATCATGCTCGACCTATCTGCCACACGGGGTCCCAAAGAATTGTTTCTAGATTCGAGATTCTCTACTAGTTTCCCTGATGCTCAGAGCTGAGGGGGTCCCGCCGAGAGCTCCAGGTGCAGCCTCGGATCCGAGGCATGTTGCCGGTGAGGCACTGGGACCCCCACTTTTTTGGAAAATTCGTTTGTGTTTGATAATTTCTTAAGACTGGTTCCCCTCGGTGATGGATGTCGACCCCCTCCAGACGTGGAATTCTCTTGAATCCCACTGATTCAAGAAGGGCGCTTCCCGTTCCACGTGAGGAATCCAACTGCTCCCGACTTGGGAATTTCTCTTGTGAGGCTGTGCAACTGCATGTTCACCTTCTAGGAGTCAGAATTCGATTCTCCGCAATTGCATGTCCCCCATCCCGATTCCTTGAATTCTGGACTCCTTGTTGGTAATTCAAGTCCACCTCCGAGATAATCTTGGCATCCTTACCTACTTCCACAGTTGGACGGTTGAGGCCAATCTGCCTTGATGTCCACATCAAACGAAATTCGGTGGTCTTGTTTTTGCTGACTGAAATGCCCACAGGGGGTTGTTATGTAGACCACCGTAATCTAAGCGGCTTGTAATCTCAGAGTTGAGGGGGTCCCGTTGAGAGCTCCAGGTGCAGCCTCGGATCCGAGGCATGTTGCCGGTGAGGCACTGGGACCCCCACTTTTTCTTAAACTTGTCGGATTCCCATTTTATGAGATCGGTAACCCTATCCAGTTTGTTATCGATCCCGGCAGTCACTGGATACCCAAGGATTCATCCTTGTCATCACAAGCTTCCCGATCCCCGTGAGAAATCTTACTGTTTTCCTGTTGAATCTAGTTTTTATGAGTTGCAGCATCCGCTTGTGGATCTTCCGAGGGCTAGTGCAATGAATTAATACTACGTAACGAGTACTGATTTTGTGAATCAGTAAATATACTGAACTTGTGAGTATTGATAAGGTTTTAGATAGCAGAACTATAGTCTTGGCAGGGTCAACCGGGTGATCCGGTTTCCGGTAGACGGAGCTAGGTGGACCGGTGACCAGGATCCGGTTCATCATTGAAATTGTTGGTTTTCCTGAAGGATTGCCTTTGCTGGTTGGTGATCACATTCAACTTTAGAGAGTTTGCTGATTCTGAAGATTCTTGCACTAATTGATTATCCTATTCAATTTTATAGTGATTAATGATGATGATACATTTCGTGTTTTCTGTCTAGTAACTGTTCATTTCTATAGTGTTTGAAGATCTAGCCAGTCTATGCATTGTTGTGGTTTAGCGTTGGACCATGTCAAACTCTTATTCTTATTTTAAAAGTATGGGGGTTCTAGTGAGTGCCACCAAACAAGCCTCGGATCCGAGGCTTGTTTGGTGGCACTCACTAGGACCCCCTTTTTTCTTAAGAATCGTGTGGATTATGATGAAAATGTCAATCATTACTTTGGGACAAGGCCTTACGTTAATTCTTTTTGCAAGAAAATGGGGGTCCTAGTGAGTGCCATTAAACAAGCCTCGGATCCGAGGCTTTTCTGCTGGCACTCACTGGAACCCCCTCAATTTTAAAAACCGTATAGATCATGCTAACTTATGGCTTTGATTAGTTTTGGAACATGCCTTAGGCTTAATCTTATTTCAAAAATAAGGGGGTCCTAGTGAGTGCCCCCAACCAAGCCTCGGATCCGAGGCTTGTTTGGAGGCACTCAATAGGACCCCCTTATTTTCATGGGATTGTGATTATAATGTTTATTTGTGATTGCTATTAGCTTTGAAACTTGTACTTTGATTCTTCTTTTTCTAGCAATAATTTGATTCTGTTGTGAAGAAGATAGTGTTTAGTGATCCTAATGATGGTCACGATGTATGAAAATCTCTTGGATTGTAGAAGAGTTCAGGAATCCTGCCAATTCGTAGTGTACTCAGTGATCCTGTTTATTCTTACAATGTTTGGTAACCAGGCTTACTCTTATTGGTTTGGGTGGTCCTCGTGATTCTTCTAATGCTCGGTGATCTTGTTGATTCGTCTAGTGTTTGGTAATGTTCATCATCCTTACTATGATTTATGATCCTTATAATTGTCTAGAAAGCATAAAAAAATGGATACGATCGATTACATTGTACCTTCTATGTCTAAAACCATGTACATCTTCACCAGCATTGGTGGAACTCTTTTATTTCTTTTGTACTTTAAAACTTTACTTTCATTGTACAAAACTCCTCATTCCTCAAGCTCTATATGGCTCTACTTGATTCTGATGAGGCACTTCTAACTTCAATAATGTTGCAATGTAAAGAAGGTTCGATGTGGCCAAAATGTCTCTTCATCGACCTCGGCACCTCCTCATATCATGGGCACCCATGAGGTAGGACCATCTCAGGCTCTCACACTAGTGAAGGAGACTCTAGAGGTTCTTCACGATTCTGATGAAGACAAAGACACTAAGGAAGATCAAGTTGATGAAGAGCAGTTGGTAAGTTTTGATGATGTTATGGACGCAGCTGATCACGCTGTCGATGCCTTTGAGAGTTCTAAACTCAGTCGGGTGAGTGACACCCGAGCACCGAGACATGCACGCCACTTTACGCCCGCACAGAATCGTAGACGTCTTCAAGTTATACTTGAGATGGCTAGAAACCGCCCACTGTAGTGTATGTCTCCCAAGAGTTCGGACACTAAGTATTCTTCAAAGACGCAGGGGTCCATCACCATTGATGGGCCACCGATGGAGGAGACCCGCGATTGTGCACGTAGTTCGCTCCAAGGTTTAGAAGAAGTCGTCATCATCCATCTCAGCTCTGACTCAGAGGATGATGTAGAGATAGAGTGATCCCATTGTATTGGATTTCCTTCAAAGACACATCGCTTGTGAGCGTGTCTTATACAATGCATGTTCTTTGTTCCTAAATCTTTTGCCTGAGCTGCGTCATTTCTCTTGCAATCATTTGTTTTTAGAATCCCAGTATGTTTTTGTTTGTAGGGGAATTTGGATCCATTGATAAAAGTCCAAGCATGTTGCTTAGTTTTATGTTTGAGCCTTGCAGATGGATGCGACTCCTACAAACCTGTGGCACGAAGAGACTATTCTGGAAACGCCAAACACCGATGATTCAACGCAACCGCCCATTGCAGGTGAAGGTGATGGTGAAGAAGAGGGAGATGCAATGGAGGAGGACGTTCTGGATGACCTATTGGTGGCCGATGATAAGGACTTGTTGGAAGACGATCTCCGACAATATCACAAGGTGGACTCCGTGAATACCATTGCTTCATTGAGGATGAAGCCACCTCACCTCTTTTGACTCCAAATCCCGCTTTGCCGAATGGTTCCCATACCCATGGTGAGACCTACCCTCTCGTGTGATCTTGATTTCCTGGAGCATGAGTTCAGCAAGGGTTACAGAGAAGGAGCGGCAGTTTTCTACGTCACTACTACAGATGAGGCTGGAGAGAGCTCAGAGTTCACAGAAGAGGAGATAGCGAAATGGGATCCATTATGGAAGTCAAAAAATGACGCCTTCAATGCTAGTGTCGAATCCAAACCCGAGTTGAGATTTTTAAAGAACATTAAATTCTATGTTTGTGATGGTAATCACAGACTCATCTCGTGGATGAGTTACATTACCAAAACACACTCGAAAGACGAGGAGTGGCATTACGCAGTGGATTCCATTGTACTAGATACCAAGGGCAAGACCGAGCTAGTCATGCATGTCATGCATGACATTAACAAGTAAGTGTGTAATCTCCCTCTTTGAAATTCTAATGCCTCAGTTGATTTCTCAAGGGGGGGCACTCTGTGACATCCATTTATTTATGTTCAAATTCCATATGTTATCCATTGTTGTTAACTCAACATATCATTTATTTTCTTCACATCCTTTCTTGGAAAATTTATTTGTATGTTGCGTAACACTAAGTGAACATTTTCTTTGTCAACTCTATAACATGCATTTCTTCATATTCAAATTGTTTATGTTTTATGGATTTACCTTCTCAAAGGTCTATATTTTCTTTTTAAAAATAGACACACTTAATACAATGCTATTATTACATACCCTATAGTTGTTAGAAGACATAGAATGGTATTTTAGGACCCTGGAGCATTAAAGGACAAATTATACTGCTTATCTCAAATGTTTTTTAGGCACCCTATCAGTTGATTGCATGTAGTATTTGACTGTTGCCGCTCACTTCAGCCCCCAAGTTAGGTTGTTCTTATAGTTTGTGATATGTTGCAGTTTGTAGGTACAACAATAACTGAAATCGCTTCTATGCATATCAGGTCCACGGAAGACTCGCACGTGAAGACCAATTTGGTGCACACGTTATATAGGGTTCAAAAATATGGTCTCCTTACTATTGAGCGGTTCAAAGAGATGCTCAGGCCATCGGAGCTCCGACTGTGTGGGGCACACAAAGCTAAAAAAGACTTGGTATTCTATGCCACTACAAGTCTTCACGTTGTTTGTTTTCAGGGTAAGAATCTTTGTGAATGCTTCTCCCTTCGTTTCTATTGTATTTGTCTGTACCATTTTATTATACAATCATATATGTGTAATTTTTTTCTGTCACACCTTTGCAGCAAGAAATTGCCCAGTCAGCAGATGCAGCAGGGCGGAGGTACAATGAGATGACACTGGAGGACGACAGAACTCCTGAGGAACTAGCGCATGCCATGAGATCCGGAGCTCATGAGAAGACCAGTAAACTCAACGTCAAAATGTCTAAGTTGGTTGCGGTGGCGAATCCAACTAACAAGCAAGGTTTTCTAGATGAGGTGATTTCATGACCTACATCATAAACTGAATCTATTGATGTCATGCAAACCTCAGAATCTAACATCCTCTGCTTTCCTTTTGTTGACCAGATTGAGAAACATTGGAGTTCCAATGAGATTCCGGAGATGACTCTAGAGAAGCTCCAAATGGTGGCCACTTGCAATACCACGGCAGATCACAAGATCAAATTCCTAAAGTAGTGGAACTCCTCTACACCATCACGTGATGCTAGACGTTTTCTGCCTAGGCCAGTGTCAGAGACACTACTTGGTCCTTTCTTGAACCGTTGTGTTTGGTACGCGGGGGTAAGTGATTACCTATTCATGTAATTCAACTTGAAAGCCATCATAGTTCATATTCACTAGGATATTGAGAAATTAGAATTCTTGGAAGGCAGTGTATATCATATGATTTTGGTTTTGGCATCTCTTTCTACAGATTGAAGATGCAGTTGTACAATACTTCGAGGAAGTTGTCAAGCAAGACAACATCATCATCAATATGAACGTTCCGCTTCAACCAGAAACCTTACCGGAATATTTGGAAGGGTGGAGGAGGAAAATTTGGGATCACGGGTTCTTGGCTCATCTTAGAGGAGCTAAGTACTTCAAGAAAAGCGACAACTTCAACACTTATGAGGGGTTCCAACAGGCAGTGAAGAGGGTCCTTTATCGGTATGTCTTTAACTGGATAAAAAAATATTCATTTGGAAGTGACTATTTGAATTAAAAATCTCTTGTCATTTGGCTAAAAATACATTGTTGAAGCAGGAAACCTATTAGAGATGAACGAAGGGAAAAAAATAGGGGGTCCTTAGGCTACCTGTAGAACATGCCTCGGATCCGAGGCATGCTCTAGAAGTAGTTGGGGGACCCCCATTTCTGTCCTTTGAAAGGTCTACAATTTAATTTTTTGATCTTCTATTTCTTGAGACATAAGAAATGTTGCTTTGAAGCACATGTACACGAGATTGAAATTCTTCTTCTATCTGATTTGATTTTTACAATTCGTACTTACCATTCTTTGTTTATCATGATGCAGCTACTTCAAGTTTGAATTGGAAGGAAAAGGAGCCATCCAGAGGGCAGACCTTCCTCCATTCCTTTCGGTCTTCCTAGATCGCAATTCCGCAAGTTGCATGTACACGGCAAATCAGCTCAAAACATTTACCACGGCTCATCTAAATGGCGGTGGATGGTACATTGATTGCCCTATATCGTACACGCATCCATCGGAGGTACAACTCCGCGATTCCTTGAAGGACATTGGAGCGGTGGACATGGATGTCGATGAGTTTGCGGGCCTCACCGAAGATCAAAGGAGCAAGGCAATTGAAAGGAGGAACAACGCTGACAAGAAGAAAGCGGATCGTCTACAAATTGCTTTGGATAACAAGCAAAAAAAGGAGGCAGAGCGTTTGGCAAAGATAGAAGAGAAGGAGAAGGAAAAGCAGAAGGAGAAGGAGGAGAAAGCAAAGGCAAAGGGGAAGAAAAAAGATGATGGTGATATCGTCGTTCCTACATCATCAGCGGTCGATCAGAGCTCGCAGTTGGTGCAGGGAAGTCAGAGTGGGATGAAGAGGAAGGCTGTGCTTGCCGAGTGGACGGAGGATATGGTGACACAAGGCACGCAGGTGGTTATATTAGATGATGACAACGTCAAGTCGGAGGAACTAATCTTGAATGTATCCATTGTTGACATCATGGACAATTTGGAGAGTTCACCACCTAATTCTTATATTGAGGTCATGGACTTCATTCGAAAGGTGTGTGACAACATGAAGTTCAGTTTGTAACTTCATAGGATTTCTTGATGAACAAATAGTTTCATTTTTTATCTTCTAATAACATGTACAATCACTGGACTGTAGGCAAATGCAGGAAAACCTCGTTCATTGAACGGCAGGGTGAGCCAAGAGCCTTTGGTGGATCTTATTATTTTTGATTGCCAATAGAACCTGCCCGTACCACTCATCTCTGAAAAGCATGTTCCGGCATGGAACTTGGACCCAACGTGTGTGGGAATGCAAAATGCATTTCACTTCGCCGAGGAGAGCTTACAAGACAACGGCTGCGTTCTTGTATTTCACTCATACAGCCTTCAATCGCGGCGTATGTTTGCGGGACTGAAGAACGTCTTCAAGAAGTTGGTGATGAAGAAAGAGTGGTTGGCATTCAACCAATTGGACCTAGCGTCGGGTATTATACCTAGTCAAACGGTAAGTTTTTCTAAATGTATAGCGCGCATGTCATTTGGTTTAGCGGCATTCTCCCTTGCACTAAACCATTTTTTGCCTTTTTGCAGACTGTAAAGTTCGGAGTCACCCTTTTTGTGAAGGATTTGGGTGAGAAAAAAAAATTAGCCTTCACATTCAGGCAGACTGAGGCCATGACGAAAGCAAAGTGGAATCTTCAGAGGAAGGACATGGTCATCAATTATATCACCGAGGAGACAATGTTAGTCAACAAGGAATCAAAAAAGCCTTGGCGCGGGCCGCGAGAGAAAGATGCAAGGTTCCTACAATTTTTCATCGAAGGTTGCTCGGATGAAGAAGATGTAGTTTTGGACTGCACCATTGCTACAGGTGATTTAATACTTTGAAATGAGAGTCCTAAATTAAAATGTTTGTGTGTATGTAAAATCTGTGAACTTCTAATGCTCGCATGGTTGTACTATAGGTGCATCGATTCTTGCATGTCGTGGCACTGGACGGCATATTGTGGCTTTGGAGGAGGATGAGAATATCTTCAAGGGGGTTCTCTTGCCAATGAAAAAAGCCGCTCCAGTGCAAGAAATGACACAAGCTCCAGCAGAAGTTTTTGCCGCTCTTGATCTGGATGCCGTGCACGTGGAACCAATGGTGTTTACACGCAACATTAGACCTAGTAAGTAAGTTTCACTTTTGGAAGACATGTAGATTTTTGTATTCAACAAGTATTGCATTTCATAAATCAATATGACTAACGTTGCATTGTTTGTTTTTGAAGGAACAAAGGAGTGATGGATGAACATTGTGTGAAGAAGATCAGAAGACTTATTTTGAGTCCTGAGAAGTCTTACGATCTTCCAGTGTATGCCGAGAAGATGGCATCACAGTATGAACGACATGGTTGTAGAGAGCCTAAGCCTTCCAAATCCAAGTATGCTGCAAACGTAGTTCATTTTCTAGACGTTTCAGCTTCTGAAGGTGAGGAGACTCCAGAGTCATCCTTGAGTGAGGTTTCTATGGCCAACTCCACCGCCACTTAGACTCATAAGATTGACGTATCTTATGAGTTGAATTATGTGTATTGATTTCTATGTTAATTTGATTTTGTGTGTTTTATGGCTACAAGCTGCAAGCATTGTGCTTCTCGTTTGATATTCAATGTACATGAGAAATGAAGTAAAGAAAAATTATTTTCAATGGTAAACAATCAATAGTTGATAAAAAAAAGATGCTAGATCTTGGGCTCATTCATTTTCCTTCCCATTCTTAGACCACTTCATGTGTGACAACAAATTAATTCTTATTTATGTAAAAAATGTTCTCCACAATAGTGGTAGTGCCTCTAAGAGTCCACAAATGACCCTTAACTTACATACATATAATTATGAATAACATCCACGGTCATAGAACCTCGGTTGACTCCAAGTCCACGGTCATGGTTTAATCACAACTTCCCCCTATCATATACAAATTTTTCCACAAGTTTTCTCATCAAAAAAACTTTCCGCTCACAGGCTCACAAGCTCTTGCTCCAAGCTCGCACAATAGCAACCCTAGGTGCACTACAAAGGAAGTTCATGGGTGAGGAGCGACCAAACCCTAACTACCCATTTCTACTTTTCCTAATTATTTTCTAATAAACTATAATTTCAACCTACAATTTTGAGCTCTGTTTAACAATGTCTATAGGTTTCTATTGCCAAAAATTTCAATCCTAAATAACATGTGATGCATTATCTAGAAAGGATTGAAAAATAAATTAAAATGGCATGTTTTTCAACTAAAATATTTATAGAGATCACATGAAGATGACTATTGTATCAATATTTAGCTAAAATAAACTTTCAGTAGAAAGCTATTTTATTAAAAAAAAATTCATTTTTCAAATTTTTTTAATATAATATAGGGGGGTGAAAGTTATTTTTAGCTTTACAGTGTATATTTTTTCTTCTAAAATTTGTAACTAATTATTATTAGCATAAAAAAATACCAATAATTCAGAACATAAACTTTCAAAGTAGGAAAATTTATTCATATATATTTTTTAGAAAAAAAATAAAATTTTAGGATATAATATAGGGGGTTCAAAATTTGGTCGCTCCTCATCCATGAGCTTCCTTTGTAGTGCACCCCCCGGGCTTTCACCCTCAAACAAATGGACAAATGGAACGTGTGAATCAAGTGTTGAAGGCCATATTCGTTATATTGAGACTTTTGGTAGTCTCATTTTTATCCTCGACTCGAAGATAAATCATAATAACTGTTCAATTTTAAGACTATTTGGTAAGTTGAGATTTCAATGTATTAATATATATATATATAAAAACCTTTGATTTCCCAAAGGTTGCAGGTTCATCTTATCCTCGACTCGAGGATAAATTACTATAATTGTTTTAGGGTTGTAGTCTCAAAATGTGCAGATTGTCTCATTTTAACGAATAAGGCCATGTTGGAACAATATCTACGTTGCACCATCAACTATCAACAAGACGATTGAACTTCACATTTGAGTTTGATACAGTTTGCATACAATAATACTATCCACACTTCTACACGTCAAACACCGTTTTACGCCAACAATGGATATCATCCGAAATTTGATTTGCTTAATATTTCTAAGATAGACAATCCGCCAACAAAAGATTTGACATTAAGATTATCTAAGCTCCAAGAAACAATGAAATATCATCTACAAAAAGTGCAAGCTCATTACAAAACATATGCAGACATGTTGCGTAAAGAATCACCTCCATTAAAAGTTGGTAAAAAGGCTTGGCTACTTCGACGCAATATCAAAACTATTAGACCATGCGACAAATTAGATTATTGACGCTTGGGACCATTTTTTATTTTAAAATAAATCAACGTTGTTGCCTTTTGATTGGAGCTTTCAGCATCGATGAAGGTACATCCGGTATTTCATGTTTCTCTTTTAGAACCGTATAAAGAATCAAATCTTCCGAGAAGAAGTCAACCACCACCGCTTTTGATTGAAATAAATAATTATGAAGAATATGAGGTGGAAAAAGTACTTGATTCATGTTGCAAACGTGGCAACGTGGAATGTTTGATACACTAGTGCGGATTTGACATCAATGAACGCATATAGGAATCAACAACAAATATGACTAATGCGCTGCAAAAGGTATATGAATTTCACCAATTATATCCTGATAAACCATAGTTCATTTAAAAGTAGTAATGTCTTTGAAAAGCCTCCCCGCCCAAAATTTGATATAAAAAGGGGAAAATTCATATAATAGCATAGTCTTCATTTTAGTTTCAAGAAAAGTTAGTAGTCTTTTATTAAGCCTCAATAGAAACTTCAATATGTCTAATTGAAGAGTTTTCAAAGACTCATTAGATCTAGAACATGATCATGAGCCTAAGCTTGAGCCAGAGATTGAGCTTTTTATGTCACAACTTCCGGACTAGTCGTTACAACCTCCAGATGTCGCAGTACCACAACTTGAAGACGAAGGTGGATCTTGAGTACAACGAAAGAAACTTCGTATAAATCAACCTTGACACGACAATCTTCAACCCGATGCTCAAGCCTTGGTAATATTGTTGAAAGTTGAAAGTCTTGAACCCAATGGTCCAGAAGTAACATTTCAAGAATGTTTTGAAGGTTTGATATTGCCTTGGAAGCTTCTGTAGACCTCTAGAGTCTTTCATAAAGTTTAAAAATAACCGCTTAGCTGATGGTATATATAGAGGTCGAGGTTGAAGTAGTTCTTAGTCTCGACAACGCAATTATTTAGTCTTAGTTTTTGAATTTGTTTCTAGCATTGTACCTCTTGACTCTAATACCAAGTCTTGTTATCTAAAATTCATCTTGTCTCGTCTTATCTTGTCTTACCTTGTATCTTGCTTGTCTATTATACTTTTGTTGTAGTTTTAAGAAACCCAAATGTTTGGAGGCCCATTGTGTGTTGTGTACAAAAAATTTTGAAATAAAATTTAGAGTAGTTGTATATTATGATGTTTAGTTTTCAAATTGATCTCAATTGCTTGATTTGAAGTTAACATTCAAAAGTTGTGCTTATTTGAGTGGAGGGAGGTTTGTTGCTTCCTATGAAGAAGAGTGAGACTTTGATCAACTATAAAAGATGGATAAATTTTTTGTTTGCAATGAAACTTTAAGAAAGTGTAGAAAATGTTATTAGCTTCTATGAAGCTATCATTCACTTAATTTGAAGTTTTAATGAATGAGTTGTGAGTGGTGAAGTGAGGAGAGATCTGTTGCCTTTTTTTTTCAAGGTTGAAACTTTAGATGATGATAATAGTTGGATAAAGTGTCAAAATGAGTTGAAAGTTGGAGAAGAAATAGAAAATTGTGTTAGTTTTTCAAAAAGTTATCACTCGTTTCATTTGAAGTTGTAGACTAAAAGTGACGTTTGTTCAAAGTTCAATTTTGAAATTGGAATTAAAGTAAAGTTTTGAAGTGAAGATTTGAAGTTGAAGTTGAAGGAGAATTTGTGTGTTGTGGTTTGTGGCTTGTTTTTTCTTGTAAACTTTGTTGTTGCGAGTGGCATGGGTGAAAACATTGTTTAGTTTCTTTTAATATTGTGAATACGACGAAGTGGGATTTATCACTTACATGGTCGTACTTATTTATTGTTCCCATTAGTAAGGCACGTTAGCTGGTCCCCGTGAATTTGAAGTTTAAAAGCCAATCTTTCGCACAGTTTCAGTTCATGGTTTGATCGTCTTTTTTATCTATCCAAGGCTCGTGATTTTTTATCATCTACCTAAACCCTAACCCTTTAGAACCACCAATGGGATAGACTAACATGAAACAGTTAGAAGACTTGAAGATTTGAAGACAAGAAGACATGTAGATTTAAGAAAGTTCTCAAACAACTTTCTCTAGTTGCAACCAGAATCTTCGTGATTTCTCAAGACAAACCGCTTTCAATATAAAATCATCACATTTCATGAGGTGGCAAGTGCCTCGCCACTTCTTCATGTTGTGGTTCAATTTTGTAGAACTAAGGTAAAACAACCCATTGCAATCAAATGATCCATAGTGATCACCTAAGAAATGATTCCATTGAATTTTTTTTAGTATGTGAGATGTGGACCACAATGCATGTCTTACATGATAGTAATAGAATGAACAATGACCTCATTAGAAACTTCTAACTTTTCATTGTGAAATTCATTGTAAAAATCGACTTTTTAAGCCTTCTATGATAGAAAATATTGTGATTGCATTAAATAGTAAGATGAGTATTATGGATTCAGATTTTGTTGGTTATGGGATAGTTTACAAACTCTTTTGTGCCATGATGCATTGAACACTTACAAAATTCTTAGCAAATTCATACTTTGTCAAAAAAAGTATAATTTCAATTACACTTGCTGTTTCTCACACTTGTACTAATGTGGGAAAAAAATTGAAAAATTTCAGCAACAAGATGATGTCAAACTCCTCATTCTGACCACAATGAGCTGTTTTACCTTGGTGGCGATGCGTTTAGAAAAGTAAAACCTTCCTTCCAATTTGATGCCGACTAAAATGAGAAAAAATCTGCCACTCCGCCCAGAGTACCACTCAAGACCCGCGCCAGGCTTTCGAACCGCCGAGACACTGACTGTCAACGTTTGTTCAAAATTGAATGAAGTTGTGACACTGGTCAAGGCCACGGGATAAGAGTGAAGACTTCGTGATCAACTTCAGCTTCACATGAAGCTTCACTCAACTGTTAATTTACTGCATTTTAATCATCTCCTCCGACGCCTAGCTAGAAAATGGTCTATACCTAGCTCCAATTGAACACTTGCTCAGTCAAAAGGTACGTACGTACAGACTTTTCCTTTCTCTTATCTCTTGTTTCTTAAATTTTCATATTCTGCGGACAAATTAGACGCGAGGAATTAAGTGCCTGAGAGGCAGAATTAATGCAAAGCCTACACTGCCTGAACTCTGCACTTCTCAAATTTGTTGATCGACGTGCCTCAAGCAGCTCAATGACGACCGACGTGTGATCGATTGATATCTCATCACAGGGAACTCCTCTCACTGGCAAATGATAAATGAACATTGGCCTAACCAGGTGTCTTGCTCTGAAATCTGCATCACAAATTGGAAGTCCACAGCATTCATAACCGAATTAAAACAATATTGCTCTGATCTACATATGTGTGCTAATCGATCGACATTCAATCCTGCTACGTCAGCGAGATTTGTTCAAGTTCCCTGCGGAGGGCTGTACGTCCACTTTTTCAAGAGTCATCAAGGCGTTTGTAGACGTCTCATCCGGCAGCATTCTCGTCAGGAGGGAGCACTTTTATTAAGAAAACGAATTGGATACCAATTCGACAATTGGATGAGTACTGTACCCGACTATCAGGGTCCGGAAAAAAAAAGTTTGAAAAAAAGATGCCAGAATTTCAAGAAAGTTTTCTTTCAATTTTTTTAATAGAGAAAATACGAATTTCAAAGGAACTCCTGTGCCGTTGCCACAGTCAAAACAAAACTAAAAGTAATTTTCTAATTTTTTAGTTCATAAAAACTTCAAAGTTCAATAACTTTCACATCATATGTCTAAACACCACGAAACCAAGCTGAAAGAATTCATCCTGGCTAAGAGCTTTCTGACAGTACCAAGCATGTAACTAGGGGACGCACGACTCAGGAGATCTCAACATAACAAACAAACCAAACCAAAGCCAAACCAAACCAAACCAACGACCAAATTTAAGGTATGAATGTTTTTATTTATTTTTAGCGTCCACCAGAATTGATTTCCAATTTTAATAGCATATTTGGTATGAAATATTAACCTTGGTAGTTGGGTATAGTAGTAGACAATTAAAGAACACAATGATTAACTTTTGGTTAGTCAATAAAGCACATTCTTATTCATTCTTATTTAAAGTGAAAGAAGTGCTAAAGTTGATTTTGAAAAGTCATTTGCTTCCAATTAATTGTCTTAGCTACATTGTTGCTACATTCACACCAAGTGGGAATATTTTAATCTTTTAGAGGGTCAAATATCCCCCCCTTTGCCATATTCCCAATTTCAACCCTCTATTGTTGCAATTATTTCATGCCTTTCAAGATTAAATTATCCCCTATTGGTGATTTGGTGCGTATGAATATAGGATGGGATTGCAAGGGTTATATTGTTCCTTCCTAATTTTTAGGAAACATTTGACAAACATGTATCACTTTTCTATATTATCAATGGAAAATTGAGCAACTATTCATTTAAATTGGCTATCCCATTGATTTATAGTTGTAAAATAAATAAATCTTGAGTTTAAAAAAAAATTCCTACAATGTTAGATTTGAAACTTTGAAAGTTTGAATGGATAATTTGGACATTTCAATCAAATAATTAATGCTCTTACAACAATATAATCATCAATTTTGTTATGTTGGTGAATATTCTTGACATTGGCATTTTTTAAGGTGAGTGCCTTTAGGCCTAAATATGTACTATTTGTGTTCTAATTTCAAAAGCATCCATTGGAATTAATTGCTACAATTTTGACATTTTGCATCTTCTCAATGATAAATGATTGAAATTTATAGTTGTTAGATCTTAGGGAGTTAAGGAGGTAGTTTCCACTTCTAAGTTCTAACATTTATTTATTATATTAGTGCATGTAACATCAGGTTACTAATGTCATTTATTCTAAATCAATAGAAATTGAAATATTATTGTACAATACTAATTTTCACACTAAAGATTTGTTTTAATAGTAATTCAAGTGATAATAACCCCTAAAGGACTAGAAAATCAACTTTGGATTTTTTTAGAGCTTGGGAAGGTTTTGTTGAATTTATAATTTGAAATTTGTGTATGAATGTTTTGGAACAAACATCAATCATCCTAACCTACATGTGAAGCTTCATTTCATATCATTCTGATAAATATTGCAATGATTAGAAGGTATTTTAAGATTTCAATGCTAAATTTGCAACTAGAAATATACTCCAAAAAATACTTGATTAAAAGTATGAATTATAAATATTGATACCTACTCAAAAACATTTGAACCATTGAATTCTAAATAATGAAATGAAAGGTATGTTAGAAATTTTATTTTATAGGCAAAGAAGTTAGAAAAAATATATAAAGTTTTTTTGAGTTTTTTTGGAAAATTCAAATAAATAAATAAAGGATAACAATTTTTTTACTTATACATTTTCACCATTGGGATTAGCAACTCTCAATTTTTTGTAAAAATGATTAGTAATTTAGTTTTATATTTCATTTAGAAATACCTTCTACCTCATAATTTTATTAAAAATGGATGTGAAAGTATTTTTTATCAAACTCATTTACATATATTGTCAACCTATTTTCTAATATATAGACTAAACTACACAAGGTATGGGACATATGTGTTTTTTCCTATAAATATTGAAAGACAAAATTTCACCTTCTAAAAGCTAGAAAAGCCTACATTTTTATTTTTGAAGTTTAAGCCCCAAGAATGTTAGTATGTGAGTGTGAAAATGCAAGCATGTGATCTTTGAGTATATATATAAGTAAATATCCTACAACCATTAAAGGTGCTTATAATATAAACACCTATAATATAGGTATCTGCTATAACATAGTTACACCATAATCATGAAATGTTTCTATAATAGACACCTACAACATAGGTGCAGTGTAGTCTTTTAGGTTTATGAGCTCAAACTCTTCAGTTTACAAAATAGCAACCCTTGTAATTTTGTAGAAGTGAATTTACACAAAATAGTGAAATTTGGTTGCCCCTCATTAATTTCTTGATATTCTACACTATATAAATGTGTACTATTAATATAAAATGATGTAATAATCTAAGAACCATGTGTATTGTATGGATAGATGCACTAGTTTATGGCCTAGGTTTAAAGAGTCTCATGTGCCTTCAAATGGACAAGCAAGCACTATAAGAAACCCCTGTTTTTTACTGTGTTACGCTGTGACATCACCGTTATTTTTGACGTCACTACGTTTTTGGACGAACGCGCAGATCAGGGATAATTTTTTGTGACGTCATCTGAAACGTCATAATAGACGTCAGGAAATATAGGGATGTCACTTTGAACGGACGTGTTTTTCACTATGTCAGAAAAAATAAAGGACGTTTTAGATGACGTCCAAAAAAACATGAATCGGCCACGTCAGCCACTGGTGCGTCTTTCACTGCGGGCAGGTGCACTGCTGTCACTGACAGGGCAGGGGGGGTGCTGCCCTATAGGGAAAACACCTGATCAGTATAGGAAAGAGCTCCAGGCTGTAAAATTCAGGCTTTCTGGGAGGATGTGAAGTTATGGGTACGAGGTAGGATGAAAGTGACATAGACACATGTAATGACTCCACAAATGTGTTTTGGTGTTACAAGTCTAGGGTATGCCAAAATTAAAAGGATGTACAGAATGAAATATTTTAGGTCCTAAAACATGAAAGATGGGAAATAAAAATGGAGACTCATTGGGATAACCTTATCATAGAGGTGAAGTTACGCAATATTATTTGGAGACGGGTTTTGAGAACAGAAAATGGGGATTACTTGGGAGTGTTGGGATCAATGTGACATTATTCCATTGGCTTTGAAATTGCAAATTAGGCCCCATAAAATGGAGAGTGACTTGCAGTCCCCATAGTGAATTCCTTCCAATGTTTTTTGGATTTACGGAGTTGGGATAAAATTAAATGGGGAGAATATAGGGGTGTCCAGTTCAAATTCATTCCATTGGGATGGGGCTTGGGGGTCCCCCCCAATATGGGGGTGAATGGTAGTACGGGGAGTGCGAAGAAGTGCTTTCCATTGGGGGTTCGTGGATGGCCCAAACAATTTGGGAGTAATTTGAAGTCCCCACAGTGAATTCTTCCCAGTGCTTTTTGGATTTAGAGAGTTGGGAAAAAAATTTAAATGGTGAGAACATGGGGGGGTTATGGCCAAGTTCATTCCATTGGGTTGGGGCTCGGGGGTTCCCCCCCAAAAATTGGGGTGAATGGTCATGTGGGAAGTGCCAGGAAGTGCTTTCCCACCTGGGTTTAGGGATGGCCCAAACAATTTGGGAGTGACTTGCAGTCTCCATAGGGTGAAAGCACATTACGCCCCCCTACAAAGTTCGTCAGAAAAGTACTTTTTCAAGGTGTATTAATATAACGTACTTTTTTTTAGATGAAATAAACATTATTTTCACTTTTCAATTGATCCAATTGGTAGGTACTTATGTAGAGAAGGTATTCTACCACATTCTAATCCAATTTAGTGTTTCATCCATCCTCTACAAAGTACTTTACCAACAACAAAAGCGTGTTAGGTTTGCAAAATAATTACAAATGACTTTGTACAGGCCAAATGAATGATCAAAAAAGCACAATAGTTTGTACAAAGATAGAATATATATACTATGCAAGGGCTTCTTGGTGATAGTAGAACTATAATTACAATATCTATTGGAATGTGGAAGACAGATGAGCATTATCTTTTGCGGAGGAAAAAAGATACAAAAAATAATATTTACGTTCATTTTTTGATGAGTAAAGCACTACATTCACATACTGTAGCATGGCTACTGCTTAAATCTCCAAAATTTTGAATATTTGTTTGGCTTTTTTCCTTGTTTCTATTCGTGAAGAATTACTTATGGTTTAGGGTAGTTTTAAACTTTCAACTTCATCTCTACTCTTCGTTTTCAAATTTTAAAACACAAGTTCTTCAACACTACTAAAGATTTCTGAAGGCAAGGGAGGGGCATTTCAAGGTTGTTTAATTTCCCTTTGCTGCCTAAGAATTTTGAATTAGCCACTGCTGTCAAATAATTTTAATTACTTTCTTATAATTAAAAATTTTAAAAACTTTTTAAAATTATAATTTTATTTTAAAAAAATTATGAATTAATATTATGTACTGTGGCATGGTTTGCATAAAATGCTAATGTGGCGAATTCCCACAATCTAGGAACTTCAAGGAACTTGTGGGGTTTTTTTGCCTTCGAATATCTTTTAATGTATTCTAGAGTTAGAATATTTGACTTTGAATATTAATCTTAATCTCAAATTTGGGTACTATAGAGTTATGAACTTTAAATCTTTATGTTGGAAAATTGAGTTGAGAATCTAAGGGAAAAAATTCCCAATACTTCATTACTTCATTCTCATTTTCAAAAAAATCTTAAATAGAAGAAGGATCAAGATACAAGGCAAGTTTACATTATTAATACCTCTAAGATAGCTGTCAATTGCACTAATCCCAACAGTGAGATTATTGTAGGAAGTAGAATTTGCATATAAGTTTCTTAAGGTTGGAAGTGACATGAATAACTAGAAATTGTGTTAACACACTAAAATGCACTTCCAATAAATTCAAGTTCAAATGAAGATGTTCATTAAGAAATTCTTGTCTATAAGTATGTTACTTTGTAATGGCAAGAATCTACAAGCATCCATTTAAAGTTTATTTAAGTTCTAATGGTACTTCTACCAAGGTACTTTATATACTTCAAGTACTTAATGTCCACTCAAAAATTGAAGAACTTCAGCAACGAGATGATGTCAAACTCCTCATTCTGACCACAACGGGCTGGTTTACCTTGTGTGATGCAAATTTTTTGGAATGGTACAAAGGCATTTTTAAGAATATTGGATCCGAAGGGACTGATTTTAAGTGGGGATTGTGGGATTTCCGCAGGCCAACTTTGGCCTTGCGGTTTCTTTCTTGCAACCTGTCTCCTTGTTGCGGATTGAGCGTCTCCAGCAGCGACAGAAGATGCCGATCAGGAAGAACGGTGCGCATTGGCGATGGCGTCTCCGGGGTTTGGTCCAACCACACGTCTCCTCCTTGCTCGGATGCCTTGCTTTCGTCTCTCTCCTTTTGCTGCAACAATTTTTCATGCAATTGCATCCGCAGCCCTAAACTCGGTTGTCCGCTTCACCTGAACTTGTTTCCTCTTTTTCTGTCATTCTATATCGATGTGCATTCTTTTGGTCCCAATGGTTTAGCGTAGAGTTTTGCATTTTTCTGAGGTTAAGGGCTTAGGGTTTAGGGTTTTGTGTAAAGCTTGATATATGGTTTTTGGAGAGAAACCAACAAAAGAATTGTGTTAAATAATCAGCTGCATCCAAGGTACTTGGGGTATGAGGTCACAAAGCAGCAATTCAGCATGTCCTTACAGGACTTGGAAACCTCGTACGTCGACCTCTTTTTACTTCACTATCCTCGGTGCTTTTCGGCCGTCTGTCATGACATGAAGCATGCTGGATCATGGCACGAAAGGTGTGCCTACTTAATGTACCTTTTGCTTAATTGTAATCTGTAGTTGCAACTGTCAGCTTTAAGCTACGATCGAAGTGTGGGTTTTAGGGTATGGTTTTTAGGGCAGAACGTTGGTTCTTGTGTCCAACTTGTACAGTAATACTAACTTATGGCCTATCTGCAGGTGGAAGGCTTTGGAAGAGTTGCATGATGAGCTCAAAATACGGGCAATTGGTATAAGGACTATGTCTGCGAATCGTCTTGCGTCCTAAAACCCAAGCCGTTAACCGTCAAAACTTGCTGATGATACGTATCTTACTAGAGACTTAATTCAGCACCAAGCTCTTAGAGACTTCTTGGATGTACTTTTAATATGTAATATCAATCTGAGCCAACATCCTTCTGCAGTTTAGACTTGCTGAAGAACTTTACAATGTTGCAGGTCAGCAACTTCAACAAAGTGGAGCTTCAAGAGCTTGTTGCCCTTGCAAGAATTAAACCTTCCGTAGTATAAAGGCAGGTCGCTATTGACGTATTATGTATATACTCTCGAACTGCTGTTCCTGCATTCGTTTTTTTGGTGAAAGACGGTAACATAGTTTTGCGTGGGTCTTTTGAATTTGTTTTTCTTGAGGTTGAATTGACACCTCCTTCATTGGAAACTGGTTTTATTGAAAATTTCATTTTTGTGGCAATTTGGCAAGGGCGGCGTTCTTACATGCAGTCGCAGGGGGCGCAACTCTCCACCGATCGGGAGCAACAAGGGTTCCAATCTTGCTAAGTCGCCTCATTAGAGGCTACAATACATCTTGCAGCAAGTCGATTGCGCGCAGGTCTTCAGGTCGCCAGGATGCCTCCCCAATGTGTGACCTTTGTTATGGATGCTCATGTGTGCGTTTGTGTGTGAGGAGGGTGCAGGACGGTGAGTTCTGCGTGTAGTGGAGAGGGGCAGGTGAGAAAATGCCTCGCCCTCAGGCCCCTGCGTAAAAGAGGAACGCGAGTCAACGGCGTGAAGAGGACTCCAGCGAATATGAAGTAACGCCGCCGCCAGGGCCAATGTGCATGCGCGGGGAGCATGAGCGCTGCTCCAAGGCCAGAGGAGACCCTTGGCCTGCAGCGTCAGCGGGGAAGGAACGAGACTGGGACAACAATCCTCCATCGAAGAGGAAGAGGACCCCTCAAGTGCTGTTGGAGTTGTCGGAGGAGGCAGGGCACGACGCAGAGGAAGAGGAGGAACTCAGAGAGCAGTTTTGGAGGTAAGTTTGGAAGAAGAAATAATTTGAGTATAGAACCAGTGGTATTCAAGGTTTTTGGGGAGGCGCACGTTGGTACGGACGTCAAGTGCAACGCACACCCTGTTTCTTATGACGTCAACTCTATCATGTTAAACGTCATAGACGTTTAATGTGACGTCCGCATAAATTGTGTGACGTTCATGTCTTCGTCACAGAGGACATGTTCTTTCAGTTGAACTCTGTACAAAGAAAAGTGATTGTTTGTTCCTTGGTCAAAGAGCAATCATATTGAATTCAAGAGTGATCAATCAGGGTGTACGGGAGTCATCCCCCTGCAAAGGTGACAGACCCTAAACCACGGCGTCTTTCCAGTTTCTGTCAAGAGAAAGTTCCTGTAATGTTCAAAACAACGTCCGGGCGTGTCTACATCGACGTTAGATTCAACGTCGTGAGCAACAGAGGAACATGTAGAGAACTTTGAAGCCGCAAATAGCGTATGTGGATCTCTTTTACGGGGGTCCAGTTGCGGGAGTGATTTGTTTGTACTGACGTAGCCCCATTTTCTTTCCAAGCTAATAGTGCATTTGACCTTTTACAGTAAGGGCTACAACACAGGGTCTGATGAACCAGCTTCGGATGCTGATACTGAAGAGATGATCGAGCAACTGATCCCCAAACAGGCTCGCGAAAAAGGCTTAAGCACTGTAAAGAAGAAACCTGTGGAAATAGACCGACAGGGGGAACCATTCGGACCTATGAGGGTTCCTTTTTCCAACAACATCAAGAAATATGCGAGAGACCTTGACCCCAGGTTTGGATGGGAGGGTCAGCCCAAGAAAGACAGACGACGCTTATTTAGGCGCCTATATACAGGTTTGTATTCAGTTCTTCTCTATGAAATGAAGAGGACTATAGACCTTGTAGTTCACTGTTGCATGTAGTTCAGAAGACTGTAAATGTTGTGGAAGGTAGCTCATTGGCCATGAGGCGGGGCAGTGGATGTCACCTGTAATGTCCACAGCGACGTCGAATACAATGTCACGACTGACGTCAGTGTAGGATCCTCTACAGTGAGGGGTGGTCCCTATGGTCATCCACACCACAGGGACGTGCAGTGTGTATCCCCTAGTGTTTTCTGGAGACATAGGGGTGTCCATGTAAATTCTCTTGTTATTCTTGGGCACATCAATGTCGTACACAATGTAGAGGTAGCTATACTAAGTTCTCTGGCTTGTAGATTGGCGTATAGAGGGAGAGTCCGAGCGAGTGTCGAAGAAGTGAATGCAGCTGTTCATCTCAAAAGCGCTCATTCATGTTCGTTGGAAGCTCAATTGATTGATTGATGGCGGAAAACCCAAGCCGATCGGAATGGATGACGATGTGTGGGAGGCATTGAAGGAGGCTTGTGCTACTGATGCTTCCCAAGAGAAGTCAGCCCATATGTCTGCCATTTCTAAGGGGAAGACATCTAGCACAGCCCAACATAAGGCCGTAGAGAGAGAAGTCATCTCAAGGCTGGTAAGTATGTAGTAATTGATGTCCACCTACTTGTCCATGTCAACACCACTTTCATCACACATGTTGCGTTTGTTTTTCCAAAAAATGTTAGAAATGATGGTAGATGTGGAGGACTCGACCTTCTTCTTCGCACGTGGAAGGACCTTTGTGGGGTGGCATTGAAGCATGTAATCATTGCATCTGAACTCTAAGTGCATATTCTTCTTCCCCTTGTCGGGTGGCATTCAAGCATGTAATCGTTGCATGTGGACTCTAAATGCATATTCTTATTGTTCTTCTTCCCCTTGTACGGTGCCATTGAAGCATGTAACCTTTGCATGTGAACTCTAAGTGCATATTCTTCTTCCCCTTGTAGGCTTTGTTGCGGAACAGAGCACCATTTGAAGCAGAGGTGGACGTAGAAGTGGCAAAGGAGTTGCAGCGTCTGGAAGAAGAGAAGCGCAGAGGTCGAAGTCCCCATGGCAAAGAGCTGCAAGAGATGCGCAGTCGGATGGATGAGCTTGAGAGCAGTGTAAGTCGCCTTACTGTTATTGAGACGGTTCCTTAGCTGGCCAAAGCGATGTCAAAGACGATGTTCTTGTTGACGTTAACTCCGACAAGCAGACTGTTGAAGACGATGTTGTTCACGACGTTGTAGCTAACGTTGAGGAGGAGCAGGTAGAAGGCATCGGTGAAGTTGCCATCCCTGAAACTGTTGAAGGTCAGCAAGGAGTGGAAGATGTGTACGCCATAGTCAAAGACTCCGGGGCGCAAGCAACATCTGAGAGGAGAGAAAGCACGATGGAGACCTCTACGGAGCAACAGGTGATGCAACGTCTCTCTTTCCATTTTAAGTGCCAAGTGACCGACGTGAAGCACTCCCTTTGTTAGGCTAGTGACGTTATTTCCATGAATTGCCTTGTATGAGGATGGTGTCATAGCGTAGTAGCGGATGCCTTGCAATGCTTCAATTTTTTTTTACAAGTGCGTGTCAAATTGGACATCGAAGTGAACGTCACTAGTGGCAGACGCTGATGCACTCTAGGGCTCAGCCTGTTCTTTTCAAAGCGAATACATCAGAATAGTATGTAAGCAGAAGTCAAAGTTTCCTTTCAGTCCACCATTCTATTGAATGCGCAGGTATGTTTTACAATAACTATGTGCATCTTACAGGAAAGCAAGTGCCTCAATGGTGCTCAGGTAAGGCTAGGAAGTGTAGGTGATTAGAGGATGTCAAAAGTGAATAATAATTGTGTGATGGTATTGCAGGAAGACATTGAAGTCCTTGGTGAGTCCTCAAGCCGGCCTCGGCGTGCTGTGAGGACCACGCAAGCTGCAAAGGGCACGAAGGCTACACCGAAGGCAGCAATTCCCAAAGCGGTGGGTCTTCCTAAACCTACCCAACCCACTAAAAAGGTTAGGAAGGTTGCATTCCATTCACCCATACTTTCATTTGTTTCTGTATGCAACTTAAAAGAGTAATGCAAGTGTAGCATTCCTTGACATTTGTTGTGGATGTATAAGAGTCCAAGAAATAAACATGCACGAGTAGGTACTGCTAGTTTTGACTTGGTGTGGTACGATGCAGGCTGTTGTTGTCAAGAAATTGGATGCATCTCGGAAGAAGTGAGTCCTTGTTTGCCACAACGTGTCCAACTGAACGTCGCATATGATGGTCAAGCATGTTATTCAAAACATTGAGTAGAACACACCATGTTTTCATCGAAAGTGTTGTAGTTAATGTTGTTGTGGATTTCTTCGTAGTACTAGACTATGGCATTTTTGTGCAGAAGTTGGCAAGTGGCCTTATAATCCCAATGCCATTGAAAATACAGGCTTCTATGCTTGGACATCTCTTACAAAGACACATAATTCATCTTCTAATGGCATATCTCAATCTTCCATTCACTCATGTATAATGGGCTGTAGAGGACATCGTCTTTGATGTTGAGGTTTATGATTCACGTTGTTCATGTCGTTCGAGAAAACATCCTTCCTCTCGCATTGTATGTCTTCTGTAATACTCAAGAAAACACTGCAGATGTCACTGTGCGTGTCGAACGGAACACTGAACGCAAAGCAATGCATACCCCAGTACACGGGTTGCTCTACTTAATGTCACAATAGACGTGTATGTGGACGATGTTTGCGATTTCAGCAAAGAATAAATTCCACAATATTATCCACCCAGCTCGTTTCCTAAAGCACATTCTCGTTGACTCTGATGTCATTTAAAACATCCTCTTGTCAAATGTGACGTCCCAGAGAACATCACACAGAATACCGGCATGTACCGCAAAAGAGTGCCACGTCAGCTACCACGTAGGCTACGTGCTCTGGAAATTATTTTCCATGTCGGATATTTAGGGGTCCACGTCATTGGACACGTCACAACGTCGTTGGATGAAAAAGTTGTCCAACGTGTCCCTGCCCATCGTTAAAAATCCTACGTGGATGCCAAAACCCCTCCACATGGCACTCTCAGAAACTCTTGGGTGACCTTGTTGTTTTCGATGTCACAAAAAATTTAAGCACGTTTTAGCACATAACATGGCACGTTTTTGGCCCGTTTTTTTAAACGTATTTTTTTAGACGTTACTACAAGCATCGTCCTTGTTAAATTAGACATCACAGCACGTTTTTTCCCTTGTTAAAAAAAACACTAATTTCTTATAGTGAAGTGACTAAAGTGAGTTATGAGGTTACTCTTTTGGATAACGCAACCTAATTTCACTATTTTATATAGTTTATCACTTTAATTACTTTACTAACAAATGATTTAGATTCTTGAATGAAGATTTTCTATCAAGCCTATATTATAAAAACCTTTCTATGATTATAGAGTGACTATAAAAAAAATTTCAACATTTGGATAGACATAACAATGTCTAGATGATATGTATATAGAAACCACTTAATTAATTTTCAAGAAAAGTTGGAGTTTTGATTTTTCAAAGTTTATCCTAGAAGTTGAGAGGATTTATTTATCTTCAAATTTTCTATTCTACAATTACTTTAAGACAAATAGGGATTGCAACTAGGATATGGTTAATTCTATTGGTGCATAAGAATTCATTACTTTTGAATTGAATTCATGTGAAAATTCTTAACTACTTTGATTTTGAATACTTCTAAAAATGTTAGCAGATATTCACATAATCTATGTGACAATTAAAAACATATTTCAATTCTAAATTGTAGAATGTTGTATTGCCATGGCTTTGCAAGCCACCAAAAGCAGTAATTGCAAGCTATACAAATCAATCACTATTAGAGCTTGTAATTATATTTGACCCAAATCCTCCTATTCGTATAATATATTTAAATTATTTGTGAAACCTAATATTTTACCAATTTTCAAAAAGCAGAGTTTCTTAGTGATAGTAATTTCTCCTTACTATTAATAAGGTAGGAGGTTCATAAATTACCCACCTAAGAGTTGAAACTGAATTTTGGGGAGGTAAAGCTTCTTGAAATATATTTTAGTAAATTTTCCTTAAAAGACAAGTGAAATTGGCATCTAATCCAAGTCATTTCATATTTTTTGAAGCTTTGTAAAATTAGTTATGAAATTTTGAAGTCAAAATGACATAGGGCTCTAAATTGCCCACCTCCTATATTCTAAACTGTTTGTACATTGTTGAAGGCTATGAAAAAGCAACATGTGCAAAAAGTCACGGTTGTCATATTGGACGGAATCTCATTATTCATGGACAGAATCAAACCAATTAGGGTTGATCGGCTGCGAATTTCATAGACTTATAACTTTTACAAAAAAATGCTTCAAATCGGACAAATGAGATGTTTTTAGGCATCTACAGAAAAATATTTTTGCAAAAGTTATAAGCCTATGAAGTTCGCAGCCGGTCAACCCTAATCGATCCGATTCCGTCCGTGAACAGTGAGATTCCGTCCGATAGAACAACCGTGCAAAAAGTGTACATTTCAAGAGGTGGTCGGTTTAGGAGGTGGCCGGTTTTACAGCATGTGCGCTTTGCTACCTTAGGACAGATCAATGTGCAGCTGAAAGCCTATCCGTCGACGCCATTTCAGCCCCGGGAGAAGTGCTGTCAGTGACGGACAAGGGGCTCACAACACTGTTGAGCTCGGCAATCCGTGGGAAAAGTGTTGTTGAGCTGGGCTCACAACACTGTTGAGCTCGGGTGAACTCAAACAATCCGTGGGAAAAGTGAAGGAAAACAGAATCTAAGGTCAAATTAAAGGCTGCGGGAGACGCCGGAGACGCGGGAGGAAAAGGCCCACCTGCGCGCGTGAAGTTCAACACCGAAATACATGTGTATGTTATGTACGGCCGGATCGAGTACTAGAACTCTGTCAACAAATGATTTATTTTTTGAACTAATCGGTGCATTCTTTGTTTCTACAGAAAGAAAGAAACAGAGAGAAAGTCACCACACTGTCTGGTAGTCGTCAGCGTCGGTTTCAGGGCAAATTAAGGGCTCTCTCTCAGTCTCATCAAACCGCTGCATCGGGTACTTATATCTCTAGCTCCGAGCTCTCTTCGTCAAGGGGACGCAATTGTATAGTTATGCCAAATCTCAGCACCAGCTGTCCTAGCTGCATCTTGGAGCAGATTGCAATTGGTGAAGCATGGTGCGTAGCTTCGGATCCTCTCCAAGCACGTTCAGTTTTTTCTTTTCGATCTCTGTAAGTCGACTCTGATCTGACTGATCTGACTGTTGGTCAAGTTTTGGAAATCTTGAAGCGAATTGAGTCTAGCTTACTGTCAATAATTATGATAAATTTGTACCACCAGTTCCGCCGACAATCCGGTGGGCCTTACATCTTCCGTTCCGTGTAATTGTGAAGTTGAAATCTAAAAGTTAGCTTGTCTACAAGTTTCACTGTTTAACTTAGATTAAATCTGCTTTTGCTCAGACTGTGATTATTGTCGCACTTTGCTATTTTCACTTCTTGAATTGAGTGTTAGAAATCAGGATATCCTAGATCGATCCTAGAGGGGGCAAGTGACACCACAAGTGAATCGTTCATATTCCCCTTAATTGCACATAAGATTTTCCATATACCCTTGTTATCTCTGACAAAGGGAATTGGTATGAATTCCCTGTCTCCCTTCCCGTGCAAAATTGTGGTTCGGTACGTCTAGTCTTGGCTGAAAATCTGTGCAAAGTATAGTTACGCATGTGGCCTGTTTGCAAAAGGATGGTCGCTAGCTAGCTAATCTCGCTTGTCTAGCTCAGAATTTTGTGGTAGAAATGTCAAGTTTGTTTTATTTGTCGGTATTCCACTGCCTCGGCACTTTCAGGCCTGAAACATAAATCTGTACACGTCAGAATGACGCCAATTTAACGAAATCGCACGAATGAGAAAAGTTGGTGTTTGATGCAGGCGGAGAACACTCAGTCTGCCAGCAAGTTCACACAGTGACAAGGAGATCAAGTTTGGGTTGTGAGTACTCCAGACCTGCATCATGGGCCAATCCTCAGGATTGGCCATCGTTCTGGCTGGAGCTCGCCTACTTTGCTTAGGTGTGCTGGCCCTTCTTCTGACCTTACCATGTAATTCCAGTGTCGGGGCTGTCACTTTCGCTTTTAGTGGCTTCAAGGAGAATTCTCTTTACTCGGTGCGTTATAGCAACTGGCTTTTCGAAACCGCTACTGGTTGTTTCGAATTCGATGTAGGGTATGATGTCTTTGGAAACTTCTCTGGTAGACTTCTCTATCCAGGTGCCGTACAAATGATAGATCCTGGTTCGACAGCAGTAAAATCTTTCCAGGCATCATTCATCTTTCGCTTTCAGATTCCGACTAACGAAGATTATGTAGGGCCTGGTATGGCCTTCATTTTAGTACCTGACAACGTCACCTTAGGAGCTCCCGGAGACTTCATGGGACTTATAACCAATGGAACTACAGAAACCGGAAAGAATTATGAGTCTGATAACCATACCCTTGGTGTGGAATTGGACACCTACAAGAACCCGGAGTTCAACGATACCAACAATAATCATATTGGTATTAACTTGGCCAGCATGAATTCTACTTATTCGTTTGAGCCTGACTTTCACATAGCTTCAAGCAGTGCCGATCTATACCAGCAAATGTGGATTGAATATAACCAAACGGACTCCCGTATGGATGTCTTCATTGCAAACTATAAGGAGCGCAAGCCTGCTAAGCCACAAGGATCACAAAGTGGGCTAGATTTGTCGCTTTTGAAGGAGAACTCGTTCGTCGGGTTCTCGTCTGCGAATAAATTGGGAAGTTTCGATGCTCCGTATATTTGCGCATGGAGCTTCAGCAACGATGGCATTCCAGCGCCACCAATTGTTATTGCCCAGGATGCAACTCCAGGTGCACCTAGTACGCTGCTATCCCGCACCATCTCATGAACACTTGGAAATTTCATCACAATTTTAAGTTTTTTGTACACAAAATGTTTCACAGTGATAATCATGAACTTTGGATGACCATGATACACTTGTTACGGTATTATGTATAGGATCAATATGATTGATTAGTTATGGTGCTCATGTTTAGGTCTACAGAAAATGCATGCAGCTCTTTTACATATCATTTCATTAAGTTTAAATATCTATATCTGTAATACATTAATACTTAGTATTATGTTGCGTACGCTCATACATAGTAATCACATTCCATGTAACTACGTATCATGATTATTTGTCAATAAAATGTGAATGTGTACACATGATTTCTAATAATTTTGTGTATGTGTTGTTTGATGGGGAATTAATTAGCTATCAGTGTATAACTTCTTGCAAATGTTACACGACTGTGTAGACAAGTATGTGACGTGTTGTGATTTGTCATGTCATCATCAGATGGTCCTGTTGCTGCTCCATCACTGCCTCCAAGTCCTCCTCCACCTCCACGAAGTCCTGCCCCCGATATTTCAAGTCCACCTCCAGCAAGCAATCCCCCGCCTCTAAGGGCTCCCAATCCTTCGCCTTTCAACCCTCCCAATCCTCCACCTCCATCGAGTGTTCCTCCTCAAGGCCCCAGTGGCGAATCTCCAACAATTGCAAAGGAAGCAGGGAAGAAAAAAAAGCTGACCGGGGTATATGTGGGAGTCACTGTAGCAGTTCGACTGTTTTCTGTAATTGTTGGACTCTTCATATTTGTTTTATGTTGTTACCGAAGCCATCCTCTACGGACTTTCGTAATCCACGCAGGTGGTCCGAACGGAGATGGAAAGAACTTTCCAACTTGGCTAGTTCAAAGTTTGAGGAAATACTTTAAATGGTCTAATATCAAATTCTTTTTCGATAGAGACAGTATTGACCATGGCAAAAACATTGCAGAAAGAATCTTTGCAGAATTAGCACGATCTGATGTGGGGATCGTGGTCGTGACCGATGATTTCTTCAAAGGGAAGTGGCCTATGACAGAGTTGATTACTTTGATTGACATTCTTGAGAACGAAACTACACAAAAGTTGCGAATAGTACCTCTGTTCTACAAGCTCACGCCGGAGGATGTAAAGAAAAATTTGACAGACGAAATTTGGAAACCTGATTGGGAGAATATGAACACGGGCAAGCATCCTCTGGAGGTGGAAAAGTGTAAACAGGCAGTGAATTGGCTTTGCAGCCCAAGAGGTATTGTATACTCTTCTATAAAACGCGATAAAGACTCGGAATATATCCAAGAAATCTGTCAAGTAATAGATAAGATTCTACGCCAAGAGAGAAGCTTCGCATCATACATTTGGGGGGCTATTAAGGGGTTACGCCTATAGTGTACTCCAAGTGGACTATAGATTGAGGACAGGAATCCACGAAAGTGAGAGCATCTCCCGGTGATTTTCACAATCATGACTTGCTGGAGTGAAACTTTCGGTCCCTGATTTGTGACAGTGATCGAGGGTTTTAGCCTCATGAGTTAACCATTGATTCCAAATTTCAGAATTTCCGAACAGCAGCTGCTCAGGCTGGTCCATTTGCTTGAGCTTTCTGAAGTTTCCACAGCTGGTTTGGGCGAATTGTGCTTGCGTTTGGTGTCGATCCTGAGACCGCAAGGCAAGTTGCTGGCGAAAAACACGAAGATGGCTGTTCACGACATGGCCAAAGTGTTGCACATCGAGCAATGTTACCAATGTTACCACCGCCATGTCAGAAATTGGTGAATAAAGTCTCCCCTGTCAAACTCGAATACGAATCTTTCACTGCTTGGGGTTTAGACTATTAATTCTACAATTTCAAGGGCACTTTATCAGATAGTTACCGGACTGTTAGCAAACGATGATCAGAAGAGTTCCTGTGTAAGTCCGTAAGCTCATCCCTTAAAAATACAAGCTGGGTGCGCTATTACTTACTTTAATTGGGACATAGTCTTGGATTCTTAAGAAACTGACCATGTTGTTATGGGATGCCACACCTGTCGGACAGTTGACATGCAGTGAAGACGATTCTCCAAATGATTCAATTAATGGTCGGTACTGAATATGATGCAAGAGCTGGCGATATTCAAGTGTTGCAAAGATATCACACGAAACATCTTGAACGGAGTATCCGGTAAGATTTTGTTGGAAGAGATGTGCAAAAACAGAGGTTGCGAGTTAATTCAAGCTCAAAGGGCTCATTGAGTATTATTTTAACGTAAAAGTTAAAACTGTGATTTTGGGCCAAGGCTGATGTATTTTGAGAGTGCACATTACTTCATCTTGATTGGGAAGTTCAGATGTGAGGTCGCTGTTTCCTTTCCCAAGTAGGGATGATTTGGTCCGATCTAATTGCATAATTGAATTCATGATTGAGCGTTCTCCTGTACTGCTGCTCAGTATTGAATTGCACCCCAACTCAGACATAAAATTCTGAAGCGGGTTCTGAAGTTCTTAATTGTACCATGTTATTATAGAGTGAAGGAATTTTCCACTATTGGTAGTTCTTCTCTAAAAGAGTAATCAAGGTTGATGATTTGACTAAGATCTTTTCCCCCAATAGGCTCTTTAATCATGCCAGTCTTTAGGTCAGAGCTTTCCTCGTCATTTTCCTCTAAACGTTGAAGTTCAAGAGATGGGCACTTTAATTTCCAAATACCAACTGGAACCCCAGATTTGTATCAGTTTGAGCTTTCAGAGCTTTGTGCACATGAATGTCACAGTTCTGGAGCCCTGAAATACGCCTCTCTTAATGAATTTGAGTATTTGACTATGGTTTGATCAAGGCAAGGAATTTCGGAAGAGACATGGATGCAGATCTCTACCAAGGGAAATCATCCGATCCAATTCTGGTGGAAAGCTGCAGAAATGCAGTGAGGAAACTTTGCAAATCAAATGATGTTGAATATTCCCCTGCGAGTACACTCGGCTGTCATAACTTCGAGTGCATTAAACGATTTTGGAAAGTGAAAGTAAGGTAGTGTGGGAAGAGATTGCTTGATGGGGTAGAGATGTGGAAGTATTATAATTTGGTGGAGCTTGTGCGTCAGCTCAAAGTTGATGGATTGCACGTTTCTTCACGGTATCTTTACTTTGAGCTTGCGATTTCCATTGAGAGTTCCCTACTTTACCCTCTTGTAGCTCCATTAGATGGCATTTCTGATATCCGATTTCATGAGCCTTCCTCATGTTATGCTTCGTTGACCTTTCGACATTTCTACTCTAGCATAGACTATACCTTATATTTGTCAGATGGCAGATTTCAGTAGCTGAATTTGACTTTCCCAATAACCTAATGAAATTAGCAGAATTATGGTCACCCAATTGAGCTTCATATCCATACCGGCATATCTCTCCTACTTTTCAGAGCTGAGAGCTTCGGGAACTTGAAAATCACACAATTTGGTGCTCCTAATGAAGCCGTTTTCAATGAATTTAATGAACTTAGCAATTTCTACTTAGCTTGAACATTATGGTATGATTGATTTTTTTGGCTACTAGCAATTCTACACTACAGATTTGGGGGAAATTCAAACATAAGGTAGGTGTTTGTAGTGATATTTCTCTTTAAACAGTAGACAAATAATTTTATGTGATGTCAATCACATTAAATTGGGAAAATTTCATGACTTTCATGTGGTTTAGGTCACTCTTTATGCGACCAAAATTTACATCTATCCTAGTTTTGGCTTCAAATTAAACCTTTGTGAAGATATGTGTTTCAATTCTTGCCCTATGAAATATTGCCAATTTAACAAAATTGACTTACGCATGGGTTTTTTTGCCAAGTAATGAGCCATCTGAAGATAAAATAGCTTATTGTGTGAGCTTATTGTGTGTCTTAAATCCTTGTACAAAAACTCTCATGGTCCATAACTTGTCTTTGTCTTTGGAGATCATTGCTTTTGGTGGTAGTGTAAAGAAAGAGTCTACAAAGTGTCCCTTCTATTGTTTTAATATATTTCCTAAAAAAAGTATTGTCCACATGAGTCTCTCCTTTTGAATTGAAAGTTTCAAATGTAGTCAGTCTTCACATTTCTTAATTTTCATACATTTTGAAGCATTCTATTATTGCAAATTGCACTTCACAAACTCTCACCTATAGTGATTGCCAATTCCTTTGTTCACATTTTCTATTTCAACTCTTAATTTACAATTTTGAATCCAACTCTAATTCTTTCACTATAAACTAACTAAGATGATTGGGTTACAAAGATAAGGGCATTCTTTCATTGCTTATACAAACATACCTTTGAAACCATTGGATGGGGAACACTATCAATGTGGGCAACTACTTATCATAGGAGATGGTGATGTGACAATTTTCATCCATCCAATTTTTATCTACAAACTACGTGCAACTCTTGTACTTTGGTAGACACATTTCATTTCTCTAACAACACTAGAAGAAAAACGTGTCCGTTGCAACCCACTGAAATGCGACTGTGTGTCCTATACAACTGAGATGCGACTGTAGCCCTCTGTATTTGCACCAAATTTCACGTGTATGTAGTTGTAGTCGCAAAGTAGTCGGAAAATGAAGAATATGGTTACAATATTGTAACAGAAGAACTGACATGAGGTATTCTACATCCAGTATTCATCGCAGTTGTCCATGTGGACAGCTATCCGCGAAGTAGAGTCCACCGTGAAAAAATGCAATCGCTTTGATTACAGGCTGCAACTAAAAACTAGAAGATTGCAACTTAGAAATGACTCAAATGCAACTAGGAATCAACTATAATGCAACTAGAGCCCGACTATAGTGCAACTAAAAAACGATTCAAATGCAACTAGAGAACAAGTGCAATGCAACTAGAACATGACTGAAAATCGATTCAATTGTCCCATGTCGATTGTAAGGAATACCATCAACTTGAACAGATAAGAATGGTAAGTTATAGCATTCTTGTGTAATGAATTTTGATAGTGAAATTCTAATATTTATATATTTTGTAGATTTTTACACTTTGTAGATTTCTACAATTTGTAGATTTCTATAATCTACAACTCTATAAATTATAACCAAGTCGCAAACTAGTTGCAAACTAGTTGTATGTCAATTGCAAACCAATTGCACACTAATCGCAAACGAGTTGCACATCAATCACAAACTAGTTGCACACTAGTTGCACACTAGTTGCAAACCAGTTGTATGTCAATCGCAAACGAGTTGCACACTAGTCGCAAACGAGTTGCACATCAATCGCAAACTAGTTGCACACCAATTGCAAACCAGTTGTATGTCAATCGCAAACCAGTTGCACTCTAGTCGCAAACGAGTTGCACATCAATCGCAAACTAGTTGTACACCAGTTGTATGTCAATCGCAAACCAGTTGCACATTAGTCGCAAATCAGTTGCACACAAATAAGTGAAATAACTTCTACATTAGCAACCACGTCACAGCAGTTCATCGACGAAGTTCTCCATTGCTTATCAAATGACAAACAACCTCGCGACTGCAGTGCAACTCATGCGACTTGTCCACTGCGACTGCGGACTCCAGAATATCACCAAGTCGCAAACGTCCGATACGACTACAAACCAGTCGCAAACCGCAGTCGCAAAACCCTGCTTTTTCTTCTAGTGCAATAAAACTTAGTATTTGGTTGCAAATGCTCATACATAGTAATCACATTCCATGTAACTACATATCATGTTTGTCAATAAAATGTGAAGGATTGTGTATGTATGACTTTTACTATGAATATGTGTATGTGTTGTTTAATGAGTAATTAATTAGCTACTAGTGTATAGCTTTTTTGCAAATGCTACATAATTGTATAGACATGTATGTGATGTATTGTGATTTGTCATATCATCAGATGGTCTTGTTGCTGCTCCATCACTACCTCCACCTGCGTCAATACTACGTCCACCTGTACCTACACGAAGTCTTACACCTGGTATTTGAAGTCCACATCCACCTCCATATAAGCTTAGTGTTGTATAATTTGCACAACTGTAAGTAATGGTTATATTGTGCAACTTATTAATCAGCATGTTGCTTGCACAATTTTCATAGCTAAGGTGGAGCCACCCATAACCCTAAAATGAGAGAGGACAGAAAAATGACAGAGGACAGAAACTGTCCTCACACAATTTGAAGTCTAGTTCAAAGTGTTATAACTTTTGCATCCAAGGTCCAAATTCAATAAAACTTGTTGGGAAAGTTGTGTTCTCCCCTCTAGTTTGTGTGGCAAATATCTCAGATCAATCCAAGATGTACTGAGTTTTGGGGGCCAATTGAAGTTCACAACTTCAATTTGAGTTCACCAAACTGCATTTAGGGATGCAACTTTGGGGGCTTGGATCTCTTTTGTAAAACATTCATTTTCAGTAAAATTTGTTGGATTTTATTCCCCTTGAAGTCTAGTTATTGTGGTAAAGTTTTCATGTCAATCCAAGTTGTTGTGAATGTTTGGGAGCACTTCGAAGTTCAACATCCTAGCATTTGGGGAGTAGAATGAACTTTAGTGGCCTATTTCTTCTTCATACAAAGTCCATTTTCAATAATTCTTTTGGAAAAGTTGCGCATACCAGTCAAGTTTGTGAGGCAAAAATCTCATATCAATCCAAGAAGTAATGAGTGAGTGAGAAGCATTCTAGTAGTAGTAGGTTCAGCCTTAGATGTGTTTTTTGCAATTTTTCTTTCTATTTTTTGACATTTCAAAGCTGTTTTTTAGAAACAATGAGTCAATTGAATGAAAAAAAATTCACCAATGTGTTTGTAAACTAGTTTTGAATCATTTTGTAGTGTAAAGTTTTTTCACATTACCAAAAATTTCAGGCCTCAAGAGGGCCACGAGTTTTGAACCCCCCGATGCAATTATTGAGGAAATAAAATTGTTTTTTATTGTTTTTTATTTTTTAATGACAGCAACTGATGTGGCACTACTGTTGCCACGTCAGCTCCACGTCAGGTTTTAGTATTTTTAGTATTTTTTATTTTTTTAATATTTAAAAAAAATTAATTAATTAATTAATTTTTTAAATTTCTTGTACTTGCCGAAAATCAAAACCATAACAGCCCTCTGGAGGTCTGGAATTTTTTGTAATGCAAATTTCACCTCCAAATGTGTTTTTGGAAAAATTTCAGCATCTATTTTTGACACTAAAACATTATGATCTTGCAATCTATATGGCCAAATGACTTCAAATTTTGTACATATCATCTAAAATACATACACTACAAGATTGTACGGTTGAGATTTGTATAACTTGAAGATATCTAGACCTATAGAGCTTCAAAAGCAATGATGTTTTTGAACCCTAGATATCAAATGTCACTTTGGGGATAACCAACCACTACCAAGTATGTAATTAGTAGGGTGTCTCAAATCCAGGAGAGGGTGGGACTCATTTGTGTTAATTTTGAATTCAAAGAAACTAGGTTCTATAACCAATGCGGTCCCTACACTGTCACAAAACTTGTGCCTCCTTTTGTGTGCCAAAGTTACCTACAAGTAAGGTGGAGCCACATAGCATAACTAAGCCATAGCAGACATGATCTGCAACAATATTTGGCAAAGCAAATATTTACAAAAGTGCAAAGATAGAAATGGTGTAGATAGCAAAAAAATTGGTGAATTTATAGCTTGAGCTGAAATTACCATAAATTATGAAAGCCTAAAGTTGGGCTCAACTCATATTCAATGTCTAAAGTCTTACAAAATTGATCACTAGGAGAGTACTTGTAGATTTACTCTGGCATGTAAAAGGAGGCACAAGTTTCATGGCAGTGTTGGGACCACATTGATTACAAAACCTTGTTTCTTTGAGTTTAAAATTAATGCAAATGAGTCTCATTCTCTTATGGATTTGAGACACCCTATTGATTGCCTACAAGGCAATGGTTGGTAATGGGTGGCTCCACCTTAAGGTAGTATGCTCTAAAATCGACCATTTAAGGGCTAGTTTGCTTTTTTCATAGATTTCCATGGACAAAAGTATTTTTATATCATTTTTCAGAGGAAAAAAAATAAACATGGAACTTAACACAAGTGGTTTTGTATTTTTCCAAGCATTTTTTAATTACTTATAAATTTTCAAACATTAAGGATATAGGCACCTATTTGTGACCTTAGGTCTCCCAAAATCTATCCACTTGCAACTTGTGAAGAGATGTGCAGAAATCATGTTTGCTATAGCCCAAGTTATCGGTTATGGGTGACTCCACCTTATAATGATTGACAAAACTGAGTACAACTTTGAAATGTTTTCATTCAAATAACCATACCATAAGCATCAATAGTCAAAGTCCAAAAGTAGATACATGAAAGTTGTAGTGTGCAACATACTACATGTTACTATGGAAGTTTAAAGAAGAAATAGATTGTGATTTGAAAGAAAATCAATTTCAAAGTTGGCCATGTCAAAAACTCAATTTTGTTCAAGATGATTTGGAATTGCTTTATCTTTTGCCAATTTTTTCTTAGAACCCTTTTACTTTGGCACATATATACATCATTTTAGATTGTTGTGCAGAAAAATTGAAGGAAATTGACATTCATAGAATTTATAATATCAATAATTTGACAAACATGCAAATGTTGTTGGTTCTCACAATATTTGAATTTTTTTTGGAATTGAGAATATGGGACAACATTAGCCATTGTAGAGAGAGTGTAGGTTGCAATATAGACCATTGTTACATCTTAATGCCCTTGCATTTGAAATATTTGTTGAATTGGGAAATGCATTCAATTTATATTTCACAGTTGTACAATGTGTTTCTTTGTTCAATTTTTTTGGCCGAAGACTAAAGATCATAATGATGTAACAAATTCCCCCAAAATAAATTATCATTGTCAATATCGTTGAAAAGTTGAGCCCCCTTCATGGAATTTTTTAAAAAACTATCGAATGCTAAATCAAAAGTTATGCTACTTTAAAAAATTTGGATAGTTCAAGAAATTTTGGCATCTTTGAGGCATTTTTTGCTAAATCCTTCAATAACATCTCAAATTACATTCTAAGAGGAATCAAACTTTGTTAGCTATGTTGTAGCAGTTTTGTGAAAAATACATTTCATCTTACTTCAAGCTCTAGCTAATTTCTTGCAATTGACGAAGTCAAAGTTCTTGAAAATTTTCCCACACATTCCAAATATTTGTCTCTTTTCTTGACTTTGGGATTTCAAATAATAAATTTCTTCACTTCACAAGAAATTATCAAAAAATGACTAGAACGTGTATTGCCAATTCACTTAACCTCCTTGCATTTTAGGGAGGTTTAGAGTAAATTAGACTCCATGTTTACTTTCCAAATTTTTCATGGATGTATCTAACAAGGTCTCAACTCAATGGTAGAGAGGCTTAGAATCATCAAGCACAAAGTTTTACTCCAAAAGGGTCTATCTTTTGACCCTGTTTCTCTAGAATGAAAAAAAGTTATTTTTAACAGTGTACTAAATTTTTTTATAGTTGAAGTTAAAAAAAATATTCATTTTCAATTTTGGGTAATGTAGTAAAAAATGGCAGTATTTGACAAATTTGGGAACTTGAAAATCACATAATTTGGTGCTCACAACAATGAAGTTTTTTTTACAAATTTAAACATCATTGGAATTTTTCAGTTATGCTAAATATTATAGTATGACTAATATTTTGGGTACTAGCAATTCCACTTTTCATATTTGGAGGAAGTTTATGCATATGGTAGGTATTTGTACTAATTTTTTTCAAAAATGATTAAATGTACACTTGTTCTTGCCAAGTAACAAGCCATTTAAACATTAAATGATTTTTTGCATATCTATTACAAAAAAATTGAACCCTACAAAGGGTCCCAAGTTTGCATGGTAGTAGTGCAATTACAACAAATTTTTTTATTCAAATTTTAAATCTAACAAAGCACTACGAGTGCATGTTAGATGGATGATCTCAAAAGTATTTATCATTTTTTTTTGTTATTTTTTCTATTTTTTCAATATTTGCACCAGAGTCAAAAGTCAAACAATTTTTGCAGGATTCAGATTTTTTTCCTAACGACACAAATTTATTTATCTCAATTGAGAAGACCTAAAAATTTGCTAAGGTCTTTGGCTTCTCTTTTGAAATCATGGCTTTGAGAGGTGGTGTAAAGAAAGAAGGCCATAAAGTGTTTTCTCTTCTATTTTACTATATTTTCTAAACTAAGGCAATTCACTTGGCAATTCATAATGGGACAATGAGACTTTTGATTCAAGTAACACTACAACAAAAGTAGTGTTTTATGACTGCAAAATATGACTGCAGTGAGTCGTAAAATCAAAAAATACGACTCATGCAGAAATCACTGTAGATGACTCGGAATATGACTGACTCTAGTCGTTTAGAAGCAGTCGCTTCAGACATCAGTCATATTGGCAGTCATATTTTCCGAGGGATATAAATACCCATTTTTAGCCATAGTATGCCAACATGGCGTATACTTTGACTTTCTTAGGGGAGTCTTGACTTTTTTTTAAGTTGCTCGGGCAAACAAAAAAATCCTACGTGGAATATGACTATGGTCAGTCATATTTTTGGATGACGTGGAATATGACTACAGTCAGTCATATTTTTAGATGACGTACAATATGACTACGGTCAGTCATATTTTTGAATGACGTGGAATATGATTGCGGTCAATCATATTTTTGTATGACGTAGAATATGACTGCGATTAGTCATATTTTTTGATGACATGGAATATGACTGCAGTGAGACATATTTTTTGATGACATGGAATATGAATGCAGTCAGTCATATTTTTGGATGATGTGAAATATGACTGCAGTCAGTCATATTTTTTGATGACATGGAATATGACTGCAGTGAGTCATATTTTTTGATGGCATGGAATATGACTGAGGTGAGTCATATTTTGTAGTAATGTAGAATACGACTCTCATCAGTCATATTTTATGGAATATGACTTCTATAAGTCATATTTTTGGCTTCATGAAGTTGCAAGTAGCTTCCAATGTCTTTGTTTTAACTTTTGATGCGTGCATATACAATCAAAGAAATGAGAGGTTAGTTTTTAGTGATTGAACAACAAAGCCTAACCTTCAAAGATTTACAATCAACACAAAATATATAGCTCAAGTTTAAGATAGGAAGAATAAAATTGATGATGGAGGAAACAAGAAAAAAAATATAAGTACTAAGAGATAACAAGAATCAAAAGTTAAAATGCAATAAGGAATAAGAAGCAACAACTAAGCAACAACTAAGACACAATAAGAAATAAGAAGCAACACAAAACAAGAAACAACAACTAAGACACAATATGAGGCAACAATTAAGACATAAGAACAAATAAAAAACAACAACTAAGATACAAGAAGAAACAAGAAGCACCAACTAAGACATGATAAGAAACAACAAGAAATGAGAGTATAGATGCAACAAGAAGAAATAAGAAGCAAGAACTACAAAATAAGAGGAAACAAAAAAACAAGAACTAGGAAGAAGAAAGAGTTCAAATGCAAGAGAAAGAAAGAATTTAGATGCAACAATAAGAAACAAGAAGCATGAACTAGAGAGCAACAAGAAACAAGAGTTAAGATGCAACAAAAAGCAACAACAAATGAGAACTAAGAGACAATAAAAAGTAAAGAAAAAGAGCCACAAGAAGTGACGGCTAGGGTTTCAAAACCCTAAAAAAATGACGGCTAGGGTATTAAAACCCTAAAAAAATAGTGACTAGGATTCAAAATCCAAAAAAGTAGGTGACTAGGATTTCAAAATTTTAAACAATGATTTCTCTATATTTTTTTGGAATTGCCCAAATTTTTCTTGAATTGCCCAAAAAAAAAATCACTATTATATGAAAATATTAGTGATAATATGACTCAATGTTCCCAAACATGTTCCCTACGTTCCCTATGAAGTACTTTGGTATTCCTAATGGTCGTATAGTATACGCTTGTGAAGTACAAGGCGTAAAAATAACTGGCAGTCATATTTCTCCCCAAAGTGTTGGCCTTCAAGAATATGACTGCAAGCAGTCGCCAGTCATCCTCAGTCATAATTTTGCAGTCATAAAACACTGCCATTGTTGTAGTGTAATAGTATAAATTGTGTCAAGTCCACCTCAATAGGTGGTCTTGATGCAATGTTAAAAAACTTTTGTTGCTTTAAAAGATAAAAGTGTTGTCCACCTTATTCTCTCCTTTAGATGGAAAAATTTCAAAAGGTAGAGTCACATTTCTTAGTTAAATCAAATTTAAAAGCTCTAATTGACTCCAAACTTCTTCTCCACCACCTCTTGTATATAATATCATGAAGGACTAATGAAGCCAAATTTTGAAGAGGTGTAAGTTGCAACCATTTGAAAAGAGAAGCTTGATTTTAAATAATGTACAACCTATTCCTTCTTTATGTTTTTTCTGGTGACAACAAGTCACTATTTATTAGTATTAAATGCAATTTTACTTCTTCCACTATAAGACAACAAAAATTATAGGGTTATGAAAACAAGGGCATCCTTTGAATGCATGTACAACTCAAGCTATTCAACATAATTGATCACCATAGGTTTTCATAAAGAGGCTCTTGATATGATGCAAGTTATCTAGTAGATAGTGTCTTACTTTCATTGTATATTATAATTAAATTGGCGTATAAACTATGATGTAAAAATGCCTTACAAGCTATTTAGACCTTACCTACTAAGGACATTGAAAAATATTGAAGAAGTCTAGTGAATAACTTTCAAGGAACTTGTAAAAATAAAGAATGTACCTATTCATTCTAGAATGTGATAATTATTGGTTTAGGATTTAGAGCAATTCTTCTCCCTAGGTCCACTTTTTCCTAGGTTTAAACTTCAACAATGAATACAATTGGCATTTGTCTCTTGTACAATTAACATTAAATTGTTACACAATCCTAATCAAGCACAACCATTAGAGAGTATCTACTCCCTATAGAGGTCCATTTGACTTTTGGTTGATGTTGGAAATCCAAGGGAAAAAATATATGTTTTAAAAATAAAATAAAATAAATATTGGAAATTTGTTTTAGTCCCCAGTCAGGTGTGGCACACTAGGTGATTATATATGCCAAAAAAAAAAATTATTTTTGTAATTGCACATTTTCATGGAATTAAATGGCCCTACTTAGGATCAACATTTCCTCTTGAAGACTAATCAAATTTTAGTTTAAAAAAATAAACTTCATTTTTGGTGTATTGTTTTATTTAACACCTAAAGCCATCCAAACACTGTTTTTTGGCATCATAGTGATTTTGGGCAGCTCACTATGAATGGAATTTTTATTTCTTTTCTTTGAAACTTTCACAAAACATGTACCCAAGGAATTGCTTTAAGGCACAACAATTTTCATAATTTTTGTTTACATGGTTAAAATGTTATTGCATGATATGTAATTTTCAACATTTGGCAGGCAGGTTGGGCAGCCCAAAAAACTTCTTTAAAATTCACCTTTTTCAAAAATAAAAATTTGAAATTGATTCTCTAGACTTATATATTTGTTGAAAGCTTTGAATCATTTCATTTCAATTAATGGGATGAAAGTTATGAAGAGTTTTAGTTTGTGGGTAGGTATGGAAATTCTAAACACCATATCTACTCGCAAACTAAAACTCCTCATAACTTTCATTTATATTTTTCTTAAAAGTGATTTTTAAAGAAGTTTTTTGGGCTACCCAAGCTCCCTTCTGAATGTTGAAAATTACATATCATGCAATAATATTTTAACCATGTAGTCAAAGGTTATGAAAATTGTTGTGCCTTAACCTTTAAAGGACCATTGTCCTTGCGGGGGACAAATTGGATTTCAAGCAAGTACCTACGGGCTGAAATTTCATCATGATTTTTTGAATTTTTTTGAAGATAGAAAAATTGATGAGCTTCATGGGAATATTGTTTTTTTTTTCAATCGGTGCCCAAGAATGAAAGTTATGCCCAAATAAGCTCAAAATAGGGGAGAGGGGGCAACAAAAAAAATTTCAAAAATTTGAATTTTTTTTGTAAATTTTTTTTCATAGATAATATTTTGTCTACATGGGAAGCTTTTATTCATTCCATTTGGACTTGTTATGAGAAATTTATGGACAATCTTATTTTTCGGGCAGTCATAGCATCTTCTTGAAAAAATAACTTATAGAATTCATTTCTGAATGCAGTTTTTACAATTTTTCTGAAAAAAAAATTTACATGATTTTTTTTGTTTGCTAGAACAATCTCACCATTGGGATTAGTGCATTTTAATTCCATCTTAAAGGTATTAATATTTTACCTACTTCTACTGAATAATTTTTTAAGCATGAAAATTAAAAAAAATTTGAATTTTTTCCCTAGACTCCGAACTCAATTTTTTCATGATAAGGATTTAAAGCTCAAAACTCTATAGTGCAAAAAATTTAAGTTAAAAAATTTCAAAGTCAAATAATCTAGTCCCGCAAGGTACTAAAACAATTATTTTTTTACTTTAAACACAAAGATCTTTTAATCTATGTGGTCAAAGTTTTTGAAATTTTTTACATAAATTCTCATACCATTAAGATATAAGATCCTATGGTTAAATGTGCAAAAAATTAATTTTCAAATTTTTACTCTTTGCTATAGAAGTGGCAGTTTTGAATATTTTAGGGCAGAAATAAGGCCTTGGTCCTTTAGGATTTAAAGCAACTCCTTGGGCACATGTTTTGTGAAAGTTTCAAAGAAAAAAAATAAAAATTCCATTTGTAGTGTGTTGCCCAAAATTGCTATGATGCCAAAAAATGGTGTTTGGACCTTTAGGGGTTAACCCCTAAAATCCCATTGTTCCCTTGGGGGACAAAATAATTTTTGGGCAAACTCCTATGGCCTCAATATTAATCATGATTTTTTAAAACTTTTTGAGAAGATAGACAAACACATTAGCTTTGAAGGAATAGAATTTTAATTTCAATCTGTGGTGCCCAAGAGCAAAAGTTATGGCATAAAAAGTCTTCTTTTTTCATGCACTAAGCAAATACCTCCTCACACAAAAATTTAATTAATTTAAAGTTTGATTCTCAAAGATTGTAGTTTTATACATGGGAAGCTTTGATTCATTCCATTTGGATTTGTTATGTGAAAGTTATGGACAAATCTTATTTTACATGCAATTAGAGCATCTTCGTGGAATTGTAATTTATAGGATTCATTTCTAAATGCAATTTTCACAATTTTTCAAAACAAGTTGTTTGATAGGATTAAGTTTTCTTACTTAAGAAATCTCACTATTGGAATTATAGTGTTTCAATCCCATCTTAGAGCTATTAATGATCTAGTTTTCTCTTTCAATCTTAGACCTACTTCTACTTAACAATTTTAAAAAAAGAATGAAAATCAAATGTTTTTCAATCAAAATTTCCACTGCAAGGATGCAGAAATTTATGCGACACAAGTGATTTGACACACACTAGAAGAAAAACGTGTCCGCTGCAACCCACTAGAATGCGACTATGTGTCCTATACAACTACCGTACAACTGCTGCCCTCTATATTTGTACCAAATTGGTCGTGTACTTTGTTCTAGTTGCAAAGTAGTCGTAGAACGATGTATAACTTTACGAGAGAGTAACAGAAGAGTAGATGTGAAGCATTTTACATCCGCAGTACATCAATATCGTTGATGTACGGTCCTAGACTTCAATGTATTTAACTGCAGTCAGGTGTAGTTTGAAAAATGACTGCAGTTCAACTAAAAAGCTTTATGAGAGATAACAGAAGTGCAGATGTGAAACACTGTACATCCGAAGTTCATCAGTGTTGTTGATGTATGATCTTGAAGTTCAACGTATAAAACTATAGTCAGATATAGTTTGGAAAATGACCAAAGTTTAATTACAATACAACTACAATGCAACTACACAACAACTACAATGCAACTACACAGCAACTATAGTGCAACTGCAATGCGACTACAAAACTACAACAAATCAATTGCAATGCAACTACAAACCAACTACAATGCAACTACGAACCAACTACAATGCAACTAGAAAACAACTACAATGCAATTAAAAAACAACTACAATGCAACTACAAACCAACTACAATGCAACTACAAACCAACTACAATGCAACTACAATGCAACTACAAATCAACTACAATGCAACTACAAACCAATTACAATGCAACTAAAAAACAACTACAATGCAACTACAAACTATCTACAATGCAACTAAAAAACAACTACAATGCAACTACAAATCTACTACAGTGCAACTAAAAAACAACTATGATGCAACTAAAAAACAAGTAACTGCAACTATAAAAACAATTACACTTCATATAAGTTAACAACAATGAAGATGCAATTGGAAGATGACTTCATTGCTCAAAAAACGAACTAAAATTTGAAAACCAAATGATTATAGTTCATTTGCAAAACATCTACAATTCATAAATGCTCTCAATATCTTGCAGCTGCTAAGACACTCTCTTCTGCAGATAATTCTATGGCTCCAACTAAAGATGGAATAGTAGGTAGCGGAGGTACATCCTCTGGGGTAGCTAAACCAGAAGCTTGTATAGTAGTGCTCACGAAAACATCTGATGTGTCTACAAATTCTCGTCGAGCACGGGCTTCTTTATGCAAAACTACTTTCCAACCTTCTTTCCTTACATCATCAGCAAAGAATACTTGAGTTGCTTGGCTTGAAAATATGAAAGGATCACACATCCTACGCATTTTGTGGCGAAAGTTCACTATAAGAAAACCAGCTTCATCTCTAATGTATGTTGGATTTCCTCGATTGTCTATTTTCTTCACCCATTCACAGCGCATTAGTATCACAGGGGTGCTAAGAGACCCATAATCTAGTTTTAATATATCTTTCAGTACTCCGACATACTGCACTGATACATCCCGAACATCAGAAGTTGGAATCTGGAACACAGATGCAACACCGCAGTCATATGTCTGCAATTGATTTGAGGCATTGTCATCAACTCTAAAATGGTTTCCAAAAGCTTTCATTCGAGAATATCGAAGTGCTTTTTGCGATGGTTTCTTGCATAACAACATCATATCATTGTCTTCTATAGTATGTGCATCAATATGATTGTTGCGAATAGCTGTTTGGATCCAAACTTCAAGGGCTGCTGTATTTCGATCTATTTGACTCTCTTCCTTCCACTTCCTACAAGTGCATCACAGAAGTTAAAACCACAACTATGTCAAGGTGCTAAACAATAATTAGTGAAGTTCCTGATGTACAATTGTCCTAGGTATTTTTTTATCACAATAGTTGCATGCATATGACTTGCATATTTTTTTAATAATTGGATTGTTCAAGATGAAGAGGCATGTGCAACTTACTTCACGAATGGCTCCATAATTGCAACATTGTTTAGCACATAATTATGTGCTGCATTCCGCATTGTAGTAGACATAAGAAATTGACGACCCACACCTTCAAGAACTTCTTCAGCGTCACCATATTCCTCCTCAGCGTCCCAAACACGCCTTTTGACAATATCAAATCTCTGTAAATACTCAGTTACAAAACCAAGACATTCTTCCTTCAAGTACCCTTCTGCCATGCAAGCCTCTGGCCTAGCCATGCTTCGAACATAATTCTTTAATGTTTTCATATACCTTTCAACTAGATACATCCACCTCGTGCTAACAGGCCCACACAAGTCCAGTTCTTGCACTAGATGATATGGAAGGTGTGTCATCATGTCAAAAAAAGATGGTGGAAATTCCATTTCCAATAGTGCCATACTTTCAGCCACATCCAATTGAAGAGACTCAAACTCCGCTGGATTATAAACTTTTGTACATATCCTCCTAAATACCTTACACATCCGCATGACAGCCATCCATGCTCCAGGCTTCAACAGATCTCGCAATGCTAATGGCATCAATTGTTGCATTAAGACGTGATAATCATGCGATTTGAGGCTTCCAAATTTTTTAGCCTTAATATGCTTGCCAAATGACGAAGAATACCCTGAGGGTAGCTTCACAAAGGCAATTATATTTGAGAACTGCAAGTACTCTTCTTCTGAAAGCACATATCCTGCTGCTGGTTTCAACATCTTACCAACTCTACGAGGGTTTGGAATCAGCCACAAATGCTGTCGTATACCTCTTCTTTGTAAATCACGTCGCACCTTCACTGTATCTTTTTTTCCACTTATTGTTTTCAGAAAATTCTTGGCAAGATTCATCTCACAATGCATGACATCCAATGTATAGCGAATAAGAAGCCTCTGTTCACACAAACAATCTTTTTAAGTAAATATGAAATTGATTGAGGACAATTACAAACATAATAGACAACCAACTACACATTCATTTGTACATCTATCTCCTTATTGCTTTCACTGTCACTTCATCTCTATCAAAAAACATGCTAGTGGAACTTGCCAAAAAATCTAATTCATTTCTTGTATACTATAGATGCTTTGATATTCACTGTGGTTGCTCATCACAAACACAATGTTACCATACACTTATATATGTAACTACAACACAACTAATATGGAACTACTATAATGTCATTTTATTCAATTACTTCCGATAGTTGCAAGTTAGTCATTCAGTTAGACAAAGCATTGGAACTCACCTTCCAATAAGGCAACTTGAAAAGAATACTAGTCCGCTTTACTCCATGCAATTTGGATGGATCACCTTGAGCACCATCTCTATTCCCTGCTGCTTTCCAAATCTTGTACTGGTGTGCATATTTCAATTGATCTTCTACAGATACAACTTTGGGCCTTCCTCGAGTCTCTAGTCGTCCATCAAAGTGATCTTTCATATGCTCTGATCGGTATGGATGACTAATAGGCAACCATCTACGAGTCCCACAATAAATTTCTTTAGATAGCTCTATAGAGTGCTCTGCTCCTAAGTCATTACCACACCATGCACAGCCTGTATAGCCTTGGTGGGCAAACCCTCCAACAGTACCGTATCCTGGATAGTCATGTATTGTCCACATAAGAACTGCTCTTAGGTTGAAAGAACGAGCACCAACTTCTTGTACTATATCATAGGCTAGCACTCCCTTCCACAGTTCTAGCAATTCATCCACCAAGGGCTCTAGATACACATCAAATACTTCAGCAGTTACAGATTGCTTTCCAAGAATCAATAAAGCCAACATCATAAAAAAAAATTTGGTGCATAACCATGGAGGTAAATTATAATTCAACAATATTACTGGCCAAGTAGACCAACTCGAGCGGGTCTGCTTAAAAGGATTCACTCCATCTGCAGCAAGAGCAAAATGAACATTTCTAGAATCTTCTTGAAATCTTGGATCTACATTTTCATGGAAGTGGTGCCATGCTTTTGAATCGCATGGATGTCGCACTAGATTGTCTCCTCCTAGACGATTACTTCCATTCTTTGAGTGCCACAGCAATAATGTTGACAATGCTGGACTGTGAAACATGCGTTGCAATCTTGGAATGATAGGAAAATGCCTCAATACTTTTACAGGAAACTTCTTCCTGATTTCATCTCTATACCTCGGAAGATTACACTTCGGACAATTTGTAGCAGTTTCGAGTTCTCCTCTGAACAATACACACCCTTTTTCACATGCATGGATGCTATTGTAAGACAACCCTAATTTCTTGGTTAGGCTTCGAGCTGCATAAAAGTTTTTAGGCAATGTATTGCCTTGCGGTAGAATGTGTCCTTGCAAAAGAGTAAATAATTCATCAGCAAAATTGTTACTCACCCCATGGACAGTGCACACATTCATGAGAAGAATGGTGGTAGCCAACTTGGTACACTGAGCACCTTCATACAATTCATACAGAGCATCCTCCAAAATTTGAGAGTCGAAATTACTTAAATCTTCATGCTCCGATTGCTCATTTGTATCACCAACTGGTTCTTCTTGTGGCATAGTATTATTGACCTCTACTTCAGCATCCGCACTTGGTCTAGAGCTGCAGTTGTCGTTGACATCATCTACTATTGTAAAGGCTTCAACTATTGTGTCATGTAGTCGTTCTTCAATGGCCTCTGGGTCTTCGAAGTCTTGGAACAAATTGTCAAGCATGTTTCTAGTGTCCACTTCATTATCTATTTGCACTTCTTGACCTCCTTCTGACCTCCAGAAATCAGCCTCCCATTCGTCATCTGATGCCTCCCTATTTCCAGGTCCTCGCCACACTCGAAATTTTGAATCCCTTCCATTTTGAGTTAGATGATCCCTCACTGTAGAAGCAAGCCACTTCCTGCCACCTTTACATTTACAACACGGACAGATCATTCTTTTCAAATTCAAAAATCGAGCTCGGCGATACTCTCTCACCCAAAGTCTATCATCACGTTGTTGCTTCCGTCGCTCCTTTGCAGCTCGAACCTCGTCATTTTCTCTATCCATCCTACCTTGAACAACTTTGAATCTGACCAACGGACTTTGGTTGCCTTCAGAATGTAGTTGTATTGAAATAACAGTAGAAGACAAGCAACTAAACTAGTCTTTAGTTTATAAACCCTAAACCGCCTAAAATACAAAAAAAATATATCCAACCCAAGCACGTTGAATACCTTGGTTAAAAGCAAAAGCATACTTTAGGAGCAACAAGTCCTATTCTACTGTTTTCATACATTGAAGTTGGGACATCGCTAAGGGTTGGCCGAAGATGTTGTTCGGGACATAGAGCGGAACGCAACTAAAAGGATTGTTTTGAAAACAAACCATGAATTTACTTTGTGATGGAGGGGAAAGTAGTCGTTGTCCTCATGGATAGGGTACATAGAGGTTCTTCATCTGTAGATGTTCATATTTATAAGTAGTGTTTTCGATGAAAATCTAATCTATTGACTAAACTCTGTTGGTTAGCAACGGCAAGTCAGCTCTTCAAATGTGTATTGCCTGGACTTCAATTAGCAAATTGATTGTCTATGGCAACAACTGTCTATGGCAAAAAATAGGGGGCTTTTTTTCACAATTAACGCTAGCCGGGGCAATGAGGGGGTCAGTTCTCCCCGGCCTACTAAATGCCTGGTGATTGCGGACGGGAAAATAAGCTGAGCTGGCTCTCCCAGTCCAACGAATCCCATGACGACTCATGGCACTCCCTCAATCCTCCCTCCATTTTGCTCAATCCGTCTCTCTTACTATATTCGCTTGCACCGCCAATTGCAATTCAGTCGCCACAACTTGGCTGCGGCTCTTCTCAGCATTCCGAGCGAGTCACTGCCAATTGCAATATCGTCGCCATAACTTGGCTGCGGCTCCTCTCAGCATTCCGAGCGAGTCTCCTCATCTGCGAGTCGCCGGAAATGGTCACAATGATGGGCGGCAACGGCAATGGCACTTGGAAGAGGAACAATGACGACGATGCACTGGAGAAAGAGGTCTGCGTTGGAAGCTTCTGTTTTGCACAGCCCCATCCCTTGTACGTGCCGCCCCCTTATTACGGCAAACTCTTCGGCCAGGTATGTGCTTTGTCTTCTTCTTCGCCTTTTTCATTGTCGTCAGTGCGGGACGAAATGCTTTGGGAACTCGGGATGTGTGATGGAGTGTTTAATCCAGAAATTCAGAAATTCTTAGGTTTGAGTTTTTGAATTTTTTGAATCACTTGCACCAGCTAAGGAAACGACGAGTTATTGTTGCTGGATGGAAGAATTCGCTATTACATAAGGTTTAATTCGCCAGGTCCGTGCTTCGTCTTCTTCCTCTTCTTGGTTTCTTGAGCTTTATGCAGATGACTTTCACCATTTTGACGTCCAGATTTGCGCCAATATAATGAAAATTGGCGATAACGATATTCAAGAGTTTTCTGCAATTGAGATTTTCAAGGACGAAGAGACTGGCGAGTACGACTGGAGAGAGCTTCGAACAGGAGCTGAGAAGAAATCGTGGTTTGGTTCCTTTCTTGGTTGGTTCTCTCCAAAAGCAGGTCTGGAATTGCTTTTCCACCACCTCTACTAAGGTCAAGGGTCTAATTAAAGCGACCATTTACGAGCTGATCGAATTTTGGGGGAAAATGAACGCCTTGAAATGTTTTTCTTATAAATTTTTCTGGAAAGATTTCGAAACATTTCAATTCTGTTCCAGTTATTTGGTAGCTTCAATGTCAGTTTCGTTAAATGGGTAAAATTCCACTACTTTGGCACTCTCTAGTCCTGGATTTCAAGGAGTATGGGATTTATAAATATGTACAGAAGATAGGGAGTCTTGGAGGCACAATCATAAGACTCGTGACTTCTTTGAATTCTGCATGGTAATTCAATTTTGGAGGAGAGTTGCAGGCTTTAGTGCCTACTTTGTCAGCTGAGGACTTGGTATGTACTATATTCTTGTACCTCTGTTCCAGAATTGAATCACGTAATAGATTTCCATAGCAGTCCTAGTTTTGTGAGCACTGGTCTTCATTGTTTTCTCAATTCTTGAGGATTTATGAGTGCGGGAAGAGTGGAACTCAATATTCGCGTTAAATCCAGAAATTCAGAAATTCTTAGGATTGAAATTTTGAAGTTTTTGAATCATTCGCATTAGCAGAGGAAACGATGAATTATTGTCGCTGGAATTATTGGAGGAATTTGCAATTGCATAGGGGTCAAGTAGTATGCTCTGTTTTGTTTCCACATGCTGGATATGGCATGTGACGTTGGAAGTTCACAATATGAAATTGTTATAAACATCTTGGACTGCATTGTGGAGGGCATGAGAGTGGGTGGTTAGTTACACATTCCATCTTTCTTGCTTTTGTGTGCTCCTTTGTCCGTTTGCTTTGATATCTGTGAATATTTCTTTGTGTTACTCCCTCTGTTTCTGAGTGATACCAGTGTTTTCTTTCTGTTTTTACTAAGGAAACATTGGTATTATTCAGAAATCGAGGGAGTAGTAAAGAATAGCTGTCATATGTCGTTTCAGATTGCGGTCAACATGAACATTTATAATTTTTAACTGATTCTTCACGGGCGCCCAGTCATGGCAGAAACAACATTCAAGCAGAAGATGGGATGTTGCTGTGGGGCTCCAGCAGCAGCTTAGACACCCAGCAGTTCACCGAGTTCACCGAGGACGAGTTCCCCCCCTCAACACCTGATCATGAGAGTATCGTGATCTCAGTCTCCAGCCGGACCATGTCCAAGGGGAATGTCTGTGAGAAGCCTCAGTTGAAGCGAATCAAGTACTATGGGCCATCTGATAAGCCTATTGGTATTTTCTTAAAGGACTTTCTTGGCAACACGGTCAGTCGGTGCCCTCGTTGTGACGAGCCTATGGAAGATCATGAACATCGATACGCACACTCACGTGGCTGCCTTACTCTTTATTCTAAGGTCTTAAAGGGTTCCACTTTACCTGGCGAGAAGGAAGGGAAGATTTGGATGTGGCATTGGTGTCTTCGTTGTCCACGCCCAGACTCGATTCCACCATCTACGAGACGAGTTCCTCTTTCCGAAGGTGCTCAGAATATCTCGTTTGGGAAGCTCCTGCAGCGCTACTTCTCGGATTAGGCCGCAGTGACCATCACAGCTTGTGGCCACCAGGTTTACAGGGATTGCTTGAGGTTTTTTGGAATAGGGAACACAGTAGCATGTCTAATGTACAATCCAATCAAGTTGCTTTCTGTCTTGGTTCCTCCTCCCCAGATTGAGTTCAACATCCCTAGCTCCCAGGCGTGGTTGAAAGCCGAAGCGCAAAATGTTGTTTTTGTGGGGGTGAACCTTTTTACAACAGCCACTGAGCAGTTACGTGGACTTAGCGACAAAATTGCTAGTTTGGGTCCTCTGTACAGCAGCAAAGCGCTGGAATTACGTGGCCAACTCGCAGAACTGGAAATTTTGCTGCAGAAGGAGAAGGAAGGTTTTGAGGAACAGTTGCAGATGGCGGCTCCTTTGAAGGAGGGAATGTCTGAGCCTATTGCCGACATCTTAGCTCTCAATAAGCTGCGTCGACACTTGGCTTTGGTTTACAATGATTGGGACGACCGTGCGAAGAAACTGTATCTGAACATGTCGCAAATACAGAATACAGCCTCTACGTTCATCCCGAGTTCATTTTCTGAGGCCGTAACTGGAGCTATCTCAAGTCCTGAAGAACCAAGTTCAGGAGAGCCAAGTGCAGGAGGACCTTTAGCGCATGCAGTGCCTCTGGAATCTGAGAGTGGTGCGGGATCGCCAAAGAGTGTTGAATGCGCTTTAGACCAATTATCTATCGAGGACCCCCCTGTCGCTCTTGTCGACACGACTTCAGACGCTCTAATGGCAATAATCGAAGGACACCACTCTCCTGCTGAGCAGGGTGTTGAAGTTTCAGGCACTTCGAGTCACTCCATAGCAGCAGAGGGTGCAGTGAGCGACGAAAACCTTGGAGAAAGTGAGGGTGATAGATCAGATGATTTCTTGAGCAAATCTCTGGCTTTAGACAGACAGATTTCAAATCCTCTTCCACTCAGTAGCACTATAGGTTCAGTCTCAAGCGAATTGAGTGCCCCAAGTCGAAGTCGACCACTTTCAGAAGGGGATTTTCCCATCATGGTGGATCTCCCGTTAACGATCGAGGCGGCTTAGAGAGGCGAAGGTGGGTCTATTGATGCTTCAATTGTTGAGGCTCCTGTTGCTGCTCCGAGTGGCGAGGAAGCGGAGGTGAGTGACCTTACAGCGATAACTAAGTCAACAAGCCAGTAGCAGGAAGATGAAGTTGGGGCAACAACTGGAGACCCTGATTTATATGTGAGATCTCTTTTTGAAGATAAAGGTGGTGGTACAACTCCATCGAAAATCAAAGAGTCATCCTTCGGAGGTACGTCTCCCTTGCAAGAGGTTGGTTTGGTAGTGAGTAGTAGGCCTTCATCTCCCTTGAAAGACAAGGAGGGCGTCGATTTGGAGGTCAGTAGACCTGCATCTCCCTTGGAAGATACTTCTCTAGTGGTGAGTCGACCTCCATCTCCCTTCAAGGACAAAGAAGAGTCTGAAGAGGCGGTAGGGGTCTCAGCGTCATTGAGCACCTTCAACAAGGGCTCCAGAAGTCCTTCCAGAGTATTGCAAAGTGCGTCGAGCATCCACACGTCTACCTACAGTCGTAGTAATTCCACCGTTCCCAAGGTCCAGCAATTTTTCCTCCAAGGAGTTGCCAGAGTTCGCCTGTCGGCAAGTGTTAATGGTGCTGTTATTGCAGTTTATGAGGATGAGCCCACAAGTGTGATCGCGTATGTTCTCACGTCAGTTGAGTACCAGAATCAACTTCAAGATCCAGGTGTCCAAGAAAACACTGGCGATGAGGGTGCGGGTTCGGCCGTGGAGGATGGGACTACCGCGGTTGACATGCTGGATGAGGGATTTAGGAGTACAACTCCTCCATTAGAGCGGCCACCCACTCCAAGGGCAAAGTGCCAGGTGGGCAAAGCACTGACCTCCCCAACTCCCCTCACTGTGAAGGTGCGGTTCACAGACTACTACAGCGACATTGCCAAGACGGAATACCAAGTGCTTTGTTACTACACCAGGCAGTTCATTGCACTTCGCCACCAGTGCTGTGGGGGCGAGATGGAGTATATTCGGTCTTTGAGTCGATGCAAGACATGGGGTGCCCAGGGCGGGAAGAGCAAGGCCTACTTTGCCAAGACCCTCGATGACCGCTTCATTGTGAAACAAGTTTCCAGCACGGAGAAATACTCTTTTCTGGAGTTTGCCCCTCAATACTTCAAGCATCTATGGGAGACCATGAGCTCAGGGAGTCCCACCTGCCTGGCCAAAATTTTGGGGTTCTACACCGTCACTGAGGAAAGGAGGGAAAGGAGAGAAAGAGATGGACATAATGGTGATGGAGAATCTGGTCTATGGGAAGAACATCAGTCGCATGTATGATTTGAAAGGCTCCTTGCGGTCTCGCTACAACCCAGACGCCAGAGGCACACTGCTCGACCAGAACCTGCTGGAGGATATGCCGACCAGTCCTATTTTCATGACCAACCATTCGAAGCTTCTGCTGGAGCGAGCGGTGTACAACGACACCAGTTTCCTTCAACCAGCAAATAGCCTCAGAGTCTGCAATGTGAAGAAAGTGAATTTAGTTATGAATTCTTCATTGCTTGTCTGCTAGTGCATTAGATGTTGCAAATCATCAAGTTACCCGAGTTCTTCCCAAGATGGTTGAATTGGCAAAACATGACTGAAATGCAGTGCTGCGGGTGAGGTATTTCGTTTGATTTATGTGTTAATCAAGACAGTAGAGCTTACCTTCAATCCCTCAAAATTTTCCTTTGTAAAGTGCTCTGAAAAATTTGAAATGTGAGAGATGAATTGAATACGAAATGTAAGATGGAGTTGAAGAGAGAATTTTGATGAATTCAACTTCCTCCTACTCCTGTCCTTGAACCGACTTCTAAACTAGTTACTGAGGCTACTCCTGTCCCGTGACATCCCACCCACTTGTGGACTTCGTAGTGCCATGTGTCAATATGTGGACCCTAGTAGTGCCATGTGTTAATGAAATAAGTCCTACTTTCATCCATCCTACGATGAGATGAAAAGTGTAAACGGTGAGGTGAAACATGTGGATTAGGTTTGCTTATCTTCTTCGTCTCTTCACCACCGCTTTGCTTGTTTTTGTTGCCGTCGTTTTGCATGTTCTTGCTACCACCACTTTGCTTGTTCTTGAGGTGTTTCTTCCTAAAACCCTAGGAGTGTGTTCTCTATTTGTTCGTTGACTTTGGTATAGGAGGGTGTTCTTTATTTATTCGTTGATTTTGGTGCAAGAGAGTTCGTTGTCTTTAGTGTAGGAGGGTGTTCTTTATTTATTCGTTGATTTTGGTGCAAGAGAGCAGGTTGAGTGATCTGGTTTGTATCTTCTCATTTACGTGGTAGAAAGTCAACTTTGTTTTAGTTGGAGAGGAGTTGATGGACAGTGTTTAGTTTGTATCAGTGCTAGCAACGGAAGACAGTGCCTAGTTTTGTATCAGTGTTGCAACGGAAGATAGTGCCTAGTTTGTATCACCGGAAGAGCCTAGTTTGTATCACCGGAAGAGCCTAGTTTGTATCACCGGAAGAGCCTAGTTTGTATCACCGGAAGAGCCTAGTTTGTATCACCGGAAGAGCCTAGTTTGTATCACCGGAAGAGCCTAGTTTGTATCACCGAAAGGTAGCCTTGTTTGTATCCATTTTTGGAAGACAATGCTTAGTTTGTATCAGTGGCAACGGAAGATATAAATTTATAATATAATGCATGAAATTGATTGGCAGGTGGTGAACACCCAAAATGGAATTGCGTCGACATGCAGATGCAACAGGCGGCCAAAAGTGAAAATTATCTTTGATGGACCTTGTAGTTGCATTATAGTTACATCATAGTTGTGTCATAGTTGCATTGTAGTTGCATCCAAGGTAGTAGTTGCAATGTAGTTGCATCCAAGGTAGTAGTTGCATTGTAGTTGCATCCAAGGTAGTAGTTGCATTGTAGTTGCATTGTAGTTGCATCCAAGGTAGTAGTTGCAATGTAGTTGAAAATTAGTTGAAAATATATCTAGCAAAGACTAATTGATATTTTAATTGCTGCAGAGCATTTTCTTCTAAGAAGAAAAAGAAGACAATGGATCCAATGCCTTCTCCAAAAACTGGAGGTAACAAAGCAATGTCAGATCCCCTTTCTGCCTCAAGTTCAGAGACCAATGATTCAAGCAGCAGCAAAGGTTAGTGTTCAAATTTTAAAAAATTGATTTATTACAAAATTTCAAATTCATTAAGTACATTTCTTTGTTTGTTCACTTTTTGTAGTACTATTAATTCCATTTACTTGTTGCATTTGTGTACTATTAATGTCATTTATTAATGTCATTTACTTGTTGTATTCTTTTTAGGGGACGAGAACCAGGATGAAGACATTGGATCAGAAGAAGAAACAGAAGAAGAAAGTGGCTACAAGCGTATGAAGCTTGCATCTTCTCCTCCAATACAACAATCAGCTCCAATACAACAACAAGGGCAATGGCAATGGCAATGGACACCGCCGCCACCAACATCTACACCGTGGGCAATGGTTGGACCGACAGGGCCTCCTCCAGGGCCTTCATATTCTGGAGCGATTGAATCCTCATATTTACCGACAGGACTTCCATGGCAAGGTTCTATAAAAAATGAAAGCATTGGACGATCTAACAGATGAAAGCAACAGAAGGAGTTAGAAAAGAACTCAACAGTGAGGACAAATAGTGGTCTAAAACCAAGTGAAGTGCACGTGCAATCGAATGGAGAGATTGATACATCTTCAAGCGGGAAGAATGCATGGGATCAATCAATGAGGGCATATGCCCCCTTATGCCTTGATATGAGTGTCATTGAGTGGGACAAGCATAAGCCAGAGTCTTTGAAGAAGTTAAGAGACTCTATGGATGCAGAATTTGCATATTTAGGGAATCCCCTTAGCAATAAGGGTTTTCGGAATGCAGTGAAGCGTTTCTTGAAGGGTGAACGTTGTAGATTGAAAAAACTAAGTGTTCCAGGAAGTGAAGAAGATTGTCCTGTGCAGATTGACTTGGACCAGTGGAAACGACTAAAGGCTTATTGGAGTAGAAGTGACCAAGTTAAAAAATCTGAAGTAATGTCTAATGTCCGAAAGCAAGTTCAAAACGTATCAAAGCGTGGCCGTAGAGGGAAAGCAGGCGAAGAAATTGACGTGGTGAGCCTTCTCAATATTGTAGACTTTCAATTAGTTTTGACTTACTTCAAAAATTTGTTATTTATTCTAATAAAGTTTGTTTGTTGTGTAGACTTTCAATTAATTTTGACTTACTTCAAAAATTTGTTATTTATTCTAATAAAGTTTGTTTGTTGTGTAGACTTTCAATTAGTTTTGACTTACTTCAAAAATTTGTTATTTATTCTAATAAAGTTTGTTTGTTGTACTAGACAAAAGTGTGGGAGAAAAGTCCAGAGCTTACAACATCCAATGTGGGAGGATCATCAGTAAGTCTTCATTTTTGTAGTTGGTTATGAACTTTATAGTGGCATATAAGTTGCAATGAAATGTTAATATATTACATTTGAAGTTGCAAGAATGTTGCTTAGTAGTTGCAAAGGATAACAGTAGTTGAATATTAGTTGCATAGTAGTTGAAAGGATTAGTAGTTGTACATTAGTTGCATAGTAGTTGAAAGGGCTAGTAGTAGTTGTACAAAATCTGTAAGGTTATTGTTGCCTTGTAGTTGAATATTAGTTGCGTAATAGTTGAAAGGATTACTCGTAGTTGCATATTAATTGCAAACTAGTTGTAAGGATTAAAAGTAGTTGTATACTTGTTGCATAGTAGTTGCAAAAACCATTAATAGTTTTTTAATTGTTGCAAAATAGTTGTAGGATTAGTAGTAGTGATGATTTTATGCATATTACATTAACCATTACAACTATTGTTTGTTTGTGATCAAAAGGTTGTGTCCTCAGAATTTCAAGCCAAAGTCATTGCATTGGAAAGTAAACAAGATGAATTAGACAAGTTCAAAGTTGAAATACTTACAACTACAAAGCGGAACACGAAAGCTGTTGAAGCAATGCAAGAGATGTTGATGAAGTTTTTTCAAGGGAACAGTAGTAGCCAAATTCATGAGGCAAGGGCCATTGAGAATGAGCCAGTGTCTGCTGAGAAGGGGGTCATTGATCCATCGGATTCTTTACCATCAGATCCTATACCATCAGATCCTATATTAGATAGCAACATTGTGGGCTCTAATGTAGAACCTATTGACCATATTGAGCCACCTAAAATTGTTGTAAATCCTACAAATTCTACCATGGTGTTAGGAGGTCAGCAATCTTACCTTGGCGATGGGAGTGTGGAGAAGGATCTTGAGGATAAAACATCAGGTGAAGATGAAGGTGAGGACAAAAATAGAGCCAATGATGATGTACAAATATTGGATGGCTCTACTCCTAAACCACCGAAGAATTCCAAAAATCATAATACAAGAATGCAGTTAAGAGGAAAGGAGCAAGAGGTGAGTACAACTACCTAAGTCTCCAATTTAAAGCTAAAGTGTTTTTGATAAATTTTGATATGCTTAGCCATTACTTATAATGATTGTGGTTAAATGTTGCAGAAACCTTTTGTCAAGAAGGAGATCTTGAGGAGGAGGAAGGTTCAAACCGAGGTTCAACCTAAACTCAAACCTCAACCTAAACGAAGGCCAAAAGTGGCATTTCCAAAGGTAGTCCCTACATTTCACCATTTATATATTAGATGTTAAAGTTAGCTAAATTGTTGATGTATACATATTTATTTATATATATATTTATATTTGCTCATTAATGTTTTGTTTTGTATTGTGAATAACTACAGTTTTCAATTGGCCAACACGTTTCCCTTCTAAATCCAACAGCACTTGGGCAAGTTGTGGCAGCTGGATATGTCACTGGTATTGGAGGAGAAGCTTTTCATCATACAAAGCCTATACCACAAGGGTGGTATAAGCTCGATATTGCACATGCGCCAGGTGGTTTTGTGGACTTAATGTGTCCTAATCCAACAGGAGACCAATTAAAGTTGAAGGACGTTGTAGGAGCTAATACCATATGGGATGAGCGATTCATAGTCATTCTTGCACATATTGACAAGTGAATTAGTAACCTTGTTTTTTTCTCGGCAATGTATATATTTATCTAATATATGGGTTTTCTATTGTTTTGTGTGAACAATGATTGTTTCTATCTTTATTGTATTTTATATTGCTTTGTGTGAAAAATGATTGTCTATCTCTGTGGCTTGCAGTAGTTAAGTTACAAACCATGTAATTAACTAGTCGCTCCTTTAATTGCATATAGATTGCAAATAGTGGAAATTAGTTGCATATAGGTTATATAGTAGTTGCATAATAGTTATGTACTAAATCAATGGTAAAAGTAGTTGCATACTAGTTGCATGTAGAATATATAAGAAATTGAGAGTTAGTTGTACAATAGTTGCATATAAGTTGCACTTGTGTTGCAAGATAATAATAATATATAAATGTTGAGAAGTAGTTGCATATAGGTTGCAAAAGAGTTGTAAAATGAGTTGCAAAACAGTTGCAAAATGAGTTGCAAAACAGTTGCAAAATGAGTTGTAAAAGAGTTGCAAAATGAGTTGCAAAAAAGGTTGCAAAAGAGTTGCAAAATGAGTTGCAAAACAGTTGCAAAATGAGTTGCAAAACAGTTGCAAAATGAGTTGCAAAACAGTTGCAAAATGAGTTGCAGTTAGGTTTGAAGGAGAATCAGTTGTAAAATTAGTTGCATGCTAGTTGCACATAGGTTGCAAATTAAGTTGCATATTAGTTGTACGTAGGTTGCAAGATGAGTTGCATATTAATTGCATTTTAGTTGCAGAATGAGTTACATACTAGTTGTATTAAGTTGTGAAACTAGTTGTATACTAGATGCATAGGTTGCCCAATGAGTTGGATATTAGTTGTAAAAACAGTTGGATATTAGTTGCATTCAGGTTGTAAAATGAGTTGTATACTAGTTGAATATAGATTGTAGAATTAGTTGCATAGTAGTTACAAAATGAGTCACACACTAGTTGCATATACGTTGTAAATGAGTTATATATAGGTTGCAAATCAGTGACATACTACTCGCACATAGGTTGCATATCATCACACATTACAATTGAACAGAATCACAAAATTCAAATTTAAACTAAGTACATTAATTGTAAAGAAGTAGTTGAGCAATGAACATTGAATTCATTAGTTTCACGCGGCAGTGCGTATCTTGTCAGAAGTTTCACGCGACAGTGCGTATCTTGTCAGAAGATATGCAGGATGAAGTTTCACAGAAAATCGTCCGATATGACGTGCACTTACAACTCTCCTGCAACTCCTGCAACTTGTCCACTGCGACTACAAGCTCCAAATTATCACCTAGTCGCAAATGTCCTTCGCAACTCAAAAACCAATTGCTAATTGCAGTCGCAAAACCCCCTAATTTCTTCTAGTGACATTGGGTATAATTTAGACCCTGCACTGGAGAAATCAATGGATGCAACACTAGGCAAAATCCACTCCCGAAAAATCAATAAGGTAGTGGGCTCATGAAGCGACCCTTTATGGGCTCGTCGGCCTTTTTGATGGTCTTTAGATGCATGAAATTATTTGTCTTTATTTTTCACTTGAAGAAAAATTGATTTGGAACCTAACCCAAGTGGTTTCATATTTTTTAGAGCATTAATGAATTACTTATGAATTTCCAAAGAATTTTGCCATAGGTACCTATTTATAATCCCTAGGCCTTGCAAAACCCAAAATACATGTGGTCTGAAAATAAGCACTGTAGCATGCAAAAAATAGTAGACAAGGTTCCTAAATGCGATTTGTACTAAACTTAACTCCTAAAGTGCCAAGGCCTATTTTTTTGTCAAAATTCACTCAAAATTGTCATTTCTGCTCAATTCATCCAAGGCAACAAAAAAAAAGTTTTAAAAAATCTAACTGTAGGATCTTGTACTTTACTTGTATGCGATCATGTGGTAAAAATTTCATGAAGTTTTACCATATGGATTAAAAGATATTAACATTCAAAGTTTGAGTGAATTTAAAAAAAAATGCACATACATGTTTTCAGAAATGGACCCACATTGGCTATAATTATGTCCCCTATCAAAGTATGAATAAATAATTGGTAAATGATAAACCGCTCTTTCATCATTGAAGGAACATTGATTACCCATTTACCAACCTCTTAAGGTCCATTTTAAAGCCAGCTAGGAGACAGTCTAAAGAAGAGGGTCAGAATTCCAGCCACCTACCTTAGTGGGCATGACCATGGCCAGCCACTAAATCTAATTTTCTAAATTTTGGTTTTCTAAATTCTAGCTATGTACTTTTGAGGAGTTGAGGGACAATACATTTTGAAAATTTGTGTTTTAATAAAATTATTTTTGTGAAGAAACAAAGATTTTGAGCATCTTCTAAGATTTTGATATTTTTTTGCCATCCAAAGTGAAGGCACCCATTACCAACTACTACCATCAACTCTTTCATTCTTGTCATTACACATGTCGTTGGTTTGAAGTGCCAAAGTGAACAAGAAGTAGTCTCTTAAATGAGTGGTTTTGGAAAAGTCCAGACAATGAACATGGGTTTAGATCAACCTTTGGCTTTCAAAATTCATAGTAATTTCAGTTCAAGCAATAAAATTACCAATTTTTTTGCAGTCCTCATCATTTCTATCAATGCACCTCCCAAAATATTTTGCTTTGCCTACCACTATCATGTCCAAAATTTCTTATTTCATCAATCATGGTTGCCTCCACAGTAATCCGGTTGCCTCCACTTCTTCTTCTATTTTCCTGAGCAACATGAGAATTTGAGTCTCATACTTAGGTGTCAATACTTACACCATACCTTTTCCATGTGAAATGCCTCATGTTAGAATGTAGAAGCTAGAAACCTTCTACAGACTTGCTGCCAACTGAAATGAGAAAAAAGATTCACTACACAGTACACATAGAGTATGGTCAAACCACCCATAGTCGACCACTTAACCCCTAAAGGATTTTGACTATGTGTTCACCAAAAATGTTCCAAAATTGCCATCTCTAGTATAAGTACCAAATTTTTGAAAAAAAAAACATTTTTGATACATCTGACTGTAGGATCTTATATTATTTTGGTTTGAGAAAATGTAGAAAAATTTTCAGAAATTTTCACCATGTAGAAGGCAAGATATTAGCATTTGAAGTAACAAAAATCCTTTATTTGTTCCTACAAAACCCCGGGCAGCTGCACTTCTTAAGGTCAGATCATTATGAAAAAATGTTCAAAATGGTGTTCACTGTTTAGATTCATTCTTCAAGTCAAGTTTTCTACATGCTTGAAAATTTTCAAATCATTTGGAATTGTACAACATACAGGAAAAAAATAGAAAGTAGAAAGTAGAAAATGATTCAAAATACAAAATTGTTAACAATTTATTTTTGAAATTGAAAAATGTCAATCCCAATGGTTTTAATTTTTTAATAAACAATATACACCCAATTATTTTATTTTTCCAAAAATATTAAAAATCAAGTTAAATAAAGGACTTGGAAATTTATTTAAGAGTATAGATTTCATAACTACCTTCAAACTACCCACAACTAAAACTCCTCATAACTTTCATTTCCATAATCAAAATGGAATGTTTGAAAGATATCCATGTATAAATAAATCTAGAAAATCAATTTCAAACTTTTATTTTTTTTAAGAGTAATTTTTAAAGAAGTTATTTTTTTGCCCAGACTGCCCACAGAACAAAGAAAACTACATATCATACAATAACTTTTTAACCATGTAGTCAAAAGTTATGAAAATTGTTGGGCCTTAAAGCTATTCCTTGGACACATGTTGTGTGAAAATTTCATTGGAAAAAAATGAAAATTCCATTTGTAGTGAGCTGCCGAAAATTGCTATATTGACAAAAAAACACCGTTTGGTCCTTTAGGGGTTAAACAATTCCTCATATGTTTTGGAGTAGTAGAAGGCAATGTAATTTTTTTGCCCTAGAGAAATATAGAAATGATGGAAATTATCAATTTTTTGTGATTTTTTCTCTTGAATTCAAATTACTATGAATTTTGGAAGCCAAAGTTGTCTTAAACCCATATCCAATGTGTAAAGTCTTCTAATTCCAATCATTCAAGAACTTCTTTTCATCTTACTATTTCTTACTTTTGTGCTCACTACATTGGGACATGTATTACGACCTTATGAATTCCAACCTTGAAAAGGAAAAAAAATCACATTCCAAACTTTGGTTGGAAATTTGTTCTAGCCTTGGTTGGAAATAATTACATCCTATAAATTGGATATGGATCCCTAGTTTGGAATGGATGGTTCTAGTCTACTAGACATATATTGTATCAACCTAATAAGTATTAGGCTTTCCAACCACCGTATGTCTATCAACATTTGTGGCCAATTCACACATGGGTGTCCTAAATATACAACACTCACTATAAGAAACCCATGTTTTTTACTGCGTTACGTTGTGACATCACCGTTATTTTTGACGTCACTACATTTTTGGACGAACGCGCAGATCAGGGACAATTTTTTGTGATGTCATCTGAAACGTCATAATAGACGTCAGGAAATATAGGGATGTCACTTTGAACGAACGTGTTTTTCACTATGTCAAAAAAATAAAGGACGTTTTAGATGACGTCCAAAAAAACACGAATCGGCCACGTCAGCCACTGGTGCGTCTTTCACTGCGGGCAGGTGCACTACTGTCACTGAGAGGGCAGGGGGGGTGCTACCCTACAGGGAAAACACCTGATCAGTATAGGAAAGAGCTGTAGGCTGTAAAATTCAGGCTTTCTGGGAGGATGTGAAGTCATGGGTACAAGGTAGGATGAAAGTGACATAGACACATGTAATGACTCAACAAATGTGTTTTGGTGTTACAAGTCTAGGGTATGCCAAAATAAAAAGGATGTACAGAATTAAATATTTTAGGTCCTAAAACATGAAATATGGGAAATAAAAATGGAGACTCATTGGGATAACCTTATCATAGAGGTGAAGTTACGCAATATTATTTGGAGATGGGTTTTGAGAACAGAAAATGGGGATTACTTGGGAGTGTTGGGATCAATGTGACATTATTCCATTGGCTTTGAAATTGCAAATTAGGCCCCATAAAATGGAGAGTGACTTGCAGTCCCCATAGTGAATTCCTTCCAATATTTTTTGGATTTTTGGAGTTGGGATAAAATTAAATGGGAAGAAAATTAAATGGGGAGAATATAGGGGTGTCCAGTTCAAATTCATTCCATTGGGATGGGGCTTGGGGGTCCCCCCCAATATGGGGGGAATGGTAGTATGGGGAGTGCGAAGAAGTGCTTTCCATTTGGGGTTCGTGGATGGCCCAAACAATTTGGGAGTAATTTGAAGTCCCCACAGTGAATTCTTCCCAGTGCTTTTTGGATTTAGAGAGTTGGGAAAAAATTTAGATGGAAAGAACATGGGGGGGTTATGGCCAAGTTCATTCCATTGGGTTCGGGCTCGGGGGTTCTCTCCAAAAAATTGGGGTGAAAGCACATTACGCCCCCCTACAAAGTACGTCAAAAAAGTACTTTTTCAAGATGTATTTATATAACGTACTTTTTCTTAGATAAAATAAACATTATTTTCACTTCTCAATTGATCCAATTGGTAGGTATCTATGTAGAGAAGCTGTTCTACCACATTCTAATCCAATTTAGTGTTTCATCCATCCTCTACAAAGTACTTTACCAACAATAAAAGCGTGTTAGGTTTGCAAAATAATTACAAATGACTTTGTACAGGCCAAATGAATGATACAAAAAACACATTAGTTTGTACAAAGATAGAATATATATACTATGCAAGGGCTTCTTGGTGATAGTAGAACTATAATTACAATATCTATTGGAATGTGGAAGTCAGATGGGCATTATCTTTTGCGGAGGAAAAAGACACAAAAAATAATATTTACGTTCAATTTTTTATGAGTAAAGCACTACATTCACATACTGTAGCATGGCTACTACTTAAATCTCCAAAATTTTGAATATTTGTTTGACTTTTTTCCTTACTTCTATTCGTGAAGAATTACTTATGGTACTTCAGGGTAGTTTTAAACTTTCAACTTCATCTCCACTCTTTGTTTTCAAATTTTAAAACACAAGTTCTTCAACACTACTAAAGATTTCTGAAGGCAAGGGAGGGGCATTTTAAGGTTGTTTAATTTCCCTTTGCTGCCTAAGAATTTCGAATTAGGCACTGCTGTCAAATAATTTTAATTACTTTCTTATAATTGAAAATTTTAAATTTTTTTTAAAAATTACAATTTTATTTTAAAAAAATTATGAATTAATATTATGTACTGTGGCATGGTTTGCATTAAATGCTAATGTGGCGAATTCCCACAATCTAGGAACTTCAAGGAACTTCTGGGTTTTTTTTGGCTTCGTTTATCTTTTAATGTATTGTACAGTTAAAATATTTGACTTTGAATATTAATCTTAATCTGAAATTTGGGTACTACAGAGTTATGAACTTTAAATCTTTATGTTGGAAAATCAAGTTCAGAATCTAAGGGAAAAAATTCCCACGTGGCACTTCATTCTCATTTTCAAAAAATTCTTAAATAGAAGAAAGATCAAGATACAAGGCAAATTTACATTATTAATACCTCCAGGATAGCTTTCAATTGCACTAATCCCAATAGTGAGATTATTGTAAGAAGTAGAATTTGCATATAAGTTTCTTAAGGTTCGAAGTGACATGAATAACTAGAAATTGTGTTAACACACTAAAATGCACTTCCAATAAACTCAAGTTCAAATGAAGATGTTCATTAAGAAACTCTTGTCTATAAGTATGTTACTTTGTAATGGCAAGAATGTACAAGCATCCATTTAAAGTTTCCTTAAGTTCTAATGGTACTTCCACCAAGGTACTTTATATACTTCAAGTACTTCATGTCCACTTGAAAGTACTCCTAATTTTTGACGAACGTGTATTCAATGTTGTGTGCTGTCACCCCATAGTGCATTCCTTCCATTGCTTTTCAGATTTAGGGAGTTGGGAGGAAAATTAAATGGGGACAACATGGGGGGGTTCCGGCCAAGTTTATTCCATTGGCTTCTAGGTGGGGAGATCTCTGCCCACAAAAAAATAGAGAGTACATTATGTACTCAGCCCAATCTGATTCATTACTATTTTCCACTCTTAGAATATGGTAGAACACAATAATTACAAGTACAACTCCTCTCACTACTACGGAACATGGGGTGTGACATTCCATTCTATACAAGACATTGATAATCCTTCTATTCAATGCATAGACGACTTCTTCCATTGCATCACCATGCTCCACTAAACAATCTTCCTAAGATCTATGAGAAGGTCTTGGGCTAGCACATGCAAGTACCTAGACCTCGCTCTGGGGTGAAGGCAACAGCAAATATGGTGTTTTAGACATTCTCCATGCAACTTTCACCTCAGAACTCCATGGGAAGGAAACAAAAAACTTTTTTACTGTAGCGAAAAGAACATTCAGAATGGAAGGTGCCCCAATTCGAGCGAGCATGCCTGTGACCTTGGTTTAAATGTGTCCATTGGAATGTTATATCCAACGTCCTTTTCAACAAGCGTGTTAGAATGGGCGTCCTCCTTGACATCCATTCGCACATCATGTGCAATGTCAACATCGACAATGAGTGTGTAGCAGCCGTTTCATAACAGATTAGCCTCCATTTGCCTACTGCCGTCCATCTCTCTCCTACTCACTTCAAGACCGCATCCACGGTCAAATGTATGTGCCACCATCTTCGGCCGGTTGCCTCTGAGGCTCCACGTCCACCAACTGAGGTTGCAAACCGGGGAAGTCCGTGTCACTACCAACATTAATTATGGTAGGCATAGGTTGGTTCACCTGTAGCTGCCCACGTCTGCCCCGGACATCTGTGCAACACACAATTTTCCAACCTTGCCTATGGGGATCATCGGAGAAGAATACTTGTTGACAATGCAATGGGAAAGCAAAAGAGTCAACGTGGACTCTGCCATCCATGCGAGTGAAGTTTGCTCTTGTAAACCCATATTGGTCTTTGCGGATGTTTGCATATCGAGCATCTTCGTTTGATCGAACCCAATCGCACACTAGCACTGTCGTGCAATGATTCCGGTAGTCCAACTCCAATATCTCCTGAATATACCCCACGCACTCATTGGTTATCTCTATAGGTCGCCCATTACGAAGCCCCAACGCAGTTGCTCAGTGAATGAGGCCACAATTGTGGAGTCACATGTGATACGGCCCCTCTCTGCACTATGAACACGGAGGTGCATGCCAAACGCATACATTTGGCGATGTGAGACTGCATACCGCTCTGGAGGTTGCCCGTACTCTACAACATCGGGGTCAACATGTTCACCGGCATGTCGCAGACTCTGAACTCTTTCACTCAGCCACAATGCAAACGGAGGCAAATCGGAGAGCTCGCTGGGATACTGCACTGGCACTGACGGATGTTGACGACGAAATTGTCTTCGAAAGGCCTCCCTTTTTTCCCAGATGTGGCCTCTCGCTAACACATACTCCCTACAAGGCATTCAGATCATGCATTGTTAGACGACGCTTACAGTGCCAAGGCACAGTGAAGAAGCATTGTGAAGGTACCATATGTCCTATTCGACGTGGATTGCAAGTTTTATGCATTCACAGAGATGTTCACAGTGACGTCGACACGAACACGTATATAGCTGAAACGTTATAATAAATGTTTATCAAGACATGATCTCTGACATTGTGCACATTACCGTCCAGGTCCCTAGACAACAGAAGTACAAATATGATCTCATAGTAAACTCCAGGGAAACAATGTAAAGAAGGTTGAAAAGGGCATTCACTCCCACCATGGTTCTAAGCACGCTGCGTTGTCCAGGACGAAGGCATGCGCGTAGTTGCGAAACTCATTGGACATTTTCCGCTTCTGCATCTTCTTGCTTGAAATAATTTCATCAGTCATGATGGGTTCCTCGGTAGCATCCCACACCCGTTGCGTTGTTGCTCCATACTGCTGCATGTACTCTGTGCAGAATCCTAACGTCTCATCCATTCGATAGCCTTCAGCAATGCTACCCTCGGGGTGTGCATACGTTCGCACATAGTCTTTGAGTGTTTTCATATATTGCTCAATTGGGTACATCCACCGGCAATGCACAGGACCGCAAGTGAAAAGTTGCTCTACTAGGTGGACAGGCAAATGAGACATGATGTTCAAGAACGTTGTCGGAAACTCCTTCTCAATCTCGCATGTCGCCATGACAACATCACGCATCATGTCTTCCTTGTCATCAGGTCGCACCTCCTTTGCACATAGCCTTTGGAAAACCCTGCTCATTTTAATAATAGCTAGGCGGACCCTCTCATCTAATATGTTCTGAACCGCAATGGGAAGAATCTGCAAAACATGTGGACGCACACAAACAAAGTTATTGAATTGTTGGATATTGTCGACATTGACGTGTACACCAAGAAAGGAGTGTAGGTGGTTCCCTCACTTGTTGCATGAGGACATGATAATCATGTGTCTTCATATATTGCAGCTTTCTGTCCTCTAAGCGCTTGTAAATGCTACCCACATAGTTTGTAGGGGTCCGAATGTTTGAGACAATGGCTACAAATTCCTTGCGCTCATTTGGTGTTAGTATGAAAGGTACACGTGGCATGTAGTATTGATCATTTTGCCGTCGTGGAGGTTGTAGCCATATCTCTTCTCGAATGCCCAATTCCTCTGCATCTACTCTACTTCTAGCATTGTCCTTCATGCCCAACAAAGTTTTGACTATGTTTTCACACATATTTTTTTCGCAATGCATGGCATCCAAGATGTGAGGCTCCAACAAATGCTGCCACAAGCAAAAGAAAAATTGGGAATTAAAGAAAAGAAAGCAGAGTTCCAAAACATGTGTACCACTACTGTCAAGCATGTACTGTTCAAGTGCTGACGTGCTCTTCACTTCTTAAAACAGAGTGCTGTTCATCGAAGGCAGTGACAACTACGTTACTCCCAATGTCTGATATAACGTCAACCATAATGTCCCAATAGACGTCAGGAATAACAACTGGGACATACAGATGGATAGAAACCCACTGACCTTCCAATACGGCAACTGGGACAGAGGACACAGGTGCTTCACCCCAGTGACATGAACTGGGTCATCAGGCCCATTTTCTCTCCCTCCTAGATCCAAGTACGATTGCCGCCACGCTGCGTATGTGATGGTTTCCTCAGTGGTTTGTTTCCGGGGCCTATCACGAGGCTCCGTTCGACCATTAAACCTCAAATTGCGTCGGTAAGGGTGATGCCGTCATTGTTGACGTCACTTTTGACATCCTCTTTGACAGTCAATACAGGGCTCGAAGTGCCATCAATGGAAATTTACATTTCGATCCTTGGATGACATAATATGGGCCTAGAAGTAAAACAATGAACTCATTTCCAGTAATGCTTGCATTGAGAAAGGCACACTAATTGTGAAGGAATCTTAACGCACGTCTTTAGTTGTGATTTGAAGATCGAGGTTGTTCTGCAATGACGGAACTTGGCCATGGAAGCAATGTGCGTTGTCTGTCACACTCACATTTGTATCATTCTGAACCTAAACACTCTTTAACACTTGGTTGCGACCTTGTATTCACTTCATAGATGGCGTGGCGTCTCAATTCCCAAACCCGTCGACAAGGTGCAACTATCCGTATTTCAGAAGACGGACGCACGTTACGCCACATTCCACTTGGTGACTTGATTTTGCACACTGAGTTGAGAGTCGCCACAAAGGAAAACATTCGATTATTCAGGTGTCCCTGCAGGGATTGCAAGGGCGGTTTACAAAAAACCATTCAGGTTATTCGTCGGCACTACGGAGAGGTTGGTCGGGATCCATTTCTCACAAAATCCTTACTGGGTGGAGACCCCCCCGAGGGCTATCCACAGCGGGGAATGTGGGTAGAGGACATTGCTTATGACGATGATGTCATTGACAATGTTCCCTCTGACATTGAGCCTGACATCAACAACAACGTCGCACAGCCTGAAAATGCAGGGCCAGCTGATTCGGAGCCCCACATCCCTTTAGATGCATATCACGAAGTCCACTGGCAGGTCCTTGAGGCATTGGACAGAGGAGACGCACTACACGGAGAGGCTGAAGGTAGTGTGGAGTTTCCCGAAAACGATGACGTTGGTGGTGATAGTGTGGACGGATTGGAGGACCTTTACAGACAAGCTACTACCCCGTTGTACAATGGATCAGGGACAAGTGTTGTCTCAGCCACCATCATAATTATGAACATGTGTACGGTGTTTTGGGTGAGCAATAGGTTTAGTGATGAGTTGTTCCGGTATTTGTCTGTGGACTTACTCCCAAGAGGTAATAAGCTGCCGGGATCCCATTACGAAGCACGAAAGACCATTAGAAAATTAGGCTTGCATTACAACAACGTGCATGGGTGTCCAAATGGTTGTATCCTTTTTGAAGATGAATATTCATCATTCGAGATTTGTCCCCATTGTAGTAGCTCCCGGTGGATGGATGGCTCAAATAACATTCCCTCCAAGGTCATTCGGCACTTTCCACTCATTCCTCGACTCAAACGAATGTGGCGCTCACCAGAGATAGCTCGGATGTTGACTGGCTACCTCAAGCATGTTAGTGATGACGGGATCATGCGTTCCGTTGTCGATAGTCCTGCCTGGAAGCACATCGACACAGACGTCGCATTCGGCACCTTCAACTCTGAGGTCCGAAACATGCGGCTGGCTCTAGCTTTAGATGGTGTGAATCCATTCAAGTTGAATAACAGTAATTGGTCGACTTGGCCAGTGCTAATTCTAATATACAACTTTGAGCCTTGGTTAGTGACCAAGAAATTTTTCATTTCACTATCCATACTAATTTCGGGAAAGCACTCACCTACATCTAAAGGCGTTGGTGTCTTCATCCGTCCATTGATGAGGGAGCTCGAAGAATTATGGCAAGGTGTTCCAGCCCTTGATTTTTCCCAAGTACAAGGGAGTCACAGTTTCACCTTCCGCGCTGTCTTGATGTGGACGATCTCTGATTTTCCGGCCTTGGGACTCATATCCGGCTTGTGCTGTAAGGGATACAAGGGTTGTCCTTGTTGTGGAAAAGACACCGATGCAAGGATGGCTAAACTGGGAGACGTTCTTCCTAACAGGCGAACAAAGGGCTCAAAGATTGTGTATGGTGGTGCTCGTCGTTATTTACCGCGTCAACCTGAGTTTGTTTAAACACAAACTGTAGATGCCTCATCTGAAGTCGTTACAGAGCATGTTGTAAGTGATAGCATTGTGCACAAGAAGACATATTCTTCAACACGAATATGACAGGCTGGATGTCCATTGTGACATCATCGACAACAGGAGTCCGTACGAACAGAGTCCAAGCTTAGGACTTTCCCCACGTGTTTAAGGGCTGTCCCACAATGACAGAGGTGACCACATTGTCCATGACTACTATCTTCTGTGTCTCATGAGTTGAGGGCGCACCACCTTATACCATAGAGTGTACAAGTTCCTCACCAATATGGCCGTATACTGTGAAGTGCCACTGCGTCGTAGGGTGGTACGCTTTGCGGAGCCTTGCCAGGAGGCGTCTGTCGTCCCGGCGGAAGACTCTGAGGCGGCTTCGTTGCTCACTAGTCTTGTCTGTGGGCATATATGTACCAATCTAGAAGGTCAGTCTGTGAAGACTCCACGAAGAAGTACTGCTGGAGGAATCCTTCGACACAGCTCTCGCCACACCGTCCAGGATGCTCTCCCACTTCAAACATTGCCTCCAAGGCATGAGGGCATTGCAAAGGAAGGTGCCGTCCAGCAGGTAATTTTCAATGTACACAACTTCTTTAACGAAATGATGAAATATCGTGTAATTGGGATAATGGCGAGCCTCGCAACTACATTAGGGTTTGCAGGGAGGACTGCTGCTGTCGCTCTGCGCGGAGTTAGGGTTTCCAGGCACGGGCTTCCGGTGGCGCGGGCGCGAGTCAGGCCTTCGCCGTGATGGCCATAGGGGCTCGTAGGGGGCTCGTAGGGGGGCCACCTCAGCTGTAGGCGGGGGCGGGCCTTCAATTCCACAGCACACTCACTTCCACCACGCTACATTGCTTTGAACGTGCGGCCTTGCACAACCCTGAAATTTCAGCGTCTGTGTAATCCTTCAATTGCGTTCGTCTTTGGAGCCAGCCTTGCTAATGTGAGAGAGGTGAGGTAGGTACTCTCCAATCAGCATCGATTTTCTAGTTTGAAATTTTCATTTTTGTGTCAATTTGGCAAGGGCGGCGTTCTTACATGCAGTTGCAAGGGGCGCAGCTCTCCACCGATCTGGAGCAACAAGGGTTCCAATCTTGCGCCACAGCTTCATCGGAGGCTAGAACACGCCTTGTAGCAAGTCGATTGCGCGCAGGTTTTCAGGTTGCCAAGATGCCTCCCCAATGTGTGACCTTTGTTGTGGACGCTCATGTGCGCGTTTGTGTGTGAGGAGGGTATAGAACGGTGAGTTCTACGTGCAGTGGAGAGGGGCAGATGAGAAAATGCCTCGCACTCAGGCCCCTACGCGGAAGAGGAACGCGAGTCAGCGACGTGAAGAGGACTCCAGCGAACATGAAGAAACGCCGCCGCCAAAGCCAATCCGCATGCGCGGGGAGCATGAGCGCCGCTCCAAGGCTAGAGGAGACCCTTGGCTTGCTGCGTCGGCGGGGAAGGGACGAGACCGGGACAGCAATCCTCCACCGAAGAGGAAGAGGACCCCTCAAGTGCAGTTGGAGTTGTTGGAGGACGCAGGGCACGACACAGAGGAAGAGGAGGAACTCAGAGAGCAGTCTTAGAGGTAAGTTTGGAAGCAGAAATAATTTGAGTATAGAACCAGTGGTATTCAAGGTTTTTGGGGAGACATGCGTTGGTGCGGACGTCAAGTGCAACGCACACCATGTTTCTTTTGACATCGACTCTATCATGTTAAACGTCATAGACGTTTAATGTGACGTCCGCAGAAATTGTGTGACGTTCATGTCTGCGTCACGAAGGACATGTTCTTTCAGTTGAACTCTGTACAAAGAAAGGTGATTGTTTGTTCCTTAGAGAGCAATCATATTGAATTCCGGAGTGATCAATGAAGACGTTCGGGAGTCATCCCTCTACAAGGGTGGCAGACCCTAAACCACGGCGTCTTCTCGGTTTCTATCAAGAGGAAGTTCCTGTAATGTTCAAAACAACGTCCAGGCGTGTTTACATTGACGTTAGGTTCAACGTTGTGAGCAACAGAGTCGCATGTACAGAACTGTAAAGCCAAAAATAGCGTATGTGGATGTCTTTTGCGGGGGTCCAGTTGCGGGATTGATTTGTTTGTACTGACGTAGCCCCATTTTCTTCCCAAGCTGATAGTACATTTGACCTTTTACAGTAAGGGCTACAACACAGGGTCTGATGAACCAGCTTCGGATGCTGATACTGAAGAGATGATCGAGCAGCTGATTCCCAAACAGTCTCGCGAAAAAGGCTTAAGCACTGTAATGAAGAAACCTGTGGAAATCGACCGACAAGGGGAACCATTCGGACCTATGAGGGTTCCTTTCTCCAACGACATTAAGAAATATGCGAGAGACCCTGACCCCAGGTTTGGATGGGAGGGTCAGCCCAAAAAAGACAGACGGCGCTTATTTAGGCGCCTCTATACAGGTTTGTATTCAGTCCTTCTCTGTGAAATGAAGAGGACTACAGACCTTGTAGTTCACTGTTGCATGTAGTTCAAAAGACTGTAAATGTTGTGGAAGGTAGCTCATTGGCCATGAGGCGGGGCAGTGGATGTCACCTGTAATGTCCACAGCGACGTCGAATACAATGTCACGCTTGACGTCAGTACAGGATCCTCTACAGTGAGGGGTGGTCCCTATGGTCGTCCGCACCACAGGGACGTGCAGTGAGTTTCTGGAGACATAGGAGTGTCCATGTAAATTCTCTTGTTATTTTTTGGCACAACAATGTCATACATAATGCAGAGGTAGCTATACTAAGTTCTCTAGCTTGCAAATTGGCGTATAGAGGGAGAGTCCGAGCAAGTGTCAGAGAAGTGGATGCAGCCGTTCATCACAAAAGCGCTCATTCATGTTCGTTGGAAGCTCAATCGATTGATTGATGGCGGAAAACCCAAGCCGATGGGAATGGATGACGATGTGTGAGAGGCATTGAAGGAGGCTCGTGCGACCGATGCTTCCCAAGAGAAGTCAGCCCATATGTCTGCCATTTCTAAAGGCAAGGCATCCAGCACAGTCCAGCATAAGGCCGTAGAGAGAGAAGTCATCTCGAGGCTGGTAAGTATGTAGTAACTGACATCCACCTACTTGCCCAGGTCGACACCACTTTCATCACACATGTTGCGTTTGTTTTTCCAAAAAATGTCCGCTCTGGTGGTAGATGTGCAGGACTAGGCCTTCTTCTTTGCACGTGGAAGGACCTTTGTGGGGTGGCATTGAAGCATGTAATCATTGCATCTGAACTGTAACTGCATATTCTTCTTCCCCTTGTCGGGTGGCATTCAAGCATGTAATCGTTGCATGTGGACTCTAAGTGCATATTCTTGTTCCCCTTGTACGGTGCCATTGAAGCATGTAACCTTTGCATGTGAACTCTAAGTGCATATTCTTCTTCCCCTTGTAGACTTTGTTGCGGAACAGAGCACCGTTTGAAGCAGAGGTGGACGCAGAAATGGCCAAGGAGTTGCAGCGTCTGGAAGAAGAGAAGCGCAGAGGTCGAAGTCCCCATGGCAAAGAGCTGCAAGAGATGCGCAGTCGGCTGGATGAGCTTGAGCTCAGTGTAAGTCGCCTTACTGAGACCGTGAGCACGTCCCACAAAAGCATGGAGGAAATGCTACGTAAGATCCTCGCAAGTCAGTGTAAAGCAAGTGCTGGGGGGACCCTGGATGTCACGGAGCCATCCTCGCCAATGGAGGCATGGAATGCACCACTTCTGACGTCACCTAGGGCAGAGGCATCGAAAATGGCACAGAAGGACTGTCATGTGCCCGTGTTGCAGCCCACAGTTCCTGTAGATGTCGTTGAGCCAGTCCCCATAGCTGTCCAAAGCAATGTCAAAGACGATGTTCTTGTTGCCGTTAACTCCGACAAGCGGGCTGTTGAAGACGATGTTGTTCACGACATTGTAGCTAACGCTGCGGAGGAGCAGGTACAAGGCGCCGATGAAGTTGCCATCCCTAAAACTGTTGAAGGTCAGCAAGGAGTGGAAGATGTGTACGCCATAGTGAAAGACTCTGAGGTGCAGGCAATATCTGAAAGGCGAGAAAACACGATGGAGACCTCCACGGAGCAACAGGTGATGCGACGTCTCTCTTTCCATTTTAAGTGCCAAGTGATTGACGTGAAGCACTCCCTTTGTTAGGCTAGTGACGTTATTTCCATGAATTGCCTCGTATGAGGATGGTGTCATAGCGTAGTAGCGGATGCCTTGCAATGCTTCAATTTTTTTTTACAAGTGCGTGTCAAATTGGACATCGAAGTAAACGTCACTAGTGGCAGACGCTGATGCACTCTAGGGCTCAACCTGTTCTTTTCAAAGCGAGTACATCAAAATACTATGTAAGCAGAAGTTGAAGTTTCCTTTCAGTCCACCATTCCATTGAATGCGTAGGAATGTTTTACAATAACTATGTGCATTTTACAGGAAAGCAAGTGCCTCAATGGTGCTCAGGTAAGGCTAGGAAGTGTAGGTGATTAGAGGATGTCAGAGGTGAATAATAATTGTGTGATGGTGTTGCAGGAAGACATTGAAGTCCTTGGTGAGTCCTCAAGCCGGCCTCGGCGTGTTGTGAGGACCACGCAAGCTGCGAAGGGCACGAAGGCTACACCGAAGGCAGCAATTCCCAAAGCGGTGGGTCTTCCTAAACCTACCCAACCCACTAAAAAGGTTAGGAAGCCTGCATTCCATTCAGCCATACTTTCATTTGTTTTTGTATGCAACTTAAAAGAATAATGCAAGTGTAGCATTCATTGACATCTGTTGTGGCTGTATAAGAGTCCCATCAATAAATATGCATGAGTAGGTACTGCTAGTTTTGACTTGGTGTGGTACGATGCAGGCTGCTATTGTCAAGAAATCGGATGTACCTCGGAAGAAGTGAGTCTCTATTTGCCACAGCGTGTCCAACTTCACATCGCATATGATGGTCAAGCATGTTATTCAGAACATTGAGTAGAACGCACCATGTTTTCATTGAAAGTGTTGTAGTTAATGTTGTTGTGGATTTCTTCGTAGTACTAGACTATGGCATTTTTGTGCAGAAGTTGGCAAGTGGCCTTATAATCCCAATGCCATTGAAAACACAGGCTTCTATGCTTGGACATCTCTTACAAAGACACATAATTCATCTTCTAATGGCATATCTCAATCTTCCATTCACTCATGTATATGGGCTGTAGAGGACATCGTCTTTGATGTTGAGGTTTATGATTCACGTTGTTCATGTTGTTCGAGAAAACATCCTTCCTCTCGCATTGTATGTCTTCTGTAATGCTCAAGAAAACACTACAGATGTCACTGTGCGTGTCGAACGGAACACTGAGCGCAAAGCAATGCATACCCCAGTACACGGATTGCTCTACTTAATGTCACAATAGACGTGTATGTGGACAATGTCTGCGATTTCAGCAAAGAATAAATTCCACAATATTATCCACCCAGCTCGTTTCGTAAAGCACATTCTCGTTGACTCTGATGTCATTTAAAACATCCTCCTGTCAAATGTGACGTCCCAGAGAACATCACACAGAACACCGGCATGTACCGCAGAAGAGTGCCACGTCAGCTGCCACGTAGGCTGCGTGCACCGGAAATTATTTTCCACGTCGGATATTTAGGGGTCCACGTCATTGGACACGTCACAACGTCGTTGGATGAAAAAGTTGTCCAACGTGTCCCTGCCCATCGTTAAAAATCCTACGTGGATGCCAAAACCCCTCCACATGGCACTCTCAGAAACTCTTGGGTGACCTTGTTGTTTTCGATGTCACAAAAAATTTAAACACGTTTTAGCACATAACATGGCACGTTTTTGGCACATTTTTTTAAACGGATTTTTTTAGACGTCACTACAAGCATCGTCCTTGTTAAATTAGACATCACGGCACGTTTTTTCCCTTGTTAAAAAAAACACTGATTTCTTATAGTGACTCACCCCTTCCCCACTTATTTACCCCCTAAGCACCCTAGGGGATAAAGTGCCCTCATATAGTTTGGAAGTCAAATTCAAAGTTTTGGAGCTTTGGCATCCAATGTCTGAATTTAATAAAACTTGTTGAAAGTTTTGTACTCTCTCTCCTAACTTGTGTGGTAAAACTTTCAAATCAATCTTAAACTAAAACATTATAATCTTACAATCTATGTAGTCAAATGACTCCAAATTTGATTCATGTCATCTACAACACATCACTACAAAATTGTATGGTTGAGATGTCTATACTTTAGTGACATTTAAACCTATAAAACTTCAAAAACAATGATGTTTTTAAACCCCAAAAGATCTTGGGCATTTAGGAATGAACCCTTAAAAGACATTTTTGTTCTTCAAAGGGCAACTCAAGGAATTTGGCATAGTGTTTTTAAGACGGGTATGCATTACAATGGATTCTATGACGAGTTTTGTATCCTCAACTAAGATAATTCAGTCTATAATAGGCCAACTTTGGACTACTTTAATGCAGGTCCAAAATTTCTTTTGTTGTACATATATCTTGTGAAATGTATTTCACAAGAGTTTTTGGGCTTGCATTAAGCTAATCCAAAGTTGGCCTGTTATAGGCTAAGTTACCTTAAAGCATCTTCAATTGAAGTGCTTTCCTTCATGCAAACTAGGGAAAGAAGTACCTTGGCCTGAACACTTGTTGATGAAAAGTACTCTGCCTCTAATAGTTAAGATTCCAATACAATATAATTGCAAATCATACTTACTAGGAAATACCAAAAAAAACAATTTTTTGAAAGAATTGGTATTGCCAATTCCTACAATTCCAATTATTCCTTGGCTAGAAGGCTTGGGGGCATGAAATGTCATTTATCTTCTATATTCCCAAGACCATTTTTCTATCAAAAATCACTCAAAATTGCCAATTTTACTATGTTCACCCAATAAATTAGGAAAAAAAATTTAGTATCTAATCATAGGATCTTGTACTTCACTACTCTTAAATCATGTGGTAAAATTTTCATGAAGTTGACCATACAAATTGGAAGATATTAGCATTCAAAGTTGGGAAAAAAGTTTTTTTGAATCTTGGCCTATAATTTTATATGACTTTGACTGTTGTTTGTGAAATTTTTTTGTGCTAGAGACTTTGAATCAAAAAAATTTGTATTGTAAAATTGAATTGAAAGTCTAGAATTTAAAAAAAAATACAATTGATTTTCAATCTTTAAAAATTTGTTAAGTAAAAGTAGTCCCAATTTTTTTTTTAAATTGAATTGTTAATAGTTTTAAGATGAGATTGAAACATTATAATCCCAACAGTGAGATTGTTCTAGCAAGTAAATTTAACCTTGTCAAAAAAAAAATTTCCAAAATTGTCAAAATTGCAAATAGAAATAAATCTTATCGAGAATTTCATTAAAATGGTGATATTCCATGTGCCATTTTCACAATGTGTCATTTCCATAGTTCAGACTGGGCAGTCTGAAATCTATTAGTGTACTAGATTTCAGACTACTTGGTCTGAACTGTGGGATGTCAAAATCACAGAATATTCACCATTTTAATGAAATTCCCCATTCTTATGAATTATGTTTTTAAAAAGATGTTTAGATTGCCCCCAAAACAAGATTGTCTTTTAACTTTCTCAATACTAGTCCAGATAGAATGAATCAAAGTTTCACATGAAGACAAAAATAAAATATTTTAGTACAAAAAATTTATATATATTTTCTTTAAGTAAATTTCTTTGTGTTGCCTATCAAGTTTAGTTCTAGGCTTTTGTAATATAAATTTTTCTCCTAGGCACTAATTCAAATAAAAATTATATTTCCATAAAGCAAATCACTTTTTCTCTCTTATGAAAAAGTTTCAAAAAGTTTTACTGAAAATTGAGGTCATAGGAACCTACCTTGAAATTCATTTTGTCCATTGTAGGGACAATGGAACTTTAGGGGTGAAGGGATAAAATTAGGGGATAGTTATATAGTGATCAATTGGTCAAAGCATCATGAATAGAATGCTTACATAATTATCTTACTATCATTTTCTTATTGTAAAATTAAAAAATCTATGATTAATATGATTAGAAATCCATTAGAAATCTTTTTATATACTCACACAATAAATTTTTTTAATGCAATGTCTTTTTTTGAACAAATTGAACAAGACATTGCATTAAAAAATCGCAAAACAAAATAGTTAAGTCACATAGGTTAGACAATGAAGAGATAAAAGCACAAAAGAAGAGAAACAAAAATAGAAACTAAAGGAAAAACTAAGAGATAGGACCCCTGAGTATTAACAAATTGTACAATCAATCCTACTAGCAAGAACCTAAGATTTAAGCTAGATATGATCAAACTTGGCCCAAATATTATCCCTATGTAGTAGTTGATGACAAGCTTAAGTTGAGTCTTCAATTGAGCAACCGTACCTGACCAAAGTCGAGGAGAGCATCTCAAAGAACTCTATGAGTGAACTCTAAAGGCCAAGAGTTTTGTACAAAGACCAAATCCAAATAATCCAAATGGCGGAACCACATTGCAAAGTGCAAATAATCTTGAGGTCTTAAAAGTGTTGAGGAGTTGAAGAGTCGAGGATCCAAATAAGCATTGGAAAAAATCTAATCTTCATAAGGGCCCAATATCAATTGCATTCCATGTATATGATAAATTATTGATTGAACAGTCCTATATTTCTTGAACTTACAAGCAAGGGTAAAATTGACATTCTTCGACATCTAGGGTGCAACAATTGTAATTTATGTCAATGCCGGAGGCAACCTAGGCTCTCCATAAATGAACTGCTACTGCATTATGCCAAACTAAGAACATCCCCACAGGGGGACGCTTAGGGGAGCTGACATGGGGAGTGAGCGAGTCTGGGTTGAAAAACTTGGCCCACGAGATGCACGCCAGCCCGAGAAACTTGACCGGGCAAGCTCAAACTAGCGAGAGGACATCCAAGTGTAGGGGCTAGCGCTTGACTCGTCAAACACTGGTTGTATGTACTTTTTGTCACACATTCCAAGTACTGTGCTAACATTGAAATGGCACTATGTCAGCGTTGGTTGAAAATGGCTGGGAGACGTGGTGCTATGTGGGGAAGGAGATTGGTCCACCACAACGATGAATTTTCTATGCTTGGCTGAGGGCAAGGGCTTTCATTTGGTACGAACAGAGGAGTTTATCAAGAATCACAAGAAAATTCAGATTTAGGGTTTGCGTTGGAGTTTGAGGGAGCTGCACAAGTAGGGGGTATACAAACTTTGTGGGACGAGCACAAGCATCAAGGATCAAAGGAAGGAGAGGAAATAGAGTACAAGCATTCAGTAGTGGGGATTATATTGGAGCCGTTGGGCACGGGGGCCACAGTGGAGCCTTGAGAGTTCCGTCAAGAGGTGGAAGTACGAGTGCCTTCAAATTAGTAGAAGAATGTGAATCCCAAAGCGCGCCAAAAGTTTTGGCAGCTACAATTTCAAGAGGACGAGGGCGAGGAGTTAGACCACCAAGGCCAATGTCGGATTCAGTGAGTAAAACGTCTCCAATGAAGAGCTTCTATTAGATTTAGGGTTGTGGATAGTTCGTGGTCCAATTTTGAAAGTGGTCCGATGCAATGCATTTTGTGTTCTACATCTTTGGGAATCAATTTTAAAGAGATGACTGTTTTAGGGAGATGAAATTAGTGCTTTCGTAGTTGCTGTTTGGTAGTGCTTGTAAGAAAAGGCCGCTTTTAGCTTTAAGAAATAGCTTAGACTTTTCTCACATCTTTGTTTAATTTCAAATTTGTTTTTTTTATGTGAATGTGACGATGATCCAAATTCGTAAAGATTGTGTAGTAAGTTTGGAGAAAAGAATTCTCTTCTCTGTCGTGTCTGGGCTCACAATTAATATGTAGAACTGGTCTTTACTCTTCAGCTCCACTCTTCAATCAAGTGAACCTTTTCTTGCGATCACAGAACTTTAGGGGATGTAATTAATAGTTAGAACTAAAAAAAAGTGAGGGCGGACCCGAATCAAAATCTGAATAAGGGAGGAATTTGAAGGAGTGTAGTCCATTGTAGGATTCGTGCCCCCACCCCCACAGGTGTTACAAGACACATGTTAGCATATTGGGGAAGGTTCTTTTCAGTATTGATAGGAAAGAATCGTTGGTAGTTTTGATGTACCCATTGATTTGAGTATGGACAATAGAGCTTACAATCATTAGCAAATCTTGAGGGGCTTCAAAGATCCGCACCTACTTTTGATGGATTTCTCCAAAAGTGAGTCCCTACGTTTACAATCGATGTGCTTGATATCATCTGTAAACAATTGGATATGTAGTTGTTTGCTTGAGTAAATCAATATTTAAGCACGTGATAATTTCAAAAGATTTGCAAAGATTCACACTCATCTTATTTTATCTAGAGATTTTCTTCAAGTTAAACTTACTATTCAGCAGCAATCGGAATCAGGTAGAAGAGTACCAAAAGGAACATAATGCCACCAACTGCAAACTTATGAAATTCAAGATGTACATATAGAATTGAAAGATTTTTCCAGTACACATCTCGTGGTTCTGGGGCCAGTCAATAAGCTATAGTGTTGGGTCTTCGTTTTGTTGGGTTTGGACACAAACAATAGACCCCAACGGTTCCTGAATGAAACAAACGCAGGTAGCATTGTAGCCTTACACCCAAGTTAATTCTGCTATTGATTTGCTCACAATATAGAATGTGTAAAGCAAGTGAAAATTCTTTAATATATATTACATTGCTTGATCCTTTGCTATCACCTTTTCACATATGGCTTTCGACTGGCGATGGTTTTGGAAAATATTCTTGAGTCTCTTTGCAATGAAATTCCATATCATTTGTGTCAAAATACATAAAAATATAAAATAGTTGTTAATCTTTTCTTTATATATCTATAGTCAATTAGTTTTTTTGTACTGTACATTAGGGTTTGATTCATTACAGTCAATACTAAATGATTTCTTTTGGGGTTGAATTACCTTTCATTAAATTGATTTAGTATTTCTAAGAATTCATTCAAAAGATTTGAAAAGATTTGATTTCCAATAGGTGCTTTTGCTATTTCTTGGATGATTTTCAACATCATCCCTTTGACGTTCAAAGATTAACCAATATGCTTGAGATGTATATTACCAATTGAGTTGGTGCTTGTTGTGGTGCTTGTAATAAACTACTAGCTTTATTAGCTTGGTTAGTTTGATTGATGGGTGATGGTGAATTGACTATGTTGGGTGAATTTCAATGGATTGGAAAAAAAAACTATTGTTGCATTAATCAATGTTGTTGTTGCTTCAGCATCTGTTGTTGGATTGCACCATTCTGACTGGACAACAAAGAAACATTGCTACCATTCCAAATCATGCCCCCATTGCTTGGATTTTGTTGATAGTTATTCACCCTAGTCTACGAACTAACTCCACTGGCTTGTGGCAGGTTTATACTAGATTGTACATCATTGCTAAGAGCATTTTGTATTATAGAAACACCAAATGAATGCAACATAAGCAATCCTCATCAAAAGTTCAACTCCATTCATCAAAATGCTTATAGAACAAATTTGAAAGAGTCAAATTTTCTTACAACTATATACATAACCTTTCTTTAAACATTCTTCAATATGTGAACATAGTCCTATGAAAGATAATGCTATTATTTTGTCATTGATATTGATTGACATTCTTGAACTGATTTAAACTTGTGTGTTTGTTGATGTGCTGTCCATTGCCGCAGGAGGACAAGTGCCTTGACCGTGCAGGGTGAAGGGGAAGAGGAAGGGTAGAGGGGGGAGAAATGAAGGCAGGCAGCTAGAAGAATTCCTTGCAGAGGAGGCATTGCTTGATCAAGAGCTCCGAGAGAAAACATCAAAAGGGAGAAACTTCTCAACTGAAGAAGAGAGACAACTAACCCAAAGTGTATTGCATATTTTCTAAGATCCAATCACCGGTAATGGGCAGAAAGGCATGGCATTTTGGCGACGCATATTTAAACACTTCAACGACTGGATGCAATTTCAATTCCGGACTCCTTGATCATTAGACTCTAAGTGGGGGGCAATAAAGTATGATGTTTTGAAATTCATTGGTGTGTTGCAGCAATGCCAGAATTTGAACCAGAGTGGTGCCAATGCAACTGATGTATAGAGAAGAGCACTTGAATTGTATAGATTGAAGTCAGCTAAGAATACTGACTTTGCTTATATGCATGTGTAGGAGATTGTGAAGGACATTCCACGATGGAACTTAGGCTGCACCATTGAGAAGGCAAATGCATCAGTGATGAAGCGCAAAGATGCACCGCTTGATTCCGACTCCACTTCCTTCCAACCATCTAGCAGTACAGATGGTGGAGGGCCTCATGATCCCACCTTTAGCAAACCTCGTCTGCAAGAGTCGAAGCATGCCAAGGAAGAACGTTGTGGAGCAATAGTGCAAGATACAACTGCGTTAGCACAAGCCACAACTATGTAAGCTATAGCAGACATTTCAAAAGAGAAAAATCAAATTTTGGCAGATGCGAACATGTTAATGTTAATGACACATGCCACAGATAGTGTTGTATCCGAATTTGGTTCTAGGTACTTGAGGCTGCACCAGCAACAACTGAAGAAATATGAGGCACAGTTGGTGGAGTTTGAGGCAGAAAACAGAAATCAGCGACCAACACCTCCTCCCATTCCAGTGGAAACTGCTAATGTCCTATGTCAAAGAGTAGCCATGAGAACTCCACAGAGGCAAGCATGTCAAGATTCATCACGTTCTGTGTTACAAAGTGACGATGAAGATGATCAGGGGTAGTGATGACGAAATAGAGATTGGCGATGATCATATTGTTATTAACTTGGCCAGTATGAATTCTATTTATTCGTTCAAGCCTGTCTTTAGCTTGACTTCAAGCAGTGCCATTCAATACCAACAAATCTGGATTGGTTATAATGAAACCGACTCCCGTATGGATATCTACATTGCAAACTATAAGGAGCGCAAGCCTGCTCAGCCACAAGGATCACAAAGTGGGCTAGATTTATCGCTTTTGAAGGAGAACATGTACATTGGTTTCTCATCTGCTAATAGGCTCGGAAGTGTCAGTGTTCCTTACGTTTGCGCATGGAGCTTCAGCAACGATGTCATTCCAGCACCACCAATTGTTATTGCCCAGGATGCATCTCCAGGTGCACCTCCACCTCCAGCAAGCAATCCTCCTCCCGTTAGGGTTCCCAATCCTTCACCTTGCAACCCTCCGAATCCTCCAACTCCATCGATTGTTCCTCCTCAAGGCCCCAATGGCGAACCTCTAACAATCACAAAGCAAAAAGGGAAGAAAAAGGACCTGGGGATACCTGTGGGAGCCCCTGTCTCACTTATAGTGTCTGTTGTATTGATTATTATAGTGTCTGCTGTATTGATTATCTGCATAATTCTTTCACTTTGTTGGTGTAGATTTTTGAGCTGCCCTCTACGTATTTTCATATCCCATGCAGGTGGTCCGACCGGATTAGAAAAGACGTGTAGGGGAGACCCCAGAAGTTTCCAACTTGGTCAAATGAAAGAATGAGGTCATGGCCCTGGTCCGTTGGCAAGTCTCGTATCAGAATCTTTTTTGACACAGAAGATGTTGAAATGGGCAAATCGATTGCAAAGAAAATCTTAAGAGGGTTAGAAAGATTTGATGTGGGGGTCGTGTTCGTGACCGAGGCTTTCTTTGTAGCGAAGTGGACTATGACAGAGTTGATCGCTTTTGTGGAAGCTCAGACGAACGATCCTACAGATAGAATTCGAGTATTACCTCTCATCTACGAGCTTTCACCAGAACAAGTCAGGGCTCATCTGGACGAAAAAACTTGGGAAGGACGTTGGGATCGGAGGACATGAGCAAGGGCAATCATCCTCTCCAGGTGGAAAAGTGTAGACAAGCAGTGACTTGGCTTTGCCAACAAAGAGGTATTCCATACGGTTATAAGAAACGCGACCAAGACAAAGTCTACATAGAGATAATCTGTAAGGAAGTCGATGAAATTCTGTGCAAAGAGAGGAGCTTTGCGTCGTACCTTGTCGGGGCTGTGAAGACCTATTGTATCCCTAGTCGCTCTAAACCGGGAATGACAATCCACGAAACTGAGCTGACCCTCCTATGACTTTAACCATCATGACTTGAGGGAGTAATACTCTAGGTCCCCTGATTTGTAACACTGGATTTTCCCAGCTGCTGCTCTTCCTTTATTCCCCTCGTTCCTCGTACGAAGTACTCAGCGAAACTTCTCATATTCGCGTAGGGAAACAAGCATAACCTCCCTGTGAATGATTGGTTCCAGCGCGCCAAAAAAATTGTGACACCCAGAGCAAGGTTGATGTGAATCTGACATTTCAGTTGAGGGACTGAAACAGTGTCAGTCTCATTTCGACTTGTACGATTGAGTTATCCAGCTTCACGAGGTAGCCATTGATTCCAAATTTCAGAATTTCCGGCCATTAGCTGCTCCGGCTGGTCCATTTAGTTTTCTGAAGTTTCCACAGCTGGTTTGGGCGAATTGCGCTTGCGTTTGGTGTCTTTCCTTAGACCCCAGGGCACAAGTTGCTGGCGAAAAACACGAAGGTGACTGCTCACGAGAAATGGTCCAAGTGTTCCAGATCGAGCAATGTCACCAATGTTACCATTGCCATCTCCGAAAAAGGTGAGCAAGGACTTCCCTGTCCATTCCTAATCCGGCTATGTACACATCTTTGACTGATTAGGGTTTAGGGCTGTTCTACACTTTCCTCACTAACTGAAAATGCACTTCATCAGATCGTTATCAGACTGTTATCAGGAAAGTTCATGTGCAAGTCCGTAAGCTCATTTTTTAGAAATTACAAGCTGGGGGCCTTATTACTTACTTGCATTGGTACATTGTCTTTGATTCTTCAGAACCTGACCATGTGGTTGTGGGATGCAAAAGACCTGTCAGACTGTTGAAATGAAGTGGAGAAAATTCTGCAAATGATTCCAATTAATGACCAGTATTGAATACGATGCAGGAGCTGGCGAAATCGACTGCAAAGGTTTTGCATGAAACACTATGAACGGATTATGTGGTAGGATTCTGTTAGAAAAGATGTGGAAAGGAGGAGGTTTCGAGTTAATTCGAGGTCATGGAGCTCATTGCGTATTATTTAACTTCAAGATAAACTGTGATTTTGGCCAAGGCTGAATTATTTTGTGAGTGCATGTTATTTCTTCTAGATTGAGAAGCTGTTGAGATGTGAAGAGCGCTTTCACATTCCCCAAACTAGTCGAGATCATATGATCTGATCTAATTGCACCATTGAGTTCATGATTGGGCGTTCTTATGTTTTGTTTTTGTTTTGTTTTGAGACACATGGACAATTTCCATTGAAAGGGGAAACAGTGCAGTGAACCAGGGGAACAAATCCCTGGCGAACGTTCTTATGTTTTTGCTTCTCGGTAATGAATGTTGCACTCCTTTCCAAAATATACTCTCCTGACACGGGTTCTGATATTCTTAATTGTACCATGAAATTATGGTGTGAAGGAATTTCCGTCTATTCATAAATCTTCTCTTAAAGAGTAACCGAAGTTGATGATTCGTCTAAGATTTCCCATACACAATAGGCTCTTTATTCATGCCAGTCTTCAGGTCAGAGCTTTCCTCGTCAAGTTTCTCAATTAAAATGTCAAGAAATGGGCAAAAGTTTTTAATTTCCAAATGCCAACTGGAACCCCAGATTTATATCAGTCTGAGTTTGTAGAGCTTTGTGCACTCGAATGTCACAGTTTTGGAGCTCTTAGATACGTGATTTTAACAAGTTTTAAGTACTTAACCATGGTCTGAGGCCAAGAATTTAGGAAGAGGCATGGACGCAGATCTCTACCAAGGGAAATCATCCGATCCTATTCTGGTGGAAAGCTGCTGAAATGCAGCGAGGAAACTTTACGAATCGAATGATGTTGAATGCTCCCATGCGACTACACCCGGTCATGACTACGAATATACAAAACGATTTGGGAAAGTGGAGGTAAAGTTCTGGGGAAAAGATTGCTTTAGGTGGTAGAGATGGACTCACAGCAGGGTAAGTTATCAAAAATAATTGTTGGTTAGGACCTACTGAGCAAAGGGTGGGAAGGTTGGTACTAACCTATAATTATTTTTGATGACTTGGCCTACTTTGTAATTACCAAACATATGTAGGAGAGTTGAGCCATTTGACTTCTTTGATTGCTTAACCAATCAAAACATGCCCCAATGACAAGAACCTTGCATTTAGATTTTGTTAAGTGGATTTGCACTACCTCACATGTAGTGATTGCCAATCCCTTTGTTCAAATTGGGTTTAGAGTTTAGAAAAATGAAGGTATTTTTTTATTACTTGTACAATTGAGGTTGTTCAACATAACAAATATACTAGTGTTGATAAATGAGTTATTTACACTAAATGATTTATAAATGCAACAAGTTTTTACATGTGATGATTATTTTTATTAATAATATAGACATGAATAAAAATGTATATATACATATACACAAATGTAATTGGTAAAAATATTCATAGAAAATAAAACCTTATAGCATTTTTTGAGTCAATTAGTGCCAAGGATATTTTTGGCTACGTCCAGTATGCCCGTTTCCCGACATGCTATGATGCTCTATAGGAGTTCGCCCCAGAGAGTGAGTCGAGTCCGTCTCACCGCAGAGCAACTTATGTAATATCACTATTAGTATATTGGTTTTCATACTCACGAACGGGTAAAGACACTCTTCCTTCATTTGACGAACTTGAGTCCAAACTTCTAGATGAAGAAATGCAGGTCAAGATGGATGCAGAGAAGGAGTCAGCAAGTGAGGCACTCTACTTCAAGAAAGGGCAGAAGAAACAGTCCTCTCAGCAACAATGCAATCAACTTTCAGATCGCAATAGCCCACAGCAAGATCAGTACCCGCGCCGCAACGAGGACCAACATCAACGAAACCCCAACAACCGCAATCAACCAATTCGATATGAGCGTGGCAAAAGTAAGCAGACAGCACACAAGAACACAGAAGAACGATGCAACCTCTGCGGCAAACTCGGGCATGGGGAGCACAACTGCGAAGTCTCTCAAATTGTATCGAAGATCAAGGCTCTTGACCAGAAAATGCAGAAGCTGAAGACAGGACAACGAAGTTACCCACAAACTTACTCCACCGAGAAGATGAAGCAGCCTGTCTCCGATTACTCCTCTGGCGACTCCGCAGGCGACGTCCTAGAAGGTAACCTCCTTGAACTGGATTTCTTCGAAGTTAATTCCATTGAAGCATCCCTTGCTCCAACACAACACGCTGGAATCTTACAACACTCCCCAGCATTGCATCCCATGCGACCAGCTGCCATCACAGGTCTGAGAATCGAAACCCTCACCACAACAAAAGGACGAGGAAACATTGTCAACAACTTTCAGTGCAGTGGCAAGACAGAGCGGCGCATCCGAGTGGCACATCAAAGTGGCACACCAGGTTGATGATGCACGTGGACCAATTCGCACTATAAGAAAACTGTGTCTGCCGCAACATTGCAATTTGGACACTCGGACATCGCGCGTGACGCATTTTATGCCTGGACTGATGTCCAATCACTTTGTGTTGCTGTGGACATGCCAAAAACATGGTACGTTGCATCAGATTTACAGGTCCAACATCGTGATGTCCAAAAAAACATCAGTCAATGGGTAACTTCAAAAGTTGACATGTGGCTGCCACCTAGGCGCGGGAAAGCCAGAGTGTCATTTTTTTTATCCATTGCTTGTCTATGATGTGGCATTTGACATGTAATTGATGTGGCATGCCACGTCGGTGCTGACGGAATTGGCTGATGTGGCATCCGCGGATGTTGACGTGACATTTTGGGGGGCCACTTGCTTGGTCTGCTTAGCATTTTAGGATGTTTTTTGAGACATCGCTGTGGACGTCCAGGTGTCTTAAATGACATCAGGTGAAACAATTGTATGCTGATTGAAATGTTCATCTGAGCGTGTGGAGTTTGTACATGCGTGCTTCTTAAAGCATACCCTGTCATAGGAGATGTCTGCTTGCACAAGCCAACACAAGTACATGTTGGGGTAGTAGATGGCTTCTTGCATTGTAGGATGTCAACGACGACATCCACTTGTTTGATCTTCGTAGAAGGAGATGCATTTATGAACACACTTATTTTTTGGAACATCTCTTGGAACGCATGCATGCATTGTATTGGACGTTCTAATGTTGTCAATGTAGTAATATGTTGTACACAATATAAAATATGCAATATATGGTATATCATATGCAATACAACATATAAAATATGCCATACAAAATATAATATATATATAATATGCCATACAAAATACACCATACAAAATACAATATATATACAACATGCCATACAAAATATACCATACAAAATAAAAAATATATACAACATGCAATACAAAATACACCATACAATATATATATACAACATGCTATACAAAATACACCATATAATATGCCATACACTATATTTATCAAGTATATTGAATGGCTCAAAAATCTACTTATTAACTAATGAAAAGACAAGCCTTTTATACTAATGGGGTGTAGGAGGCATGACAAACAATATGGGATATGCAAAACTAAAATATGAGCAGCAACATAAATACAATGATGTCTGAAATGATGTTTTAAAAAACATTTACATGTCTTAATTATGGTTTTTTTGACGTCATTGTAAACATTCAAAAGAACATCTATAATTTGAAATTAGACATTCACATCAATATTGTTTTAAACATTTGCTTCAACAATTTTTAAATTTTCTACAAATCTTATTTGTTGTTTATGATATCATGATGAACATTTGCATGTCATTTCCAACATATACGGGGATGTCTCCTTGAACATTTAATTGATAAAGTCATATTTATTAAATCTAGGTTGTTTGCAACATCAACTTCAATATAGTATGACACAACAATGCATCCAACATGGAATTCCAATTGTAGATTATATTTTTGTCTATTTGGAAAGCTCTAATTCATTTCATTTGGATTTGTTATGAGAAAGTTATGGACATTTTTGTTTTTTAGGCAATTAGAGCATCTTCATGAAAAAAAATAACTTGTTGGATGCATTTCTGAATGCAATTTTTACAATTTTTTCAAAATAAAAATTTAATGTGGTTTAGTTTACTTACTAGAACATCTCACCATTGGGATTAATGCATTTTAATTCCATCTAAAGTTTATTAATATTTTAGATTTTCCTTCTATCTCATACCTACTTCTACTTAACAATTTTCTTAAGAATGAAATTTAAGTTTTTTTATTTTTTATTTATTTTCCTGAACTCTCAACTCAATTCTCTACTATAAATATTTAAATCTCAAAACTTTGTAGTGCAAAAATTTTACAAAGTCCAAAAATCTAGTCCCTCAATGCGCTAAAAAACTTGTTTTTTCCACTTTAAATCTATGCGGTCAAAAATTCTGAAATTTTTTCTACAATTTTTTCTACTTGTTAGGTGTAAGATCCTATAGTTAGATGTGGAAAAAAATTAAAATTTCTTTTACTCTTTGCTACAAAAATGGAAATTTTCAATGTTTTCTAGCAAACAAAAGGCCTTGGTCCTTTAAGGGTTAAGATGTCAAATATCTCAAAGTCCAAGAACACTAGAAAATCACCCCATATTATAGATATGAATGATTTGAAAATAATAAATTAAGAAGGTGAATAGCAATAAAAAAAATTATTAAAATTTGATGCAAAATTTATGATTTTAAACTAGTAAAATTTAGAATTTAAATCTTAAGTTAAAAATAATTTTTTTATATAATATAATATTGATATGATTTTGTAAACCTTTTTTCATAACAAATCCATTCATCTAATTTATATAAAATTTTTATATAAATTAAATCTATATAGCTTATAACATTTTCAAAAATTTTCTGGACATTTTTGAAAATATTTGATGTCCACAACAATGTCTTTGATTGCATCATTGTTTTTCATAGCACCAATATGCTGTGACTGAAATTTAGCAATGCTTTCTACAACATCAAACCAAAATCTCTACTTTTCCAGCGTCCGTCGACGTGACATCCCAATGTTTTCTCAGACGTATGATGTTATCTTCAACGTACAACGTTTTTGGTCTGACATAAAAAAAACACAGTTTTCTTATATGATGTAGTTGATGAATGATAGGGACTTTGATGGCCTACAACCACTGCAACAAGTCGTAGACCCGGTGCGCCAACTAGCAGACAATGGTGAAGAGTATGCTGCCGTAATTAGCGATGACATTGCACTGAGGAGGAAACATAGGGTGTTTACATCATTGACATGTGTTGTTGTGTCAACATTTTGATGTCATGTAGGACGTCTAAGAACTACAAAGCCATCAGCATGTTCATGTCTTCCAAGTAGACCTGTTGCATCTTGAACGTGCATTTTGTGGCAGAGTCTATCTTGCTTGGTGCTGCAAGTGACATCATATGAATAGGGTGGAATTTTATCCTAATGAAGTTTGTTGAACGTGCGCAAAATGTAAGACTTCAATAGCTCAAAAATGAACTTAAACCAAGTAAACACATAAGTCATTTTGTACTACATAGGAAGGACGTGCATTATGTGCAAATTCAACCTTGGGCATAAAGTCATGTCATGCATCTATAGTCAGTTTGACATCAAAGAAGACGCTTACAAATGCTTCCACAACACCCACACGTCTAATCAGATGTAATGTAACGTACAGTGGATAGCATGTGGTTTAAAGTTCCATTTGCAGTAAGTACAAAATGTTGACGCCAGAAGTGACGTCAATGTGGACGTCAGTACGTTGTCACAAGGTTTTGTGATTAGGTTCGGAATAGCACCGAGCTTTTGCTGTGAAAGTGCTTTGTATATATCAATAATCTCCCTAACACCCTAAATAATCATAACCCGACCTTCAAGGTCCTTATATTCCCAAATCCCTATCCTATAATTCCTTCAATAACCTAGAAATTGCCATATCTAGCTTTGATCTAGCATAACTATTGGACAGTAGTTTCAAATGACTTAAAACTTTGCCACATTATAGATCTGCTACTTAAATACTCCCAAACCAAATTTCAACTCAATCCAAGATACTGTCCAACTTTGGTGGACATTACCCCAATACTGACTTCCTAACCCTTATCAAATTTCCCTAAACTCTCATACCTAACTTTGATCTAGCATAACTATTGGACAGTAGTTCCAAATGACTTGAAACTTTTTCACATTGTAGATCAACTACTTAAATACTTCCGTATCAACTTTCAACTCAATCTAAGATACTGTCCAACTTTGGTGGACATTACCCCCATACTGACTTCCTAACCTTTATCAAATTTCCCTAAACTCTCATACCTAACTTTGATCTACCATAACTATTGGAAAGTAGTTTCAAATGAGTTGAAACTTTGCCACATTGTAGATCAACTACTTAAATACTCCTATACCAACTTTCAACTCAATCTAAGATACTGTCCAACTTTGGTGGACATTACCTCAATATTGACTTTCTAAACCTTCACTGCCTCTACACCCCGATTGTATTTTGTACATAACTCTTTGATCTTAAGTCCATTGAAGCTAAAATTTTGGCACAAAGTAGAAGATAAGACAAGAAGAGTTCCCTCCAAGTTTCACGTTCATATCACAAAAATCCAATAAGAATGACGCTCCTCCATATACCCTCCTTGGCTGCCTTGAAATCCAAACACCTCCACTTCAACGCTTCATAACTTTTTCTCCATAGTACATCTAGATTTGAAACTTGACACACTTATGTATCAACTCTTCAAAAACTCAGATCCAAAATATAGCACTCAACCAATATTCTTGCAAAATGTTACATAAAAGCTCCCCAAATCAATACTTTACTTCAAATAAACCTCCCATAACAACAACACAACTCACTCACTCAAGTACCTCCACCTCCTCCAACCCTCCAAGAGACAAGAAAAAAAAAGAGAAAGCAAAGAACCAGCCCTTGCCTCTAGTAGCCATCACAAACCCCGCCGGCTAACCCTAACCCTAACTCCACTACCCTAGTATCAACTACTAACAACCGGTTATCAACCGGCAACAACATAGTCAAGACTAAGGCTCCTAACACTTACATACCCCACGACTAGCAACTCATAACATACAATACTAACAACTAATTTTTCAACTAACAAGATGTTTAATTCAAATAGTAGACGGCCCACATCACGACAACGTCACTTGTGACGTCCATACACTATAACAAAACATGGTAAAAAAAACCGCGCAGGAACTTCCAAAGTGGTTTTTTTTGACACGTTTTTGTACGCAGTTTTCTTTGCGCGTTGCGCGTAGTAGACAGCCAAGTTTGTCAGCATTTTCCCACTGCAAATTTTGGAATTTTGGGGCGTATAATATACCATTGAAAAGTTATTTAAAAGACCTTTCCAATGGTATATTACACGCCCCAAAATTCCAAAAATTGCAGTGGGAAATCGCTGCCAAGGTTGGCTGTCCACTACGCGCAACGCGCAAAGAAAACTGCGCACAAAAACGTGTCAAAAAAACCACTTTGGAAGTTCATGCGCGGTTTTTTTTTACCATGTTTTGTTATAGTGATAGAGACATCCAAGATCGGAACATGAATAGGCCAAGTATGCTAACGTGGCATGCCACGTCATCACCCATGTCCATGTCACACAATTTCCACATCATCATGCCACGTCACACAATTTCCACCTCATCACGCCACGTCAGATGCCACATAAGCTTTTAGGAGTCACCACCTGCCCGTTGTCTTCTTTTTAACCTTGGGCAGTCACTTTATCTCTGACCCCAATAAAATTCTAAATCAACTTCTGAGCTAAATTTGATCAAAGATGGTGACGTGGCTAAACATGTTATTGTGGACATCCTTGGAAACATCTGGTGCCCACCTAGATGTCTTACATTGCATCATTGTTTTTCGTAGCATCAGTATGCTGTGACTGAAATCTAGCAATGCTCTCAAAGACATCAAAGCAAAATCTTCATTTTTTCGGCCTCACACTCCAACGTCTTCTGCGATGTATTGTATTTTCGCGGATATATGTCGTTTTTGGCTGGATGTCCAAGCAGACGCAGTTTTCTTATAGTGTCGAGACAGTGACCCTGGCGGCTTAGCTCACGGCGGCTTCAGTTTCGGAGATCAACTGTTGGAGGGGAGCCAGCTAGACTTCGCCAGCCCACGCTCTACCGGCCCTCCGCTCCATCGGCTCCTCGTAGGCCCTCCAAACCTAACTGGCCCCCCGATCCTCTCCGTCAACTCCCCCGACCCCGTCAATCGACCAAACCTGCTCCCGCCTTCTGTACCAAACAGTTGCTGCGCCTCTCCAACTCGCCTTCTCACTAGTACTTCATATTCCCTGAAATTGCTTGAAAGCAATTCTGTGACTCCGGATCCAAAATGGAAACTCGATTCTGGGGCCACTCATCATGTCACAGGAGATTCCAATATTTTGACTGATTTCAGCCTAGTTCTCATTCTACTCCTATGCTCACTACTAGGGGGGCACTCTCATTATGTAGCTGAGAAAGGCAAGATACTGATCAAATTATCTGATGGATCAATAAAGAGTATCGACAACATTCTCTATGTCCCTGGTATACAAAGAAACTTACTCTCTATTGGATGTTTTTCTGATCAAGGCAACTCCATTGAATTTGTTAAATGCACATGTCTCATTTGTGACATGCATATTAGACAAGTTCTTTTTTGAGGTCATCGCTCAAACAAAGGTGGCCTTTATATGCTCACAATTGACACACTATCAAATGTGGAAGTATGCACTGTGGAACGTATCAAGGAAATTGAGAAAACACTTCTATGGCATTATCAGCTAGGGCACTTGAACTTTGAAGCCTTACACAAGTTATCTCAACAGCAAACTATTGTCAGCCTTCTTAAACTCCCTCGCATACAACATGTATGTGAAACTTGTGAAAGAGGCAAACATTCTTGCAAAAAATTTCCTTGCAGCCTCACTTCATCACCACAACCTCTCCATCTTATTCATAGTGATGTTTGTGGCCCATTTTGCCACCCATCCTATAGTGGGGTATGATATTTCATCACCTTCATCGACGATTTTTCTCGCAAAATTTGGGTGGTCCTATTGAAAAACAAGGATCAAGTATTGCGCGAATTTATCAAATTTAAAACTCACGAGGAGAAAGCGTTTGGTTATAAACTATGCACTCTTGTCGCAACCTAACTTTTTGATTTTTTCTCTCTATCGTGTTTTGAAACACACAATCCGGAAAAGTATACCCGGATTGGTACAAAAAGAAAAGAAAAGCTAAAAGTTAGAAAGACTATAGAAGTAAGACCTGAATGAACCAAAATATGGAACTGAACGGATATCGGAAATGAATCCGGTCTAGTTCCATGACTAGAGGAATGGATCTAGGATCTGCGTCCGGAAAATTGGAAAAAAGTAATGATTAGGTTTCCAGGGTATAAAAGAGACTGCTTTAGGGTTTGGGTTGTCATTTGCACCTGGGAGCGCTCGCGTACGTGCCACGCTCTCAGTGATTGCTGTCTGTGAGAGTACGCGAGTGTGTTGTGAGTTTCTGGGTTTTGTAAGAGTGAAGGTGTTTGTGAGTGTGTAGGCTTCTATAAATCTGTTTCTTCTACACGAGTGATTGAGGTTCCTTTGCGCTAAGTGAGGAGAAGAGTTGATTGCATATTTTTGAGAGCGGCCGATTGAAGACGAGTGAGCGTTGCGAGAATCTACGTGAAGATTGGCACAAAAGATAGCTTGGTTGAGGCCGAGGAGTGAATTGTGAGGAAACGGGACGTGTGGCCAGGAGAGAAGTAAGGTAGTGATTTGAAGAGGAGACGGATGCCGCAGTTAAAGCGCGGTAGAAATCAGGGCCAGACGAGTGCACACAAAATAGAAATAAGGGTGAGAAAGGTGGCGCCTTTAGAGCCCAGTAACGAGCGGGAGAGAGCGGAATTAATGGAAGATCTCTCCACCATGGGATGCTCGGGTTTCTTTGGAAAACCCTGGGGCTTCCGGAGTGAAGCCATAGTTAGGAAGCTCATAGAAGAAGTCCCTAACCAGTTTGACAACTCCCTTCGATTGGCTCCGCCCATGTGGACGCGGGAGATTTGGAGGAGAGTTTATGACTTTGAGGAAGGCGGTACAGCGCAGGCCAGCCGGAAGGGAGACTTCGTGCGCGGAAAGTTCAAGGGAGTAGCCAATCCCAAGGATGGATTCACTATTGAAGACTGTGTCAACGCGCGACATCGGCGGCTGTTCGAATTTCTGGTGCCCATCCTACATCCGGATAAATCGACCCGGGTGACCTCCACGATCAGAAATGCTATCTTTGAGATCCTAAGCGGAAAGAAGAGGATGGATTGGGCAGGCTACATTTACACGCTAGTGAATATCCTGGTCTCAAATGTGGGAAAGAGTAGGGCTACTCCGGTATGCCCCTACTTTTTCCACCTGTACAAGGACCAGAGTCTTCTGACTTCAGAGGAGAACAAAGAGTGGAGAGCTCAAATGGCTCTCCAAAGGTGCGGAGGATCGGATGAAGAATCTGAGACGGAATCGGAGGGTGAAAACCCTAAGAAGAGGGCATGGGAAGAGGAAGAAGAGGAGGAAGAGGAAGCCCCTCTCAACCAAAGGAGAACCAAGCGGACGCCCAGTTTGAGGGGCTTTCCTTCAGTGCCTCGTAGGGACAAAGGACCGAAACTGGTGGAAAGAGTGGAGCCGGTCATCCCGAAGAAGCAGGAGCCAGTGGAGGTGGTCAAGTAGAGACCTACTCCAGTGTCTCAGATGACGGACCTGGCAGGTCCGTATAACGACCTAATCCGGATTCTTAGTGCAGTGAGAGCGAATTGGGAGATTAAGACCACTACGCTTCGTGAAGTGGCGGACTTGGTGGGAAGTACTCCAACTAGTGCGCTACCGGAAGCTGTGGCAAACTACATCAGCAACCCTGACGACGTTTGGAAATTAGAAGAAAGGTTGCTGAAGCAGAACATCAACTAGCGGGAGACGGATGAGCAGGTGATCCGGTTGCGAGTGGAGATCCAAGCCTTCTGGAAGGACTTGGATGCTAGTCGCGATCAGGTGAAGGCTGCAATGTCCTTGCAAGCAAAGACCAGGGCGGCAATCGATCGGATGACAGCAGTAGTAGGGGCATCCGGTGACGTGATGGCAAAGGCCAAGTTCTTTGATGAGGGAATGCACAAGGATCAGAAACCTTTTGGTACCCGCATCGCTCGCATCTTGGCTGACTTTGTAGGAGAGGTGAAGGAGACCATGAAGGAATTCCGGAAGGATGCTAAAGGGTTGGAAGACAACATCCGGAAGTTCCAGAGTGGATTGGTCTCTCTATCCGGGATTTCGATTCCGGATGAGTTCGATGAGGTGGAAATCTTGGATGGGAAGTTTGAAACACCAATCTCCAAGGAGAAGGAGGGAGGAAGAACTTCCACTTTAGTGGCTCCGTGGGCGATGATAGGGGTGACTTCCCCTATAGAACCAGAAGGAGGGGATAAGAGTAGAAATTTGAGTGAACTCTCCCCTATAGCTACTTCAGATAGTGGTGGACCCCCTTAGGATGAGTAGGTAGTTAGGAGTTTAGAGATAGGAAATTTTGTTAGACCGGACCTTATCCCGGAAAAATAGGAAAAGTTCAGATCCGAAAATCTCGGCCGGATCAATGCCGGATTTCCAAGAACGCTTTTGTATAAATTCTGTATATAATTTGAGTCTCAAGACTGAGACGAGGAGTTCTTCTTCTTGCATATACTATCTCCTTTGTATTTTCTATTGTTTTCCTTGTCTTCCCAAAGACTGGCCGGATGAGGGAGGGAGAGATTGAGTATAGATGAGCAGATTGTGAGAGGAACTTCTCCCCTTGGTGTCTTTTTGTGATTGCATGTGTATGTAGATAGGTTGTAAGTGTTGGGAGTGAATCAAAGACACCTCAGTAGGCTCAGTAGGCTCAGTAGTTCATTATTCTGGGTGAGATAGCCAGTGCTAGGCTAGGTAGTAAGAGAGAGGATTCTCAAACTACGCTAGAGCTACCAAATGAGATGTCTGGATTAGTCTCCGAATACTTGAGAGGTCTCGCCATCTGAAGAAGTAAATGAAAGAACTCTAGATTATACTGATACGGGCGGATGCACTTGTAGCCACCTTAGTTTCGTACAGATTTGAAGAGATAATAAGGTCGTTGTAGTTGGTAAGGATCGTACAGGGGATTTTTGTGTGACCTACTGTGGGAGCACGGAAATCCAGTTTTTAGGTTTAGAAGGGAAATAAGGGGATTATAACTCCTTATTCTCTATTTTTTTCCTTTTTCTTTAGAAAAATAGACCATAAATAGTTAGGAACCGGATACCAGAATAGGGTTACTCTGGAATAGATAATAGTGTTAACAAAAGTAACCGGAAACCGGAAACCAAAAACCGGAAACCAAAAACCCGGAAACGAGATAGTTAGGTCAGAGTAGGATGGAGTGAGTTTTAGCAGGAAACGGAAACGGAAACGGAACTCGCACCAGCACCCCTTCCGGTACCCACAGAAGAAGTTCAGGCGAAGGACAAGGTGGAGGACGTACCAAGCTCCCCCATCCAGCCTGAGCCTAAGGGAGAAATGACTTCCCTGCTAGGGGAAGTAACGGACATTGCTTTCAATGCAGCAAAAGCAATGAAGGCTGTTGAGGAGGAGAAGACCGGAGAAGTGGAGACAATAGGCGAGGCGAAGAAAGTATTGGAGGAGGTGAAGGCCGCAGATGAAGAAAAGACGAAATCTGGACCGGAATCGCCCGAGAAGAAGAACGTGCCCAAACCAGGGCTGAGCAACAAGTTTATCGACCTAAGTGAATCATCTCCAGGTTCTCCAACCCCTCCAACAAAGAAGGAGAAGGTATTTTCCTCCACCTCACTCAAGTTAGCTTTGGAAAGTGAATCCGGGTCGAGGGTGGAAAGGAAGACCGGATCTCAGGGACGAGGATTCGGGAAGGGTGGAACAATTGAAGAAACCACTCCTCAAAGTGCTAGGGCCAAGGTTCCGCCCACACCAACCACGCAGAAGAAGAAGCCTCCAATTATGTCAGTACAGAAGAAGAGGCCGATTCAAGAGGACGATGACGACGAGGAAGAAGAAGAAGAGGACGAGGATGAAGAATCCGGAACTGAGGAAGACTTGGAGCCATATTCTAACCTGGATCAAGCATTGGCAGAGACTCAGGCGACCAAGGCTGCAATAACCAAGAAGAAGAAGCTCGCCGCCCGAGGTAAGACACACCAGGGACAGAAGACCGGAACCGTAAAGAAGCCGGCCGCGAAGAAGTTGAGAACTTAGGAAGTTACTTAGGGTAAATTTTTGAGGATAGAGTGGTGAAAGCCTAAAATTTTGGGATAGTTGTACATAATTAGGAAGTTTACTTTTTGAGTGACATGGCCACTAGCAGTTGGAAAGTGACCGGGTCCGTAATTATAGGATCTGAAATCCACTTTTAGCGGAAGTAGTGGGAGTTTAAGTGAAAATCAACAAGGCTAGAAAGTAGTAAGGGAATGAAACGTGTTTGGCCTTGATTGGCTAGTAGGATACTTTTAGGATAGGATTTTGAGGGAGTAGTTTAATATTTAAATACGGGACTTGCTTGGTCCTGGTGTGCATCTTTATCTTATTTTCTTATATTCATGAGTACCTGAGGGTTCGCTCTTGGAGTGATTAAACAAATCATAGTTGTAAGTACTTGGCACTTGTTCGTGTTTTGGAAGTCCAGATTGGAAAGTGAGTGTAAGTGGATATAAGGTGTGTCCGGATGTTGAGTTTATTTAGTCTAATATTGGATTAGTGTGCGTTGACAGAGGCAGAAGGGATCTCTAGTGTGGACTAGAAATGGACTCGGAAGAAGTACGGAGGAGGGGTACTCTTCGGAAAAAATAAGGGTTAGCACGCCTCCACAGCGCTCGTTTCCCCTTTGGTCCCCGCTAATTCTGACCGGATTTAGAACTAACTCAGTAGGCTATTGTTGTAGCATTGATTAGAAGGAATTAGACCGGCTTGCGTAACCTGCTGGACACGACTGCGTTTCCTTTCCAGTTGTGAAGACGGTTTGTTTCTCATTTGTAGGATTTGAAAGTTTATTTTTGAAAGTTTGATCACATAGTGAAACTTCTGACACTTTAAAATCGGAGGGTAGGAGTTAAGCTTCCTTCCTGAATTCCAATTAGCAGATCCCTCTTCGTTCAAAGGTTAAACTCGACATGATTACAAGTAGGGATCTGGACCGGATGTGAATACTAGAGGTTAAGGTTAGATCTGTGGAAATGCGAATCCCAATTACGGTCTGTAAATACAGGAAACTATTAGAGGTATGTGAATAGAAGTGTTGGGAGAGTTACGGGGTAGTGTAAATGTGTGGGGTAGGAAACCAACCAGTTAGAGAGTCTGTGTGATAAACAAGTGGGTGTTAAACCGGATTAGATCCGATCAGTGTTGTTAGATCGGAAAGATCCGGTCTAACGTGTATTAGTAATTGTTGGACCGAAGGGATCCGGTCGTGTTTGTCCAAGAAAACAATGAGACCAAGTAGAGTTCCGATCTATTGTTTTGCTTGGGGTTTTGTGTTTCGTGACCATCACTCTACCATTTTCTGGTAATTGTGAACCTAGGAATTCGATCTTCGTGGGAACGATACTCGAGTCACTTTAAGGCCTCTTTTAAGAAATATTGAGCCTTAAAGAAGGATTTTTGCTTTCCTGTGCTACGACACCTACAGACTGGGAACATTCCTAGTTTATTGTGAAAGATCAAACCGGATCTTATTAGGATAGAAGGATAGATTAGCTGAGTGAATCTTCTGTCACTATAAAGACCAGAAGGAGAGGAGGGCCTACCTCTCTGAGAACTGAAGTGCCAACAGAGGTTAAGCAAAATCGGAATAGAAACCGAGGAGAATAAGTTTCTCGGATGAAGTGATAAAGATCCAGTCGGGAGTGTGAGTTTCGGTTGGGTTCTTGTTGGTTTTATGAATAGATTTTGATTTAGATCGGGTATTAGCTTAGACTGGATCAACCTACAGGAATAGAAAAGAATTGTCCGGTATTTGGAGAAAAGGGTAAACAGTGAGAAAGAAGAGTATTTGAATTGAGAATTTTCCGCAAACCACCTAGTAACACGAAACACTTCACAGAGTCTCTTGGGTTCGATCTTTAGAGTCACTTTGTTATGCTTTAAAGAGGTTTTTGTGAGCATAATAGGAAATTTCACTTACCCTGTGTTGCGACAACTCTTTGTACTGACAATGGGGGAGAATATGTTTCTCATGAATTTCAACATTTTTGTGATATGGAAGGTATCAAACATGAATTCAGTCAACCGTTCAGTCCGCAAAGCAACAGTCTTGCTGAACACAAGAATCGTTCTATTGTAGAGACCGCCCGTTATCTCATCCATCACCATCACTTACCAAGCCCTTTTTGGTCTGAAGCTATGAAACACGCATGTTATCTTCTCAACAAACGGCCTACTAAGGCACTTATCAACTCAACTCCTGAGGCTCAGTATACCAACAAGCAACCCGATTTTTCTACACTTTGAATATTTGGTACTAAAGTCTATGTTCATGTTCCAAAACACAAACGGGACAAATTAGGGGCCAAAGTCACTCCTTGTATACTTGTCAGCATTGATGATCACACCAAAGGCTTCAAATGCTTTGATCCTCATACTAAATCAATTATTATTTCACGGGATGTCACCTTTGATGAGACTCAAACAATTGATCCACTCCTCTTGGAAGGTCAAGAAACTCATACTTCTTTTCCCGTTCAATATTGACTCAATATCTCCAATTCACATTCAAGTCTGAAGACTCCTATTACTATTTCACAGGGCCCAGCACCATCTACAAACATTACTCATAGTACTCCTGACAACACTCCTTCTCCCCACGGTCTATCCTCAGTAGATGTTTCTACCAGACCCATTGCACCGTCTAGTTCTGTGGACGTCAGCTCTACTCGGTTGCCCCCAGCTAGCTCGTCGTCATTACCAATATATCAGCTAGATTACACTCGGCAACCACCTATCATTCCTGCTATTCGCAAATCTAGCCGTATCTCCAAGCCTCCTCATTAACTTCAAGACTATTATCAATTTTTGGGCAGTTTGGAATCCAAAGCCAATGATCTCACCTATAATGATGTCAAACACAACCCTCAATGGCAATAGGCAATGCAAGCAGAAATGCAAAGTATTCATCAGAATAAAACCTGGGAGCTTGTTGACTTACACCCTAGAGCTCGTGCCATTTTATGCAAATGGATATACAAAATCAAACCAGGTATCCATGGTCAATCAGATAGATACAAAGCTCATCTCGTTGCTCGGGGCTTTGACCAAAGAGAAAGCATCGACTATGAGGACATCTTTGCCCCTGTTGCAAAAAACAACACGATCAAAACCATTAGTGCCATCTCTGCTTCCGAAGACTGGGAAATGTATCATTTGGATTTTTTCACGGCATTCCTCAATAGTAAACTTCGCCATCAAGTTTACATGCACCAACCTCATGGTTTTGAAGTTCCCGGCCATGAATCCCAAGTATGTCTACTTTATCACGCTTTATACGGTCTCAAGCAATCTCCAAATGAATGGTTTCACAAAATTGACAAGTTCTTACAAAAATTATTCCTTCGCCAATCCTTTGCTGATGGCAATCTCTATTATATCAAAGTTGATGGCAAAATTGTCATCATTGTCCTATATGTGGATGATCTATTTGTCATTGGCAATGATCACTCCAAGATTACTTGGCTCAAATAGCAATTGATGGCTTGCTTCAAAATGACTAATCTTGGTCTCATAAGCTGCTATTTAGGCCTACAATTTATACGTACCTCTAATGGTTTACTTCTACATCAAACCGACTATGCTCATAGTATTGTAGAGGAATTTGGCATGCTTGATTGCAATCCTTGCCAAACCCCAATGCAACCTGGTTTTAAATTATCCAAGGACACTCAAACACTAGTTGTTGACCCATCTCTCTATAGAAAAATGGTGGGCAAACTAATCTTTCTGACGAACACTAGACCCGACATTGCATTTTCTGTCAATCTCGTGTCCCATTATATGCAAGCCCTCCAACAGACTCATTTCAATGCTGTCAAGACTATTATTCGTTACATTAAAGGCACTATGTCACTTGGCCTCCATTATCAAAAAGGTAGTGACCTCACACTTACAGGTTTATAGCAATGTCGACTAGGGTAGTGATCAGGATGAAGGCAAATCCACTAGTGCATTTGTTCTCATGGTCGGTAATACTCCCATCACTTGGTGCAACAAGAAACAAACATGTGTTTCCTTATCTTCTATGGAATCTGAATATCGAGCTCTAGTAGAAATCACCAAAGAAGTTATTTGGATGCAGGAATTATACTCAGACCTTGGATTCAACATGCATGGACCCATCAAAATTTATTGTGATAATCAAAGCACCATTAAAATTTCAAAAAATCCAATTTATCACTCCAAAACCAAACACTTTGAAGTTCATCTTCATTTTGTTCGCAACATGATCAATAAACAACAAATTAAGGTTTTATATACTCCCACAAATCGACAACCTGCTAACATTATGACAAAGGCACTTAGACAAATCAAATTTATTGAATGCCGGCAATTGCTCAATCTTACAGCATTCCCATCAAGCACTTGAGTTTAACCTCTATGCCTGATAAGCTTACATTTTTGCTAAACATCTTTCAGCCTCACTTAGAGTCTTGAAATTCTTATACTCCTGCCCCTTATAGCCGTTCACTTGGCGCTTGCACACATCCCAACTACAGTACACTCTTTGGAGAACTCCACTACGCACAACGTAAAATTTTCTTGTGCCTCCCGTACCTACTCCTGCCCGCTCGCCGACTGGGGGGAGCCCGCAACACCGTTCCTGCCAACGCCGTTCTTGTCGACACTGCGCCCATCGAAGCTGCTGACTAGGGGAGCACGCAGTACCTATCGACGACGCGCCCATTGAAGACAGTTACATAATCACACTCTGAGACACCAATTGCAACAGAAACATTGATTTGTGGATCTTCCTAGCCTCACTACTGTAGTTGCCTCACAAGTAGATTGCTCACGCCAACAAAGCAATAAGCTATCACTTTGTACAGAAACCCAACAATGACCACAGACACAACAACAACAAGTTTATCATATGCTTTAATGATCCTCGTGTCTACTTGTTTTACTATTGAAACCTTCCGCATCATAATCTGCCATTGCTAAACTTCTTTCACGATTATGGTCTAGGGTTTCAGGGAGGGTGTTAGAATAGTGTACATATATACTTAGATTTAGTGTACAGTGCTACAGTAAGTTCATCCTACATAACATTGTTAACCCGTTGAATATCCTCCCCCCAGCTGGAGGTATAATGCCCCCCAAGATGCCTGGGAGGTGAATTCAGTTATAATACGAGCTTCGTCATTGGCTCCTACAAAATGTAACTCTGTTGATGGGGGATGGGTTTGGTGAGCTGGCCAGGCCATCACCCCCAGGATCTGAGAAAGTCAGCGTCATGCGAGCGGGAGGTCATAATGATTGGTGGCTATTGTTGGCTTCATGGGGTCGGGTTAGTACAAACTAATAAACAGTGAGCTCCAAGCCTCCAACAAATAAATAGCTAAAAAATTCAGTGAGAAAACCCGTTTGAGGTGTTTGAAAATTTGGTGGTTTCAATTTTTAAATGAATTAACTATTTCTTAAACCAATTGAATATTTCCTTCACAAAATATCATGTAAATGCTAATGTTTCTGAGTTGTACTATACTACCCAAAAATAGTGCTTGAAAATAAATGGGTGTTACTAGTCTCTCGCGTTTGCTTCTAAAATAATAATTTGCGAAACAAATTATATATATTTTAAAATAAACACCAGCTTCTTTATGAAATTCTTTATTTTTAAGGACTTTGTTGTAAAATTCTATAAGAAGAGGTATTGAAATTATACAAGAAATTATTTAGGAATAGCACAATATAGCATTGCCAACATTTTATGACTAACTTTGAAAACTAAGATGTTCATATTGTTTTCTCTTTGACGGTATGACATCAATGATGTCAAAGCTTGAAACAAACAAATATTGGCCATCAACATGTGTTCACTTACATTATTTGAGAAGTTTAACTTTAACTCCGGAAGGACCAAATGGTGTTCTTTGGCAACAGAGCACTTTTGGGAAGCTCACTATGAATCGAATTTTTACTATTTTCTGCTGAAATTTTCACAAAATATTTTTTAGAGCATTAGCTTTATGACCCAACATTTTTCATAACTTTTGACTACATGGTTAAAAAGTTATTAAATGATATATAATTTTCAACATTTGGCAGGCAGTCCGAGCCAGTAGAAAAAATTCTTTAATAATTACTTTTTTAAAGTAACTCTTTTTTACAAATTGATTCTCTACATTAATTTACATTAAAATCTTTGAATCATTTCATTTTGATTAATGAGATGAAAATCATGAGAAGTTTTTGTTGTGGGTACTTTGTGGGTAGTTATAGAATCTATAGGATGTAGATTGTTTATTACAACATTGCAACCACTAGAAATGGCATTTTTCAATTCTATAAAATAATTGCATACATAAAAATTGTTTTCCACCTCCATGTATGCATTTAAGAAAACTAAAGACAAACTAGGACTACAAATCCATCTCACAAAGTGCAACTACCATGGTGGAAAAGCACTAAATTTTTTTCAACACTATTTATTTTTCCACATCCTTAATTCACATTTCCAATTAGATAACCATTCACCAAGGTTAGGTCTGCAACTTATTCTACCTATGGCACAAACTAGGAGGCAAAATTTTACTTTCATCCGAGAGAACTTCCGTTTTCACCTTCTTTGTCCCACTTCGTACAATGGATTCAGTGTCTTGCCAAAGAAGAACTTGTTAACAACCACACATTGAGTTCCCTTCTAGGAATACATTTATAGTGCATTGATTTGGACTATTACATATAGATATGCTTCATAGTCACACTACTTGTATAATTAAAAAAATGCAAATGCAAACTATAATATTACCATTTTGTATCAATTTGTATTGTTATGTAAGTTTCTTCACACACTAATTTAGTTGATGATTGAAATATTTCACCTTCACTTATACATTTGCAAAGTACAAAAGTTCTTATTGCATTTTAAAGAAATGGTTGTTTGGTATTTACGGGATTTCCATTTTTGTTTTAACTATTTGCTAGTAAATTTGTGGATTTAAATTCATGCTTCATATCAAAGACTTTGCATTCATATAAGCTTACTTCCTCCCTTGTTCATACCTATCATGGAAGATGAGACACATTGTTCCATATTTGTGTAGGGAATCTTCATTGTAACACTAGACCTTGTTGAAAATGACAAGTATAAGGCCCTACATTTTAAAAAATTCATTGATATTCTTGAAAATATAAACATCCATTTTGGAAATAAACTACACTCATACTTATAATTGTCAAAGTCTTCACACATCTAAACATGCAATCTTCTACCTAACCAGTAAAAGAATATTTTGAATGCATTTTTAAATTTTTGATTACATACATTGCGAGTTTTTTGCATTTAAAGTGAATGGAATATACTGCTCTACACCTTCCATGATTATATTATTGAACTTCAAAAATTCTTACTTTTAATTATTTAAACTACAGAGTTGTGAAGTTTTCATCTTCATTGCGGGGAATTCAATTGAGGTTTTACAAGAAAAAAATTTAAAAAGAAAACTACATTTCTATTCTTGAAAAAAAAAATGTAACTCTTGAGAAGTTCGGATGAGTTCCTATGACCTCAATCTTATGTGAGTTTTCTCAATTTTTCCATAAAGATACAAAAAGTTATTAGCTTTGTTGGAATATACTTTTTTCTTCAATCACAGCTTAGGAGCTAAATTCATGCCAACTTAGACATAACTTTCATGTTGTTGGGCACAAAAAGAAGACCACAAAAACATGAAATAATTTTAATTTATTTTCTCTTATACATCTTTCTTTTGTTTCCATGTGAAGCTCTGATCCATTCCATTTGGATTTGTGATGTGAAAGTTATACAAAATGTTGTTTCTCTTACCATCTAAGCATCTTCAAAAAAAACATTGTAGGATTCAATTAAAACACAATGTTCATAACTTTTAAGAAATTATTGTTTGTCAAGGTTAAGCTTTTTTATTAAAACTACTTCACAATTCACATTTTTTATTCCTAGCCCATCTTAGAGATATTGACAATTTATTTTTTCTTTCAATGTTGGACCTACTCCTACTTGATAATTATTTAAAGAATGAAAATCAAGCATTTTTTTGATACACTTTCAATTCATTCCTTCAACACAATTAAAAAAAATTCAAAATGCATAGTATCATGATTTTTGTGATCACAGTTATTTCATATTGCAAGATGTTGTTAAAAATATTTTATTTTCCAACTACAAATGCTAATATTTCAAATTAGTACAATCACTAATCATGAAATTTTTACCACATGATATATGACAAACAAAGTATAGGATTATGTAGTAATATTTTTAAAAAAATACGTTATTTGTTTTCTTTAGTGAACGCAATAGAAATATTAGTTATAAGTGGCTTTTTGCCAAATATTGGCCTTCGTCCTTCTCAATTTAATAGAAATAGGTGCAAGATAAAGGAAAAACTAAATTACTAAGGTCTCCATGATGATATGATGGTCACTTATTCTAGAAAGCTAACAAAACAATGTGTACCTTTTCCTTCTTAAATTATAAGAACTGAGTTTGAAAACATATGCAAAGACATAGTTTGTCAAAAAGTTGTTATTGAGTGGAAAACATTGTAGTCTTTGACTTTCACATCACTTTTCCAAATAAAATGAATCAAAACTTTCCATGTGCTTTGAAATATAAAGTAGAAGGATTTTTTGTAAAGACATTTTTGTTAATTTTTTAAAGCTCTAAAATTGTAAACCTTCTCAAATCAACACTATGGTAGTCTCCTCTAAAAGTGAGTGACCTCTACAAATTGCCCCTATTTTTAGGGCTACAATGGGTAGTTGGTGGTCCTCAAATGGACCTCTGAAGCCATTGAGAGAATCGAGAGAAAAACATTATTTATTGCAAGAGCCAATTGTTGGCCTTCATTTACTCAAATCACTTTAGAAGTTGCAAGTGGTTAGATTTTGGAAGACCTAGGGTCACAAATAGGTGCCTACAATAGTTTTTTTCAAAATTCATAAATAATTCAAAAATGATTCAAAAAATATGAAACCATTAGTCCATCACATCACCTGCTTACCTTCTGTTCTGAGCAAAGGAAATTTCAACTGAATGCTGGGGTGAACAGACCCACTTGCTGCACAGGCCCACCTGTTGCACAAGCCCACCTGCTGCAATAAATTCAATGAACAATCTTATCATTCCTAATTCTTAATTAAGCCATTCTAAGAAAAGTTTGGCACAAGTGTCTCAATTTCTATAATTAAGCAAATTTTATGTTATCTTCAGGGTCGGTTAGGAAAACACTACATAATGTTGTTTGCTCAAGGATGAAGGTCTTTTCACCCACAAGGCTTTAAGGTAAGGTAGAACTACCCATTACCACCATTTACCCAATTCCCCCACCTACAGGTTCCTCCCATTTCCGTCACTGGCCCATCCATCTTATTACCACAATCTTACTCATCCATGATCATGATGGCAATGCACTAGGGAACGGACACATCAGCCCACGCTTCAACAATGGTCTGGTCATGCTTTACCAAGGGTCTACTCACAGTTTTACATTTCAACTTTGAAAAATCACAAAAAATTCAATTCTTGTCAGAATGTCTTTATTTTTTTTGCAATTGACTTCTCTCAAACAATTCCATCTCTGAAAAATATGAGAGCTCATAAATAGCTTCTCCAAAGTACCTAGATAGCAAATCTGTATGGTAATGGGTAGTTCCACCTTACTCCCTTTGACATTGGCTTCCATTACTATGTTTGTTGTTAATATTTCATTTGAACATCTTTTTTTCACATGCACTTGCTTCTTCAATGCAATTTCTTGAAATGTGCACTGACTTCTTTCAATTTGTTTTTAAAGACCACAACACCTCTTCATGGGTGAACAAACAGGAACTTTGCTTTTCAATTCTTGCACAGCTTTGGTACGTTCATCTTTTAAACTTTTGTATTTCTTTTTTTTATTTTTAGAACTGCATTTTTAAAAATTCTTCATAACAACATGGCCATCTAAAATGCTCTTCATTTCTCATTTCTCATTTAAAATTCTCATCCCCTTCCCACTACACTATTTATTTATGAATAAAAGATTTGCACTAAGAAATAGTGATGCAGTAATAAAAAAAGCTTAAACTTTTTATTTTTTGAAGTTGATGTCACCTTTTTTTTCCACTTTTTGTACATAAAACAAAAACATATTTCTATTAATGCTCTTACAATTCAAATAACATTTACAATTGTAGGAAAAATATGAATATTATAAAATCTTTACAATTTCAGCCATTCACATTGCACCCAATAGTATAGGTTACTCTTCCCCTGTTTTGATGTGGTTATATCCTAAAGTTCCAAAATCTTGGAGGGAGGGGGACTTTTGGGACTTCAATTATGCTTATGTACTCTTTTTGTCAAACATATTTTAAGAAACTTTTTTAAAATGTAGGAAATTAGATTAGCTTTTTGAGAATGTAAATTTCATTTAGTCATAAGAAAGTTAAGGACTCTTAGGTTTTTAAGGCAATTTAAACATCTTTTCCAAAAATACTCTTCTACAATTAATTTCTAAATGCATTTTTTTACTATATTTACCTCCATTGAACAAGGTTAAATTCATTTGCTAGGAGAAACTTGTTGAAATTCTTATGTTTTAATTCCATCTTATAGTTGTTAACTATTTAGTTTAAAAAAATGTTGAACTTGTTTGTATTCAAGAATTTTAAATGAGTGAGAATTAAGTTTTTAAGTTGTTGAATTATTTTGCCTACATTTTGAACTTAATTCTCTGACGTAACAAAATGAAAAATAAAAATACTAGTACACAAATTTTAAATTCATAATATTTTAAGTCATAAATGTAGTCAATGAAAGTGTTAAGAAACGTAAACTTCCGTGCAATATGATTAGCCGAAGTTTTTCAAAAAATTTCCACACACTCTCCTACTAGTTTAGTACTACATTTTGTAGTTATACATGTGTCATAGCACAAGGAAGCACAAATCCTACCCTTAGGTATTAAATTGATGTAAAACACCTTAGATGACTCGTGTATTGTTCCCACATGATTTCAACGTTAGTTTCCTCAAGATATCCAGAATAGGATTCGGAAAACACCAAACCCAAGCAAAACTGGATCTAAATATTTGCAACATAAAACTCTCTCAATACCCTCTCCTCTCCATATTCCAATTCCCTTACATCCACTCCGAATCTTCCACCAGTAATTGAACAAGGAGGATTGTCATAATCCTGTACTTCTCTCTATCCGGTTCAATTTAGACGGATGCGGAATCGGAAAGAGGATTCCTATCTGGTTACAGTAACTCACAAATTCTCAGTTTAACCTCTACCAAGAGGGTTCCGCTCTTTGGTTTTAGGAAGGGAACGTAAACCCTACCCTTCAAACGTGTTTAGAGTGAAATGAAGATCCACTTAAAATAACAACAACAAACACCAGAATAGGAAATAGTTACTTCCTCACAACTAATCCGGATGTTGATTCAGACTAGCAGGTCACTCAGGAAACCCCTATTATCCTCTCAGTACTACAACGACAGACCTATCCGGACAGAATTCCAAGAGCGTGATCCGGCACCCGATAACTGAGAGATCCTAACTACCTTCCTGTTCCTCTCTTCCGGATTCAGTAGAACCTCATCAGACGTCAATTGGCGTTCGTTCTCCCTCCTGAAGAATTCACCCAACCTAAGAATGGCTATCCTACTCAGAAGACACCCAAGGAACTTCAGCAACCAGAACTCCCTCTTAGTACACAAAGTTTTTCTTAACCAAACCTCAATGCTCTCAAAATCAGATCATAGACAGAATCCGGGGGCTACTTGTCTTCCTCCACACCTGTAAACCAGCTACCCGCACTAAACAATGGTTCTAGCATTGCACGGCATACCAACACAGAACTTAGCCTTTTCAGGCCAGCACTTATGAAGTGGAAATCTGAAATCAATTCGCAAAGTGTTGAAAAACACAAATATGAAAACACACCCGCCCAGGGCTTCAAGCTAATTTCAGCCCCCTAAATACACAACCCCAAGGAACCCTAAAGGTCCCCAGGAATAAAACCAAAGGACAGGAGAATGACAGGTGTCATTCCTTATCCTTCTAAGTTGACTTTCCTACCAACCCCATCCGATCCGCAAAATGTGGATCTCAGATCTTAAAAATCCGGAAAATGCAGTCCAAGTGCATGCATCTGAAAAGCACCTCCCAAGCTACTTCCTACCTACCAAAAACTTGGGTTTTCGGCTGACCATGCTAGGATCGCTTCCCAGAAACTTCCTAACTACTTTCCTTCCTATTTCCTAGCCTTCTTTGGAGAAGGTTCCTCTAACTTTGTTGCCCCTTTCCTAGCTGGTTGTTTCCTACTGGCTGACGGTTTCCCATTCAAGGGTGGCTTCCCTTTAAATGGTGTTGAAGCTTTCCCCTTGAACTTCGTTGGTGAGATTTGCTTAGGTTCCGACTCCTCTTCTGATCCGGTGTCTTCCGATTCCTCTTCTCCGGATCTCGACAGACTTTCTTCCTACTCGGACTAGCTTGGAGATTCGTCCTCCACAGATTGTTGGCTCCTTGGAGGCACGTCTCTTCCTCTGATGGGAGTAACCTTCTTCACAGTCTTCTTGGCGGTTGAGGGTTGAGAGCCTTTACTCGGTGGTGTACCTAGGTCGGATTCCGACTTCCGAATTTGAGTCTTCAATCCGGATCCGTGCACTGATCCTTCTTTCCTCCCCTCCATACTTTTAGACGTTGGTGTCAACTCCTCCTCCTGCCTTTCCTACTTGGCTGGCGTCTTCGTTGGAGTCTTTGTGGGCGCATCCTTCTTGGCTGGTTCCATCTCCTCATCCTCCTTCTTTATTCCGGATTCCGGAAACTGTTCTGCTTGGTGAAGAACATCTCGGACTTCAAACATGAACTTCTCCATTTCTTCGGAATACTCTGCCAACACCATGACAGCCTTACCTGCGGCTTCTGGTCCTGCCTCATGGATCCTCTCATCATACAGTTTGGCTTTGTTCACAACATCCGCAATGTTGGAAACAAAGGCCCCAACTCTCCTAATGACCCCCTTAAACTCTAAGGTAAGTCGTTCCACCTCTCTCTTCTTTTCCTCACCCTTCTCAATTTGCCGCTGGAGATCCGCATTCCTCTCAGTCAACTCCTTGATGCGGGTTTCCCACTTCCGGTTTTCACTATCCCGGAGTAACCTTTCTACTCTCTCTGCGAGCTCTGACACTTTGATCCCTCCAAGCAGTCCACATACATTCCTCATTGCTCCTCTCTCCGTGTCAAACTCTTCCCGGACTCTCCCTAAGTCCGAAATGATCCTCCCCAAAGTATCCTCTTCCAGAACTTCCGATTCCGGCGAGGCTTTCCCTTTTCCTTTGGATCCCCTCTTAGAAGAGCCTGACACCCTCTCAGCCTCTATCCTCCTTTCGGAAAGATCCTTTCGGAAAGATCCTTTCCTCTCTCTGAGGATTCCCCCTCAGATCCCTCATCTGGTCCTTCCTTTCTCTCTTCTTCCTCCTCCTCTTGGGGTGGGGTAAGATTAAGTTTCACTAGGGTGACTGCGGCCTTGTACATGGTCTTTTCTGAAGTTTTCAGAGTACCTAGGGAGTCATACAAGTGAAAGAGGAATGGCCCAATGGGGGTGGCCTTTGCGTTTCCTAGGGCGTTTACCATCTTTCCTACCAGATCTTTCACTATCCCTCCCCAAAACACTTTCCTCTCTCCACTCAATGCTCCGAAGATCGTATTGGCCCATGTCACCATGACCCAGTTTGGCCGTTCCGGATACAGGATTGGTACTATAAATTCTAACATCCTCCTCTCTCTTGCTACCTTGCAATCTGCTACTGCGTAGCCATCCTTAGGGTGAGGAGGATTAGAGAATTTACCTTCCGCGAATTTGTGAACCCGCGAAGCCATCCCCTCTCCAGATCGAGGAAAGTCGTAGACCCTCTTCCAGATGTCCATAGTCCACTTTCCGGGCAGAGCTCGGACGGTCTTGATCCATTCGTTCGACTGCTCATTCATCATCTCCCGGATCATTTCCTCGCTCTTCAAACTCCATGGTCGGCATAGGAATCCCGCACACCTCAATTGGCCCAGATCCTCCTCCAGCTGCTTCCTCTCTTCGTCATCCTTCGGAATCACTGGACAGATGCTCTTGGTTTTGAAAGGAGATGACCCGCTTGCTTCTGCCTTCACCATGGTTGCAGAACTCTCCAAAACACTCAAACCTCCTACCCTTTTCTTGCCATAGCTCCCGGTCAATCCTCTTCCTCTCCACGACAAGATCCGGAAAGTAAGATTACCCAATCCCCTCACACCTCCAAAGGCAGACCTCGCTCTAAGAGTGCTCCAAACCACAAAGACACAATGAGGTTTGAAGAACCAAACCCCTGCGTATCCTTTCCTGGCAGTCACAACCGTTGGGAAAGTAGCCATTTCCGCAATCATCGCGGAGGAATCTAGCCGTTGAACGGTCCTCCGTGATGTATGGGATTACCGTTGGATCCGAGATTTCCTCTTCCCGTCCCGATAATCTTCCGGTAGCGTGCGGATGCGTTTGCTTCCGGCCCCGGTATATTTTTCCGATCCCTGTTTAGTTCCTTGGATGCGGATCCGGTTCCGGATCTTTAGGAAAACAGGAAACTTACAATATCTTTCTTAACCAAATTATCTATCTATTACTAATTCAATAGTGAGGTAGAGTTAATATTGGTAATATAATTAGTTTACCATTTTGTAAATCAAATTTTTTTACCAATGTCAACTCTTTACTTCTAAATTCTATATAACCAACTTCATCCTCTCATTTTGGTCTATGACAACATGCACAAAAGTCAGTTTTCTACTTTTTCACGCTTTGGAACATCAATGGCAGTTTTGTTTTTCTTAATGAAAACAAAGCTTAGGAAATTCAAGAATTGAACTTAGTGTGTCATGTCATTGCAACCCTTGAAAGTTTTTTCACGTTTTCCTTTCATTTATGATTTAAATAATTTTTCAAGAGTACTTTCATTAGTTCATAATGATTCCAAATTGTTTAAAATTTATAACTATTTTGTAAACATCTATTGATTAATAAAACAAAAATAATTCAACTCATTTTCATTTCAAAACTTTGAGGTAGAAAATCCAATTGCTTTTCCTAATATTTCCTATCACTAGGTAAATGTAAATGAAAAAAAGAATTGTCCGAAGTTCAATGTGGAACTATTCACACTATAGATGCTCATTTTTTGAAAAAAAAATTGTGGCTTGCATTTTTCCATTCTTCATTGCACTAGTGAGATTGAAATTCATTGTCATTTTTATGCTTCAGGTGGCACAACTTTTGCTACCAAACTTTGCTTGAAATATACATTATAAACCTATCCAAAATCCTTGAAGTCCCTCATAAGAACTTTGAGACTTTAAAGTTCAAATTGTATCCTCTATTAAATTTGAGTTTGCCATTATTTTCTAAAATAGTAATCATTTTCATTGTACTCTAATGCAGTCATAGAAGTAGGCAAGCTAATTAGTTAGAAACAATCCAATGTTCTTATTGTAAATAAAATCTTGTTTCTTCTTGTTCATTTTTTAAAATCAAAACAATATTCGAATCTACAATTTCCTATAAAAATTTATATTATATGTATTTTCTTCTAATACATTTATGGGAAACATTAGTGCACTTTGATATATGATGTAGTTTAAGCATTTACCTTTGGCTCATTCATATGTGTACTTGTATTCATATACTTTCAGGCACTTCAAATTTCATGTGGAAACAATGTTTGAAAATGTCAATCCTAGTGCTTCTCCTCAAACTCGTCCACGTCGACAATGTCCAGATGTGCTTTCTACTCTTCCACCATATACAAGTTCTGTATTGTTCACTCATCGAGTTCCTCGCTATCAGACATTGTACTCCATTATCCCACCTTCAATCTGCACGACTTTTGGAACTGAGAGGGTACCTAACCATATGTCAAGTGTTCCATGTGTGCCACTCATGAATCATTTGGGAGTGTCCTCCCAAATAGGTCATATACCTCAGCCTTTACTTGATACATCTCCCTTTCCATTTTCATTGACTACATCATCTTCATCTTTCTCATCAGTACCAACGACTATCCTTCCTTCCCTATTTAGCGGTGTATCCAATACTAGGGCATCACTAGTTTCAACACCTGTAGATGTACCTATTACTTCTCAAGATGATGACATGGTTATTAATGCACTCGATGGAGTGAGTGATTTTTTTGCAAAGTATTGTGGAGGAGGATTGAGAGAGGGAGAGCCCCTAGTTCCAAGTACAAGAGTTAGAGAGCACATTTATGATGCTAGTACTGGTGGCTACTCAGTTCGGAGGAGAAGAGAGTGGTGGATGGGTGTCTGTTTCTGTGCATGTGCAATTATCGGCACGCCTTTCCACCAAATTACTAAGGAGGATGCGTTAGAGTCCATTCGATATCAGGGGCTTGCAAATATTCGTTCGAAACGTCTTGGACTAGATCGTGCTATACATGCATGGTCAATATGACCTCGTGTAGAGGGCGAGGTTGAGCAACGTGTTTTGCATAGGATCCAAGGGTGTTTTACCTAAGAGATTTTTGCGCTTCTAATGCTTGATTCTAGACTCACTCATAAATTTTTGCAAGCATGGAAGTCTCTTGATGAATTTCAAGTTTTCAAGAATGTGACAAGTAAAAATGTCATTCAAGAGTTCAAGGTATGCATCTAACTATTATGTAAGTCTTTAAAAAAAAATTGTAGTTTAATTTCTTTAAATTAAAAAAAAATTAACTTTGGAATGTACAATTTAGAAAGGATTAATTTGAATATGTTTAAATAAAATGAAAATGAAGATTGTAGATTTGTTTTGGTAAAAGTATTATGAAGTTTTTTGAGGTCTACAAACATTGCTATCTCATGTGGTTTACAAAAATGACAATTTGATATGTAAGACATACAAAACATTAATTAAATAGTTAACTAATTGGTCTCCCAATTTTTTTGCAGAAATTCAAGAACCAGGCTTTCTATGATGGATTAGGTTGGCAGCGTACAGATGGAGTTACATTTGGTGTGCAAGTGAACCATTTCAGCACGTGGATGATCTACATGGTCTTTTTATACGAGCGGAGAGCTTCTTCTATTTTAGAGGGGGTTGTGTTCTTCAAACTTGCTATAGATTCAAGATGTCATTGGACTTGTGGTGGACAGGTATTTCATCCTTCACTTGAAAGCAATCATAAAATTTTCAATTCTACATAACAAATTATTACAAATCTTGGTTAAAGTATACCATACTAATTTAATAATGCTTGCTATGGTGTGAAGGTTTGTGAAGTGTTTCTAGAGATGCTACATGATAGAGGGCTCCTGTACTGCATATCCATTGCGAAATACGAGGGCAAAGATTCTGATCGAGAAGTTCTTGCCCATGTGGGTAATAGCCAAGCTTTTCCAAAAGGTAGGCATATTTTTTACCAGCTCTCCAATATTATACAACATGGTATCACTGTAGAAGGTCGGCATTTGCAGGTTCGACTTTTTGAGTGCCATGATTTGGCTTGCTCCTATGCTCTTCAATTCATGTCACAACAGAAATTTCAATATGCCCCTCGGACACTCTACGATCTATAGGCCAACAATGGTGTATGCATGCATCCTTGATTCATGTATGTCATCTATCCTATGTCTTTAAAAAATTTCAAATTCCAAGAACATTGTAGTATTTATATTGTATTCCTATTACATATATGACTTCATATTTTTGAATTGTAGGAGCTAAATCCTTGGATTCCACAAGACTATCTCCCTAATGCTCCGTTATGGATTCACACTATGACTTTTCCGGATCGGAGGACCATGTCTCTCATGGTACTAAAGAATTGGCCCATGGATCGTGAAAATAAAGAAAAGGTACATCTTCAAATCTATATTGGAATATTTATGTCCTATCATATGATTATTAAGAAAATTTAGAAATTAATTGGAATGTTGTACATGAATGCAGATTACTCCACCCTATATGTCAGACTTGGTGTACTGTACTCGCCATGCTTCTATTCATACTGTTCGAAAATTGTTCTCTCATTTGGAACGTTTTGCACAAGAACTTGACACTATTGTCCCAATTCATGAAAGACCTTCTCAATTTGATAGACTGCAGAGGGTTTTACAGGTATTCTACCTTTCATTTCAATGTTATCATATCTTGAAATTTGCAATATTATTTGTTAATATACAGTAATATAATTTTATATCTATACTGAAAAGACTTTTTCAATTGTACAGACAGCACCCATTGCTGTGCAAGTGACAGTGGAAGAAAAAAGCACCAAAGGTGTACGCTATCGTTCCTTGAAATTTGGCCAATCAGATGGCATTATTGTTGACCATATTTTGCAGCATAAACACTTGTTGCTTCAGGTGTGATTCTTTGTGTGCACGCATATTATGTAATTATTTTCTAATTTTTGAATCTAATAAAAGATTTTAATTTTTATATGAATGTTTTTATTTTTTTATAGCAGGTTATTTCTGATACTCCATCTTTGGATCGTCTTAGGCACATTACCATGATGTGGGAAGCCTGTTGCTGCTTCAATACTTTACAACAAGCATATGAAGCACCTAGTGACAGTATCAGTTCAGAGCTAGAGGGTAGGTAAATGTTTAGACAATTTGAAATGAAGATTTTTGTATTTTGAGATGATGCATTGGTTGGAAATGTGCAGAAAAGACGAAAAAGGAAGTGGGTGCCTAAACACATTCGGACAGCTATGCGGAGGATGTTTGAAGAAAGAAGTAGAGAAGACATTACTGTGGCTAGTGCCTTGGAGCTTGCAGCACCACATGAAGGTGTGGTCACTCCAGAACAAATCTACCAATTGTGGCACAATTGGTATAATCATTCATGTCGCCAACTTGTACTGCAACAATCAAGGGACAGTGCTCCGCTACAGGCCTTGGTAAGTTATCTTTAACACAATAATATTAACCCCAAAATGACCAAATTATGTTTCTAGGTAGCAGAGTAAATTAAGATAGCTCACAAAAAATGGTTTTAAAAATTTTCTTCCCTTTCAAATTTCTACGTAGCATGAGGTTAAGGAGTAGCTTTAATGTCCAACAATATTCAAAACTTCAGACTACATGGTTATGTATTTATTCTATGATATGTATTTTTTTTATCCTTAGTATATAAGGAAAAATTAAGTTGCACAAAAAATAAAAACTTGAAATTGGTTTTCTAAATGTATATATATGTAGAAAAATTTGAATTTATACATTCTGAATTTTTGTTTAATGATAGGAAAGTTTAGAGGAGTTGTAGTTTGCATGTGGTTGTGGATGTATACTCTAAAATATACTTAAAATTCCTTTGCATATATAAAATTTTAATATTCATGAGAAAAATTGAGATGATTCCCATTTTATTTAAATTTTCAAAATCATTGGGAATGGCATTTCTCAATTCCATAACAAAAGTATTAACAATCTAGTATTTTGAATCACTTTCTACTTTTCTCAACGTACTATTTTTTTTCAATACTTTATATTTGAATTTCCAGTTTATTCCTCCAACATTTTGTAGAAAATCTCAAGTTGTAAGCTTTTCACATTGTTGCATAAAATACTCAAAAGATGTAATGTATTCATTTGGGAAGAGTTGAAAATAATTAGTTTCGAAAAACAAGCATGATGATCTTAAATTTTTAAAGGTTTCTAATTACAAATTTTAGGGAAGTATACTCTAACAAGTTCAATGAAGGATCCCATAGTTGGATTTGATGAAAACTAAATGTAGATGAAGATTTTAGCCTTGCTTTATAAATTAGAATTGTAAAGCAGTTATAGGCTTCTAAACATGAAAAAGTTTTAGGAGTTAAATAACTTTTTTGAATATTGAATATTAACATGCATATATGTTATTTTGTAGGATTCAAATATTCTTCCACGTACAAGAGAGCTTACCCAAATTGCTATTGAGGTGGAAGAAGCCCGTCTAGGTTTTCGACGCATAGCAAAGAGACCACTGATACTTTCAAAGGAGTCACGAGTACATGATCAAGTGGATATTACAGAAGCTGACCAGAGAGAGCGTTCTTCCATTGATGATACAATTGCTGAGATAGGTTTGAGCAGCGGGCGTGGTAGAGGATGCAATGGAAGGACTCGTCGAGGTTCACGACGCACATCTTCAAGTACAAGTTTCACTGTTCCCCGTGATGATTAGTGTGTATGCTTGTATTGTATTGGTATATATATTATATATGGACAATTACATGCATATTTGTGATCAGCATCCAAACATGTTTGCATTCAATTTGTTCATGGAGGTTAATTCTTGTATTTGTAGAGTACATAACTTCTAATGCATTTCAATTTTATTGAAGAATGATGTGGTTTGTATTTGTTAATTTTTGAAGGACCAAAAAGCCACTAAGTGGATTTTTAAATAATATAAATCTATAATTTCAATCAAAATTTTATAAAATGTAGAAGAGATTAATGAAAATTTAAAAAATATGAGAATTAAATACCTTCACTGTACTAAAGTTGTTAAAGTCATCATATTATTATTTTGATTCATTCAATTTTTAAAAATCAATCTTACTTTAAATTTTGAAAATGTACATTAATAGAATACAATGCTTTTAAAAAAATTATTGAAACTATAGCAAATTATTTTTTTAAAAGAAATGAAGTTCCTCTTTTTGTAAAGAATTGTACTTTATATTGTGTTGTAGAAACCATAGAAGAAAAAGATGACATTAGGAGAGGTAGAGAAAACACAATGAAGAGTAGAAAGTGAAAGTAAAAAAGAACTTTGTATTAGAGAACTTGAAGTTGAAGATGAAGATGTGGACGACATGATGAACTTATAATTGGAATACTTCTAAGCATGACTATAACTTCTACTTTATTGCATGATAGTAGAGTGAAAGAAGAGTAGAAAACAAAATTAGAACATTTTCTATAATGTAACATGGGATGGAAGAGATATTTTTTATTATGTTCTTGTTTTACAACATTTTAAATATTTTTTATGCTCTTGTATTATGTAATTTGTTTTTTCTTGTATTGGTTTGGAATGGCAAGATGGGATTTGAATTCCATGTTTCCTGTAGCCCAATTTGTATTGTCTTGTCTTCTGTTGGTTAAGGGTAGGAAGAAGGTAATAGTACTCAATGCTTTTCCTTTCCTAGAATTGAATCCTTTTTGAAATTTTGAGGAAAATAACTCTGAATGCTATCATGTATAAAAGTGTTGCACCATACAATGCACTTAATTATATTTGAATTTGATTACAATTAGATTCAACCAATAGTAATACAATATTCTATGGTGAAGAAACAAGAATATTCCTATTTTATTATTTTTTTGGAAAAATAATTGGAGTTCCAAAATAAATTTTCGTTAAATTAAAATTAACCAAGGGCCTTCTAGTTTTCTAAAAATCCAGTAGCATATAAAAAAGGCATTTGCAATACACAAGAGAAGGTACCAAATATGACACTAGCAATCAATGTACCGATCATGAGGACCAATGCCCTCATAACAGTGGTGTACACCATTCCACAAACAGCGCTCCCATGTAAATGCTATGCGTAATCGTGGGGCTCGTGTGGAAAATGGATAAAAAGTAAAAGTCATAGAGTCATCTACTCTACAAAGTGGGGGATGGGGATGGACAGACATTGCATAATCAACAAAATGTCTATCAGGAAAATGAGTCCAAGCAGAAAAAATACATCAACGTAGTAAAGGATACCCAGTAACTGTTACTCTAATGTATCTAGAATGATGGTCAAGAATAGCGTGCGGAATGATGGGACTAAAAACTAGTCTCCAAGTATCACTATCACATATGACCTCTATATAAGATTTGATAATGTCATGACGAACATGTCGTAGACTACTAAGTCTATCATAAATAGCTCGTGCAATAGAAGTTGTAAAAACATTCACTCGTACATGTGGCTGTGGAGTATTGAAGGTAGTGGGTAGAACTCCAGACCTGCCAAATGCTTGACTTGAAGCAAGTCGGTATAGAACTGCATCAGAAGTACCTGACGTGCATAATGGAATCCATGTAGAAGAAGGAATTCCCAAATGAATAAGGAATTGACAGAAATATGATAAGTGAGGAAGCGTACGTCCTAACCAAAGCATATAGGTGGCATCGGTGAAAAAAACATCTACAACATCTAAAAAAAATAGAAGTTAGTAATTTGGAAAAATAAAGAAAAAGAATGATTATAGTCTTCAAAAGTCATGAGAAATATATTGACAAATTTTTTTATAGAGTATATTTTATAATTTAAAATGGTTAAATAAATATGAAAACACCTTTTGATAACAAAGCAAGACATTTATGAAATGATAATCAAATCTTCAAATGAACTTGCATGAAAGTTGAAAGTTTTTTAAATATCAATTTTCTTTAGAATATGCATCTAAAAGAAAATCATTTTTTCTATTGACATTGTGATACGATATGAATTTGAAAGCTCTATGTGTGAAAAAATACATAATTAAAATTTTATAGGTAGGTACTTATATTGAAGAGCATAGTAGAAAATATTTTCCAATTTTGAAAAGATTGAAGGGGGAAAACAATTTTAGAAATAACTAATAAGATTTTCAATATTATTTTAGAAATGCAATGCACTAAAAAAATTGGTACACACTGAAAGCATTCTTCACTACATACTTATGTTTTACAAGGTAGCAAATATGTATAAATACATCACTACTATATGTCACAATTTTCAAACAAAGGTAGATGAAGAAAGAATATGAGAAACATACCTCGAATATACTCAAGTTGTATGATGAAAGATGTTGTTGAATAGAAGATCTCACTTGCTCTTGAACGTCGGCCACCAATAGTTGAATGGATGGTATCTGGGATAATGGATCCAAATGACCTAATGTCTTGTAAAGTAAGAAAAGAACGAGCTAAAATAAAAGGATCTCCACTAGTAGAATCTAAAAGGCAATATAAAACCTCGGCAACTCGTACAAGGCCATCAGGGTTTACATATGTGACATAAGAAGCAGGCCATAACTCCAATCAAGTTCCTAAAACATGTATAGAATGTGAAGATATGCTAAAGTAGCGAGTGGCCATATACCAAAAGCCACGTCCAGTACCTTTCCAAATACGAGGATGTATATCATGTGGGCCCCCTATGTATGTGCCACTAGACTCTTGAGTTGCGATAGGAATAGAAGAAGGTAAAGGCATATGGCCCAACTCCTCTAAAGGTGGAGTAATAAGCCGAAGTCCGCCATGAGCATCTACAACATCCATGCGTGTTGGAACTAATAATGAACGTGAGTGATGGTAATACCTTTGAGAGAGGTAGTGAATATTAGGGGAGTCCCTGACTTCGAACTCAATCATTGCTATAGAATCTTGTGGCAATGGATACAGTGATGTGATAATACCAAGGGACATATAGCGTGTGCCATTGTAGTCAAATAAAGCAGCAATTGTCATGTTGTCCTCTTGAAATGGCAAATGCAATGATCTGTCCATGTTGAATGATTCCCACCTTTCCTACACTAGAATGAAGCTCCATGTGTTGAAGACTGCATTGAAAGAGATGTAAATGTTTTGGCATTCAACCCTTGTCAGTAAAGGTAATACTATTATATTAGTATGTAATCAATGTCCTGAGGAGTAACAAAATTATATACTCTCCCAATTTCTAAGAAATGAAAAAATTCTTAAATGATTAAAAAATTTACATTCATGTTTTTTCTTAGTCAACCAATGTTTTAGAGATACTTAATGAAGTAGTTGTCGTATCCAATGGGTGCATTTAATGTTATAGAAGTATATAAATTAAAATTGCAAAAAATACAAATTAAAAAAATGATTCTTTAGACCCAATTTGTTTATGTAAAATCAAGAGTAGGATATGTCTAAGTGAATATTAGTTTCCATCCTTACTACTTCTTTCATTAAGAAAACATTAGTTTTTCTTCCTTATCCTAGTAAAGTACATTTCTGAAATATATTTTAAAAAACTTCTCACATTGAAACTTTAAAAAATCAGAAAATGTGACAAATATGTCTATTTATTATTTCACAAGATTGTAGTATTGTATTGAAATTGTAAATTTCGAAACATGTCAAGTGGTCAACCACACCGAAATTGTTCTTATTCTAGTTCAAAACTATATTAGCATGAAAGAGGTTATGGATGTAGAGGATATTATTTTATTTAAATCTCCATATGCAGAGCTCTCATTTCAAATCCATTCCAATAGAATTTACCCAAAAAATGATGACATTTTGCTTGTAAATGAATGTAAGAGAAATTTTGAAATTTTATTGTGGGAATTTATAGAATAAAATTGGTGATAGCATTGGCTACATGACTATAGGAATGGAATGTAGAGCTCAAAATCTAAAACTTGTAGTGGTAAATCAATTTCAAAATTATCTTCCTAATACTACTTCATGATGTTTTTTTTCAAATAGAAAATTATAGAGAAAATTTCATACCTTTAAAAGTTATGCATTCTCCCTTTTAGGGCCACTCTTTGTTGTTTTCTCCCGAGAACCTATACATGATTTCACCTGTTTATTCATACAACCAGCTAGGTCACAAACTTAATGAACACTAACACCATAGAAGTAGGGTCAGAAATACTAGAATATAGAAGACATGGAAATGAAATTCTTAAGGTAGGAAGTTCTAAAATGACTCCATTTCAAAAAAGACTCACACATCCTTACATGTATACTATTTGTACATGTTTGTTTTTCATAACCTTCAGCAATGTACAAACAGTGTACCTTTTAGGAGGTGAGCCATTTTAGAGCCCTACACCATTTCAACTTCAAAGTTTCATACTAATTCCGCAAAGCTCCAAAAAATACGAAACGACTTGGGTTAGATGTCAATTTAAAATGTGTTTGAAGAAAAATTTACTGAAAAATATTTCAAGAAATTTAACTTCCCTAAAATTGAGTTCCAGTCCTTGAAAACACAATTCCAACAAAATTCTAACACAATATAGATGGTCCATTCATCAATGTCCCGTGTAGAGTACTATACATGCCTGACATTTTTTCACAAGAACAAGTGGCCGCTATGAAGGCTTCCAGGGGCTGTAGGTGACCAAATGCACCCACCCCAACACTTTGTCTGCTCGTAAGCTTCAGAGAAGCTCCATGTTGCGGGCTTCACAGATGGCTATCACGAAACAACCCGCAAGCTTTGCGATCCGCTCTCAACAGGGGTGGAAAATCAAACCCGCTGGCTTTGCGATCTGCTCTCAACAGGGGTGGAAAATCAAGTCACACTTCATCACCTCACCAAAACTTTGAATTGTTGATTTCAACATCTTGCATGTATCCATGGCATGGGGACATTCATTCAGAATTTCTAGGGTCCATTAATAATGGAAAGGTCAAGTAAACTATAGAATTCCTAACTTCAAATTCTAGAGCACTGATAAACACGTACGTGCTTTGAATTGGAATATCAGAATGTATGCGCTAGTTGTTTGGATATGGTTATACCTGGTTCAGAAGAGCACTGATCAACACGTACGTGCTTTGAATTGGAATATCAGAATGTATGCGCTAGTTGTTTGGATATGGTTATACCTGGTTCAGAAGAGGCCGACCCATCCAGAAGCCGCAGTGATCCATCGAGCTTCAGCCAAAGCAGCTTCAGCCGCGAGCTTCAGCCAAAGTTGATTCACAGTGATCCATTGAGCTCCAGCCCAACCGGTTGGATGGCACTTGGGAAGATCGTCATGGAGCAACTGGAAGAGATGAAACCGGTGCAAAATGAATGAGTGAGCAAGCTCATAAGCATGCGGGAAATTTTCAAGTTCGCTGAATTTCATTTCTCCTGTGAGTTTCACGAATCATCTGATAACTTGCTTTGGTGGAAGCAAGAACTCGGCAGGGACACGACCGAAGCAAGAGCCTGTGCGAGAGAACACCGAAATCCAGTGAAAGCAACTTGCAAGCTCTTTCCAACAGTTGGCAATGTTTTCAACGCCCGGGGCCAAATTCTTCGGAGCGGGTGCTTTTTCTGACAGAACATGCAGTTGATTAGTTCAAGGTAATTCTGGGCGCTCGGAGCTCCCTGATTTCGGGGGAGCAAAAGGGGACCCCCCAGTGAAGCTTAATAATGTTATGTTTAGCTTACCCAGATCCACATTTATCGGATCTGACTCTCTCTTACTTAGCTCAATTCTTCCGCCCTGTGGAAGCTCTCTAAGCGGTTTTACAGATTCATTAGCTATTTCACTTCCTGATTTCAGTGTTAGAAAATCAGGATTTCCTCGCTAGATCCTTCAGGGGGAAGGTGAGACCGCAAGGGATTCGTTCATATTTCCCTGTCATCGCACACAAGATTTCTACCTCCTTCCAAATTCCCCTCTTATCTCTGACCAAGGGAATTTGAGTGAATTTCCCTTCTCCCTTCCCAGTGCAAAGCTGTGGTTCGGTACGTCTAGTCTTGGTCGAAAATCTTTGCAAAGCATAGTTACGCATGAGGGTCTGTTTACAAAAGGGTGGAAGCCAGCTAGCTGTTCTCGTTCGCCTAGTATTGAATTTAGTGGTAAAAATGTCGGTTTCGTTAGCTTGGCATACTCCACTGCTTTGGCGCTTTCATGCTGCTAAAGATATATCTACACAGGTGCTAGTTTTTAGAGCTTTGCATAGAACGATAGAGGCCACACTTTTTGGAGCCAAATCACTGACGTCAATTTCACGAAATCGTACTAATGAGAAAATATGGTGTATGATGTAGGCTGAGAGAACTGCCAGCAGGTTCGAGGAGATCAAGTTTGACTTCACACGTGAATACTCCAGACTCCACTATGGGCAAATCCTCAAGATTGGCCATCGTTCCGGCGAGGGCTCGTGTGTTTGGTATGCTGGCCCTTCTGACCTTACCATGCGATTCCAGTGTCCGGGCTGTCACCTTCGCTTATAGTGGCCTCTGGTCGATTTCTATATCCAGGCGCAGTGCAAATGATACACCCTGGTTCAACAACAGTAAAAGCTTTCAGTACCTCATTCATCTTTCAGTTACAGATTCTGTCTGATGTCGGTTCTCTAGGGCCAGGTATGACCTTCTGTATAGTTCCTGACAACAACACCTTAGGAGCTCCCCGAGACTTCATGGGACTTATAACCCACGAAACCTTCCAAACCGCAAAGAATTATGAATCTGATAACCATACCCTTGGTGTGGAATTGGACACCTTCAGGAACCCGGAGTTCAGGGATATCAATGGTAATCATATTGGTATTAACTTGGCCAGTATGAATTCTATTTATTCGTTCAAGCCTGTCTTTAGCTTGACTTCAAGCAGTGTCATTCAATACCAACAAATCTGGATTGATTATAATGAAACCGACTCCCGTATGGATATCTACATTGCAAACTATAAGGAGCGCAAGCCTGCTAAGCCACAAGGATCACAAAGTGGGCTAGATTTATCGCTTTTGAAGGAGAACATGTACATTGGTTTCTCATCTGCTAATAGGTTCGGAAGTGTCAGTGTTCCTTATGTTTGCGCATGGAGCTTCAGCAACGATGGCATTCCAGCACCACCAATTGTTATTGCCCAGGATGCAACTCCGGGTGCACCTCCACCTCCAGCAAGCAATCCTCCTCCCGTTAGGGTTCCCAATCCTTCACCTTTCAACCCTCCGAATCCTCCAACTCCATCGATTGTTCCTCCTCAAGGCCCCAATGGCGAACCTCCAACAATCATAGAGCAAAAAGGGAAGAAAAAGGACCTGGGGATACCTGTGGGAGCCCTTGTCTCACTTATAGTGTCTGTTGTATTGATTATTATAGTGTCTGCTGTATTGATTATCTGCATAATTCTTTCACTTTGTTGGTGTAGATTTTTGAGCTGCCCTCTACGTATTTTCATATCCCATGCAGGTGGTCCGACCGGATTAGAAAAGAACTTTCCAACTTGGCTAGATGAAAGAATGAGGTCATGGCCCTGGTCCGTTGGCAAGTCTCGTATCAGAATCTTTTTTGACACAGAAGATGTTGAAATGGGCAAATCGATTGCAAAGAAAATCTTCAGAGAGTTAGCAAGATTTGATGTGGGGGTCGTGGTGGTGACCGAGGCTTTCTTTGTAGCGAAGTGGCCTATGACAGAGTTGATCGCTTTTGTGGAAGCTCAGGCGAACGATCCTACGGATAGAATTCGAGTATTACCTCTCTTCTACGAGCTCTCACCAGAACAAGTCAGGGCTCATCTGGTCGCAAAAACTTGGGAAGATCGTTGGGAGGAGATGAGCAAGGGCAATCATCCTCTCAATGTGGAAAAGTGTAGACAAGCAGTGGCTTTGCTTTGCCAACAAAGAGGTATTCCATACGGTTTTAAGAAACGCCATCAAGACAAAGTCTACATAGAGACAATCTGTAAGGAGGTCGATGAAATTCTGTGCAGAGAGAGGAGCTTTAAATCGTACCTTGTTGGGGCTGTGAAGACCAATTGTATTCCTAGTCGCTCTAAACCGGGAATGACAATCCACGAAACTGAGCTGACCCTCCTGTGATTTTAACCATCATGACTTCAGGGAGTAATACTCTAGGTCCCCTGATTTGTAACACTGAATTTTCCCAGCTGCTGCTCTTCCTTTATTTCCCTCGTTCCTCGTACGAAGTACTCAGTGAAATTTCTCATATTCCCGTAGGGAAACAAGGATAACCTCCCTGTGAATGATTGGTTCCAGCGCGCCAAAAAAATTGTGACACCCAGAGCAAGGCTGATGTGAATCTGACATTTCAGTTGAGGGACTGAAACAGTGTCAATCTCATTTTGACTTGTACGATTGAGTTTTCCAGCTTACGAAGTAGCCATTGATTCCAAATTTCAGAATTTCCGGCCATTAGCTGCTCCGGCTGGTCCATTTAGTTTTCTGAAGTTTCCACAGCTGGTTTGGGCGAATTGTGCTTGCGTTTGGTGTCTTTCCTTAGACCGCAGGGCACAAGTTGCTGGCGAAAAACACGAAGGTGGCTGCTCACGAGAAATGGTCCAAGTGATCCAGATCGAGCAATGTCACCAATGTTACCATTGCCATCTCCGAAAAAGGTGAGCAAGGACTTCCCTGTCCATTCCTAATCCGGCTATGTACACATCTTTGACTGATTAGGGTTTAGGGCTGTTCTACACTTTCCTCACTAACTGAAAATGCACTTCATCAGATCGTTATCAGACTGTTATCAGGAAAGTTCATGTGCAAGTCCGTAAGCTCAGTCTTTAGAAATTACAAGCTGGGGGCCTTATTACTTATTGTCTTTGATTCTTCAGAACCTGACCATGTGGTGGGATGCAAAAGACCTGTCAGACTGTCGAAATAAAGTGGAGAAAATTCTGCAAATGGTTCCAATTAATGACCAGTATTAAATACGATGAAGGAGCTGGCGAAATCGACTGCAAAGGATTTGCATGAAACACTATGAACAGACTATGTGGTAGGATTCTGTTAGAAAAGATGTGGAAAGGAGGAGGTTTCGAGTTAATTCGAGCTCATGGAGCTCATTGCGTATAATTTAACTTCAAGATAAACTGTGATTTTGGCCAAGGCTGAATTATTTTGTGAGTGCATGTTATTTCTTCTAGATTGAGAAGCTGTTGAGATTTGAGAGCGCTTTCACATTCCCCAAACTAGTCGAGATCATATGATCTGATCTAATTGCACCATTGAGTTCATGATTGGGCGTTCTTATGTTTTTTTTTGTTTTTTTTTTGAAACACATGGACAATTTCCATTGAAAGGGGAAACAGTGCAGTGAACCAGGGGAACAAATCCCTGGCGAACGTTCTTATGTTTTTGCTTCTCGATAATGAATGTTGCACTCCTTTCCAAAATATACTCTCCTGACACGGGTTCTGATATTCTTAATTGTACCATGAAATTATGGTGTGAAGGAATTTCCGTCTATTCATAAATCTTCTCTTAAAGAGTAACCGAAGTTGATGATTCGTCTAAGATTTCCCATACACAATAGGCTCTTTATTCATGCCAGTCTTCAGGTCAGAGCTTTCCTCGTCAAGTTTCTCAATTAAAATGTCAAGAAATGGGCAAAAGTTTTTAATTTCCAAATGCCAACTGGAACCCCAGATTTATATCAGTCTGAGTTTGTAGAGCTTTGTGCACTCGAATGTCACAGTTTTGGAGCTCTTAGATACGTGATTTTAACAAGTTTTAAGTACTTAACCATGGTCTGAGGCCAAGAATTTAGGAAGAGGCATGGACGCAGATCTCTACCAAGGGAAATCATCCGATCCTATTCTGGTGGAAAGCTGCTGAAATGCAGCGAGGAAACTTTACGAATCGAATGATGTTGAATGCTCCCATGCGACTACACCCGGTCATGACTACGAATATACAAAACGATTTGGGAAAGTGGAGGTAAAGTTCTGGGGAAAAGATTGCTTTAGGTGGTAGAGATGGACTCACAGCAGGGTAAGTTATCAAAAATAATTGTTGGTTAGGACCTACTGAGCAAAGGGTGGGAAGGTTGGTACTAACCTATAATTATTTTTGATGACTTGGCCTACTTTGTAATTACCAAACATATGTAGGAGAGTTGAGCCATTTGACTTCTTTGATTGCTTAACCAATCAAAACATGCCCCAATGACAAGAACCTTGCATTTAGATTTTGTTAAGTGGATTTGCACTACCTCACATGTAGTGATTGCCAATCCCTTTGTTCAAATTGGGTTTAGAGTTTAGAAAAATGAAGGTATTTTTTTATTACTTGTACAATTGAGGTTGTTCAACATAACAAATATACTAGTGTTGATAAATGAGTTATTTACACTAAATGATTTATAAATGCAACAAGTTTTTACATGTGATGATTATTTTTATTAATAATATAGACATGAATAAAAATGTATATATACATATACACAAATGTAATTGGTAAAAATATTCATAGAAAATAAAACCTTATAACATTTTTTGAGTCAATTAGTGTATGTAATATCACTATTAGTATATTGGTTTTCATAACTAGGCTATTAATATGATTCAAGTTACCTAATAGAGACTAGAGAGTGTCTATCTTTAGTAGAAGGGAACATTTGTTTAATCAGTACTTAATCTATCATGTAATAATGTGTCAAAGATTATGTTTATTGATTAAGTAATGATGCTAAGGACTAAAAGAGTTAAATGAATGACTTTTATGGAAATAGTAAAATCATAAAATTCCCCCTATTTATATTGAAATTTACTAATCATTGATTGAATACCTTGGCAATAAGGTGATAAAGTAACTTCTTTCCAAAGTTAAGGTAGAAATAGCTTGTACATAACACTAGACTAACCTTGAGTGAACACCCTTGAAGCATGAAATGTCTCAATTTTCATTGGTTGCTTAAAAAAATTGTTTACTTCTCATTAGTTGCTTTTTAAAAAGTGTGGTGGTTCTAAGTTATTTCAAGTACATTTTTTAGGTGTTTAAAAACAAAAAATATTGCAATTAGATGGAAAATTGCATTAAAATGATGATATTCCATGTACTATTTTCAAACTACTCGCTCTAAACTATAAAAGTAAAATTTTGGATAGGTAAAAAAAACATCACCAAAATACCTAAAGAAAGATCCATTAAAAACTTGTATCAACGTATGACAAAAAAAAGAATTAAATAAATGAGATTTGGGCTATATTAGGTTGAATTAGTGTTTATGGTCAATGTTTTGGATGAGTGATTAGTGACTAGGATAGGAATTTTACCTTATGACAAGGAAGTCTATTCGAGGCATGGTTGTCATACTAAACAAGTTACTATTCATTTCTTGTCTTGTAGGATGAGTTACTATTCATCAAATGTACCTCTCAAGTACATTTGATGAATAGTAACTCGTCCTATAGGACGAAAAATGAATAGTAACTTGTCCAGTATGACAACCATGATTCGAAGGCCTATTGGTTGAGGTTAGTGAAGAAGAATATTAAATCATAAATTCATTGTCCCAATTTATTACAAAGGTGTAAAAAGTGTATAGATACTCTAATGTTATCAAATCAATAGAAAACCAAAAATGTCACATCTAGTGGGTTAGGCTCACCAAACATATTTGATAGAAGGTTTTGACAAATGGTCTAAACAAATATATATTTTTAAAACCCATCTTGGGATTTGGAAGTCCAAAAACTTTATTAGTAACTTGTAGTATAATATTATTAAGTAACTAGTTGCTATAATGGAGATCATTTTGAGTGATGAACATATCAATAGTGACAAAATTGGACAAGACATGCTTGTTTTAGATGGTCAACTAGTTGAGTACAATGTTTGGCATTACTTCAAGCAAGGCCCCAACCAAACAATTGACTATATTAGATGGGACTTTCAAGGAAATTGACATCTACTCTTACAAGAGTTTTGTCGCAGGCGTAGTTAGCTGTAAGTACCTTTACAACAACAAATTATTGCAAAATGACACGAGTTATCGTCCCGGGGAATTATAGTATGGTGTCATTGATTTAAGGAAATCCGGATCGTCACTACTTCTTCTCAAACCTCCAATCCACTCGTAATTTTTGTTACTTCCTCACTTTGTTTCGGAAAACCAAGGCTTTCTGGCTTCCTATTTAGATTCGGAACACATAGAATCCAGTTCCATCTCCTCAAATTATTGGTTTTTATTGCCTCTGTTTTACCCTTAGAGGGTCCACCCTTGATCTAAAGAAGGGTGGGGACTCACCACTCGGCCGTCTAGCACTTCTAAACTCTAAATTTAATTAACAACACACACAAATGACAAAGTTGCACTGTGAGGAAGAGAAAGTATCCTCTCATAGTTTCCGGATTGGTCAATCCGGAGACAAGTCATGCAAAGGGACTTTTCTACTCCTCTCACTACAATGACAGATCCAGCCAATGAGAAGAATGTCGCTAGAAGGTTAGTTCATTGAGTCGGAGGTTGGTAGACCTTCTGGGGTAGCAGGAGATCTTCCTACTGGTGGTTGCTTATCTCTGCATATAATCACCCGGATTCCGGACTCGCATTGATCTCTACTTGACTCCCCGGATCGCCATTGTGGCAATTTAAAGGCACATTACGCTCACACTCCTTTACCTAGATCACATCTCCTCACAACTATTTCAACACCCAAAGTTCTATCATCCGCAATTCAAATTCCTCCTCACTCGTCCCTCTCTCACTCCAACACCCATGTACACACACACACACACCAGCTACAACTTTGTACACAAAGTCAAGCTAGTAGTATCCCAACTTGTTTGAATTTAAAGAAGGGAAATGAAATGACATACATGAAAGCGCTAGGATGAAATGCAGGGCAACTAACTTGCTTGTCATTAAGTACTAACACAAAACCAAAGTCAAAATGCCAAAACGCCTAAAAAGGCACCTGGAAATCCAAGGCAACCAATCAGTGAACACCCCAGGATGTCCGGAAAGATCACTACCAGTTGTCCCAAGAAAACCGGAGATTCTTAAGTTACTTGCCTAAAAACTAAAACCCGGGCCCACGCTTGGAAACCCGTTCCGGAAAACAAAACTATCCGTCCCTAAAGCACTACTGTCTCACCTTCCGAGTTTTCTTTGAGCGACTGTCCACGTGACTCATCAGAGTCTCCTTTACTCTCCTTGCCAAAGTCGTCTTTGTTGCCGCGTGGGTTTGAATGTGACATTGTGCCGGAGATGGATCGCTATCCTCCTTTGTTCCGGAAGTGGAATGAGCGCTCTCTTCCTCGGAGTCTTTGATGACTTGCACCTCCATCTCTTTCTCCGGCAGTGTCTCCTCTAGTGTCATTGGTTCGCTCTTCTTCTTTGGTGTGGTCTCTTGCATATGCATAAAACTATCCAGATTCATTTGAACTGGATTGGTCATTGCTCCAATCCGTTTGATTAAATCACCCTTGGCTCCCTTCCCTAGAACTTTGAAGGTTCCTCCTAAAAGGTTTGGTGCCGTTTGGGCCCTAGAAGGTTCCGGTATTGAAGCTTTGGGTGGCACCAGAACAAACTTCGCGCTGGATTCGTGCTCCGAATCCGATGCCGGACTCAAGTTCAACTCCGTCATGCACATCTTGCTTGAAGTGGGCTCTGCTGGCATTAGTATTTTCTTTAGTCCTTCCGTCCGAGTCGGCTAGTGCACTAATGGATGCTCTAGAGTGCTTGTGATAAAAGGAAGTTTTGGAAAGTTTGAGAAATCCATCACCTGATTCGGATCCATGCTACGCAACAGATGCCTTATTTCTTCTAGGATCCGCTCTATCCGAGCGGTGAAATCTACCAAGATTGTCACCACCTTCGTTCCGATTACATGACCCTCTTATAGCAATCTGGCATCAAATAGGACCGCCTTCGTGACGACGTCTACTGTCGCGTCTATCGCCCTTGACAAGTTCTTGACGAGGATTAGGGCCTCCTTTTCTCATTGCTTCGTGGCTGCTAATTCTCCTTCCGCCCAATTCAGTTGGGATTGAAGTTGGTCCTGTTCCGTCTCCAACTCGCAGATCCGGTCCTCCTTGATCTTTAAGTCTTCCGATTTTGGCAATTGCTTGATTGCTTGCACGATTTGGTCCGGTTCCACCTTCAGGACTTCTGCAGTCTCAATCACCAGATCCGCTAGGCTGTCGTGAAACAACTTGTCTTTCCGTATCCATTCGAATCTGGTATTGAAAAATGCCGACTTTTGGTCTTCTTCCGGATCCTTGCTCGACTCGCCTCTCTCTACAACCGGAGGTTTGATTCGTGACCCCGGATCTGTCAACTTCCTCTTTTTTATTCTCGGATCGGTTAAGTGCTCCTTGAATTGTTCTTCCGGTTTCGACTCGACCGGATCCTCTGGCTCCTCTCTAGTAAGCCCGTACTTCAGAATGGAGTTTCCCGTATCATACTGGACTACCTCCTCATTGCTCAAGATTTTCTGCTAGTGATACAGATGGAAGAGATAAGTGCTAACCAGACTAGCCTTAGCCCGGGTCACATGCTCCATTAACTTGGCGACAATTCCATCTATGATCCTATCCTAATAGACAATTCTATTTTCCATAGCCCCAAAAATCGTATTGGCTACCGTAACGGTGATCCATGTGGATTTTTCCGTATATAGGATCGGGATGAGGAATTCTAGGACTTTGCTATGTCTCTCATCCTTACAATCACTAATGGCGAACCCGTCTTTAGGGTTTGCCGATCCTAAGAACTTCCCCGCTATGAAACGTTTCATTCTCGAAGTTAATCCGGCTCCACTTTTTCAGAACTGATAAACATCCACCTAGATATCTTCCATCCACGTGACCGGCCGACTTCTCAGCGTGAGTTCATACTGATTCAGAATCCCACTAATCAACTCCTGAATCATCCCCCCACTCTTCACACTCCATGGTCGGCGTAATCGACCGACACATCCTATGCTAGTCAAATCCTCCTCTAACTGCTTGTATTGTTCTGTAGTCTCTAGAATGGACGGAGAAATGATCCAAGCTGGGACAACTAGTTTCCGGAGAGGACCCGACGCCATAAAGCTAAGCAGAAATGAGATACTAAGGAAGGAAACCTAATGAGGTCGCTATCTCACCACTCTTTCACTCAACTACCAACGTGGAAGACTAGCGTACAGACAAGAAAATGAAGAGGGAACTTGGGAGCAGCCAACTTAAATACAGACACGTCTTTCTACGGTTATCGGGGTAACAGCTACAGGACCGTTTCAGGAATGGTACCCTATACTCGTAGCCTTGAGGGCCTACGCTATAGGTCCCAACAATTTCCGGATTCCAGATCTGGATAGGATCCGGGTTCGGATTTCGCCGAAATGTCTATTCTCTAATTCGAATTTAATTAGACTGAATCCAAGTTCTAACCTAAATTTTTTGAAATTTTCCCTTATTTCTACATGTTTCCTTCAAATCTGAATTCGTATCAAGGTTCTGGATTCCCACAAGTTTAATATAAGCTTACCATTGGGGGATTTTTTCTTGAGCATTAGTGTACCAACCAACCCTTTTTTTTAATTTTTGAGAAAGTGCCAAGATGGCAATCACAAGCATAGTATTTTTACATTCATCCATCTTTTGGACCAAAAAATACTTTTCAATTGTATTCATACAATTTTTCATCCAAGTTTTGACTTCATCCACATTTCTCATAGAAAAAGGAAATTTTTTATTAAAAAATTTACTTTTTTCTTGGTGAAAAGTAAAAATTTATTTTGAAATGGTGCAACCTAGCCCATGGTGCCAAAGAAAAAAGCGGACTGTGCCAGCTAACAGAAGCCCTATCTCGTAACGGACGGACAGTCCTTGGATGGATGATTGTCTATTAGATGGATTGTAATGTATCATCCATAATTCTACGGATGTCAGTAGATTCATCACCCCACTGAGGTAGCAGATGTGCTGCATTAAAAAAGTTGAAATACAAGTCACTGCTAACAGATTCCAGTTGCAACATTGCCTCGGGAAGGTCGCTTGTCCATTAAAAACTGGCTCAGTCTGTGCTACTGCACTCAAAACAAAAGCTGCAAACAGATATCTTATATATGATTCAAGCAGGGCCGCCCCACCACAGTCCAGAAGTATCTGAGAACCCCCCCTTTGGAATGTACAATCTGGCATCACCCCACACAAACGCCAGTTTGAGATACGGAGTACTTTTTTTTATTCCTCTTAGAAGAATGTGTACTACGTACAGTAGTACAGTAGACAGGACTGTTCCATTGCGCCCTTCAGTAAAATGGGCCAATGCAACTTGCATCCCACTGAACTAAGCTTAAAGCAGGGGAGCTGATGCAAACAAAATTAAGCAGCTTTTTAATTCTTGCTGCAAAAAAGTGGTTTAAGAAAAAAGACTTTCTCGTCCACGCCAGTAGTACTACAACTCAGCAACGGTCATGCAATAATTACAAAACGCCGTGGAACAGTTGGATCGACAAATTAAGTAATTAATTAATCAGCAACTATGACCAGAGGGCATCGGCCGGCCACGACATAGTCGCCAGATTTTTGTGCATCGGAGACATCGGCATCGACATCAACTGCAGCAACATCTGGAAACTGGTGTCCCCGAGATCCGCCAAGCCATTGGTGAAGCTAGTGAAGTCACTGCTCAAGAAATCATCTTCTGAATCTAGTCCTTGTGGCAAGACACTCTCGGGTGAGTAAGCATACGACGATTCATGCTTCACGGAGTCGTCTGCAATACTCGTCTCTTTCGCAACAGATGTCGACCAGGTAGAGTAGTACCCTGCTTCCAGTGACTGGTGGTCGGAGCAATCGTCAAGACAAGCTGTCCCTTCGCTGCTGCAAGGCTCCGATGGAGTGGCTTCGCCGGGGGATTGGAATCTGGGGTACTCGGAGAACATGGGGACTTCTAGTGATGAGGACGCCGCTAGGTCTTCAGCATATTCGGGAAATGAAGAGGCGCCCGGGTTTGTGTTTGATACTGCTTCAGAGGCGAATCTTGTGGTGTTACTGGAGCTCGGTTCCAAGGCTGAGGTTAAGGCTGAATCCCGAGCTGAGAAGGACAGGGGTGTGGCTGTAACTTGATCGCCTGGCGTGGTGTTGAGCTTTCGCCGCAAACGAGAGTTCCAGTAGTTTTTGATCTCGTTGTCTGTGCGGCCAGGAATGCGACCTGCGATCAATGCCCACCTGCACATTACACACCCGGAGTTTGTTAGGTTAGGTCATTTAGAGATGCCGGTAGGATTGCAGGAAAACATTTGTAGTGCTTGTACTATTCCTTGCATGCGTTTTGATTCATTGTTAGAAATAGAAACCGCAGTTATCACTTATCCCTTATAGCTGTATGTATGTTAATACTGTTCATTAGCATGTCACTTTAGGTCATCAGTGAACGATCGGCGCGTCTCAACCGCCACCGTGCTCTAACACCAATCCTTTTGACTTCTGCAATATCTTGCAAGCATTGCACATCCGAAACACTGATACTGCGATATATTTTTTAAGAGTAGATTAAAATTAGTTATTGTTTTTTTGGTAAGATATAAAGCTTATCATCAGCGATTAGAAGATTTAAACCGAGGAAGATCGAGTATTTAATAAATCTCCAGGATACTGAGATGAATTTTCGACCAAGAATTAGACAGTGAAAATTTGTTTCAATTTTCTATTGTGTAGAAATGCATGCGCACGGAAATACGTGCGCATGGAAATCTACTTTTGATGCTTCTTAAGGCTAAATAAGCTTAGTAGTAGTCCTCACTCTCAAAATTTCAAGTCTTGGAATTTCATAATTTTAGTACTCAAAGTACTGCAAATCATGGAACTCGAAAACGTGAAAAGTTAGCTAAGTTTTGTTTGTACACAAGATTATGTCTCAAACTATGAAGATTATGAAGTAAAACTGGAGATGTGATGTGCACTTTAATCTTTCACTTAAGTTTTTGGCTATATAGGATCATTACTGCAAATTCTTGATAATTGGATTAACAAACAACCTATGAGATCAGCATAGTACAAGTTAGTGTTTCTTGTAATCACTCACATAGAAGGTTATCTGGTTACGCATTCCATCTTGGCAATTTAGAACCAACCATGATTTAAGCTTCCGAAAATGGCCATGGCTTGCTAGCTAGAGGTGTGATCGAATCTGGAAGAAGCAGTACCTGTTTCCCAGAAGAGAGTGTAATTTGGCGATCAGCTCATCCTCTTCAGGCGAGAAATTGCCCCGTTTCAGATCGGGTCGCAGGTAATTCATCCACCGTAGCCTGCAGCTCTTCCTACATCTTTGCAACCCTGCAATTCAACCACGCATTCAACCTCCATTAGATACCACCGCATGCAACCCCGTCTACACTACGATTGACCAATTATTGGAAGATACATTCAAATGTAATTAAGCTGATTGCGCATTTGTAGAATTAAAACTCGGATCATCTTCATTGCAATACCTGCTAGTTTAGGGAGAGTGCGCCAGTTCCCTTCTCCGTTTGCTTTGATGAAGGAGGTCAGAATGGCGTCCTCCTCTTCAGTCCACGGCCCTTTGTTGAGACCCCCTTCGGACACCCTACTTGAAATTGGAGCCCTTCCCATCCTGAGCTTGAGATCTGAACCTGGCTTAATTTGAATGGATTGGAATCCCGTTCTACTGAAACCTAGCTAGCTAACTATCACTGAAACCTCGAGTTCTTAAACTCTTTAATGGCACCCCAATTGTCACGAAACGATCAATGTTCACCCACCAGCTAGCACTAGACTGCATCTACAATCTACTTAGAGATTGATCATCCTTCTATTTGACGCAGCAATGTCCTCTCGAACAGTAGTAGGTCAGTAATATGTACTTCACGAAAGAGCTCAGGAATATAATAGTTAGGATGGGCTGAAATGCAAAGCTGAAGCTTCCCAATTGCATCAAGCTCTTTCAATATGCACAGAAGGGCGCGGCTAAACTGAAACCATGCGTTCACGAAAGCTTCAATGGCACCCGAATTAATGTGACTATGCACACTCTCCAACTATCAAGTGACTGCGCGCTAGCACAAATATACATACTATCTTAAGGCGGAAGGTCCTCCCTGGTATTTGACGGCAACTTGGTCCTTTCAAGTACGAGTTCGCTGCCACTCCCTTCACGAAAGAGCTGGGTAGGGGCGCTCGGCCGGGTTGAATATGCGCAAGCAATTCAGTTCAGCTAGCAACCAAGCTATGAATCCCAAATGTGCAGCTAGGATCGGAAGGTTAAGTCTACACCGAGTGGACTGGCCTGGGATGGAGCTGTCAAAGTGAAAAAACAAGCCGAGTGGTATCCTGAGTTAGTCTACGTCGCCGTGATGCCCGCAGCGTGGAATCGCGGATCCTTTATCCCAGCTAGGAGCCCAGCTAGGAGAGGCCGCACATGCATGAAATCATCCCTTGCCATGACGCAGGCGTTGCATCACCAGAAGGGTGGGGTGACGCCTGCACGGATTACGTCGGTATTAGAGGTCGCAAGAATCGATGTGGCCGGTGTGCATGCATGCTCACTTGCGATTCGATCCACAAGATTTTATTTTGTTCATTTAATTGGACACCAAAGGAAGTTACAGATTGCATTGCAAGAGTAAAATGCAATTACAACAAACCTCAGCGGAATACGATCGACATGGAGCGGAGGGGTTTGTAACGAGATTCATAATTATGCAAGATTACCATTTTCGTAGATTAGATCACATATTTCTACCTGGAATCAGGGATGGGAGAATCTACCCTAAGCTCGACCACGTGTAAAAATATGCTAGAATTTGTCGTTTGCGAAGGGCGTAGTCAGGACGTACAAAATTGCAACAACAAACAGCTGCGGGACAGGTTTTAACTTGAAGACTTGGGAGGGCTCCATGGCTGTGTGTAGGGTCTGCTTTGTCACGAATGAAAACTAGTTGTTCATGTTCATTTTGCACCCTCATTCTACAAAGTTTGGAATACATAGTTTCATTGTTAAGTATCTGAAACTAGATGAAGGGTGGTTAATTCGATGGAGAACATTCAAAATGACTGCAAATGGTGATTGCAAGAATTCACCACTGAACTACTGGCTGCTGCTGCATCCTCGAAATTCCCATGCAGAGGGCTGGCCCGCTTTTCCACTACTTTCAGGATCAGTAATAATGCAAGCTACTGTAGTGAGCCAATCCGCCTATGCGTTGTACAACGGATTGCCCAGTACTACTGGAATGGGTTGTTGGGTACGGTACTGGGGAGGGGTACTGTAGATACGACTACAATAATCAACGAGCATACCATTGTTTACCATCTTTCTTTCATTGGCGTCGTTGAAAAGAGGACCCGTGCAGTAAAATCTGATTTGAGAATACATTGGGCTTTACGTGAGAGAGCTTGCCATGTTCTTGACTTCTTGAAAACTTATAACTTACTCCTTAAAGGAAGCTGAGAATCACAAGTGTCCGATGGATGACTTCATTTAATTTGCTATACAAACAAAGCCAATGCACCTATTGGTTCAATAATTGAAGCATTTGAGTGACTTCCTTGGTCACAAGGGGCTGCGTTCTTCAAGAGTTCAAGGCTCTCACGTATCTTATGAAGATGATATCTTATTTTTACAAATCTAGGAAAGGGGGTTCGAGTATACATACAATATTACATAGGGGCAAAGAGAATCAACTCCACGTGTTTGACCAAATTTTTCATTATAGGAAAACCATTGGATCTTGTTATTTGCCATGATGGGCAATTTCGTTAAAATGGCGAAATTTCTCTACTTTGGCAGTTTTTACAGTTCAGAGTGGGTGGTCTAAAGTATATAAGTGTCGTAGACATCTTAAATCTATACCATTCTTAGATGTTTGAAATCTATACCTGGCTAGATGTCTCTTTCACAATTTAGAGCAAGTGACCTGAAATCTATAGTAGTCTTAGATTTCTTAAATCTATAAATGTTCAAGATTCTTGAAAAATATATCTATCCTAGATGTCACTTTTACAATTCAGAGCAGGGGTCTAAAAATGGCACATGGAATGCCGCCATTTTAACAAAATTCCCCATCACGGTTGATCAAATTTTGGAACCATTGAATTCATAGAGAGCTCAAATTAGATAGGAGTGTTCAAGAATTACAAAATTAACCAACAACAAAATAGGGGATCCCAATGAAGGAGCCTTATTTTAGTTCAATTTTCTTGGGTCTTCATTTAGGTAAAATTGCAAGAAACACTTGTACTATTTGTTACATTTTTATTTTTAGCATTTTAGTATTTTTGTACTAAAATTCACCTTTAGTACTATTGGGGGTATAGAACATGAAATCTAAACAATTGATTGGATTTTAGATCTACTATTTTGACGATTTGTGACGTTCATCATTAGATGGCAAGGGTGGACTATAGATGGAGTCATTATGGACCCCCAATAATACTATTGAGTCTTTGTGCCTTGAAGTACTATTTTGAACCACATGCTACAATTTACGCTAAAAATGAGACTTTCACATTTCTATATTTTAAAATTAGAAAATGAACTTGAAAATTTTATTTAAAAGTGACCATCGCCACCAACTAAGAACAAAGAAAGAAGATCAAAGGTATTCAAAGCTAGAACTAAATTTTTTTTAATTCAATTTGAATATATCACACTTTAGGCCAATTTAAACACACTTGGAACATGTTTTTACACTTTAACTTGACTTTGGAGAAAAGAATCTGGAAACCAAACAGAATAATTTGTAATGAAACGTGTTGAGGGTATTTTCTTTCGGCCTTTTATTACGTTTCTTGGAAATTCCTCTTTTGAAAAAGTGTAATTCTATTAGAAGAATTAGCCTACCCAATTTGATGATGTAACTCTTCAAAAAATGTACTTGATAGTACTAAAAAACATCAAAATTGTATGTGTGACATACATTTGAAATTCAATTTCACTTCTTGATTGAATTTTGAAAAAATTGAAATAATTCAAGTACATTTTCTAGTGCTATATGAACCTTACTTGTTTTAGCAATGCCAATTTTTAAGTACATGAAATTTCTAAATTTCTATAAAACTTTGGAATGATATTGCTCTTTTTTTAATGAATGTATATAAAAGAGCAACACCATTCCAAAATGAAACAATGAAATAAAAAAATATTACTTTAGTTATTTATTTTGGCAAGGTTTTAGACATTTGTTCTAAACTTAATTCTAGAGGATCAATCATTTTGTCATGTGATTTTGGACAATTCTCCTAATGGATAAATTCAATGTCTTATGTAATTAACTACTTAGATGAACAAATGAGTCATATTTGTACATATCACATATAAAGTATAGATAAATAAGAATAGTGTTCATCAGTAGAAAGGTGGTCTTTGGGCACCTATGAATAGTATCAAAGCATAGTGCCCAAGGTCCATAGTGGCATGAAGATAGTGCTCATATGAGGCTCCTACACCATGCTCTAGCACTATTCATTGGTGCCCAAATTATGACTATCCTTTCTATTAGGGATTTTAATAAGTATTGTGCTCCAATGAATGATAGTATGGCAAGTGTGCAAGATATTCTAGAATGCCATTGAAAGAAAGGTCAAATTAAAAAGGTTGAATGTAGTCTCTATTTGTCTTATACTATGATGGTCTCCAAAGCAATTAGATTAAGGGGATTAGAATGTATCTATATAATACTTCATCCTTGAGTGGTTATGGCAAAATAACCAATAGCATGCAAAAGATCCATCATAAACACTTTGGAAATGATCCATTAAAATCTTTCATCAACCTATGACAATTTTTTTTCAATAAATGAGATTTGGGCTACTTTAGGTTGAGTTAGTGGTGGCAATTGATGTCTTGGGTGATGATGATGGAGTGATTAGTGACTACAATAGGAACTGCCACCTTTTGAGTATAAATTCGATCACAAGAAATGACTCATTTAGGCCTTCACCTTGTGATTGTTTTAGTTGAGCAAATAACCATTACTTATATACATTTTGTTGGCTTTGGATAGTCTATAGACTTTTGGGGCCAATTGGGCAGTACACTTCAAAAATTTCATAACAAATTCACACTATGTCGGAAAAATAAAATTTCAATTGCTCTTCCCGTGTCTCCCATTTTCCTTTGTCTTCGTGTGGAAAACACCTTCAAATTTTCAACAACTACAACTAACAGGCCAAACCGGTCACATTCTAGCCTGCTTTCCCTTATGAAGCGGGACCACTTGACTCCCTGAAAGTCGTTACTGCAGTCCGTAAAATTCCAAGGCCAACTGCATCTTTGGGGGCGAGAGAGCTGGAACATACGGACGAAAGAGCTAGAACCTGCAGTCCATTCCAGTGCACAGTCGACTTCCGGCTCGAAGTCCGACTAAGTTAACTTAGAGCAAGGCCACCCGTACTGCAAAATGCAAGCGGCCTCGACCTGCAAAGATGGGGGCTTGGTCGGGTTTGGCAGCCAGGCTATCAGGCTTGCCCCACCCATGACCTCTTAAGAGGCCATATGACTTCCAACCAAAGTACAACAACTTGGCGTGAACTTGTTTAGAATCGTGGAGAGTAATGCGCAACTTGTCTTTTCTTGTTTTGCAGGCCGAGTTGAGGCCTCCAAAACCACTCTCATATGGAGGCCAAAGTTCATTTCCAAGAGGCGCGCCATCCATTTTGGAGGACAGGTGGGGCGGATTTGGCGCCTCTTAAGAGGCCATCCGTTTTGGAGGACGGGTGGTGGTGCTCTGAGCTTAACCCGGCCGATTCAATTCCAGTCCCGTTCTCCGGAGCGAGTCTAACATTAAACAATTAGTACCGAACCAAACTTCAATGCAGCAGGAAAAAAACGTGCGAATGTGCCCCTCCGTGACTCCGTCACACTCGCATGGCGGTACAGTAGACTAGAGTCAAAGCGATCTGAAAGTCTCCCTTGGCAACGAGGGTTCCAAGCATGACTCAGCTGCAGCATCTAGAACACGACATGTGTGACTCCAAAATACCGACACTGGGAACATCGGCAAGCTGCATCAGGAAAGTGAGCCCCCACCATCTGTATTGATGCAGTATTGCAACAGGAGCTGTACTAGCCAATATTTTTGTAGTACTGCACGTAGTATTGCGTAGATCGTGCATCGAAATCGAATGTATCCTATCCTATCCCCTGTTGCATGTTGCGGCGCTGCATCTTGATGTTTGATGTTTGAACAAGCTAGACATGAACCTCAATCATCGTGGCACAAGATTTCTATTATTATTTTAATGGGGTTTGGGCACATGCGACTATAAGGAACTGCATGGAGCAGTTTGTGCGAGCTTGGAACAGTTCCACGAGATTTGAGTCGGTAAATTGAAAAAGCTGGCGGAAGCTGCGGGGTTTTTGCTTGGGGTTTGCTACTGTAGGTTGATCATGAGTTGGAACTTGGAAGGTTGAATTCAGTCTCTAGCCGGACTCCGCCGATACCCTGACTGCCAGTGAGTGAACGCGAAGTTTATAGGGTGACTCAGCTTGGGGCCCTCCTTTCCACATGTCAGTCTGACCATGGTTCCCTCCATTCGTTTCGTGTTCTGTTCTTTTCTTTTCCTTTTCTGTTTTTTGAAGTGGCAACACACAAGATAAGGATGTAGCCAAATATTTTAGTATTTCATCAGGAAAAAACCTCCCATTGCAACACTATTGCTGCAATATTGTTTCAATGGTTGAAAAGTAAAGTACTAAGGACATATTGTTGTAGTACTGCAATAGTACAATTTCAATGGGGGGTATTCTATCCATTGAAAGTACACTATTGTAGTATTGCAACAATATGTTCTTAGTACTCCACTGTTCAACCATTGAAACAATATTGTTGTAGTGGGGGTACTTTCTTGATGATTCATCTATATTTTGAATAGAACTATCTTTTCATTCACATATTTGGATGGATTTCATTTAAAATTGATAATTTCATTTGAATTATTTAAAAAAATTGGGAACAACTTGGCATCATCATCATCCAATTTTTCTTCAAATTTTTCCTTAAGGCTTGGTGGAGTTGGTGCTCCCCAATTATTTTTGATGCTTTTAGGCATTTAAATCCCTAAAAATATCCCTTGCAAGTCCCTAATCATTTGGTTGTTGTCTAAGTTTAGTCATTTAATTTGGTAAAAGAACTTTTGGGGGGTATTCTAGTCATTTTCATTGAATTTGTAAAAGCCATTGTTTAAAAAATCGACAAATAAAATTACAACTTAGTTCAAATACTAAGTTGAAGGCAATTCATCAATTCAAGGTAATGTGCAATCCATTGTATTCAAATAGTAGGTTGGGTTAAAAATTTTCTTTTTAAAAGTACCAAATATTTCTACTAATTCTAGGACTAAATAGCCAAATCTACAAATAACATAAAAATGGTTTGTTGAAAATCCAAAGAATCCAATAACAATCCACTCAATCAAATACCAATCTATCATTTGACTGTCTACAATCAAGTGATTTTTTAATGGCAAAATAAAGAAATTATTTTATTGACATTTAGTGAGAATGAAGAGGTGGAGAGATTGTTTTATAATGAAATCCATTGTCTATCATGAATCTTCAAAGGGCATGGGACAATTTGAAGATTAGAGCTTGACCTTTCATTGTCAAAAATGAAAATTGTGTTAAAAAAAATCTTTAGACCTTATAAGACATGGTAAAATAAATATTTTCAAAAACTTTTGACTAAGAAAATTTGGAAAATAAAGCTAAATTTCAACCACAAATTTTTTTTGGTGATTTTAAACCTTTCAAAAAAAATAACATACAAAATTCAGAAATGATGTTTGCAAATGTCTCACATGTTTGCAAATGTCTTATATAAAGAGCTTGTCTTCTCATTTTTAGACAATTTTAAGGTCTTTATACAAGACATTTTCACAAATTCACAATAAATGACTTTTAAAGCCATATAAGATAGTGGTTGAATAATTTTATTTTTTTGAATTTAATGCCAAATTTTGAATATGAGAACCAGTTTTTACCATCTATACCCTTATACTAATTAGCTAGGAATTGGTGGGAGCTTATGTGTGGTAGTTAAAATTTGCTTATGGAGAAAGGATAAAAAATTGTCTTTTTTCATATGTGGTTCATTTCCTTTACTCTTAATTTTCTATTTGGTTACACAATCTAAAATATTGAAATTAAGATAGTATTTTATTGATTTCACTCAACTAATTTTATACTAGCTACAAGATTTCCCTGTTCATTGACCTCGACTAATGGAGGGGATATAAACATTGAAATGATGGGCCAATGACCACTTTTCAAACTTTAAAGTTCTTTTTTTTGCATGCTTCCATTTTACAGCTATCTATGAATGAAATTTTTGAACTAATTTTCTCAAAATGCAATTATATGCCTTCTATAAGTTATTAATTTTCTTTTTTTGTAAGAATTTGGAATTATTGTGAATTATTGAATTAAAAGTAAACAAAATCCATATCAAATATTAAATATGTTTTAAAATCTTGAAAATAGGTGATTTATTGTGTCATTTTAAAATTTTAAAATTAGCATTCTGTGGTAATAGTTCCAAAGTTCAAATTTCAACAAGATTCAAATTTAAAAGTTTTCCAAATTGTAGTAGAAATTAGACTTGATAAGCTTCAATGCAATAGTTGGTCTTAAGTTTTTTTTAAATCATTATTATGGCTTAAATTCAAACCAAAAGAAAGAAGTACAAATTGCCAAAAGACACTACTTGGTGATTGAAGAGCACCATGCCTTGTTTTCATTAGATACTTGTGTGAACCCTTTAAGCTTCTTGCCTATATTTTCACCAAAAATGCTCCAAAACTATCATTTCTAGTACAAGTACTACCAAATTTTGGAAAAAAATCATTTTCGGACATGTAAACTTGTAGGATCTAGGGTAGTATCTTATAGTATAGTGACTTGAAAACATGTGGAAAAAATTTCAGAAATTTCCATTGCATGGATTACAAGATGTTAGCATTTGAAGTGACAAAAATCCTTTTTTGGGCCCTTAAAAAAAGTTGCACTTCACAATATCACATCGATATGAAAAAATGTCCAAAATAGTGGTGCTTCTTCAAAGCAACTTGAATACATGATTTGGATCATTTGGATTTGTACAACATCTAGGAAAAAAATAGGAAGTAGAAAGATGCAGAGAAAGCTTCAAAATACCAAATTATTAACAATTTTTTCATGGAATCAAAAAATGCCAATTCTAATGCTTGTAATGTTGTAATAAAAATCTACATCCTATTATTTTATTTTATTTTCAAAAATATTGAAAATTAAGTTAAGTAAAGGACTTCAACATTTATTTTAGTATAAAAAATCTATAATTGCCCACAAACTAAAACTCCTCATAAATTTTGATTCATTGATCAAAATAGAATGATTCAAAGCTTTTTGCATTTATATAATCTAAATAATTAATTTCAAATTTTTGTTTTTAAAAAAAGTGATTTTTTCTTATTTGCCCAGATTGCCCATTTACAAAAGAAGTAACATATTAGGCCATAACTTTTGACTCAAATTTCCAAATGTCCTGAATTTTATTGCACATGAAAGGTACTCCTTGTCCATATCTTCTTCCAAAGTTTGGGCCAAAAACATGAAAATCTCCAATAACATGTACTTGTCCAATATTGTTATATTGCCAAATTTAGCAAGTTGGTCCTTTAGGGGTTAAGTGGGGTTTTTAGGAGGGGTGGAGTAATTTTCAAAATTATTTTTTTCTCCTACCCTATTGTTCACAAAATTCTAAAAGAAACCCAATATGTAGGACCCTTCATTTAGTTCTAATTTGCATATAAGTTTTTATTTGGTAGGATATGTTATTTAAAAGATTTGGTCTATATTACCTCTACACTATAATTTTGGATAACATTTAGTACATAGGAATGATGCTCTAATGACATAACCAAACTCCATGAATCCCTAAGAACAAAATTTTGGATATTTCATTTAAGCGTGGTCCAAAAATTCACAATTTCTTCACCATATAAGAAAAAATCATCATCTCACATGTACAATTAAAGGCCTTAGATGGTATTAAGGAGAAGGAAAAAAATACACAACAATTTAGGAGTTACCTAATTACATCATAGTCTTTCATACAATCTATTGTCCATAGTACACCATGTGTTGAAAATGGGGATGTTAAGGATGCAAAAGGTACCGCATGCTCACTTGCATCATTTCTAAATAAACTAGCATATGCTTCAATAATTGAATAAAAAGGTTCCTAAGGTACTTGTAGCATTTTAATACTATTCTATCCTTAAAACATACCCTATGTTAGTTTCACCGCTTATTTTCTCATACTACATCATCTATGTTACTTCTAATAACCTTCAAATTTTTACCTCCAAAGAACTTTAGAGAAGAATATGGGTCCAGGGATGTCCAAATTGGAATTGGCTATAATCTAAAATGATCCTTTAGAAATGCTAGTAAAAGCCAATGTGCAATGACATCAAATTTTGGAGGCCTTGCTATTGGTAGCAATAAGTAAAAAAAAACAATGTACAATAATGGCATCATTTGCTTGTTTCTTGGGTCTTGTAAAATAAACATTGTTGTCAATGGCTATACTACATGCAAGGACTTCCTACATAGCAATAGTCATTTGGGTAGCCAAATATACTATTCAATTTGACATCTTCATTGCTTGAAGTGGCAAGGTGCCAATATGAACCTTGTTTGTATATGATATGGACACACATCCGTTGCTACATAGGCTAAGTAGGAGTGTATTGTTGCCAACTTGACCTCTACTACCAACTTTCCATTAGGCCATAGGTTTAATAGAAACATGTGACAATAACCATGTAAATAGAATTACCGATTTTCTACATACCAAACAAGTAATTTCTAAGCCAAAAACACCAAACATGTTGAGATCCAAATTCTTCTCTAATGATAAAATACATCCTATATTATAATCCATGTTACTTTCAAGATCAATGCATAGTGCTCTCTAGAGGTGGTGATTCATATTTTAGGAATCAATATTTCTCTAAAAGTATTGTTATCATCATTCATTGAATTTTTGGTGTCCACACTTGTATACCACTCCTTCCAAAGCCCCAATGAATCTCAAATTAATAATTGGATGAAAAATTATCATTGTCCGCCCCTAGAGATTTTTCCGTTTGTCAATAGAACCCCTATATATGGTCCACATCATCCTTACATGGTTAAAGCATGAAATTAAAATTGTATTGTTTATGTTTTTTGAGCACAATGTGTGATAAACTAGTTGCTTTTCCTCCCAACCACACATGGAAAACAAAAGGGGTACACATCTCATTCTCCCATTGGTTGTTAAGCTTTTACAAAAGATTTGGAAGGGGTACACATGTAATTTTTCTATTGGTTGTAAAACATTTACATTCAAAAATTCTCAAAAGTATACACACGTAAAAAAAAAGTTTCAAAATTTTCATTACAAACAACTATGAGCACTTCAATGTTGAAAACTATATAACAAAACTATTGGCAAAGTCATAGTCATCAAAAACAACTAGAATGTATTTAGGTGCAAACGTGGTTATAAGACTAGTGTTAACATTGGTCTACATAAGACACAGCTGCTGCATCCTCAATGCCATGATTCTGGTCACGCCCCAATTCTCCAAGAGTATCACTTACAACAACATAATAAAATGATTTTAAAAACAAGTACCAATGGCATTTTTTCATTTGATAAGAAAACACATTTGTACAAGATTATGTGTTCTTTTTTTCTTTTTAATTTCAAAATTCTTACTAGAATAAAAATCACAATTATTTTAAATATTTTTGTACACAATCCAACAATTCTCAATTTTTGCCTCAAGTCATTCACAGTGTTACATGCAACCACATAATCATGCTCCACGCCTTCTTGTGCCTTGTTCGAGTTCATAGCAAGTCATTGATGCTCCAAATTTGCAAGGTAAGAATTTAGATTTGTGTGCTCAAAAAAATTGAGTCAAATCAACCATGTCAATGGCATCTGAATTCATCATACATTTCTAGAATGTTGAGGCCACATTGTATTTTATCCCACCTTGGCAAACAAGGAGAGACTAAAAAACAGAGGGAATGTGTTGTCCAAATTGCAACATTGGCAAGAAAGTGCTAGAAAGAATACTTCACTATGGCCTCTTTACCTTGTACTTGCAATATATTGTAGCCCTCTTGATAACGTAAATGTTAGTCAAAATGATAATGTTCTTTGCAAATAGAGTACCATGCTTGACATACACTTCTACTCCTTCTGTGATTTGCTCTAGCATCACATTCTAGTCCACACACTAAAAATGTTCTTTGCCTTTGTCTTTGATATAATATTCCAACATTCTACTAGGGTATTGTGACTATCATTCCTCCAAGATACATTTTGATATACTTGCTAACTTATAACCATGGTTGGTAAGGAAGTTAAAATGCAGCACACCATTTGCATATGCAACTTCAACAGAGCCCTACCTCTTTTAATAAAACAAAATTCTAAAATACACTTCTTTTCAATGAATTTTTCCATTTTCCCTAAAAGCTCAATGGAGATGTCAATGCTTTTCATTGAAATGATAATACTAATATACAAATACTTCATCTTTGGAGAATTTTTCTGTCTTGGAGGTTTTTTCAAGGCAATTTTTTTTGTCTTTGCTTCTATGTAGAAGTATCGGAAGCATTTTTAGCAATAAAATCTTGGTTTTCCATATACTTCTACTTCTTTCTGTTTGTAGATTGTTGCTTTCATCTAAGAGTCTAAGACATTGTCGGTGCCATTCTCAAACCCTATTCAAAACCATAATGAATGGAGCATCAAGAATTGGAAACAATTTACTTTAACATCTAGGCAATCTACACATCACAGACTTACACAATTGGGTGTGTATTTAACTATAGTACTATATCATCAAGTTCAAAATTCTAGGTATAATGTAGGATTTGATCAAGCTTGGAGTAATTATGACATTTTTATGTTTTGTACATTATTAAAGCACACCTAAGCATTCTATATCACTACTAGAAAATTTCATTTTTCTGTTGTTTTGGTCGCGTTGATCCGGTCAAAATCTGACAGAAATCTATTGAAATCAACAGATTTCTGTCAGATTTTGACCGGATCAACGCGACCAAAACAACAGAAAAATGAAATTTTCTAGTAGTGTATACACAATATACACACTAGAATTCACACATGAAACAATTCAATCTTCAAAATTTGGCTAAACAAAGACTTGATTTTACCTTCTATTGAATTGGTGGTGTGGACAATTTTTGTAAGAAGCTTTTGCGTATACCCTCATGTGAGGTTTTGCATTCACTGAGCATTTCTAGACAATAAATGCAAAACCATTGTGAAACATACTGACATAAGAAGCAAACAATGAAATTAATAGTGAAACAAACACAAGAATGCAAATACAAGAAGCGAACAATGAAATTAATAGTGAAACAAACACAAGAATGCAAATACAAGAAGCAAACAACAAAACAAATTTGCACCTCTTATTGAATTTGCAACTCTTGTGGCGCACTACAGCCACCGAGGTGGCCACTCAATCCTTATAGCAAACACAAAAGCATTGCGAATAAAAGAAAATCTTAGCTTTAGTGCTAAATCCTAACTACCTAACAATCCAGATCATCTACTTGACAACACAATCAACAACTACCTTTTTCATCTAATCATCTTATCAACAACATTAGAGGGGGGTGTATTTTTTTTGTATCAAGATCAGCTACTTTGTATTTTTTCACCCAAGGGAGTAGGGATTTGCAAGAACAAAGTTGTCATGTCTTTTTGCCACATTGAGTGGATAGTGAAGTAGAGGTTTATTCCACCTCTCCATCCAAATTAAAGATATATTTTTAATTTCCCAATCCAACCCCCAACTTAAATTAAATATTTTTTTTAATTCCCCAACCCAACTCAAACCCCAACCTCACTCAAACCTTAAACATCCCCCCACCCCTAATTTGTAATTTGAGATTGCATGGGGTTGTACAATTGATATGGGATTTTAGTGTGTACATGTACACACTAAAATTTTATATTCATACTCATACTTGTATCTCTCTCTCTCTCTCTCTCTCTCTCTCTCTCTATATATATATATATATCATATATATTTTTTGTATTCATATCTATATTTTCTACATGTATTTGTATTTGTCTTTTGTACATGTATCCATATCCATCTTCTATATAGATATCCATATTTGTATTCTATATTCATATTCGTATTTGTTTTCACATATGTATTTATATCTTAGATCAATGGCTTGGAGATTTATTTATTTATTTTTCCTATGAGAAGATCTAAAGTCTGAATTTTTTTTAAATCAAAAATGAGGGAAGGGGCAAGGAGAGGAGGGGTTGCATCTTTTCACCAGATAGTTGTAGGTGGAAATTTTGATAGACTAGTGATTCAAATTTAGAGGAGTCGATGATTTACATCAACCTTTAAAATTTCTTAAATTTTTATAATGCAATGCGAATGTGTCAAGTTTTCTTAAAACTTAGGAACTAAAACAAGATAAGTATAACCATGAGGTTTTATTATAGGTTAATTTATTGATCAATCAAAACTCGCATCCCTATTTCAACAATTCCTAACCAAATTGCGCAGTATGAATGTAGTTGTAGATAGGATTTGAAAACTCACATCCCCATTTCAACAATTCCTAACCAAATTGTGCAGTATGAATGCAGTTGTAGACAGGATTTGAAAACTCACATTCTAAAACCAAAGCTCTCGATACCATAGTTGTGTCTTCTGGACAAAACCAACAAACATGTTATTGAAGGAAAGTATAGTCTTGATGGACAGGGTTGCGAATGTATAAATGCAAGAGTAATGGACCATTAGAACAAGGTGTTGGCAAGACAAAGACAATGCGCTTAGACATAAGATTATTCTTCAATTAAAGGTTTAGGGAACTATAGATTTGTAATCAATGGGAAGGTTGGATGGACTATGAAGCTTGGTAGGAAAATCTTGGTCAAGAACGGGGTCAAGAATTCAAGAAAAAAATTGTTATTGACATTGAGTCTAATTTAAAATTAGAAATTAATGGAAAAAATTATTTTGAAGATTACAAGTATTCAATTTAAATAGATTTAAGGAGGATTTTTAAATTTTATTGAAAATTATTGGTTAATGTAGCAATTGATTTAATTGTATGGATATGATCTACAAATCACATTCTACAACTTTTGTTTGAAAGTCATCATTAAATTATTATTCAAAGTTGCATTTTATAATACATCTTACAATCTAGAAAAACTTGTACAAGTCCTAGTCTTTAAGGGGTTAAATTCATATACCAACTTTGTTAGCATTGAATATAAATATTCTTTAAGGTAAATATATCCCAAATCAATAGAACCATGATATTGATAATAGAAATAAATCCTAAATGTTATAAAATGTCACCTTCCATCTTGTTCTTTGTTGATTTCTTATTTTAGATTGTGCTTGAATTCTTTTTCAACTTATGTTTTTTTTCTGAATAGTAAAAAGGTATGATTACATGCAATTTAATTATTTAACTCCTAAATGCCGAAGGCCTTCTTGATCTTCTTAGAGTTCACTCAAACTTAAATAAAAAGCCCAAGTTTTGATAAGATTTATAAACTTCTTTAGAATTGTAATTGTATGAATTCAAATTTGATATGTTATAAATCACATAGGGAAATAAAACACAACAATATTACTTATAGATTGAAAGAGTGTAATGTTTGATCAAGACAATGTGGAATTTTAAGTGGACTTGCACAATAGTTTGACCTCAAATGAGTCTTTTAGGGGGTTTCTAAGCAAATACTTCACATGGTACTCCAAAGAATGATTTCTATCTTCTTAACCCCTAAAGGACTAGCATGCATTTTTTGGCAATATAGAAATTTTGGGCAAGTACATGTGACTAGAGATTTGTATATTTTAGGCTGAAATTTTGATAGAAGGTAGGGACAAGGAATATCTTTCATATGCACTAAATTTCATGACATTTAGAAATACGAGTAAGAAGATATGGCCAAATATGTTACTTTTTTCACCGGCTGGGCAGTATGGGCAGATCAGAAAAAATCATTTTTTTTGAAAAAATAAATTTGAAATTGGTTTTCTAGAGTTATATATATGTGGAAATCTTTGAATTATTCCATTTTGATCTATGAGATGAAAGTTATGAGCAATTTTTGTTTGTGGGTAGTTATGGATTTTCTACTCTAAAATAAACTTTGAAGTCTTCTATCTTACTCAATTTTCAGTATTTTTTGAAAAAAATAAAATTATAGGATGTAGATTGTTTAGAACAACATTTCAACCGTTGGGATTGGCATTTTTCTATTCTATAATTAAATCCTTAACAATTTAATATTTTGAATCATTCTCTACTACTGTCTACTTATTATTTTTTCCTACATGTACAATTACAAGATCCTATGGTTACATGTGTCAATTTTTTTTTCAAAAATTTGGTACTTGTACTAGAAATGGTAGTTTTGGAGCATTTTTGGTGAAATCATAGTGAAGGAACTATAGAGGTTAACATTTGAAGATTAATTTGAATGCCTAGTTGACACCAAAATATGGTGCCTTGGGAATTTAGAGGTTAATTGCCTTCCTATAATATTGTTTACTAATGAAGGAATCCTCTTTGCATCCTTGAAAAAAGCCAACCCCCTTTAGTAAACAAAATTGTCATAAAATAAACATTCCTATTATTAAAGTACCTGTCTAGGTACTTTAGAAAAGCTTTTTGTCAACTGATGTATTTTTGTAAAGATTAGGAAGTTTGAGAGAAGCCATGTGCAAGCAAAATCATGACATTCTGACAAGAAATGAATTTTTTGTGATTTAACAAAGTTTGTTGGGACTAAATTAGTAAAGCATGGGTAGACCCATGCTAAACCATATAGCAAAGCCATCACTTAAGTGATTCTATACATGATATGGAGTACTAGAAGGCAATATAATTTTCTTACCCTACCAAAAGATAGAAATGACTAGCATTGCAAATTTTTTGTTATTTTTTTCTTTGAATTCAAATTACTATGGGTTTTTGAACCCATATCCAATGTATAATCCTCCATAATTGCTGATTCTGAGATCACTCCGTATTGACTTGAGCACCCAAAATCAAGAACATGTGTCATGACACTTTTGGGCCTATAGTGCTACTACAATCAAGAATATTTATTCAAAAACTAAGGACATATGTCATGACATGCCACCATTTTCAGTATCTCATGTTTTGATTTCTGTAACACCTAGCAATCATGTTCTATCCTACTAGTGACATTACTCCAAGTTGTCAAACTTTGAACCTTACAATAACCATCCAAAAAACCAATCACAAAAATCAGTCCACACCTCTACTAAAATTCACACGCTGTATTGGTTGCCAATGGGGTCTTGCTTGGTAATTGGCGGTTCTCCCATACAATGTTAAACCCCAACTTGAGATTTAGGACCCTCGACCCAATCTACAAAGACTGAATCAGAACAAATTTGATTACCACGCTATGGATTGAGCTTGAGAGGCACTTTGTATACACGTTCAATTTTCGTTATTCTGATTAGTCACAACCACGTGAACTGCAGAGTGATCTCACAATTTCCAGCGCACACGTAAGCCTCCAAACTCCAAAGCCAGCTCCACATCATCGCTGCTTCTAGAAGGAACTTTTCCCAGTGAGACAAAAGTCTGAAACTTATAAGGTAGTACACGCAAATGTGCCACTGACCCAAATGTGCGACTGACCTTAAACCGCCATCTATACCATATGCACATCTCCAAAATCAGATCTGTACCTATGTGGAAGAAACGCTTTTAGAACCAAATTTTGTTCCTTTGCACAGTATCCAAATGCCAAGTTCTCTGGTGCGTTAGAACCTCCTTTCATTTGTCAACAAGAACATATGAAAATTTGACCAGTCTAATAATTGAAAATAGGCTCAGTAGCAAAAAGTGGCGGTTTTAGGTGTACCTACCTTAAGAGAAAAAAAAGCTGGGACATACTTAAACTCCAATCAACTCTACAATCTCTCAGAAATGAGAAAAAAACAGAAGCCTTTTCAACTGACTGTACTGTACATTTCTCGAACCTAGTGGTGGCTAGGCCAGTGCCTTTGAAATCTCAGAAATTAACTGAAAACCTGCTGGAAGGCAAGCGTGAGGGCATGCCAAAAGAGAGACGGGTTCTCCCTAAATCTCCGCAACCAGTACACTCGGACCTCTTTATATGACCTCTAATACGACATTCGATTCTGGAATATCCTGCACTCTTTCACACTATCCTTGACTGTAGCAAACTTGCCACACATTCAAACGAAATCATTTTCTTGGGACCCCAGGCAACCAGATTAAAGAGATCAGGGTGTACCAAGGAAATCAAAGCTCCCCGGAGACGATTTCTGGCGGAAGGCTAACATCCATTAGCCTTCCACCCAAAAGGAAACGCAAAAGTTCCTTCAAGAGGATCCCTGCCACTTCAAATGAGCGCTTTACATACGCCAGAAGGTTAGGTTGTGTGTACTTCGTAAAACGCCAGTCTTTGTTGGCAATGGCCCTCGCAAGTGGCGTGTCAAGCGACTCTGTTCACAACGACAGTTAGGCATTGCAGGGAGGGAAAAAAACAATGTAGAAGCTCAATGCTGAGACTAAACTTCCAACCCCTAAAGGATCAAGTATTCATGACGAAATTAAATAAGACCAAATTTACATCCCCAGAATAAGTGAACATTGCATGTGTGGATGAAAAAATAAACAAAACCAAACCTACTCAAAACTGCAGTAAAGACATGGAGCCTAATTTGGGCCTCTTGATCCTTCCACTTAGAAATGAATATCTTGGTAAACACGTATGGTGCATCAAGCCATTTGTGGAACTTACCAGCCCACATACGCTTATCTTGAGCAGCAGCACGACAGAAAGGGCGAACCCCACCCCTTTTTATCTCTTCTTGTAATGTTTGCCATTCCCCTTCTCGTTGCTCTCTGGTTATAATACCTGACTTCGAGATCTGTAGACATTGTCTCTAATATATTCAAGTGCTGATTAAAGCTAGAGTACAAGAATTCTAAGGATATTTGCATGCAGCCATGAGGAAGAGTATATGATCGGATCCAACAGCTAAAGGTGGTTCATTTCAAAATATAGGAAGTGGAATATACCCTCATCAATCTTCAAAACGTTCAAATATTTCAGAATATTACCTGCTGATACAAATAGTACGAAGGTCGAGGAATTCGAGTCAGATTATTTGATCTATCAACGTCAACAAGGCCAAACTTAGGGCAATAACCGTCTGCCCACTCCCAGTTGTCTGAAATGGTCCATTGCAGGTAACCATCTACTGGGACACCCTGCACACAATCCATCCCTCATAGTAAGTGTGGTGGTAACCATCCTTAAAATGGACACAAGCAGAGGGTTTTGTTTTTCTTGGGTGAATATAATGTATTTGAAATTCATCTTCAACGAGCAACTACAAGTTCAATTCATGAGTCGAATTGCATGATTCAATGCCAAAACGAAGAAGACAGACTTTAGTGCAACCTAAGTTGAAAGATGTAATTGAAGGAACTATCAAACCTGCTGAATAGCGGCATGGATGGCAAGCAAGTGTTCAACAAGGTAAGGCCGACGAATAATGTCACGGGCATCTGCAAAACCGTTCTCGGTGACAATGTAACGAAGCTTCGGTTGCTTTGCCTTGTAGCGGTTATGGAATTGGACGAGGACCTGGAAGAGGCCGTCAGGGTATACACCCCGCCCGGCCTCACTGTACTCTTCTTCTGGAACTAAGAGAAGCCCTGCTCCTGATAATATTTCCTGCATCCGAAACTCAAGGATCAATGCTCCGATCTGGGATTAGCTCAGTGGTAAGGAATCAAGAGAATACAGACCGCGAAATAGTCGACAAATACATGAGGTCATGAAGCCTGACCTGGCCATAGTAATTGATTCCACAGTAATCCAGGTACCCTTGAATAGCATCTATCCAGTGGAACTCTGTCAGAAGTTTTGTTATGTAAACAATGGGAAGATCAAGAAGGCCATAAGGTTGAATCACTCCCACGTGATGTGCCACCCCAACAACTGCCTTCTGCGCCCTGCAAATAAAACGGAAGTCAGATCGTTGAACCCCTAAAGGACAGATTTCAAGGGTATTAAAATGACCAACTTGATTGATCATAGTGCGAAAAATACAATAGAGAAGAAGCTAAAGCATATACCACCAAATCAAGGAAGAGCATTGCATGTGTTGCTGAAGGAATAATTAAAACTGAACAAAAAGAAAATCCCCGAATGAGTCATTCAAAAATCCTAAGAAAAGCATGACGCTCATATTGGGCATTCCAGAAGCTTAGGGGTTAAGACAGCGTAATTGAAGTCAAATACTATACTCCTATAGCGTTGTAGAGATTAAATGGAATTTTCTGGTTAGCAGATGCCCTTCTTCGATTCAAAGAGACAAAAAGTTACAGCATGAACCCACCCTTCATGGAGAGCCTTGTATGCAGCTATGTGAGCTTCGGTGATTGAGACCATGGCCCGGCCATACTGACCCCAGGGCGTAAAGCAGAAGATTGACTCCACGATGGATGGCGTGTTACCAGGAGGCCAGGTCCCAGAGCAATGCGAGAGAATGACGAAGATATGTGGCTCGTTAAACGTGACCCAGTAATCCACATACTCCCCAAATTGTTCTTTAGAAAACCTGAGCCACTCAAATTCACGTGAGCAGTCCAATTTATAACCTTCACTCATCATCAAGAACGACATATTCAATGAATACTCGAATCCAAAAAAAGGCCAGTGAGAATTATCAGTGGACACACACACGTCACCTGGCATAGTCTTCAAAGTATTTAATAGTACGAGGGTCAATCCACCCTCCATAAGTCAGAGCCCACTTCGGCAATGAATGGTGAAAAAGAGTCAGCATGATTCGCATGTTATTCGCCTTCACCGTCTGAAGAATCCACTTGTAATGCTCCACTGCTTCCTTGTCAACCTTGCCATACAATCACCATATCCAAAACCTTTATCCCCTAAAAGACCAATGATTCATATGACCAATTCAATTGATAATATTGAAAATATATAACTCAGATGGGGCCAGATTTTACATCTCCAGAAATCAGTGAGGAACATTGCAGGTCTGGGTCAAAAAATTAAGAAAATTAGACATAAGAAAGTCCCCACATGACCTACTTAAAACTGATAAACAAAAGTAGGGACCAATTTGGATTACTTCCTTCAGAACCAATTCAGTCCCTTCCAATCTACAATAAGAAACATCATCATTCAGGAATGGTCAAGGTGACCAGCGGATTAGAGGGTGTACCACTGCTGGGATTCCATTCACCGGCTCTTGAGGTACAATCCGACCCCAGTCGATGCCCAGCCGAAACACTGACGAACCCGCTTCCTTCGCCAACTCGATCTCGACATTCGGAGACGACCAGAATCGCAAACGCTCGGCTGGAAGAGGAATGTTGTGCCATGCTCTCACTCGCGTTTTCTGCACTCCCATTTCAGGTCCATAAGTTCAAATCCGAACCATGATATCCCGCTTAATAGCATTCTAAAGTTTAGGGTATGAGTGCAGCCGCATCTGCCATCATATAAAACAGCAGGATATGGTTTGGATTCAATCAACATGACTGAGAATAGGAATGCAACAGCATGCTATTTCATCTTTCTCACAAATTTCAATCCAAAAGCTTTTGAAGTGACTGATGCCAGCGAATTCCTTCTCCAAAATCTCCAAAATTCTGGAACTCAAGTAAGAGGATGTGCGCCAAAGAAGAAGATGTCATAATATCAGAGCATCTTGATTCATCCTTGAATTAGCAAATGGGTCAAAGGTGTTAGGGGCTCCTTTAAAGAATGATATGATTGAACTCCCCAAACCCAAGAAATGGAAAAAAGAAGCCAAGAACAAAAATCCCACAATACAAAGTCACTTACCGAACTCTGTGCAAATTCGAGCCACGAGTCATTCAAGTTGTCTTCGACATGGGCAGGGGCGGTCGCCAATCCAAAGAAGAAATTCGATTTCTCATCTCTGCAAGCTGAAAGTAACCACAAACTCAAGGGACACAACTAGAAAGATTGCGTTCCATGCAACTGTAAAATGTCCTTCCTAATACATATCAGTGTCTTTACAAGTGGTAACACTTGAAATTCAAAAATCGTGATTTCCAAGACCACTCACTATCCAAGAAATTGGAAAGAACCCAGCCATTCTCAAACCAATAGCGTCTTTATTAGAGGCACTACATGAAAATCAAAAATCGTGATTTCCGAGACCAATCACAATACACTATATCGAAAAGAACCCAACCATTCGCAAACCAAAATTCACCAACCAATATTCACAAGCACCGAGCGTTTCACCTGAGTCGATCTGTGCCGAGCAAGAAGGCTCTCTGTTAAAGTCGGCCACCACGTCTTGGTCTTCTGCAGGTGGGAAAACCGGTCGAGGCGGCCGCATCACAAGAGGAAACAAGCTCAAGCAGAGCAGCAAGTAGAGAGCAGCGCAAACTGCTAACCCCAGACACAACAAGTGCACCACCCTCGCCATCGATTCTCCTCCAACTCAAGCAACCCACAATCTGAACACTACCGCGATCCTCAATTCTCCTCCAACTTTAGAAAAAACACTCGAATTCACGGGCTCTACCGTCGCCACAGCCCAATTTCTGACCTCAATTTCTAAGGACGTGCCATTGTGAAGCTTGTAGCCCGTCGGATTGGCAGTGCAATTTGGTGAAATCGGGAACGCTTAAGCGCATTTGGGATTGTATTTGAGTGCTTCCCAAACCGCCCACTTGGCGGGTTCAAGAGTTCAGTCCGCACAATGGCCTTGGATCTGGATGAACAGAGTTTAATGACTTGCATTTACTTCTCGTTCAAGGCAAACTGTGGTGCTCCTTGGGAAATGGGAACACCTTAAGATTAACCCTTGAAGGACGAAGGGGTGACCTTGGAAATTATCCCATTTCATTACTGTGTGAATCATTGACTTAAAAAATAGCAAAAACATTTATTGGAAGTTCAATTATTACAAAAGACCTTTTTTCACAATAAAATTTCAAGGATGAATAGTTGCACTTCTATTTTTGTCATCCATTGGATGTTTGGCATTTGAACCAACTTTTAAGGATTAAGATAGAAGCATCAATTGTCAACCATGTCCAATAACTGTCCTATAGGATGTACAATTTCCAACCTTAGGCTAGAACTCAATCTTAAAATGGTTTCTTTTGTCTTTATCAAGGTTAGGACTAATAAAATTATGATACATGTCCAAAAGTAGTGAGTAAGAAAGTAATTGATAGTTTTTGAGTGATCAACATTGAAAGACTCTAAATATTGGCTTTGGGTCAAAAGTACTTCAATAAAACTCTAAATAATTTGGAATCCCCATATTTCCTATTTTCCTACATGTAAAAAAATTCCATCACCTCATACTCCTCACCATATAAGGTAAGACAGCCCATTCCGATCAAATGACCCATTGCGGTTGCTTAAGAAATGACCCATTGTGGGTTTTTTCCAAGACGTGGGATGTGGGCAACAATGCATTTCTTACATGACAGCAATGGAGTGAACACTGACCTCATTAGGAACTTCTGAGTTTTCAGTGTGAAGTCCATTGTAAAAATTGACTTTTTTGGCCTTATGTAATACAAAATATTTTGACTGCATTAGGCAGTGAGATGAGCATTACAGATTCTGATTTTGTTGGTCTCAAGGTAGTCTACAGACTCTTTTGGGCTTAATGCTTCAGAAATTCTTAGCGAATTCATAGTTTGTCAAAAAAATTTAATTTCAATTGCACTGTTTCTCACACTTGTACTAATGTGAGGAAAAAATTGAAGAATTTCAGCAACCAGATGATGCCAAACTCCTCAGTCTGACCAAAATCGCTTAAATGATCCACTACCACCTCAACCAAGCTCTCTGACCTGGAATAGGATGACATGGCATTGAGGTCCGCTGGCGGAGGGTCCGACGACCGCCACGTGTCTCCCCCTATCCACTCACGCCAAGACCCAACCCCACCTCACCGGCAACAATTGCAAAACCCTCTTCCTCTCCATGCCCCCCAACTAAAATATCCCAACCCACCATCACAGCATCTCCCTCTTTCCTTCACAAACAATCCTAAAGATTTGTGATAGCAGCAGCAGTCATGGCTATGGCTATGGCGGTTGCGCCCTCCGCTTCCCAGCTCTCGTCTCTTTCCCCGCCACAGCCTTCCTCGCCTCTCCTGCCCCCCACCACTCACCGACTGCGCTTCGCGGCTTCCTTCTCATGCAATCTTCAGCTTTCGAAGGTCAGTCACGAACCCCTCTGGCCCAATTTGCACTTTGGGATGCACGCTACTTGTGGACAATCTGGGGTTCTGAATTTGGGGGTCTCCGTGGGGATTGCAGTTTGCAACTACGGTAGAGACGCCATTAACCTTACAGTATATTAGAGGCTCCATTGGCCATACAGGCGAGCTTTGAATTGTGCTGAGTGTGAAAATACTGAAGCTATGGACATTTAGTTTCTTGCAATTGGTTTCGAGCTTAGCACAAATGAAGTGTGCAAAACTTTGGATGGTGCGAGTCTCTAGATTGTTGTAGGGAAAGGTTCAAGGTTGTTCACCTGTGTGGTGAATGGAACCTCTCTCTTACTGTATGGTGAATGGAGACTTTACAATAATTGTTTGGATAAGTTCGTGAATCTGTGTGAGCGCTCGTTCCTTTGGGTTTAGGTTTTGGTTCGGAATGTGCGTGTTCGGCGTCATTGTGGAAGTATGATGAAACTTCATGGCTTTTGAAGTGCATTGTGCGGAGGTAGACGTTAATCTAATAAATGACTGGTTGGGAACGTATTCCCGTGTTTGGGTGGCTTCTCTCATTTGAATGGGATTTTTTGAAATTTGGGTCCTGTTCCCGATTTTCGAGAGGATTCCGGTGCACTAAAATATGTACTATTGGGGATACTTTCTGAGTAAGTAATGAATTTCCGAAGCTATGGTCTATGGGTTCTAGGTTTTTTCAATGTCGCAAGCACTAATTCTGAAAATATACGTGTCAGCATGGGCTTAAGGAATCCCGCAAGAAAGGATTCACTACCTTTAAGTTACGCTAAGGCCCATTCTTTAGGTTGAGTATTAGGCATGAATTTAGATACACGTTTGGACCTGATGCATTTTGTCAACGCCACTCCTAATACCAATTCCGAATGGACCATTAGTTCTAGCAAAATATTCACTCACGTGTTAAACTCTTTCCAAGCAGTTGGTATCGGTTGCATTATAGGTGAAGAGCATGTAAAATAAGGTACACCCATTATGGCCAAGTGAGATATCTGATCCGATTTTTTCCTGTAGAAGTCGAGAAGACTCCGGTCAGGAGCTGGCAATGGATCCAACCTGGCAGCTTTGTTTTGCCATCCGCAACTGCAGGAGCAAAGGAGGAGGCGAGGGGAGGCTGTGGTGGTACGAGCAAGTGAGGTCGCTGTTAAGGAGGAGTCTGGGACCCCGTCACTGGGCTTGGAAGTTGTCGAGACTCTTGAAGCCAATTCCAGGGTACTTACTTTTCTACAACACGATAAAAAAAAATGGTCATTTCAAAATTTTAGTCTTTTAGGGGCTTCAATCTTCCATCCACCAACAGTATTCGTTCTTCACTTAGGACATTACGATTTGTACTCTCTTCTGCAGATATGATGACATGCTGGTTACCAGATATCTTGCTGTGTAGCTGTGCGTGCCATTTCATTTCTTTCAGCTGGCTGACGGTGCTTTTGGGCAATGCTTACAGGTTCAGTTAAAAGTCCGTGTTCCAGCAAGTGTGTGCAAAGACTGCTACGAGCAAGTTTTGAAGGAATTCAGCAAGCAAGCTAAGGTGGGGGTTGCTTGTTGACAACTGAGAACTACGGCAGCTGCAATAACTTCAATTGGCTGAAAAAGTTAGATTAGGGTAACTTTTTGACGGACTCATATAAATAGGGTTTGCAGGATGCTCTCACTTGGACAATGGTACTTGGCTTCAATTTTCTTTGCGCTTGATCAGGAGTTAAGTTCATTGTTTAGTGAACATCAAAACATACTTCTCGAGCGTTGGGAGTTTTTTTTCACTTTGACCTTTAATGATCTCTCGGATTAGACTAGGATTCCAAAATGAACACAAGCAACCGAATTAAGACAACTTGAATTACGATTTGTGATTTTAACACTAGTGACTTGGAATAATGCGCAGATTCCGGGCTTTAGGCCTGGCACGAGCGTACCCGAATCAGTGCTTATCAATTTCATCGGCCGAGACCAGATCCGTTCCTCTGCGGTTGAGGCTGTATTGAAGCGGACTCTTCCAGAAGCAATGTCATCTGTAAGTTGCCTTTTCCTACTCGTAAAATTAAACCTCTTCCAGGTCATGTAGATGTTTTTAATTCTTATCGCTTTTCCTCTCTCGCATTATGGAGTACTGATTACCTCGGTTATAGTATAACCCACTGTTACCAAGTTCAGTTTATGGATATTCCAATTTGAGAGCATTCTGTCAGTTATTAGGATCTTATTCTTGATTTGTGCACTCGTAGATTGTTTTTTGTTACTAAGCTTATACGCTTAACTTTGATGTGCAAATCGGTCGCTTCCGTACCTATTGGAATTGAAATGAATCGTTTAGGAAGATTGAAGTAAGATAACTAAGTGTATTAGTTGAGAGAAGATAGCATTTTCTACGTTTTGGAACCATAAATATGGCTTGGAAGTTACTATAATACCCTACCGCATGGAGATACAGCATTTGCCATGAAATCATATTATTCTGTAAGATATGGGATACGTGGAGTCACCACATTGGTTGAGACCTGTGTTATTGTGTGGAAATTCGTCATTTCGTCACTCATCGTAGTCAAATAGTGGGTCACTCTACAATATTAGCTTGCAAAGTGGTCTTTCTATTCTTAGTTTGGTCACTTGGGTTTGAAATCTGTGGTGATTGTAGATGCTGTCATTGTTTGAGGTTGGTAATTTTTGAAACGGGATTGAGATTGTCTTGACTTCAGGTCGCTGGGCGATCATTGAAGGATTCAGAGCACATTTCATCAAAGTTTGCCGATTTGGCAGCTGATTTCACCCCAGAGAAACCCCTGAGGTATGCAATAAAAGAAGCTAACAAGTATTCCTAGGTTTCATTCGTGGTGTCCTTTGTACAATATGAGGATTATATCAAAATTACCAGACTTTTTTCACTCCTTTTTCGCAATAGATTCACGAAATAGATTCAGGCAAAATTTCACATTTTATCTATGTTATTCTAAGTGAGAACGATCTACAAGTAATGAAACAGATTGGATCCTCACGTTTGAATCACCACTAGAACGCGCTTTGCAGTTTACTGTGCTGGACCATATTGGTTGCAGTAGGTCTGAAAACTTGGAAGTAAAGTTATGATGTGGCAGTGGATGTGGCGCCGGAAGTGAAATGGAACCCCGAAAATGGATACAAGAACCTCAAAGTGACGGTGGAATGCGAGGCGGACGATGCAGTGGCTGCACAGAAAGCAGCCGATGCTGAGCTCCAGTCAAGATTGAAAGATTTGGGCTCTCTCCGAGTAGTCACAGGCAGAGGTTTGGAGGTAAGCTGATTGTACTCGGTTACATTCGTCCTTCATTCGTTGGATTGGAGAATTTCGTTCCATCCATACGTGACTTTTATCGTACCAGTTTTTTACGCTCTAAAAGTGTGGGTTGTGGTTTAGGCGGGTGATGTCGGCATCATTGATGTTTCAGCAGTGCGATTGAATGAAGACGGCACTACCGGTGACGAGATTCTATCATGCAAGCAGAAAGGTAAATTTTTTAAGATTCTTATCAAATGTAAAGTCAGAAGTATGAATGATGCCAGATCTCAAATCTCCCCCTTTTTGTGCTCTTCGATGACCACTACTAAATCACTTCTGCACTCTTGTCATGTTGCTCTAAGTTGGAGTGCGTTATTGTTGCCGAGCCTTTCGTTTTCTGACTTTTTCTTTTTGTTTGCGTCGAATTTGAAGACGGTATTTTAAGACGAATGTTCGATTGATTCTTGTGGTGGGCGAATGTAGGTTTCCAGCTTGATACAGACGAGGGAGGTAGCTTTTTGCCGGGCTTTGTAGAAGCCTTGATTGGCATTCAGAACGAAGAGACTAGGAGCTTTGACCTCACATTTCCTGAAACGTGGGAACAGGAATCTCTTCGTGGTTTGCAGGCTCGCTTTACAGTTAGTGCCATATCTCTATCGCCCTTTTTCATATTGAAGAGACCAGATTAGATGATTTTACACCATGGTGTAGCACTTTCAACGTAGAGTGAATTAAATGCTACTTAGTGTGGTGTGTCACCTCGTGGATATTTGTTCTTGAAGACTTTAGTTAAGCCTACATTCTTAACCTACTTGGATCCATGTCATATGCTGTAGGTCGAAGGCAAGGAACTTTTTATTCGGCAAATTCCAGAGCTCAACGACGAACTTGCACCACAGATCGTAGAGAACTGCACAACCGTCACTGAGGTTTGTATTCTTTAATTATTCTTCAATATTGACTCCATCGTTTTGTAATCGTTATTGTGTTGAAAGCCTGTTGTAATTCGTGCAGTGGAGTTGAGTTGCATTTTTTGAAGTCACTTTTTGTGGTTACGCAGGTCAAGGAAGCACTGCTGAAGAAGCATACCGAGCAGATTGATAGAATAAAGAAGCAAGCAACACAATATGCCATAACCAATGAACTTTCTAAGGTATTTACTAATTGGCATTTCTCCCTCGAGCCCTGTTTGGTGAGAGGTTAGCATATTTGTTTGACCAGAGGCAAAGTTCGAGCTTAATGATGAATAGTAGATGGCACAGTTAACATGTAAATTCGAACCTTCTATGTTGAACAGGTTGTGGATCTAGACATACCGAACTCATTGTTGGAGGAACAAGGTCGCCAAATGTATGCCGCCAAGCTGATTGAATTACAGGTACGCAATCACTTGCATTCATGTGTTTTTAAGTGTTGGAAGTTTAAGTGACTCTACAAATCACCTTAACTTGTAGTGTTGAAGCGAAATGCAATTCTATACCCTCGCTGTTGTTGTTCATATATCTCATTTCAATTAGTTTGTAGCTTTATCTGGTTTTGAAGACCTTGGTATCATGCAGGCAAGTATGAAACTAGCCAAGGAGCAGGTAGTGGCGTTGTCAAGCGCCGAGATGGTTCAAAACTACCTGGTTGCGCAGAAGCCAAAAATCGCAGATTCTGTAAAGCAGAGTCTTGCTGTGGCAGAGATTTTCAAGTTAGAGAATTTGGAGGTAGGTGTGGCTTAGAGTGCAATTCTTTCAACCCACGTTGTGTTCTTACATGACGGGATCAATGATCATCTTTAGGTTCTCATGATGTGGGATGTCTCCAAGTCGTTTTCATGACATGAGAATCTTCCGTAATATTCTTGACGTCTTCATTGGCATCTTCATGCAAGTAGCCTCTGCTTGCACGACATTTTTCATATGTTTTGTGAGCTTGGGGTTGTTTTTTGAACTGTAGTGCCCAGAAAGGACATTGAAATAGGAAGATATGTTTAATGAACAGGTTTCAGAGGAGGAACTTGAGGTCGAGGTGAACAACGCGATAGAGGAATTCAAGCGGTATGACCAGGAATACGATGAGGCTCGTGTAAAGGAACAGGTAATTATCGAACTTTTTGAAAGTTGAGAGACATTTAAATCTTTGAATGAAGGTTTAGATTGTGACCATCATGAGGAGCTTAGCAAACAGCTGCAGCAGTCAACAGTTTGTTGAGCTAGAGACTTACCGCACTGGAGAAAAACTTATGGGAAGGAAATGGAAAGGAATCATGTCATAGGTCTGTTAGAGCAAGTGGCTAGAGCGGCAAGCAAGATTGAGGAGTCCTTTTTTTCATTCAGGCTTGTCTTGGGTATCATATGTTGCACATGAAAGACATAGAAGAAGCTTGCTGTGTTCTTCTTGGGCACTGATGCCTGGAAGTTCATGAAATGGGGGAAAGGAAAACCTTTTAGTACCAAGACGGCATCTTCCCCCTGCGCTATAGTAGTCTGGTAACGCTCGCAGGGCAAGGTGCTGTCTGAGACGTTTCTGTTTTGGTAACATTTTCTGTTTTTTTGTAGTCTAAACACCTGTGTTGATTTTGTTGGTGATGTTGGACAGGCTCGGGAGCTTCTAGAAGGCTCAAAGGTACTAGACTGGCTCACGGAGCATGCTGACATCACATATGTGCCCAAGCAGTCATAGTAGGATACGTCGATTCTGAGGGTTACCAACTTTTGATAGGACTAGATTTCAAGGGGAAAGCACTCGGTGAGAAGGTAATTAGATTTCAGGGTTGGGTTGCTTGGTATTTCACTCACCTTGCCTGAGACAAAATGCCACTGGTCAGGAATGCCCAGTGTAGGTCCGTACGTCAGGACCTGGGCACAAATCATGAGAATTTAGAAGGCGTCCTGGTCATCCCAACAAGCTTAACGGTTCCAGCTCAGGTCTTAGCGGTGGATATTTAACTAGTGTTAGAATTGCAGTGAGCTTTAACATAACATGTAGCTCTGGAGTATGTTTCGGAGTAGTACTCTCTCCTGAATTGGTTGAAGTCTTAATGGTTTACCTCTTAGCTTTCAGTATATACCGTTGTCTTGCATAAGTTGACCACACCTAATTTGGGGCTGCAGGAAATTTGTGTCTTTTGGGGTAGGTTTTCACCAATTTCATCTGGGCTTGGACCAAGAATTTGTCAAATCTTTCTTATTATAGTAAATTGTGGAACCCAAACAGATCAATCATACTACTAAAATCATAAGTCACAAATGCTACCATTAATACTAGGGGCTTGCTATGCTATACATTCATTGTATCACATATTAGTAAAAATTTGATATATTTGAATAGAATGTATGATAATGATTTCGATAAGTTTTTAAAATAATTATTTTAATTATTATATAAAAATATTTTCAATCATACATACATAGAAATCATATTTTCACACAATGTGATATTACTAAAATAGAGTAGCAGTTGACAATCACCTCTGTAATATCACTTTTTACAAAGGGTCATATTATAGAAATAATATAGTTATTGCAATTAAGGTGATATTAAAGAGGATCCATAGAGGTAGCAAATCCATTGCTTCTCTTGGCTTTATACTTCTTTTGCATTTCTATGATTTTGTACTTTTGTGAGCTTTGAATTAAATTGTTCACGAAGCTATTGAAATTTATAAGTTTTTTCTTTAAATTATTCTATTTGGGTTGACATTGTTTGTAATAATTGAGTCAAATTTCTAATGCATTCTAATGTATGTGTATCTTTTACTGTATTCATCGTTGCATGTATTTCATTCATCATTCATTAAATTTTTGTTGTTCATTTCAATATATGTTTAATTATTAAAAAAACTATATGAAGATTTTAGTAATTTTTATTTGAAGATTTATTGAAATTCTTGCTTTGCATTCTATCTAATGCATAAAAATTTCTAATGAAATTCTAATGGTGAATGCATAGCATAGCAAGCACCAACTGCTAGTATAGATTAAATTAATAAAAATAGTTGTTTGTTGATTGTCACATGAGCAATATGAAAAAATTGAAAAAATTGAAAAAATTAATATTGTTGATCATGAGAGTCTAGAGTTGATTTTAGTACATTTGTAATAAACTCTTTTGAAAATTGATAATCTATTTATACACTTTCCAAAGAAGAAGTTCCAAGGTGTTTCTTTTGAAAATTGATAATCTATTTCTACACTTTCCAAAAAAGAAGTCCTAAGGTGTTTCTTTTGGAAATTGATAATCTATTTATACACTTTCCAAAAACAAAAATCCCAAAATGTTTCTTTTGGAAATTAATAATCAATTTATCCACTTTCCAAAAAAAAGTCCAAAGATGTTTCTTTTGGAAATTGATAATCTATTTATACACTTTCCAAAAAAAATGTCCCAAGATGTTTCCTAATAGGAATCTCCTTTCAATTCCCAAAAAACTTGACTTGAAATTATAACAACTTGGTAAGAAATTGTCTTTGGGGGACTTAGATGCTTATGGTGATTTACTTAGATGTGTACTAGTGTGCATTGTGTTGTTGCCATAGTCAAAATAAAAATTAAAAAAACTTGTAATTTGTAAAGAATTTGAAATTCAATATCTTTATGTATAGAGGAGTACAAGAGCTTTGTTGCAATGTGAGAGTTTGTGGTTTTGATATAAATAGAAAGCTTTATGCACAAAGGAGTGCAAGAACTTTGTTTCATAATTTTTGGACATGTGATGTGAAAGTTATGGTTTTTTCAAATTGAAAGATACTTTAATTCATTTTTTAATTTAAAAAATCCATAACTTTCGCATTGAAGGTTTAAACACTACAATACTAACATAAATAGAAAGCTCTATGCACAAAGGAGTGCAAGGGCTTTGTTGTGTAGTGTTTGGACATGTAATGTGAAAGTTATGATTTTTTCAAAATAGAAGATAATTTAATTCAATTTTTTTATTCAAAAAAACTTTAAAATTCAATAACTTTCACATTGCAAATCTAAACAACACAAAACAAAGTCCATGTCCCCCTTCCTTGCAAAGAGCTTCTCAACGGTATCAAAAACAATATATGGAGACTCATGGTTTCGTAGATCTCAAATAAAACAAACAAAACAAAACAATCTAATTTAAGGTATAGATTTTGGACAAGTTATAATTTGCTTTCTATATTTGCTACCGGTAGACTTGAAATCCTTATGAATTTAAGGTAGGAGGTTCATAAATTGCCCATTTAAGAGCTGATACTAAATTTTGAAGATTTTTCAAAAAAAATTCTTTAAAAGACAAGTAGAATTGGCATCTAACCCAAGTTATTTCATATTTTTTGGAACTTTGTGGAATTAGTTATGAAATTTTGAAGTTGAAATGACATAAAGCTTTAAAATCGCCCACTTCTTCAAATGTACACTATTTGTACATTGATGAAGGCTACAAAAAGGCAACATATACAAGTAGTATACATCTGAAGAGGTGGGCAAATTTAGAGCTTGTGTGCTTTTAGAACCTCCTACCTTACTTAAGGTAGAAATTATGACAACTTGGTAAGATGTCTTTAGGGGATTTAGATGCTCATTGTGACTTACTTAGATGTTTATTTGGATAGGTTACAATGTGCTTTCTATATCCACTATTAGTAGACTTGAAGCCCTTGTGAGCTTACTTAAGATAGACCAATCTAATTCCATTTGCTATTCAATTCAATTATCCTATTTTTAGTCCTAATTCCATACAAAAAAATCCAAATCCTTTTGTTTTTGACAAAATCATTGCATTAATGCTAACTAGGGGTAAAGTATCAATCCTTTAATGGTTAATTCCATCATCCTACTTTGGGTCCCAATTCCATTTAAAAAAACATCTAAATCTATTCATTTTTTGACAAAATCATTGAATAAGGGGTAACATATTAGTCCTTTATTGGTGAATACTAGATACATAGAAAGGTGGTTATGGGTTGCTTATAGGACGTTTATGACTTCACTCTATAAATGGTTTTGTAATTCTAGGGTAGACCACTTCACAAATTCACAGAAATTACAATTTTCATTGGAAAATTATAATTTCACTTGGGTTTGATTCATGAAACATGTGCATACCTTAGAAAAACATACCTTGATCCCACACAAAGATATTCAGATTGCAAATTAGGTTGGTAATCAATGATCTCAAAACTAGTTTATGGAATTTAGTGCAATATGCTACCTTTAAGACAAACAAGCACCAACTTTGACTACTTTGAGAGGGAGTAGTATAAAAAAATAGAAAAAAAAGGATTTTGCAAGTTGTGAAGGATTATTGGGAGTACTATAAAACAAAACTAACTAAGTAGATGCTAATTCCAATGTAGAGGAAGTTGCAAATTGGCTATCAAATTGTATTGTTTGTTGTAGTTTTGGCTAAAATGTCCCCGTTAAAGGCCTTCTTTACAATGCACTAGTAGCTCAAGGATTTTTTGGGTAGAAACTCAGCTAATTTTAGTTTAGGGATTGCTGGTGGTAATAGGTTTGTCTACCTTGACAACCTGTTCAATAGTGGGTTTGAACGCCCTGTCCCAAGGCATAGCCATTCAAACTACCTCCCAGGCTCTCCATTGACGATGGTCCTCAAGCCAACGTTGTTGTTATTATGCCGATGACGATGAATGGCTTGTGGAAGTTGTGGTGTTCGATTTTGAAGGGGAGAGATGCCGTCTTGAAACGAAATTTGTGCATCTGGAAAACATGGAATGTTTGGTCCAATGCAGCACATGAAGGCGTCAATGAGCTCATGTGCATTGCATGTGCTGTCCTAGATTGACACTTTGATGAGCTCACTGTGCTGCATTGGCTGTCCGAGATTGCCAGCCCTGCATTCAGTTCTAACGTAATATTGTGGAATGATCTTTCGTACCAACTGTATCAATGTATCACGCACAGTAATCACACATTCAGCAGCTTCACAAGTTCAGTGCGCACTCAGCTTCGACAGCAGAAGTAAGGCGGCGAGAGCACCACCAGTGACTCAGTGAGTCTGAGATTCATGGACTTCAGTTGCTTTGCTCCTTCTGTCTGTCCACCTTGAGCCCCTGTTGCCAGCTCAAATGGTGGCTTGTGTGGCAAGTCACATACCTTACGAACTGTACACAGTGAAGAATGTTGGTTCATGCCTGGATGGAAGGAGAACTGAATGCATTCGTTCCGTCCCATTCTGTTCGTCTTTCTCACTACACGGACTCATCACTGCGTCTGACACTAATTACTTGTCAAATTAGCATTAGTATATAATATATAAGCGAAGTGTCCAAGCGAAGTCCCTAGCCACACGATCACTGGTGGTGAGGACTGCATCAGACGTCGTACGTGGTCAGGCAGGCCCCCACCCGAACTGCTTTGCAGAGTGGACAGTTTCGTGACTGGATTCTTTCGAGGAACTTTCTTCGGCACTCTGGGGGAAAAAAAAAGATCCCACCTCTGTATGATATCCGTCTTTGCCGTGACCTTCTGTATGTTCTCTCAGTCCCTCTGGGTTCAGGGTTTAGGGACGTTCCTTCTCGTCTCCTCTTCCGCACTCCGCAAAGTTGATAGGCAGAGGCGCCATGGATCCTTCTCGAGGCTTCATCAAGAACGCCAAAAGAGTGGTTATCAAGGTGCAATGCTTGCAATTCAGTCTTATCGGCACTATCCAGCATTTGGGAGAGTTTTCGTATAGTGTCGACTGCGCATTTGCAGATTCAATTTGAATCCTCGAAGCTTTGTTGTATGCAATTTGGGGACTAAATTGGAGGGAATTTGTGTAGGTGGGCACGGCGGTCGTAACGCGCGACGATGGCCGCTTGGCGTTGGGTCGATTGGGCCACATTTGCGAGCAGGTGAAGGAGCTTATTGCCGACGGGAAGGAGGTCATTTTTGTGACTTCCGGTGCTGTAGGAGTGGGTCGACAGAAGCTGCGGCATCAGCGCATGATGAACAGCAGGTGAGCTTGTGGAGAACGCGGATGGAGGGCACAAGAAGGTTGTTCTATTTTGGCGAGTCTTCTTATCGCTGTAAAATGTTGCAGTTTATTAGATTTGCAGAAGCCGCAGCGGGATTTGGATGGGAAAGCGTGTGCGGCAGTCGGGCAGAGTGGACTCATGGCTCTTTACGATAGCTTGTTTAGCCAGGTACGGGTTGCCTGTGTTTTCTTCTCTGTGCTGCCAATGTTGCAAGAAGAACTTTTGGTAGGGGCTTTTGGATTTTACCCTTTTGTTAATTGAAGACGATTCCTCGTGCTTAATAGAGACATCATCAGATGTGGAGCTCCATTGCCCTGCCCGGAATTTGACTATATGGTTTTGTCTGCGCAGCTGGATGTAGCATCGTCTCAACTTCTTGTAACAGACAGTGACTTCAGAGACCTAGAGTTTCGGCAACAGCTGTCCGAGACCGTGAATTCTTTGCTAGCATTGCGAGTGGTTCCAATCTTTAACGAGAATGATGCCGTGTCTACCAGACGGAGTCCGTACCAGGCAATTCCCAATTCTTTGTTGCCATGTTGTTTTAGTTGTCAGTGTTGCCATGTGTTTTCATTGCTCACACGGCCGAATGTGATCATTTTTCGTATAGTTTTTTTTATCATTCATTTATTTTCCTTCCTTCGCTTGTAAGCTCTTCCCTCAATTGTCTTCTCCTCTTTCTTTTTGTTTCTAATTTTCTTGAAGCAAGAGATATCAGCCTTGCTAATTGCACACGCAGTGTGTTTTTCCACAAGTATATTATGTGTTCATGCGCGCATTGTCCTGCAAACAGGATGCAACTGGAATTTTCTGGGACAACGATAGCTTGGCTGCGCTCTTGGCGCTGGAGATTCAAGCAGACCTCCTGATTCTTTTGAGTGATGTGGAAGGGCTCTATACGGGTCCTCCCACTGAACCCAAGTCGCAACTGATTCACACATACTTTAAGGAAAAGCACGACGATATGGTCACGTTTGGTGCAAAGTCCAGGGTGGGTAGAGGAGGCATGACTGCCAAGGTGTATGCTGCCTGGCAAGCTGCTTCAGCCGGAATTCCTGTTGTTATCTCCAGGTCTGCTTTTCACCATCCACCTTTACTTGTTGCGATGTAAGCAATTCTGATGGTTCACTTCCAGATCTTGCCAATTCACAGCTGATCATTGGTCGCCTTTGGAGGGAAGTGGGTGTGCCGCAGATGGCTTGCAGCGGGTTATGCGAGGAGACCACATTGGGACTCTCTTCCACAAGGATGCTCATCGTTGGGTTGATCAGAAAGAAACTTGTGCTAGGGATATGGCTGTTGCTGCTAGGGATGGAAGCCGACGCTTGCAGGTTTGCCCATCTCTTTTTACCTCCCCGTCTGGAAACCCTTAACAATGTTACAAATCCAGTTAAGGCTTGCCAATATGATGCACCTTCCTTAGAAATATCATGAGATTGACCCCTATCGATGAAAGAGAGCATGCCATGTTTGCAAAATCCTCTGTTTCTCTTGTAATGGAAACCCTCCTTCCAGTAACCCTTAGATGATATACGCATGTGTCATACTCATCATGCTTCTCATTATGGACGCAGTTTATTAGGTTCGTTCGGATACAGATCAAAGGATGTTCTAGTATCTGAAGGTTACAGTACCGAGTCCCGTGTGAAACTTACCTGTTGCTTTGGTGGATGGACTGAACAGAGTCTCACATCTGAGGAGCGACATTCAATATTACACGTGGTAGCAGATGCCTTGCTCGCAAATGAAGCTAAGATTAAGGCTGAGAACAACGCAGACGTGGAGCTTGCACAAACGAGTGGGATCTCTAAATCTTTGATTGATCGGCTCACTATTAAGCCTGGGAAGGTAAGATTCTGTTGAATACGCGCATTTGATGTTAACGGTTACTAAGGTAAAACATCCCATTGCGGTCAGATGACCCATAGCGGACACCTAATGACCCCATGACAGTTTTTCAAGCCATAATCAATGCCTAACCTGACACCCATGGAGTGATTAGTGACCTCATTAGGAGCACCCAACTTTTTAGTGTAAATCATGGTAGAATGTGACTTTTTCAGGGCCTTCCACATTAGAAATTATTGTGACTGCTTTAGGTGATTAAGATGAACATATTAGATATAGTTTTTGTTGGTTATCAGGTAGCCTACTGACTCTTTTGGATAGATCAATTCAAAAATTCATAACAAATTCATACATTGTCTGAAAAATAGAATTTCAATTGCTCTCACTATTCTCACACTTGTCCTTACGTGGGAAAAATTTGAAAAATTTCAGCACTGGCATGAGGGCAGACTCCAAATTCTGACCACAATGGGCTGCTTTACCTTATTACTTATTACTGTCGGATATCCGGAACGCTTTTTCTGTCTCTACTGCAACCAGACATTTTCTACTTCACAACTTTTGCTTGGACGTCAAAGAGCGGACTGCAGCCGATGAAATATCTATGTTTACTCATAACTGAATTTACCCTTGTTCCACAGATTGCAGCACTGGCCAGCTCTCTCAGGACTCTGGCAGACATGAAGGAGCCTGTTGGGGAAGTGTTGAAGCGCACTGAGGTAAGTGTGCTCGAAGAATAATTAATTTGGTAACATCTTTAGCAGGGTAAAGTAAAACGTCTGGAACCAACTCAATTTCTTAAGGCTTGTCAGTCATTTGCTGCTCAAGAACAATGAGATGTAACTCAAGTTGTACATTCCAGTGTGGGTTGTTCTTTTAGGAAATAATCATTGTTATCTCATCATTATTAAAAAAGATTATTTAGAAACAACTAGAATTCTGAAAATCCAAAATATTGAAAATTGAGATGTAGATATCAGACTGTCGATTGCGTTCAAGGATGATATAATTTTGCACTACTTATCCCTCATCTCAAATGTCCTAAAAATCAGGTTGCTGAAGGATTGATACTAGAGAAGACTTCTTGTCCTTTGGGAGTTGTCTTGGTTGTCTTCGAGTCTCGCCCTGATGCTCTAGTTCAGGTATATTTGAACCTTGCATGCTGTTCTCTTTAATTTGAGGTTACATTTAGTGTTGATCTGTGTTTTTATCAAGTATGCTGATGTCTGTAGTATGCTCCATTTGGACTCTTTTCATGAAGAGAATTCAGCCAATAATCACGCGGCTGTAGTGAACATGACAGAGGTGCTGCTTGTGGATCAGATAGCGTCTCTAGCAATTCGCAGTGGAAACGGACTGTTGCTGAAGGGTGGAAAGGAAGCAGCACGATCGAATGCCATCCTACACAAGGTATTATGCTTTCTATAGCTAATTTCTAAGGTCTGTAACTGCTGTTGGGAATAGGGTTCCTAATCGATTTACCCTTCTTCATCACACTTCATTTTGAAGATGACTCACCTCCGTCAACCTTTGCAGGTGATCACAGAAGCATTGCCAAAGTCGGTTGGTCCAAATCTTATTGGCTTGGTCACTTCAAGGGACGAAATTCCGGACCTTCTGAAGGTACTCCTACCCTGTGCTGCATTGGTTAAGTGAGAATTTGATGCGGTGATCATTAGAAGCTGTATTTTTGGCATTTAGTTGAAGTCAATGTTGGTTTCCTGCTCAAAGTCTGTGGACCTTCGTTTCTTTTGGACATTTTGATTGTAGATCACCTGGGCCAAACTCTGGTCCTGCCCCTCCAGATTTGTAGAATTTTTGTTGTTTACACAGCTGACTCACTCGAAGTGAATTCTGCTGCACATTTGAGAACAGCTGGATGACGTCATTGACCTCGTCATTCCCCGTGGGAGCAACAAGCTAGTTGCACAGATCAAGGCATCGACCAAAATTCCTGTGCTTGGTCATGCAGGTCAGCAGCCCTTTACCCTATTGAACTGAGTATTGCTGTACTCGTATGTGAGGAGCTAGAGATAAGTGAAGAATTACTATAATTCATGATCTTATTTGTTGCGTGAGGAGCAGCGATCAACACTTCTTTTCCATCGATTTTGTAAATCTTTTCTCCTTCATTCAGAGCTGTGCCTCTCTTCACTCGGCACATCAGTATTTTGATACCTCCAGTTTATTTAAACTAGTGATTGACAAGATTTAGGTTCTATATATCCCCGTAGACCCTCTTTTGTACCTTTTTGTATCGTGTCGTGTTTTGTATCCTGCAGACCGACATGTCTTCCAAGCTGGTGCAGTGTTCTATGTCTAAGTTGCCAGGGGCCCTAATCAAACCTTACTGCGCAGACGGAGTGTGCCATGTCTTTGTTGACAAGGCTGCTGATCTAGACAAAGCTAAAAGGATTGTACTTGACTCCAAAGTAGACTACCCTGCAGCGTGCAACGCCCTGGTAAGCTTGAACTGGCTATTATTAGACTGGTCAACCACTGCGTGGTGGAGAACCCTTAACATTATTACTATTGTGGGTGGCATATCATATCTGATTTAAGAGAGTTTGCGATTAAACTAATAGCGCTGTGTGTTGTTGTCTTTGCAGGAGACGTTACTTGTCCACGAAGATTTGGTTCCTGGTGGTTTGTCAATACTTACTTTTGCTTTACAAAGTGCTGGTTAGTAACCACTTTTTTTATTTTGATGGTCATGACCAAATAGCTTTGTTAGCTGTCGCAGATATTTTCAGTCCAGGATTTTAGAACCTTTACAGTCTATTGAATTGCCTGCATACCTATTGACCTCCGTTGATCTCAATGACTCACTTTAGTTGAGAACGTGAGATGTTCATTCACGTAAGTGCTTCACTTCTATTTTCATATTGCCTTCCTGGTTGCATTGCAGGTGTGACCTTATACGGAGGGGCAAGAGCGTCAGAATTGTTGAAACTCCCAAGAGCTACCAGCTTTCACATTGAATACAGCGCATTGTCGTGCACTGTTGAAGTTGTGAAGGATGTCCAGGCAGCCATTCATCACATCCATGAGCATGGAAGGTATGATTTTAGGAACCCTGGATCTGTAACAATAGTCTCCCATCGGGTTCTCTGATTTTTAGGTTATGAAGAATATCTATTGCTTCTGAAATTCACGTGAATGTGTGGTTGTCTGCAGCGCCCACACAGATTGCATAGTGACGGAAGATCAGTCAACTGCGGATATCTTTCTTCATCATGTGGATAGGTAATGCCTCATAATCATCACAAGCATCATGAACTTCGATTGGCTGATGTCATTCTTGACTGACCGCAGGTGCCCTAAATTGTGACTTTCAAGTACTTCATTTTTCCGAAACGCCTGACTCTCTCACGTTCTGGTGTGCAGTGCTGCTGTGTTTCATAATTGTAGCACCCGCTTCTCTGATGGTGCTCGCTTTGGGCTTGGTGCTGAGGTACCTTCAGTTATTTCTAATGGAGAACTTGCAATATTCAGCTTTTTACTGGACGTCTCTTTTAGCTTGATTGTAGAATTATCTTTAGAATCTTTTCCTCCATTACTGACTTGAGCTCACTTTTCGATTCCACTAGACATTTTCTGTCGACACATATCCACCAATAATGTTTCTAGAGTGATCTCTCACCCTTCTGTATTATATTTTCTGGAAGGGATCTAACAGTAGCTTTGCTTTTTGTGGGTTTCAGGTTGGAATAAGCACTGGCAGGATCCACGCTCGTGGTCCTGTAGGGGTCGAAGGTCTTCTCACTACCAGATGGTACGCTATTACTAAGACTGAGCACATGGTTATGACTTCCTGGCAGTCGTTCATTAGTTTGTCAGTGATGATGTTACAGCACTCCGGACTTGAAGAAGAGTAACTTCAGCTTGCAGACCTTCGTGAATGAAGAGTAACTTCAGCTTACATGACCTTCGTGAATCGAAAAACTATAATTCCACTTGGTTTGATTTGTGAAACATGTGCATTTCTTTGAAAAATACGTGCCCCTCTTGAAGTTGGCCCCAACATATTTAGATTGCAAATCACGGTGGTAATAGGCTTGTCTACCTTATTATGGTTGTATAAGGTCCCTTACTCCCAATGAAGTCATTTACACTAATGCACATAGAAAGTGCACTCGTGGAGAAGTTCACTCTGCGCGTCATTGGCAAGTGGATGTACTCTGGAGCCTGGACATATATAGAATCAATTAGTTGTTTTTATTGCAGTGTTTTCCCGATTTACTAATATCTCGCTTCTTGCAGGTTGCTCAGGGGAAATGGCCAGCTTGTAAATGGAGACCGTGGTGTGAAATATACTCATAGAAATCTGCCCATTAGGGAAGACGGTGTGAGGGCTCTTGCAGATGGCCCTAACAAAGCTACTCCTGTGAGCAACGGTTCTGTCTGAGTTCCAGAGCTGTTCACCGTATATTGGCCAAGGTCAGTATATTTTTTTTGACGACTTTCTGGATGATTTATCTTCACAGGCCCGCTCCTATATAACTATTTAATACCAGAAAACTTCTATGAAGATTTCTAGATTTGGTCTGTAGCACCTTTGGGTAGAAATTCAGGCACGAAATTTTGTCGCGAAACTATGGTGATAGTATCGTCTTTATCTGTTTTCCAGTGAGACCTCATCATTTTCTTCTCTGACCAGATTTTAGAAAAGCCTTGGACTGCCGATTTCAGTGGTACCGGTAGCAGCCTATAACCCTCAGAGGTTTTCTCCTTCTGGTGTGCAGACTTCTCACTGAAGGATGGAACATTTTGGGGAACAGATTGTTCACTAACTGGCCGCTGACAGTTTTCCTTGTTTTCTTGAATCCGTAATTTTTGGGTGAGGCGAAGGGATCCTGGTAGATCTGGTTAGTATTTTCGACAGCTTTTCATTTATTCGGAAGTAGAAATGTAGTGCTCGACAAGAGCTCACGTCAGAGACTAAGTTTGATGTACAGTTGGACTCAAGCTTCATTGATCAATTTATCAGCTTGATCAAAGGGCTAAGTTACAAATAAAGGTAGTCAGTGACACTTTGATCAGGTATTGTATCGTTTTTTATTGGATCAGTATTGTTTAATTTGTCAATGTGGAGACCCTGGAATCAGATCCTCTACCTAGCTAGATGAATGCATCTCATGGAGACACAGAACAATATCACTAAGTTCGAGTGTAGTAGTTGAGTATTGGAGATGCTATGCATAAGAGTTCTTTGAAATCCATGCCCTTCAATTTGAATCTAATGTAAAAGGAGTAACCTCAAAAACACAATTGGGCTTGAATTAACTTAACCCAATATAATTTGGGTAGGTTTCAATATAAATTTTGAATGAATCTTTTAAAGATTTTGTTGCAAGCTACACAATTATTTACCTTTTATACAAATTCATTTTTTTAATGTCTAGATGCTTAAATCAAAAGTTATGTTGTTTAAAACTTTTGGGAAGTATGGGTGGCTTTGGATGGCATGTATGAAATCATTTTCAACTTCAACAAACATGATGGTATGCAAATGTCAAAAAATTGTTTATATATAGTATAAAAATTATATCTAAGAAAATCTGAATTTGGTGACTATGTTAAGTAATAAGGTTAGTCATACCTTCTCTAATAGTGAAATTTTTATAAAGAATAAGAAGTTGTTGAGTGGAAAGAGGAGCCAATAGAGAACCATTTGCCATAAAGGTGCAACATTTTTTTTAGATGTGTGGAATTGTGAGCTTCTAATTTGTCACTTAAGGCTCATTATTATTTTTTATTTTTTTGCAAGTTTGAATGTAGTTTTATATACAAAAGCCTCCCAAAGGGTATAAAATAAAAATAGGTATGTCACATGTCAATATAGTATTTGGTTATAATTAGAATGTTTTTCCCAGAATAAATCCAAATACTACATGTAAATAGAATATACCTTTGAAAATTATATAAATTATGGATACTTAGTAGAAATTGTTCAAATTGCTTAAACCTATTTTGCATGTGACAAATCATGGATAAATTGGTTTGAGAGAACTTGTATAAAAACCCTAAGTTGATTTTGAAAGAAAAATTTCAATTTTCCATTCGAATTTTGTGAAATAGTAGAACCCCCAATTGTAAACTTGTAGGTGGAAAAAAAATTCACAATGGACTAGTGGAGGGCATCTATGGTCAAAGTTTGGTATTTCAAAGTGGAAATTATTCTAGGAGTCCAATAGCAAAATTGGTTTGCCAAGATTTTCTTTTGTGTAAAAGATTCTCTATTTACTAAAGAAGATAATGGGATTTTCTTTTTCTTTTTCACATGTACAAAGTAAAATATGAACTTGCACATCTTTCATGGAGTTCCATGAGAAATTCCACACAAAGTTTTGAAATTTATTGATAGCCAAAAGATCCTCTTTTGGATAGTCAACTATCTATCATTTACCATGGAAAATTTGTAGAAATTACTTGAGGTACTATCTGCAACCCCCTGCCCTTCTCCCCCTCCTCTCATTTTTTATTTTAAAAATTTCAGATTGTAGATCTTCTCATAGAAAAATAAATAAAACCAATCTCCAAGCCATTGATTTGGGATACAAATATGGATACGAAAACATATACGGATACAAAAATAGATACAGATATGAATATAGAAGACAAATATGGATACATGTATAGAAGACAAGTATAGATATAACTATGACTACAAATACAAGTATAGATATAGAAGACGGATACAAGTGTAGAAAACAAATATAGATATAAGTACGGATACGAGTACAAGTACAAGAGGCATATACATGTACACATTAAAACCCCATATCAATTGTAGAACCTCACGTCAATTTGAAATTACAAATTAGAGATGAGGGAGATATTTAGGGTTTGGGTTGGGTTGGAGGTTGGGTGGGGTTGGGGAATAAAAAAAATATTTAATTTGGATTGTAGGGTGTGGATTGGGAAATTTTTAAAAATATTTAAATAAGATGGATAAGTGGGTGGGGGTGTAAAACCTCTACCTCACTATGTGCTCAAAATATAGGTACAATAAAATTTCACTAAAAATTTGAATAATTTATTTTATGTTAATAACATGCTTTGATGCTCCAACAAGTTTCATGACATTTCAACAATCAAAAGTATCCAAACTAAAAATATATTCTTCAAAATTGGCAAAATTGAAAAAAGTTTATAGAGTTTACCAACATTTTTGAACATACAAAATTGGAATGAGGTTGAAGTAGGGTCTTTTCTTACTCTTTCATACTTGCTGAAGAGCCTTGATTAGTTACTTTTATCTAAAAAGATAAACTCCAAAAGTTGGATTTTTATACCTTTTAAGTTTTAACTTGACATTTGGATTCTTTGAGGTTTCACAAAGGAAAAGGGATAGGGAGTCTTTCACACTTCATATGAACTTTTGAAGTCAATGATGCACTCCATTCGTGATTTAGAGTCTTTCTTCAAAAACTAGAGTTTTAAGCTAGCTTAAAAAATTAAAAATTAAAAATCAAAGTAAGATGAAAATCTTATATGATAAGATTACTATTAGGAAAATGAGAAGGAGAAGGCCTACTGGGAAAGTATATAAGGGCACCCATTTCCTTTTCAAAACACCCCTTTATATCTGTTTATGACCAATTTTTGGCACTTGTTCTCCATTGAGTCCATTTAATTGGATTTAGGCCATTTTTGAGCCAATTTTTTTAGAAATGAAATGAATCCACAATAAGACCACTCCATTATGTAAATCTAAAACCAATCATAGTTTGAAGAAGGCATCAAAAAACAATCATGTTGTTTAAGACAACTTTCTAATCTTAGTGATCGATGATCTAAAATACTTACTTCATGGAGTAGTCGAATATTCATTGAATAGTAGAGTTATTGGGCTATCATTGTCAAGATAGTGTTGGTATAGTTTTGCTTGCACATGTGGTGATGTGTTCTCCTAACTAGAATGGTTGCTCTCCCGTATTGCATGAACTTCCCTGCATGGCTCTAAGCAATCAATGACTCTTTTGGACTCTAAGCAATCAACAATTTTAAGTTAATTTTTTTGGTCTAAGTTGATTATTGGTATGAGCCAAGTTGAAGAATATAATTTTAACTCAAGTAGGATTTCAAAACTTTTAGTCAAATGTTATTCTTCAAAATTGGTAGAATTTGGATAGGGTTTCAAAACTAGAAAAATAGTGGCTAGGGTTTCAAAATCCTGAAAAAAAAAAGGTAGATAGGAATTCAAAATCCTAAACAATGTCTTGTCTGTATATTTCTAGATTGCCCATATTTCTTTTTGCACTGCCCCAAAAGAAAAAAAAACATCACTATTATAGAAATATGACTAGTTTTATGACTCAATGTTCTGCAAACATGTTCCTTGCAATTCCTTATGAAGTATTTTGGTATTCCCAATGGTCATATAGTATACACCTATGATTTCCAAGGCCCAAAATGATTGACAATCATATTTTGTAGTCATATTTTTCTTTAAGGAGTTGGCCTCCAAAAATATGACTGCAAGCATTTGCTAGTCATCCCCAATCATATTTTTGTAATTATAAAATATCCATTTTCTTGTAGTATTAACATTAAGATTAATGTTCAATGCTACCCAAGATAGTTTGATTTTTTAGCCTTTGAAACTACTCAAAAAAGGCTCCCAAAGGCTCAAAAATCCCCCAAAATCAAAACCGCAAGAATTGTACATCTGCTGAATTTTTGGATCTTAGAAGAGTTTGACCTTGACATATGTCACTAGGTGGTTGCAAAAAAGACCAACCAATTTTTGTAGCATTTTTAACAATATTTATTTTTTTCTTTTGGGAGTATCGTGTAATTAGAAAAAAAAATTAATGTAAAAAATATTTTTAATGTATACACCTTTAAAAAGAAGGTACCTTAAGAAGGAAAAGCATAAAAAAAATCTTTAAGTTAGAAAACTAAAAATGTCTCATGAATTAGAGAAATCTTAAGAAAATAGATACTTTCACATTTTAATTTGTAAAAAATAAAAAAAGAATTTTTTAAAATTAGAAATTAGAAATTTGAGATAACTTTATGATGAAGAGAATTCACCAAAAGAATGATCTTAAAACCATCTTCAATAACTTTATGATGAAGAGAATTCACCAAAAGAATGATCTTAAAACCATCTTCAATACTGAGAAATGCGTGCGCAAAGGAGCCCTATGTCTTCAATATTCAAGAATGTGTATAGCCGATGACAAGAGAATCATTTTTATTGTGACGCGAAATAGTACTAGTCTTTCTTGCAATCACTCTATCACTACGTCAACATGTAAAATTAGCAGTTTACAGTCAACAAAAAAGGATCCCAACCAATCATACGCCACCACATTTCCTTAACCACCTAGTGCAAATAGTGAGCAATGCACAATCAGAAGAAAAAAGGTTCAACCAACCACAAGTCGACGCGTAGTACGTAATGCATAGTTAGCAAAGTCACAGGTCCTAGCCAACCTAGAAGTGACACATGGTAGGGATCAGGGTACTAGTGTGTATTGATTGCGTTTATTGGGTTGCTGAGAGACTTTCTAAGCTTTTGGCCCAAAAATTGGTTCAAAATTTGAAATTTTCAGTAGGAAAAAAATAGAAAATTACATATATAGAAGTAGTGTAGAATTACCATAAAGGAAGTTGGGGGTGTAGAAAAAAATGCAACCATAGCCAAAACATTGTTACAAAAGTGTAGACTCACTAAAATTAGAAACAACTTAGAAGTAGGAGGAAGAGAGAAGTGTGAATTTGAACTCTTGCAATGAAATAGAATTGCCACAAGAGAATGAAGGTGACAATTTAGATGTGGAAGTTGGCAATTATTGAAGATTAGGCAAAAATCCAAGGAGTTTCAAGTGACCATTAGATTTGTAGACTAGGAGGTAAAATAGGAAGGAAATAATTATGCAAGAAGGCAATTATTTTCTTGAAAATTGAACAGTTATTTTTTTCTTTTCAAGTCAACTAGTAGAATATTCACATTAGAATACAATAGTTTTGGAAGTAAAAGAAAAAGAAAAGAAAAAGAAAGGAAATAGTTGGAAGTACAATTTCCAAAATTGTATTAAATCCATAACTTTAAGCGATGAGCAAAACCCTCTAAAAAAATTCAAACATGGTGAACAAAGAGGAGCTTCAAGTTGTATTCAACCACCTCATAGATGAGGTACCATCCAAAGTAAGTCACTAATTACTCTATTTTTGTCTTTAACTTTCTTAATTAGTTGTTTTAATTCCTAATTGCACTTCAAGTTAGATTCAAACATTAAAGATTTGGTTTATTTCCAAGTTTAGTTCAAAAAAGCATATAATAAATTTAGAGGTTTTCAAAAATATAAGACCTATAGAAATCTATACCTTAAATCGTGATGTTTGCTTTGTTTGTTTTGTTTGTTTGTTTGTTTGTTTGTTTGTCACGTTGAGATCTCCTGAACCATGTGTCCCCCAATCACGTACTTGGTACCGTCGGAAAACACTTGGTGAGGAAGGGTGCACAGGCTTGGTTTCGTGGCGTTTGGACATACAGTGTGAAAGTTATGCATTTTTTATTATTATTACGGACCTCGTCAGGAGACACTTACACTCCCTACATTGGGAACGTCGGCCATGGGCAAGACTGAGAAGTGAGTGTTGGGACTCCAGGTAAAACAGCCCATTGTGGTCAAATGACCCATTTGCAGTTGCCTAGGAAATGACCCATTGTGGGTTTTTTTGAGTATGTGAGATGTGGGCTACAATGCATGTCTTACATGACAGCAATGGAGTGAACATTGACCTCACTAAGAACTTTTGGTTTTTCAATGTGAAGTTCATTGTAAAAATTGACTTTTTTGGCCTTTTGTAATAGAAAATACTTTGACTGCATTACGTAGTGAGATGAGCATTACAGATTCAGATTTTGTTAGTTTTAAGGTAGTGTACTGACTCTTTTGGCTGAACACTTCAGAAATTCCTAGTGAATTCATACTTTGTCAAAAAAGATATAATTTCAATTGCACTTGTTGTTTCTCACACTTGTACTAATGTGGGAAAAAAATTGAAAAATTTCAACAAGAAGATGATGTCAAACTCCTCATTCTGACCACAATGGGCTGTTTTACCTTACTTGAACTGCTCCCAAATGGAGAACTTTCAATACTCAAGTAGGCGAGGACGTCAGCACTGAGAAGCTCGACTCTCTTGGGGACGCACCTAAGGAAACATCAAAGCCAGAGTTAAGAGCAGAAAATCAGGACATTCTTCATACAGATCAACAGCTTTCAATGGCATGAGAATGACGCCTCCGAAAAATCAAGGTGGACAAAAATGAGGACGAAATTTTGGAAAAAAACTATATTGGCGCACCTATCAACAGCCTCGCCATGGCCTAGCTGACCACTTGTGCCTCGCCCTAAACTATACACATTGCCTCTGTCGGTGATTGCCACCATACGTCTCCACCCACACGTAACTTGGGAGATTTTCTGCAAAACACAGCATCCATTCTAGTTCCTGTAAAGCACTAACTTCATACCTTGTGTAAGGGCCAGTTTTGCAAATAATTAAGAAAGATTGAAGCATGTCTGAATTTTGATAAACCTGCAGAGCATTTCATACAATCCAAACTTCAATATGCGGTACAGGGACATCCAAATGAAAGTCGATACGATATTCCTTAAGGATCTGATGAGCGCACGTGATGAAGGGACTACCTGGTTGTCAATGCCAGTCACTAATTTGGGGGCGTTCTGATCATCAGTATTTCCACATCCAACTTGGCCAAACTGCACTCACACGCAAATGTCTCTGATTAGGTGAGGTCAGCTTCAAAACCTCTATGAGTAAGGTAACTACACCGAATTACGTCCAAATTATCAATTGAGCATTGTTCCTGTACTTCAATTGTCTAATTACTTGTTTCACCGTCGAATCTAGATTCTCCCCTTTCGCATTTTTTGGACTCCATACGAATTAACTCCAAAAACAGGAAACAGGTGTGTTCCCAAAAATATAGTGCTAGTAAATTCTAGGCAAGAATCTAAAGGTGCTGTTACCTTATGTGGTACCGATTCAATTGACAAAAGAAGATGGGTTTCAATAATCAGTAATAAAATAATATAAGAAAAGGTCGAGTTTTGACATAAGTTAGTCACCTTGTTCCATCCCCATCCATATAGCTGTTCGTTTGCGTCCAATGCAACTGAATGCTGCCATCCCCCCGCAACCTGATAGGAAATGAAGACAAATTACAAATAAAGACAAACTCTTTCCGTGGCCGACGCAAATGTTACAAAGCTCAGATAAACTAGACAAAAGAGAGTAGCAATAGTACGTGAATGTTGTGATACAGCATTCCGTCACAAAACCTGCTCTATTAAATACGGAAGACAAATGTGCAGGTGAACTTACAGCTTGAATGTTCTTATTTTTCAGAGCCTCCACTTGAAATGGCACCAGATGATCTTCGAAGTCACCGTGGCCCAGTTGCCCATACCTGCTCCACCCAAACGTATACAAGTTTCCTGAATCAACAACAGCTATTGTGTGTCGCCATCCACAAGTCACCAAATTCATTTTCTCTCCTTGCAATACACCAAAAGCCAATTGGAGTTCACAATCAGCTCCACTATTGATAGTACCCTTGGTACTATGTGGGCAAGTTTCTATGTTATTTATAGAAAGCGTGCTTCATGTTCAATACTCTAAGGAACCACTTTAGATTGCACAGGTTGAATCAACAAGCTAGAGAAAACCAGCTTCAAAATGAACCAAAATCATGTGCAGATAAAAGGTGAGATGAAAGCTTAAAAGTTTCCATTGTACATATGGCACCTGATGACGTATTTGAGATCACCAGTCCAATCCACCTCAAAGAGTCACCTTGAAACCTTATTACTTCATCTATTGTTAGCATGTCACTAAATTATGCCCATTCGTCGAGCTGACGAGGGAACGAACGCTAAGATTTGCTCGCAGAATCGGCAAAGCTTGGATGTCGCTCAGATTTGCTGGGATTGTAATGTAATGTCGGTATCATCTTCGTATGTTTTTCGACCGTATTGAAGCTAACACTCAACAAATTCAAGGTACGAGTTTTGAATCCTCAAATTGTTGGAAGCATCCTGCCATTGCTCCTCAGCATTCTTTGCCTTCATTGCCTGCAACTGCAACAGGCACCATCATCTCACTTTCAGTACATACTTGATGACGTTCACTTGATCCACACCATAAGTACATCTCAAATTTGAAATAGAGTAATTATTCTTTGAATTCATACATGGATATGTTCAAAGGTAGTTACAAACGCAAGAGATCTATTTTTTCCCATGTTGTGCACGATTGCACGGTGGTCTTCCCTACAGCTTTCAAGCGCTCCTCGCTTTTGTACCTCACAGTTGAACCATAAGATCCTACAAAAGAAAAAAACACAAAAGTCAAATTTCCACCATCCTAATTTACACTAGAAACCCCCTTCCCACCAAGTTGCCAAACAAGCAAAGAAATAAAGAGAAACATACCTACCATCGGATGCTAGAAGAATGCCATCTTAGTATTTGATTCTCAACATTGATGTTCCCATAACATAAAGATACCTATTGACCATCCAACCACACAACAATTAAAAGAAGAAACGTTAAGACACTACTAGAAAATTCAGATTTTTTGTTGATTTGGACATGTTGATCATTAACACTTTTCTGTTGATTTGCATAGAAATCTGTTGATTTGAACAAAAATCAACAAAAAAGTGTTGATGATCAACACGTCCAAATCAACAAAAAATCTGAATTTTCTTGTAGTGAGAATAAGATCAATATTAATGAATAAGATTTCAATAAGACATCACAATTGCAAGCTACGAGAGGGTTCAAGGTAAGTACCGATATGAAGTATAGTAGATCATCGTCAGTTATTGAATCTCTTCAAATGCATCTTGCATAAACCCAATATGATCAAAACCGTCAACTCTAGGAGAAGGAAACCTAATCAGTGACCACAAGGAAGATATAATGGTGATTCAACCAACTTCCATCCAAACCCTAGTACCACAAAGAAGAGATCCATCAACTCACTGACAACATTGAAATAAATTTTACGATAGACTCGAGTGCACAAACAGCCATCCTTAATTATAGAAAAACATTGATTTCAAGTAGTACAGGACTTCAGTTTTTGTTGCATTGATAGGACAAACCCTAAGCTTTATGATTTATGATTGCATTAGGGCACGAATCTATGCAAGATTGATACTCAGAAGTATGAATGGAGTGAGTGCTTCACTCAATTGCCCAGATGTCCATGGGGTTTAGGGTTTCAAGAACAAGCCATAAGTGATGCACCATTGCTGGTATCCATAGCAAAAATGTTGGTAAAATATATTGATTAAGTTTGAATTGGGGTCTAAAAACTCTGAATTGATAAAAAAAAAGTGATTTTTGGAAAATAAATAAATACATTAGGTGTACATTGCTTATTACAACATTACAACCATTGAGATTGACATTTTTCAATTTCATAAATAAATGGTTAACAATTTAGTGTTTTGAATCATTCTCTACTTCTTTTTACTTACTATTTTTTTCTTATATATTGTACAATTCCAAATGCTTTGAAAATTTTCAAACATGTAGCGAATTTGCCTTGAAGGATGAATTCAAAGAGTTATAGCCATTTTGGACATTTTTTACATAGTGATCTAGCCTCATGAAGTACTGTCCGATTTTTTGCTAGGGCAAAAAAAAATTTCGTCACTTCAAATATTAATATCTTGTAGTCTACATGGTGGAAATCTTTGAATATATTTCTAAATCTTCTCAAACCAACATAGTGCAAGATCCTATGGTCACATGTGTCCCAAAATGATTTTTCTTTCTAATTTTTGGTACTTGTATTGGAAATGGTATTTTTGGAGAATTTTTTGGGAAAACATAGTCAAAATTTTATAGGGGTTAATAGCATATTGTAGAGATGCATAGCATTTTCTAAGTAAAAAAGATTTAGACATTAAACACTCATTATAAATAGTTTGAAGGGAGTCTACATTGTTGCACCTACATAGTTATCTTTTATGTATGTTTTAGAGATAAAGATTATTAATAAAAAAAATCTTTATAATGGATCCAACTTTTTTCAATAAATTATTTTTATAGATGATTCTTTGGGGCCCACATGTCTTGTTAGTTATTTTTGGTTCTAAAAATTTAGAAAATTACTTTTACGTATATTTTGGTCACAATCTTGGAACCATTGGAAAGCTCTTAGCTAAGAGGGGTGCACAAGCTTGGTTTTGTGGCATTCTAACTCACAATAGAAGAATTATGGATTTTTGAATTATTTTTTGTTTTAAAAAAATTAGAAAATTAGTCTATACTTTAAATCAAGTTGTTTGTTTTGTTTGTTTGTTACGTTGAGATCTCCCGGATCATGCGCCTTCTAGTCACATGCTTGGTACTGTTGAAAAGCCCTCGGTGAAGAAAGGTGCACTGGCTTGGTTTCATGGTGTTCGGACGTACAATGTGAAAGTTATGCATTTTTGAGTTATTTTTGGTTCTAAAAAATTAGAAAATTATTTTTATTTATATTTTGGTCACAATCTTGGTACCATCGGAAAGCTCTCAGCAAAGAAGGGTGCACAGGCTTTGTTTCGTGGCATTTTGACTCACAGTAGAAAAGCTATGGATTTTTGAGTTGTTTTTGGTTCTAAAAAATTAGAAAATTAGTTTTACTTTTGTTTTGATTGTGGCAATGGCACAGGGTACACTAGTTAGGTTTAAAACAAGTAAGATATAGGTGGATGAAGCTTAGTGTATAAATTAGATGAAAGTTAACTAAAGTCATCCAAAATGAATAAAAGTAGAGAAACAAGAAGTAGAATTAAGTCAGACTTCCAAAGTGAAATTAAAAGTTAATTTGAAAACTTAGCCTAGTAACAAATAGTGAATTTTTGAAGTACTGATTAGTGGTCAAACTTCATTTAGCCATAACTTTTACTAAGAGTGTTGGACTCTCATGATTTTCATGTTTTTAGAATTGTCACAAACTAATATAGAATTTAAGCTTTTTAAATTTAAACTATAGATTCTTGCCCTAAAAAACATAGTGGTCTTGGTTAGTTTGGTTTTTTTACTAAAAATTGCAATTAAATTAGTTTTTGAGCAATTCTCTTGTAAGATTGTAACATGTGGGAACTTAGAAAAGATTCATTGCTTGAAAGGCATAATGAACAATGTTTAGGCTCCCACATAATATAAAATACCAATAAAACTAGAACCTAACTAAGCATGTTTAGTTACCACTTACCAAAGGTGGATAAATAAACACTCACATGATCATGGAAGATGGAAATTGAGAAAAGTACCGTAGTATGACATGACTTTTGTCTTTATAATGACAAAAAAAAATCTCCCAAAGTGGTTTGTTTACACTTATATGATTTAAATATGGTTTTGGTTATGTAGTCTTGCAATTATTTCACAATTTGTCATTTCTTCATTATGAACAAAATGTTATGTTGTTTCAAACTGAAGAGAATTATAAAAGCAAGAAACAATGTAATTATTATTATAATTCAATGTACTGGTAGTCAGTATAAGAAAACAAGGTTTTTTTAGATGTCTAAAAAAATGTGAGAATATGTTTAGTATAACGTGCTAGATGTCAACAACAATGTCTCCTAAAACTTGATATAATTGACAAGCAAAAAACATGCAAAAATCACAAAAAATATGCAAGATTTTAGGTATTTTTTTCTAACATCATAGAAAATATAGTCTTTGAATCTCTCTAAAATGCGCCACGTGTTGAACAAGTCACTGCCACATAAGCATGACATGGGTGGGCAATGCCGTGTAGGATACTTTTTCATCCATCTAATGAATGGCGTGGGTTGTAACTTAAAACCTACCAAATTCTAATGTTGCAATTGGTTTTGGTTTAGGGTTTTGAAGGCATCAACTTAGATGTTTTTGAGACATCAATTAGTCCACACCCTCCCCATAAAGAAAGATCAAAAATATATATTTAAAATAAATTTAAAAATTATAGGTAAATGAACAAGCAAAATTATTGAATTCAACAAGAATTAAAGAAAACTTACCATCTACCATTAAGAGAATTTTTGATGGCAAAATGAGGGAATTTCTTCATTGAAAGTTAGTGAGAATGATGGATAGAGAGGTCATATTTATATCCATTCTTTGTCCATGGTGAGACAAAAAATGGGGGATAATTAGAATGTGGGAACTTGGTCATTGTACATTTTGATGTTGGTTTAGACATCTAGATGTTATTTTAAATGTCTCGATGTTGCTTTAAACATCTTGATGTTGTTTCAAATATTTGGATCATGTTGTTTTAGACATTTTACATTGAAGACAATTCTTGCTTTACATATCTCATATGGATTGTTTCACTTCCTACCACCCCACTTATATAAAGACCATCTCTTTTCATCCATGGTACACATCCAAACATTTCCTTTTTTTGCAAAACATGCCATGTGGCTACTCTTCCCCAAAAAATTCATATATGGTCAACATTTTTATCATAAATTGTAGTAATTTTTATTAACTTATCCATAGTCAAAATAGGTTTATTTGTTGATGTGGCACAATGACAATCTATATTTTTTTAGATGTCCCAAAAAACATAGTATGTCTTCAGTCATGTCAAATAAAATGTCAACATCAATGATGACATCAACTTAGATTTACAATAACATGCCAATAATCTTTACAACATCCACAATTATTTGCCTTGTCAAGTCAAATGTCCTTTCACATCTTCATGTTTTGTTAGACATTGCATGTTAGTGATAAAAACCCAACTAAAAACATGGATTTCTTATAAGAGTGGTTCAGTTATTTGTTAATTAATAAAATTATGAATGAATAGTCAATTATTATTAAATGTATTAGTGAATGAATAGTGAAATGCAATGTATATGGACAATACATCTATTAAAAACTGCCATAGTCATGTTCGCCACCAATTCTAAACCCTTTTAACACTAGCCCTTTATTAGGGAAGTTTTTAATAAGAACTCTTACTTATTTTCTACAAATTTTACTATTTATTTTTTAAATTTTTATGAAAATTCAATTATGAAATTAATGAATTAATTTTTTAAATGAAAACCTTGTAGTAATTTGATGCATTGATAGTGTTGCAATGTTGAGCATTGATATTATTGTGTTGTTGAATGTCAATATTGCTACAATGTTGAGCCTTATACTATTGTGATGTTGCATTGATAAAATTGCGATGTAGTACTTTCCTAGCAATTGGAGTGAATGTGGCATGTAGAGGGTGAAAACGAGATGAATTATTTTTTAGCAAAATCTTCTTCGCAACCATTCTTCACTTGTGAAGGAGAATAATGGCCATTGGGAACAATTCTCAATCTTCAAAGAATGGGACCTTTGTAAGTCACAAATAGCCATCTAGAGTGCCATGTCTCTATTCTCTAAAGATTGAGAATGGGGTGAAGAAAGTGTGACTATTGCTAATGTCAAAAGAAAATTTATTTTGTTTATTTCAAATGTTACAATCTAACAATCTACATTGTCAAAATTTCTAAATTTTTTCTACATTCCTATGTAGAGTTGATTTTTTTTTTAGTCTTCTTGAACCAATTTTTTTCATTTTTGTTTGATGCACTAAAAAATATAATTTTTTTGACAAATTACTACTTGAAGTTTACCTTGGTCTATTAGAGGCTAATATCAAGCTTCATTTGAATTCCAATCTAATGAATAATTCTAATGCTTATAGTATATTCATATATAGATTATAATTTGTCAATCCAATATACTAATACACTATGAATTCAAAAATGCCAACCAAGTATTGTTCTATATCTTGTCCCATATTTCATGAGATATACAATACATGTCTAAGATATGTGTACAGATATAGATACATGTATAAAAAGTTATAGGTATAGATATGGATATAGACACATAAATTATCCAATTTCTTTCATTTTTTTTTAATAAACTTGCTTGTGTATAAAATACAAATTACATCTAATATAGTAATTCTTTTCAATTAGAAAATGCCACAGTATCACTATGTCACTATGTACTACTACACCAACTATATCTTGTCATGACAAATTGGTACATATTCAATATTAGAAAATATTCTTGAATGTCATGTTTTTTTAAGATTGTTTTCACTAGACCATGTGGAGGCTTCCTTGTATCTAAATCCTAGTGTAATTTGATGTTTTTAGGTCCAAAACTCCTTCAAAGTGCTCAAACTCAAAGCTAGGCTAAAATTATAATCTATACTTATTCATTAACCCCTAAAGGTTGTGGACTATATTTTCACCAAAAATGCTCCAAAATTGTCATTTCTAATAAAAGTACCAAATTTAAAAATAAATAAAATTTTTGTACACATGTAACTATAGGACCTCCTAGTATGTTAGCCTGAGAGGATGTAGAAAAAAATTCAAAAAGATTTCACTTTGTAGATTACAAGATATTAGCATTTGAAGTGACAAAAATATTTTTTTTGGCCCTGCAAAAATTGGGCATTGCACTTCACAAGGGCACATTTATATGAAAAAATGTCCAAAATGGTAGTAATTCTTTAGATTCATTATTCAAGGCAAGTTAGCTACATGCTTGAAAAATTTCAGATTGTTTGGAATCATACAACATATAGGAAAAAAATAGTAAGTAGAAAGAAGTATGGAATGATTCAAAATACTAAATTGTTGAGAATTTAGTTGTAGAATTGAAAATTCCAATCCCAATGGTTGTAAAGTTGTAAAAAAAAATTCTACATCCTACAATTTTATATTTTCAAAAAATATTTAAAATTGAATCAAAGAAAGGACTTCAATGTTTATTTTAGAGTAGAGATTCCATAACTACCCACAAACTAAACTCTTCATTACTTTCATTTCATTAATTGAAATGTAATGGTTCAAAGCTTTCCACATATATATAAATCTAGATAAATAATCTCAAATCTCCATATTGTGTTGAAGAAATAAGTCATTGGGAATACATATAAAAAATTTCAACAAAAAAATTTCATATTCATACTTGAAAAAATACTAAGTAGAAAGAAGTAAAGTATGATTTAAATTACTAAATTGTTAAGAATTTAGTCATGGAATTGAAAAATTCCAATTCTAATGGCTGGAGTGTTGTAGTAAATAATCTACACCTAATGGTTTAATTTTTCAAAAATATTGAAAACTAAGTTAAATAAAGCAAACTTTGAACTTTATTTTAGAGTATAGATTTTGTAACTACCTGCAAACTAAAAACCCTCATTTCTTTCATGTCATTAATCAAAATGGAATGATTCAAAGCTTTCCATATATATATGAATCTACAAAAATAATTTCAAATTTTTATTTTTTAAAGAAATGTTTTTTTAAGCTACTTGCCAAGCACTAAAAACTACATATCATACAATAATTTTTTAACCATGTAGTCAAAAGTTAATAAAAAAATTATTGCACCTTAAAGCTACTTCTCTTTCACATGTTGTGTGAAAATTTCGAAGAAATAAAATAAAAATTTCCTTTATAGTAAGCTACCCATAATTGCTATATTGCTAAAAAAAACATTATTTGATCCTTTAGGAATTAGTTTTATTCAGGTGGCAATGAACACATGCAATGTTCTTCATTACTTTTAGTGATATAAAATTTGGACCCTTTTTTAATTATATTTTTTAGATGAATTGGCATAAAAAAATTTGAACAAAATTGTGGACCGTCATTTGGGGACAAAGGAAGAAGATGAACATGTCTTTCAATCAATTTTATAATGAATATTTTAATTTTTAAATAAACTTAATAAATTTTTATGTACAACTGAAATTTCTCCCTTGTGGATACTTTTAGTTACTAGTTTACCCCCAAGGACCTTGGGTTGCAATATTGACAAACTTATACAAGTATGTGATATAATATGTTACTTTTGCAACTTTTAGTTGATATATCTTTCTCCAAAAGACGAAAATAATGTGAGATTTGGTTCTTTCAATTCCAAACAAAAAAGAAAGAAGTAAGGTAGGAGGTCCATTAATTGTGCATGTAAGAGCTGAAATTGAATTTCAGGGAGGTGAAGCTTCTTGAAATATTTTTCAATAAATTTTCCTTGAAAGACTGCAAGTGGAATTGCCATCTAAGGTAAAAACAACCCATTGTGGTCAAAATTAGGAGTTTGGCCTCATGCGGTTGTTGAAATTTTTCAATTTTTTTTCACATCAAGACAAGTATGAGAAATAGTGAGAGCAGTTCAAATTATATTTTTCCAACAAAGTATGAATTTGCTATGAATTTTTGGAGTGTTTAACACATCATGGACCAAAAGAATCTTTAGATTATCTTAGAACCAACAAAATCTGAATCCATAATGCTCATCTTATTCACTTGAAGAAATCAAAATATTTTGTAAGATGGAAGGTCTAAAAAGTCAATTGTTGTAATGAATTCTCATTGGAAATCTAAAAGTCCCTAATGATGTCATTAATCATTCCATTATTGTCATATAAGACATTGATTGTGGCCCAAATCTCACATATTCAAAAACCCATAATGAAGTCATTTCTTAGGTGTCCACTATAGGCTCATCTGACTACAATGGATTGCTTTGCTTTAACCCAAATTGTTTCATATTTTTTAGAGTTTTGTGGAATTAGTTATGAAATTTTGAAGTTGAGATGGCATGGGGCTCTAAAATTGCCCACCTCCTCAAAATGTACACTATTTTTACATTGCTGGAAAAGCAACATCTACAAATAGTATACATTTGAGGAAGTGTGCAATTTTAGAGCTTGTGTGTTTTTAGAACCTCCTACTTAGTGTTTGATTTTTGTCAAATCAATTTAGAAGCAAATAGACAATAGAAAATCATAAAAGATACTCCTATCCCAAAATGGTTGTTCACAATTTTGTTGAGATTTTTTATGCCAATTTCATTGATCATGTTGTGAAAAACAAAATTAAGTAAGGTTCCAAATTTTATATCATTAGAATCAATGAAAAACATTGCATGTGTTCATTGCAACCTAAATAAAATTAGCTAGGAAGAAATCTCCATATGACCTATTCAAAACAACCTTTAAGAAAATATGACATTCAAACCAAACAATCATTTGAAGATGGAAGCCAAGAGTACAAATTTATTTTAACAATTGAGATTTGACATGCTTTATTTTCATTTTTATTTTTATAGTCAAAGAAAGATGGGAGGCAACACTAAAAAGATTAAACCTTTATCCAAATAGAATATTTTCTAACATTAATCGCCAAGGAACCAAAGCTTGTTTTTTTGTTGAAAATTGCTCAAACTACTATTAATAGTACAAAGGGTAAAAAAAATTAAATGAATTTTTTTCCATATCTAGCTAAAAGATCTTGTAGTAAACTAGTATGCAATGTACGGTAAAAATTTTAGACACTTTGATCACATAGATTGCAAGATAAATGCGTTCAAAGTAAAGAAATCATGTTTTTTGATACCATTGCAAACTAATTTATGAGACTTTGAATCTTCTTAACTTAAAGTATTGGTACTATAGATTTTGAATTAAAAAAATTTTATCATGAAGAATTGAGTTGAGAATGTAGGAAAAATAAAAGTTCAAAAAAATAACAAGATTTTCATTATTTATAAAATGTTAAGTAAAAAAAGGTAAAGGATAGAGGAAAAAACTAAATCACATTAGATGTTTTGGGGGGGACATTAGAAGGCCATTACAACCATGAAATCTCATTTAATGTTAGTAGCTTTAAGATGGAATTAAAATACACTAATACCAAAGGTGAGTTTTTTCTAACAATCAAAATTAAGCCTATGGAATTTTTGTTTTGAAATTATGTGAAAATTGAGCTAAAAAGCGAATCCTTGTAGTTAGCTTTTATCCTAATTGATAATTCAAGCTATAGTGTAGTTCGTTCTAGGGAAGCAAATTAAATAGGGATGTTTTCTAAAAAGCTTAATAGGTCATTGCATCCAAAAATAAAGAGAAAAATGTTCCTTAAACCACAAGCAATTGTTATCCTCACAAGGTAAATCTAATTGCTAGATTTTTCACTCCACTCTTAAGGGCCACAAATGTCAAATTTACTTCTCCATTTTTATCTTTCTTTCTCCAATTGGATTTGACTGCTTTGCACTCTACCTCGTTGGGCTCTTTAGCTTCCAAACTAGATTATATGGCTCACCAACTTGATAATCTCTGATTGAACTCATTATTTAAACTTTTAGAGTATGCACAATTACTTAACCCTAAGCGCCTAGAGCAAATTCAGTGAAATCCAGACCTTTTTGACTTCAATCTATTCAAGCTTTCTCCTAAGAAGAGATTCACATAATCCAATCATATTGATTGGTAGTCAACAAAGATCTAGAGGTGTGGAGAAAAGGACACGTCTTTTTTTACTGTACTATTGAAAAAGATTATAGTAGTCAAACAAGAATGTTTTCAAAATGGAGAGGTCAGATTTGGCCTTTGGGGCGCTCAAGGGTTAACTCACATTCACATTGTACACACATGTATGTAATTTTTAGTCATATTAATCCAAATGGTGAATAACTTTATTGTTACAACTTATAGTTTTGCTTCACAATTAATACATTTTGTTCTAGTACTTTCTTCTACTAGCATGTCACAGATTTTTCTTCCTTTGTCACCACTCACCTTATCCAACTTGTAACCTTGAAAATCTATCACATCTCATTCTTATACACACAAACACATCTTATCATCTTCATTCTACAAAATTCTTCACCAATTAGGATACACATACACATGACATTCAACTAACATTTTGACACACAAACTTCTCACTCAAACTCCAAATAAACACACATAAATAGGAAATACACGACTCAAGATGTCCGGGACACACACTAGCTCATTCAAGGAAACAAAAAAGACTCTAAATTAGCTAAAACAATATAGCAAAAATACCAATTTGGACACAAAACAAACAACCATCCTAGTAAAACTAAACCAAACACATACAAAATTCGCTTCAAAAATTAAAAAAATAAATCCTACTAGACTATTTACAATCCTCTACATTATTTTTTCAAAAAGATGCTTTTAACACTCACAAAAGAAGACAATCCATAACTTTCACATCACAAATCTAAATGGAATGAATCAAAGCTTTCTATATTGAAAAAATATAATCTATAAGAAACAAAATTAATTGAAAGATTGTTTGGATTGTTTTTTTGCCCACCAAGTTCAATTTGGGGCTTATTGTGGTATAACTTTTGTTCCCGGGCACCAATTGAAGTCAAAATTATATTCCCAGAAAGCTAATCAATTTTTCTATCTTATGAGAAAGTTTTAGAAAGTTTCACCAAAAACCAAGCTCGTAGGGACTTGTTCCTCTAGGGGACATTGATTCATTAGAGGTTAACCGTATGAGGATGATGTGGACTAAAGTGGTCCAATAGATGATAGAGAATCTATATAAGACAAAAGTGCATGTGTTCATCCCTGAACTTTTGTGCGAGAAGCGGCGATATTGCCTAATAGTTTGCCTCCAATGAATGCTTCTTGATTTTTCAACTAGATGATTTACATTGTACCAAAAAAGGCCACGATTTAAATTCATAGTAATCCACATGAAGTCAACCATAAAGTTTTCAATTTTTTCAATTTTTTACAATTTTAAGAATGAAGAGAATCTTCCGTATTGTGGCTTCCCCAAACCGACTGAAGAAACCTTGCAACACGTAATGGTTGTGTAGTCCTTTTATAGTCCTTTACGGACCACTAAACATGTGTAACTCTCCCAAATTGTTCTGCATGTATGGTTTCACAATGAAGACCATGTTCAACGAACCTCACTATTCCTACTGTCGTGAGAAGCAAAAAAAAAACGAAAAAACCCGAAAAGAAACGAAAAAAGAATGGTGTCTTCTTCCCTAAAAGCTCCACATTAAGGAACATGAAACCAATTTTAGTACAAAAGAAATAGACTTTTCAATTCCTTTCAAAAGATATTGCAATTCTCCTTCCCTTTTCTTCGCACCAATTTTTGGATTCCCCCAACGTTTGCAGATTCCTGAAATGCATCCCTGAAAGATCTTTCGGTTAGGTGCAATGAACCTGGACGTGGTTGGACTCCCTCGTTTTGTTTTTTTCCAAAACTTGTTGAAGCTTATGGTGATTACAAGTAGCATTCCGCTTGGCTTCTCATCATTCGAGCCGCTTGGCAAAAGCTTCGATGGAAAGCTGGCCGATCGGAGACTTCGGGAGCCGTCCATTCTACAGGAGAGTGAGAGTGAGAGAGACGAGACGCCAAGTCAGAGATCCTCATCCTCATTCATACATGAGGATTCAAATGGACCGGGGGCTCCAAGTTTTGATCGTCATTCATGGATTTCTGCAGGTCGAATTGATTCTCAATCTCACGTCGGTTGGTCGGGAGAATTTAAAAATCCTCAATCTCCATTTAGTGTGACCCCAAATCCAAAAAAACAATCTGAATCTGGAATGATGAATCTCGGAGGAAACTCTCCGGCGTCACTGTGGAATAATGCTAATGCAAGAGAGTTAACCTATGCACACGAAACTGAAACTGGAGACATCGTGAATCTCTTCAAGTGAAACTGATGCTGTAGCTTGGCAATGATAAAATTTTGCATTCTGATATTGGAATGTCATTTGACCCTTGAAAGGCCCCAAGGGTTCTTCTATATGATCCATGTTTAGCCTTATAACTCTTCAATTGTGGTTTGTCATACAAATTGTGATACATTGTTATTACCGTAATAGCATGATCATTACTTTATTTTGTACTGAAAAGTATTTGGTCAATGTTGGTCTCATTAAATACCACCACATTTATAATATGCTATATGGTCACAAAGGGCTTTCAACTCGTTCAAGGGTTAATTGCATATACTATATACATTAAAAGTTGGACTTTAATTAATTTGTTGGGGGATCTTAAACAAATAGTAGATTTTTAATGTAGGCCATTTTTAGAAAGGAATTGGAGGGTTTTTTTTCCTCACTTTCTTGTAGTTATTTGCTTTAGAAGGGGTTTGAGGGCTTGGGAGGGCCGTTTCAGGCCTGTTATCAATGTTGGGAAAGCATCATAATATTTAAATAATAAAAAAATTAATTAATATTATTTGATGTGACACGATTATGGCCATGTTAGACTATTGATTTGGTAGAGTTTCCAAAGTTCCCCACAATCTAGGAACTCATGGGAACCTGTAGTCTTCTTTTGCTTTCAAACATCTTTTAATGCTTCACTCTTAAAAGAGGTTGAGGTTAAAAAGTGAATGATGGATGACTTTCAAGATCATTGTAGAAATGAATAAAACACCTATATGTTCAACAATTGGATAATATTTAGCAAAGTGCATTATTGATAGATTGTTTCTTCCTTTAATGGTTAAACATATCCCTTGATATGTATATGGATTAATATATTGATTTCCATACAATATTAGCTGAATAGAAGTTATCACAAAGGTGTTTTCTAATGATGTGAATTTTTTGAAAACTAAAAAATCACCTTTACATCATGGTCCAAATCACATTAGACTAAAACTATAGGCATCTTGTTAAAGGCTTCTATGAAATTATAAATTAAACCTTTTAAATTGTATTAGAGTTGGGGTTAGATTTTGAGCGTCTCTTGAACTTTGCAAATCTTTAATTGTGTCTTCCTTGGCTCTTCTTAAAAGGACGCCATCATCCAATTCAACACCCCCAATTTTACTATAGAAGAAGAATGTTACTTATCCAAAGGAGAGGGCTACAACTACCCCTTCACATTCAAAAACGATATAAAAAAAGATTATTGGCTCTATGCTTGAACAGAGACTATGGCATCAACTCTAATTTTTGAAGCCCAATTTCTAGATCCTATCTACAACCGCATTTTACATTGCACAATGCGGTTAGGATTTGATTGGAGTAGGGATATGGGGTCCAACTAATAAATAAATTAATGTTGTTGTTTACCTACAAGACTAGGACAGAGCCTCACAGTTCACCGATCTCGTTTATCTTAAACAAGTTAACACCATAAGCTTAGATCAAAATAATGAAGCCCACACTAAACAACGAAGAGTGACAGCAAGATAGACATACCGTCCCACGTGCCTGGTGAAGATGCGCATTGGGCAGTTGCGAGTGGCTCACTTCGCTGCTCCTCGCCACGACACAAAGCGTTAGACCAACACCACCAGTCCACACGACGCTCCAACTTTAAGTTATGCGAGTTTCGACACAGACTGATGAAACCCACCAACCAAATTTCCTCAAAGCATGTACGGACACAAAGCGGTACAAAGCTCCGTTTTCACACGGAGTTGCCATAGGAAATTTCATGGTGACCCAGATTCCTTTCTCTTGTTTGGATTACTTTTGCATGTATAGCCATCCACGTCTGCGAGAGGTCAGAGATTGACGCGAGAGGTTGGCCTGGCTGCCCGGAATGGTGCCCGGGGCGAAGGGCCGAGAGCTAGATCTCAGCGATTGCCAAATGGAACCGGCAAACGTGGAATCTACATGCTCAGGACCACAGGTGAATTCACTGCATTGATTGAAGTCAGCCCACCATTGGAAAATATAAAACGGGGAAATTTGTCAACATTATAAGTTGGTGGCCATTTCGAGCAAGCGGAGCTTGCACGGACCTCTCTGTCTCGAGAGTTCCACAAGTACACCGAGAGGTACTGCTGAAAGAGGTACAAGTTCGGTTTCGCACTTTGAAATTCTTGGTTGGGGTAGTCGACGTCTAGTTCCGATCGGTTCATGTTTATCGCTCAGCTAGAACACGTTGAAGACGAACCTTGGAAGCTCGAGAGCTCGATTCAAAGTCTCTGCATGGCACAGTCTAATGCAGCTAGCTCATAATTGTTGGTGCTACAGTACACGTTTTAAATTTCAGCCATGAGAGTGCTGGGACTGTTGTTTTGCAACCGAAACTAGCTCTGTGCGATTAGGAGTCCGGAAGTCTTGTCTTGGAGTGTGTATTTTGACCCTCTCAGAATTTCAAATTGCCGTTGTCCTAATCACCTCCATTCTTGGAATACGAGTCTCAAACGTACACCCACGTACACCCGTTCAGTCAAAATGTTACAGTAGCTTGCCAGGAACATGTCTAAGAAGGAGCCAAAGAGCTGGTGAGAGAGCAGAGAGGCGAGTAGATAGAAGTTTATGTGGGAGATTGCCTTCTAAAGAAGGCATCACTCCACAGTAGCACACGCTTTCTGTCTAAGACCTTGTGGAGTACTTAGTGCAACTTCCCATATTGACTCCTCAATTCATATAGGCTGGTCTCCTGGCCAGAGTTTTTCGTCTTCCTCTGAATATTTACATTTTTACTTATTAGGCTCGTTCATAGTCTAGAGTACTGCAAATTAATTTAGGAAAAAACCGCCGTTCTCGAATCGCATTTCTTAGGATGCTGTCCTCGGATTGGTGCTGGCGATAGCCTTGCAGCAACATTTCAAAGTCGCTCAGAACATCCTCTTCAGATAGATTAGTTTTTTCGCAGCATGACCCGTTCCATGAGTAGGCCAGGTGTTGGCGTCTTGACTTCTCTTCACACAGAAGTGGGTCTTGAGGTCATTCTACTGCACAGCTCAGTACATGCCTGACCGCAGCAATCATGGCAATCAATACACATTCTGAGATGATCTCAATCCAGAAACTCGTGATGAAGATTTTTTTTATAGTTTCTGTGGACCTGGAGTTTCCAGGAATTCAAGCAGTTAATGGCGAGAGTACGTCAGTTGGGTGTCGTCTGTAATATCGTTTTCGTGGAATCTTCTCGGTTATCAATCTGGCCTTCCTAGAGAGTGTTACCAGGTTTCAATTTAATGCAAGAATATCATTAAGATATTTCCTGAAAGTACATTTCTATACCAACAACCTATCTTTCAACACGCCACTCAAGTCCTAAAAATGTACGAAGCAAAGCTGGGTGGCTGTGGTTGTCATTCGTTCAGTGGATTAGTCACATTTGAATTGAAATTGCGGCGCATTGGAGCGCGACATATTCTGCTTCAATGACTAGCTTGATCCATTCGAACGATCCTTCGAAGCGAATTGTGAATCGATTGGCAATGAGATTTGCAAATTGTGTACGTAAGCAAATCCTTGCTCAGTGAGTGAGTGGCGATGGTGAGCTCGTGAGGTCTAATGCTTGGTAGAAACGTTCTTTGTGGAGCAGATAAGGAGCGATGGCGTCGCAGGGGGTAGCCTCGACCGAGAAAGACTTCTTCACAGACGAAGCTCCGTTGGTACATAGAGTGGCTGTGCCGCCCAAAGATGGGGTGGTGAAGACCGTCGGCCATGGCCTCTGGGAAATGTTCTTGTACGATGCGCCTGTGGACCAGTTTCGAGGGCAGTCCAAGCGGAAGAAAAGCTGGCTGGGGGTGCAGTACGTCTTCCCCATTCTCAGCTGGATCTCCTCTTACAGGCCCCATATGTTTATCTCGGATCTTGTGGCAGGGCTCACCATCGCCAGTCTCGCAGTGCCCCAGGTAGGAAATCTGCAAGCTTTTGCAATTGAACCCTTCTTAGTGTCAAATTTCGTATGTTTAGAATTTTGTATGTTTGTTAATTCTAACACTCCAAAAGCGTGCTGCAGCGTGCTCACGATTGTGTCCATGGTTGCAGGATCTTGGGTATGCGACGCTTGCGGGATTGCCGATTGTCCATGGGCTCTGTAAGTCGAACTCTTCAGCTTCTCTTCTTGTGAATTGCTGCATAATTACTGTCTCATTCTTCTGCAGATGTTTAGTTTTTTTCTGAGGTTTCGTTTGTCATCTCATGTTCATAAACCGTCCTAAATTTCACGAAATTGGAGGGCATGGTTACGTTTGAATTTTAAGGAACCGGAGTATTGAGTCCAGCTGAGCTTCATGTCTGTTTCTTTCCTAGATTTTAGAGGTCAAGGTTTCAATTATCACCTCACGAGTACTTCAAGTCCTAGTTTCGAAAGCTCTACAATTCAGAGTTTTGAGCACAGCATGAATGTCACAAAGAGAAGTGATCGACTCCAATTCTTCCGCAGAGTTGGTGTACATCACGAGTCCGTTCATTGAAGGTCGCACGTCAATGCCCACAGGACAATGAGAGCACTGGAACACAGGAGAAATCCAAAATGTCCTTTGAAATTTTTCAAATACTCCGTAGTCCATGTCAGTAGGATGCACTTGGAATGAACTTTGGACACAATAAGGCATGTGTCCTAATTCCATACTGAATTTTACTTGTGGAGTTTCTCCTGTGAAATTCTTCATATTAATGGTATGACTTGTGTTGTGTGGCAGATTCAAGTTTTGTGCCACCCTTGATCTACGCCGTGCTCGGAAGCTCTCGGGACATAGCAATTGGCCCCGTCGCGGTGGTGTCGCTGCTGTTGGGTACTTTGTTGAAGAAAGAGGCGAATCCCACGACTCAGCCTGAGCTGTACTTGCAACTGGCATTAACCGCGACTTTCTTCGCCGGCCTTTTCCAGACTGCCCTCGGTCTCTTTCGGTACGAATTCTGATCGTCACCTTCATCATTTCCATACCTGCCTTGGATTCTTTGAGACTCACAACTCACCGAAGATCGAAAGAATGGAATGCTGAAGGAATTGTTTAACGAGTGTTGCACTGGAGAAACCCAAAATGTCCGTCTATGGAATTTTCAAGAATTCTATAGTCCATGACCAGTGATGATAGAGTAGGATACACTAGGATTCATTTGGAATGGAATACGGATACAAAAGGATATCTGTCCAATTTTCGTACTGAACCTCTCGTGTTGCTGCTGCAGGTTGGGTTTTGTGATTCAGTTTCTGTCGCATGCGGCCATTGTGGGGTTCATGGCGGGTGCTGCCATTACCATCGGCTTGCAACAACTGAAAGGGTTGCTCAATATTAAAAACTTCACCACAAAAACTGACTTCATTTCAGTCATGAGATCTGTTTTCACGCAGACTGATGAGGTAATGACGTCTTCATAAACATTTTAGAACGTGGAGGTGCAAAGCAATTCTTTAATATGCAGAGCGTGGTTATATCTCATAATCCTTCATTGACGTTATGGTGGCCTTTTTAAATTGAGACCCTTGATTTTGTTGCTTGGCATGTTATTTTCACTTTCATGCTACGGAGTTCATAAATCTTTCGAAACTGGTCAGCTATGCAATCTGGTAGTTCTCTGCTGAGAATGCCTCTAGTAACTGATAGCAAGCTTGAATGTGCATCTGTGCAGTGGAACTGGCGATCGATTGTGATTGGGCTTGCCTTCTTATTCTTTCTCGTATTCGCCAAGATTCTAGTACGCATCCTAAATCCTTTCATTTACAAGAGCTTTCCCTTTCACCACATTGTGTTCATATCCCGGATTATATGAAGACGATTGAGAGCGGGTTTACCATCAAGCCTTTTCAGATTTGGTAGGAGTTTATAGTTCTTTAATTGTCATGTGATTTGTCACTGGGATAGGTATAATTCCAGGAATGTTTATGATTTCAGTGGTTATTTTGATGCACAATCACGCTTTTGAATAACTCAGGAGATGGCTGAATATGCAGGCCAAGAAGAAACCCAAGCTTTTCTGGGTATCTGCAATTGCACCTCTTACGTCGGTGATCCTTGCGACATTGTTCTCGTTCATCTTCAGAATAGACAAGCATGGTGTCAAAGTGGTGAGTTACGTTTCAACAGTCCCTCTCTTGTGAAGCTTGAGAACTGATAACTAGGAGCTGTGAAAATTCCCACTACCGATTATATATATTTTCACTCGCATGTATAATCATATATGGAGGAAATGCTCTGAAGTACTGTTCCCTTTGTTTCCTTTGTTTGCATCTTTTAGGTTGGGCCCATCACGAAAGGGGCAAACCCACCGTCAGCCGATCAACTACTGTTATCTGGACAGTTCGTGGGAAAAGCAGCTACTATTGGCCTCGTTGCAGCTCTTATAGCACTCACAGAGGGTGTTGCGATTGGACGAACCTTTGCGGCATTACGAGATTACCACATTGATGGAAACAAGGAGATGATTGCCTTCGGGATCATGAACATGTGTGGCTCTGTCACTTCCTGCTACGTAACAACTGGTAAATGCTCTCCCACGAATCTCACTAAGCTTGAAAAAGAAATAAAAAATGTTTTCGTCATCTTCGATTCTTGATGGAGTAATGATTTTGGTAAACGAAACAATTCTTTAATTGTACGTTTAATTTAATCCTTGTCAATATTTACAAGTAGATAGGACATAGATTCTTGCAAGGGAGATCGTCACGAAGATTTTTTCCCATGTCCAGTGAGCATGCGTTAGAAATTTAGAAAGCAGAGTGTCTTGATTTCTGCAGAAAACTGAAAGGAGAACCATAGAAGCGAACAAAGCTCTAACCTGTCTTGCAATACAATACCAGTTCAATACCTGAGATTTCTTTGCTATAACAATCTAGAACGTCAATTTCGTTACATTTGCGTTAAAACCGTGACATTCAAAATCCTTAGAGCTCTTGAAAGTAGAGCTGCTGTAGATTACGTTCCAAGGCCCATAGCTGAATACGGTACATTCAATTGCCAGTGTCGTGAATTTCCACCAATGCAACGAAAATGACGTTCTAAATTTCGTTGCAATAACAATTGTAGGACACCCGACCCTTATTCCGCCTTTGAACTTGACGTTGATGATGAAGCGTCAGTCACAGTATATGCTTGAGGATCTGCAGGGGCCTTCTTATATAGTTTGCCGATCTTTCTTTGTTCTCTGATAGAGAATTGCGTATTCTATTTTAATCTATTATCTCCATTAGAGAATAATTATCGCATATATCTTGTGTTTTGATTCTATTGTCTCTCTAGAATGTTTAGATTTCGATATTATTCGGCTGTATATGATGTAACTGGCATGACTAACAACTTGAGCTTGGTGACTGCAGGCTCCTTCTCAAGGTCGGCCGTGAACTACCAGGCTGGCGTAAAAACAGCCATGGCGAACGTAATCATGGCGGTGGTGGTGCTCATCACCCTGGTAGCACTCACGCCCTTGTTCAGGTACACGCCCACCACCATCTTGTCCGCCATCATCATCTCCGCCGTCCTTGCACTCATCGACTTGAAAGCCGCGCATCTGATCTGGAAGATCGACAAGTTCGACTTCCTGGCCACGCTGGGCGCTTTCTTCGGCGTCTTCTTCGTGTCCGTGGAGATCGGCCTGCTCATCGCCGTCTGCATCTCCTTCGTCAAAATCCTCTTCAACGTCACCAGACCCCACACGGCGCGGCTGGGCAACATTTCAGGGACCAACGTCTACCGCAATGTACACCAGTACCCCGACGCAATTCTGCCGGCAGCTATTGTGGCTGTGCGTGTGGATGCGGCGATATACTTTTCGAATTCACAGTACATTCATGACAAAGTGCTGGCGTATTTGGAGGAGGAGACGTCAAGAGTGGCAAGCGCAGGGGGGCCGCCGGTGGAGTATCTTATTGTGGACTTGACTCGTGAGTGCTCCACTTCCTGCAAACTCTTGATTCTGAACTGAATTTGACTTGTTGGGGAATACATGATGTTACTAGAGTTATGTTTGGTGTTGTTACAACCAGGAATTAAACTTGTGGAAATAATCAGAAACATGTGGAAAGAATTAGACTCCCTGGACTCTTCAATCTAACCAGGTTCAAAGAACTGTTTGTGTCTGTGTGGGTTACGTACCGAATGCTTCTCTTGCCGTCTCTTATTTCTTTCCTGCCTTTTTTGCTTCGATTGGCATTGCTCACTAAATTTTTGCTGGAGGTTATTACAGCAAGAAACATGAGGAGATATTCATACTCCGTGGACTCTTTAATTTTTCTGGGCCCCAAAAAATGTCTGGATCTATGCGTGGGGTACTAAAGACATGTCTGACAAAGTTTAATATGCGAAATTTAAATGGATCCTGAAGACATGATTGACTGTGATGTAGTTTGCATATATGATAATTAGGAGTTCTACAATCGATCATACACTGATAGTCAATTGATGCCATTACCAAGACGAGCAATAGAAGAAAATTAAGTTTGACTAAATGCTGCCTGGAATGAAGAGCTCACTGGGTGGTAATCATCTTTAATCTATCTAGGGTCCTAAGGAAATGATAATAACATAGCTTGAGTATGTGACGAGTGCTACAATCATCAATAGTGTAACAAGTGTGCAGGGTTTTTTCAATTTTGTTTTGAGTATTAAAGAGGTGTACTTAAGCTTATGTGTGACGATTATGGTGTCATTATAATATACCCTTCGTGCTGATGGGGATTTATCATCTGCAGCGGTGACTAATATTGATACAAGTGGGATCATTGCCTTTGAGGAGCTGGAGAAGACTTTGAAGAGACGAAATGTTCAGGTAATCCTTCATGTCATGAGTCAGTGCCTTCGAGGTGATGGAATACTCAAATAATGCTTTGTAATTTGCTTTCTTTTCTAAATTGAGTAAGTTACAATTATAACGTGGAATCCAAAATTCATTGTCTTGGTAGAGACTAGGAATAAATTGCTTTGTATTGCAACAACAGTGACATCCCATTATGTCTTTTATCTCCATGTTGGTATTGTGCTACTCTACTCTCTCTTCTTATTGTTATGGTACATTCAGACCTCTAAAATTTGAGCCTCTTTAGTGACATTTTAGAATATCTCGTGACACAATATCTTGGGACACAATTGTAACTGATTGTAGCACACTTGTCTCACATACAAACTATTTGACCTTTTAATATGAATCGTGTGTCAGCCAATTAACGGGGGTAATCTAATGTACATGTAAGCTGTTTGTTTGACAATGGAGTTGCAATGTTTATGCAGTTGGCAGTTGCGAATCCAGCACCACAAGTCATCCAAAAGTTTGACAGTTCCCATTTCTTGGAGAAACTTGGATCAGAGTGGGTGTTTTTTTCAGTCAGCGAGGCTGTACAAGTCTGCACTGCATTGAGAAGCAAAGGTGCAGCTGAAAGAGCAGTGTAGATCGATGGTCAGTTGTTGTTTTTCCCCCCTCCTGTGTAGAGTCTGTACTCATGATTTCCCAAGTTCTTTGGCCCCTGCAAGAATGCCAGTTATAATTTCAGGTTCATACCAAATTGTGTTTCCAAACTTTTGTTACAATCTTTCAATAGTGGTTACCATTCATCGAATCTTGAGGAGATGGTTTCCAGGGACTCATGGTCTAGACCGTTGTACTGAAATAAAATGGCTTTTTTTCTGTATAGTATAAATCTGAATTTCTCTGGACTATGTTAAGAGCGTTCACCACAATGTGAGCCCTATGCACTCATTTTCCGTGCATCTCTCCTTCACGATCCGTCTACCCAATCATGAGAAACAAGAGCCTGAGAAATTCATATATCGCATCTGTTTCGTCCTTGTAAAGCATTCTTCACGGCTGCTTATTCTTCACACTACTTTTTCTTCACACACTAGCCTATCTCCCACACTAACTTACATTTTGTAAGAAACGCTCCTGTTTGTCTGGACAGCATTGTTGATTGAACGAGCTAGTCGTGTGAACGTGTGAACGTCTGGCTATAAGGTATTGCAACAATAAAGACTTTGATCATTTTGAACTAAGTAATTGTTTCAATCTAGATTAAAATGGCATTACATAAATATTGAAAATCAAAGTATTATCAATGAAAAATTGGCCACAAAAGGTTTTTGACTATGTTCCCACCAATAACACTTTAAAATTGCCATTTCTAGTAAAGTACCAAATTAGAGGGAAAAAAAAAACATTAAAAAAAAACATTTTTGGACACATGTAATTGTTAGGATCTTGTATTACATTGGTTTGAAAAGATGTGGTAAAAATTTCAAACATTTCTACCGTGTAGATTACATAATATTGACGTTTGTCATGTTGTAATAAACAATCTACACTTAAAGTTTTTATTTTGTTCCAAAAAGATTGAAAATTGAGTTAAATGATGGACTTCAAAGTTTATCTTAGAGTAGAGATTTTAACTACTCACAATCTACAACTCCTCATAACTTTCATCTCATGAATCAAAATGAAATGATTCAAAGCTTTCCACATGTATACAAATCCAAAAAAATAATTACAATTTTTATTTTTAAAAAAGTGATTTTTAAAGAAGTTTTTTTTAGCTAACCAAATTGCTTGCCAAGCGATGAAAAGTGTATATTATACAATAACTTTTTAACCATGTAAAAAAATATGAATATAATTGGGCCTTAAAGCTACTCCTCAAGCACATGTTGTATAAAAATTTCAAAGACAAAAAAAAAAAGTACTATTAGTAGTGAGTTGTCCAAAATCACTATGTGAATGCATTATTGTTGCAATATACTGTACATTGTGTCAACAAAACTTCAATTTGTTTTCATCAACATTGATTCAATATCTATACAATTGTTGCTGCAATGCATGTTGTGTCAACATAATTTCAATTTCTACTTCTATCAACATTGATTCAATTAAAGTTTCCACTTGTTTACAAAGAAGTGGCCACTTTGTCCAAAATGTGGCACAACATGCACTACTTTCAATATTTTTGATACTTCTACTACTATGTACTAAGGTCATTTTGCTCTCTTTACTCGAACCCTTATATAATCACGTGGAATAGACCATGGTAATTATGTACAATTCAATATCTCCCTAATAAATCCTCATCAAGTTCACAATAACACTTCATAAGTGCTAAATCTAAAATTGAAAAATGCATAAAAAGATGCACCTTACCATACCTTGTAATTTCTGGCTCACTTGAATTTTCCATCTTAAGTGTACCATGGGCATCCATGGAATGAATTAAAAACTCAAACATATAGAGATGACTCACCATTATTATTATATTATTCTATTATTTTGCCATATAGAGATGACTCACCATTATTATTATATTATTATATTATTTTGCCATATAGAGATGACTCATCATTATTATTATATTATTATATTATTTTTCCATATAGAGATGACTCACATATAGAGATGACTCACCATTATTCTATTATTTTGCAATGTGTGAAGTCAAAATTCTTGATATTTTTTTCACATATTCCAAATGTTTGTTTTTAACTTTTCACTATTCAGATTTCAAATAAAAAATTCCTTCATTGCACAAGAAATCATCAAAAGATGACTCATGTATTGCCAATTCACTTAACCTCTTTGCATTGCAAGGTGATTTAGTATAAGCTAAACATTTCAATTACTTCTAAAAAATTTTATAAGTAAATCTAACATCATATATATATGAATGGTCAAAATTCTCATTTCTGTATAAAGCAAAAAATTGTACTCCAAGAGTGTCTGAAGTCTGGTGACCTTGTTTCAAGAATGAAAACAAGTTTTTTCTCACTTCAAATGTCATAATCTTTCAATCTATGTGGTCAAATGGGCTGAAATTTTTCCCACACTTTGTTTTAATATTTTACTTTTATAGTTGAAGTTTTTTAAAAAAAAAATCAATTTCATTTTTGAATAACATACCAAAAAAAATGCAATTTTTGATAATGTCTCCTTGAAAACACCCCTTTGTCCTTTAGGGGTTAAACCTTGCAAAGAATATCTTCAAAAAGGTAAAGTAGTAATGGGATTGAAGAATCCAAATTGGGCTTAGAGTATCCTATTGAGATCAACTTTAGGTGGGATGATGCATCTTTCCAATAAATCCTAAGGCAATTGAGAGCTTTTATGACCTAAGTGTCCAAAATTAAACAATCCAATCTTACTTAAAGTTGTGAAGGATGAAATAAGATTTGAAGATCAAACGCTTTCATAAACAAATACCAATATTGATACCAATATTGAACAAGTATTGCACAAAAACGTTCATGAGGTGACTGATAGGATTATTGAAGAGGTGCTTCAAGAAGAAGACAACAATTGTATTTTGTGTGAATAGAAACTAATTGACTTGTCAAATGAGGCATCTGAAACAATTCAAAAAATTGTATGGCCATTGGATGATTCTAACCCAATGGTAATTAGAGCTATATATTTTAATTTCCTTGATGAAGGTCAATGCTTAACGAATACAATTGTGTATTTCTATGTCAAGTACCAAAAAATATATATAAGTGGAGATTCATAGACACCATTATTGAATCAATTAATTTGGACAAAACTATTAATTATATAATAAGCCCTACGTCTCTTACAAATTTACAAATTGTTTGAAGAGATCCAAGCATATTTGAATTTATTGTATGTTAACTTGATTTGATTAAATATTAATATGATTTTATTATATGATTTTTCAACTAAAGAATGTAAATTGGAAGTTAAGAATGTAAGATTTCAAGATGACAAAGCTAGCTAGCTCAAAATGGTTGAGCATCCAACAAACAATATTGATGTTCCAAAGTGGTTTAATATTCTTTTCAATTGTCTCAACTATCTCAAAGAAAATAACCATCTACATTATCTTAGTATTAATTCTTTTTTTTCATAATCATTTTTTTTACTTGTATTGATTTTACAATCTTTACTAATTTTCATTTTTTTGTTGTCCCTATCCACCATACTAAAAGTCCCTAACTTCCTTCAAATTTAAATAATAATAATAATAATTTTAAATTGAAAAAATTGAAAAAAATTGAAAAGATGATCAAATTCAAAAGCAAAAGGGTAGCACAACACAAGAAAAAATGAAGCAAGAAGAAACATGAATAAAAAAGAAAGAGAAGCATGGAATCCCAACAACCAATAAAAGGCCTATATTTGTCACACTTATAGGTATTGACATGTACAATTAGTGGTTGACACAATGATTTGATAATGTCATACATAGTTTGTGCGCCTATCTTGTAAAAGGTCATTGTAAATTTTCAATTAAAAAATTCATTTTTTCAAGTGAACAATAGTGTCACCTAAAATCCTAAATCACTAATAATATTTTTAAAATTAGGATTTTTTTATACCCAACTCATAAAAAGTACTTTTGAATTTAAACATGCACAATCATTGATATGTCTACAATGTGTGCACTGAACAAGATCAAATGAAAACAAAAGTTCTCTCAAGATTCTTTAAATTTTAAGAGAATGTAAAAGAAGAAGCTAAAAAGGAGAGAGATCAAAACAATTGACCTCTTATTTTGGTTTTACAAAATAAATAAAAGCACCTATGAAGTTTGAAGCCTTTGCTATACATTCTTGAAAGTCTCACATTTTCTTACATGACTTGTCATCTCTTTAACGGATAGGGAATAAAAGTAAACATATACATGATCTTGTCTCTATAAAAATCAAAGACAAAGATTTCATGGAAATAATCTCTAATGTGACTATTTTTTATTGTAATAAATTTAAAAACCAATCCCTACAAATTCTTATCTAAAATGTACAATCTCTATTCATGAGAGAATAAAGTTGATTTTGGGTACAAGACTAGACAACAAAAAAAACAAAAGTACAAAAAAGTTGTTCTCAAGGAGCTAGAAGAGAACTTGATTGATAACTAGATAAGAATCACAAGATATAAGATTGGGCAACATTGAAGATTGTTCCAAATTTGTATTGATGATACTAAGGAGTCCCTCACCTTGCTTTACTTATACTAGTAGTTGAAGACTATTTTAAATTTAAAATAATAGTTGAATAAGATTAATTAAATAGTTGCATTATATGGATAGGTGATAGATAGTTGAATAAGGTTAATTAAAATTGAGTACTATATTACTTCAAAATAACATACAAATGCAAATTTACATTTTTTTTCAAATGCACGAAATGCAAAAAATATATTGAAAATAATCTAACCTTGATTTACAAGTTTATGAATTTAAAGATTTTTAAGTTCTAGTATTTGAAAATTTCTAGTCTACGTTAATTGGACTTCAAAAATATTTTATAAAACAATACAATTTAAGTGTATAAATAATGATTTTTCTCTCTTTATGTAAAACATGTAAAAAAAGATTTGATTACTTTTGCTTTTGTACACCACGAAAGGCTATAGTAAGTTTTCTTTTTGGTAAATGGTAGCATTTGAAAGGCTTACAAAGTATATATGAAAGTAGATTTTTAGAAAATTTGATGAAAATATTCATTTTCAAATTTTGTTGTTTTGGAAAGGTAATGAAATCTCTAGTAAAATTATAGGAAAAAATATATTGATAAGAAATTGAATTTTACATCTTCTATTGTATGTCCAATAGTCTACTTATTACTATATTAAAAAATTATAAATTTAACTATGTAAATACAAAATTAAAAAATATTCAAATTTTTAAGTTTAAAATTCATTTATAAAAATATGAAATGCAAAGAATATATACTCGCAGACTCTATTTTGTATTAGTGAAAGTCTAATGAAATTTTTGGGTAAATTATAATAAAAAAAAATAGCATATACAACACTTATTTATGAATGAAATTGAAAAAAATTGCATATTTTTAGATTTCACTCTTCTTATTCGTAATTTGTAGCTCATACATAGCTATAAAGGCATTATCTTAGAATTTAGAAACTTGAATTTTATTTTTGTCTATTGTATATGGCATGTATTTCATCATCATTCTCTATTTCATGTCTATTTTCCGTTTGGAGAATGTCTTCATGATCTATACACTTTTTAGTTGCATTATTAAGTTTTTCTAAGATTTATTGTACTCGGTTCAAATCATATTGGCTCTTGACATTGCTATCATCCAAGTTGTATACCACTCTAAATGGTGTATTTGCAATGAGGATAGTTCTTCTACAAAAATATGATCTTTAAAAGCATTTGGACTTGAGCTTTAGTAAATGTGTTACCTTTGTGTGTATACTTTATGCAAGATATGTCTACAAACACATGATAGGGCCCTATATATGGATTAATTCATAGACAAGGATTAAGTTGTTGACTTATTCTTTTATTGCCAAGATCTCATGAAATTGTTAGCTTCCATTGTGTATACATAGCCCATATAGAGGATAAGAAGAGTTTCTAAACCCACTTATATCTAAAATGCTATTATAGTATTTAAAATAATAAATAGAAAAAAATATAATTAAATGGATTCTTTTTGAAGAAAGACTCAAATAAGATAGATTTTTTAGTAGCTAAACTCACACATAGGAAAATGATATTTTATTTAGAAAATAATATGTTAATGGACTTCTAAAAAAATCCTAATATTAAAATGTTCATGCACAACTCATAAGAAAAATTTATAAGTACATTTATCAAATAGTAGATCATGAATGCAATCCCATCTAAATGTCATATACTATAAATAAATTAAAAAATACCACAACATATTGAATTAGGATTTTCTCAATGTGCATCATTCATTACAACGGTCAATTATTTTATAATTTCTTTTAAATCCATAGTCAAGTCATAAGCTTAAATTTTATATTCAATTTTGATTCAATTTTTTTAATTCCAATTCCTTAATTTAATTCCATAACATCTCTCTTCACTCAATTACATTCATTATCATATTGAATAAACATCAATCTATAAAGTTCAACAATCCTCAATGACTATTCATCTTCATTTATTTTAATTTGCACAAATCTATTTCACTAAATAATAGAAATTTCAAATCTTTGCTAAATGATATTCATTGTAAAATTATAATTTTTATGATCATGTACTTTTATTCTCACTTGGATACATTTATCTATGTGACCATGGTTTTCAGTTAGCTATATAGCCTTATGTATTTAGTAATTAACCTTTTTAAATTGGCCATGGCAATAGTCAATAATAAACTTTTATCTTGAACAACACATTACACACTCATAATAAAATAAAATATAAATATAAATGTTTGGAATTCATAACTATTTTACATTCTCAGATTTAGATTACACCAATTTTATCCATACAAAAAGTTTAAACAATATGCACTTGCATCAAAAAAAATTTAACTACACATACATCACATTCATATTTTATAAACCACAAATTACACATACATCACATTCATATTTTAAATCACAAATTACACATATACACACTTAATACATTACAAAACAATTTATAACATTTAAAATGGATTATAGAAATATTACATAAACAAAATGGTTCATGAAAAATGTGCATAAAAAAATGTTCATAGAAAAAAAAAACTTGAAAATGTTAGACTATACTCATTTACTCCTCTATTAAAATAAAATTTATAACTATTTATGTTTGAATTTTTTTTTTTATCCTTTCACTCATAACTATTAATTGCCATTCTTGTAAATTTAACACTTCAATGGCAACCTTTTAAGATCCAATGTACATTTGCATTCACACATCACGAATTCTCAAAAATAAAAGTCAAACATGAATCCATTTAGTACCAAAATAAAGATTTCCAAGCAAACTAATTAGTGAAAATTATTGAGTTATTTTAGATTAGAGTAAATAGAAAATTTTATATCAAAATAAAGACCAATTTAATAGATGTATGAAATGTATTTCCTATCCCTTGTGGAATTAAATTTTTTGAGTAATATTTTTATTAAAGTTAATTAGTTAAATTTATTTTTAACTATCATCATTACTATTGTTTTATATAACAATATTTAATTTGAATTTTTATTATTAAATATTTTAATATTTATAAGATAAAAAAATAAAGATAAATTTATAGTAATTCTTTCAAAGGATATAAAATTGAATTTTTTTGAAAAGTAGTCTATATCTAGTTGTCTACTAATTTTATAATTATTGTCTTTTTATTTTATTTTTTATATTCCATATAAGATTAAAAAATTAATAGGATAAAAAAACTTAATTTGGAGGTTAAATGAAGATTTTAGAATTCAAAGATCGTATAATTTTTTTTTATGTAAGGCACAAATTTTTAGAATCTAACTTTGTCTTTTGTTTTGGTAAATTTCTTGATCAATACCTTTAAACTTATAAAATATATAATTATTATACATATATCAATAATGCAATATATATAGTTTTATTGATAAAATATTTAATTCTATCAATAAAATACAAGGTTTTTAATTACAATTAAAATAATGATAGAATATAAATTATTAAAAGTATATAATACCAACAAAAATAGCAATAATAGAAAAGGCATATATATAATATATACAATGATATTTAAGATGAAAATACCATTCAATAATTGTTAAAATTAAAATAATTCGATATCAATATACAATTATAAAAAGAATATTTATCGTATATTTGTATTTTTTTAATTTAAATTTAACTTTAAATACTTTAATAATTATTTTATTGTTATGCAATTTTCATTCTTGCAAATAGAAGTTACAAGTATATTTGTATACATATAAAACTTTAACTACAATAAGGCTCAATTAACTAGATTTTCTTTTATATGATTTTTATACAATTTAATCTCTTCTCACTCCCTAAGACTCACCTCTTTGTTTTTCAAAAAGATTCAACAAAGATGAAGTTCAATCCAAAATTGCCATCATTGTTTTCATCTTAGCATGCCAATCTTCTTTTTACTTCCTAAATATTTGTCCATAAGTGACTTAAAGATAGGAATTGAGTTTTATTTTCAATGAAAAAATTGTATAAGTTTAATCAATGTAAAAATCAATGAGATTCAAATAGTTTTCAATACTTTCATGAGTCCTTAAAGCACTTCCTAGGACAAAATACTTTATGCTTTTTATTGGCTATGTAAAATATTTAAACAAAATATTTTATAATACAAGAATTTTTGATATGATATGATCTTCAAGCAAAACACTTCAATAGAAACTAGACAACCATCATAAAAAATATATAATTTTCTTAGAAAATTTAATTTTTTTAATAACATTTTTCAATAAAAAAATCATTTATTAATAGTTTTTTTTTTCATTTATTGTTATTGAAAAGACTATTTGATTTATACAAATGACAATTGCAATTAAATTACTATTGCTCAGTTGACCAAAATGGAAACTAATTTCATATTCATTTAAATATAAAATTTTAAGGTATTGTCCTAATGGGTAAATAATCCATTTTATTTATAAAGTTATTGTTACATATGCAAATAATATGAATTAAGATTCAAATTTATTAGCATAAAATCTATAATATTTATGATAGTGATAGTAATAACCAATTGATTAAATTTAAACAATAATTAAATTAAATTTTGAATTAAAAATATTAAAAAAACATTTGAGGTTCAGAATTGCATATGCAATAGATTATAATTTGAAAAGTATTGAATGAAAAAAAATTTAAAAATATTCTATTAATTTTTCTTTATATTAAAATATATTTGAACAATTAAAAAGCAAGTATTCCTCTTAAATCAAAATATTTATGTTTGAAAAAGCTGAAAATTAAATCTTAAAGATAGCATCAATAATAGATTCATAACAAGTGAACTTTGAAAATAAGAATATAAAACCTAAAATTCAATACATATAATTCTAAATTATAACTCAACTTGAAAATGACTTTAGTAACACAACAATATCATCCATATCGAACGTTGTAACAAGACCAATATTGCAGATACAGTCACTATATCCTACACTTAGTCCTTCCTCAAGAAGCCACCTGTCAATGATCTTCTATAGTGATCCTAGAAACATTAAAGCATCTCTTCCGCTATTATTTATAGTTATATCCTTTACTATACTTCTTATGGTACTAGATGTAAAGGACTTCTCAGTCTGATTACCTTTGCCAGTTGTTGTCTGAACAAATGCTTCTATGATGTCCTTTGAAGTGCATACAGTGGTGCTATCAAAATAAGCATGTGATGCCATAACACAATCGTGAATTACTGGTCTCCTTAGTACTTTGTTCAACTTGTGCATCATGAACGCTCCTGTAGCAGTATCTTGTATCGCATATATAGTGGGCATTGAACTCTATAGTGACAGAATGTAGTTATCAACTGCAAGAAGTGTCTCGCATTCTATCCGAGAGGAATATGATGATGCGCAAAATATATTCATCTCATCTCCATCGAAATCTGCATTAAATGCTGGACAGACTGATGGATTAAATCTTATCGTATAAGAATCTGGTAGTAGCTTTACTCTGAATGACATAAGAGACATTCTTTGGAGAGATGGTTGTCTATTAAGTAGTACTCGATCTCCGTCTTTCGGTGCTTTAACATTGCCTGAAAAGGATGCAGGAATGCATACCTCGTTGGCATCCAAATTAGGATCAGGAGTTATTACAACTCTTGCGCAGTACTTATTTCTTTTTTCAAGAATATACTTTCTAAATGTCCCGCTCTTTCCAGATATTCTGTTTATCAGGGATTCTTCATTGGTCCCAAAAGAGTCCTTCCCTATTATTGCACAATAGTCTTTGTAAACAACAGTTGCATTGTCAACATTTCTCAGTATAGAACAGTACAACCTTGCTAATGTATCATCAGGACCTGATGACAATCTGACACAGTTGGGTACAACTGGTATAAGGTCCATTATAAAATCCTTGGGATTCGACAAATCATAATCCATAGGATGTATTTGGTTGGATGACAGTGCATTGAACATGCCCTTCAGGATAGTTGATGATATTGTGTGGCTTGGTTCCTTCTTGTCACTGAGACACATCTTCTTGGGGTCGAATAGATAGGTTCTTGCATGATCTTTGCAGCTGGAGAATATCTTTCTTCCTTTGATTTTCTCTATAGAGTCAAATGCTCTGCACTTAGAGCAAATCATCTCTACAGTTCTTATTATATCCTTTGTACACAGCGGATTAAATATTGGTACTCCAAGTCTTATGAACCCTATCTGTTCTGGACAGTACCTTGGATCGGAGCACACAGAACAGTAAACCAGTGGTCCTGTTCCCAGAGCTGGAGAACCAACATCATTCTTATTTTCTAGTTCTATTGAGGAAATCCTTGCAAGCTCCTCTGTTGAGTAAAACGAAAAAAGCACGTTTCCGATATGGTTAGCCATCATAATGCTGACAGGTAGATATTCTGTAAGACATGATGCAAAAAAAATCAAAAAGACAACCTCATTAGTATATTGTGCAAGTTGTCGCACATAACTGAAGGTGTTTGCCAGCCTCCCGACATGGGTCGTTATCTTGTGTATCAACACACGTGCAGAAGCTAAAGATGGATCTATCAACATTCCTAGAGTATGTAGGAACGGATGCTGGTATTGTCGGGCTATATGATACCATGATATCGGACGTTGTGGATTTGATCAAAGAAATACGTTCAAATGACCGTAATGTCTTTGGTGACGTACGCATTTTTTGTGATCAGAAAAGGTACAAAGAGTGTGTGAGCACTCTGAGTACATACGAATGCACAATTATTGCAGACGATAAGACGGTGCTCACTATCCCCGTCCCTGTTGGCTGTTGTTAGAAGCAGAAAGAAGATGCGTCTGTTACAAGAGGCTCATTTGTTATAGAAGGTAGAAGAAAGGTCCTAATGTGTCAAGAAAAGAACTACAGATTTTGATATTCATCACGAAAGGAAAAGTGTGAACCACAGCTTCCTAAATGCCGCTGTGAAGTGTACATGGTCAATAGGGTACTAAGAGTTGCTCTATCACGCGACAACCTCGTCAACATATTTGCTGTGATGAGGAGCCTTGGTAAATCTGTTATCAAGGCAAAGAGTGCTATACTGTCATGGACAAATCATTGGAAAAGAGTATCAGGACTACTTTTGGAGTCGCAGCTGGATGTTGCGGCACTTGATGACAACACAGATAACTCTATAGAGAAATTGTTGAAAGTGCTGGATAACAACAAGAAAGTAGAAATGCTTTCCCTGATGGTGTGCAGATTTATAGAAACCTCTTTGTCGATCAGGCAAGAGGATGACAGAGACTGTCTGAGCTTTAAATGTGTACACACTCCAGCAGACATTGTGAGAAGATGTATAGAAAAGAAAATCACGAGTATGGACTATCAGAAGGTAAGGAACAACGACAAACAAAAAATATCCATAATTGCTGCATTAAATAGAATATCAAGACATATTCGAGGTAACTTCAAAACCGGTATATAGGAGGGGTATACACAGGGCGATGATAAGAGAACCATATCCCAGGCTTTATCATCAAAGTTGTCTCTGGATTCTCTATCTCACGTTCGGAGAATCGAAGTTAGCTCTAAAGAGAGAGCAAGTACGAAGATGAGACAGATACATCCAACTCAGCTCGGATATATATGCCCCTGTAAGACACCAGAAGGAGCCAATGTGGGTGCTGTCAAGTACATGTCGGTAACGTGCATGATAACGCCTTATGTTGAGCCAAAGGCCATTCTAGACTACATCGGTGTGTTGCCTGCAAGAAACGATCATGTGTTCATCAACGAATTATTTATTGCGAAGACGTCAAGAAATAAGTTGTTTGAGAGTGTTAAGTCCTATAAGAGACTTGGAAGGTCACCATTGTTCGTGTCTATTCATTGTTCGGTAGATAATGAAGTACATGTTCAAACAACCAGAGGTAGGTATAGCAAACCTTTGTTAGTATGTACGGGTACCCGATAGTACATCGATCGACAAAATGTGTGTGACTGGTTCAATCGAGATGGTAGACGCAGTTGAACAGACACAGTGCTTCATTGTTGTGGCAAATAGCGACATTTGCAATAAACACACCCACGCAGAGGTACACCCATCGTTTATGTTTGGACTATCTGCTTCGATGACTCCATATGCTAACTTCAACCAATCGTCCATGATAGTGTTCCAATCATCTATAAGTAAGCAGTCAATACCTCTTGCCCCTCATACAATGATAGACATGGTGTTTGATTCAAAGGTGCTGACGTATGCATAGAAACTAGTATGTACTACAGTTGTATCAAATAAGATCGGAGAGTACAATGGAGTAAACGTAGTCATTGCCGTATTATCATACTCTGGAATAGACTATTCTATTAAAGAATCCCTATACTAGTAGTCATAGGTTTTGTTAGATAGAGCAAAACTTAGACTATATATATATTTATAAAACTATAGATTTTTGAATTTTATTGTATCTTTAATTCTAAAATTCTTATGATAAGAGCAATAAATTTATATAATTTGTAATCTAACTTCACATTATATAAAGAAAAAAAATCAATTAAAAAAACCATTATAAAACAACATTATATTACTGAAGCACTTCATTTTTTAAACTCTAGAGTGACATAAATTGTAGTTTTCATCATTTTATTTAGATTATAAAAATTAACTATAATAATATTTTTTTAGATAATAAATATAGATAGCATTTTGAGAGCTTCAAGATAATAAATAATTACCTGAAATTAATGCTTTATTTTTATTTTAAAATTTTTTATTATAAATTTTATTTGAACAATTATTTTTGGATTTTGTCTCCACTTAACCAAATATATATGAGACAATTTTTTCCAAAGAAGATAATTCAAATGACAATAATTAAAAAAAATTATTGATTTGTACTTCAAAAATAAAAATTCAAGTAAATACACAAAGAAAAGTTCAATCATATCAATAAATACTTTTAGAAATTCTTAGATAAAATTCGGATATCAAGAGTTTAGCTCAAATTTTCTCCATGACATTGTTTTAAATTTGTGGAGTTTCCAATTTCTTGATGGAAGACGTTAAAATGGCTGGTTGAGGACTATCAATAGTTGATATTAGAGGAAAGTCACAAGACCAAGTGTAGCTATTGATTTTAGGGGATTGGCAGATGGATTCGTCCAATGCAGTTTTAACATATAGTTAATTTTTGTCCGTGTCCAAAGAGGTACAAGTGGTGGCCTACAATGACCTTGGATTCAGTTGAATATAATTGGTCACTTATTGCTAGGCAATTTGTCACATATGAACAATGTGATGAGACTTACTCTCTATTCCATGAGCAACATATCCATCATACCAACCTAGTTTATTTTAGGGGGACAATCTTTTGCAACTTTGTGGCTGCAATGTGTGGACAACACAAAGTTGTGGTAAATGTAAATTGATTTGATTGTCACTAGATGGAGTTCCACTTGATGCTCAAGATTTAACATCAAAGTACAAGGTGGCATTGGATTATCGAGGTTATGGCAATTATGCATTTTGAGGTAGGAGTAGGCTTGTGTTTTGTAAACAAATGTTCTTACGTGCTTTATTGAACATGGCAATATTAGTAAAAATCTTAGCACAATGGTGATACAAAAATACTTATCTAAGCTCCAATTGTATGTAAGGTGGTGGAAAAATTAAATAAAAAGACGATAGATAAATCATCAAGATCAACAATGGAACAAAAAGAAGTCTAAATATTATTGACAAGGATATTAATAAGTTAAGCAGGAAATTATATAAGCATTTGAATTTTTAAATTTTTGAAAAATTATATTTGGAAGTGTAAAAGAAGGCTAATTGTCAAAACAATTTAACATTGATAACATAATACAAGTTAATTGTCTTGTAAAAGACTAGATTTAAAATATTCTAAGTGGCTTCAATTCAAAGAGTGATAGTTTGTCTTAGAAACCATTAAAGTTGAACAATTGGTCCTTTGGTGTAAGATATAGACTAATAATTTGCCATTTTTTGCTCACTCTTTCGGTTGACTTTGTATGTCAAGTCATTTTCATCGTCTTTAGTGAATTCCTTCAAATTGTAGTACAATTTGACTTTCAAACAATTTGTCTTGTGCTTCATTGTCTAATGTAAATTGTTTTAGAATCCAAAGATTGGATTTTTGTTGTGTATGATTATTTTGTATGTACTAAAAATCAAATTGTGTAAGTACTATAAATCAAATTGTTTGTAGCAGTGTATTGTGTGCTTGGATTATTTGTCTATATGAGTTAATAGTTGGAAGTTGTCAAAGTCAATAACTTGTGTTCAAAAGCCTTGACAAATGGTTACATTTAATTTTGGTTGTGAGTGAATCTAGTTTGTGATTGGATAATCCTGGAGTGTGTGTATTTTTTGTGAAGTGTTTGTGTGAAGTTTAGAACTTTGTATGTATATGTGTGGCAATTTGATTATGACTCTAACAAGTGATTTTGTATATGTGTTCTATCGAGGAACTAGTTGATTGATAATTGGTGTGAGATTAAATTGGATTCCATTGAAATTGGTGAAATTTGATGAATTTGTATCTTGTAAAATACAAGTGGGTGCAACAAATTGCCATGGTTGAGGTCAAAACCCAAGGACATGAAGCAAAATATAGGATGAGGCTAGAACCAGCAGTAGATACAAATTGTCCACAAGATGATGCAGATGGAGTTCAAATTCACAAATGGACACTTTATCTTTTGACTAATTGCTTGACCTGAATTTAATGAAATAATGTGAGTAAAGAAATACGATAGTGACTACTTAACTATAACCTAGGAATGATCATAATTTTGAAGTATCAAATTGCCTAATTACATGAACAAGGAGCAATGGATATTGTTTGATTGAATTGATTTGTTGTTTGTAGGAGTCTTTTGGAGTGTCCAAATATGTTAATTGATTGGTGTTTGACAAATCATCTAGTAATTGTAAGTTTATGAGTAAATGAATAATTCACAATTGAAGATTTCATTGAAATAAATCCATGTTGAGAGATGCATGATCAAACCTTTAATATGTCTATATGGATAAAGAACTGTGTATAACTTGAATGTGATTTAATTCAACTGTGTATTGAATTGGATAATTAAATGTGTTGGGTAATACTAGATTATGACAAATTAACATGATGTAAATGCTAATTGTGAAGTATGCATGTAGATATATGCGATGAAAGATTGTAGTGGCTTTTGGATAACCTATGTATTAACCTTATTTTTGGATGTGAGCAAGCAATTTGTTCATATGTATGTATTTGGTTGATTGTTTTTATGATTATTTATTAATCATGTTAATGTATATGTGTGCACATTGTATTGTTTCTAGGTGAGGAAATCTTTGAGGCTTAATTGCCTATGCTTGACAAATGTTGTATCTCTAAATTGAATTTTTGATTGAGATTGTAGTGGTAAGTTGCATTGGTGTTTCAAGCTATTAGCTTCAGTGTACCAAAATGGGAAGAATTGGCAATTCAATGAATGATTTGAAAATGAATCATGAAGAAGGTTATAGTAGTCAAGTTGTCTTTTAGTCATTGTAGCCTCATGCTTGGAGTTCAATAAATTAGATCCTTAGCTCATTGCGCAATGTACTAGATGAAATCAATAATATCTATGACATTTCAAACTCAATTTTTTATACAATAGATTATAATTGAAAATTTTATTGAAAATTTTTTATTGAAAAAACTATTTTATTAATTTTTCTTCCTCCTAAAGCATGTTTGAATACTTGCATAGCACATTTTCCCTTTAAATTAACCAATATTTATGTTTTGAAAAGTCAAAAATTAAATCTTAAAGATAGCATCAATAATAGAGTGAAAACATAAGACTGTAAGAGTATAATAAATTCTAAAATTAGGTACATATATTTTTAAATTATAATAATTCAATTTGAAAAACGATTTCAGTCGCACAACAATAGACTATTCTATTAAAGAACCCTTATATTGATAGTTTTAGGTTTTGTTAGATAGAGTAAAACTTAGACTACATAAATATTTATAAAACTATAGATTTTTGGATTTATTGTATTTTTAATTCTAAAATTCTTATGATAACAACAAGAAATTTAAATAAGTTGTAATCAAATTTTATATTATATGAAAAAAAGATCAATTAAAAAATATTATAAAACACATTAAATTGCTAAAGCACTTAATTTTTTTAACTCTAAAGTGATATAAATTGTAGTTTTTATCATTTCATTTAGATCATAAAAGTTAATTATAGTTATTTTTTTTAGACAAATAAATATAGATAGCATTTCAAGAGCTTCAAGATATTAAACTTTTGAAGATAACTACCATAAAATGAATGGTTCATTTTTATTTAGAATATCTACATTCAAAATTCTATTTGAACAATTATTTTTGGACTGTGTCTATATCCACCTAACCAAACATAATAATTTTTTGAATTTAGAGCTAATTATCACATTCTAAAAATAGTACAAAATTAATGAAGAATTAAATACATATGAGACAATTCTTTTTCTAAGAAGCTCGCCAAGAAGATAATTCAAAATAACAATAAGAAGAAAATTATTGATTTGTACTTCAAAAATAAATTCAACAAAAATACAAAAAAAATTCAATCATATCAATAGATACCTCTAGAAATTCTTGGAAATTCTTTGATATCAGGGGTTTAGCTCAAATTTTGTCCATACTTTATGCTTGAAATTTGAATTCAAAACTTTGGGTTTCACATTTAAAAATTTATTGTAGTTATATAAATGTTATAAACAACTTTGTTTCATTGAACATCTATTAATTAAAATTTTGATTCCTTCTATTGAACTTAGACTAATGTATACTAAATTAAAAAATGAATTTAGTTTTTATTGTAGTGTAAATTGGATGATTTCATTAATGGAAAGTTGAAAAGGCTTATATATTTAAATAACATTTTAGATTTCAACAAATAAAGTTACTAAAGGGAATCAATTGAGTGATATATTGCAAAGTGCATATTTGTGAGTCATGATTGCTTCTATTTGAGTAAATTGTATGAAAAAATTGAATTTATAATAATCATCTTTTTAATTAGCAGAGTCCAAATAAGAACATGGATATTATAAGAGTTGATAGTATAATCTTTCAATTAAAATCTATTCATTTACCTTCCATAGAAAAAATCTCAACATACAAGAAAACATCTAATTTTGTAATCACCTTTTACCAACATTATTAATAATAGGTCTATAAGGATTCATCAATAGAAGTCAAAATAGAATCATCTTCCATAAATTTTAAACCAATGTAATGAAAGATTCTTTGTTCATTCTAAGCCTTTATTTTTAAATGTGCATTGTTTAATAGGTTTACAATATCAACTCTAATTTAGAATTTTATCTATAGGCCACACTATTCACAAATCATGAACATTTTATAAAATGTTTAATTGATATTATTTTATCACAATAGTTGGTTTGACACCCAAATAATTTTTAAAAAGTGTGTGAAGCAAATTAAGCTTTGTAGTATTGTCATTTTTTTAGGTTAGACATTAGGTAGGGAGTAGAGTTTGAATTTTGGCTATGGTGGTGGCTAGACAACTAGAAAAGTATAAAAGGAGTTTAATTTAGAAGGATTGTTGACTCTACTTTTGGTATTCTGATGACTTCCAAAGAATTTAAAGTAATGACAAAACATTTCTCACTCAAATTCTTGTTTCTGATGTTGCTTGAATGATATTGGAAGTTGACTTTTAAGGTATGTTTGACTATTTTATATCAAAAAGTGCTTTGAAAATAGGTAGCAAAAATATTTTTTTTAGTGTTTCAAGGGAACTTGTAGTTAAAAACAATATTCTTGAATTTTGAGTCCAACTTATGAAATAAATATTATCAACTCTAATTTCTACATCAATTTGAAATTTTAAAATAATCAATTTTATTTCAATCAATATTGATGAACAAAAATTATGCCACTTTTTACGTCCAAAAATTAATTTTTCAAGCAGTACAAAAAAAATTCACAAAAATTAATTTTTAAAATTAAATTTTTTTTCTAAAGGATTGCATTTTATCTACATGTGAAGCTTTGATTCATTCAATTTGGACTAGTGATGAGAAAGTTAAAAACCATCTTGTTTCTTAGACAATCTAAACATTTTTTGAATAAATAACTTATAGAATTCATTTTTTAATGACATTTTCACAATTTAAAATTTAAAAAGTAAAACAAACTAAAAAACTATCGGATAGGGTTTAGGTCGCTTGCTAGAATAATCTCACTATTGGAATTCAATTTGATCTTTGGAATTCAATTCACTATTAACATTTAAAAAAAATTCAATCTCATACCTACTCCTACTTAATTATTTTTCTAAGAATGCAAATCAAGTTTTTTTTTCTTCCACACATTTTTATAATTACCTAGAGTAAGATACTATAGTTAAATATAAAGAAAAAAATTCAAATTTTTTTCCCTCTTTGCAATAGAAATGACAATTTTAGATGTATTTTTGATAAAAAAAAAAATGACTTGGGACTTTAAGAATTAAAAGAGAGCCAATAATTGGTAAAAAATGATATTCTTAAGAGAAAATTGGGTGTGATAAGAATTTCTATTTTAAGCTATAAGAAGGACTGATGAAATTCTTCTATTTTTAAAGTTCAAAAAATGTCATTTTCCTTTGTGTTAATAAATTGATAAGAGAATATCAACAATCCTCTAAATGCTTGCCAAGTAGGAATATCACTCATGATAATAATTCTAAGCCAAAATTTTCTCGTTTACACTAAAAATGGTTCCTAACTTCAAACCAATAATCTTGTGCTTTTGAGAATGTTTGGATTGCCAATGGTACATGTGCTTCTGACAATGGTGTATATATTGAAGATGGAAAATGGATTAACCAAACTTCAATGAGTTTTAACAAAAAAATTGGTTTGTTTAGTCCTAGGTGTGTCAGCCTTATGGGTTTAATCCCGAAAAGACTATTTGTCCCCTTTTTGGACAAATAAAAGTTTGAGTGGGTCCTATAATTAAAAAATTTGCCTAAATTCTTGAAACTTTTTGGTAGATTAGATAGAAAAACATATTAACTTTTTGGGCTTGGAAAAAAATTTATCCAGTTTATGCCACAATAATCTATTATTTGAGTTTGCTAGTTAGAAAAAGAAAAACACAAAAATTTGAAATAAAAATCAAATATTATTTTTGTCCATATAGAAAGGTTTGTCTTGTTTTCTTCTTGAAAAAAAATAGCAAATGGGATTTGTTTATAAACTTGATTAACACATTTTTCTAAAAAAAAAGAGTTCCCTCGCTAGAATAATCTTATAGTTTCAAGTATAATAATATTTTGAAAGATGGATTTGAACATTTTGATTACTTTTAGTCAAACGACTTGAAAAAGCTATCTCTAAAATGTACATTCTCCCTTCCCACCCCACTCACTTAGAAGTACTAAATTGTGAAAAAGAATACAATTAAATTCCAATTCTAACACAATGTAGGTTTTGCCTTAAGGATTCGGCCAAACCTTCTTTAAAAACCCTCCCCCCCAAATTGGAATTCTACATGGAAGTGTGCAATAGTTGTGAGAATAGTTGCAAGAGGAGAATTGGGATGTTAGATTGTAGTCAGCTTAGCATCAGTTATCTACACTTAGAGTCATATCTAAAGTCACACCTCTTAGTGTAATGAACGGTCACAGTTGTTCCCTAGCTATTTAACTTCTTGTACCTTTTCTTTCAATATAATATATGAAACATGTTTTCTCTTTGATATGCTTGCTTTCCGTTTTACATGGTATCAAAGCACCATGTGCTATCCTCTTATTCCTCTTGCTGAAAATTCAAGCAAGGATGTCTACGACTTTCTAATTTTCGACATTGAGAGAGAAGCAATGGTAGAAGCACTTCAAATTGCAAATAGAGACTTTGCGTATGCATTCTACTAGATACCGTTAGATCCTTTTCCAACTCAAGAGCAAGAACAAGAGCAAGAACTTCTAGAATTTGCTCTAGAAATTGAACGAATTGAATATGGAATTTATAACACACTTGCTAGTTACCTCACTATTTTAGCAAACTACAAAAGTGTCTTTGATGAGTTAAACCCACAACTTTTTGTGGATGATTCTTTAATAACAGTACCTTCACATGACAATTAAGAACTTAAAAATAATAGCTTCTCCTACTATAAGCTCAACTCCCTAAGCTTATTCCATATTAGCTCTCACTCTAGGGAATTACGCCACATGATGTATCAAACTCGAGATGCTTTTAATCTGCTCCGAATTATGGAGCATTGTAGATGGTACCGAAGTTGCCCCACCTTCTAGCAATCCTGCAATCCTAACAACCTGGAAATTAAAGGATTCCAAAGCTCAGTTGGATATTTTGCTTCACTATAGTGAAAAATAATTAATTGCTCTTCATCCACTCATTACTTCTAAAGTAGTTTGGGATCGACTCAAGCAATTATACGAAAAATCCAATAAAAGAAGCGACGTTAACTTACATAAATAGTTATGCCACCTTCAAATGTCCGAATCCAACGATATTGTCGAATTCTTAGAAACTTAACAATCTTTGTTGCAAGAAGCAGCTACTGCTGGGCGTACCTTCACAAATTCACAGCAAGTTAATTTATTGTTGGGAGTACTTTCAGACTCTTGGAATGCTTTCAATACTATCCAAGGTGGTTTTGTAGATTTTACATTCTCAAATCTGCTTTCCAATATCATGCAACAATATGCAATTTACTCCTCAAAAATTACTTATTCAAAGACTAGTGCATTTTATGCCAAAGGGAAGTTTCATGAACGTCTTTATAATAAGAAATCAACAACTCATTTTCAAAAATTGAGTTCTCAAGCTCCCACAGCTCCTACTCAATCTGGAACTAGTTAATCTTCCATTGTTTGTTATTATTGTGGCATCCTTGGACATAAAAGCATTGAATGTCGCAAAAAGAAATGTGATCTCGGAAATAGCAAAAGAAACAAATCTTATATGAATTATGTCACTATCAATGATCTTGTCTATTTATTCTCTGCTCTTACTGACATGACGAATCTGTGTGAATATTGGTATTTGGACTCCAAAGCTAACCAGCATATGTCACCGTTGCAACATCTTTTCAGAAATTATCAAGAATTGGATACTCCCAAGACAGTTCTACTCGGTGATAATAGCTCACACAAAGCTTTAGGATTTGGTTCCGTTTTACTCAAATTACAAAATAGACAGCCATTATTGGTTTCAAATATCCTCTTTGTCCCAGGCTTCGCAAAGAATTTACTCTTAGTAATACAAATCACAGATATTGGAAACACAATCATAACTTTCACCAAAGATACTTGTATTATCAAAACAACGGATCCAAATAGTCGTTGTAACATGAAATTTTGTATCTCCCAATCTAGTAACCTATTTTCTTTGGGAATTGGCATTAATTTTGTCATTGAAAGTAACAACACCTGTTGCAATATCATCTAAAATTGACTTGCTCACTTTAAAGTGGCATTGTCATCTTAGACATCTTAATATTCGCTCTTTGAATGTTATGCAAATTGAAGACTTAGTTACAAGTCTACCTCCTCTCAAATCCACACTCTTGTTGTGTGTTGATTGTATTTTAGGTAAACAACATCAAGCACCCTTACTTTCTGAACCAATTACCAGAGCCGCAATGTTGTTTGCTCTTGTTCATACCGATTTATGTGGCCCCATGCAAACTACCTCTTTGGGAGGAGCCCACTATTTCCTTATATTTATGGATGATTATTCCCAATACACTTATATCTATTTCCTCCAAAAGAAATCAGCTACCTTCCAATACTTTATGGAATACAAAGCCCTAGTAGAAAACCAAATTGGTCAAAAAAATTTGATCTTATGCTCAAACAATGAAGGCAAATTTATTTCTAATAAATTTATTAACTTTTGTTCGGCGAATGGAATTCAACATCACCTCACCAATCCTCATACTCTTTTTCAAAACGGTATTGCTGAGCGCAAGAATTGTACACTTGTTGAATCTGCGAGGAGTATGCTTCGAGCAACTCACTTACCTAATTTTTATTGAGCTGAAGCTGTTTATATAGATGTTACCTACAAAATTGTTCTTACACTTCCGTGCTAAACTAATCTATACCTTATGAACTTTGGAGAAGCACCAAACCACATATCAGTCATTTAAAAATCTTCGATTGTTTCGCATATACTCATATCCTTGATGACAAAAGAAAAAAAGCTTGATTCTAAAGCTAAGCCTTACATCTTAGTGGGATATGGTGACCCTATTGGCATTAAAGGCTATCGCTTATATGAGCCTTCAACTCAACAACTTTTCACTAGCCGTGATGTCATATTTTCCGAAGATTCTTTGCTTACAACAGTCATTGTTTCTGATTCCACTCAAAATTTTCTTCCAACTCCTACTTTCTATCAAGTATCAGATTCCTTCTACAACTTAGTGGCCACCACCTGAACCTCTGCCGACCACATCAGTCGTACAAACACCTAGTCCACCTAAATCCTCAAAATCTGTTACATCTTGTATTTTCCCACATCATCATCCACATGGTGTTAGCACACCATCCAATCATTGTCATTCCCCTCAACTACAGAGCTCTAGTTGTTCCAATAAAGGGCAATGGCGATCTTCTAAATTTCATGATGAAAATCTGTTTGCTTATGCTTTTTCAGCTCAAGTTATTGAGCCTACTTCTATTTCAGTTGCCCTTTTTGGACCAGAAGCTACTCATTGGCGTGCAGCCATGCAGAAAGAATATGATTCTTTAATGACCATTAAAATTTGGACATTGGTTGATCAACCTCCCAATCGCTCAATAGTAAGTTCCAAGTGGGTGTTCCGCCGCAAATAGCATGTTGACAGCACCCTAACAAACTATAAAGCCTAATTTGTGGCACGTGTTTTTTCTCAAAAAGAGGGTATCGACTATAGAGAAACCTTCTCTCCAGTCATCAAAATTACCTCTTTACACTTACTCCTTGCACTTACAACACTCCATGACTTGTACGCTCACCAAATGGATGTTACAACGGCCTTCTTCAACGGTATTTTAAAAGAAGAAATTTATATTTTCCAACCTGAAGGATTTATAGCCCCTGGTTGTGAAGATAAAGTGTGTCGGTTGCACAAATTGTTATACAAACTCAAGCAAGCTCCTCCTTTGGTATGAATTATTTGACGAATTTCTTCTTAGCCAAGACTTTCTCAAGTGCAAATCTGACACCAATATGTACTTCAAGGCCTCTCATTCTTCTTTTGTTATTCGTCAACAACTTCATTCTTGTTTCTAACAACCTCAAATATTTATCAATTCATAAAGCTATTTTTTCTCATTGGTTTTCTATGACCAACAATCATGATGTGGAATATTTGTTAGGAATTCAAATACGTCGCAATCACACCACCAAGACTATTGTCTTGTCCCAGGACAAGTGTATTACTGATCTCCTAGTCAAGTTTAATATGACCGATAGTAAACCAGTTTCAACCCCGCTTGAAGATGGCATTTGTTCTCTTGCATTCAAACTGAGAACCTTGCACCTCAAGAAATATCTCTCATGACATCCATTCCATATGCTCAAGCTATAGGCTGTTTACAATGGCTTGTCACTTGCTATAGATTTGATCTCGCCTTTGTAGTAAATCATTTGGCTCAATTTATGGCCAATCCAGGACCTCGTCATTGGACAGCAATAAAACAAATATTTTGCTATTTGAAACATACATGTACTTGGGTTTAGTTTACCACTATTCTTCTCTTCCAAGTTCTAGTTATACCATTCTTGGCTGGACTGACATTGACGGGGCAGGCAACATTGATACTCAGAAATCTATTTCTGGTATCTCTTTCAACTCCATGGAAATTTGTTATCTTGGCACAACAAGAAGCAAGCCATGGTTGCTTTGTCCTCCATGGATGCTGAATACATTGATGTGGCAACCGCCACCAAAGAATTGCTATCAATGGCTTCAAGCGCTATTGACTGAATTAAGATATATTGTTCAACTATCCAACTCAATTTTTTGTGGTAATCAATCTTGCAGCAGCCTTGCCAAAAATCTGAAATATCACAAATGCTCTGAACATATTGACATCAAGTTCCACTTTATTCATGAGAAAGTTGACTCCCAAGTATTATACTTGGAGTTTACCCCACTTCTGATATGTGGGTTGATATTTTAACTAAGTCGCTTCCTTCAACCAAGCATCTTGCTTGTACTGCTACTAAAGGACTTTTTACACTACTTTGATGAAGAGGGAGATGGTACAATTCATCAATTATGTTAAAATTCTTGGAGTTTATAAGAAGACAAATTTTATGTTCTACTAATGCAACTGCAAGGGGAGTGTTAGATTGTAGTTAGCTTAGCATCAGTAATCTAGACTTAGAGTCATACCTAGAATCACCCCTCTTAGTGTAATGAACGGTCACAACTGTTCCCCAACTATTTAACTTCTTGTACCTTCTCTTTCAATATAATATATGAAACATGTTTACTCCTTGATATGCTTGCTTTCCGTTCTACATGGGATTTGTTGTTGTTTGGCAAATTTCTTGGAGAAGGCTTGTGAAAACTAGGGGAGACAATTTTATGACTTCAAAAAAACTATTTCACCATTGAATTTGAGCTTTTCAGTTGCATTTACTTTGACAACAAGGTTCATAAAAGCTTATCCTAATTGGTTTCTCCCTGCTCCCATACAGAAGTGATCGACATCATCGTGGACATCGATGAAGGCAATTCCCGACTCTGAAAAAATTGGAAGTTCATTTTCGATTCCTAGAGAGCATGGCAGATCGCCCTGATATTAAGTCACCTGCTTTCAGTTGGGTTTGGAACAAGTTGCTCTCTTTAGTTTCCTTTGCAATGAAGTCTCCTTTTTCATTTCTGAGAAAGAAACAAACCGAACTTCAACGAAACTAGAAAATGAGCGGTAAGTAACCGCTATGGTCGATCAATGAAGCCACTGCTAATTGGTTGGCGTGCGCCATAGCTTTGGCAAATGGATTGTTTAAACTTCCTGTACTCAAGTGAAATCAACTGATTCGTGAAACAGATCGATCTTGCCCTTCCCGGAAGTAACTCATTCGGTGTCACACTACTAATTCGGAGACCCAGTCCTTCAGTTGCACAGGCACTTCGGAGGTGGCTCGACATCCGAGAGAATGGCACACTCTGGAAAGCTCAGTTGACGACATGAAAACCGAAAGCTCATTGATGATGAGAATGTATATTTGGAGCAGGCTTCTTAACCGCTCTTTAAGTCTAGGGAAAAGTCTCTTTCGGCAAAAGCTACAACCGCAAACAACGAACTCGTGGGCCACTTTCATTTAACTTGGAACGAACTTTTCTGGCACGGCGGGAAGGCAGAGCACTTCCTTCGCGTGCACATGTGGAAAGCAGAATATCTTGGCAAGCTCGGAGTGCAGTTTAAAGTTTGAACCCTTGGGTTGGGAAGAAAATTGAAATAATATCAATCTCATTGTTCTATGTTGAGAGTTCAATACATAAATAAAATTTAAGCTGTAAATCTGCATCCCTCAACCATCCATTTCACGAGTGTTTTAACCCTTGCTTGCTAGCTACATAACGGTTGTTTAGCAATGAGGGAGGGGAGGGGTCCTTTTTCATCCTGGAAAGAGAACCCTTCAGTGAACAAAATTGTCTTATATGGCTCCTCAACCAATCCCAATCCTAGAATTAACTCATAAGTTCCTCCCAAGTATAGGTATATTGATATACCAAATCATAATACCTTCTTAGCATAGAAGGATCATGGCTTGGTTATACAATGTTATGTACACTCGGGGAAGATTCAACAATGTTGGTAATGAGTAGAACCTTGTGCATGGGTTGTTTGGTTTGCATGTAATGCTTGGACATTTAGTCAAGAGAGAAAAGGCACTCAACATGTTGAAAATTTCATTTGGACTAGCATTCGGGAGTATGCTCACAGCACGTAAACTAAGGTTAAGAGGTTTCAAGACAGACAAGTGTGAAGATGCTCTGGCAAAGTATGACTTGATTTGGACTAACTTTGAGGTCTTTTGCTCTCGGGAAGGTTTGGTACTAACTCTGAAGTATTATTGTCCAATTGGTCATAGTCCCTAGTGTCTCCCTTAGGCCACAACTATAATTCATCTATGTGGTTGGTTGGTTTTCTTTTCTTCTTTGCAATCAATTCTTCAATTTGCACCAAAATTTATAAATAATAATAATAATAATAATAATAATTTAAAATGTGAAATACATCAATGGAAAGAAGAAAATACAGAGTAGCACGCAAAATCGCTTCTCATTCAGAATATTGCATGCATAACTGACAACTCAGCTAGCTAAGATTTCCGCAAACCTCCCCTCCCCACTATTATTTTATTTCATTTCATTTCCCTGTTTTTCTTGTGGGTGTCCTGTGACATGTTCAAGGAATTGCGCCAGTTAAGCGAAGTTGACGTTTTAGGTTAATAATTGTACTAGAGAATATGAGTAATGATTTAGTCTTCCGATTAGGCCATACAGTATTAGTCCAATACAATTTGGGATAATTCTGCTAATAATGTCACATGGTCCTAGGTAGCCAGGTACCTTGGATGCCTCTCGGAAGGGTAGATTCCACAACTCAGTCGAGTCCTCGAAAACGAATCAGTGACAGGGAAACAAATATCAAGATACCAATATTTTGAAGTGTGGTTTGTATCCGTGCTTCCTAAAAGGTTTCTAAGTTATTAGAGTTAATAGTAAAGTAAAGTGTGTGCAATGAGGGACCATGAGCCTGAGGTTGGAAAAAAGACAGGACCTAAATCCTTGGCTTGATATGATCGACTTTGGTGCTCTGTTTATTTTGTACTATTCGTACTTAAACCTTCCTTTTGGACACCCCTTCTACAAACTGGGGTTCACTTTTCTATTAATTCTATTGAGTTGAAAAATGTTGCGAGATTTTAACAGAATCGATGGCCTGGAATCCCGACAGACTCGTTTCTTTACAAAGCTGCTAGGGACTTCTCCTATCTTCTTTCTTTCTTGAGTCACAATCTGCGCTCAACGTGAAATCTAATGAAATACCATCTGCAAGAACCTATGTTCGAAAAGTGTTGGATAATGATAGAGATGCTGCTTCCCTCACATCAAGCTCGTTTGCGGCAGATACCACTAAGAAATGTATGCCTCACTTTTCAAAGCAGTAGCTCAACACACCCTACTGATGCTACTATTTCTCACATATCATTCGACTCACCAACAACGCACAAGGTACCCAAATGCTTGCAATACTGACTCAATAAGCAAGCGACTAAAAATAAAATTAAGAACATAAATAATTATTAATAATAATAATAATAATAATAATAATAGTTTGATTTATTATTATTATTATTATTATTATTCGCACATGCACTGCAGACGAACTCAATTTGAACAATTCTTTGCAAATACGCTTCATTTCCTGCCATTCAAATCAAACAACGCATCCCCAAACTTGCAAATACGCAACAACTATATAAGCAAATAATCAAAATACTATCCACACAAGCAATGCAGAACCCAAAAGTCCCCAGATGGGCTGATCGCGTGACCAATTCTTTGTAATTGCACTTCATTCCATGCCTTCAATCTTCACACTGTACAGTCTTGTCCGGAGAAACGCATTCCCCTTGCTTGCTATTCGAAACATTCCAAAGAGTCGACACCATGCGGAGTAACTCACTACCAAATCCCGCTGCAAATTCGCAACTCTAAGAGTGCAGTACCAGAACCGCCTAATTAAATCTCCAACGAAGTGTTGACCAACGGCTAGCATCAAATTGATAATGGAACCACAAGGTTGGCAGCTAGCTTGTGCACAACACAAAACTCGCAGCCACTAACCATGGACAACTTGCATTGTCATAAACCATGGCAAAAAACCTTGGAATCTCTTATCAAGACAAACCTCAGAAGATAATACAAATTATCAAAGAACCCGGCACTGTCATGACGAAACTGAACGTACTCTTGTAGATGCACCCAGTAGGCCAGGGAAAAATTCAAAGCTCCTGCAATGAAGATGTCGACAGCCCAGCCACCTGACGAATGATGCAAAAACGTGCTACTCCAGTTCAAAAACTGAAAACTTGTCACTCCAGTTGGAAGTATGCAGGTTGTAAACTTGCCAATCCAGTACGGAGGCTGTTAAACTTGCCACTCCAGTGGGCCGTGTTAAGGTTGTAAAACTTGCCACTCCAGTCGGAAGTTTGAAGATCGTAAACTTGCCAATCCAGTACAAAACCTGTAAAACTTGTGGGACGTGTGAACTGTGAAGGTTGTAAAACTTGCCACTCCAGTTGGAAGTAAGAAGATTGTTAACTTGCGAATCCAGTACGAAGGCTGTGAACTTGCCACTCTAGATGGGCGTGTGAAGGTTGTAAAACTTGCCATGATTCCAGTTCATAAGTTATAACACTAGCCACTCCAGTACAAAGCTGTAAATCACGCCATTCCCATGTTATCAGGATTCGGAAGCTTTGAAGCAGCACAGAAGGCCGCCTGACTTCTTCAACTTCTTCGGTTTTTTCACAGGTGCAGCCTTGTTATACCCGTACAAGTCTTGATTCGGAACGGAAGCATCCGCCGTCCTCGCTCCGTGCACTCGAATGGGCACTCCGGCCTTCTTCTCCTGCGCGGCATTCTGGAACAACAGCGTGTAACAGGGCCCCGAATTCGCACTGTGTTTGTTCCACTCTCCGAACTTGGGCAGAATTCCGAGCTTGTCCTCGTTAGCCTGCGACTTCTCCGACATGGTGCCGCTCTCGGTGGACGGGATGCTGCTGGAAGTCTCCAACTCGGACGACACCGTGGACTTCTCGCTGTTGTTGCTGTTCGGTGCAGCTGCTGCTTCTTTCCGCCTCTTCTCCTCACGCGCCTTCGCCATCTTGGACACGTACTTCGACGGCTTCTCCCTCGCTGGTGTGCTCCTCACACTGGACGGGACGCTAGATCTCGGAGTCGAGACAGAAGAAGCGCGCGGCGTTTCGAAGCTGGATGGGGGGTTCGGAGATTCCGCACTTGGAGACCGTTGTCTGCGTTTCAAGACGATGTCTTTCTCCTCGGTAGCCTTTTCGAGAATAACGCCTTCCACAGCCATGACGCAAATTCTAAGGTCTGCGAAAAGTCTAGAGAAGCAGAAGGGAGAACAGGCGCTTCCGACGACACGGTTCTTTCTTCAGTATTGCAGGTGCCACATACTAATGTCAGTCACACGGTTCTTACAAGATCCAATGTCGTTTTGATGAGTATCGTTCGAAGCTGCTCTTACTACTGATGTCTGCCTCTTCAATTGAGTCTGGAGAATCAGATTCTTACAATGCAGTACTCGCTACCACGTACACAGCTGCAGTACTTAGCCTGCATTGCCTACCACCTCCACACCTTCTACCATATTGATCATTCCACAACACAAGAGACCGAATCCCGAGAAAATAAGTTCCCGCTTCGATCCAATGTTCGGACAAGCCCAGCGAAAGTGGTGTGCCGGCAGCTTCTAGTCCCGGTTCAAGTCAGTGCTCCGCTTCACCTACTAGTCCCAGTGTTTCCACTGAAAGTCCACAGACAGACCCAAAAGGTGGTCCTAGCACCTGCAAGCGAGCGTTTGGCAGTACAATGATTCACCTGTATTGTCCCTCCTCACAAACCTCGAGAACTCTTCTGCAGTAGAGCAACTTGAAGGGCAGTTGGAGGTGCAGAGATCAGGTGGAAATTAGCTTCGGCAGCTTGAACAAGACAATGGTATAAGCTCTAACAAGAACTAAAAAGTCTGACCACCTACCGTTCAGCAACCCAGCTTTCCATACGGCAGTTTTTCCGGGTCAGCCAACTCATACTCCCGACGTATACGACCGTATCCGATCGTATGCCATTTTACTCTGGCAGTCTAGGATCCGCCAATTAGTTGGGGTATCTTAATGAAGCAGAGGATCCGCCATGGAAACAGGACAGCTTTCTCAATTCAACTTACTAGTTTTTATACAAAGAAAAGTGAAGAGAGTAACTGGCACTACCCGCCCTCCTGGATGGTTGTTTGAGGTTACTGCACGGTGGTTTATAGAAATTCTCCCAATTCTGTGGCAGGCTGATGCGGTCGGTTTAATTCTAATTTTGTTCGCAATGAAATTTCTTTTCCTTTTTCCCTTTCGATTTATCAGCACACATCGAAATTTCACTCATCGGCGAAAAATGATGCTGCACACCGCCCGCCTGGAGCAATGAACGAAATGTCGTCGTGTCAAATCGTAAACAGAAAAGATTCTCCCAACGAGCTTAACTTAGATTACCATTCTGGCTGTGTCCTCACCGGGAATTCCATGTGCCGGCTGGAGAAAGCTGATACGTAATGAAATGGCTAAAGATGGGCATTCCACACACTGCGGGTGTTATTTGGAGAGGCGTAGGCCTCACCGCCTAGTGTCAGATTTGCATTTAGAGTCCTTGCATTCAATATTTCAATCATGAAGTTCGTCCCCTGTTTGTAACCGGGTGTCAGAGTGTCAGAGAAAGGTTTAACCCTTCATCGCCTAAGGTCCAAACATGCTTAAAAGCATCCTAGCTTTGCAAGTGTTAAAAGTCTAAATTTCAGTAAGGTATAAAAATCTCAACCGTACTATCTTGTTGTGTGCATGTTGTAGATGGTGTGAAATAAATTTGGGGTCATTTGACCATAGAAATTGAAAGATTATAATGTTTTAGTGTGGGAAAAAGGTGCTGAAATTTTCTTAAAAACACATTTGGAGGTGAAATTCAATTTCAAAACCTACTCAAATGAAAAAACTTGAAACTACCAAGTGATTCAAAACCAGATTATAAACACTTTGGTGAAAAAAATTATCATTCAAATGACTCATTGTGTTTGCAAAATGGATGTGAAATGTTAAAAAAACAATGAAAAAAGTAGGAAAAAATCACACCTATAGTTGAACCTCCTTCTACTAAAATGCTTCTTGGTCACTCATAACTTCTTGAATCAATATGATATTTTAACCACACAAACTAGACTAGTATGCATAACTTTTACAACAAAAATTATTGAAAACAGACCATGTATGAAGAAATTATGAGTTGCCGAAGTTCACTATAATGCAAAAGTGTCTGGATTTTGAACTTCGAATTGCTCTCAAACATTCAAAATAGCTTAGATTGACATGAAATTTTTATCACAATAACTAGACTTTAAGGGAAACAAAACACAACAAATTTTATTGAAAATAAACATTTGATGAAAAAGATACAAGCCCCCAAAGTTGCAACCATGAGAATGCAACGTGCTAAACTCAAATTGAACCTATGACTCTTCGAATGGCTATCACAAACTCAATTCATCTTGGATTGATCTGAAAATTTTACCACACAAACTAGACTAGTATGCGCAACTTTTACAACAAGTTTTATTAAATTTAGACATCAGATGCAAAAGGTAGAGCATTTTGAACTGGACTGTTACAATGTGTGAAGACAGTTTTTCTCCCCTTTGGCGATGAGGGGTTAACTAAGAATAAGAATAGTACAAAAGAAATACCGCACCAAACTCCATAGGAACAGTCGCACTTATAGTTGTATGCCGAGCGGAGGTAGATTTGCCCCCACATTTTATCCCTAGGGAAAATGTAGGAACCTTTTATTTGCTATGCAAATTTTTTTGCAAGTTTCGAGTTCATGTTTGCAATCAGAGACCCCAAATTCAGTACACAAAGTGTACAAAAAAAAGAATTAACACACCACAAAATAGGGGGCTCTTTTTTTTTTTAAATTCACCCTTGCCTGGACCTCCACAAGAGGCTCGTCATACAACTAAAAGTGCAACCCATCCAGACCTCAGTTTGGGTGCTCCAAAAAGTTTCATCCTATGTTTTTTCCAAACTCTGGCCCCTGGTCCCGCATTGTTGACACTTTATGATGAACTCTAATATGAGACGCAAATGTTATTTTGTAATTTAAGCTTAACCTTATCATTGGTACCAAATTCAACACCAAGGCCTTGCTGGAAGGACTGGAGAGGCTAATATATTAAAAAAAGAAAGATAATTGTACTCTGAAAGACTGACCTGAATGTATGTTGGTAGTGTGTCAACTATCTAAGCTCCATGATATCTCCTTGAGGTACCCTATAAAGAACCACCAAGTTCCTTCCTCAAAAAATTCTCAGGTCTTCATATAAGGTAGGTACACCCAAAATCGCCATTTTTTTGCTACTAAGCCTATTTTCTATTATTAGATTGGTCAAATTTTCATATGTTATTGTTGGCAAGTGAAAGGAAGTTTCAACACACCAGAGAATGTGCCATTTGGATATTGTATGCAAAAGTTATTAAGAAACAAAGTTTGATTCTACAAGTGTTTCTTCCACATATGTATAGAACTGATTTTGAAGATGTACATGTAGTGTAGATGGCAGTTTAAGGTCAGTGGCACGTTTGGGTGTACCTATCTTAAGAATGAAGTGAATTGACTTGAATGAATCCCTACCACAGTTGGATGAATTATGGTGGTAAGGTAGGAGGTCCATAAATCGCCCATTTAAGCCTACATACCTCATTAATGAAAATAATAGATATTTCAAGGAACATGTCACTCACTCTTAGACAGAGGACACATTTAAAACCTAGTCAATTTAAGGACCTCCTACCTTAAGCCCCCTGCTAATGCTCAAGTTTGAATTGATGATGACCTCATTGGTGTGCTAAGGCTAAAACTACTAAGCTAGGGCTACACAACTATAGTTTTAACCCTCAAAGTCTCTTGCAACTTTATGCAAGTACCTATGATCTCTGAGGCTCTTGGAGAATTCTTGAGAAAATAATGTATTGGATCCACTAATGAATTCAATTTTAACAATTTTTCAAAAAATAAAATTGCACATGGTTTAGTTTTCTTTTTAAAACAATCTCACTATCGGAATTACGATGTTTCAATTCCACTTTAAAGCTACCAACAATTTAGTTTGAATATACAAAAGAAGCAAATGTTTATAATTTTTATTGTTTGCATTGAAAATGATAGTTTTAAGTGGTTTTTGCCCAGAAAAGGCCTAACTAAGACTCTCATGAGATTTTAGGGATTAATTGACTTATAGATGAGATTGATTTGAGTTTTGTTAACCTTATGGGATTTTGCAACTAATGTGAGCAAATCCACATTACAAGAGCTTTAGTTTACACAAATTTACACAAAAAGAATATCAAGTGTTTTGTCCAAAGATATTAAATTTATCTTCTCCTTCACCACAGGATAAACCCTTGTAGTTCTTAGTGTATAAAAACATTATTAACTTTAATTGGTATGAAATTAGAATTTGAACATATTATTATTGGAAGTGCTTCAAAAATACTTAAATAGATTAAAAAATCCATATTAAAACTTTAGAAAACCAAATAAAAACAATTAAAAACAAACTAAAGGACTGCAAGTTTAGAGGCTACAATAAATCATGCTTAACTAAGAAAAATCATGCAAATGGCAAGGCAATTTCATATTAGTGTGCCTTGTAAATTCATGTAATTTCCTAATCACTATGAGTAAGCGTTATTATTTTAGGGCATATTTGGCAAATTGACTTATATATCGGAGTGAAATTTTCATTGGTAACATGATTTGCTAATACCTCTATAATTAACTTTTAGCTAGCTTTTACAACAATTTATTTCAATGTCTAGTGTTTAAATTTTTGAGTTTTCTTCTAATTATTCAAAGTACTTTGAGATGTGTTTCTAGTGATATATATATCACACATGCAAACTATGTCATGATTTTATCCATCAAATTTTTATCTATACAAATTTTCATTCTTACTAAATCCCATTCACATCCCTAAAATTTTACAATGAAATCATATAGGTTGTTGAAACTTTTTTAGTGTTATTGCATTGGTCTCAACTAGTAGCATTCCCATTGCACTTTATAAAAAGTTGTTGAACTAATTTGAAGTTTTATTCATACCAAAACAAAAAGATACTTCGAACATTAAAGACCTATAATAAAAATTGCATAAAATAAATATTAAAAAACTATGGGTTTAGACATTTAATAACAAAATTTCATCATTTTTAGAGAAATTAGTGGCTACTAAAAACTTACCTCTACATATTATTTGTTGAAGACTCTAAAAAACTTGTTTGGTTTATATAATCATTGTTAAATACTATTAACTTTAGTCTAGCTTTTTAGCCTTGTAAAGCCCAATTTTTTTTAGATTTTTTGTATAATTTAGCTCATCTCTTTCAATGAAGAATTTATTTGCTTCAATTTTATTACATTGGTCCCAAAAGAAGATTGGATGTAAAGATTCAACCATCATTGTAGATGAATGTAAAGTTATTGAACATTACATCATTCAAGAGACAACTTTATCCATCATTCACATGAGGGTACATATGGATTAGTATTTTAAAAGCTCTTTGAGTGATGGCTTACTTGTAAGAGAGTTGTAATTTGATTTTACAATGTTCAATTTTAGATTTTCTCGTGTCTTTTCATTTAATTTTTCTAATTGGATTTTATAAATTAAAAACAAAATTAAAAACTACATTTTATGAATAAAATGTTTTCTTAATTATCATTGTATAATGGAGTTTGGTAGAGATGTAGCAATCCACAACAAGTCTACCTTAAGTATAGTGCTTCATCCTTGGGTACATAACTCTTGTATTATATGCAAGGGCCATTAGCATTAAAATGGCTTAGAGGACAATTTTTGTAAAAAAATTATCAAATTAAGAGGACCAAAAAATTTAGATGAAGAACAAATTAAATAAAAAATGATGTCAAAGATTTTGGGTTGCATATTTATAAGAAGAAATCTCGGAATATATTTAAAAAATTGAAACACTTATGTATAATTTTTGAAAATCCATACAAGAAGTTCCCTCCAATTAAAATTAGAACTCATTCATAGTATTCTATTTACAAAAAAAATGAGATTTTACTTTAAAAAATAAAAAATTAGATAGCTTATCTTGCTATACATATATTGAATTTTTTATATAATTAGGTTTTTAATGCTATTATTGTTGTCCAAAAATATTCATTATATATATATATATGTATATGTATATATGTATATATATATATATATATATATATATATATATATATATATATATATATATATATATATATATATATATATATATATATATATATAAAATTAAAATTTTGGATTCCTTGTTGAAAGTGGCTACAAGAGATTTCTACATTAAAACAAATTAAACCTCGTGAGATTGGACTAAAATGCATTATAAGTGGTTATAATTAGGGCCATATAATATTAGAATTGCATACCTAGGGCTTCATCCATTCAAAAAATCATATTAAAAAATTAGTGTCGCCAAAAAAAACTAATGAGATTTAGGAAAAAATAAAATAATGTTTAATTTGTACTAAATAATTTTTTCCAAATAGTGTGACTAGGTAAATTAGTTCCATAAGCATTGTCTATGATATCCAGTAATGAGATTAACCCCTAGATGTCTAAGGCTTATTTTTGAATTTCTTTGAATTTGCTCATTTTGATAAGTTCTATTAAATATTTTGAATTTCAAGTATACATTCAAATTCAAACTCCACATGTTAAAGATTATATGAAAAAAAAATATCACTTATGGATTGAAAGATTATTATGTTTGATTATACACGTGTTAAAAATATGAAAGTGATTTGAAGACTTTCAATCCTCTTTTCACATGTCAAATCTAAAAAGAATAGTCACCAAAAAAAATATAAGATATAGGATATAATAAGTATAATACTAATCAATTTACAGCTTCTCAAAATTTACTTTAAAAAAATTAAATGCATTTTTAATGTGATGTTTTTTCCAAGATCTAGTATATTTGAGGCTCATTTCCAAGAGCCTTCAAAACTAAATAAAAAAAATCAAGATTTGCAATTGATACCCTTGCACAAAATCTTGAATAGAAAAATCATAATCATTCATTTTCAAAATCTGATTTTTGATGCTAAGTCTGAACTTCAAAAATAAAAATTGCTAAAAATATTAGCTTGGTAAGGTTTTATTTAACTTCAAAGTATTGTCAACACCAAAATTTTGTACCTCATGCATTTCTATTGTTTGATATCGAATAACAATAGAAATATTTATTTTGTCCATACATTTTTTTGAAAAAGTAATATCCAAAATTTTGCTATCTATTTATAAAAACAATTTGTTTTGGCAACAGTGACTACTAGGTATGGTAATAGGATGCATTAGCCTTTACATAACCCCTAAAGGCCCATTGTTCCATTGGGAGACAAAATAAAATTTGGGTAGGTTCCTATGAATTCAATTTCTTATGAAACTTTCTGAAACTTTCTCATGAGATAGAAAAACTTATTAGCTTTGTGGAAATATAGTTTTTATTTCAATTGGTGCTTGGGAGCAAAAGTTAAACCACAAAAAGTCCAAATTTTCATTTGGCAAATAGAAAAAGAAATCTACAAAAACTCAAAATTAAAGTTTAAATTTTTATTTCTTATGGATCATATTTTCATTCTATTTGGATTAGTGATGTGAAACTTATGAACAATTTTGTTTTTCAAGCAATGTAAGCATCTTCTTGAAAAAATAACCTACAGAATTCACTTCTGGAATGCAATTTTTACAATTTTTTACAAGGTTAAGTTTGCATGCTAGAATAGTCTCATAATTGGGATTATTGTGTTTCAATCCATCTTAGAGCTATTAATGATTTAGTTATCTTTCAATCTTGGACCTACTTCTAGTTAACAATTTTTTAAAGAATGAAAATCAAGGGTGTGTTTTTTGAATTTTTTTTCTAGACTTTCAACTCAATTATTCAACAAAAAAAGTTTCAAATTCAAAGTCCACAATGCAATTTTTTTTCAGAAATGGTGGTCAAAGTCATCTGAAATTGCAAACTAGTGTAAAAAAAGAACCCAAACACTTTGAATTTTAATATCTCTCAATCTATATGGTCAAATTTCATAAAAAATTTAGCACATAATCTTGGACAAGTAAAATACAAGATCTTCTAGTTAGATTCTAATTTTGTTTTGTTTCCCTGAGCAAATGCAACAAAAATGGCAATTTTGAGTGTTTTATGATCGAATAATGGCTTTGGGTCTTCATGGATTAATATTCTATTTGATTAGAACCAGTTTTGCCTTTGGCTCCTAAGTACCACTACAATGAAGATAGGAGGTCCATAAAGCGCTTGGTCTCTAAAAGCATCCACCTCCTGAAATGAATACTATATTCACATTTTTCTTTCTCATTGCACTAAATCTTGGATAAAAAATATGTACATTTTAAGAAGGAGTGGGTTTTTTTAAAAACCACCATGTTTTTACTTCAAAAATTCATAACTAATTCCACAAAGCTTCCCCAAATATGAAATGACTTTGGGGTTAAATGCCAAATCCATTTGTCTTTCAATGAAAATCTACTCAATAATATTTCAAAAAGTCTAACCTCCCCAAGTTAATTTCCATCTCTTAAATGGACACTTTTAAGGACCTCTTCCGTTCCTCCATGAGAAATCACAAGTCCCTTGCCACCTTACCAATGAGGTTTGACACTCTTCCTTTCAGTTGAGTTGTGAGTTGCTGTTGATCAATGTTTTTTATGCACAATTTCTCACTACAACCAAAAGATGTTGACTATTTTCTATTTTTTTGAAGAAGGAGAGTTTCAAGTTTTGGGTCAATATAACCAAATCATTTTTACCTCCTGTAGGCAGTTTTTTTTTTTCTGGTGTTTAAACGCCAATTCTGACATAAAGAAATGAATACCCTGACGTCCCTCCAAATATAATGCAATGGCATGCTGCCAGGAACACAAGTTTTACAGTAAAAAAGAAACGCTGCCCGTAGGTATTGCGTAATTTTATTTGATAGAGATATCACCAAGTATCGCATGAGTAAGTTATTGGCAGAGGAAATAGCGGACTCTTTCTCCCAACTCATCCCCGAATTCAGTTCGCTGTTGGCGATGATGCGGTGCTCGTCTAATAATAAAATTAGTGACTAGTGAGCGTGCTTAATTAGTGGCTTTTGCCTTCCTTTGCTCCTGGACACAACTGACTAAACTTAGACCGACTTTGCTACAGTATGGGACTATAATCACCGCATTAACTGAAGCAAAGTCAAGGGATCAGGCTTATGCGGATGCATGGCTTCATATCCCTTGGCCGGGGCCCGGGGGACGTTCGTTAAACCCAGCCGACGAAGTGGGCCCAGCAGGCTGGATTTACCCCGGGGGAAAACGCAGGATTAATTTTTTTTTTAAATTATTAATTTTTTTCCTTCAAATTTTGAATTTATATTTGCAATTAGAGAACCCAGAACAGGTCTGAAGAATATCCTAAGCGTGGCTCAAAATAGGGGCATTTTTTTATTTTTACTCTTAGAGCATCCCCACCCGTCTTGCAAAACGGATGGCTTGTCCACGCGGCTTGCAAAAGTGCCCCACCCGTCTTGCAAAACGGATGACTTGTTAAAAGAGAGGGCTTGCAAGTGGGCCTTGGCTTGCATTTTTTTTTTGGGGGGGGGGGGGGTTGCAAGCCATGGTTTGGCTTGCAAAACAGGAAAAGACAAACTGTTCCACGCTGGATTTTTACCCCCTTGCCATGCTGGGCTGAGTTGGCATCGGTATGTCTCCGCTGGCTTACCATGCTCTGTTTACCATGCTTTAAGCCTATTAACAAACTATGATCCCAATGGGTGAGCCTTCCTCCTCACCCGGCTTGCAAAAGTGGATGGCCTGGCCAAACGCTAGCCAAATCCACTCTGCATTTTGCCAGGCGGGTGGGGATGCTCTTAGAGAATCACAATAGAATAATTTTGGGCCCACTTTGTAGGTTGGATTTGGTGTCTTGCTCCCTTGGCCTACATAAAGGGATATCAACTATGGGCGTTAATCCTGCCTTGGGATCACGGTTGATGAAGGCCTAAGAAGGTAGAAGCATCTCAAAATGTTACTTGTAATGCTCCTATTAGGTGGGTGATTCAAATGATGATTTTTGAAGAAAGCTAGCCTTTTCAAGAGAAAATCAACCCAAGTTGTCTTATAGTTTTCCATGAGGCTTAGACAATATTCTAATTCCTCTATCCCAAAATGATCTTCTTGTTGGACTAAATGTTCTAGATTAAGCTTTAAGATATTTTTTTCCCCCTCTTGTTTAGAGTTGTGAATAGAGTTTAGAGTACTACTATTGTCTTTGAAATTCAAGTTTCAATTTTTTTTTGAAGTGTAGTTTTGGAGCAATCAAAAATGAAAATCTTTGAGCATTTCTAAGGAGCAGTGATGTCCATTTGATTGCTCAGTGTGAGGTCTTCTCCAAGATCATGTGTGGGGTTAAAAAGAAATTTCAGCAATACTTGTGGGCCATAACTTGTAGCCCAAGTCCTTGTGACAAGTGATTTGTCTTTTTTGACCTACAAATGGCCCATGTCTACATATGAAAACCAATTAAGTTCATATGTAGGAGCCACTAAGTTCTTGTGTAGCAGCTAGATGTGTGGCCCATGTCCATGTGTCACAGCTACACAAGTTATTGATGCATCTTACTATTCTTTACACAATTTGATTCCAATTTTGTCACCAACCCCCTTTTTTTCATGTCACAACTTGCAACCACAAGATCATTTTGGAATGGAGGGAGTATAAATTTTCAAAGTTGAAATCGAAGAGGAACTATTGATATCATTAAGACTCCCTTAAAATGAATACGTTTGTGGAAAAGATGCTTCACCCATAAATGGTGCATAGGATATTTTCTAGCCAATGAATGACAAATAATCTCTCTATGTAGGATAGAAGTGCAACTATTCATCTTCCAAATTTTTTGTGAAAAGGGAAGGTCTTCTATAGTAGTTTGTCTTCCAATAAGTGCTTTTGCATTTTTTTAAGCCAACAATTCACATGATACCTGAACAAATGATTTCCACAGTAATCAGCTTGGCTTTTAAGGATTCAATTCCCAATGCTTTAAATACCTCTAAGAAGCATGCTACTTTTATAATCTAACTTTGAAGTTAACCTTGGTTTGTAAAAATATGGGGAATTTTGTTAAAATAGAGGTATTCCATGTGCCATTTTCAGACTGCTTGGTCTAAACTGTAAAAATGCCATCTAAAGATTTCAAAAACCTAGGATTAGTATAGATTTCAGACCACTTGGTCTCAATCTTAAAAGTTCCATCTAAGACAAGTGTAGATTTTAGACATCTATGATCAATATAGATTTCAGACATCTAGTACTAATGTACATTTCAAATTGCCCAGTTTAAATTATAAAAACTGTCAAAGTTGAGAAATGACACCATTTTAATGGAAACTTTCCATAAATTTCGTTTCAACCCTTAAATGTGCAAGCACGAAGACAATAAAAAAAATCCCACCTATTGTAATGAAATTCAGCATTGAAAAGCGTGAACCACTTCCTTCACAACTACTCTACAAAAGTGATGGCATGGAATATCAGAAATAAGGTAGGACCACCCATTTCTGACTACAACCCCATATCTAACCTGTAGGGTGTAGTTATTTCCAACCAAGGCTGGAATAGATTTCCAACCAAAGCTTGCAATGTTTTTTTTGTGTTTTTTTTCCTTTTCAAATTTGGGACTAAGATAGTAAGGTCATGACACATGTTTAGAAGTAGTGAGCAAGAAAGTAGGAAGTAGTGAGTGGGAAAGTAGTTCTTGAATGATCGGAATTGGAAGACTCTACATATTGGACATGGATCAAGACCAACTTTCACCTTCCAAAATTCATAGGAATTTCTGTTCAAGCGATGAAATTACCAAATGTTTGACAACCTTCATCATTTCTATCTCTGCACCGACCTTTGAAAGTATTTGCTTTCCCTAGCACTACTCCAGATCATGTCCACAATTGCTTATTTGATCGGTTATGGGTGGCTCCACTAGCAGTTGCGCAAGTGCCTGCCAATTGACAGCCAAATGCGCTGGTCTACGGTTGGTTTCATGGGTTGGAGAACCTCGCAGTCTCTGTCTGTGGTGATCAATGCCGCAACTGCAGACGAGGGGCAAACTGTCACAGACTTGATGAGAGGTGGAGAGGACAACCGACTGCAAGTTACGTGATGGAGAGTTGCTGTGCAGGGGAAGCTTCCGATAATCTATCAACGCTATTAAAGCAGATGTTTGTTTGCTTGTTTGTGATTGAAGCGGCGGGGTATCTCAGCGATTGTCGGGCTTGCTTGGTGTCTTCCGAAAGCCCTCAGCGCGTGTGTGTGCACAAACAAAAGTTTGGCGACAGCTTTCGGATCAACATGGGCAAAAAGTATTGAATTTTCAAGTTTTGATCTCACTGGAAATTTAAAATTGGATGGAAATCGGTAGCAAAGAGCAACGATCATGGCATTGGGCCAGAGAATTGAAAAATCTGGATCGGAAGTATCAAGCCAAAAATTAACAACTCCAAGGAGATTGTGAATTTTATTGTAGTATAGTAGTAATGGTTTGTTCACAAGGAATTTTGTAATGGGATTGAAAAGTTTATAAATAAAATATTCATTATTAAAACTCACTCCTTTCCACACATTTGCTATTGCAAATTGTTAAAAACTGAATATGTCTTAGTATAGCAATTCACACAAATTCCAATGACTCTAATCTCCACAAACAAATAGTATAAAATACATGCATTTTTCCAACCACAAACAATTTTCTCATATAATCATACAAAAACAAGTCTAATCACTAGATCAATGCTTCAAATTTGCGACTTACATATAAGCACAATATATAGAAAGAAAATTATTGTGCAAGTGCATAAAAAATATTATATTGACAATTTATACTCACATACTAAAGGAGTTCATCATGTTAAAAAATATAAAAATAATAAAAAATATATATATTTGACAACTTGCCTTCCAAAGATAATCAAGAAAAAGAGAGAAAAAATGACAAATTGTCACCTTATATGCTATCCAAGAACAAAGACAACCATTTACTTCAACCAACATCAAGACACATTGTTTCTTTTGCTATCCAACCTATTTACAACGTTCGAAATCCTTTCAAAATGACAATTTGCCTACGTTGCTACAATAATGTGAAACCAATTTCATAGTAGGTCTTGTTTTTTTTAGCAAAAAAGACAATTAGTCAAAAACATAAAAAACTACATGACTACAATAAGCTATATTGTTTGTTTTGTTTTGCTTGATATGTTGAGATCTAAAAAACTGTGAGGCATCTGGCAGCATTCTTGGTATTGTTGGAAAGCTCTTTGGAAGGAGGAATGCATAGACTTTGTTTTGTGGCGTTTGAACCTATAATGTGGAAGTTATTAAATTTTAAAGTTTTTATGAATTCAAAAATTGAATTAAATTGTCTTTTATTTTGAAAAAAACATAACTTTCACATCACATGTCTAAATGCCACGGAACAAAGCCCTTGTACTCCTACATACAAATTTTTTTCTATTTGTGCTAGTTTCGTGGTGTTTGGACCTACAACGTGAAAGTTATGGATTTTTTTTAATTAAAAAATTGAATTAAATTATGATTTATTTTGGAAAAAACATAACTTTCACATGGCATGTTTAAAGACACAAAACAAAGCCCTTGCACTCCTTTTGTGCATTAAGCTTACTATTTGTACCAAGAATCCACCCTCTCACACTATGGTGTGGAAGTTATTGAATTCCAAAGTTTTAATAATTTAAAAAATATTTTCACTTTTGGTTTTGGCAATGGTAGAGGGCACACTAGTGGGTATTAATCCTCAAATGCTAGCGAGGAAGTTTGGCATCCAATGGATGATAAAGAATCCTTCTAGTAAGATAGAAGTGCCACTATTCATCCTTAGAATTTTGTTGTGAAATAGGGAGGTCTTTTGTAGTAGTTTGATTTCCAATGAGCGCATTTGCAATTTTTTAAGTGAATGATTCACACGGTAACCAAAGGAACAATTTTCATGGACACTAGTCTATCCTTTAAGGATTAAACTTTGTCACTGCCCAAGGGGACCAAAAGTGTCCTCACATAGTTTCAAGTCTAATTCAAAGTGATGTAACTTTTGCATCTAATGTCCAAATTCAATAAAACTTGTTGGAAAATTTGCACTCTCATTTTTTGTTTGTGTGGAAATTTTTTAATATCAATCCAAGATGTATTAATTTTTTGTAAGCCAATTGAAGTTTAGAGGTTCAATTTGAATTCACCAAACTGCCTTTTATGTTGCAACTTTGGGAGTTTGTATCTTCTTCATCTAATGTTCATTTTCAATAAAACTTTATGAGTTATATTCCCCTTGAAGTCTAGTTACTATGGTAAAAATTTCATATCAATTTAAATTGTTTTGAATGTCCAAGAGCAATTCAAAGTTCAAAATCCCAGATTATAGTAAACTTCAGTGGCTTGTTTCTTCTTCATATAGTGTCCATTTCCCAAAAGAAATTGAAGGGAAGTTGTACATACTAGTAGTTTTGTGTTTAAGATTTCATATAAATTCTAGAGGTTATGACTTGAGTTATGAGTGATTGAGAAGCATTTTAGTAGAAGGTTTAGCCTCAGAAGTGTTTTTTGAAACTTTTCTTCTTATTTTTTTGACATTTCAAAGCCATTTTGCAAACACAATGAATCAATTTAATGATATTCTTTTTCTACCAATGTGTTTTTAAGTTGATATTGAAACACTCCATAGTTTAAAGTTTTTTCATTTGAGTAGGTTTACAAATCTCCAATTGTATTGATAGGAAAATTTCAGTATCCTTTTTCTATACTAAAACATTATAATCTTACAATCTATGTGGCCAAATGTCTCCAAATTTGATTCACATCATCTACAACATATATATTATAAGATTGTATGGTTTAGATTTCTATACCTTACAATCTTGTAGTATACATATTGTAAATGACGTGAATCAAATTTGGAGTATAACACTTCAAAAGATTGTATAGTATAGAAGTGGACATTTTGAACTAAAACACTTCAAAAGTAATGATGTTTGTAAACCCCAAAAGGCTTTGGGCCTTGAGGGGTTAAAGAGATCAACCCATGAACAACATTGTAACCATTTTCTAGTTGATGAATGACAGAGAATCCTTGTGTACAGGACAAAAATGCAACTATTCATCCTAGAAATTTTGCATGAAAAAAGAAAGTCTTGTATAATAGTTTGACTTCCAATGAGTGCTTTAGGATTTTTTTAAACCAACTATTCACACAATGCCAAAAGGGATGATTTCCGTGGTCATAGGCCCCTCCTTTAAGGATTAGTCCTTAACTATAACAACTTAACAATCATAAAATCCGATGATTTCCAAAGTCACTCCGTTGTCGTTTAAGGGTTAATCCTTAAACATCAGGTTGGTGACCGTGAAAATCAACCCTTTTGGAACCATGTGACATCATCTAGTTTAAAAAAACCAAAAAAAAATCATTGGGAGTCAAACTACTATAGAAGATTTCTCCTTTCCACCCTAATTCCGAGGATGAATGGTTGCATTTATGTCCTACACAGGAGAATTCCTTGAACAGAAAATGTCCGCCACGGCGTTTATGGGTTAAGGAGCGCTTAGCTGTCCCATTTGTGGCCATTATAAATGACATACTGTGCTGATACTGCTGGTTGTGGCCAAACGGCACAAGGCATATCAGTTGATAGTAAATCTTACCAGCCGGGTCGTAGCTAGGACCTGACCTGGCATCCGTAGGACGTCATTCCCTTAGCTAGGACCGACGTAGATCGCTCCGTCCCCGACGGATCGCCTTCCCGATCGCAGGGAGAGCGGTGAAACATTGAGAGCTGGACTCTCCGCTCGACGGACTGGCTAGACCACCGGCTCTGCTTCGTAGAAGCTTCCGTGATTCTCTTTCATGTCAGTTCGTCGGTCTCTCGGATTCGATGCTCCAGATTCTCCAGGTTCACAGCAGCCTTTCGAACAACGGCCCATATCTGCGCTTATCGAATCAGAGAACTGGTAAACAACGTTTCTCCCAGCTAATTTCGATGGTGATTAGTGATTACCATAATCCAGATATTTTCTATCAGGGAGCAAACTGGCTGAGGTGGGGCTGACTGAGCCTTCTAGAACTTGGCACGGATCAATGGAGCTTAGCACTCCTATCAGATCTTCGCGAGCATTCCCTTTGAAGAGCTCGTTTTTACTCTATTGTTGTACTACACGGAAATGGCCACGAAATGGTTATTTAGTATGCTTTCAACTATTTAACAGAAGGACATACTATTCAATATCACTTGTAGTGATGTTGTTGTAGCATTTGTTTTGTGTATAGGTGGCGTGGCATTGTTAGATTGGTTGTACTAATTTTCATACTAATCAATTATTCACCTCATATTAAATAACCATTTTGGTGCTGTGAGAAGTGAAATCAAATTCAATTACGCCTTCTGTCCTGCAAGGCCGCATAGAGTTAGTAGATTCACACCAAGTGCAGAATGTGATTAATGTTGGTGAAGATATAGAATCCGTTCCTCGAGGCTTGACGTGGAATCCTGGAGATGACTAAACCTCTAATTCATGCCAACCTCAAGAAGAGATTGGAGTTATAATTCTCTCTTGTCAGTTCTTCAAGATCACTGACTCAAGGCTCATTGACATTTGCTTCAGTAGTGAGTGAAACCACGACATGATTCTTCCATTTCTGGAATCCTAAAAGTGTAGCCAACATGTGAAGGAGTTCCATTTCTCAGTCAAAAATTTGGACAAGTCATTAGCCAAGGTACAGCAATGAACCTAGAAAATGACTTTTTGGGTTTCTTTGTATTGCATTGAATATTATCACTCCACATGACCGTGCCACAGGGCTCCTCCACTTTAAGTCGGGTAGATTTCTTTGACGATTGATCGCCAAACTGGGACCTGGCTTGGCCTGAACGAGCGAATGTGAGCGATAAGAGTGTAAAGATTGTCAATTTTTGTGGAGCATTTTGCCTATTCCATGGCCTAGGCCATCCCAAATTTGTCATGTTGTAGCAAAATACATAACCCAAATGAATCAATATCCTTTAACCCATAAACGTTGAGGCGAATGTTTGGCATCCGATGGATGACAGAGAATCTCTCCATGTAAGATAAATGTACAATTATTCAAAATTTTGTGTGGATAGGGGAGATCTTCTACAATACTTTGACTTCTAATGAGTGCTTTTGCAATTTTTTAAGCCAATGATTCACACAATCATAAAAACTGGTGATTTTCAAGGTCATCTTGTTGTCTTTTAAGGGTTAAAAATACAGTAATAGTGTAAAGTGCCATCTTCCTCTTGCACTTATCGCTCCATGAGCAACAAAGCTATTTGCCAAAATCCAAAACGTTGGTCAAGTCTGTAGTGGTGCAATGAACTTCTTGCAGAAGCCCGTGTTTTTACCCTTGGAAAAAATGTAGGAAACTTTTAATTGCTACACAATTTTTTTTTTTCAAATTTTGAGATCATATTTGCAATCGGGGTCCCCAAATTAGCTAGATGAGGTGATAACAGTAAAACTAAAACGGCACAAAATAGGTTTTTTTTTTACTACATTCACCCTTGGCTGGACCTCCGGAAGAGGCTCGTTGCTACTACCGTATAAACTCAATCCAAAAAGTTTACTCTAACTTGGGAGCCCACTTGCCGGTTTACCTTCCCGGTTTCCTTCCCAGCGCCGTAGCTGCGCTCCTCTAGCTCGCCGCACAGCCAGCGCCTGTAGCGTCCATCACGTCCGCCCGGGTTGTGCTCCACGTCGAGGGTACAGCACAATGTTCGTCGTCCAGAACTCCAGATGTCCGCCCAGGCGTCCACCGGGCCAAACTGTACAGTACTCAGGTATTTAAAAAAAAAAAGCCCTGTGGCCTAGCTTTAGCTTTATCCACTTCGCCAGTGGCGGCCAGATTCGTGGCTTCGCAGCCCCTTCCTCCCGCCTTCAGACGGAGCATGCGCCTGCTTGCCCGGGTCAACCATGACGTCCGTCGCGGGCCCAAGTGCCCCCCGGGAGTCGGGACCACAGTTATGAAGCCTTGGGCTCGACGATTAATTTGACTGGAGGATTCCGTCTGTGGTGGAGGTGTCGCAACCACACTCCGCAGGCATGCCTCGCGTGGCGGCAAATCAGGTCACTAATCTTCACTGCTTGGGCTATTTTCATCGATGGCCGGCGGGGGAAACTGGGACTGTGGGAGGAAATGAATTGCTAGTGGTGGAGGGAAGTGCCGCATTTCGCCACGCAGGCATCTGCCGGATCTGTGAATGATTGTGCGAGAGGCAGTTGTCGTTGTTTTCGTCATCTTGGGAGGGACACAGGCATTTCAATGTTGTTGGGAGCAGCTGGGGCCCAGGTTGAATTGTCGATGGGGTTGCGGAAAAGGATGGTACCGTGACGTCCTGGAGAAGTAATGTGTATTTTCAATCTGCACAGTTGCAACACATGATCGTTGTGGATCGACGGAGTCGTCGTAGGGGTGCGGCGTATTAGACGACGGGATCGCACTACCGTATGCTTGGGTCAACGTCTCGACTTCTAAATTTGGTTTTTCTTTGGTTTGGCACTCAAAGAAACATTCGGTTTCATTTGGAAGACGAACTGAATATGGAAAAGAAAAACCAGAAAAAACACGCCAGGCACTCACCCAGCAAGTCACCAGGAGCGGATTCTAAAGTTGGTGTGCTTCAGAGGTTCTTGTTGCTACGACCCCAGCGTCCAATTTCACATCCTGCAGTTGTTGCTACCTGCGATCTCCAGGGATCTTGTCTTGCTTGATATTTCCACGGATCGTAGACATGTTGACTGATGCACACAAGGCAGGCGGTTGAGAATAATCGTTCGTTGTGTACATTCATCCATCTTCTTTCCTCAGTAATACTACTACACTAAATAGTATATTTAGTGTTAGCAACACTATTTATGAACCATGACACTAAATATCATTAATCCTACTAAAGTAAGTAACATTAAATCTAATTTCTAACACTAAATGTACTTTATGGTAAATCTGAAATCTGAAAAGGTTTACATTTAGTGTTTGCTGAGGAGACCAGGGAAGGCCAGGGAAGGAGATGACAGAAGATGGAGGTGGCGCAGTCAAGTTTAGCACTACACTAATTCCTCCAAAGTTGAGATTTAGTGTTGTGTGGAGTAGGGTGGTAATTACACTAAATGTAATCCAACACTAAATATACTATTTAGTATACTATACGTATTATTTTTTAAAGTTCATCCAAATCTTGGCAATTTGAATGTGCTTTCTTGTGATTGGGATGGTTTATGGTGATTTCATCTAATTTTGGACTCTCCAATTTTTCAAATGTACAATTTGCCAATATCAAAATGAGTAAGATTTTGCCAAAGGTTTAGTAGGAACTACAATAACTAGGTGCTAACCACGCAAAGGGTAGGTTGTCGTAATATTACATAGACTATTTAGAGTAAGTCACAAAACGAAGTTTAAGTTTAGAATGGTTGTATCCTCCAAACATCCAACTATCTAAGCTATAGCTCATTCAAGAGTGAATGAAAAAATTGTCAAAGTTTTTTTTTAAATTTTTATACAAATAAATGAGAGCAAGAAGAAAGAAATATAAACACCTAGCCATCAACATCCTAAGCAAGTTAATGAATAAGTTAAATTAAGATGTTAAACTAATGTCAGTGATATAGGACACCTACATGGTGTAGAATGAGTTGGACCATGCCAACTCCGCACCATGTGCCTAAGGAGGCTTGTAGATGAAACCGGCCTTGGGCCTTATGAGCATCTAGTTAAGATTACCTTCCACCATAATGGTGAGAACATTCCATTCCAGTACCATCTCTTTTTTAAATGGCTCCTAAATAATGTCGAACGCTTTACTAGGTTTCTTCTTGATTAGGATGTAGCTCTTGTCCCATTCAACATGGCTATAACTCAAAATTGTCAAAGTTTAAAAACAAATTTGTAGTATATGAGGTCTTGCATACTTTTACAAAAGATTGAAGTAAAATGCAATTACAATTCAAAAGTTTTCAACCTTTAGATAAACTTAGTTTTGAACCTCTTTTCTAAAAATTTCTAAAAAATATTTAATAATTATTTTGAATACCACATTGTGAGCTATATATAGCTTAATATGTCTATACATTGCATAAGCCAAAAATTGTTAAAACATGACCTCTATACATTTGGCATTATTCAAAACTTGCAAAACACATTTATACTAGTATGAATGGAATTTGAAGGCTTTTAATTGAAACAAAAATATAGAGCTTGGAGGTGCACTTAGTTCTACTACAACAAACCTCATGCGAACAAGTGGTTTCTAATAAACTATAATTTTAACTTCAAATTTTGAGCATTGTTTACTAATGACTAGAGGATTCTATTCTCAAAATTTCAAACTCAAATAAAATATGGAATGATTCTTAGAAGAGGTTAAAAATGCACTAAAATGGCATGTTTTTTTAACTCAAATATTTTTAGAGAACACATTTAGATGACCATTGCATCAATATTCAACTCAAAACGAGCTTTTAATAGAGAGTTATTTTTAGAAATTTTTTGTTCATTTTTTAGAAAAAAAATTCTTATATAATATAGGGGTATGAAAGTTATTTTTCAATTCTATAGTGTATCTTTTTACTTCAAAAATTTGTAACTAATTATTATTGACAAATAAAAAGATAAATAATTCAAAACATAAACTTTCAAAGTAAAAAAATTTATTCATATTTATTCATTTAATTTTATTTAAAAAGCAAAAAGAATATAGAAGGTCCAAAGTTTTGTTTGCATGCTAACATCAAAAAAAAAAGGGGAGTGCACCCCCCGGGATATAGAGTTTTCTTGATAGTTCTAAATAATTTATAGGATGAAATATAACTATATAAGATATTGTAGGATTGAAATGGCAATGCTTTTGATGTAAATGTCATATTAGGAAACCATTAATAAATAGTTAAATACATGTTGTGCAATTGTGCTTTCACTTTCTACCATTGACATTTAACAATGATGCCATTGCTCTAAAATGATAAGTCTTTTGCACTTTAGGTTAAATCTAACAATCTTCAATTTTTTGTAATCTTATCAAATGATGTTTTAAACTTACAATGACTTAATCCCTCAAAGACTATTAGGATACAATATGTCTTCTTCAAATTTTCAATGGCAAATTCTCGATAGGGTGAAACAAATTTCAATATTTTGCGAACTAGGATCTTGTAAAGAAACAAGTTGACATACTTGTTGCATTTTCTTGATTTTGAAAATTTCAATGCGAGAATTATTTAAAATTTTATTTTAAAAATGTAGTCTAATAAAAAAAAAAGGAAGCAAGTTTGTTGATTTGTGTTTAATCCCTTTTTCACAAGTTTGAAACCTAAACCTCAATTCAAGAAGAAAATTGTCTAATGTGATTTGACTGCATGCAATGATGCCATATTGCCATTTCAAAAACAACACAAGGAGAATAAAAAATTCAAATGCAATCTAAAATTAGAAAAACTAGAGACTATAGAAAAAGTAAATTTTAGTATTTTTAGGATAGTTTCATTGAATGATTTTATTTTGTAATGAACCAATTGCATTTATGATTTCTTTTAAGTAAATGCCACAATTTAGCATTCAAGAACAACAAATGTAATTATTTGAAAAGAAATTGTGGTGCAAATTAGGAAAAATACTCAATCTATGACACTGTGAATTTTTTAGAAATACTATTTCAAGTTAAAATGATCACATTTGCAAAATCTAGTCAAATAAAAAAAATGCATTTTTCACTATACCCTTGAGATCAATATACTATTTTCAATTCTTATTTTTTCATCATATATTAGAGATTTAAAAGTCTATAAAATATTGGAATATCTACATTCAGTTGTAATTTTTTTCACGAAAACAACATATATTTATTGAAATTAAAACTATGTGCAATGCAATTACGTAACCATGGACTAATGTGCCTTCTGTCATTGCCACATCCCAAAAAATATTTTTTAATTTTTAATTCAAAAATAATTCAAAAATTCATAACTTCCACACAATAGGTCCAACAACTAGAAGGCGCATGACCCAAGAAATCTCACTATAACAAAAAATAAATAAAACCAACATTCAAATAATCTAAATTAAGGTATGGACTATTAGTGTACACTGTTCTGTTGTCAAAACCAAAATTAAAAATAAAAGTAATTTTTGAATTCATAAAAAATAAAAAATTCAATATGCCATAAAACAAAGTCTATGCACTCTTTGCTAAGGACTTTTTGACGACACTAAACATGTGACCAAGGGACATACGGTCCAAGAGATCTCATTGTAACAAATAAACAAAACAAAACATACAAACAAATAGCCTAATTTAATGGATGGATTGCCTAAAAATATATTGATTCTTAGATCATTATATTTTTAAATTTATATTTTCTATTATAGCTATTTTAGTTTTTTCATTTTTTCTAAAGGTATGTTTTTATATGACTTTGCTAACTCTCAATATCGAAAGATAATATCCCTATCAAAGATGGAAGGGTACAATCCATACCTTAAATTAGATTGTTTGTTTTGTTTTGTTTGTTTGTTATAATAAGATCTCTAGAATTTTACTTCCTCCAGTCACATCTATAGTTTCATTTGAAAGCCCTCTACAAAGAAGGGTGTAGGGGCTTTGTTTCATGATGTTCTAAATCATAGTGTGAAAGTTATGAATTTTTTTAGTTATTTTTGGTTTAAATAAATTAAAAATTTATTTTTTACTTTAAGTGAGGTTGTTTGTTTTGTTTTGTTTGTTTGTTATGGTGAGATTTCATCCTCTAGTTGCATTCTAGGTTCTATTGGAAAGATCTTTGTGAGGAAGGGTGTATAGGCTTTGTATCATAGTATTTGGACCAACAGTGTGAAAGTTATTGATGTTTATGTTATTCTTTATTCAAAAAAATAAAAAATAACTTACACTTTTATTTTGGTTCTATGAGTGTATCCACACCTTAAGTGAGGTTGGTTGTTTTGTTTTGTTTGTTATGGTGAAATTTCCTAGACCATGCATCTTTTGATTGCATTCTTGGTACTATCAAAAAGCCCTTAGCGAGGATGTACAAGTTCTGGTTCATAGCATTTTTACTCTCAAAAGAAAAGATATTGAATTTTCAAATTTTTATGAATTAAAAAATTAAGAAATTACTTTTACTTGTATTTTGGATTTAGCAATGACATAGTGCACACTAGTAGTCCTACTTTAAGTTAGGTTGTTTGACTATTGGTTTCATTTTGTTTTGTTTGTTACAGTGAGATCTCTTGGGTTGTGCCCTAGTTGCATTTATGGTACCATTAGAAAGCTCTCTATGAGAAGTGCATAGACTTTAATTCTTGGTGTTTAGAAAAATACCAAAGTTTTTAAAAAATTAAAGAATTAAAAATTACTTGTACTTTTAACTTGATTATGGCAACGGCATAGGGTACACTAGTTAATATAAGTTAATATGAAATCTCATTAATTGGTTTGGTATGTGTTATTATGACTTCTAAATCTACATTTCTAAGTTCTTATTGGATCTCCTATAGTTATTTAGAAATGAATCTCACAACACTTTTTTTAGTCTTCCATCATGACAACACTAACTAAGTTAGGTAAATACAAAAGAATGTATATGTGGATGCAAATATTTTAAGTCATGATCCATTGATCTAAAAACAATAGATATTATCAAATGGAAACAGATTCTAAGCTCCATAAAATACTTTAAAAGTATCTAATAAAACACTATTGTTGCCCCTAAAATTCTGTATTTTTAATGTATTTTTAATATTTTTTTAGTCCCTAAAGTTTCAAGACTATATTTACCAAAAATAATCTATAATAGGGTGATTGCAAGAAGCCCTACTAATTTTGTTGTGTATCCACATGTTTTATGCTTAGATTCCTAAAGTATTTTAAAATTAGAATTGAAATATGGTAAATCTATACACCATTAAAATGATTGTACCTTGTAACGATAAAGCATGGAATTCTTTAAGTAGGAGAACCAAAAAAGTGTTAAATCTTAAGAAAATAGATACTTTGATGATTTAATTTGTAAAAAACATTTGTAACAACTCTATGGAGATAGTCATTCATTGAAAGAGCCACTAAAATAATATTTTACATGTTTCAAAATGCAAGTAGAAAGAAGTTCACTTTGTAGACCTCCATACAATATACAATTAATTATTTTTAGAATTTTTTTGAGATTAGCTACAAGTTTATAAGAAGACCATTTACTCCAAATTTCAGCTCCTAAAGTATTTTTTGGGCACTAAATAGTTATAACCCCCCCTAAATTGGCTAGTGTGACAAAAATTAGGACTTATTTTTTGTTAATAATTTTTTTTGAAAAATGTGGAAATTTTATCAAAGGTATATAATAGTCAAGAATACCTTACTTATAAATCTTGAGTCATTTGGAGATATGACACAAAAGTTATGGCCTAAAAAGAAATCAATATGTAGGATGTGAAGCAAAATAGTGTATATGTTTATTGCAATCACCCAATGGTCATTTTAACCCCTAAAGTCCCAAGTGTCCCCTTAAAGGACACTTGAGAGTTCAAGCAAATTTCTATGACCTCAATTTTTGGTAATTTTTTTAAAAACTTTCTCAAAAGATAAAAAAATTCATTAGCTTTGTGGGAATATGATTTTTTTATTTCAATTGGTGCCCAGAAGCAAAAGTTATGCCATCTTAAATATAATTTTCACTTTGTCACATAGAAAACAAATCCAACAAAAAGTTGAAATAAAATTTTAAACTTTTTTCTTCTTATAGATCTTATTTTTGTCTACATTGAAGCTTTGATTCATTCTATTTAGATAAGTGATGTGAAAGTTATGACCAATCTTGTTTTTCAGGCAATCTAAGCATCTTCTTGAAAAAATAACTTATGGGATTCATTTTTTAATGCAATTTTTTGCAATTTATCAAAAAAAAACTTGTTAAATAAGGTTAAATTTGCTTGGAAGAACAATCTCACTATTGGGATTATGGTGTTTCAATTATATCTTAGAGCTATTAATAATTTAGTATTTTGTTGAATCTTAAACCTATTTCTATTTAACAATTTTTTAATGAATGAAAATCATGTATTTTTCTTTTTGAATTTTTTTCCCAATTCTCAATTCAAATCTTCAATATGAAAAATAATAGATTCAAATTCAATAGTACAAAAATTTTAAAATAAAGAGATTCAAAGTCAAAAAATCTAATCATGAAATGTACAAAAAACCTTGTTTTCTTCACTTTAAACACAAATATCTTACAATCTACATAGTCAATGTTTTTAAAATTTCTACTATACATTCTTGTACTAGTCTAGTGCAAGATTCTATGGTTAGATTTGCCAAAAAACTGAAAATTTCAAGAGTTCTATACCTTGCAATAGAAAAGGCAATTTTGAGTGTTTTTTGAAAGAAAAAAGGCCTTGGGACTTTAGGGATTAAGCGCAATAAGATCATATATAGTAGTGGGATCTTGCATTAGACTTGTATGAGAACATGCGATTTTTTTAAAACTTTGTCCATATATATTGTAAGATATTAGTGTCCACGTGGAAAAAGGTGGGGGGATTTGCAATTCACGATACAAGGTTTTTATACTTCGAATCTTCTTATCTAAAATAATTTTGCACTGTAGATTTTTGAAGTCAAAATTTTATTGACGGAAAATTGAACTAAATGTTTTTGGAAAAGATAACAAATATGAAAATAGATGATTACATTTGATTGAAAATTGTTAAGTAGAAGCAAGTACATTGTGGAAAGAAAATATTAATAGTCCTAAAGTAGAATTGAAAAATGGCAAATTTAATGGTGAGATTATTATAAAAAATAATTCACATCCAATGGATTTTTATTGGTGGTATGGTGTGTGGGGTAAAAACTCAATTCTAAAATAATTTCTATAGATTATTTATTCATGAAAATGTTTTTATTGCCCATAAAACAAGACACTTCATAACTTTCACATCACAAACTCAATTAAAAAGAATCTAAGCTTTACATGCAACAGTGCTAGTATGTAAGCATGAAAATGTGAGCATGTGAGCTTTGAGCATATATATATATATATATATATATATATATATATATATATATATATATATAAAATTTTGTTTGCTATTTGTGAGTCCCTAATTTGTCACTTGGAACTTATGATTTTCTTTTCAATTTTTTCAATTTTGAGTATGATTTTATGTACAAAAAGCCTCTAAAAGAGTGTAAAATCAAAATAAGTATGTCACATGCTAATATAGTAATTGGTTCTAAATAGAGTTTTTATTAAAATAAATCCAAATTCTGTATAATAGGGTAGAAATTTAGAATTTGTACAAATTACAATTATATAGTAGAAATTACCCAAAATGTCTAAACTTGCATGGCATGTGAAAAATCTTTTCTAAATTGGTTCAAAAAAATCTATGTAAAAATCCTAAGTTGATTCTTGGAGAGAAGTTTGAGTTTCTCATTCCATTTCATAAAATAATAAAACCTCCAATTGTTAGTCTACAGATGAAGAAAATTCAAGATGGAACAATAGAGGGCATCCACAACTTGAGTATAATGTTTTGATGTGGAAATTTTACTAGAAGTTCAATAACAAATTGGTTTGTCAAGATTCTCCTTTGTATGAAAGATTTCCTATTCATCGAAAATTAAAAGAGATAGCAAGTTTAATTCTCCTTCTTCATATGTGCAAAGTAAGAACATGAGCTTGCGCATCTTTTGTGGAATTTCATTATAGAGGTTTTACAACAAGTTCATGAATTTTCTGATAGCTAGAAGATCCTTTTTCGGACAATCAATCACAAAATTCATGATGAAAAATTTGTAAAAATTACTCAAGGTGTAATAAAATTTCACTGAAAATTATAGTAGGTTTTTTATAGTAATAAAATTCTCAAACAAGTTTCAAGACATTCCAATAGCCAAAAGTACTTGATTCTTCAAAACTAGTAGATTAGAAAAAAATTAATGGAGTTGATTAGCATTTGGAGGGCATACAAAATCAAAATGAGGTCAAATAGGGGTTAAATAGAAGTACATGAAAGTCCAAATTGAAGAAAAAGGAGGTTAGGAAGAAGGAGAAACTAAATTAGAAGCAAAGTCTTCAAAGCAATACAAAACAAGTATACATTCTTTTATCTACAATCAAGACTTAGAAGTCCTCAAAATGTCAAAGCAAGAAGAGATAGGAAGAATGGAGTGTTAGTTGTGAGTTTTGAAAGAAGAAGAAAGAGATTAGGAAGACAACTAGGAAATTTGATTAGCCATTAGGAGTGAGAATATTAAATAGTTGATGAGGGAGTAAATGTCTAAATTGTCAACAAACTTCTAGAAGTTAGTGGTAAGAAATTCTATTGTATTCAAAATCAAATAGTTGAATATTCAAGATAGAATTGAATAATCTTAGAAGGAAAAGGAATTGGAAGGAAAAATTTAGAAAGAAATAGGATTAGTTACAAGTGGATTTTCCAAATGCTTGTACCAAACAAAAAACTTATAACAAAAAATAGCAATGAGTAAAACTTCAAAATTTGGGAAGTACAATGGCACAAGAGGAGTTTGAGGGTGTACTCAACCACCTAATCGATGAAGCATGATCCAAGGTACGTTTCTAAATATTTTCTTTTACTTTAAATTTCCAAATTAGTAGATTTTCATTTGGGCTGAGCCACCAAGGTCTAGTGCTAAGTCAAACCATTGAGACTAAGAGTCAAATTTGAACTTAGAATCTTATATTAGGAGTCTAGAAGTTTCCGAAAATATAGGATATGAAGAAATCAGAGATAAAATAAAGAAGATATAAATGGATGAAGTTCAAAAGTAAAATTGGATGAACCTTAGCTAAAACTATCAATTTGGAACAAGAATAAAAAAAATTTAAATAAATAAGAAACTAAGAATCAAAAGTGAAAATCGTGAATGAAGTTCAAGGAAACGATTAGCGGTCAACCTTCATTCATGAATAACTTTTACTAGGAAAATCCAAATTTTAAATGTTTTAGCATTTTAGAAATCTAGATTTAGCCTCTACGCATAAAAAATTTTAAGCTCTAAAAATAAAAACTACTAGAAGTAACACCAAGACATAGGACCAAAGAAAATTAAATTAAGAACTTAAGAAGTGAGTCAAAGGAAGAATTTAGAATTATAAACCCTTAAAAAAAGTCCAAAGGAGTCCAACCATAAGTCAAACTTTAGAAAAGACTAAAAGATCCATAAGATACAAAAAGATGAAGATTTGGTGAGAATTTGGATGACAATCATAAAGAAGTCTCTATGCAAGTCCAATCTTGAAAATTAGGAAGTAATATACAACCTTCAAAGTTATCTCAAATTTTAAGTCTAATTGAAGTTAGGAGCTAGAGTAAATAAGTGGATGAAGTTTGTATAGCCTTTCAAAAGCCACATTTCATCTGGCTATATCTTTTGCTAGGGTTGTTGGATTGTTTTGAATGTTATATTTTTGGAAATGGCATGACTTTCTCCTTAACTTAGGACTTCTAAAATTAGACTAAAAAATCTTTTGCTACAAACCTTAATAGCCTAGTTAATTCGGCCATTCGTATAGAAATTGAAGTTAGAATTTGGTAAAGCCTTATTCATTTTGAAAGTTACTTAAACCATACAAAAAAATCTATTGCTTGGAAGGCAAAATGGACCAACATCGAGCATCCATTAGTACAAAAATCGCATTTAAAAATCAAAACCTAGTTGTGTTTTGCTTATATGTTAAGGGTGGACATAAAAACACTCACACTATTCAAGCTTGCATTTTTTGTGTTTGAATGGACATAATTCTTTATCTCAACCACTAGTTTAAATAAAATAATATTTCCAAAAATCTAATATATTTCCTTACCTTCAAAAGTATACCAAAATTTACATCATGGAAACCTACATGAAATCCTAATAAGACTTTGGGTACATTGAAGTTACTAACATCTAGGCTCCTATTCTATCAAATTTTGATGCAATTTTTGAGACTATTTATAGATATGTTTTTTTTGCAGAATAAAATTTTAGGGGTAGGATGGACGTAAGAATATTTCTTGACTTCCAAATAGGGCAACAAAAAGGACAAAGGGAAGTTCACAAAGAAGGTAGTCGGTGAAAGAATGTGAGACCTTGACATATTAATATTGATATAGAAAATTTGATTATTGATTGCATGAATAAATTTCTTCAAATTCAGCATATAATATACCATTGAAATTATCTTCAAATTTTACTTTCAATGGTGTAAAATATGCCTCCCAATTAAAAAATTATGTACATATGAAGCTTCTATAGCGGCTACTATAAGGATTTGAGACATTCTCTATAAGTGGAATTCTACTTGGAAACTAAGAAGAAATATGATGGAAACAAAAGGAGAACCTATTTGAACACAATATCTTAGGTATAGATATTGCATTAGCATTCTAATTCTATAGAAATAAAGAGATTTGAATTTTATTTTTTAATATTTTTTGAAATTGTGAATAGATCTTTACATCCAGCATTGGGATTCTTGTTTTGAGAAATTATGTGGTGCAAAAAACATATAATATTTTAAACTCTAAGCACATCTTGGCATTGCATGGCTTTATTGAAGGTGTTCCTTGTCTTTGTTATGTTTAAAAATTGGTATAGATATGCCTAATATGGTCTTCAATATCGTAGTTCTTTAATCCTTGTAATCCCAAGCCCTTTTTTCATCAAAAAACACTTAAAACTATCATTCCTATTGAAAAGAGCAAAAAAAATTATAATTTTTTTTTGTATTTAACCATGGGATCATGCACTAGGCTATTATAAAAATATGTGGAAGAAATTTCAAATTTTTGACCGCATGGATTAAACCCAAATGACCCAAGTAACCATTTTTTGATTGTTGCCCATGTTTTTTGAGATACATGCTCTCAAAATTTGAGTTTCTTTTTAAAAATAAAAATATTTCTAGAAGTAAGATGCATTATAAAATAATCCAATGGCGGTAGATTCATCAAATTTCAAATTAAATTTTGTCTTGTGGAATTTTTCAAAGTTAATAGTATAGTATAGTTTACAACTCATTTTTGGGGTTCAATTTGGGCATGGACTGAAAAGTTAGCCAACTAATGTGATTCTTGCCTACCTTGAAAAGGGCAAATCCAAAGAGTTCAAGGAGAAGACAAGTGTCTCATTCTTTTTTATTCTTACAAACACTACTCTCATTTGAGTAATCAAATAACCATTGTGCATTGCAAGCTCCACCTTGAATTGAAAAATACTTGGAATGTTCTAGAATTCTTCATATACATTTTCAACTTTTTTACCTTTCACTACATATAATAGGTCATCATTTCAAAATGTTCTCCCAAAGATATGCTCCTTCAAAGTGCAATGCACTAAATTTCTATTGATCCAAATAAAACTCAAACTTAAATATCTCCCAAATTGTGTTGTCAAATAATTTGAATTTTTTTGAGGTACTCACTTTCAATTGAAATACATTAATTCTAGCAATCAGATTGTTCTAGCAAGGAAATTTCAATCTATTTGAGCATTTGTTTTTAAAATACTCCAAAAATTGCTTAAAAAATGAATTCTATATGTTATTTTTTCAAAAAGATGTTTAGATTGCCCTTTCCAAAGATTTTCCATAATTTTCTCATCACTAATTATGAGTGCCCATTTAGTCACTCACGACTCTGGATTTGTTTTTTTGGATTTTATTAGTTTTGAATATAGTTTTATATACCAAAAGCCCCCCAAAGAGTGAATAACCAAAATGGAGGTGTCACATACCAATATAGAAAAGGTCCTAAATGACATTTTCCTTTAATTATGACCAAATCCTACATGTAGACAAGGTAAAAATCCAGAAATGATATAAAGTAAACATGTGTAGTGGAAATTGCCCAACTTGTCTAAACCTACCTTTCGGTAACAAATTCTAATTAAATTGGTCTAAGGAAACTATGAGGGAACCCTAGTTTAGATTCCCAAAGGGAGGTTTCAGTTTCCCCATCCCATCGGTGAAATAGTAGAAACCCCAATTGTTAGCCTGTAGGTGAAGGAAACTCAAGACGAACTAGAGAAAGGCATCTACAACTTAAATATGGTGACTTGAGGTGGAAATCGTGCCAAAAATCCAACGGAGCAATTGGTTCGCCAAGATTCCCTTCCATTTGGAAGATTCTCTGGTTACTAGAAATTAAAGGAGATAGCAGAATTTGATTCTCCTTTCGTAGATGTACAAAGTGGAAATATAAGTTTTCACATCTCTTGTGGAACTCCATGAGAGGTTCCATGAAAATTCTTGGTTTTTTCTTATGTCCAAAGGATCTTTTTCCAAGCAGTCAACTGCTTAAGGCTATGATGGGAAATTCCTATAAATTACCCAGGCTATGGTAAAATCTTACTAAAAATTAGTATAGCTTATTTTATGCTAATAATAAACTCTAATAAATTTCATGGCATTCCGATAGTCAAAAGACTCAAAACTAACAAGATTCTTCAAAAATTGGCAAAATTGAAGATTAAGCGTGGAGTTGACCGGTGTATCGGGAGCATACGGCATCGGATTGAAGTCAAAGCAGGGTCTTTTCTTAATTCCTTACACCTACTAAAGAGCTTAGGCTAGTTACTTTTCATAGAAAAGTTGATCTCCAAAAGTTGGATTTTTATCTATTTTGAATCATTCAGTTGGCATTAGGAATATTTGTGATTTTGACCTAGGAAAAAGGGGTGGGGAATTTATTAGGACTAAAAGTGGCCTTCTAAAGCCAATGGCACAATCTGTTTGCAATTTGGAGTCTTTATCCAAAAGTTAGAGTTTTGGACCAACGTAGAAGTCAAAATTTGGATAATTAGGATGAAAAGTGATAAGTTTACCGTATGAAAATGAGAGGAGGTGGGTGCCCTTGGAAGAGTATATAAGGGCACTCCTTCTCCTCTCAAAACACCTCTTTTTTGCCAAATTTTGGCCTTGTACACATTGGTCCATTAGTTTAGACTTTTTGGCCATTTTTGAGTTAAAGTTGTAAATGTGGTGTTTTTGGAGCATTTCAAGCTCCATTGTTACCTTTTGTATAAGTTTTGAAGAACTTAGAGGTCCCTTCAAACTTTATTAACACTTTGTTGTTTGTATTTTGGTATATTTTTGATAACTTGTGGTATTTTAACTAATTCTTGAAATTGGTTGTGTATTTTCTTAATTTTTTTGTGTTTTTGTACTAATCCTAAAGAAAAACTCCGTATCTTGGCGATGCCGCTTTGTGGGGGTCTCTAGAGTTTTTATAGTTGTACTAACAAATTGTGTGTCAAAAATTCTTATTTTGTTCTAATTTATGTTTGTACTAACAATATGTGGTTAGAATTTGTACTAATACGTGTATGAGAGTTTGTATTAACTTATAGTGGGGGTGGAAGTATTTTCTTGTATTTTTTTCCATTTGGGACGGCGAAGCTTTGACTTTGCATGTTGTGAAATTATTAGAATTTTAGAAGAAAACCCAAAACACATTGGAGTTTTGAATTTAGAGATTATAAAAATTGGAAGAATTTAGAGGTTGTCCACAACTACAGCGGAGCTTTGACCTTAGATGGTTTGAATGTTTTAGAAATCTTGTACAATCCCAAATAATGGCGAAGCTTTGAACCCCCTCTTGTACCCGTTTTATGTTATTGGCCTTGTTAGTAGAAGTTTGGCAAAGTTGGTCATTTTTTAGTATTGAGTGAATATTTAGAGCCAAGGCCAAGAATGAAGAGAAGAAGTGGCAGTAAACAATTGAGTTCAAAATCATAGAATAGAGGTTGAGAGGTTTCCAAAAACGTAAAATACGAAACAATTCAAGTTGAAATGAGTGAGATATAAGCGGATGAAGTTTTTAAACACCGATTAGTAGTTAAACTTCATTCATGTATAACTCCTACTAGGAAGGTCCGATTTGCAAGTACCTTATCAATCTGGAAAGCTAAGTTTAGCCTCTATAAGGAAAAATATAAAAAGTCTAAAAATAGTAATTTGTCAAAAGTCAGACCGAGAGTTAGAATACCACGAAGTAGAATTAGGGAGAAAAATCTAAAGATTAGAGATGGGAATTAGCCACTAGAAGGAGAAATTAACAATTCTATACTCACCATTCTTTCTCTCACTAAAACTCTTCAAATTGCAACAAAACTAAGAAATAGAAGGAGTATAGACTAGAAAAAAAGGGAAACATCTAGTTCCTTGTTAGACACCAACTTTCAAAATACAAGTGAAGAGGATGAGGAGTCCATTTGGTAGTTGAAGAGAAATTAAAGTTGATAAGATTTAGAAGGAAATCTTTGAAATCCAATTAGAATAATAATGACTTATAAATATCAAGAGTCAATTATTATTTAGAAATTGGTGCAATTATTTAGTGTTTCAAAGTCAACCCTTGGCATTCAAATAACTTGAGAGGAATAGTGGAAAAGAAAAGAGATGAGAATTTGAAAGATTTCGAACTTTAAGCTTGTAATTTCTATCCAACTTTAAGCCATGAGCAAAAATATCAATCAAGTTTGGAAGATGGCGGACGATGGAGCATTCCAAGATGCGTACAACTAACTCAATGATGAACCCAAATTTGAGGTAAAGCATTGAGTTCTTCCCTTCCTTTTGAATTATTGAAAACGGACTAAAATACCATATGGCCGAATTACCAATAGGATTCGGAGCATAAAGATTAAGGTTTTAGTCAAAGTTAGTAATATCAAACGGTGGATCTTGCTTAGAGGTTTCCAAAAACATCTCACACTTCAAAATCCGACTTAAAATGAGAAAGATAGAAGCGGATGAAGTTTAGAGTAAAAATTGGATGAAATTTAGACGGAACCTCAACTTTGGAACAAGTTGAAGGAGTCAAAGAAAGGTTATTATTTAGCACTCAAAACCAAAAGAAAAACTTAATTTCAAATTGTAACTTAGGAGATATTAATGGATGAAGTTTGAAGAACCGATTAGTGGTCAAACTTCATCCATCACTAACTTATAGTAGAAGAATCCAATTAGCAAGTATGAACCCAATCTAGAATCCTAGAATTAAGAACTACAAGAAGAAAATGCAAACTTTCCAAAAATAGTAAACTAAAAAAAGTTAGATTAAGGCTAAAAGAACAAGATAGGCTAATTTAGAACTTAGAAGTTAGATTAGAATGGTAACTTAGAATCATAATCTCATAGAGGAGGATAATTGGAGCCCATAGGAACTTCAAACCCAAGAAAAGACTGAAAAACCAATAAGATATTAAAGAATGAAGTTCTAGGCTAGGAATGGATGAAATTTCAGTAGAATTGTCAACTTAAGACCAAACTTCAAAGTTAGATATTAAGAACTATTTAAAGTGTATTTTCAAAATCTCAAAGTCTTTTGAATTAGGGAACTAGCACAAAATCGGGGATGAAGTTTGATGAACCAATTAGTAGTCAAACTTCATCCACTCATATCTTTTGCTAGGAGTGCCCGATTAGAATGAAGTTTATAGTTTTGGAAAGGGGAATTAATCATCTACAAGATGGCATACTTAGTTTGTGTCTGAACTACATTTTGCAAAACAACCACAGTGGCTCATGAGAATCTACAATCACTTCACAAACAATAGTTTAGATCTTGTTTTATTGGGTTTTTGCATAGTTAAAGTCTACTTAGGAATAAGAAAAGATTCATTGCTTGGAAGGCACAATGGACCAATGTTAGAACACCCATAGGATAAAATCAACTAAAAAACATGATTGTGCTTGCTAATTTACCAAGGGTGAGTAAACAAGCACCCACATTGATCCAAATATAATGAATATAAACTTTATAAGTAGAAAAAATACAATATTTGAGGATAAAATTAAAAATTGAAAAAATTGAAACTTTTGTGATTTTTTGGTGATTCCCCTTGAACTACTTTTTGAACTTGGGATGTCATAACTTTTGCTCCTAAACACCAATTGAAATAAAACTTTTATTTGCCCAGAGCTAATGAATTCCCTATCTTGAAAAAAAATTCAAAAAATTATGTCAAAAATTGAGGTCACACAAGCTTACCTAAAATCCCAAAAGTCCCCTGCTAGGACTTTGGGACTTTAGGGATTAAATTCAAAATCCATTGATAATACAAAAATTTCCTACAAATGGAGGTCAATGCCAAGGTAAAGGACCTAAAAAACTTTTTTATTAATTTATACTGCTAATATCATCCAATTAATGTATATATATATATATATATATATATATATATATATATATATATATATATATATATATATATATATATATATATATATATATATATATATATAATTTACAACATACTTTTATATGAGTGTAGTGAAAAATCCCATGGTTGAATTGCTCCCCAAATCATTTTTTTATGGCAACAAAAATGGCAATTTTGAGCACGAAAGGCCTTTGAATTTAAGAGGTTAAAGAACACAATATCACAAATGAATAAAAATAGTCCATTCATGAAAAGTTGCTATTATAAGCTTAGGGCAAAATACTTTTTCCAATCTCTTTAGTTTACTTGCAACAATGACAAGCAACTAAATTCATCAAACAACTATAAATTATGTGGTATTTGTTGAAAAATGATTGTCTACATTGCTACAAATAAATTAAATTGCCGATTACAAAATTGTAAACCCTACTAAGAAATGTCCTATTCAATTTGTAGGAAGATTATTTTTTGTAATTTGCTCTTGGTGAGTGAAATCCACATAATCCACAATTACAAATATTTCATTCATTGATCACATATTTCATTCATTTCTAGATAGGTGTTTATATCAAACATTCTTTGTTAGGCTTTGCCTTCCTTGTCAACATGTTTATTTCCAACACGATTTCCAAAACTCCCTCCACCTTGGTGATTGTCCTATACAGAATTCATACTATTTGATTACTAATATCATGCATAGCTCTATCCAACAATAATGGTCATGAAGCATCAAGGTTCTACTCTCTCTATTTCTAAATAATACATGTGTTTCTTTTGTGTTTTACTATGGAAGCACTAGTATTATTTAGAAATAGAGGGAGTATTAAAGTATGGTCTAAGCCCTTATAGTTGGAATTTTTTTTTTATTAACATGGGTACACCTAAAATCACACCTTGTCTAAAACCACCATCATCACTTTGTGTACATCTCCAAAATTAATATGTTCAAATGTTGAAGAAACAATTTTAGATCATCTACTACAAAACTTTAGTCCTTCATAATTTTTGCATACCACATATTGTGTTTGTTGGTGTGTTGGAACCTTTTTTCACTTGCCAACAAAAAAATATGAAAATTTAACCAGTTTAATAATAATAATTAATAATAACTAGGCACAATAGCAAGAAAAGGCAGTTTGGAGGTACCCACATTAGTGGGTGCCATAAGAGCAATATAAGTTTCATTCACTTCAATTCCAACTGAAGATGATGGATTGAATCACAACTCCTATTCTTCTTCCTTGTAGTTGAAAAATGTTCTTTGTCCTATAAGATTTATAAGAGATTTGCTTTCTCTCAATTAGAGGTTATTTGTAAATTTCTTTTAAACATGAAAAAAATAAGATGTTAAATAATCACGAGAACTTCTCGCAAATGTTGATTCATTTGGAGCTAAGGTTGATAAGCCTACTACCACCCAAATTTGGGTATCTTGTACAATGTGCTTATAGTTGTTTATAAATTCAAAGAAATTAATTGGGTATACATTGTTATGCAAAAAAATTGACAAAAAAACACAATTGCGAGCTCAATCACCTCATAAGTATGTCATGAAACAAAACAAGTGTGTTTTGCAATCATCCTCTATTAACTTTAAAGGACCAAGTGTGGGACCTGGGGTATTTGAACATTATTGTTGTTTTCTTGAGTAGCTCTTATAATAAGCATAATTCATCATTTTTATCAAATAATTTTGATGATTACTACCATTGAAATCAAAGAAGACATATACAACTTCCTCATGAAAAAAATATCAATGAAACCGTACAATTCTTGAAAAATGTCATCATTGAGAAGATTGATGAAAGATGTTTGGTTAGGCAATAATTTGAACATATGATGAAATTAGAATGTTGGAATTGGAATGCTCAAAAGTGATTCAATTCTACAAGTACATGTCATTACAATTTTGATGTATAATTTTTTTCAAATCAATTTGAAGCATCCAAAAAAGATACAAGGATGTGAAGGAACGGCCTAGAGTGCCTTCTCCACTCTCAAAAAATTCACCCAAATTTGCACTTGATCATTTCTTGATCAAATTGCACCAAATAATTTAGAGGAAAAAATTATCCAAGGTCTTTTTATTGTTTACAAACTATAAGTGAGGTTCACATTTCAAATTTCCTACAAATGTAGTTGCAAAAGCCACCTAATGGGGTTATGGTCCTTTGGAGGTTAAGTGCAATGTTAGGTATGAATGTTTTATTTTTTTATTTTTTAGAAGTATATTCATTTTTTTTAATTATAAAAAATGAACAATTTTGTTTACATTTTTATATTTCAATATGTTTTTAAGTATGGAAAATGAAAGTATATTATTCTTATTAAATTATTAAATTTTTTATACAGAAAATTAATTTTACACCTAAATTTTGGCAATATGTTATTATTTTTTAGTGTTCAATTGATTTTTGGCATTTTCTTTTGTTCTAAAGATATTCCAAAAGTTTATTGTAGCTTTATATTATCCTTGTTTAGTACAAAATTACTTCATAATTCTTGCAACAACCTATCTTGATAGAATTTAAAATCTACCAAAATAAAATAACTAAAATAACTTAGCCAACTAAAATAAAGAGATTCTATTAGTAACTTATTGTAATATTTTTTTGGCTCTTTTTGTTTGCTTATTGCTATAATTCCTATAATCTCAATCCATTGTCATATTCTATTTTCTATTGGGTTTCATGTATTTTGATAGAGTATTTTTCACTAATCTTACATTTATTTTCAATTCACGACTATTAACTCCCAAGGGGTCATAAATTGAAATACTTTCTTGTAAGGATTTTGTATATAAAAAAAAATTGACATTGTTATGGAACTTGATACATGTATTCAATATAAGGTTATTATAAACAAATTTTTTTGCCTTTTCAAATTATATAAATTAATTTGACCTTGCCACTTTGTAAGGCAACACAAATGTGTGAATAGCATACCATTTAATTTCTTGGAACAACGTTGCCCACCTCCACTAGTGTCCATTGTTAAATTCAATATGTCTTTCTACTTAGTACTCCACAAAAGAATTCCCCTTCCTTACACCATTGATAAGCATGGATAGAGCAAATGGACTTAGCACTACAATAAGAGGGACAATATATACAAAGGATTAGTTGTTGAGTGGTTGGAATTCCCAAACTATAAACATTATAGAAGCCCTTTTAATAAAAACAATGAGCCCTACAATGTATCAAATATGAAGAAATTTCAAGTGTTGCAAATCATTTTTGAACACTTGTATTCCAAGAGTACTTTTAGCCAACCAATAAAATCAAATATCTAAAGCAAAGATTTATAAAAACTTTGTATTTTCTAAATAATATGGGAGGATGTATTTCCATTGATGTAAGACTTGACATTAATTACAACAATATGAGACAAAGGTGAAATTATTTATTTATTGTTTTAATGCTTAAATGAGTGTATTTTATACATGGATTCACTTAATTCTTCCTATTTAAGAGATTCAATGGATTTAATTGTTCATGAAATTCTTTGGAGATTATGAAACAAAATTGAAAGGATTACCAAGGAATTCCTCTATTGGTGAAGAAACTACACTAAAATTGGTAAATAGTGTTGGCAACACTAATTAGCCGAACTAACACTAATTGTGAATTGCAAGGTTAGTGTTAGAACACTAATTATACATTCTAACACTATTTTAGCTCTGTAGTAAAAAAATTTGCCTCGGTCTAATTTAGTTTTTGGAGAATGGTGCCTCCTTTTGTCCAATCGGGAAGGGCCAGAAATTCAGATTTCCAAGGAAGGGTCAGAAATTCAGATTTCCAAGGAAGGGCCAAAAATTCAGATTTCCAAGGAAGGGCCAGAAATTCAGATTTCTAAGGAAAGACCAAAAATCTAGATTTTCAGGGAAGGGCCAGAAATTCAGATTTTGAGGGAAGAGCCAAAGTATGATGGCGGGAGTTAAGTGCCCCAACACTATTTTCACATGAGTTGAAAAATAGTGTTGGAGGTAAAAAATAGGGAACAACACTAATTATCAACCAACACTATTTACCAATTTTAGTGTAGTAGGTTGAGGTTAAAAAACTAGATTTGCAACAAGAATGGTATCATGATCATCTAACTTGTCAACAAAAGATTAGATCTTCAACAAGTAAAAACAATCCTTTGTAGATAAGAATTACAAAGTACCAAACACAAGTTGAATCTGCAAAATTATGGTGTAACAAATAGAAGTTGAATTTGCAGTTGAAAGTTATGTTAAAACAAAACAAAAGAGAAAAGTAAATTCTACTAGCATCATCAAAGATGATGCTAATTCAAATGCTTAATGCATATACTCAATGCATACAGACACAAGTTTAATCTTCATGTGGAGTAGTGACAACTTATTTTATTGACATGATTTATTGCAGGATAAAGGAGGAAAGGATTTCATTGAATTTTCAGAATCGTAGTTTAAAGGAGAATTTTTAGAATCGTAGGTTAAGAGATGAATTTTCAAAATCGTAGATTAGTGGATTCATTGAATTGCATTCCGTTGTTCCCTGCAGAACCATGAAAGAAATATTATCATGAAAAGTTGTTTTTTTGAGTCCCCCCCTGAGCAGATTATTATTTATGAGCAAAGGACTTTAGTCCCTTCTGTTTCAAATACAATTGTCGCCCCCAAGTCCAAGGAAGCGAACCAGTATGCAGGATTCACGGACTTGTTTGCAGCTGCTGAAGCAGGTGAAGTGCAAATCTGCAGCAACTCATTTCATGTGTAGAGAGGGCACTCCAGCCTGCACATCGATAAGCTTCACCAATGTTAACTGTGCATGAGTGCGTAAACTAGTCTCAATCGCCTCAAATTGATAAGGCCAGGAGATAAAGTGCTTATCCTTGCAAAGAACTCAGGAAATCGCACAGTTCTGCCCTCAAAGCTTGGCTTGCACCAATTTCAACTTCCTGTGGTAGTTTATGCTGTAGCCTACAATACGCCCCTCACGTAAGTATCTGCGAGTGAAGTCACTATTGATAACCATCACTTGAAATCCATTGGCGCAATGTCCTGAGTTCTTTACAGTGTTAGCACATTTTCTGTAAATCACGAGGCTCGGCAGAGGGGCCAGTAGTGAAAAATCCTTTATTCCAGACATGTATTCACAACAAGAATACGTAACTTACTTGACGTACCAGCTGGCGACTGTAAACATTCCCAACAGCAGATGGTTATTCCTCCTTCGTCTATCCTTTATGCTAATCACGCTGCATTCAACAAAGTGTCACGAGCAACTACAATGCATATCACACACAAATCTCTGCCACAATTTCTGTGCATCACGAAGGCCAATTGATGCAACAGCCATGCTCTCAATGCATTTGCTAGCGAGATTCTTCGTGATGCTACTAGTCCTTACTTCAAAAGAACCCACACTTGTTGAAGAGGACACTAAAACCCGTTAGGGACCTCATCCCCCTCTCCTATGCAGAGCCCTGTTACCAACACCAAAACATCTATTGACACATTTACTAGCAAGTGGTGTAACCACGACTGGGTAAAGTGTCTATGGTCATTGATCTCAGAAAGAAAATGGGGAAATAGGGTCACGTATAATTTTCTCATGCAATTTCAAGGAGGAAGGTAGATCTCAGAAAGGAAATCGTGAATGGTCTACAACCTTCCACCATGAAATTGCATGAGAAAATTATACACAAGAAAAATAAAATAGTTAGCAAACAGATTTGGCTCTTGTACCCAAAGATCTCTCCATAGCTCTCCACAACTCCTAAAAATCAACCTGATAGAAATGTCAAAATGCTTATGCACATAGTATCCTCTACCTTAGCAGGAGTTCAATTAGAGCAGTTGCACCTTCTTCTGGCCGTTGTGCCTCGCAGCTCAGTGGCATCGAAACCACCCAAGCCTGAAGAAGGCCTCGCATGCTCCTGGACCTCAGATCTGCCTCACTCAACGGTCATCGGTGATCACGAAACATATTCCCGAAGTTCACCTCGCAGGCCATGAGGTTGCGGGCGTTAGGGCAGCTCGGGAGGTTTTAAGGTTTAAGGTTAACACTCCTCGAGGTCTTCCTCTTGCCACGTTATATTCATCATCGTCTGCCCTGCCATCAAAACCCGTCGATCAAGAGTTGAGACCAATGATGGTCATTGGAATTGTGTCTAATGAAGCTGAATTTGGAACTTGGCTCATAAACCCTAATTTCGAAAGGGTGATGGCACGTTGGAGCTTCAACCATGGACAATGTGAGAGATACATTGCGAGAATGCGACCTAACGAATGAATATGTGAGTCTATGCAAAATTGGCACTAATGAGCATCAAAGATCACTCGATTGCGAGTAGCAGTGACTGCGAACTCAACGAAGCTCGCTGAGAGATGGCGCCGACGAGTCTCAAATGGAACAGAGGTTAGCCTGTGAAGCTTTTCATTGCCTACACGCAAAGGACTGGGATAGCAAACCTGAGATTCTAAGTGGGAAGACTCCAATCCACACATTCATACGCAAGGGCTAGCTTTCCAAGACTGGATATTTCGAGTTCGGTTGATTGTATGCGTATAAGTGCTGCTCACTAGTGTGTGGCAAAACCTTACCTGACTTTCACACTAGCAAAATCAACGTAAGAAAATATAGAATTCGCCAAGTTTTGAATCAAGTTTAGTAGTCCAAAACTGCTGACGCCGATGACCATTTCAAGCTTGGTGAAATTCTAGATATTTGGACACATTTGGTACAATTGGACAAGGAGATTAATGACAATCAAAGGCATGGTTATCGCAAATTGCAATATTTTGCAATTTTCTACCGCCAAGCAACTCGGCAGGTAAATGATTTTCCACAGCTGTGGCTCTGATTGGAATAATGGGACGTATTGCCAATGCAAATCACATCGAAGGATACAGCACCTCAAAGAACCGCAAGCGATACTCGCCCATCACACGGCTCCCTTCCCCTGAAACCTGACACGGGACAATCCACAGCGGTTCCTAACTGCCGGTGGTGTTTTGAAAGAGAATTACTAGAAACGAACCATGTTCTAAATGCGACCCCTATCTAGAAATGGGTGACATGTTGCTTGAAATATCTAATACAGACAATGATGAGTTAGGCTTAAATGGTTGCTTTAAGAGCAGACTACCTTAATACATTGACTTGGGTTCAGTATTAGGGACATTTACAAATAAATAACCAGCTAATTTCCTCCAATTCCCAAGTATCAAGTCCGGTTACTTTTTAATATCTTACTCAAAATATAAATTTTATAGATTTTTCCATCAATTTTTTTGGCCGGGTTCTCAATTTGTAGTGGGTATTTTCCCAATTTCACCATCTAACTTTGAATTGGTTGCCAATTTTTTCTAAATATTGCTTAGGTCCACTTATGGTGTATTGGTGTTAGGATTAGCTTTTATTGTATGTGTAGTCAAGGTCGGTGAAGCCCACCAATGATGGATGGTATGATTGGTGGGCTTCATTGGCTCCAAATCCAGATGGAAGTCAACCCACCCTTATATCAATAGTAGACACCAAGGAAGCATTTACAACTTGTCATAAGGAAAATAGCTCGCAATGTGATTGATCCATGGATTGGTTTAGGGGCAACTTTGGAAGCCATCTCAAACTCAAATCACACAAATGAAGCCATTTGGTCAAACCCACTAGCATTTGAAGTTGGTCTCTCCATTTGTCCTGCCTTAAAATAATCTTTATACAAAATCCCCCCTTCCCCCCAAATCTATGCTCCACATTAGAAAACCAAGGCTTGTGATTGTTTAGTGGTTGGGGCCTTTTTGAAAGAAACCGAGAGCTCAGTGCTTGTTGAGGGAGTCCTAGTGGGTCGCTCTAAAGCCTCATGCCTTGTGAAGAGCTATTTTGACCCTCTTTGGTGCAAATGTTTTTGACCTTGTAAGGATAAAGTACCCCATTGTCATGATGGAAGATTGAGATTAGCAAGGGATGTAGTCAGATTATTTAGATTCCTTATCTTAGTAGAAATATATTGTCCTTCTCAAAGATTAAGATATTCCTTTTTGGTGTAAAAGTATTCTATTTTCAATGGTGTTGGAACACTACTTTTTTTCTTATGTTTACAAACATTTAATTTTCAACTTCCATAACCACTCCATAACCGTGTTTCTTTTCTATGAATATCTTTAGTATTTAGTATATCTAAAGGACCAAGGAAACTATTTTGGTTTTATCGAGAACTTAGTCATACTTTATTGACTTTATAATTTTGAATTTTCACATGAAATTTTAGAAATGGATGCAAATCATTCCAATCTACAAATGTGGCTTTGTTTTTCATCATTTTAATGAATATCGCAAAAGTTAGAAGGGTTTTGTCAATTTCAATGTCAAAATGTGAAGCTAAAGAAATATCCACAAATTTGGCTTCTTAATTTTATTATATTGTATAGATTGATACATTTTCAAAAACATTTGAAGCATTCAATTTTGAATAATGATGTGAAAGTTATGAGGAGTTGTATTTCATGGGCAATGGAGATAGAAAAAGCGTATGAAGTTGTTTTTTAAATTTAAATCTTTAAATTTTTAAATAAAAATAAAAAAAACATATCCTATATATTGCTTACTAGAACATTCTCACTCAAGTAAGTGGGATTTGCAATTCTCAATTTTCATAAAAGTTAATAGAAGTTTAGTTTTTTCTTTCATCATGTACCACCTTCCACTTTATAATTTTCCTAATGATGCACATATGGGCTAGATTGTGCAAGTTCTAGACATACATGTTTTATTCTTTTAAAAAATGTTGACAGACAAAACTTCATTTTTAGCTAGGAGGTGCCAGAAAAGAGCTACTTTTTGAAGTTTGATACATTGAACTTGCAATTGGTAGGGATTATAACTCCTACCTAAAATTGTGGTAGGATGCACTTGAACAAGTTAACCAAAGGATCCTAGGATTGAATTTGTTTAAGAATAAATATAGATGAAGTTTTTAGCCTTGCTTTGGGTACAAATATCTTGTAGCAATTTTAGGTCTCAAAGCACTATAGTATTTGAGAAGTTAAATTAACCCTTGAAAGGCCCTTTGGGTCCCTCTATACGACCCATATTTAGCCTTATACTCTTCAATTGTGGTTTACTATATGAATTGTGATACATTGTTATTTACATACTACCATGATCATTAATTTACTTTGTATTGAACAATATTCAGTCAATGTTTTTATAATCAAATACCATCATATTCATAATATACTATATAACCACAAAGGGCTTTCGAGCCCTTCTAAGGTTAACTATACTAAAAGTCAGGTTTCATCAAGATTAAAGGTTTCATTGAAAATGTGATTGATGCAATTGTGAGTTTGTGACACAATTTGAAAACATGATTGATGGAATTGTGACACAATTTGCATTTAATAAGGTAGAAGGTTCTAAAAGTGCATAGGCTCCAAAACTGCCCACCTCCTGAAATGTACACTATTTTCTTTTCCATAACCTTTAGCAATGTACAAAAGGAGTAGGGTGATTTTAGAGCCCTATGTCGTTTCAACTTCAAACTATTTCATAACTAATTCCACAAAGCTCCAAAAAACATGAAACGACTTGGGTTAGATGCCAATTCCATTTCTCTTTCAAGGAAAATTTAATTTCAAGAAGCTTCACCTCCCCCAAAATTCAATTCCCGCTCTTGAGTGGGCGATTTATGCAGCCTACCATCTTAGGTGAGAAGAGATAACCCCGTGCTTGACAAGCTCCAAGCGGAAGTGGCCCTCCTCCGACGTCAATCGAACCTTGTTGACAATTGCACCCCAGCTGCAGCTGCACGACGGAAGTGGCCCCTGCTGCGAGATCCAGGATACTTCGGAAGCTTGGGAGCGAAGGGTAAACAATGGTGGGCTTTCTCATTCAATGAAACGTGATCATACGATCCCGTATCATTGGCTCTGCAGTCAGATGCTCGTGTGGCACGCACTCACACTGAACATGGTTTCCCAACAATAAGGCAGGGAGCGCTTTTGCATCCTTGGAAAGAGTAAACAAAATTGTTTTATATGGCTCCTCAGCCAACCCCAATCCTTGAATTGAAAGCTGAGAACTGAGAAGTCCCTCCCTAGTGTCTAGCACAACATGATAGGCACCTTTTGAGTATGAGGAAGCCTAGTTATGTCATTTGATGATGGTAGAGTGACGTAAGGTAGAAGCCTTGGTGATTTTCTTTTCGAATTTAGCATGGTAGCATGACTTGCGCTCCACTTCAACATTAGCCTTGAATGGAAAGGACAAGATGTATTACCAAGGTGCTTTGCCAAAAAATGATCTTGGTTTATGAACTTTCGTACTTTTCAAATTGTTTGGAGCATTCAAAGCTATGCACCATCTCATCAAGCTTAATTGCCTCTTGATTGGTTCACATGAGTTTGTTATTGGAGTTTAACGATGAGTGGTGACTCTTTTCCTATTGTGACTACCTCTATTGAAGTGTTGTTTAGTTAAAGGTCAATATGTGGAAAAAAAACTTAGAAAAAACATAAAATATGCAACGAGAAGAATCAATTCTACCTAGATTTTCTTTGAGGTTAATGTTGGGCAAATCTACGGAGTTTGCATAGACTTCAAAGCTCTTACATTGAAGTCTTTTTTTTGGAGGGGGGGAATTCCACTGGTAAAAAGGAGTTCATTTAAGAAATGCACATATATAATCATCCTTACCAAAACACAACACCTACATTTGGACAAAAAAGTGACATCCAAATTCAATATTGATGATACACAATAAATAAAATATGAGAGCCTAGGAGAGTCTAGTCTTAATTCTTTATACACTTCCAAACAAGACTTTGAAATTTCATAACTTATATATAAGGTGTCCAAATAGTGCACACTAAAATGCGTTGGGATGCTCTTTCACTTGATCCATTAAGACCCGATAAAATAAATCATGTTTCAAGATAAGGTGGAATAGTGGTGCCTATATTGTACCCATGAATAAGCCCTTGACATTGGAATTTACATGAAGCCTTTGACAATGAATGCTTATAAATGAATTGGTGTAGAGCACTAGACACTTCATTTGTGTGTTGTGGGAAAATGTGGCACAAACAACAATACATCTTTGCCAATCAAAGATGCATATTGTTGAACATATGTGCTTCAATCCAGACAATAACATGACCCAAGATATTAATTATCATGGCATTGCTCACTTGAACCCAAAGTCTTCTTACTTTAGTAAAAAGTGTAGATGTGGTAGAATGTAGCCAATTCACAATGATATCTAGGAAGTGTTCAATGGATGAAGTAAGACTATACTATTTGTTAAAAATAGTAAAACAATTCCCTAACGCATGATGCTAAATCTATCCCATGAAGTAGGACCAACAAAGTGAAAATGCAAGTTCTCCAAGGCAAAGTAAAATCTTGCCCCCTATTTTGTTCTGTGTGTAGGGTAAGTTTGTGATCTCCCCACCTAATTTTGAGGTCTCTAATTGCAAATACGAATTCAAAATTTGCAATTTTTTTCATGTATGAAAAATAAAAAATTCCTGCATTTTTGCCAATTTTGTGGATCGGATTTATCACCCTGCTCCCCTTACTATAGGTGTTGGTTATGGGTGCACTTAGTTTTGTGATTTGGCCAATGAAATTAGTTTTTTTTTCTCCTTACGATCTTTGCTCCAGCCATAAAATTCAAGTTTCAGACAGTCAAAAGGACGCCACCGTGGCAAGCTGCCTGAGTCAACAACTACCTGCGAACGATTCACACAGGCACAGCCACCCAAAAATATGAAACTACCAACGAACTCCCAACTGAACCCACTGAGCACAACAACCAGAAACTTAACTACTACAGTACTAATTAACAGCACCTTCAGTTCCTTCATCCCTGCGTCATCCAAAGAGAGGTCACAGAAAACGGTTCCCACCCACGTTCTCAGATTAAAATCAGGAGTTCTCAGCACCCAGGCTCCTTCCGGCAGACACACTCCCAAGGGGAACGAAGGAAACGGCACGCACGCGGGCGCCGCGACGCGCTCCACCACACACAACCATGGGCCCCTGAAGGTCCGAACCCGCGGCAATCTAGAACGGCCCCGCCACCGCGCCTCTCATTCGCGGCATCTCCGCGGAATCCTAATGTCCTCCCGCATCAAAAAGCACGGATTTTTGCTTTAGGGCTTCATCAAGCTCAACGGTCATCGTCCCCTCTCCACTGAGGGCTCATTGACAACCTTTTGTTTTCCGATCCTCGATTTCTCTCGTTGCTGTCTTGTAGAGCGCATTGAAAGTTAGTCTGTGTTTAATTGGTTTCTAGGTGTCGTTGTTGCTGGTGCGGAGCTCGTCCGCAATCTAGCTTCCAGCAGCAAGAGCAAGAGCAGGGGAGGGACGCCATGGCGTTCGCGGAGCACAGGCGCGGGACGATGGTGGTGCCGGAGTTTCTGTACTCGCCCAGGCAGACGACGGCTGCCAAGAGGAGCTTCCCGAGCCCGAGCTCTAGCTCTCTGTTCCAAGCTCTGACGTCTGAGGTGTCGACGTCGAGCGGCCATGGGAATGCGTTCACGGCGACGTCTCTGTTCCGTCAGGTTTCGGGCGCGGCGCGTACGAAGGAGGGCGTGGCGCCGTCGTTCGTGGTGCCTGCGCCTGTGGAGGGCAAGATCGCCATGTTCTCGGCCGAGTACTACCGCGCGTGCGCCGTGGGCGGGATGCTGTGCTGCGGCCTGACGCACGCGGGCGTGACTCCGATCGACGTGGTGAAGTGCAACATGCAGATCGCTCCGGAGAAGTACAAGTCGATCACGGGCGGTTTTTCGCTGCTGGTGAAGGAGAACGGCGCGGTGGGTCTGTTCCGCGGGTGGGTGCCGACGCTTCTGGGCTACAGCGTGCAGGGCGCGTGCAAGTACGGTTTCTACGAGTACTTCAAGAAGACGTACTCGGACCTGGCCGGTCCCGAGAATGCGCAGAAGTACAAGACGCTGATCTACCTCGCGGGTTCTGCGTCTGCGGAGGTGATCGCGGACGTGGGTCTTTGCCCGTTCGAGGCCGTGAAGGTGCGCGTGCAGACGAACCCTGGTTTCGCGAAGGGCCTGAGCGACGGTCTGCCGAAGCTGATTGCGTCGGACGGCGTGGCGGGTCTGTACAAGGGTTTGGTGCCTTTGTGGGGTCGTCAGATCCCTTACACGATGATGAAGTTCGCGACGTTCGAGAGCACGGTGGAGGCGATCTACAAGTACGCGGTGCCTGTTCCGAAGAGCGAGTTGTCTTCGACTTCTCAGCTGGGGATCTCTTTCAGCGCGGGTTACATTGCGGGCGTGGCGTGCGCGATCATCTCGCACCCGGCGGACAACCTTGTGTCTTTTTTGAACAACGCCAAGGGCGCGACGGTTTCGCAGGCGGTGAACCAGATGGGCCTGAAGGCTCTGTTCACGCGCGGTCTTCCGCTGCGTATCATCATGATCGGCACGCTGACTGGCGCGCAGTGGGGCATTTACGACTCGTTCAAGGTGTTCGTGGGTCTGCCGACGACGGGAGGCGTGGTGGAGGAGCCGAAGAAGCTGGCGTAGAGGATTCTCGGCGAATCTTTTTTTCATTTTTTCGGAGGGCCGATTCATTGTGACGGCGGGCAACCACGATGTGGGACTGGGTCGCATTAGGTCTTGTTTGGGATGTTGCATGGATCCCCGGTGTGTGTGGTGGGTTGGCGAATTGGGCTGCGGTTCGAGCGGAAGCAGATTGTGTCCGTACGAAGGTTGTACGGAGTTTTTCTTGTGCTCCCCGTGTCTGTCAGTGGTGTCCGTGCGCGTTTCGTTTCCTTTTCAGTTAGTGGGGTCCCCATTCGAGTGGGACATTGACGATTTGACATTGGCGTAGGCAGCGAGGTAGAGAAGGTAGTGTAGAGAGTTGAGGACGCTATTGGTCATCGTTATTAGGCGGAGTCGAGAATAAGTTGGCACTCCTATTGTTAAGAATCAGCCTGTTTTTCTGACAGGGTGTTAATTTTGTTCCCATTATAAGGCGCCCATGCATGGAGCTGATGCTTCGATGGCGACCCTCCCAGAGGTTTTCACTGGGCTTGCTAATCTCCGAGCCGTAGAGTTGGAAACGCTGCTGCATGTCACTGTGTGTGTGTGTGCGCGTCTTGGACCGTTTCATGATTGGTGAGGTTTGTCATGCGTGCGTTTTGGAGGTTCAGACAGTGTGATGTGGATGCGCGAGTTGTGGACAACGTTGCTTTGTACGTTTGTAATTTGGCTGGGATGAATGGTAGGGCTTTCGGAATTGTGAGATGAAGCATGCTTCGATTGGTCTGCCGGGGGCGAGGGTTGATGGTTTCATACTGGACGTGAAACGAACTCGGGAGCTATCTGCCTGATTGGCCCTCGGGGTCATGGAAGCATTGTGACTAATCGGGTTTCGTGTACGTCATGGTAGCGTGAGAAGGGTTTGTATCTGGAAGACTAGAGTATTTTACGGAACGTCAACCTTGAAAAGGACGGGCCGGTAACCGCAGGTCAGAGGCACACAATCGATCTAAGAGCACACAATCGATCTAAGAGCGTGTTGTCTCGGGAAATTGAAAGGAAATGTGCATTCCAGAGGTGGTGAGGATACCCGACATGAGCAGAGAATAAGGGCCAATTCACACTATGGCTGAAGGTTGAGAGGCCGTGGGTTTCCACCAATCACATTTCAAGAAACCAAGAGTTTGGCTTCTCGACCCTTCACACTAAAAGGCACAACCCAAAGGCTGTCACCCTTCAAATTGCCTACATGGCAAGAAAAGTGCCCACAAAGTGACAAACTCTCAAAGGAAGTTTGGGCGGCCAGGCTATGGAGACCCAAACTATGGTCGAGAGGCCGCAGAGTTTGCCTATTAATTGCTCATTTCTTTGGACTCTCATCAAAGTTTGGCCACTCACTCCCACGGCCTTTAGGCTTGGACGGCCATAGTGTGAATTGGCCCTAAAGATTGGAAGCAAAACGAACCCAATTCAAATATGATAAGTGTGTGCATTGGTGACAGCAGTGGAGGAAATAGACATGAATTCCCTCAATATGGAGCTAGAAATGAAAATTATGAACCTTGTAATAAGATTGGAGATGAATTTGAAGCCTCTGTGCCTGCATATTTGATGCCCTCCACTGCATATTAGTATATCACTGGAGTATTGAACATGAAAGTATTCACAAAAAACATGTGGACAACCTGATTCTTGAAAACGACGAGCTAGTAACCGCGGGTTGCTAACATTTTTTTTTGAACAAATGGTAGAACCATTGCATTTTAATTTTTTTTTAAAACAAGACGGTTGAGTCAAGCCATGAGGCTGGACATTGAAGAGATAAGAGCAAGAAAATGAAAACAACGAACCACGCTAGTACACTAAAACAAAGACCATGTTAATATCCTGAAATAAACAAAGGGAAGGACCCTTCTAGTTCCAAATAATCTTAGAGTCATTCCTATATACAAATAGAGAGTGAATTCAAATGTGGTCAAATTTGGACCAATAGCTTGATGAGGCTATAGTTGAGGCCCAATTGGGCTTTAAGCTACGTAGCATGTGTTGAGTTGAGAAGCGCACTCCATAGAACATCATGGATGAACTCCAATGACCAACTGGATTGAGTGAAAACTTTACAGTTGCGGGAAATCAACATCAACTATAGAACGTCATGGATGAACTCCAATGGCCAACTAGATTGAGTGAAAACTTTATAGTTGCGAGAAATCAACATCAACTAGAATAGGGTCTAGATGGTCCAAAGGTCTTGATACCTCCTAAGGATTGGTGTCCCAAATATACAACAAGAGAAATCAAACCGAGCTTAGTGACCAACAGTAAGAGAGTCATCTTAGATGGAGATTGAGCCATCTTAGATATGGAATCCGATGCTAATATTCATTGTAAATTGTGATTGCAGAAGTAATGATTTCAAGCATTTGCCATTGGGTGGAACAATCAGTAGATGAAGTTTGGAAAAGTATGGTAGTTGTGATGAAAAGTGCCAAAAATTCCCACCTTTGGAACTGACACAATCCGCTTTTGCTCCCTTAGATGTGCTTGCCAATGCTTGTTGTTCCGAGTGGAGTATATCTATGTATATGTCTTAAATGAGTTTTTTTTGTTTATACTAGAAGAAATTTGTATCCACCACAACCGGCTAAAATGCGACTAAGAAAAAAAAATGCGACTAAGTGTCCTACACAACTATCTAGCAACTATAGCCCTTTCTATTTGCACCAAATTCTTATGTCATTGTTTGTTTTACATCATTAGTACATTGTTTTAATTGCAAAGTAGTCGTAGAATGAAGAGTAGGATTTTGAGAGTTGTAACTAAGTTCAAATTTTGAATGAATGTGAGTTCTTCTCCATCCAATATTTGTTATAGTTGTTGATGTGGACTAGTTCACACTCTATGTTGTCCACCATGTTGATTTGCAATCACAAAAGATGACTAGGAAATGACTAAGAAACAATTGCAACTAAAAAATGATAATAGTTGTTTCCCAATTGATTTGTAGTTATTTATTACTTGTTTTTTAGTTGTGTTGTAATTGTTTCCAAATTGTTTTCAAATCATTTCCCAATTGTTTTATATCAATTGTCCCATATCAATTGTCAAAAGTACCATTAGGTTGAATATATAAGACTTGTAAGTAGTTGTATCCTCTTGTTAGTAATGAATTTTGTTAATAGAATTCTAAGATTTCTATAGTTTGTAGGATTTGTAGATTTCTACATTATGTAAATTTTGAAATGTACAAGTCACAAATGTGCCACAAACAAGTTATAAATGAGTCACAATCAAGTTGTAATGAAATCATTGACAAGTTGCAAACAAACCATAGACGAGTCGCAATGAAGTCACAAATGAGTCATATATTAGTTGCAAATGAGTTGTTCAAGTCACCGATTGAGTGATCGACCTCACGTGGTAGCAAATACCACATAAGCAACCACATCGTAAAGTGCATCAATGAAGTTCCAAGTAAACTGATAAATGAGAAATGATCTCGTTTTGCCTTGCAACTACGATATGACTAGAAAACTTGTCCACAACGATTGGGGACCTTCAAATTTTCACCAATCACAAATGTACAATGCAATCTAAAAACCAATTGTTCTTTGTAATTACAAAACCCCTCAATTTCTTTTGTTTGGTACAATAAGATCTTTGAAATTGTGTATCTTTTAATTGCGTTATTAGTACAGTTGGAAAGCTCTCTACAAAGAAAGGTGCATGAGCTTTTGTTTCATGGCCTTTTGACCTACAATGTGAAAGATATTGAATTTTGAAACTTTTATGAATTAAATTTTTTTACATTGATACTTTGCTTTTATTTAGGTTGTGCCAACAACACAAGACATACTAGTCTATATATACCTTAAATGAGGCTATTTGTTTTGATTTGTTTATTATAATGAGATCTCTAAAATTGTGCATGTCTAAATCTTCTTCTTAGTACTGTTGGAAAGTCCCCAATGAGGAGGAACACACAAACTTTATTTTGTGGTGTTTGAATCAATGATGTAAAAGTTATGGATTTTAAAAGTTTTTAAAAATTAGAAAATTATTTTTACTTTTATTTTGGCAAAGATAAAGGTACTAATGTGCCCAGTGTTGTTGCCATAGTCAAAAGCAAAATAGAATTAATTTTCTAATTTTTTAACTTATAAAAAACTTTGAAATTCAATAACTTTCATGTGATAGGTCCAAACACCATGAAACAAATCCCATGCACCACTCCTTGCCAAGGGCTTTCCAACAATACCATGAATATCTAGAACGCATTTTATTTAGAATGAACATGACCAATTCAAAATGTGTATCGTGGATTACGCTTATCTATCATTTTTAACCCCTAAATGTCCAAGGCATAAAATTTTGGAATCAACAATATTTTCAAGTTAAATAAAACCTAAACAAGTTGCTATTTTTAGTAGTTTATATTTTTGAAAAATTCTTTTTGAAGTCTAATTTTAGCACTAAATATCCAATTTTGAAAATGTTTGATTATAATTTTCTTATTTAAAATTTTGTGCAAGGGTGTCCACTGCAATCTTGACTTTTTGTAGTGTTGAGGACTCTTGGAAATGAGCCTCAAATTCACTAGATCTTGGAGAAAAAATCACATCAAAAATTTATTTAAAAAAATTGTGGAGTAGATTTTAAGAAGCCGTTAATTGATTAGAATTATACTTGATATGCCCTCTATCTTCATATTTTTTCTGGTGACCATCTTTTTGGATTTGACATGTGAAAAGAGCATTGAAAGACTTCAAATCATTTTTGTAGTTTTAACACAGTGATGATCAAACATTATAGTCTTTCAATTCATAAGTGATATTGTTGAATTTTCTTTTCCTAAGTGATTTCTAGCATGTCTAGTTTGAATTTGTACTATCACAATTTAGATAAAATTGATACAACTTGTGAAAAAGTTGGCTTTTTGTTCAATTTAGAGCAAATTTTTAGAAGCTCAAAAAAGGCCTTGAGCATTTAGGGGTTAAGGCATGTTTCTTTTTAGATATTGAAATTAAAATAGCCTGCTTTAAAAGTGCCCCTCTCTTTCAAATCACCACTATTATTAGCTAGAGAATGGAGATGAGGTGATCCTTAAGTGGACCACTTTACTACTTTAGTCATTGAATGCATCGAGAAAAAAATGTTTTTTTTATTGCGAGAGCCGATCATTGTCTTTGATTTCCTCACATCTCTTTACAAGTTACAAGTGGACAGATTTGGGGAGACCTATGGTCATAAATAGGTGCTTATACCCCAAATCTTTGGAAAGTTATAAGTAATTAAAAAATTCTTGGAAAAATACAAAACCACTTGTGTTAAGTTCTACATCTATTTTTCTCTCTAGAAAATGATCTAAAAATATTTTTGTCCACGGAAACCTATGAAAAAGGCAAACCAACCCTTAAATGGTCACTTTAAGAGTACACTACCTTACATTATATATCGTAGTTCAAACTAGGTTTGTAATTCAATATTTTAACCCTAGAAGGCCCAAGGCCATTTCGGGTATGAAAACATCCTTGCTTTTCAAGCCTTATAAGTCTATATCTTGCTAAGGTTGAAAATCTCAACCGTACAATCTTATAGTGTATATATTGTAGATGATGTGGATCAAATTTGGAGTCATTTGACCACACAAATTGAAAGATTATAATGCTTTAGTGTTGAAAAAAGATGCTGAAATTTTCCTAAAAACATATTTGGAGGTGAAATTTGATTTCTAAACCTACTCACATGAAAAAATTTTAAACTAAAATGTGCTTTGAAATCAACATAAAAACTCATTGGTGGAAAAAAATTCATCAAAGTGACTCATTGTGTTTGCAAAATGACTTTGAAATGTCAAAAAAATAGCCAAAAAGGGTGCACAAAACACATCTAAGGCTAAACCTACTTCTACTAAAATGCTTCTTAGTCACTCGTTACTTCTTTGATTAACACAAAATTTTAGCCACACAAACTAGGCAAGTATACACAACTTTCCCCCAAAAAAGTTTTGAAAATGGACATAGTATGAAGAAGTAACAAGCCGCCAAAGTGCCTACTAACCAAAAAATGTTAGGGTTTTGAACTTCAAATTGCTTCCAAGCATTCAAAACAACTTGGATTGCTATGAAAATTTTACCACAATAACTAGACTTTTAGAGGAACAAAATCCGACAAATTTTATTGAAAACAAACATTGGATGAAGGAGATACAAGCCTTCAAAGTTGCAGCCATGACAATGCAGTGTGTTGAATTCAAATTGAACCTGTGAACTTTGAATGGCTTTCATAAACTCAATTTGTCTTGGATTGATCTGAAAATTCTACTACACAAACTAGACTAGTATACGCAACTTTTCCAACAAGTTTTACTAAATTTTGTCATTGGGTGCAAAAGTTACAACACTTTGAATTGTACTTCCAAACTATGAACGGCTAGAAACTGTGCCCTTGGGCAGTCCAGGGTTAATTGTCAACCCCGCAAGTAATATAAGTGATTTGCAATGTGCTTCTATACTTAAGGTAGGCTATTCTATAAGTGACCATTAACAAAGAGGTACATTTTTCTTTCTTCAATGTACCAATGGAGTACATTTCAAGAGGTGGTTGCTTTTAATGCCTTTTATATTTCAGCTTCAAAAATTTGTAGACCAATTCCACAAACTTAGGTCCCAAAAATATGAAATGATTTGGGTTAGATGCCAATTTCATCTTTCTTCCTTCAAAAATTTACTGAAAATTTTCAAGGAGTTTAGCTTTCCCCAAATGCAATCAACCTTTTATAGGTCGCTTTAAGAGCAGACTACCTTGATTGCTTACCGACCAAGATGCTATATTTGGCCTCAAATTTCTTAAGCAGTTCTGGCAAGTCTATGTAGAGATTCATATTTGTTACGAAAACTACATACATAAACCCCTAAAGTCCCATTGTCCCTACGGGGGACAAAATGGATTTTGGGTAGGCTTGTATAATCTCAATTTTTACTGAAACTTTTTGAAATTTTCTCATAAGATAGAAAAACTTATGAGCTTTTTGGGAATATAATTTTTATTTCAGTCAGTGCCTAGGAGCAAAAGTTATGCCACGATAACCTCAAAATGGGGGAGACTGGGTAGCAAAAAAAATCCACAAAAAATTGAAATAAAAATTTTAATATATCTTTTCTTGTAGATTATATTTTTTGTAAATGGGAAGCTTTGATTCATTCCATTTGGATTAAAAATGTGAAAGTTATGGAGCTTCTTGTTTTGCGGGCAATCATAGCAACTTCTTGAAAGAAATTTTTTTCTTTCACTTTGAATGCTAATATCTTTCAATCTGTAAGGTCAAAAATCACAAAAAAAAATATCGCATGATCTAAGACAAGTGTAGAACAAGATCCTAAGGTTAGATTTTTTTTAAATTAAAAAATTTATTTTGTAGGTGAATGTAGTAGAAGTGGTAGTTTAGAGTGGTTTTGACATAAAAATAGCCTTGGGACTTCAGGGATTAACCAGCACATGGGATGCTCCTCACTTAATCTGGTGAGATAAAACTAAACTGTCCTCATTGAAATTGCAGTTTCTACAAACTGATCAATCAAAATGTTCATTATAAACCCATTAATCCTTCAGTCTGATGCGATTCAAGATATACATGCACCTCCGCTACCTCACGACAACTACGAGCTTCAAAGCTAAGGTAGGAGACTCAAAATATGAGCGGGCATTAAGAACTGCCCATATAGGTGATTGTAAATGGATATGAAGTGGTTCTTAAATGGACCTTTGTAGTCCTTGAATGAATGGAAAGAAAAAAAAAAACCATTGTTAATAACAAGAGCCAATCATACTCTTTGCTTTCCCATTTATCTTATCTTCAGAAGTTGCAAGTGAATGTTCATGGAAGCCCTAGGGACATAAATAGGGACCTATACCACATCTCGTTTGAAAATTCATAACTAATTAAAAATGATCCCAAAAATATGAAACATCTTTGGTTAGATGCCTATTCCTCTTTTCTTTCAAGGAAAATTTACTGAAAAAATATTTTGAGAAGTTTCACCTGCCCAAAATTCAGTTTCAGTCCTTATATGCTTGGTTTATGGACCGACTACCTTACTTGCAACTGATCCTTGTGTGATTAATTTCTGGTCGAGTCCACCATTGTTTACCCAATTCTCCTTGCTACCCAAGTGTGTTGATCTCCAGTGCCAGTGTTGATTTCAATGGCCAATTTGCTGAGTGATACAAATCACTTATCAAGCAGCAGTGACTAAATAATAATTTTGGTTGAGAGAGGTCCCTGCCTCACAGTCGTATGAGTTCATGTGGGATTGAACTTACTGTAGGACATAACTATTTGATCATTTCTTATTATTGAAAACTATTTAGCAGTAGAGAAAAGTTCAATGGTAATTCAATAATGTGGGATTACTAGAAAATTAGAAAGTGACAATCTCGATGCATCGAAGAGGCCAGACCCTGGAGATGACCCAGGTAGATGGGGCTTTCTGTCGGAATGTCGTTGTAGTATAGTGGTAAGTATTCCCGCCTGTCACGCGGGTGACCCGGGTTCGATCCCCGGCAGCGGCGAAATTCCATTTTTGTTTTTGAAAATGAATTAATGTGAATTCGCGAGCTCGTTACCCCACCCATGCAGCGATGGCCAGGGTGAACTGACCCCCTCATTGCCCCATTTTATCCCTGGGGAAAACGCTGTGGAATTTTTTATTTGCAATCAAATGATTTCTTTTTGCAAATTCTGCGGCCCCAAATTAGCTAGGGGCGGTGTAGAAATAAATGAAAAATCATGGCAAAAAAATAGGGGGCTTCTTTTCTCAATTAACCCTGGCCGGGGTAACGAGGGGGTCAGTTCTCCCTGGCCTGCAGCCATTCACTGTTATATCAAGGTTTGCTAATAGAACGGTGGCCTGGACCAGGGTTTTCTGTGCTTCAGAACCGCATTTTTCCATTTCTTGTACCCGGTGAATTCGAATTTGAAGGTACCGAACATGCACACAGATTGCCTTTCAGCTGTAGTCGCAGCTGCGAGACAATCTAGAAAACGAAAGTTAATTCACAGCAGTATCCAGAATAATTATCATGCACAAATTCTAGTACTCCGTATTAGTTAGAAAATCCAATACACGGTCATCATCAGGCATTGTGAAAAGAAGCAAAACCGCGGAATACGTCGTCGTTCGACCAGATAACTCCAAAATTAGTAACCTACAGTACAAGTCTAAACTTCAGAAACAAAGTGAAAATGCCAAACACTTCACATCTCCAAAAGCGACGACACAAGATTCGAAAATCACAAGCACTTTTTTCGACAAGCACCTGGTAGAAACGATCACAACAACAGCATTCCCACTACCGAGCGCATGCTAGTCTGCTAGATGCGAAACCCAGTAACCGATTGAACATCCATTTGCGAAATCCAGGCCCAATCGAACTCCCGAGTTCGTTTCACGTCCAGTATGAAACCATCAACCCTCGCCCCCGGCAGACCAATCGAAGCATGCTTCATCTCACAATTCCGAAAGCCCTACCATTCATCCCAGCCAAATTACAAACGTACAAAGCAACGTTGTCCACAACTCGCGCATCCACATCACACTGTCTGAACCTCCAAAACGCACGCATGACAAACCTCACCAATCATGAAACGGTCCAAGACGCGCACACACACACACAGTGACATGCAGCAGCGTTTCCAACTCTACGGCTCGGAGATTAGCAAGCCCAGTGAAAACCTCTGGGAGGGTCGCCATCGAAGCATCAGCTCCATGCATGGGCGCCTTATAATGGGAACAAAATTAACACCCTGTCAGAAAAACAGGCTGATTCTTAACAATAGGAGTGCCAACTTATTCTCGACTCCGCCTAATAACGATGACCAATAGCGTCCTCAACTCTCTACACTACCTTCTCTACCTCGCTGCCTACGCCAATGTCAAATCGTCAATGTCCCACTCGAATGGGGACCCCACTAACTGAAAAGGAAACGAAACGCGCACGGACACCACTGACAGACACGGGGAGCACAAGAAAAACTCCGTACAACCTTCGTACGGACACAATCTGCTTCCGCTCGAACCGCAGCCCAATTCGCCAACCCACCACACACACCGGGGATCCATGCAACATCCCAAACAAGACCTAATGCGACCCAGTCCCACATCGTGGTTGCCCGCCGTCACAATGAATCGGCCCTCCGAAAAAATGAAAAAAAGATTCGCCGAGAATCCTCTACGCCAGCTTCTTCGGCTCCTCCACCACGCCTCCCGTCGTCGGCAGACCCACGAACACCTTGAACGAGTCGTAAATGCCCCACTGCGCGCCAGTCAGCGTGCCGATCATGATGATACGCAGCGGAAGACCGCGCGTGAACAGAGCCTTCAGGCCCATCTGGTTCACCGCCTGCGAAACCGTCGCGCCCTTGGCGTTGTTCAAAAAAGACACAAGGTTGTCCGCCGGGTGCGAGATGATCGCGCACGCCACGCCCGCAATGTAACCCGCGCTGAAAGAGATCCCCAGCTGAGAAGTCGAAGACAACTCGCTCTTCGGAACAGGCACCGCGTACTTGTAGATCGCCTCCACCGTGCTCTCGAACGTCGCGAACTTCATCATCGTGTAAGGGATCTGACGACCCCACAAAGGCACCAAACCCTTGTACAGACCCGCCACGCCGTCCGACGCAATCAGCTTCGGCAGACCGTCGCTCAGGCCCTTCGCGAAACCAGGGTTCGTCTGCACGCGCACCTTCACGGCCTCGAACGGGCAAAGACCCACGTCCGCGATCACCTCCGCAGACGCAGAACCCGCGAGGTAGATCAGCGTCTTGTACTTCTGCGCATTCTCGGGACCGGCCAGGTCCGAGTACGTCTTCTTGAAGTACTCGTAGAAACCGTACTTGCACGCGCCCTGCACGCTGTAGCCCAGAAGCGTCGGCACCCACCCGCGGAACAGACCCACCGCGCCGTTCTCCTTCACCAGCAGCGAAAAACCGCCCGTGATCGACTTGTACTTCTCCGGAGCGATCTGCATGTTGCACTTCACCACGTCGATCGGAGTCACGCCCGCGTGCGTCAGGCCGCAGCACAGCATCCCGCCCACGGCGCACGCGCGGTAGTACTCGGCCGAGAACATGGCGATCTTGCCCTCCACAGGCGCAGGCACCACGAACGACGGCGCCACGCCCTCCTTCGTACGCGCCGCGCCCGAAACCTGACGGAACAGAGACGTCGCCGTGAACGCATTCCCATGGCCGCTCGACGTCGACACCTCAGACGTCAGAGCTTGGAACAGAGAGCTAGAGCTCGGGCTCGGGAAGCTCCTCTTGGCAGCCGTCGTCTGCCTGGGCGAGTACAGAAACTCCGGCACCACCATCGTCCCGCGCCTGTGCTCCGCGAACGCCATGGCGTCCCTCCCCTGCTCTTGCTCTTGCTGCTGGAAGCTAGATTGCGGACGAGCTCCGCACCAGCGACAACGACACCTAGAAATCAGAAAGACCGAGACACACTGACTTGAACCCAAGAAGAAGGTGAAGTTGTGCAATGAAAGGGCAGTAAAGGGAGGTGTTTCGAGAATCGCTGAAACCCTAAAAGCGACGTGAGGAGAGAGACGATGCTCCGGAGATGCTGCGAAAAGGAGATACGGTGGTGGGTCCTTCCAGTTGAGCCCTATGGCTGTGTGAGGTGGAGAACGCCGCGTGTTTTGGTGATGGTCCCACCTGACTTTACCTTTTTCTTCGTTTTTCCGGGGGCGTTGCTTCACCGGAGTCGTCGTGATTGCCTGCGTTTCGGGGAGCGGAACGGAGGGGAACGGAGGGGAACGGAAGGGAACGGAAGGGAACGGAAGGGAACGGAAGGGAACGGAACGAATCGGTGTTCGCTACTCCTCTTTCAAGAGGCTGTTTTGACCCCCATTTTGGTTTATGAGATCAAGCTTCTCTATCTCTACTCTCCTTGATACTACAATTAGCAAGTCTACTCTCTTTTTCATCAACCCTATTTATTATAATTATTTAAAATTATTCTTCACATGTTTCCCTATCTCATTTCATTTTCAAGATTTTCTTCATTTCTGATTTGTTTCCATGTTTCCAATCATGATCTCTCACACTCTACTTATGCAAGTTTATAGCTTTGATTATATTAACTTTCCTAACATACTAACAACTACATTGTTCCCAAGGTCCCTTCAAAAGTATCAAAGCCACATGCCACTCAATTCCAAATATTAGTAGAAAAGTGGATGTTTTACTTGGAGAACTGTTGCACATCCAAAAGCAAGATGTGGCATGGACTTGACCTTACAGCTTGGTAACTTGAGCTCTATATCTAGTCTAGTTGAAGCATGCAAATAGTACCTTTAGAAGTTGTGCCTTCAGAAAATTTAGAAAGCTTTTTTGGAATCTTTTGGAGGAAAAGTAAACTATCTCATTAAGGGTAGAATGACTAGTGCAATATGATACTACTATTTGAAAAATGTAGAAATAAATTTTAGTGATAGATAAGCAATAAAAAAACAATATTATGTGATTTCTTTAAAAAAATTTAAAATGGTGTTGCCATGAGCATCCCATTTGAGCCTATAAATATACCTCTTAACATTAAAAAAGTAGCTATTGTAGGACTTCCACCAACACATGCCCACTTAATACAAGGCCAATGTAGTTCATAATGATCTCGACACCATCTACTAACTTCTAGTACCAAAATGAATTGATTTAAATCTAACTAATAGTGAATTAATGATAGTGTATAATTTAACATAGATTCTATCCATTTTAGGCACATGTTATCCTCATTTTGTGCAATCAATTTTCTAAATTAATTCCTTCATTTGTAGTCCTATTTTCCAATGTAAGCAACTTCAAATGGAGCTTTTCCTAAATGTCTATAATAGAAGTTTGAACTAAAATGAGCTAGTTTACATTATTGCAATTGGTTTAGAAACTAGAATAGTTGGCTGTTTGGAGCTTGAGCCTTATTATTGTCTCATAAAGTTCATTTGACTTTTGTATATGAAATTCAATTTGGCATTATATGTAGTTTCAAATTATGTATATATTACTTAATCCTGATAAGGCAAAAGGCCATCACCATGTTGTCAATCTTCAAAATTTTCTCTTTATCCTCCATTTTATTACTATTTATGAGTGATTGAGTGGCATGTTTTATTTTTATTCTTCATAAATGAAGTCACATGTTAAGTATATTTCATAAAATTTTCAGATTTTGTGGGAAAAATTCAAAGTTGTTTCATAAATTTTTGAAGAAAAATGAAGAAAATTTATATCAAATAGTCCCTCCATCCCAAAGTAGTCTTCCTATTGACCTTAATTTTTTGTCCTAAAATGATCTTCCTGTTGCACTTTGTGATGTTGAGAATTGGTCAAATTTGGCTTTTGATTGCTATTTGGGATCAACAAAACAACTCCAAGCAATAGTTCTTCCTTCCTCCATGTATTCATCAATTGAAAGGCAAATGAAATGATTGAAGGGATCAATCAACATTGTTTGTTTTTGTTTTTTGCATCTCCTTGAGTATTGCCCGATTGAAGGATATGAAGCTTTGGGATGTAGTGCAAAGGTCTCCACGTAGTCCTTTGCCCATACTAGCTACCAACAAAATGACACCTCAAACTCATCAATTAAGTGCCCATTCACTTGGTGCTTTGAAAATGCCCCCAAATTTTCACTTTTCAAAGCTCCAAAACTACACTTTGAGAACGATTCTGAAACTCAAAGTTTCTAGGACACTAGGAGTGCACTGAACTCTACTTACAATGCAAAGCAAGTTTTTGAAATGTTATTTTTAGCCTTAATCCGGAACATTTTGTCCAATAGGAAGATCATTTTGGAACATAGGTAGTACAAAACATGCTCAAAGACTTTAAATTTTTTATAATAGAAGTACTCCCTCTATCCCAAAATAAATATGGGGTTTCCTAGAAATGGCTAGATTAGTGTGTGAGTAGCTCCTATTTTCAAAAGATTGCGTAGTTATTATAGTTTCTACTGAACTCTACTAGGTGTGAAAGAATGGAAGTCAATAGTGAAGTGGTGTATGTTGAAAACAAGCAGCGAGATTGACAAAATTTTGTCCTTTATGGAATTACTGAAGTTGTATTAATTTTGACATTTTCCAAGATATGTTGGTGCAATGATGTCCATTAACATCCTCTATATTCAATTCTAACAATGTATTGTGATTCAAATCCAAGAAATTTTCAACAAGAGATTTGTTAGTAGCAATTTTTGTATAGTTTTGGGTTGAATTTTTCACCTTGGATTGGTTAGAGGTTGCATTTCAATTCCCTTTGCAGGGATCAAATTGCTATGCAGTCTCTTGCTTTAGGATGTTTAAATTAGCTTCAATTGTTGTCCAACAAGTTGTAGAGAGCCAACTTCAAATTTAATTTGGGACAAATATATTTAGAAATCCCAAATTTATTATGAGATGGTGGGAGTATATTATAAAAAATTATAAAATAAATAATGGTTTTGTGTCACTATATTTAGAAATATGGTCATATATCTTCAAATTCAAACTACAATAAAATTCTATCTCTATGGATTTTTTTCAAAATTTTCAAGTGGAGTAGAAGCTACAATTTAGAAGCTCTATTTTCGTTAGTTTTTTTCAAATCCTAAAAAAATCATTTTGAATGTAAAAATCAAGTTTTAAAGAAATAAACTCAAAGTATGAAATACACTATATAGGTATATCTTAATTCAATGATTTGTATGTAGCATTGATAAAGTTGCACCCAAAAATGGATGAAATCCATTTTCAATATAAATTTTTTTAAACATTCATCGAACCTAAATGATTTGTAGTGTCTTTACATGATTAATGAGGGGAGATGATTTTAGAAAAACATTGAAGCTACACTCATTTGTTATCTCTACCTAGAGGAAGAGATTTAGAAATGGTGTACAATGGTTCAAAAGTTCAATAGTTTTGTAGGCAAATGAAAGTAAAAACATGTGTTAATAAACAATAGTAACATGCTAAACTCCATCATTCTTAAGAATTCATTTCTTGTGTAAAGTAGAATTATGACATGTGGATATTTAGGGATAGTAGCATTCTACAATTTTCACTTAAGGATTTTTATAAAATAGTCAAATAAAGGATTGCACCAAAGATCATATAAAAAGAGACATACAATAGTAATACATTTCTATTTGGTTAGAGATACTTGTGATTTATCACTTGTTGTATTTGAAAAAGAGCAAAATTAGTATCAATTTTAAAAGTAGTGCCACTTCCAAAAAATTATGAAAATTAGCTAAATTTATTAATATTTCACCAACATTAATTTAAATATTTAACAAATTATGTTACTTTAGTAAGTTAGTGTTAAATGCACTAATAGAAGGAATCATTGAAGAAGTCCATAATGTTTCCTAGATTGCAACTTTTCTAAAGATGTAACTTTTATTAACCCTAAAAATCCTTCAGATTTTGAGCCTCTAAAATATACAAAATGACCTCCGTCAGATCAAGATCATTGAATGGAAAAATTTGTAATAAATGACAATTGTGATTGGGGTATCTTAATTCCACTTTCATATTATTTGAACACATAGAAAAAGTTTCACTTTGAAGGTCTTCACCATTTGTAAGATCTATGTGATCAAAGTATAAGTTGTATTTTTTTCTATGCATGCTTGTGGGGGTATCTCAACTTTAAAACTCAAAGTATGTGGAATTTAGTATACCTATTTTAGTATGATGTTGACACTTGGGTTGAAAATTACCACATCTAAAATATAACTTGAATCCATTGTGTGAAAGACACATACCCCTTGCATTACTATGTTCCTTTTGTAAAGAGAAAACACTAAGAAATATTAGTAAATTTACCAAAATTTCAAAGAAGCCTTGTTCTAAAATCCAAAATGCAAACTATTGTAATAAAGTTGTGTAAAATAGGAAAATAAATAAATAAACAATTAAAAATATAATTTTTATAGACTAAAAACTAATCTCATCTACCATGGCCTCAAGTGCCCAAAAAATAGCTAAGTGCCAACTCTTCACTAGGTCCTTGCCTAGAGCATTAATAATTATAGAAATTGAATTTTTGAGGTAAAACTACTAAAAAATTTATACAAAATGCACACACAACTTGCATTTCTAGACTTGCAACAAAATTATATATAAAAAATTTACTTTGTTCTCCCCTCAAAGTCAAAAGTCAAACCACATAAATTGACCAAAACTTCAAAAACCACAATTTGATTTTAAGTATTTTTAGAGGTTAAGCTATATTGATTTCAAAATAGTATGAAAGTCATATGATGACCATAGGAAAATCATATGAAATTATGATGCATTGAAGTAACATCTACTACAACATAAAATTGATTGGGAGGAAATTTAAAATGATTTTATCCTTGTGTACTTGTACCCTATTTTTGACAACAATTTGTTACAATGACTTTGTCTCTAACTTTGGATCATTTGGAATCAATATAGTGGAAGGGCCTTATTCTTTCCCTTTGACCCTAAAAGATCAAACTAAATGTAGAGGAATTACTATAAGAAAATTACAATAAATAATTGTAACTCCAAATTAACCATATTGCCAATTTATGTACAATAGTCTTCCTTCATTATGTGGATATATAACACAATATTTCTTGAAGCTCTGTCAATGAATATTAATTAGGTCAAGTCAATTTTCCAAGTCATTCATGATTCATTCAGTGAATGGTTGAGTATGAAGGAGTTTACGATTTTAGAAATTTTTAAAATGAAATTGCAATGAAGATGTAAGTTTCATTGTCTTTAAGATTCTTTAATATATTAATGATGATCCATAGGCATGGATTGGCCTCTATGGATGGGGGGTCTAATGAACAAAGTAATAGAGATAGTTGTACCTTTTGTTTTTTTAAGGTGTAAAGTCAAGGCATTCTTCATAGTAAAATGTTTAGGGGTAGATTATTTTGGAGAACATTTTAATATCTAGACTCCCTTATAATGTTATAAGTGTAAGGTAACAACACTTTAAAGTTATAAGTACCTAAATAAAACACCTACATTTTTTGCCTCATAGCAAACCAAATTTGCATGTAAGTTTGCCAAGTTTCCTACGTAGAACTCGAGTAAATTACCAAAGTGACTATTGATGGGTGCCTTTATTTATGCACCACTATCTATTGCTTCAAGATTCCATATGTTGTTTCCCATTGAGCCTATGACCCATTATACATGAATGTACCGTGTTGCTTTTGAAATTTTTTTAATATATTTTTTGAAAAGTAGAAATTCAAATTCTACTTGTAACATCTTTCACTACAATTTCTTAATTTGTTTGCTAGAAAATTTCACTACATATATGGCCATATAAAAGACACTGAAATCCTTATGTTGTTTTAAGTGTTGCTTTTAGGTGTTGCTATCTCATAGTCTATACATTTTGCTTTTGCATGTATATTTGATAATTAAACTCTAGAATAGGCCCATGACTAGGGACTTCAAGCCTCACAATCCATAACTTTTTTTGTTGCCATTTTGCAACTATATATGGATGAAATTTTTTATATCTATTTTTAAAATATAGAATCATATGCACATATACCTTCTATGAGCCATAAATTTTTTCAATTTTTTAGGAAAAAAGTAAAGAAAATTCATATCAAATGTCAAATATGCTAAAAAAAAATCTAAATTTTTACCATATGTGTATGTGTATATAATGTTTAACATCATGATAAAACCAAAGTTATAGAGTCATTCAAAAAATATAGAAAACCAACAAATCATGGTCATAGGCCCAAAGTCCAAATTGCATCATAGTATTGAAATTTAAGAATTGTAAGAATTCTCCACTTAGAGTAGAAAGTAAACGTGATAAACTTTATTTCATTAATTGGGATGAAGTTCAAAAAATATCATTTTTATGGCTAAAATTCATATCGAATAGAAAAAGCAAGAAATGACCAAAATACATTGCATGGTATGTGGATTAAGCATCTTCTTCTTTTGAAATGTCATTTAGCATTAATTTGAGGCTAATTCAAAGTAAATTAATGACAATGTTTAACTAAGAGCATCGCCATCAATTGCACTCCAAATGACCTTGGTACTAATAAGTGGTGAAGCACTTATTATCCCGTGAGATGTGGTTGTGCTAAGGCCACCCAATGATCCCTACCAACAACTTGTTGAAATTGAATTGGGCATCATTAACCAATTGCTACTAAGGCACCAAGTCAAAGGGAATGCCATTGTGGTACTCCGTGAGGTCAACAACTAAAGGTTGTTCCTCGAATTGAAAGAGATTGAGAATTTTTTGATAGGGAAAGTACTAGCTTGTTCTGTAGAACTAGAAGGTTGAATTTTGAATTCTTAGATTTATGAAGAAAAACTCATAGAATACTACTTCCTTTGAAGGTGAATTTCAAATTAATTTTAGGTCCATGTGAATGCATTACTAAGAATAAAAGCTTTGTTTTTTACATTATACACATCTATTACATATATAGGTATTTATTAATATTTATAGGATCTTTAATTTTATTTTTATATAAGTATCTTGTATATCATACATATCTATTACATATACATGTATTTATTAATATTTATAGAATTTTCAGTTTATTTTGTATAAATTCTCATATAATCTTATGTTATTATGTATATATTCTTTCATTATTTTTTGTTTAATTTTTTTTCAACCTTTAAGAATATGAGGTGTACACATTGTGAACAATTGGTTCCAAGGCATTCTACATACTTAAAGATTATACATTGGAATAAGGTTTGGAGCTTAAGTTTTTACTTTTATTTTTATTATAATATTTTAAGGATTTTCTCCTCCTTTCAAGAGTATAAGGTGTGTGCATTGTAAACAATGTTCCAAAGAGTCCCCTTATACTTGAGGTTATGCATTGAAATAAGGTTTGTACCTTCAATTTTTATTTTTATTTTTCTTATTTTTCCTTTAAAAATTCATAGTGATTACAATTTTTTTTCAAAAAACATGAATTTTTTTTACTTATATTAAACATATGATTTCATCTTTAAAAAATGAAAATAAATTTTTTCTTTTATATGTAGCTGTTTAACCAATGTGATGAATAAAATAGCACACCCATTAAAAAAAAAAACATAATTGCTTCTCCTCATCTTCACAAAAGTTCTTCTCCTTCTTTGCATGCCTCCCACTACCCTCCATCACATTCACTATGGCTATAGTGTATTTTGATCAAATTAGTGTGAGTATAAAACTAAGGTAAAACAACCCATTATGAACCAAAGACCCATTGTGGACTCCTAGAAATGACCCCATTATGGTTTTCTTTTAGTGAATCAGATATGGGCCACAATCAATGTCTTAGCTAACTAGAATGGAGTGATTAGTGACTACAATAGGAACTTTCAGCTTTTTAGTGTTAATTCATTGTAGGAAGTGACTTTTTTAGGCCTTCTATGTTAGAAAATATTGCGACTACAATGGGTGAGTAAGTTGAATGTTATGGATATACTTTTTATTGGTTTTGGGGTAGTCTATAGACTCTTTTAGGCCATGATGAGAACACTTCAAAAATTCATAAGAAAATCTCACTTTGTCAAAAAGAAATAATTTCAATTATTCTCACCATTTCTATCACATGTCTTTGTGTGGGAAAAAAAATTAACAATGACATGAGGACAAACCCCCCATTTGGTCCGTAATGGGCTGTTTTACCTTATCCTCTACAAAGGCCCTCCACTGCCAAGCAAATGTGAAAGTGATAAATTGTACCATAACGTGGTGGTAGTGTGGAGCTATTTGATGCTATACAAGTGCATCAAGCACTAAGTGCTATTGCCAAGGCCTTTTGGAAGAACTGGTGGCAATACTTTAAGGCATCAAGCACTAAGTGCTATTGCCAAGGCCTTTTGGAAGAACTGGTGGCAATACTTTAAGGCATAACTTTGCCCATTCTAGACACATGTTATCCTCATTTCATGCAATCACTTCCCTGAAGTAAGCAATGTTTTTCCCTTTGTATGTATTTTCTATTTTCCAATACAAATAACCTAAAGTGGGGCTTTCCCTAGATATCTGGAATGGGAGTTTGGACTGGGTGTTCTACATTACTCCGTTCCCATCCCAGTTGTGTCCATCATATGATAGTCACCATTGTTTCACCAATTCTCAAGATACTTTGACCTTCAACTGGACAACAATTTATCCAGTCCTTGAACCGGCCATCCAACTTTGAACCAGTCATGTGATACAACCACTGTGGTAACTCTGAACCAAAAGTTTTCATTCAACTTGAAAACAAGTCATGATACACATGGATTCGAAATGAAATACATGACACGCCTATTTCAGTAGCGCCATATACACAACTGCCTCCTAACTCGAAAGGGGAAGATTACAAGAGTGTCGCAGGAAAAATTGAGAGGGTCAATGAAAGATCAAGTTGCTTCCTTCCAGCATCATAAGCTGGAAATTATATAATTCATTAGGTCATGTGCTTTACACAACCATTGCTACTCGAGCTTAAAGCTGAAAATGCTAAACCTGTGGCCTCCTATATGGTAAGTATCTATGATCCTTCGCAGAATTCTTCTTCCTTCGCTTTTCCAAAAATTTATCCAGCTTTCCACTGGCCTGCAAAACAACAAACCCTCGGCCATAAGATCCATTTGATCCCCAACTCCTGATGCTAGAAAGAACACAAACCAGAGGCTGGGAACGAGTACCATATGAAGTCCACGATAAGGATAGTGAGTATGAAGAGACAATTCTACTGAGAAAAATGTAAAAAATCTCACCTTGAGTTCTTGGTACTTCTCAACAAGCTCTTCTTTCTTTTGCTCAGCTGCGACACAGACAGAAAAACCAGTCATCAGAAAACAACAGCAACTTGGATTTATGACAAAAAAGAGGCCTTACTCTCGACTGGGCAAAGTGCAAGCAACGTCGTGACAGGCATCACCACGAACCCCGAACTAAATGGAACTGAGTCAGCAAGGACTGCTTACACTTCTTAAGATAAAATGGTTTCTTTCCCTTCTTCACTGCCTCCCTTTCCTTACTTCCATGCTGGGCAGCAGCATCTGCCCGTTTCCGTCGCTGCTGCTCTTCTCTCAACTCCTTATCCTGTGGAGTTCGTGAACAAAAACATTAAGTGATGCTCACCAAAAAACTCTATCCGTCATAAATCAACTATTCATGAGTCATCTTGCACGTTGTGGCCCAAGATATATCGATCTACATATAGTGAAAGCCAAAGCCCGAAATGCGGGGCATCTAATCATACCCACAGTGATATAATTTATCTGCACTCGTTAGGATCTGTGGAAACAGTTGAGTAACGAGTAACAAAACTACTAGATACAGGATTCCACTTGTGGGAATGAGCAATATAGCATGGCAATGTTCGTCAGGTATTTAGAAACATACTATCCATGCTAGCTGTTTTTGTGCTTCGTCCACATCTTCACCACCTTTAGCCAAGTCCTTTTTCAGCCTCTGCACAAATTACGAAGTAGAACGAAAATCAACTCTCTGATCAGCATCAATTTATCCGAATACAGGCTACTCTAAAGGCAGGCATACAGTAAAGCAGGCATGCAGTAAAGGCCAGTTCGCCAGGATGTCTTTTTACTTCAGATACGGGACTCCATATTGTTTGAGATACACAAAGAGAGATGGATGTAGTGAGCAAAACTGTGTAACTCTTGGCAATAAAGACCGTGTGACACACCTGGCGCTCAGCAGGAAGCTCTTCATCGTAAAGAAAACTGTAGGATTTCTTGAACCTGATCTCCAATAACAAGAGAGCGTTAGTAAGAAATTTGACCCAACTCTAACTACATAAGCAACTCAATGCATAGAAAATGGTGCACGCAAGGAAAATATGGCCAGGTAAAAACCATCCTCAGATCATCTTCAGATTAATTCCTGAGACAAACTGCCAGTGTCTTGTTGTTTGATTCCCCAAAACTCAAGCATCCCTAGGAGACAGCTTCTAAACACGTAATCCACAATCCGCTTGTAGATTACTCACCTAGAATCATCAAATTTCCCACATAATGACTCGAACCGAGGATCTCGAACCTCCTGCATTCCAAACACGAGAGAGAATAAACTCTTCAGCACACAAAATGACTGGGCCAAGAAGAGCTGAACTTCAGCCTTTCGAAAGTTTCACTTCACTTTTGCTGATTGCATAAACAAGAAATGCTGGAAGTTCAGAATGGAGTCGTTGGGGAACAGTTTAATAAACAATTGTCAAAAGGCCATAGGATGACTACTGCTGGAACAAAAATACGTACCCGCTTAGGTGCCTGAATAACTTCTCGGAAACGCCCCACTGGTTTCTTACTACTCATCTCCATCGGCCTGTAGATGAAAGAAAGTCACCCACATGCCAGAAAGACTACAACCATTGCTCATTTCAACTCAGGTTCGTCGCTAATAAACCCGTAAGGTTCGGAAACTTAAACTGCCACTGGATACGAGGAGACCGCACTGACCTATTCTTATTAGCTCGCTTAGTTTTGTTGCCCTCTTTTGTTGCACGAGACAAGCTAGGAGCTTGGCCATTGCTGCGTGTCTGTTGCAGTATTTCAAAAGGCACATCTGCCACTTGTCCTTCTAACTCTTCCTGCAATTCAGAGGTACAGAATTCAGCTAATCTCGCAAAACAACACGCAAAATCTAAAGGCAAACAATCAGCTCACGTGCAATTCAATTCAATTCAATTCATCTATTGAAAGCCTCAGGTTTGAAACCAGCTGAAATTAGGTTACAAAACAAGCACAATTCTCCTTAAAATTCACTTTCACTTTAAACCCTACAAACTGAGACAAATTCAATTGATCTGTTTATCTACAAGTCTCGGTTCAGAAAAGAGATTTCAAAGTGATAATTAGGTCACGATACACCCAAAACCTTCCTCTCTGGAAGTCAACATGCACATAAAACCCTAAACCCTAAACCCTAAAAATTGAGACAATCTGAGCAAAATAAACACCGCGGCGCATAAGCAACACTAACCTCAGCGCTGTCGGTATCACTGTCACTCCCGCTGACATCGCTGTCACTGGGAACAGGGTCGTCACTCTCTTCGATTTCATTCTCTTCCTCCACGTTCTTGCGCGCCATGATTCTTCAACCTGTTAAACCCTAAATTCTCAATCTCTCCAGGTGGAGTAGTGTTCCAGACCAATCCTATGAAACTGTGTACCTGGAATTGCACGATGTTAAACGCCGTGCTGCATGAAGAACGAGTATAGAGCTTTGCGTAGCGCAGTCAAGTATTACATCTAGCCCAGACAACTGCAAGCAGAAGATACCGCAGGAGCAACTCCAATGCTAAAATGCACTTCTCAGCAAAACAAGCCAGCTATAAACCCTCATCCTGAACAAAGTCGACATCTTCAACCCAATCAAGCAGAAAAAAGCAATTAAATAACAATAATAATGATGATGAAAAATCTGAGACAACCACGAAAACCGCTTAAGGTCCAACAATTACTTGACCAACTCACCGTCCCCCACAGGCACGGCTCAAAAAAAAAAAAATCTTGCACTCGCATCTACTCGAAATCTCCAAACACAATGCAAAAAAGTAACCTACAGACTCCCTCTCCGCATTGCACAAATCCACCGACACCGAAGCCACCTGCAGCTAATGAAATGCAACGGAAACACATCCGCATTCACCCGAAACGTGACAACGACGGTAAAACCCGGCAAAAAACTTGAAAGACATTCTTGAAAGGGCAGAGACGCGGCTTACATCTTATCAGCCTCCCAGTTGCTCTGCGCCATAGCGGCCAACATGACGAGCTCCACGGATGGGCGCTCCTCTCTCGCTTCCCCTGTTCGTCTCCGCCCTTGGCTCCTCTGAGCTATGGCGTGCTCCCAAGCTCCCGCTCCACGTCCAGCACCTCTGACGAATATCGTCGGCTCTACACTGAAAAGAGCGGCATCTGTCGTCGTCGTCGTCGTCGTGGCTTCTGTCTGTATATGAGGACCGTATGTAATGATCAACTGCAGCCAATACAGGGCCCGTGAATGAAGGCCCGGGTCGCGTTGGGCGTTGTGCTAGGTCGGTTAAACGCTTCGAGATTTCGAGAGGGTCTTGATCGAGGTCTTGATCGAGGTCTTCAATTGGGAGGAGCTTTTCAGCCGGTTATCAACCCTCGAATTCTGCTGATTCAGTTGCACAGGAGGTGGGTAGCGCCACCTCTTCGAGGAGGTCCAAAGCTCTCAAAGCGTCCTTTAATGCAGAGGTACATTTTGCTTTTTCATTGCACCAATAATGTACAAAAAGTGTACATTTAAGTGGGTGGACCGAGCATGATTCCTATGTTTTAAATTCAAAATTCATAATTACGGTTTACGCTTCTGTGGATGACAAGCAAAGTGTTTTGTTTTTATTTTTTGGTTTATATTGGTACATTGATCAAAATTGGAATATATACACTAATGTAACATGAACAAGAGAATACAATTCAAAAAATAATAATCAATATAATGAACTTTCAAACACAAGAAATACAACATAATACATGTGTTGTATTTGTAAGTGTTTACTATAATTTCAAGTATTTGTTATATTTTTATATTTTGTTCACACATATTTTGATAGTTGCACAACTCCAAATCAAAGTTTTATTTTTTTTAGAAGTTATGTATTATGAATGCCCAAAATTGAATTTTGAAACATGAATTCCAATTTTTCATAGATTTTCTATTATTTTCATTTTTGATATTCTAGTGACCATAATGTGGCTTGTTAGGTAGTAAAGGGTTAATGACAACATTAAAACATAAATACTTATTTCACAGCTAATGATGCAAATATAAACCCTTAACCCCTAAAAGGCCAAGGATCATAACTAGGACATTCAGAAGACCAAGTAGGCTTAGGTGAATACATTTTTAATCAAAATTTGAAGGAAATTCAATGTTAAATTCATCAATGTGCCATGAGAATGGAGATTTTTTTTGGAAATCAAACACTATACGTAGAAATTATAGAGGAAAATAAGGTTTTTTGGAGACAAAGAATAGCAAGACAATAGGAAAATGATTGAATTTTGAGCAAGGCAACCCAACATAGGCAGCTCCCAAAATAGAGTGAATTGTAGAGGGCAATGGACCTTACCTACTATAATTCATTTATTTTTAGTTTAAAATAATAATAATAAATTAAATTTGAATTTGAATTTTTTCAAAATTGTCCAATGTGGAAGTTTACCTTTAGGTTCTTGAACTTCCCTTTTTGGAAATTGGTAGAATGATGAACAATGGATTAGATTGGATGAGGTGGCAGTTGGATTCCCTTCTTTCACCCTTCCCAATAACCTCAAAAATTCTTAGAATGTACTCCCTCTATCCCATAAGAGGTGATGCTTTTGAACAAAAGTGTCTCTAATTACTTGAAATTTGTCCTCAATTGTTTGTCACAAATCATTTATTTAATTTGAAGTTGTAGTATTATAGATTCTAACAAAGCAAAATCAAAACATAGGTGCATAAGTACATGAAGTGCTTTTTATCTTTAAAACTTGTTGTTGTTCATGTATAGAACCCTATAATTATTGCAACCACGTACTTTCATAGTTTTTTGTATGCAATTTTGTAAATTCAAAAGAGCCTCATTCAAAATTTAAATTAACATATAATCATACACCTCTTCTATTTTATGAATTGATCTAAGACCTTGCTCATATTCTATGAACTGTCACATGCTACATTCTATTTTCTACTTATACCATATGCAGTATGATACATGGTTGAAATACTGGACAAGTTACTATTCATTTCTTGTCCTACAGGATAAGAAATGAATAGTAACTTGTCCAGTATGACAACCATGGTATGATATTCCTTGGACATACAATTGCTTCAATATAGAAACTTATTGTATTGCAAAATTTGATGAAATAATTTTAGAATTTTTTTCCCTCAAAAATATCACTTATCGTGGGACATAGGAAGTATACCCTATGTCTACTAAATTTTGGAGATTTGATTTTTTTTTCAAATTTTATTTTGTCATTTCATTGAAGGTAGAATGTACTTATGTTTTCCTTCCCTAATTTGTATGCCAATTAGTAAAAGTTCAAAAAATTGCAAATCCAAAGTAAAAGAGTCTTTTATGAATTTTTACACTGCCAACAAGTGGTATGGTGTTATTCACCATACCAATCATCTCCAAATGCAACAAACATTGGACACAACTAAATAACATTACATGGAATGTAAAAGTGAAACATGACTAATTTTAGTACTAGAATTTTTTTGTTGTCATCACAATCAAATACAAAGGAATTTTCACATAAGAACTTTTTTTCCCATCAAATGTAATTTCCTTACAATCCGAGAGGCCAAATTCAACTAACATTTGTTGTAGATGTTATTCAAATAGTTTAGAACAAGCTCTTGTAACTAATAATTAAAAATATATATATTTTCAAAAAAATTCCACATAGGAGTAGAAATGGCAGCATTGGAGTGTTTTTGGAAAATGAACATTGCAATCCTTTAAGGGTTAATATAGTATGTACACAAAGATTCACACAAGAAAACGAACATAGATATGGATGTGATTTGACCTACCTTTGACTATTAGGCAAATAATGTCAACCTTCTACAAAAGCCCAAGCATCACCCTACTATACATCTTAAGGCAAGAGAATACCAATATAGTCACTTTTTGGACCACCAACTAGCCAGAATCAACAAAGTTGCTCCTTCCTAACTATCCTCACTAACTAATATAAAAGACACAACTCAAAGCAACATTGTTTAATTTAAAAATTCCTCATAAAAAGATTTCTAAAATTTCCATTTTGCTTGCATGAGGAAAGTACATGGATCACGGGAAGGACCAAGTCCCATAAACCTTGATGATGAAACATCTACATGCCAAGCAACCCTAATACAATCTAAAAATAGCTACCGTTCATCAATGGACTTGCTTGAATGCGGGGTTACAAAGAATGAAGTTGCTATAAGTAACAAATGATAAGTGCATTCATGTACACTTTATAGTGAAAAAAATGTACTTACGTACTTGTTACAACCTTCAAAACAAAAGCAGCCAAAAGCTGACCTATGTGGCCATTCTCATCTAAGACAGGATGGATAGATACAATGTGCAATAATAATGACAAAGTTGTGTTGTAAACATCTTTGATGACTTTTACAAACAAAACTTGGCCAAATTGCACTTTTAAGAGAAGCAATGTTGCGTTGTGCAAATCATAGGCAGAAACATGAGGCTAAAGATTACTTCAAGCTTTGCAAAGAAACAAATACCCTTTCCAAGAAGTCTTGCAAATACATCTACAGTTTTCACCTCGCTTGCATTGTGTAAAATCCTACGCATAAAGACTCCATGCCAACTCTCTATGATAGGAGGAGTCACTATGACCCTTTCATACATAGATTGTTCATCCAATTCTTGTACAGTATATGAGCCATTGCCAAGTACATGGCATCTTGAAGTTGAGTGGTTTCTCAAAATGTTGTGGAGTGGCTACTTGCATGCTCTTTAGCTAAAGCCTATATAGTGCTTTGCAAGTTGGGAAGGTTTGTTTTTGCTTCTTCAAACAAATTGTTGCTTGCCACAAAATGGGCCTTTAAAAGTTCTCTGTAAGCTCTACATGCAAACGCATGTACCCAAGAAGACATTTGAAAGGCCATAGTTTAAGTATGAATATCATGAAACATCTATATAGTGGTTGGACCTAATTAGCCATCAAATTGTACTTGAATATTTTTTGAAGGTTCAAAGTTCATGAGCCTAAAGGAACATTCATAACCTAAAATATTTTAACAGCTTGAAACTCGTAGCTTTAAACAACCTCAATTGTCATTTGAGCTAAAAAAATGCAAAAGATAATTGCCGTTCATATCACTCAAAATCAAGCATGCATAAAAGTCACACATAGAATCTTAGCCATCTGTAACAAATGCAAGAGAAACAAGGCAAGTCTCTGGAAATAAGATTGCTATTAAAATCAAGAGAAGTATAAGGCTAGAGCTTGAATTAAGGAACTAATACTCAAAAGATGTATTGTCGAGACTAAAGACTACTTCATCCTCAACTTCTATATATACTATGAATTAAGAAGTTCTTCTAAAAGCTTCTGCTACTTGGTGAGCTTTTCAAGAAACTTTTGCTACTTAACTTGCTTCTCAAGAAGCTTCTTTTAGTTCGACCCTTCTTCAAGAAACTTCTAAGAGCTTCTCCTATTTAAAAAGTTTCTTAAAAAACTTCCATCCTGCTTAAATGTTCTTTTAGAACCTTTTAAAAGCTTCTCTAGTTTGAGAAGCTTCTTTTTAGCTCAAGCTTTTTGGAGAAGATTCTAAACTATGTCCATGACATCACTTCCTTTTCTAGCGACAAGTTCTAAAAAAAATTCTAAATTTTGCCTATTTCTAAGAATTCTAAAATGCACTAAATGATACAAGCTACATATGTAGTTCGTTCAATTCTAAGCAAAGCATGGATAGGACCCTTCAACCAATAGTAATGACCAAAACTACCTTCAATTGAACAAACTATACAAAAATACTACTCTAAGTTGGGTCCTTTAAAACAATTTTAAAGAAACATGTCACATCCACCAAATTCTACACTTCTATGTTGTAGCAAAATCACCAAGGCTTGAGCATCATCTTGAACATTTCTATGCCAGAGTAGGTTTAAGTGAGGTTTTTATTGCTTAAAAGGTCCTACATCTCCCTGTTGATGTCTTTGTGGTGGCAAAGGATCGGATGGTTGGCATAGTTGTTCTAATAATTGAAATAATGAAAGTTCAAACTCCTCTTAGGTTTTAGAAAATAAAGACTCTCTAAAAATCCTCCAATTAGACATATTGAAGACTCTGCAACATTGAAAGACTATTAAAATTTTCTAAAACTTAAAACAAATATTTTTTTCTTTTATCAATTTTTTTTTATATCAAACTCTAGATGGAAAAACTTTTCTAAAAAGCTACTATTCAAATAGCTCGTGATTTAGTAAGATAGAGTTGGTGAAACTCATGAACCTTTTGCGGTGCATTGATCAGATTTATTGATGACTCCATGTTTGTTCACTAATGTCTTATTTGTGCTAATGTACAAGATACTCCAATTTGTCATGTTTGCATTATTAATCAAGCACTTTTTCTACCTTGTATTCTTTGTGATTTTTAATTTTGATGAAAGGCAGTAGTGGTTGACTTTGATCGGAAAGATTTGACTCTTTATGTGACTCAAGAAGAGAAATGCAAAAAATTGAATATACTTTTATAGCTGCTTGAAGCTCTGAGCAATAGGCAATATAATTCACTTGCTTTGAAATAGGAAATGATCTTAACCGGCAATAGTTTAATTTGTTGTATGGTCGAATAGTTTTGATATTGTGCTAAAAAAGCCAAACTTTGTCACCAATTTGGAACAGTAGCAATTCTTTATGTAACGTGTCTGCTAATGTTTTGTAATATTCTTGCCCATGTTCTTGAATTTCTTGAAGGTAAAGCTTTATGATTTCTTGAAGCTTTGATAATGTTAACACCAAATCTTGAACTGTTGAATTATCCATTTGTGAATAATTGAGTAGAAGTATAAATGGTAGTGTTGTAAGCAAATTCTGCTAAGGTCAAGTATGAAGTTTAATCATCTTGTTGATAATTAATGATGCAATGTAAATACTGTTCCAACACTTAATTCATTCATTCTATTTGTTCATCAATTTGAAGGTAAAAGACAGAAGAAAGTTTAATGTCCAATTTCAAGGTTTTAAAGAGAGACTTCCAAAATTTGGAAACAAATTGCAATCCTCAATCATATATGATATCATCAGGTAGGCCATGATATTGATAGATAGTGTTGAAAATGAACTTTGCCATTTCTTTGTTGGTGATTGTTTTTTTATAGAGAACAATGTGTTATTTTTGTTAGTCAATCTATAATCACGCATATGGAATCAAAAGATGTTGATGGAGGTAAATCTATAAAAATTGAAGACTATGACCGTTTCGGAATGGGTAATGGCTGAAGAAGTGTATGTAGTCGATGTCGTAGATTTTTAAATCTCGAACATGTATGATATGAAAGTATAAGATCTTTGACAACCTTTCACATTTGAAGCCACCAAAAATCCCAAGACATAGGTTCTAATGTCTTATTGAATCCAAAATGTCTAACAATAGAAAAATCATGTTGAATTTGAAGAATTTGAAGACATAGAGGGCTTTCTAGAATATACAAGCATTCTTCACAATATAAGAGGTTGTCCGATAAGTTGAAGTTGTTGCCATCATGATGAAACTGATGCTTAATATTGAGAACTAAAGGATGTATTTTCAATGATGTATAAACTTGGTCAAAAAATAAAGAATCAATTGGTAGTGCCATAGTTGTACTAAATTGAAATTGTCCGGGCTTAAGAAGAGTTGTTTGCTATAGGTTGTATGCCGCTTCTTTTTCTTTTAATATTAAATATGATCTTTGAAACAAGGTATCTGACAATCCTTGTTGCTTTCCAGGACAATATGTGATGATGAAGTTGAAACAAGATAACAATGTGCTTCAACAAACTTAACATCAATTTAAAATACGCGTGGATATGAAATACTCGAGATTTTTGTGATTTGTATATATAATCATCCAATGTGACACTCCCTCAAGCAAGTGGTGTCATTTTTGAAACAAGTTCACAATGGCAAGAAGCCCTTTGTCATGAATCTGTAATTGATCTTAACCCTTTAATGACTAAGAAGCCCAAATTGGGCCTCATGTTTTTTAAGCAATTTTAAAAAGTTTATATAGATTTTTAAATTTTATTTAAAAAAATGTTTACTTAAACCAATGCATGCAATGTTCTTCACTCAAGCTAATGATACAATAAAAATTTCCATTTCCATTATATGTTCTACAATATAAAAAATCAAAGTATGCAACTTAAAATCATGAATCTTAGTACGTAAAGGGTTAATAGCTAAAAAAATTCTCAAATAGAATACAACTAGGTGAAGTCTCCTTCCTTCTCCTATTTGTAAGAGTATTGCTCTTAGTACAAAGTTTAAAGCATTTGTTTCCATTTAGAATAGCTTAAAAAAATCCAAATGGATCAAAATTGAGGCCATTGTAAAAGTTGATTTTAAATTTTAAATTGTTAAAAGGCCTTCTCTGCCTTAGATTTTCAATTAAGTTTGTTATTGCATGTTAGTCAAGTTAATGGAGTTGCCATTTGTAAATAGTTCTTAATAAAGATTCGATAGAAGTTGACAAATCCAAGGAAATATTGTACATCATGTACTATTCAAGAAGTTTCTTAGTTTGTGATAATTTGCGTCTTCTTTGAATCCATTAATAATCCTTTATTAGAGATGATGTACTTGAGAAACTCTCCTTGTGGTTAATGGAATACACATTTCTCCAATTTGGTATATAATCCAACATTTTGTAGCTTCTATAATATAAGCTTCGTGTATTTTTTTATATTCTTCAGTATTCTTGAATCAAGATAACATACGATGAATTGATTCAAGAATTTGCAAACAACATCATTAATTAAATGTTAAAAAATAATTGGTACATTTGTAAGACAAAACAACATATTATAATATTTAAAATGTCCATATTTTGTTCAAAATTATGGTTTTTATTCATCTCCAACTTTAATATGCACCAAATTATACACCTCACAAAGATCAATTTTGGTATAGATTTTGGCTTGTCCAAATTGATTAAAAAACCCAAGTATCAATGGCAACAAATACCAATTCTTCATTGTTATTTTATTTAGACTGCGCTAGTCCATGCACATTCATAAAAAATTGCCTTTCTTTTTTACAAAAAATATTGACATTCATTATGGAGGTTTGAAATGCCAAATGAAATTTTTTACGAGATATTTATGGATGTACTTCTTTAATATTGAAAATTTGTTCTGTGATAAATTGAAGATCAGACCAAATTGTGGTTGAGCTTCACCTTCAAGATTGATGTCATAATCATATGGTCGGTTTATTGACGGGATATCATCATTTTTCTTTTCAAATACGTCACCAAATTTTTTGTATTGAATTAGAATACTTAACAAAGTACTATTCTTTTCACACATTAGAGTTGTGTAGATAGCATAACAATCGCCTTTCTGATTTTCTTTACAACTTTTATGAAAGTTCTAGCTTCAGCAAATAGAAGCTTGACGTTTGTGGGTACTAGAGAAGATTCTGATGTAAAGGCTTTCGGTGAAAATGACAAGCTTCACGACTTTCAATCTACAACTAGATTACAATTTTCTAATCATGATAGCTCTAAAATTGTAGGATTAGTCGGGATTTTGATTACATTAAATGTAATCATACTTCTATGCTTTACAAATGAAACCTTTAGCGTTTACATACGTAACATCTTCCAAAAATAAAGCTCGATTATCAATAACCTCCACATGTACATGGATTGATTTCTTGACTACAAAATCTTGTAATGTTTTGCAAATTCTTCATTCACAAAACAAGTTGAAGCTCTAGAGTCTAAAAGAGCTTGAATTTGCAATTTCTTTTTGGGGCCCAATCGTAAAGTTATGTAACAATGAGAAAGTTGAAAAGAAAAGTAAGGACCTAGATTTGTTTATACAACAGAAGGCTTAAGCCACATGGGCCCTATTGTAGCTAAGCATCTTTATTTTTCCATACTTGTACACTTTTTATTTTAACCCCTAAAGGACCAAGGCCTTATTTCTGCCAAAAAACACTCAAAACTGCCATTTCTGTAGCAAAGAGTAAAAAAATTTGAAAACTATTTTTTTTGCACATCCAACCATAGGATCTTAAACCTTACTAATATGGAAATGTGTGGAAAAAATTTCAGAAATTTTGACCACAAAGATTAAAAGATATTTGCGTTTAAAGTGAAAAAAACAATTTTTTTAGCACCTTGCGGGACTGGATTATTTGACTTTGAACTTTTTTAACTTAAATTTTTTGCACTACAGAGTTTTGAGCTTTAAATCCTTATTGTGGGAAATTGAGTTGAGAATCTAGAAAAAAAGAAAATTTTAAGAAAAAGATTTATTTTCATGCTTAAAAAAATTGTTAAGTAGAAGTAGGTATGAGAATAAAGGAAAATCTAAATTATTAATATCTTTAAGATGGAATTAAAATGCACTAATCCCAATGGTGAGATTGTTCTAGCAAGCAAACAAAATCATGTAAAATTTTTTTTTTAGAAAAATTGTAAAAATTTCATTCAGAAATGAATTCTATAAGTTATTTTTTCAGGAAGATGCTCTAATTGCCTGATAAACAAGATTGTCCATAACTTTCTCATAATAAGTCCAAATGGAATGAATCAAAGCTTCCCATGCAGACAAAAATATAATCTACAAGAAAAAAAAATCCAAAAAAGAAAAATTAAAAATTTTGCAAATTTTTTTTTGCTGCCCAGACTGCCTCCCGTCCCCTACTTTGAGCTTATTTGGTCATAACTTTTGTTTCCGGGCACCAAATGTGAAAAAAATTATATTCCCACAAAGCTCATTAGTTTTTCTACCTTCAAAAAAAATTTCAAAAAATCATGACAAAATTTCAGCCCGTAGGTACCTGCCCGAAATCCAATTTGTCCCCCGAAGGGACAATGGTCCTTTAGGGGTTAAGAGGTCGTTGTTTGTGTTTTTTTATTGCAATTAATTACCTTGTGGCCAAAATCTTCACAATATAAGCACTTGCCTTTATCAAGATGCTTTTTTTTTATGCAATGAGTGGTATAAATCTTACTACATCAATTTGTATGTCTTTTGATTCTTGAGAAAGTACGCTTGTAATATGTATTGTCTTAATCATTAGCAAATGATATGTTTGTGATGTTGGTACACTTTGAAAACATTGATCTTGACACCTTTAGAATAATCATTGTTACATTTTATGGCTTAATTTATTGCTTCATTTAATGTCTAAGGATCAAGAAATGATAATCATAAATCCTCTATATCGTCTCATAAGCCTCATTGAAATTGGTTCATCAATGCTTCTTTGTCCCAATTGATATCGCAAGCAAGTTGTCAAAATTCGGATGCATATAATGAAGTTGAGCATGATTTTTGTCATAAACTATGGATTTTAATTATCGCCTAACGATTCTTATTATGCTCTTTGAATGCCTCAACAAAAGCTTTTAAAAATGTCTCAAAAATGCTTAAAACAAGAAACTTAGCTTCAAATAGTAATGCACACCAAGATAAGACTTGTTCAATGAACAAAATTTCAACCAAGTCCGCTTGTAATTTGTCTACAAGATATCAATTGAAATTGAAGAATAGTGATGAGTTAGACTTAATTCACAAATCCTTGAAAATTTGAGCAAAAATCATCAAACTTCTTAGAAAGACTAATCTTTGGTTCCTTCACTACTGACAAATTTAAATTTAAACCTTGAGTAGGCTACATTGTTCTTAAAATCGAAACAACTAGTATAGATTGTAGTGCTTTGATTATTCATTGATTTGTATCAACTTTAGCACCAAGGTCTTTAAGAATATTTGTCTTTATGAACAAAGATTCAATGGCTTTTAATATGAGGTTTAATTTAATTTCTATTGTATTTGCGTCTTTGCTTCCTGACATTTTTGTTCACTTGACAAAAAGAACTCATTTAACTGATAAATCCAATTTAAAGATGGGTAATCTACAATCTTTAAATACTAAAGTTGTTTTCAAAAAGGACGGTGAACCACTCGCAATTTAGAAAAAAATTTCAAAAAAAATAATACTAGTTTAGAAGAGGGTAATCCACAACCTCTAAGCACTTGGTATTTTCAAGAAGAGGGATAATCTACACTCAACTAAAAAAAATAAGCTTTAATATTAGTTTTATCTTTGGTTTTGTCAATAAGTAGTATGACAAAATTTGAATTGAGCTGATATATTGTCTGTTAATTTAAGAACTCAAAAACCAAAATTTTCAAAGCAAAGCTTAAAAATCAATTATGACAAACTATAATGGACACAAGAAAAACAAAACAAGTCTTTGGAAACAAGATTGCTATTAAAATCAAGAGAAGTACAAGGCTAGAGCTTGAATGAAGGAACTAACCCTCAAAAGATGTATTTTCAAGACTAAAGACTACTTCATCCTCAACTTCTATATATACTATTAATATTAATTAAAAAGTTCTTCTAAAAGCTTCTACTACTTGGTGAGCTTTTCAAGAAGCTTTTGCTATTTAACTTGCTTCTTAAGAAGCTTCTTTTAGTTTGAACTTTCTTCAAACTTCCTAAGTAAGAGAAGCTCCTAGTTGCTTTGTAGGCACCATCATCTCCTTATAATTCAATACCACCTCAATCAACTTACCTAGTAGTACTATATTTGGCTCCAAGAATTGCACCACCATCATCCAAGAAAGCACAACGCACAACTCACAAACCTTCTAATTCCATGTCACCTAGAACTCCCGCATGTGTACCAGAAGTGGAATTGCAAATGTTTTGAACAATTTGAAAACGAGTATAAACTTGGTCTCACACTTGAAGCAAAAGCACAATTCACAATTTATGGAGAAAGCTTAGGACAAGATGCATAAAGTAGACAAGAAAAACTTAAAAGATGTGGAAAAAAAAGGAAGTAGAGGAAATAGGCAAAATTGATAATTGGATAAAGACAAAGGTAAATTGCTAAACTTTTAATATTAATACGTACCATATTGGAAAAATATGAAACCATGTGGGTTAAATTCCCCCATTGTCGCAACTTCCAAACCCACTAACTCTCTCCCATTGCCTCCTCCTTCGCACAATTCATATCTCTCTATAGTCAACCATCAACTAAGATAGAACTACCCATTACCATACAGATTTGTTATCTAGGTACTTTGGAGAAGCTATTTATGAGCTCTCATATTTTTCAGAGATTGAATTGTTTGAGAGAAGTCAATTGCAAAAAAATGAAGACATTCTGACAAGAATTGAATTTTTTGTGATTTTTCAAAGCTGAAATGTAAAACTGTGAGTAGACCCTTGGTAAAGCATGACCAGACCATTGTTGAAGCGTGGGCTGATGTGTCCGCTCCCCAGTGCATTGCCATCATGATCATGGATGAGTAAGATTGTGGTAATAAGATGGGCCAGTGACGGAAATGGGAGGAACCTGTAGGTGGGGGAATTGGGTAAATGGTGGTAATGGGTAGTTCTACCTTATGTGCAAATTAAACATGAATCCAGGAAGGGGTATCCCAATCTCCAAGGGGAATGGTTTAGGCTGGTTCACAACGTTGGCAAATAATAACCCTCTTTCAAGAATTGGAATTTCGTCACACGGGATTGTGTGATGCTGCAACCTTCGAGATGTGCAAGTAACGCCTTCACACGCAAGCGAAGGTCCGCAATTCGACAGGGGCTCCGCTCCTCCGTCCTCACACTCTTTTTGTCCTTGTCCACGCAACTGGCGTGAAGAGTGCCCCAACCCCCAACCCAATCTAGTGTCAGAGCTCCCCATTTCCCATCATCCTGCAGCTCATCTCACTGATTTGATCCAGTGTTGTGAGCTTGCATATCGCCATGGCCAATTTTGACTAATGTATCCAAGTAATTCATTCTCACAGGGGATTTTCCGTGCCCATTCGTTGCAGTGCTTTTGGGTTACGATTGTAGGTTCTGGAATGTGATTGAGACGATTCCCAGATGTGGAACTGTGAATTTTGTTTTTTCTGTTTGTAATCCTGTGTATTGAAATCTTGAGGTAATGTCTCCCGCAGATATCAAATTGCGGTCAATTTGACTTCAATGTCCACCCCGAGCTTGGTCTGCAACCTCTCCTACACCCACGTAGCCTTCTTGCCGCGATTCTCTGCAAGCAACAAGACGAAAGCAAGAGTTGGGCGTTTGAGTTTCGTCGCTATCAAATACTCTGGGATGGATTCTTCACAAGGTTCAGGTGATAGGTATGCCGATCAACATGCTGTTTTCTTGTGCCTTGGATCATGCTTTCATGACTGTGCTACCCTAAAATTGAACTACACCACTCGTAGTACAAATACAAAGCCGGCCGTGCAGGAAAGCTTATCAATCAAGAAATGATTAGAAAATGCAAGCTAGAAATGAAAATGGAACTCATACGCTTTGGTATCAACCTGCAAGCCTAGCACGTGTATCGCATATAAGGGAGACGATACTGAAACTGTTAGGGGATCTGATTCCATTTCCTATACTAACCTCTGTTACCACAGCAACTCATTTCTTCCAATACAATTGGTCGGCCCTCAATTTGCAAGTTGTGTGTAAGCACGACCTACTACTGATAGTCTTTGAATTGAACTGGGGCTGTCGACTGTCCCTTCACTAGCGGTCTCCCATCGCCCTTTTTAAACGGTTGATAAAAAATTCGATCTCAAGCGTGGCCCTTGTACTCAAAGTGATCTCTCCACAGCTATATAGGTTAAAATGCTTCAACTGCCGCAAAATGTATCCTCTTCCTTATTTGTCAAGCTGATTGTATATTCTTGTTAGCTTTCTACTTCGAAGGACGTGCTAATTCAATAATACCCGCACGCTACTATTGGTTGATTTGCTGTAGGCGTTATACCGGCAGAGTGTTAGGGCCAGCACCTCAAGACTCAGATTGGTGGGACAAGAAGCTGCTCTCCGGTGCGGTGGTTCTTCCAGAAACCAGCAAATCTGGGTACCGCATGTATTATTATGGAAGGGGCTCGGATGAGTGGGCGAAGGGGGTAACGCCCTTCAACGCCTCCCTACCCACGGGGCGCAATGGCTTGGCTGTCAGCGAGGATGGGCTTCACTTTGAGCGTTACAAAGGTCATCTGAGTGGGGGCGCCATCATGGACCCCTCTCCGGAGTATGATGCCTTTGACGCTGTGCACTTGGGGGTCAGTGACGTCTTGTATGAACCAACTGAGGATATCTGGCGGATGTTTTACTTTGGTGGTGGCTATGAGGAGTCGCCCCTTCCAACAAATCCAGAGAAATTGTTCAGGTTCTTGCAAACAGTGAATGCTTGAATTGCTGGTATCTTGTTGAATGTGGTATTGAAAACGTCATTAGTTGCGGATGATGGTTTTGGGCCTCTTTTGGGGGTGCAGTTTTGAGTAAGTCATATGTGAACTTTCTTTAGTCCAAATTTAATGTTTAGTTGACCAACACATACAGTGTTCTTCGATGATTCTGGTGGTATATAATTTGGCCCTATCTGAATTCTATTGTTTTCACAATATATTAATCGAACTGATCATTCTAAACCATGAATCCTGGTTCTTTAGGGTTTAGAATGTATGGTGAGGTCTTGGCTGAATCTATGCTGATGTTTCCCTTGTCATGTGTTTGCAGGGGGTTGAAGTTACGGCCTGGTGTGGCTACATCAAAGGATGGGCTGGCATTTGAAGACAGGGAGGGCCCGATCCTGGAGCTGGGAGAGAAAGGTGCTTGGGACCATTCTGGTGTTTCGTGGCCAAGAGTCCTGCGTCCCGAGGGTACGTTACTCTCCTGACCATGGTTTGGGGTTTTCACAGAAGTATTAGCGTAGAGAACGTTATTTTTAAGCGCTTTAACCAATAAATAGGAGTGTGCTTTCACTGGGAGATCACTGTAGAGCTGTGGGGATCACTTTGAGTACGAGAGGCAAACTCCCTTGAGATCAAATTTATATCAAAATGAATTTCTTATGCAATCATTCAAATTGGGAGGTTGTAGACCACGCCGAACTTGCTTATTGAAGGCCAACCAAGTGTATTGGAAGAGATAGGTTTCTGTTGGTAACAGGGGTCAATGTAGAAGATGGGATCATTCCCCAACGGTTTTAGTACCCTATACCTTATAGTTTCATCTACATCTCTATTTGTAGGCAATAACTTGATGTTCGGCAATTTTGCGTGTATATAGGAACTGGAGAAGGACGGTGGCTGCTGACCTACCATACACGAGAGACGGGAGGTCGGAACAACTTTGGATTCTTTTCTGCAGGGGTGGCAACGTCGACAGATGGGAGACACTGGCAGAAGCAAAGCAAAGTCTTGTCCACCGGGGAGCCAGGAACGTGGGATGAAGGTGGCGTGTCGGTTCGCCATGTGCTTCGAGTGAGTGGCAAGTATGTCATGTTTTACGAGGGCTCCAACTACAAGTTTGAGTTTGCAGTTGGCCTGGCAACATCAGACGATGGCTTGGTTTGGCACAAGGATACCGAGGTTGGACCCGAGCCTGGAGGTCCCATTTTGAAAGGACGAGTCGGTGAGAATGTGTGGGATAATATTATTGTTGGAACACCGTACGTTCTGGCCATGGACGACGGGAGCTTCCGTATGTATTACTTAGGAGTTGGGAAACTGGAGGGTGATGAAGCCTCCAAGCAAGGAATTGGGCTGGCAGTTAGTGATGGCCCCAATTACAGATCCTGGAGAAGGTTCAACGAGTGAACCCAATCTCGTTCCTATCCCTGTTCGGCTTGTATAGATTGCGCAAACAATTTGGAGTGATATTTCGAGACTTCTCCCTTCTTCCAAAGTGATGAGAATTGGACCAGGGATGTGCAGATCCGGATTGCATGCTAGAAGTAAAACTGTGTACAAAATTTCGTAATGTTGAGCCGTTGGCAAGTTTTCTGATGCTCATTTATCTGCTTGTATTCCGAGCTTTAATTGTCTCTCCATTTATAGACTTGTTTGAAAGTCTGTTTGCCCTACTAGCAATAGTTCAGCATTGTCACCTGGATGCTTGACGTTTGTACTGGTCGTATTCAACGATCGGCATTTATTTACTCAAGAAGCTCGGTATACTTATGGGAGGGCTAGTTGAAGAGACTGTTTTTTCAAGCAACCACGTTAATGATTCCAGTTCATTGGCTAAGCCAGGAAAAGTGAGTTACCTGCCACATTATGTTTGGTTTTCAAATTCTTATCTTCCAGATTGCATGGTTTATCTGGTCGATGTTGAAATGGAGTTAATGATAGCTGTAATCTGATTTGAATGCCGTTCATGATTCACGAAAGTTTTCTTACATGTTATATGTGTTCTGAAGGACTGTTACCTTAATGGAAAGCATGGACCATAAGCCGTTGCTAGTGACTTCGACGGTGCAATGTCAAGCAAACACGTCACGGGGCGTGTTGTTCGGTGTGGCTGCAACCAGTTGCTCCCAAATCGTGCTCCATGAGCTTCTCAGGATTGCTTCAGGGACGTGAAACTCCTCTCCTTGCAATAGCCCTTGGACGAAATCAACCTTCATGGGCGTGATGTAGTGCATGCTCTTGTCCTTGGCAGAGCACAAAAGCTTGATGAATTGGGGCGATGAGATCAGGGTGTCCCAATGCTTACATACCGCACGACACTTCGCCAAGCTCTTGGTGGGCAATAATACGAGAATTATCTCCACCACGTCATCAGGTAAAGTCCCGTACTCGTTGGCCATTGTGTTTGCCTCTCGAACATATCCGATGACCTATCTTTGCAGAATGTCTGATTAAGTGGTGAAATACCATTGTGACGTTCTTCAGAGTGCTTTGAGATATGAGATCAACTACTACTTAGAGATGTCTTTCTGCCTCTTATGTACGAGATTTGTAAGTTGGGATGCTTCCCTGCCCTAATTCCACACTGCTCTAAATCTCAACCTTTCGCATTTTTTCTGAACACATTGACAAAAGTAGAGGATACGATTTGCGTCACCAATAGTAGGAATGTGATTTCATTGGGAGATCCCTGTAGAACTTTGAAGGGATCACTTTGGGTACAAGAGCTTTACTCTCTGTGTATGAATTGTTTTGCCACTATTCAAGTGCGAGGTTCAGTTGAGATCACTAAAATTGACAGTAGACAACCCCATTTCCATTCAAAGACAATCAGTGGGTCGTAGAAAGGGTAACCAAGTCATGCTTTCACCAAACTTGCTAATCGAAGGCTGCGCAAGTGTTGATTGGAAGAGATGAGTTGCTATTGGTAACAAGTTTTGGTAACACGGGTTAGTTAAGGGAAAACGGGATCAGGTACTCTTTAACTGTTTCAGCTTCCTCTTCCTTGTGGCTTTTAGAATCCGACTTCTTGGGTATGCAGGACCTCTCGGACTAAGCCTGCTGGGCTGAGCTGCGCAATAGTTGAACTTACTAAATGAGAGGCAACTACTATTTGAGAGAAAATTTCTGATGCTCTCTGAAATCTGCCAAAGTTTGAAGGAACCGATCAGACTCTGATTAAGTTAGCTTGTTGTTTTGAAGTGTTTTCATACGCTATTTGAAGATTAATGCCCTTCATTTTGCTCGAACAACGAACCGTATTTTACTGAAAGCAGCAGTTAGAAGTACAAGATCACTTGTGGCTCTCTGCATGACTTTGCTTAAGCATCTACTCCTGCTACTGTAATTCTATACCATCAACCATTTTAATGCTAACCTAATTTCTATAGGTACCAGCCCTTGATGGGTAAGGTCACAAATCCTCTGAAAAAAATACATATACAGATCTTATCAATTAATCAACCACCCACACATATAAAAATAATAATTAAATAAAATGCCTAATTTGCAAACATCCCAAAACTAAAACCAATTTTTTGATACAGGTATGATATATGGAATACATACCTGGTATGATATACAAAATAATAATATGGTAATGATATATGGGTACATATATAGGAAATGGGTACATATATAGGAAATGGGTACATATATAGGAAATGGGATATGATTGTTAATCCCATATTTATTTTAAGCTAGCATGTTCAAAAAATATACATATGAGGGGTAATGGGGGTAATGAACATCTTATAGACATGGGGTAATTTGCTCACTCACTTATTAAGTGATCAATATCACCTCAAATGCCTACTAATGTTTTGAAAACAAACAAACCCATAGCTTCTAAAAACTAATGAATTGTATAGTGGTGGCTATGTTATAGAACATGCTTCCAATATTTTTGAGGTGGTTATTTCTCCCATCCTTGTAGCTCCAAACGTGCTCTTTTGTCACAATCGGTTAAGCTCAATCAGTTGAGGAGATTGTAATAGACTGTTGGCTTGCGTAGAGGTGCACAAAGTTTCTACATCCAAGAAACCAAAAAGAAAAAAATTGGATGATTGAGCAAGGTTCTTCCAATTGATGTTTTGAGATCGTGAGCTTGGTTTAAAGCAAAATGATTCTTCTTTGGCTTGTGGTGTTAAGTAAAATGAAAATGATGACATCTTTTAATTAATTGTGCTTTTCCTTTGTGCTTTTCTTAAAATGTGCAAAGTATTGGCAACAAAAAAAGGCTTACAAAGCCTTCAAGAATGCAGTGTACACATTGGTGGTTTCATAAGATTTGAAGCAATTGGAATACTGAATTTCAAATATTTTACTTGTAAACCAAAATTATATAAGTAATAGGAAACATATTTAGCCAAAGAAAATAGGATTTAGTTCAAGTTGGGTTGCTATATATGTAGAAGCAAGCATTGACCATACTTGTAATTGTTAAGTCACAACATTTCATGTTTTATTGTATTCCTTAGAATGGCAATTGGTTTCCATTAGATATAGAAGATGACCAACCTCCCCTAGATCAACACAATTTCACACTTAATAGTCTTTGATCCATTAAAATAAACAATGTCTTCTTAATTAGCTTATTTTTCAATTTTCACTTTCTTTCCCTAAAAGACATTGATTTCAAATGTTTCAACCAAATTAAAATCCTAAACTTGGAAATGAAATAGTACCTCAAAAGCAAGAGCTGTTTGCAAGAGCTTAGCTTCTGACCAAGGTTGTCCTATCAACTGGAACCCTATTGGCAATCCATTGTGATCATATCCTACCTGCACAATGGTGCCACATTTCTATATTTTTGAATTCACGTGCAAGTGAATGTGGACTGACAATTGATATTAGTGAAATAAAAAAAATCCAACTTGAATGAATCATCACAAAACTACATGCAACAACTAAATTGAAGAATTCTAAAAATGGAATTAAGGATCTTACAGGTATAGAAATTGCTGGTAGACCTAAAAAATTTCCAGCTAATACATACCGCATCATCTTTGCTGCAAATGTCCCACAATAGTATGAACATAATGAAGTAATGAAAAGACACTTCTAATATAATTTATACTATTTTGCCATAAACCCTTTTGACAAAGTCATACTTGCATATTATCTACACCTATAGCAGAAAGGAAGCTAACTTGCAAATAGAGTAATTGATGAATGATTGTAACCAAGTTCATGAATGTTTGGTATATTTAAAGTAGAAATTGTGGATATGTTTGAAAAAGGAAATCAAGAGGTAAAGACGATAGTTCTTATAAGTTAGAGAGACATGATGAACATTCTTAAACACAAATGAATTCTTGTACATAAAAGAATTATTGTTAAAACATTCAATACCTGATAAGTGGTAGTCTAGCTCCCCATAATTATCAGCTCCTTGTCTAATAAGTGGTGCGGTACACCTGAACATAGCAAAATAGTGTGAAATCAATCAACATAAGAACAACATTGGTAACAGAAAATAATTTAGTAAAAGACCATTTCTTGAATGTCTTTAGCTTACGCAGTAGTTGGTGTGATAATAAAATCTGCCTTCTCAAAAACATCATAATGATGTTGCATACTACGACACCTGCACAAAAAGTCCGATTCTAGTTAACTCCCGTTCCTTCATACAAACAAAGATAATCTCCTTTAAACCTAAAAAGGATATCACAGACACAAAGTGTCCAATGCATGACAAAGAATCCTTTCCTTCTATGTGAGACAAAAGTGCAAATGTTCATCTTTGGAATTTTGAGTGAAAAGGGGAGATCTTGCACAATAGTTTGCACACCTCCAACCAATGTTCTTGAGTTTTTTTAAGCAAATGATTCACATGCAATACCAAAAAGGATAATTTCCATGGTGACCAACCTAGTGTTCTAAGGTTAAGGTATGTTCTTTCTTGATGTTAAGACTAGTGGTGCCAATGAAGGTATTAGGCATCAACTTTGGTACACCTCTTCACCAGGCTAGATTCAGTTTGGTAACACTCAAACTCTTAACATCGAGTGGGAAATAAACTTTAGGCCTTCTATTACACTCACCAAGGGAGGGATTTCAATTGATTATATACTGAACATTGACTCCTCATTAGCAAGTTCCCTACTTTCGAAGGGACAGTACTGAGAACTAGTTAGTAATGTTATGTCAAGCACTTGCAAGGCTCCAACCACAACGGTTATTTAACATATTAAGTGCGGACCTGATGCGTTGTGCGGTCACAAATTCTCTGTTGTTGAAACATTGGAACATGGAGACGCTTGCACGGACATCTCCGCCAGATTTTGTTTGACCTCTGCAAGAAAAGACATTGGAAGGGGCAAGTTTCCCACAATTGAAATGGATCCAAACTTCTACCAATTGTCGTTTTCCAAAACTAACAATTCGCTTTAAACTTGAGCTTTGTGTGGTGAGAAATGGAGCCACAGACGTACAGAGTGAATCTCCTGTACAGTGACTACATTTAGTTTCGATGAGACCTCCCTCAATAAATGAAATGCTCCCAAGATATGTAAAAGAAATCTTGTTATGGCATTCGGTAAAACTTGTACACAATGTACTAGACTTTGTGCTTTACAATATATCTTATTTTGAAAGAAATAACGTGATTAGGGCATCCATATTCAAGCCCCTTTCTTTAGTCCAAACATAAAATGAGTTGGAAATTTTAAAGAATTTGGCAGAAAATGTGAACTTAAATCATGGTGTAGAGTAAATTTAACCACCCATTAAAGCAATCCCTAGTTTGAATTTATAGCCCACGTACAGGTTCCAAAAGTCGATGCCAATGGAAGCGGCTGATTCACTGCCAATAGTAATGTAATGTGCCATCTGCATCTCCGTAAGCTCTGGGATTGTAACCTCCACAACCTACAGCCGAAATAAAATTGGAAGTCAATCATGTAGATCCCTGGTACATTCTATCCATAGAACTTACACCGGGTGTCTCCTGAGCTGGCTGCACCCCTTTTTGATGAAACAGTTTGTGTCTTCATCAACTATCTAATAAAACTTCAGACTCAGTTCCTATATTCACACTGGGTATGTCAACAATACCGAGAACTGTATACTGGAGACTTAAATTTAAGAAACGATTTGAGAATCATGCTTACCTTGCATCCGTAAGTATCCTGCATTTGCTGTAAAGCTTTGTCACAGGCATCTCTAACGGGATCATCGGCATCATTAAACCACTGCTCAGAAACCCGACACTCAATTTTAGAAAAATTCAGCAAATTATAGCATACCGAACCTTCACACCAGAAATCATACATTGCTTAAATCACACCAGGAATCGAGAACAGTCCGCGTTTACCTTGGAATACTTGGCAAATATAATATCGCCAATCGCCTTTGCCATGACTGTCGACTCCATCTGCGGAATGGTGGCTGGAGGCTAGAATCGTGATTCAATCAAGCAATGAATTAAAAACAATTTCAGTCTAATTTATAGAAAAACTTGTTTCAGATTCTAGAGGATACGACCATACTACATTATTGTCAAGGCTCAATTGCAAGGAAAGAAAGGCCGAAAAACTCACAGGAATGGACACAAGTCGATCAGCGGGGAGGTGTCCTTGCACAGCTGCATACCTGCAAAAGCAAAGCATACATTTGGGGGCATCAAAATCAAAGCTAAATGTTGTGAGGAAAAATGGGAGTCCCAGTATTCAGTATGGAGTCTGTCTGGCCCTTGGTGTCAATCACTCCGGGCTTGGGCTTGGACTTGGTTTCCCAGGCTCTCCTTTTGCAATGAATTCTTCCTTTCATTTTGCACACAAAAAAATGTGGAGAGTAGGAAGAGACCATGAGCTTACATAATGTGTGCATCCTCCACAGAACCCGTGAGTGTTCCCAACATTCCCACTGTCCAGCCCAATGGCAAAAGACTGCACGGAACAGCACCACGTACCAACACTGAGCAATTATATAGTTTCCAAAATGTGCAACAAAATCGGTTCATAACTTCCGTGTTTCCCTACAAATTGGTTCTAGTCGAAACCATTCTTGAGCTGAAGGACAAACGTCTGGAATGCATCCAACCTTCTTTAATCTCATCACCTCAGGTCTCAAACTTTTTTGATGGCACTGTTTGAATGTGCGACAAGGTCGTGACATTCAATAAGTGTATTCTTTTGTATGGGACTTTCAAAAAAAATTATTGAAATGTTTTTTTATTTTAATTTCGCTCTTTTGTTTTGTTTTGAGTTGGCAGGACGAAGTAAATCTGAAAAGCTGACGAAAAGAATGGAAGAACGCACCCCGACTTGGTTGTCCGTCCAAAAGTAGGTTTAAAGCCAACCACCCCACATAATGCAGCAGGCATGCGTACTGAGCCTGCACAATCACATGTGAGCTCACATGACCAATGCTTGTTTGCAGCAATGCTGCCTTCTGAGTGGTAATGATTCAATATTTAAAAAAACTGCCCAAATTCTTTCCAAAAATCACGAAACCCTAGAAAACTGCAGTTGCACAGAAAGCTCGTAACCATTGCTACCGTAATGAAGCGGAGCCCAGTTCCATTTACCTCCGCCATCCACGCCCAAAGCAGCTGGGCACAAGCCAGCAGCCACTGTAGCTGCAGAACCTCCTGAAGACCCTCCTGTCGCCCTTGATCGATCATGCGGGTTGCGGGTCGGCCTGCTTGCGACACACCTTTATCAGGGGCTTTCAAATTGAAGAGGTTTCCATTGAATTTTCTAAATTAGTCACAAATGTGGCTAAATTTAGAAAATTTGGACACAGGAAAAATTAATTACTACAAAAATTACAAAAACCAGTGTTTGAATTGGGGTTTCAGTTAATTACCAACTGGGACTAGTAATGGAAATCACATTTAGGACCACTGCTTCCATCGGGTCAACAGCAAAGCTAGAATTTTGTGTCGTTGCAGTTCTCTACATAGTTCACTTCTACGAGAGCCGGCATCCACTATCTGGATTATGAACCAGGATACGGATGATGTTGCAAAAGCAAATTTTATCTATTTTCCAAACAATGTGACTAGCAATGTGAAGGAAAAATGGCTGTACCCATAGTGGGGATTGATGCCTGTGGTTCCTATGCCGAGCTCATGCATGTTCGTTTTGCCAACCATGACAGCTCCACAATCCCTCAAGCGCTTCACAGCAGTAGCGTCCTCCTGAACGTCTCTTGCTTTGGCCATCCACGTGCTTCCTCCTGCCAATTTTTCACAAGGCCACCAATTTTGAGCTTCAGCAGACCAGAAAACCAACGTTTCTGACATTCTCGATCGATGCCTAGCTGATCTTGGTGAATGATTACCTCAAGATTTGGTCAAACTAAACTAGATTTTCGTATCTCTAGCTGGTAAAGACCAGTCTAGAACTATGCCATACCTGTGGTTGGGTAAGGCAGACAGTCGATCTCATCTTTCACCGAAATAGGCACTCCATCCAACACTGACAATGGTTTGCCTGCAACATATTCACCCGGCACAGTTGCAGAGACGAAATTCATGTGAATTTTTCTGAATCTTTTCTAGTGTGCGCATGGGTACTTCCTCTCACAGAACTCATGGCATTTTCCCAAATGAATCCTCCACAGATCATCCCCTACCTACCTCAAATTGCAACAGCAAACAAAAGCGAACATCTAGCTAGAATATATTTGCAAGATTGAACAAGAATACCTTGTTGGTATCGGTCTGTCGCAGCAGCAGCTTGGGCAAGGACATCTTGATCATCTTGAGAAATGAATAAATTCAATGCAGGTACTGTCACCTGCGAGTCCTGCACCGCTGCCAGAAATCGTTCCGCCACCTATAGAGCCTAAGAGGTTTCAGTAACCAATTCTGCCATAGCATGAGAAATGGACTAGGTAATTGCAAAGCAGGCCAAGTTACCAAGAATAATTGCCAGTTAGGACCTATTGAGCCATGGCGAGCGAGGTTGGTACTGACCAGCAATTATTTTTGATGACTTGGCCCACTTTAAAATTACTGGACATAATGTCAATGTAGGAGAGTTGAGTCATTTGACTTCTTTGATTGCTTAACCAATCAAAAACATGCCACAAAAGTGAAACTCTCCTGTATTTAGATTATGTTAGATGGATTTGCACTCACTAAGTTGATACCAAATGGTACCGGTTGGTAGTAGTAAAGATTTCTCTCATATTTCTGACTATCAAACCAATGAAGTGGCACATTTGCAAGCAGTGAGCATTATCAGTCTTAATGTGCCTCTCCTTAAGCAATTGAAACACGCCACTGCGACAAAAGTCTTACTCTGCCTCTCCTTAACCAATTGGAACACGCCACTGCGGCAAAACTCTCCTGCATTGACATTATGTGCTTGAAATCGCCAACTCAACAACACGTTCCCACTCTTCTTCTCTAGAACGTCACCTCCCTCTCAATAGATTAATAGCATAATAATGAATAGAACTCATTATTATGCTACTAATGATGCCTTTTACCCTGAGAATGGTACTATTGTGACATGGTATAGGTTGTTAACGTTTGTCTTACGTACAACTTTGGAAACACTACCGGTATTCAATTGGCATTTCTTTTCACATGAACTTGTTCTGATGAAGGGAACTTGTTCTGATGAAGGGAACTTCTTCGGTTTCAAAATCTCTCGTATTCTTTCTAAAGTTTGCATCTGACAAGCTTCCAACTCGCAACGAATTTCAAGCACCTGTGTTGGGGTGACCCTCCCAGAAGAGTAGGCATGTGCGTAATCACGAATGGTAGCATGTTGAAACTGTAGATCATCTCCACCATCGGAAGTGATGCTCTTCGCTGTGTAAGGCGGGAGGCATTGCACTGCTGCTGCCACTCGCTCTGGGGCAGAGAGACCTGGCTTTAGAAGTTGCACCGTCTCGTCCGTCTCTTGCAGCTCCTCTACAGATCCATCAACACAAGATTTTGCTACCAATAGACGTATTCTTTTGTGTACAATATAGGTATCTAGAGGATAATTAAACCGTTAGGAATCTGATACTATTTGCTATTCACTAACCCCTGTCATAAACAGAAACTCTTCTCCTCCGATCAACACTTGTTTCAATTGGCATTAGATTAGCAAGCTCAGTCGGTGAAAGTATGACTTCAAGGCTACATGCCCTTGGCATTCCTAGCCTTTGCATGGAAATGGGGGTTGTCTTCATACATTCTCTTCGACCAATAATGGCCTACAACCTCCCACTGTGAATGATTGCATAAGAAATTCATATAAAAATAGAGATGAAAACTTTGATCTCAAGCTAGAGAGTTCATTCCTCCAGTGAGCTCTATTGAGTGATCTCTTAATGAAAGAATAACCCTACATTTTTGCTAAAACTCTTAAAGTGATGCAAACAGTATTCTCTACGACCTTATGTTCTTGTGAATTGGTTGAATGAACAGACCCTAAAAGCATGGTGTAGGATTATGAGGGGTACCGTATTCAGGTAGAAACTGAGGACAGTACATAGGTGGCTCTGAGTAACGCGTCTGCAGGAATACCTGTACAAAACCCTCTCCACATTAGGTGCGAATAACATTTTGAAAGAAGAATCTCAACGGGGAATGCAAAATCAAAGCAAGCACGTAAATCCATGCTTTTTAGTCGTTAAGTGCAAGCCATAGCAACTCGCAATCACGGAGCACGGGAAAGAAACCTTTGTGATATTATTGGTTTTCTTCATGTGTGCCAGAATGAGTGCGCTTGACAGCCGATTCTCAAGAAGCCAACAGAAGCACTTGAGCAGGAACCCCGCCAACCGAGGAGCTGCACATTTTACTCAAAACATATGCTCTGTCATTCACACCGAATCTTGAACTGCATTCTAGTCTGCAAATGGAGGCTCCCTGAGTCCCCGAGTGGTACTTTGATGGTTAAAATGGCATGTTTCAAACCGCCATCTTCCAAGTGCACAAAGCTCTAAAAACTAGGATTGGTGCAGATTTTAAGGTTCCACTCGGGTGCCTAGAAACTGCCAATCCTTGCGATATCGCCATTTGAACGAGTTTGGCATTTCTAAGCACTTGAAAGGCAACTCTAGTTATGCACCAAGATAAAATCTTCGAAGAAAAAACACATAGTAGGAGTGGATATACATATCATTTTGGAAGTGATCAATCAAATTGTGAGTCATTTCACAACCTGCACCGACACAAATGTGATCAAAACCGACACTATCCTCCGAATTACACTAAGATTTCGTAATTGAGAGAAAGATCGGTACCTTTCACTTGGGTACTCACATACCCAACGTCCTCAACCTCCTCCGCTAGCACCACCGGCGGCTTCGTACCGTCCGCCATCACGTCACGCACGTACTCCCCAGCGCTTCAGCTCTTCACCACTCTTGCTTGCTCTCACTCTTGCTAACTTTGAACGCCGTCCAGAATCCAACTAACGATCGAGACTTCACTTGAATCTCCCTCGACCCTTCCTGAGAATCCTAAGCTAGAAAAGATCCGCTCCAAACATCCCCTGACAGCAATAAATCATGTCAGCCCAGCAAGGCTCAGACTTAACTCAGCACGCAATCGAAATGATGCAACCCAAATCTGTGTGACACCTCCCTGAAACGACAAACGTACGTCGTTCGAGTGTCGAGACTCAAGAGGCCATTTTGCCAGTCCCCTATGTGTCTCCGATCCCAAGACTGCGGTGTCACGTGCCAGGAGACCGATATGGTCAAGTACGGTTTTCCTTTCTCTAAGGAATTTAATTTGTAAGGGACCTAGATCGATCGATCGATTACTGTATTCGGGGAACTAACAAGTCAGCAACCAAGACAGTTCCATAGGTGATCACACTGCACCATGAGCACAGCATTGAACTGCAGTACGCGTACGGCATATATCATATATATTGTTATAGTTACAATAGGTGGCCAGGGGATCACCAGACATCGTCAATATTGATATCCATTGCAGGTAGAAGAGCTAGCGAAGAGTGATCATGGCGATTGCGGAAGATCGAAGCTCGCTCTTCGCTGAGCCCTGGAGTGATCATCACAGAGCTGGGGAAAAAAAAGCCCTGGAATGATGCACGGCGATTGAGGAAGATCGAAGCAAGAGATCGATGCACGTGAACTTGCTAACTGGTTACGGTGGCCACGTGTTGAAGAGTACGTGAGCTTTCGAGGTTCTGAAGGAAATGTAAGAATGATGGTCGATGCAGCGCCATCAGCACTTCAGCAGTACGTTACTATCTCCCATAGCCCCATAACCCCATGACTCCCATCGCCAGCCTTCAGTGTCGACTCATTAATTATCATACTCAAACCCCAACGACGTACGAGGTTGCTGAGATCTATAGCTGCCGGGAAGTCGAGTACATACTGCGGTGGGCAGGGACATGATGTCCTTTAGTCCTCCATCCTGCTCCCCTTTGATTCCTGAAGATCCACGTTAATTAATAAAAAATGGGCAAATATTCACAAAACTGCCGAAAATCAACACTCTCTTAAAGAGGGCTATTATTCAAATTTCAGTCATTCTTTACAATGTGTATTGGGGTTCCAAGTTGTCTCGAATGATCAGGAGATGAAACCATTCCAGCCAGATCACAATGCGCCAGCTGGTGGGAAACCACGCACTGCAACCAGGACATTGATCTTAAACTCCATTACTTTTGCACGTGAGGACCAAGATACGGAATTACGGAGGGCTTCCGAAAGGTGGGAGGCCAACTACCCCCACGTACGGAGTTCGTACCTCCGTTAAGCTTACTCGTGCTGGTCGCAAGGTCGACCTGCCATTTCTTCTTTGCAGCCAGTTTGCGCTTTGCAGAGCACGAAGGAGTTGGAAAAGTCAGCACCATAAATGTGTGCAACTGTGCTGCAGGACTGCACACGCAAAGCTAAGCATAGTTGCGTTCGGACACATAGCTTTTTGCATGCAACTTACAGGATTTGGGCTGACAAGCTTATGGCAAATTGCCACGGCTTATCGAATTAATCAGGTTAGGTTGGTTTCATCATGCCACTGGAGTGACGGGAGTGACGGGAGTGGCGAGAGTGACGGTGACGGAGCTCATTTGGCCTTCACACTCGCTGCCTTCGCGTAGCAACTGGCGGCCCATCCCTGTCAACTGCCAACGAATTTTCTGGACTTACATGGTTACGAAGCTTTCAGTTGGTGGCTTCACTACCCTACGCGAAAGTCAAATTCAGAAAAAAAATTCAGTCATTCTTTAAAGGGAAAAAAAAAGTGACAGGTGCCATCTTGTGAGTGGTCTAGTGGATGTGGCCCGTGAAAATCTGACGTGGAAACTTAATTTCAGCACGCAATGCCTAATCACAAGTTCATGTACAATATTACTAGTGTGAAATGCCATTGGCATAGTCAAAATAAAAGTAAAAATGATTTTCTAATTTTTTAATTCATAAAACTTCAAAATTCAATAACTTTCACACTGTGGTCCAAACGCTACGAAACAAAGTCCATGCACCCCTCCTCACTGAAGGCTTCCCGACGATACTAAGAACACAACAAGATGATGCATGGTCCAAGAGATCTTACCATATCAAAAACAAAAACATACTAACTTAAGGTATGGATTTGTTGCATCAATATCCTAGTGATAATTTTAGTTAGGGAGACATATTCATCTAACAACAATGTTGAATTGAGAAGCAAATATTTGGATTCTAAGCATTGCAACAAACAAAAGTTAATAACAATTTTTTTTCCTTGAAACTATTGCTTGTGACAAAAGTCAATAATTAGTAAGAGAATAATGGATATTTCATTAAAATGGTGGTATTCCACAAACTTGGCACTTTTAGATCCTGACTATGTAGTCTGAAATGTGTACTACTCTTAGAAGTTGAATGGAAAAATGGCTTATGAATACCACCATTTTAATGAAATTTCTGTTGAATTTAGCAACAGTTATGACCTATGAGCCAATTGGCCATAGCTAAATATAATGATTTGTCAATTGTCATGGATGATTTGTGAATGAGAAAACTTGATTATTGAATTCTTACTTTCCTACCCTCTCAATCATCTTGTTACACCAAAACATTTAGACAATAATCTACCAACTACTCAAGTAGCTTGATATTATAATTGTAAATCTTTGAAATCCTAGTTTCAAATAATAGAGATGGATATTGGGTACACACAACATTATTTTCAATATAAGGAAAACTCAAAAGTATCTTTACAAAATGCTCTTCACTCAAACTTTGTTATGGTAGTTTACACATGAAGTATAAAAATAGAATCGAATCTATGGGAAATAAAATTAAAAAAACAATTTGCAATATTATCTTTAAAGCACTACAATTGAGTAGTGAATAAACAAAAATATTTGAAGTCCTATAAGAAAAATTGGTGAACTTGCCCCTCTAATACTAAGAGCAAACTAGCACCATTGGTACAAAGTTAGTAGAAAAGCAAGTAAAAAGAGTGGCTCAAATGTACAAAATCCTAACAAAGAAGATCAAGATGTTACAAATGTTTACAAAAAGTGGCACCACCAACATGGGTGAAAGGAAAAATTTGTTCCTATGCCTAGTGGAAAGAGTTTTGCAATTGACTATAGTGGGCTTCTATCAAATGGCTACCAAATTTTTGGCAATAAAAAGTCAAATTTATTTTTTATTTCTCATTGGTGAGAGAACCCAACATTGTCATATTGAATATTGATTGTTTTTTGCCAATAAAGGAAATCATTGATGTACTATATGAAACCCATGTTTTATGTTTTCATGATTTTAGGGAAAAAAATTTAGTGGACATCCAATAAAACAACTTGTGTTTTTATATCAATAATAACGTCCAATGTAACATCACAATTAAGTGAAGTTACTATAATATGCCTTGTCTTGTTCAAGTCATCTTGTCAAATCTAAACATTTTTTTTCGACGACAATAATTGTGCCAAGGAAATCTTAGTTTTGTGTCACCAATATAAAAAAATAATAATTAAAATTGGGCAAAAATCAAGAATGATTAATTTAAATACTACATGCAAAACTTGTAAGAGATCAAAGTAGAATAGTAGGTTTGTTAAATCCATACCTTAATTTCAATGTTTACAAGCAAGGACATTATTAACAAAGATTCCTTCCAGACACCTAGAGAATGACATTTGAGTTAAATTAGATTGAATTAGTGGCCACAATTGATGTCTTAGGTGACAGTAGTGGAGTGATTAGTAACTACAATAAGAACTTCCACCTATTGAATGTAAATTCATTTCAAGAAATGACTTTTTTAGGCCTTCATGTTGTAACCATTTTATAAAATATTGTAATTGCTTTAGGTGTGTAATATGACTATTATATATACATTTTTTTATTTGGTTTTGAGGTAGTCTATCTAGAGACTTTTCTAAAGATGATGATGATTAATCTACAGATCACCCTAGTTTATTGTGCATTTTAGCCATTTTTTGCTATTTATTCTTGATGTGAATTTTATCCATAAAAGTGAATTAAGTCCAACTAATGAAATAAGTTTTTATCAAGTGTAGTTTCTACTCCAATTGGAAATTTTAAAAAATTTCAATATTTTATAGCAATCATGAATTTTGAACCTATAACCTTGGTTTGTTGAGTTTTTAATTTTAGATTGACAAGGTAAATTTAGTTTATACCATGACTTTAGACACTATAATATACATCTATGGTGAAAATTTCATATTTTTCGAGTATGTTTGTATTTTATATGAATTTCTTTCATTTAAAAAAAATCCTCAATAATATGAAAAAATTTCCAAACTTTAGAAAAAAATTTAATACTTGTAGTAGACATATGATTTAATCTCTTAAAAAAAATTTGCATTCAAATCTAGTTGAAAATGGTTGCAAACAAAGTGATGGACAATGAGACTTGAAATCAATGGACATGGGCATATCCTTCCTGGGTTCAATGCAGTTATTTGAAGAAGTGAAGTGCATCTATGAGGTAAGATAGAGCCACCCATCACAAAGCAACACCCCATCTACAGTTAGTAGGATGGAAAAAATGCGACAAAGGTTAGGACTAATTTCCAAACATGAGTTCTTGATTTCCTATCATGAATTCCTCCATTTTGTTCCTAATACATCTACTTGGTTTAGAGTGCCAAAATGAACAAGAAGTAGTCTCTTAAATGAGTAGTTCTAGAATAGTTTATACATTCAACATGGGGTCAAACCAACTTTTGCCTTCTAAAATTTTTAGTAATTTCAATATAAGTGACAAAATTACCAATTTTTGGCAATCCCCCTCATTTCTATCTTTACACCTATGGAAATATTTCTTTTGCCTTACTATACTCCACATCATCTCCACAATTGCTTATTTGGTCAGTTATAGGTGGTCACATCTTATATAATTGAGATTATTGGAGTGAACATCTAGTCCTAAATCAATCAATGTCTTATTTTATTTGGAGCATGTAGAAAGTGGTCTTCACTAAAGTCATGAAGCTTTTTTACATTCATGAGAATAGATGAACATGCAAATTGTGGATGAAATTCAATTTATTCATCTCAAAGTATGTACATTCTTATCATAAAGAACTATATCATTCCAATGTTTTATAACAAGTCAATGATTCATCCACTAAAAAACCCAAATAGTCAAATATTCACTTAAAAAATTTGCTTTATTTTCTAAGAAAATTTGTTCAAAAAAAGACACCATTAATAGCCAAATGAACCTAGAAATATTCTTGTGCTTTCAAATGTTAGCATGTCATGTTACAATGTCCTATTTGATCATTCAATTTGTTTAAACATTTTGAATTAATTTTCTTAAATTAGTTTTACAATACAAATTTTCATAACTCTTCAATGTAGATGTTCTATAGTTCATTTTTCTAAATGATACATTGTAATACATTTGTAGAAATTTGGTCTACTTCAAGTATTTTGGGATTAATTTTTAATTTCAAATGTTTTGGGATAACATGCAATTTGTCATTTTTGCATTTAGCCATTGGCAAGTTCATTGATTGTATGGCAACACAGGTGCAAATTTTGGATATTTGGAAATATGGATGTATGTTTGTCATGTACCAACAATATACTAATGTAGATGATGTGATTAAAAATGCACTTCAAATTTGTAGGAATTTGTATATTTAGAATATAAAATCATTCAAAAGCTCAATTATTTAGGTACATGATATACCATTTTAATTTTTACATAGTCAATATTTCAAGATTTTAATATATAAATTCTAGTAATCAAACAATCCTAAACTCATGATGATATCTATAAATTGAGACAATTCTATTGTTCAATGTTATACTTTGACCTACAAAATGATGTTGGGATTAGTTTTTGATTGAATCTACTAGCAATTCTTGGTGCCATATTAAATGACTTTTAGAAGTGATTACTAGATATATCCGTCATGTAATTCAAACACAATATGAAGAGGGTATAATATTAAAAACTTTGCACCAACGTGTGTACAAAGCTTGCAATTGGTAAAATACTCCGTAGAAACTCATTGTGTACTAATCTAATATCTCTCATATCTATCTATTTCTAGATCAAAGTGCTCTACTTCTCTATCCTCTCCATTACCTATAATTAATGGCAATTATTGGTGTTCATATCACAATACAAACTTATTGTTTAGAAAAAGTTCATTCCTACCATACTATCAATCTAGATAAGGTCCCATAAGCAAAGGATGTCAATGCTCCAAAATTTCAAACCAATTGGATTTATTTATTATAGTTGCCCAATTTGCCCTTGCTTAAAAAAAAATCGGGGGGGTCACTTAGAGTGTTTATAAAAACCATGTGCAAACAAAACTTTGGACCCCCTATATACTTTTTGAATTTTAAATAAAATTAAATGAAAAATATGAATAGATTTTTCTACTTTTAAAGTTTATGTTTTGAATTATTGATATTTTATTTGTTAATAATAATTAGTTACAAATTTTTGAAGTAAAAAGATACACTGTAGAATTGAAAAATAACTTTGACACCCTTATTTTATATAAGAAATTTTTTTCTAAAAATTGAATAAATTTTTTCTAAAAATAAATCTCTATTGAAAGCTCATTTTGAGTTGAATATTGATGCAATGGTCATCTAAATGTGTTCTCTAAAAATATTCGAGTTAAAAAAACATGCCATTTTAGTGCATTTTTAATCTCTTCTAGAAATCATTCCATATTTTATTTGAGTTTGAAATTTTGGGAGTAGAATCCTATAGCCATTAGTAAACAATGCTCAAAATTTGAAGTTAAAATTATAGTTTATTAGAAACCACTTGTTCGCACGTGGTTTGTTGTAGTAGAACTAAGTGCACCCCCCGAGCAAAAACATGTCTTTTGAGGCATAACTTTCTAACTTCAACTTGAATTGTTGTAAATTTTGTAAGTAGTAGTAAAACACATCTTTGCTAAAAATTTCACAAGAATCCAACAAGTATTCTATTGGAAATTGCATGCCCAAAATTGAAAAATGGTCATGAACCATGTCCAAGGCTTTAGGTGTTAAGCATGTGATACATACTTTAATTTTTCAACAACCAAGGAATGATTAAAATCTCCAAAATTATAAATATATATTATAAAATGAAATATAGAACAATAATTTAATAATAAATTTCAAACAAAAATTGTAAAACATAATTCACATATTGTATTCATATAATACTAAAAAAATCACTGCTATACTAATTAATGTGATGATTTTCTAAGTGTAGAATGACACAACAAAGAAATATGCACCGTGATGTTTGATACTATAATATAAACATGGAGAGATTTTCAAAAATTTGAGCATCAACTGCATTTCATAAGAATTTTTTTATTTTTTATTCAAAAATTCAAAATAATATAAATTTTTATAAAATAATATTAAATTTCACAAAAAATATAAATTTTTTACATTTAATAGAAGACATGTACTTACATCAAAAAATAAGTACTAAAAACCACATTCATAGGTACTTCTTAAATGAAGTTTGAAAAGATAATTAAAGTTTTGGCATTCAAGGTCCTTAAACTTTAGTGGACATTGAAGTCCTTAGACTTTAGTGGACATTGAAGTCTTGGCAATTGTGAACTTGGTAGGATGGACTTTAGAAGTGTAAGTTGACCAATAGGTAGTGTTGAACTCTATACATAATCCCTAAAGATCCCTAAAGATCCAGCCCCTATAGACCCTTTTAACTCTCATATTTTGTAAATCCAAATTCAAATCTAAAATTTTATAGCCTTAGTTCTATAAATTAATTGAATCCCAAAGTTTTCCATTAGTTCTTGTAAAAAAAATTTCAACTCAAAATACGTTAAATTCTATATAGATTCATATTCAATAGTTGCCAAGTGGACCTTTTTGAACTCTCATATTTTTTCTTTTTGAATTTTAAATTTGTCTTGACCTTTCTTAAAATTAATTCAACTTCAAAAGTTTCCATTGATTCTCTCAAGGGTCATTGCAAGAAAGACCAATCCTATTTCAAATCACAACGAGGATATACCTTCTTGTCATCCTCTATAACTTTTGAAGCATAAACCTCATAAACTTGAAATTTTATTGAAGACGTCTAACTAGGTGGTAATTAAATACCTTATTTTTAGGAATAAAAAAATACTTTATATTTAAAAATCATTATTATTTACTTGTCACACTATCAAAGTTAGTTTTTTTACAACATTAGGAGTCCCCAAATTTAATGATCTTGAGCTAAAATTTGCATGGTCTATTTGCAAAATAGGAAAGCATATTCCTACCAAGGAAAGTCTAAAAATATATTCATTTGTATCCTCCACATGAGTGCAAACAACACTTCCATTGGGCACAATATCTAAAAAATGAAGATGGTTTTAAAATCAATCTTTTGGAGAAATCTCATCACTATGAACTCTTTCCAAATGGAATTCTTTTAGTTTTTCTAAAAAATTGCTTTTCCTATTTTTTACAAATGAAAATGTCAAACTATAGTGAATGTACCTATTTTCATGAGATTTTGCACTTTTCTAGTTTCCTATTTAGTATTTACAAAAAAATTCTATGTTTTTCCTTCCTAGGGTACCTTCTTAAAGGTGTATGTATTAAATATTTTTTTACATTAATTTTTTTAAAATTTTAAAGCCCTCCCAAAACAAAAAAAATGAGTATTGTACAAAATGCTACATAAAATGCACCGTCTTTCTTGCAATGATCCTTAAAAGCTTTTCAACTCCCTCAATTGAGAAGATAATTTTTCTATGGGCTTCAATTTTAGTCATGTAACTTCAAAATTCTATCGTTTTCATTTTAGTTTCATTCCTCTTTTTTTTTAGTTGCAACTTCAAACAAACCCCATGGTATATTTTTCAATGTAAAGCCCCCACAATCACTCTAAAAATTGGCTAAACCAAGTAGAAAGTGACAATTTTGAACACTTTTTGAGAAAAATAGTGAAAGAGCCTTAGGGGCTAAAAAAATAAAAACAAATGACTTATTCAAAAATCATAATATTTTGCTTAGGGTATAAAAGTGAGATTTAATTTTTTTCACATGGTTGTATGAACCTTAATAAGAACCACTTCCGAATTCAGAGCAAGGCAAAAATTTGTTTAGAAAAATAAACAAGCATATAAATAATCAATTTGTAACAAAATAAGTGAATAAAAAAAATATATGTATTTATATTAAAATAAATAAATCTCTCTCTATATATATAATTAATTAAGTGAAATATATATATATATGAAAAATAAACAAATGAATATTCATGTGTATAAATGAAAAAATTATTTTTTTTTCTAAATAATCGAAAACTATTGAACCTATCTTGATTTTGAAATGCAAGTTGAAATTTATGAACTCTAGAATGTTTGAATACTCCTACAGTGTTAGTAACTTGGAAGTAAATGTAAGGATACTATATATTTTTTAAGAACCATGAGTTTTGGTAAGCAATCTAAACCATTCCTCTTTCTTGGAAGAAGGATAATACCTCCTTATCTGCTTGGGAGTGAGCTTAGTTATAATCATTAAAGAATCATTGACTAGCTAAGAAGTTGCAGCACTCATGTCATTAGTTGATTAGAAAGTTGCAAGAAAATCATTGAATGATGACTAGGAAGTTGCTATGCTAGGGCTTTCACTTTTTGTAGAAACAAAAGTACCCCCTAGCTAGTATTGGTTAACAATGTTATGTAATTATTTGACTGATGTTTTTCAATGTTTCCACTTTCTTTTCTAACCATAACTCCACCTTTCTCGTACATTGCATGAACTCCATGCTGGTTGAAGAATCCAATTCTAGGAGCTTCAAAATAGACCACTTCTATACATGTGATCTATGGTTGGGAAAACCGGCAATTAGTGTATTATGAGCTAGTTCATTTTCCCAAATTTCTAGTTGGAATCCAAACTTTAGTAAAATTACCAATTACTACTTCGAGAATTTTTTTAATTTTAATTCCTAAAGTCCGAAGGCCATTTATGAATCAAAACACTCAGAATTGCCATTTTTGTTGCATTTGCTCAAGAAAATAGAATTTTTTTTTTTTTTAGAATCTAAATGTAGGACCTTGTACTTGACTCATCTTAGATCATGTAGTAAAAATCTCATGAAGTTTGGCCATACAAATTGGAAGATATTAGCATTCAAAGTTAGAAAAAAAAAATTTTGAACTCTAGCTTGCAATTTCAAATGACTTTTGAGCACCATTTGTGGAATTTTTTTGCTTTGCACATTTTGAATTTAAGAAAAATATATTGAAGAATTGAGTTAAAAGTCTGATGAAAAAAATTCAAAAAACACACTTTTGATTTTCATTCTTTATAAAAAAATTGTTAAGTAAAAGTAGATCTAAGATTGAAAGAAAAATTAAATTGTTAACACCTCTAAATGGAATTGAAACACAATAATCCCAATGGTGAGATTGTTCTAGCCTATAAACATCATTGCGGATGTTTTGTGTCTAATGAATACCAAAGAATCTCTTTATTCAAGGCAGAAGTGCAACTATTCATCCTCCAAATTTTGTGTACAAAAGGAAGGTCTTCTATAGTAGTTTGACTTCCAATGAGTGTTTTTCTTGTTTTTTTAAGTCAACAATTCACATGGTATCAAAACAAATGATTTCCATGATGAGCAACTTGTCCTTTAAGGGCTAGAAATCATAATTAACCCTATCAAAAAGAATTCTAAAAAAATAAAAAAATTGCACTAAAAAATGAATCCTATAAGGTAAATTTTGAAGAAAATACTTAGATTTCCCCCCAAACAAGATTTTCCATAACTTTTTCATCACTAATCAAAGTACAATGAATCAAAGCTTCACATGTAGAAAAAATATAATATTATAGGAAAATGCATTTTAATGCTACTCGTTGACCTCCATTTTTGGCTTATTGTGCTATAACTTTTACTCCCAAGCACCAATTGAAATTAAAATTATATTCCCAAGAAATTTATATGTTTTTCTAACTTTACAAAAAGTTTGATAAAATTATGATGAATACTGAGACCGTATGAACCTCCCAAAGTTGTATTTTAGCCCCCATAGGACCAATGGGACTTTAGGAATTAACTAAAATTGCAAGAAATAACCAAAGATTATCAATGAAAAATGTTTACTAATATAAAACTATAGATACAAGTTGGTTGTCTCTCATATCTCCTCGAACACTGCATTGAATTAGAAAATGGTTTGTCTTAATTGAAAGTTTCCCTATTTCAGCCACATGGACTCATTTGACCTTAGGCTCTATATGGATAGCATTCATTAACTTTTTTTGAAAAAGATTCTCTTTCAACTTCCTCATATGAGAACATGAAAACATGAAAAGCATGGGGAGGACTCTATCTATGTTTTAGCAATCCACGTGCGGCAGAATATTTTTTATGCTAATAGTAATTAGTTATAAATTTTTTAAGAAAAAAGATACACCATAAAGTTGAAAATAACTTTCACACCTCTATATTATATAAGAAAAAAAAATTAGAAAAATGAAAAAGAAATTCTATAGAATAGCTTTCTATTGAAAGTTTATTTTGGTTGAATATTGATGCAATAGTCATCTTCATGTGAGCTCTATAAATATTTTAGTTGGAGAACATGCCATTTTAGTTTATTTTTCAACCCTTTCTAGACAATATATCTTATGTTATTTGGAATTGAAATTTTTGTCAATAGAAACCTTTAGTCATTGTTAAACAAAGCTCAAAATTTTAGGATTAAATTATAGTTTATTCAAAAGTAAATAGGGGGTCAAAAAATCACTCCTCCTCACGTGGATACCTCAAATGTAGTGAGAGTGTCCTCCCTGTGATGAAAAGCATAACTTCTATCCAAACATCCATCCATTAAGATAGGTTGTTTTGTTTTGTTTATTTGTTTGTTACTTTGAGATCTCTTAGACCGTGTGTCCTCTAATTGTGTTCTTGATACCGTTAGAAAGCTCTTGGCGAGAAAAAATGCACATACTTTGTTTCATGGTGTTTTGACTCATGGTGTGAATGTTATTGATTTTTGAAGTTTTTTAGGATTTTAAAAATTATTTTTGCTTTTATTTCGACTATAGCCTAGACTATGGCAACAACACAAGGTACATTAAGGTAGTTGACCCATTTCCAACCACTTAAGCAATTAGGCATATTTGGAATGTAGGTTTTTTGAGTGCAATTTTTTTTCCATATATTGAAATAGAGTTTAGAAGCATTGTATATTTTCCTAAATTCTTTTTAATATAAAATATAATTATTATGAATTTTTTAATGAAAATTTCTCTTTAACTTGTAATGGTAATATAGACCTTTCAATTTCTAATCATATACTGGTTGACTAAGGGTTGGTTGCAATATTGATAGCCTTACAACCAATCATAATGCACCACAACTACTCCTCGAACTCCACCACAACTTCATGGAAAGAAAGCAGCCTATAGATTGAAAATGGGGTAATGGTTGGAAATGAATCGACTACTAACTTATAAAGTAAACCGGTCCATTGTGGTTAGAATGAGGAGTTTGACATCATTTTGTTGCTTGAAATTTTTCAATTTTGTTCCCACATTAGTACAAGTGTGAGAAACAACAAGTGCAATTGAAATTATATATTTTTTTTTGACAAAGTATGAATTTGCTAGGAATTTTTGAAGTGTTCAGTGCATCATGGCCCCAAAGAGTTTGTAGACTACCCCATAACCAACAAAATTTGAATCCATAATACTCATCTTACTACCTAATGCAATCACAATATTTTCTATCATGGAGGGCCTAAAAAGTCAATTTTTACAATGAATTTCATACTGAAAAGTTAGAAGTTCCTAATGAGGTCACTGTTCATGCCAGTACTGTCATATAAGACATGAATTCTGGCCCACATCTCACATACTGAAAAAACAACCCACAATGGGTCATTTCCTAGGTGAGCCATTTGACCTCAATGGGTTGCTTTACCTTAAAGAGTTTGTAGACTATCCCATAACCAAAAAAATTTGGATCCATAATGCTCATCTTACTACCTAATGCAGTCAAAATATTTTCTATCATGGAAGGCCTGAAAAGTCAATTTTTACAATGAATTTCACACTGAAAAGTTAGAAGTTCCTAATGAAGTCATTGTTCATGCGATTACTTGTCATGTAAGACATGAATTCTGGCCCACATCTCACATACTAAAAAAAACCCCACTATGGGTCATTTCTTAGGTGAGCCATTTGACCGCAATGGGCTGCTTTACCTTAGTGGACAATGAACTCCCGATAGAAACATGAGACCTTCATTGTACAGGCGCCGCCCAGGACCAGTGGCAAGTCCCCACCTCAGGCCCACGTGGTAGAGCCCCACTCCCTTCCCCATCTGGCACCTGCATGAGCCGACGCAGCATCCTTATCACCGTCGTCTCCTTCCTTCTTCCACTTTCTTCTCCATTCCTAGTACCCAACCCCTCGCTGGCTTCCTAGTACTCCGCAGCAACAATCTACCTTACATTGGATCCCAAGCTAGAAGAGATTTCAGTGAAGAGATTGAGCAAAGGATTGTGTCAAGATGGTGGACGCAGCAGCTTTGGTGATCGGTGTCATCTTGTTCGTGGTCCTGTCGCCAGGCCTGTTGCTGCAAATCCCCGGCGATGACCGTCCCGTGGAGTTCACCAACCACCGCACCAGCATCGCGTCCGTCGTGGTGCACGCCGTGGTGTTCATCTTGCTCTTCTGGTTCCTGCAGTGGATCTTCCATGTCCACGGAGGCGCCAAGGTCGACTAAGCCGTGCAATTCGGCCTTCAGTTTCTCGGGGTCTGGACTGTGAGTAATGCTCTGTCACCCCTCTTGACGATGGTTTCTTTAGGGTTAAGTGTGTACCTTCTTGGGGGCAAGGTTCTTGCATTTTCTTTGGTTGTTCAGTTATTCTTTGGTGTGATTTGCTGTGGATGTGGCCTTTCGGGTTCTAGTGCTGAGTGGATCTTAATGGGCGTTTACCTTCAGTTTCTAGATGCGATTGCTTGCTGCTTTAGTGTATGAAATGTATGAATTCTAGTTGAGTATGGCCAGGAGGGGCTTTGAGATGCTGGCGTTGAGTTTTGGGATTAATGCTTCTTTTGTGTATGTACCACTTTGCGATGCTGAGATTTGTTTTGTTTCCTTTGCACAGGAAGTGAAGGTGGAGGATGTTTAAAGGATTTTGTGAGGATTATGCAGCTAGTGTCCTACATGTAAAGCAGGTGTAGTTTGGGATGCCTGGTGGGCTCATTGTGCTACTTATGAAAAGTGAATACACCAACTTCATTGATCTTTTCATGATGATATGTGCATTTAACCCTTTGAAAGACTCTTGGGTTCTAAATACGACTTGTATTTAGCCTTGAATGGTGGGGTAAAATGTGAATTGTAATACAATACAATTTACATATTATCACGATCATTAATTTACTTTGTCTTCAAAAATATTTGGTCAATGTTTTTGTAATCAAATATCATTGAATTTTAAATATATTATATGGCTGCAAAGGGCTTGGAAAAATATATTTGAAGAGTTACACTTTGTGTGGGATTGTTTTATATTGAAGATTAGAAATGGATATAGGTATATTGAATACTTTATCTTTTATGCATTCAAATATGTTTGTAGACAATCTATGGTATACATGTGCATTAATTTGGATTTATGAACTATAAAATGTCATTTTACATAGTATGATTGCATGTGATCAAATTACATTAGGTTTTTTTCTTTCTAGATTGAGGATTGATTCCTTTGCATCTTTGTGTCACATGGTGGGTGAATACTTTTGTCATCTCTTGTGGAAAAATCATCCATTCATTAAGATAGGTTGTTTGTTTGTTTGTTTGTTTTGTTTGTTATGTTGAGATCTTTCGGATTGTACATTTCTGGATCGCATATTTAGTATGGTTAGAAAACCCTTAGCAAGGAAGGGTGCATAAGTTTTGTTTTGTGGCATTTGAACATACAATGTAAAAGTTATTGAATTTCAAAGTTTTTATTGAATTAAAAAATAATAATAATAATAATTTTGGTTGTGGCAACAATATAGAGAACACTAGTCTATACTTTAATTTAGGTTGTTTTGTTTTGTTTGATATGTTGAGATTTAACAAACTATGAGGCATCCACCCGCATTCTTGATATCACTCCAAAAAATTTGGTAAGATGGGGTGCAAAGATTTTGTTTTATGGTGTTTGGACAAATAGTATAGAAGTTATTGAATTTCAAAGTATTTATGAGTTTGAAAATCGAAATACTTTATTTTTTATTTTGAACAAAACATAACTTTTATGTCGCATGTTCAAACACCACAAACCAAAGTTCTTGCACTTTTATGTGCATAAAGCTTTTTATTCATATTAGTTTTGTGACATTTGGACCTATAGTGTGAAAGCTATGAAATTTTTTTAAGTTAAAAAATTGAATTAAATTATCTTTTAGTTTAAAAAAAACACAACTTTCACATAGCATGTCCACATGCCACAAAACAAAGCCTTAACACTCTTTTGTGCATAAAGCTTTCTATTCAAACCAAGAACACAACTTATTACACTACGTTTGAATTTTGAATTTTTTCTAAATTAGAGAATTAGAAAATTATTTTATTTTTATTTTGGTTGTAGGGTTTGCTATAAGGTATGGATTTTTTTAATTAAAAAAATGAATTATTTTTATTATTTTTTATTATACTGTGGCAACAGCACAATGCACACTAGTCCATATTAGAATGAAGAGACTTTTTTTTAGGTGTTTTTTAATACCATTGAATTCCTTTAGAAAGAAGATATGATCCATGCTTATAAATAAACAAATAATAGTATTAAATTTTTTAAAAGTATGTCCAAACCTCATTACAATATGAGGTATACCTTATTTGTTTAGTAATGTATATTGGTGTGGTTTTATAGATTATTTTACCTTTACATCTATTGTTATTAAAATTGTTAAAATTGACCTTTATACATTTAAAACTCACTCAACAACTTCAACCCTTAAATGTCAACAACGATAATTTTTTGTCCAATGGGTGACAAAAAATCCTTCTACTAGGATAGATGTGCAATTATTCATTTGGGGAATTGTACTATGAAAAGGAGAGGTCTTCTACAATAGTTTGACTTCCAATGAGTGCTTTTGCAAAGAGTGTTTTGCACAATCACCAGTCCGTCCTTTAAGGATTAAAAATGTGGATCAAGGATGTAATGGCATTTGAATATTTTATGATGGAGTCAAGCATCTAGCATTTTTTATATAATCTAAAGTGATCTAAAAGTTTTTATCCAAGTCATTGCTATATTGAAATTATAATGTTGTAGTTGTACATGATACATTAGTAATGAGTGAATAATCAGTTTATTAATACTATTATATCTTTTGTACACTTTACGGGATGGACACAACTTTTTCCATATAAAATGGAGGAACTACAATGGACATACTTTCTACCTAAGTCTTTCCTTCAGTAACCAATGCCACTTTTCATTTATACTCTTCATAGTCCTTGTTTGATGACAAGAGTATGTGATTGATTGTTTTTCCAAAGTTGTTCTTGACTCCTTTTTATTTACAACTATGTGTAAAACTTTAAATCTCACTTTTCTTGATTTTAGAGAGTGAAACATATTTATTTGTTGCAATTTTCTAAGTGTCATATTGGCTTCAACTTACAACTCTTTCTCTACTTTAGTCCAATTTGTGGAGAATTCATCATTTTGTAGAATGCATAGATTGTGGAGATATAAAGTAGTAACAATTTTCACACACATTCTACATTCATTTGGCATGTCAAATCTTTTTAGTAATATGCACCATCTTCAATTTGGATTTGAAATGCTCTTTTCACAACTATACGAGTGCTTGATTGAATAAATTCCAATGTGTTTTTCTTCTTAGTGATCCTTTTTTTTCCCTTAATAGTGAGTAAAGCCCAAGCCTCATAGGAATTTTGTAAAGGTAAAAATGCACCTCTCATAGTCTTTTTTCCAATTTATGATTTACAAAACAATGTCCAATTATGAATCCATCCAACCCATCCAAAATCATAGTCCTAGAATTTGCAATGTGCATCTTCAACTTCTTGTAGTAAATGCTAATAATATCCCTTTTAGCATTGCATGAAATTTTGGTGTTGTAAAGGGCCGCAAATTCCTGGACTATTGAGAATGTGGAAACTATGCCAAATTAGCAATTTATTGTAGCTTAGCTTTGTTCACAACAAGTAATAATACTTAATTAATTAAAATAAAAAAACCTTTTTTATTTTGGATAGTACTAGCTAGTTCATATTGTGGGGAATATGCCTAAAATGGCCTTCCCAAGGGCCTTCCAATGCCGATGAAAAACATCCAATGGAATAATACGCTATATGGTCATGAGATGGTGTTATATTAGGGATATGGCTACCATTTATTGCCCCTAGAATAAATGGAATGCCATTTAGTACTTCAAATCCTTTACTATTTGTTTCATCCAAGCAAGAGTTGGTTTCTTAAAAATCAATGGTCTCAAATGAACCATATTAGCTTCACAACATTCCCTCACAATGATAGAAGTTCTACTCAATCCTATACCAAATAAATCACCAACCATTTGTAATGAATTACCAATTACTAATCGACAAAATTTATTGCAATCCTTTGCCCTACACTATTACTTTCTTTGAGATGTGTATCTCACTATATCCTTCTTCAAAACAAACCTAATAGAGTACATGACATTTGTTCTAAAATACTTCCATATCTTTGAAATTGCCAACATTTCCCTTGAGAATCAACTTCTTGTCCTTATGAAATAAAAATTGCCATTATCATCACTTAGACATTTTGTTGAAAAGTTGCAAGTTTTTGTAATGCCAAAATGCATACAATGACATACTTTATGACTATGAAAACCAAAAATAGAACAAAAATGCATTCCTTTCTAGAATCCACAATTAGAGAAGGTGAAGGAAAAATTTCAAAATTTGGATGAATTAATGTGGAGAGAGATGGACAAAAATGTGGATAGAAGTCAAACAAATGTCATGGTTTTGGACTTTGGACTTGGCCTTAATTTGGAGACTTTACACTATGGTTGGCCAAAGGCTTCAATCTTTATATTTTATTGCCATTTTCAATCCATTTCTTGAACTCTCAAAAAGGTTTGGCCACTCACTCCAAAAGCCTCTCAACTTGGGTGGCCATAGTGTTAGTGGCCTTTGATGGTTCATGTTGAAGCATCAAAGCTTGCGATAACTACCTTATCCTTAGAACATCAAGTTGGTCACCATGGAAATCATCCTTTTGGGTACCTTGTAAATAATTTTCTTAAGAGTACTCATTGGAGGTCAAACTACCATGCAAGACTTCCTCTTTTGATACAAAATTCTAATGATGAACATCTACAGTTCTTACATAAAAGGATTTTCTTTCATCCATAAAAAACTTTGTGTCTACAACAATATTATAGGGTTAAATTTTAAACCATTATAGACTAGTAATATTAATTTGTTAAAGTTTGATATTTGTCACCACATAGTGTCCATGCAAAATGGAAAGTTGTAGGGGGATGAAATGCAACTTGAAGATGGATGAATAAAGAAAGGGCCCTATAGTACACAAGAAAAATTATAAACAAATAAGAAGCCATAGATGTTCCGTTTTCAAGTAGTAGATGTATAGTAATGAATGTTCTATTTTCAATTAGTGAATGAAACTTTTTGAACCCATGTTGAGTGCCATTCAAATTCAAGTGTATTGCTTTTGAAATACATCATGGCCCATTCACAAAACTATACCATGTGATTATTATACCACCTATGAACAAAAACATTAGATGTTTTTGGAGGGCATTAAAGGGCTATTTTAGGCTTATTCCATACTATGAACCAATCAATATTAGCTAGAATAAAGAATAATATTTTTTTAATTTATAAAATTATTCAAAAATTCATTTATAAAATAAAAAAAATGATTATTATCTAATGTAGCAATTGCTTTGCCATGTTAGCTTGTTGTTGTGGTCAAGTTCCTACAATCCGAGAACTTGGTGGAACTTGTAGCCTTGTTAAGGAGGTAAATCTCAACCTACTTATGTAGCAACCTACTAGCTTTCACTTTTAGAAATTACTAGTGTGCCTTCTGCCATTGCCATGACCAAAATAAAAATAAAAGTAATTTTTTAATTTTTTAATTCATTAAAACTTTGAAATTGAATGACTTTCACACCATAGTGTGTGAGGTTGCATTCTTGAATAAAAAGTTTTATGTACAAAGGAGTGTGAGGGCTTTGTTTTGTGGTCTTTGGACATGCCACGTGAAAGTTATGATTTTTTCAAAATAAAGGATAATTAAATTTTTTAATTTAAAAAAATCCATAACTTTCACACCATATGTCCAAATGCCATGAAACTAGTACAAATAGAAAGCTTTCTACACGAAAGAATGCAAGGGCTTTGTTTTGAGGCATTTGGATATGTAGCATGAAGGTTATGATTTTTTCAAAACAAATGATAATTTAATTCAATTCTTGAATTCATAAAAACTTTGGAATTCCATATCTTCCACATTGTAAATCCAAAGGTCACGAAACAAAGTTTAAGCACCCCTCGTTGCAAAGAACACTGCTCATACCTCATGGATTGTTAGATCTCAACATATGAAACAAACAAAACAAACAAAACAAATCAAACAACCTAACTTAAGGTATAGATAACTATATGTCCAACATTCCAAAAATTATGTAACTTCTTGTATTCATTTTGGATTTAATTCTTCTTTCACTAAAAATTCATTTACTACCGACCAATTGACCCTAATTTTGATTCACTTGATAAAGGGTCGCTTCTTGGACCTATTACCTTAGTAAGAAAACAAGTTTAGAGCATTGATATCCTTGCCCTCAAAATATCTAACACTTGCCAAACATGGGTGATAAGTGCTATATATCAATTAAAGTTAAAGCATTGACATCTTTACCCGTAGAGTATTTTTTACTTGCCAAATATAGATGATAAATATCATATATTAACTAAGCTTAAAGCATCCACAATCTAATCCCTCAAAATATTCTCATGACATTCAATCTTAGAGTACCAAGCAATGACCTTTCAAATCTAAATTTATTGAACTTTATCCTATATTCAACTTGATCAACTCAATTAACTATTTATAAGGCATATTTGATGAGCTAAAGTTAGAGACAAGTATTTTGAGGATTCTTCAATACTAGATGTAAACTTCTAGTGTATCAAATTTGGCAAGCATGATACAAATGCTTTGGTGAATAATTAAACCATTGCATTTATTACACCTAACAACATAGTTGAAATATAATTGAAGTATTAAGTATTCAATCTACTTAATTCAAACCCTCAAATAGAAACATTCATTTGTCCTAGAGCACAATAATAATTCACCAATGTTACTATTTTAACCCTTAAAAGACATTTCATGTCCCGGCTTGGTCAACCTTCATTAGATTTTTACACTAAAACACACATTTCAAAATTTTGATATTTTTTGTACATTAATATATATCTAAAATTCAATTTCATTTTTTTATAATTAAAAACATCAAATTAAATTTTATATGATTAAAAAAAATATTTGTCAAAATCATAGACATTACAAAAATGCTTTAAATAGTATAAGTTTAAAAAAAAAATGAAAATAATAGTGACAAACATCATGGTATAATTGATGTACTCCTGGGACTCACATCAAGAAAATTTGATAGGAGAAGTTCAAAAGTGATGTCCTAGATGCTACCTTTAAAATGTCACAAAAATTACAATTTTAATAATTTGGGAGAAAATTCAAATGGGAGCTGTATTTTCTTAGGTAAGTTTTAACACATTTTAAATTAAAAACTATGTGAAAATTCAGGTTTTCACTCATGAAATGCATGTGGGGTTGCCAATGTCCTTTGAAGGGTTAAATCAGTGAAGACTGAAATTTTACTAATTTCCACTAATTTTGTGCACCCTCGCTAATAGAAATAAGTCAATGTAGCTTTAAGTCCTTGAACTTTTGTTGTCTTAATGTTTTCAACGTCACCCAGGGTATAGCGCCACCTCTTCATGCTCATTCGTTTTACATGGACGATGTAAAAAGGAAAAAAAAGAAGAAGATGGAGTCGTAAGATTTCTTGTTCTCTCAAGCTCGTGCAATACACAAGATGCAAGCGCAGAAAAGAAAAAGGCTACAATCAAGAGCGTCAAAATTCTTGACGACAGTACACCAGCATGAGCTGAAAGGGCCGTGGGCCGAGTAGCAAATCCGTTCGAATTGATGTTACACAATTTCTGTTCCTATACTTCAGTCTACTTGTCTGTCTAGAGGGTATTATGTTGGAGCTCGAGTTCAGAATAATTATTGTGCTAATCGATTCCACATAGATCTTATATACACGGCAAGTGACCACAGAGCTAGCCCCGCAGAGACGTAAAGTAGACTAACACCTGCCGCTCCAAGCGCAACTCCACCCCTGCAATTTCATAAACCATGTTGTTTGAAAACTTTCACAAATGCAGGACAAGAAACACCAAATAATTGCAACCAGCCGACTCTTGAGACAGTCAAAAGATATTACATACCCGCCATCCCGGCCAGCCAGTAACAATGTGAGAGCCACCATTTGCGCTGCAGTTTTCCACTTGCCTAAACTATTTACCGCCACAGCCTGCAAGTCCGGTTATTCTCAGGTTAAGCAAAGTACCCCAAAACCGGCCCTCCTAGAGCTGCGTAAAATTCCAGAGCAGTGGGAAGACAACACACTCCCCACTGTTTCACAGTACCATATTTTTATTTATTGAGAAGGCCTGAAACCACTGTAAACTGCTTGGGTGAATTGATAGAGTGGGCATTGCTTCTCATCTGGAGCTCAAGACGCTGTGCAAAGAGAGTCTAGATTCTCATTGCAAAGATGTTGAGGGAGCACCTCAAGAATGTTGCAAAATAACAGAATTATGCAATCAAATACAAACAAGCATAGTAATCAGTAAGAAGTGCACTGCTAAGTGCAGCTAAGAGCATTGCATGAAATGTCCATAGCAAGACAGACTGTACCTTGTGAACGTCCCCACCTTGAGATGCGGCCCACTCTCGTAATGCGGACATAGTAATCTGCATAGCGCAATAGCTCATAAGAAAGTTCCAGTAACCAAAACACTGAACAAAATTCGTAGACCAATGAAACAAAGATGACAGACATCCGATTCTTATGGCCTTGGAATTCCTTCATAAAGTATATATTCCTCTCTCAACAGAGTAAAGTAACGTTGAGAGGTGACTGTACCTCACGTCCAATGATGGCAGTCGCTGGCAAGGGGAGAAGCCAAGGGCCAACTTTAGCCAGCGCTGCTATTGGGGGTCTAGTGCACAGCAACACCAACGTAGTGGCTACCATCAACTGCACCAACCAACCAATTCTATTCAGGAAACCCTACGTAGCAAAATTAAGTCAAGTCCTATATATACAAGCGCATTCATATCTTGCTCCCTGTAGCAACTGCCCAAACCAGAACAGAGGATGAGGCCCACCTTATCAGCAACAGGATCCAAGAAAGCACCAAACTCAGAGCTCGACCCCATCTGTATTTCAACACAGACAATTACTCAGATCAAATTTCTTCGTTGAATACCATCAATCGAAACACCAATGTCCTTCTCTAGGCTTACCAAGGAACGTTGACTTGTTAACCTACGTATCTAACACCTAAGGGACCCTTTGAAGATACTGTATTTTTTCACTTTCTACACTATGTTTGAATAAGACAAAGATTAATAACACAATTTAAGCTATCACGAATATGATACTCTTTTCCAGACTGCATCTTGTTGCTTGATTTTGTAATGAATCTCTTATAGGTTTGGGCGCACAAGAAAACTAAGAACAAGTTCATATACAAAAAAAAAGGGCTCTTTGTTCCTTTGGGGGTACAAGACGTAGAAAGGAATTCATAGAGTACCTTTCTCGCAAGATATCCATCAAGCCAGTCAGTAAAAGCTGCCAGCACAAAAATCGTCGCCCCAGCCGTCGTCGCCCATGTTTCTTGAGAGTAGAAAACTGCAAGCAAACCCTAAAATTATACACACCCGCACTAACCCTAAAACTCATACTACAAACCTTTGTTGTATGCGAATCCAGAAATTCAGAGCACAAACTAGCTAGATGGTCTCCAATTCAGAATCCAAGTCCAAAAAAACAAATGCCACAACACAAAACACAGAAGTAGGGTTACCCGTGTCACAACCCTAGCGAACACCGCAAGGAGATCCCCAAAATAACCTAAACAAGGCAAAGAAGGGACGACTTTCTTGTATTAGTACCAGCAAGCAAAGCAGGCACAGCCGCGACTCGGCTCAACGTCAAGATGGTCGGCAACGTCAGAAACTTCTTCTCCGAGGATCCCACATCATTCTTCTCGGCAGATGATCCATCGTCACCGTTCTTCACACACCGAACACAAAACTCCTCACTCGAGATCACATGCCCAAGGCGCCTCACGCCCATCTGGGGCGACATCGCTGCAAATTCTCCAGCATCTCCGCCAAAGATCCTCGGTCCACACTCCCTTCTAGCTTCTTCGAAACGACCGCCACGGCGCACAAGAGATCTGCCCCCTAAGCCAACTCTGCTTCTCGTTACATGCCGTAAAGCAGCAGCGGGCGGCAACGCCAACAATGTCGTCGCCGACGAGCTACAATGAATACCAAATCTCATGTCAGTTGCTGGAGTACTAAACCCCACACTCGAATTTTACTTGCTTCCCCAAGAAAGAATTGCGGAGAAAACGCAAAAAGTCAGAAATCCATCAACGTCAAATCATGCAATTGTGGCACCCGAATTGCCACAAGATTCGCATCTTGTGGAGTCCATACATTACATCATGGTGCTTGACGATTTCTTGTTTGATGATGAAGAGGGTAGCAGCAAATCGCTTGGGGAGCCAAAAGCTGGAAAGATGCCGAGTATTTGATGCGAGGTGAAGCGAGAACTGTTGGGTACCTTTGATGCGATGTTGTGGGAGATTATTGCGATTCTGAAAGCTTTTCCTTCTTCCGCTTTGTCCCGCAGTACTCTAAACTTCGTGGGTCCAACAGGGTAATTTGGGGTTATCCGGGGTAAAAGTAAAAACATGTCCCCTATTTTGAGCACGTTTTAGATCTGTCCTAGCTAATTTGGGGTCTCTGATTGCAAAATATGAATTCAAAATTCAAATTTTTTTTTAAAATAAAAAATTCCTGCGTTTTCCCTTGGGGTAAATCCTGCTTGTTGGGCCCGTTTTGTGGACAAGGTTTAATGTCCCTTGGGTCTTGGGGTCTTTGCACGATTTCCACAAAAATGTACGGATGGAAATTAATTCAAATGTATGAAACACAGGACACTAAATCCTTAGTAGGACATGTAGGGTGAAAATGAAGGAATTTTATCCTAGGGGAAAAAAGCACAATTTTTTTATTTTTCACACATGATAAAATTTGTAAATTTTGAATTCATATTTGCAATCAAAGTCCCCAAATTATCTAGGAGAGGTGAAGAATGTAGAATTAACACATTTCAAAATAGGGGCCTTTTTTTTTACAATTACCTGTCATTTACTGCATGGCCCACTTAGTGGGACAAGTTTAGCATCCTAAGTATGAAAATTGTGAAATTCAAAAAAATAAAAATAAAATTGGAGTGCTAAAATTTAAGCTAGGCTGACTTAAGAATAATTTGAAATCAATCACAAAGTGGCGTACCATATCCAATGGTAAGAATTGCCAAAAAGTATTTTTTTGAAGTAATTGTTTAAATTTTGGGGTATTATATTTTCAAATTCTTTCTTTTGGATGGACAAAATGAATCTTTCTATTATTAAGTATTTGCTAAAATCACATTTTCCAACTTTGATTAACCTCTAAAAGTTCATGATCACATTTCATCAAAAAACACTTCATGAAAAAAAATCTTGTTTTAATATTGAGCCGTAAGATCTTGCACAAGACATGTATGAGAATGTGTGAAAAAAGTTTCATTCACTTTGACAATGTAGATTGTAAGATATTAGTATTCAAAGTGAAAAGAAAAGATTATTTTCCATCTCTCATTACTAGGATTTTAGACATTGAATCCTCGTAATTTAATTTTTTTGCACTACAAAATATTGAGGTTTAAAACTTTATGGTTGAGAATTGAATTTAAAATATAAGAAAAAAATTTCAAAAATAAAATTAATAACTTTCATTCTTGAAAAAATTGTTATGTAGAAGTATAAGATGTAAGGGATATTGTTAGTGGTCCTAAAATGGAATTGAAATATGTTAATCCCGATAATGAATTGTTGTAGCAAGTAATCTATAACCTAATGATATTTTAGTTTTGAGAAATTGTTAAAATTTAGTTCCAAAATGAATCTCATACATTATTTTTTGAAAAGATTCTTTAATTAATTGCTTGCTATACAAGGCACTTTATAACTTTCACATCACTAAACCAAAGGGAATGTATAGAAGCTTTTTAGAAAGATTTAATTATATATTAAAAGAAATTTTTTATTTTTATTTTTTTTACTTTTTTGCTTCCTAAAGTTGAGCATTTTATGCTTCTAAGGGCATATATTTTTCTTCTAAGTACCAAATGAAATCAAAATTGTATTTGCATAAACACAATACATTCTCCAATCTCCAGAAAAAAATTCAAAAAAATTCAGTAAAATATGACATTATAGGAACCTACTTGAAATCCTTAAAAATCCATTTTGTGACTTTGAACCTTTAGGGGTTTATTATATGACAAGGAGTATTGGCCTTGACCACCAAATCTAATAGATGAATAAACTAGGAGGGATCAATCATTGTCAACCTAATTTGATGATCTTTCCTTCCAAATTAATTCTAGAAAACAATTGAAAGTTTGACATAAGTTTAATAAAAACCACCTTCATTGTGATTTTCAACAACATTGAATCATTATTCTCATAGTTGTGGTTGAGAATTGTTCAAACAAAGTGTGACAAGAAATAAACCAATTGTTTATTGTAATTGCCTGTGAAATTAAGTGAAGGCATTCACCAGTTTTCCTCAAGGGTATTCCAAAGGTAATTTATGGTTATATTTGTAGGCCTCATAATTTAAAAGATCTTTACATGATACAAAAAACTCTTGATCAAACTACCTTCTATAACAAACGCATGATTGATTGCTCTCAAATAATTTTTACACAAATTCTTGTAAATTTTTTTAAAAACTAATAAAAATTTATCCTTTATTTTAATTCTTTATAGACAAAACGATAGTCCAAATTTCTAAAATTGTAGAGATGCATTATTATTTGCAACTTAGAATAATAAAATAGTAATGAATTTTAAATAAATGTCATAAATTATGATTAATGAATCATATTCATATGGCTAGATCTATAGCTCTTCTAACCAATTTTTTTCAATAAAATTTGTAACTTGAAGTTGAAAATTCTTTCCAATGTTGATTATAAATTGAATATTTGTAATTTTCAAGAGTTTTTTTTCTTTAAATTCAACTTGTTAAACTATGCTTATGTTGATTTCCCAAAACAGATTATTTTATTTGTTTATTCAAGTTGTTTATGAAGGGTCATTTTTTGGAATGAAAATTGAAGTCAAACATAATTATGCCTTTTGAACTATAGAATGTTTGTAAAGGAAATTAGTGAAAATCTACATTGTAGAAATATAAAGAGACTTACCATAAGAATCTACAATTATTTAAATGGATGAAAGTCTAACAAAGATTATGTATTCTAAGATAGATTTTCCTTCAATTATTATTCGAAATTTACACATTTCAGAATGCATGTATTGAAATGTAAATCCATACCTATCATAGATTTTAAAACTAGATATGGACATATATGTCACAATTTTTGACCCTAAAATCACGCAATTATATCTAAACTGACCATTAAACATAACAACTCATATTTGTTTTCTAATCAATACCAAAGCAAAAATGACTGAATCTCCAAATTCTAATATTCTGTTTTGTGTTAGATTGTAAACATCAATTTTGTTGGGACTAGAAGTAAGATGATTGCAAGAAACATTTGAATATACTATTTTGTGTCACACTTTGCAAGATGACATGGTAGCTAGTAATTAAAAATATTGAAATTAAATTTCAAGAAATTATCACTTTATATCATACAATGCATTCATACTCTGCTGCTACCACTACTAGAAAATTAAGTTTTTCTGTTGTTTTGGTCGCGTTGATCCAGTCAAAATCTGACAGATTTCTGTCAGATTTTAACCGGATCAACGCGACCAAAACAACAGAAAAACTTAATTTTCTAATAGTGTACTGATATATTTGCTATAATTAATATACTTATTTTTATCATCAAGGGCAATTAGTTTTTCATAATATTATTGTTAGGTTCATTTTAGGATAACCTTGATGATTAGGGTTAGGTGTCTCCATAAGCTTGTTAGTAGGGTTCACTTGGTGGTCCTTCCTATCCCTAAAACACACTTAGTCTTTCCGACCGGAGTCCAGCCAACACCGAAGCTCACTTCTCCATCTTAATGAAGGATCTTCGTGAAGCAGCTTGAGTTCTCCATCCCTCAAGTTAGGTACGTCATTCTTGGCTTCTAGTGAGCTTCAATTCAAATGATTCTGTAAGTACGTGGTAGCTACATATCTCATGATCAGATAATCAATCCATTAAGCTTTTTGCTACCCAAATTCTGAGCTACCTTATGGCCACAACAGTGCTGGGAGCCTCGCGAAGAGTTAGAATAAGTACTAGTAATGCCGGAGATTGTTCTTCAATCAGCTAGCTTCAGAGTGTAAACTGATACCTTTCTGTAATGCACGTCATGTGTTCGGCTCGAAGCGTTACTAGCTGCATTGTAATTGTCGCTATTGATTGATTAAGCGGTTGCAAGTGTGGAACTTGTGCGCAGGAACTCTGATTGATCTAGATAACAAACCAATCCACCATGGCAGGATCTCGCTGCACTCTGGCTGTAGTGGCCTCGGTAGTGGTGGTGATGATGGCGCTTATGGAGGGTGCCATGGCCAGGCGCTTCACTGTGGGGGGGCCTGTGGGATGGTCAGTACAAGGGCTGGAGTTTGGGCGCGACCCCAATTTCTTTCAGAATTGGGCACACCGAAGTTACCCTTTCCACACCATCGACGAACTTGGTACAGATGCAGTCAATTCTCTATTTCATATATATTCAATGCCGTATATCGATCCGGCTGTTTTGCTATATATCATAAGGAGACAACGTCTAGATACGTACTGGATTGCCATTCCCGGTTTTATTAACAGTGTACGTTGTCAATGGAAAATTTGGCTTCCTAGCTTCTCCTTAGTGATTTCCGCTTATCACCGATTCCTCAGGTTCTTGGTGCAAAATCGTCTGTCTGCAAAATCTTCTGATATATATTCCCAGTAGGGTAGCAATGATAATCTCCAGTATCTATTCTCGAACGTGCAGTAGGGTAGCAGGGTAGCGATGATAAACAATGTAATTCTAGTGCATGCCACGATTGTGATCTGAGCGATCGAGATAGGCAATTTTAATTTATTGTGCAGAGTTTCGATGGTCCTCCGGAGAGAGCGTGCTGCAGGTGGATTTCTCCGCCTTCAAAGCTTGCACCACGCGTAGTGCGATCAAGGCCTGGTTCTCGAATCCCGGCGGAGAGCAGATGAGCATGGTGTTTTCACTGAGCGACTACAAGTACCACACGCTGTACTTCATCAGCGGCGATGCCGATCACTGCCGTGCTGGCCAGAAGTTCTTCATCGACGTTTTCGAATGATCGATCGAGCTAGTGCCTTGCATTGCCCTGCCAAGCAGTTGAATAATTAAGAAGAGTCTGCATCGCTTGGCAGATGTTGCCTTCGAGTTCATAGCTGCCAGCAGTTTCCAAGCTCAGAATTGTTAGAATTAAGAAGGGCCGTGGTAGCAAATCCAGTTTAGCGGTTTCTCATCGATATGGGAAAACTGATATCATTACCTTCAGTTGTTGTTTATGCTCCCAGACTCTTATAAATTTGGATTGTGAAGGATTTGCTTAAGCCGTGCGCACTGTGGCCAATGTAACTCAATTTCATTTGAATTCATTTCAAAGCAAGTTTAGAATAAGTTTTGGCAATTTCTAATAGCAGAAGTATCCCAGAGATTATCACAAGGTCGGTTAGTTCCTTAACTTTGAGCGTGCATTTCCAGGGAAAAATTTAAGAAATCCATTTGTTATCAGTGCAAAACCATCTAAATAAAGTTATAAGTATAGCCAAGTTTATATGAATTTTTGGATTATTTCCCTACTTTTTAGAAAGATAGGCAATTTCATTAAAATGGTGGTGATTTTTTGCCATTTTTCATACTCCGTGTGTCATTCTAATGGAATGTTGCGTCATTTTTGACATATTTAGTGCCATTTTAATTATGGAATGTAGTGCCATTCTACAAGAATACTGTCATTTTAACGAAATTGCCCATAAAGTTAACGTCAATGCCTTGTGTACATCCTACATGAATATGTGCTTCATCTTCCTACATTCTTAGGTACAATCTTATAAAGCACATAAACATGTGCCATTCTTTTTACATGTTTAATAGGAATTCATAATTTTTGATAGAAAAATCTTGTAGTATATATTGAAAAGAAAACAATGAAAGTAAATGTTAGTTCAATTCAAATGTTTCTTGCAATCACCTATTTGAACTTATATTATTGGAAATTTTGTTAAAATATATGGTGGTATTCTATATATCATTTTTCCATTCATTTCATTTTTTAGCTCTAAAGTCTAGGACTAATATAGATTTTAGAATGCATGCATGGTCTTAACATGAAAGTGCCAAGTTTGTGGAATACAACTATTTTAACATCACATCTTTGGTTAAAATACAATAATTGATGCACCTAAATTTGTCATTGTATTCCATGTGCCATTTTCACAGTGTGTCGTTCCCACATTTCAAACTGGGCAGTTTGAAATCTATTAGTGTCTTAGATTTGTAAATTCTATACCACTATTAGATGTATTAAATCTAGGAAAGATGTAGATTTCAAATCAATCGATTTTAAAAATCTACATATTTTCTAGATTTCAGATATCTAATAATGGTATAGATTTCAAAAATCTAGGATGCTAGTAGAGTTCAGACCACCCGGTCTAAACTCTAAGAATGCCAAAGTCATAGAATAATCGCCATTTTAATGAAATTCCCCATTAAAACATTGTGCTTAAAATAATATAGCATTTGATTTTAATGAAAATGAAATGAAAAAGTGAGTACAATTCCCACCAATTTTAGAATTGACTTTTGGATTTCAATGATCTAACTATGGACCACAATTCCACACAATTGCGTATATCATCCAATCAATTTGGATCCATTCATTAAGATAGGTTGTTTTGTTTTGTATTGTTTATTTGTTTGTTATGGTGAGATCTCCTTGACCATGAGTCTCTTGGTTGCATGCTTAGTATTGTCAAAAAAAACTTGGCAAGGAGGGGTGCATAGATAGAGAATTTAGTTAAAATGGCACCATTAAATGTGCCATTTTCAGACTGACCGCTCTGAATTGTAAAAGTGACATCTAGGATAGGTCCCGGGTAGATATAGTTTTCAAGAATCTTAGACTGTTATAGATTTAAGAAATCTATGAATCCTATAGATTTTAGATTGCTTGATCTAAATTGTAATAGTGACATCTAACACAAGTATAAATTTCAAATATCTAAGAATGGTATAGATTTAAGTCATCTATGGTTTATACACTTCAGGCCGCTTGCTCTGAAGTATAAAAATTGCCAAAGTAGAAGAATTTCGCCATTTTAATGAAATTGCCCATATAGGCTTTGTTCTGTGGCATTTAGATTTACGGTGTGAAAGTTATTGAGTTTCAAAAAATTTATGAGAAAAAATTAAAATTTTTTAAATTTTTTTTATTGTAGCAACGACATAAGGCACACTAGTTTGTATGAATGTATGTTTGTAACACTGGTTGTTGAAAAAGTATCTATGAAGCATTCAATCAAAAATGGATAATTTGTATATGTGAAATAAAAATGCCTTACAAATTAATTCGTCATCAACTAATTGTTACAATTTCTACAAAACTGACAATTGTCCAATGCACATGTGACATGTGAAATGAAAGTATAAGGGGGAGATCATCCCTTTGGTAAATTGCATCTTAAAATAGTAAATGAGGCCATCAAGTCACAATGAAAAGGCAATAGTAACTTTTAATATCTTAACTCTTCCAAATTTAGGTGATTGCAAAAAATACCTGCTCATATTGTTGCATTTTCACAATATTCACACTGGGGTTTTCTTTGGAGTACTTTAAAATCTGAATTTTTTTAAATTATAAAAAAATGACCAATATAAGGAACATTTAAGAAGATTTTATCCTACGTGAAGATAGAACTTAGAATAATTCTCTAAGTAGGAGAACATAATAGGTATTTTAATTTAACATTTTAATTTGTAAATAGTAAGAAGATCTTTTTAAAAAATAAAATCATTTAAAGCAATTCTATAGAGATGGTCATTCACTAAAAGAATCACCAAAATTAAAATTTTCATGTTTCAAAATGCATGTAAAAAGAAGCTCAAATTGTTGTCTTTCCATACAACATAGATTTAGCTATTTTTAGAATTCCTTCAAAACATAGGCTACTGATTTACTAGAAGACCATCTCTTCTAAAGTTCAGCTCTAAATTTGTTTGGGGGATCAATTCCACCACCTAGTTTTATAAACTCATGAGGGCTATATAAGCCCTCATGCCTCTTAAGATATGAGAAATACAACTTCAATTTGATTCTAAATTAGTTTAAGCTTTAACTAATTTATAGAGGTCTAACTTAATTTCTTGCTTTAGGGTGAGATTTAGTTTCTAGACACTCATCACAAAGTTTAGACCCTACGGTTTGACAACACTTATTGTGCAGTTATAGTTGTTTCATGGGTTTGCATGTTAATTGCATTGTTATTGCATCATTATGGTGCACTGCTTTGCATTGTTACAATGCATTACTTGTAACTGCATTGTAATGATGCGAAGCAATGTACCGTAATGATGCGATAATAATGCGATTAACGTGCGAACCCATGAAACAACGATAACCGTACAATAATTGTTGCCAAACCGTAGGATCTAAACTTTGTGATGCTTTCTCTTTCGCTAGCTTGTTGAGTTCTATAATAATTTGCAAGGATCTTATGAAGTCATGTTGGAACATGGCAAGGGAAGCGAGGAACTAGGCAAGGGTGATGCCAAGTCATCAAGTGCTACAAGCCAAGGTTGCACAATAACTTATTAGGCATCACAAAGTTAGCTATTTGGTGTCTCGTAAAATGCACGGATGTAATGTGTATAGTATTGTGGGGCTTTCAAGATATTGTGATTTGGAATGTTGTATTGTACATGGAATATGCCTAGTACCACATTGTCATTGCCATGGATGTGGTGCATGTTCTCAGTTGGTCCGCAACTATACCTTCTATGATTTTAGAGGCTAGCTTGTTTGCACTCCTATGATAATAAAGCTAGGATCACTAACCTTATGTTTAGAGGATCTTTGCAAGAAACACTAATTGATTTTAATGTGCCAAAGGTAAAGATACTAGAACTACTATGATTTGGATTCTGAAAAAAAAACAAAAAACTATAAAAATTATATATTGAAAAGTATAGGCATATAACAAAGTACTAAAATTTTTGCAAAAATTAGTCCTAAAGAGATTTATTGAAGAATATCCACAATTAGGATTTGGAAAAGGTAATGGATACAAAATCTTGAATTTGAAGAGTTGTTGAAGAATACCCACAACTAGGATTTGGAAAAGGTAATGAACACAAAATCTTGAATTTGAAGAACTCAATTATATAAGGTAATTGCACCATTCTAAAATAGTAGGAAAAAGTTGTGACATTATATGGATTCAAGAGAAAATGATGATGAATTTTTGCACATTGGCAAATGCTTGAGAAGCAAATTACAAAAACAAACTCAGATTACATCAAGCAACATGAACAATACATTACATTTCTTGGACATTGCCATTCCAGTGAAGTCAATAGGGGTTTGTGTGAGTGGAGTCACCAATATTGAGGATTCATCCTCAAAAGTGTTAAGTCTTTGAGTGGCGATTGGGTTGGTCCAAGTTGTCAAGACAATTGTACAGTATGCATTTCTTTGGAGGATAAATAAAGAACTACTCTTTGTCTAAATAACAATAGCTCATAACGGAAATTGTCCTCGTAACGGCTTTTTCCTCTTTGAAGTTTATAAAGATAACTATGCTCAAACTATCCAAACCATGTGCCTGCAGTGAGAAAAAACAATTGCAAGAACATGAATGATACGCACTAAGGTGCCAATACCTAAAACCACATTACAAGTATCTCATAGAATTTGATGAGGTTAGATAGACTGATTGAACGAAAGTGTCAGACCAAAGAGACCAATGTAGACTCAGTCTTGATCAGTCAACGAAGTGATCAAACTGATAAGTTAAAAAATTACACCAGTTATGCACTTCGCAGTCTAAACTGATTGATTTCTTCGACTGTCGATACACTAAGAGTTTGAAAACAGCCTTCACATCTAAAGTGAATGCAAATGGTAGCCTCTAACCTTAATAAAAAAATGACGTGGCCTTGTAAGTGACATTCAACTTTTCAGAACTTGGGAGTGATGAGCTCCCAATATAACTCTCACGCCACAGGAGAGATGTTGAGATGTGATTGGCTAAGTACACTTGTACAGCGATGGCAGATGACTTGCACAAATTGCCACGAGTACTCATGGCAATGTTTGTCCTTAATATGCAGTTCACCTGCACAAATTGCTCACTCAAGGAGTTACCTACATTAGGGAATTAAATGTTACAAATTGAGCAGGGATCCACTGACAGCAGAGGAGCCCCTTAGTCCCTTACATCACGAATTTAGAAAATCCATGTATCTGTACCCAATCTACTGCTGCACGAAATGGATTTCTCGGTCACACCAAAGAATGATGAGTTAATTGACACCCATCATCTCAATTGCATTCATTGGTGTTACCGACCAGAACCAATATGGGCGTTAGTTGACGCTCATACCATGCCAGACTCCACCTCGTGCTTGATAGTCGCCAGCACAGCATGTGCAACCTCACATTTTCTTAGCATTGATGATTTATGCATTTGAACACTGACTATGGTCACGACTTGAAGATTGTGGGGAGGGTCAACGAGGAGAATCGCCTGGCTTTCGCATACTAGGCTTCCTTTTCACCTTTGCTGACTGCAGGTACATTCGATGCGCAACACTATCAGAAACTGTGTTTCAAAGACAAATAAAGAGATGGCACTCGCCTTAAAGGCTGAGGTTTCAAGATGTTACAGCCATGCAGCCATACCCGAAAACATAAGCTCAGCTTGAACAGCCCAAAGAATCGTCCTGACTCTTTCTATGCTGAAATGAGAAAGAATGAACTTGACCTTGCTAATCGGATAAGCAATGAATATCTCTACTAATAAATCCCTTCAACCAGATGTCACACACTCCAATCACTCAACTAAACCTGCAAAGTACTATCGAGACGAGAGAAAGATACCTCCACAGTTGACTTAGGTTTAGGTTGCGCAGGATCAGCGGATGTCTTGGCCCCAGGGACAGAGTTAGGTGCAAGGCTTTTCTGCCGCAACAAAGCCTCTGCAGCAGAAAGCTCCTCTCGCAATGACATTACCGTCTCATCCTTAAGTGCTAACTCCGCCCTCAAGTCTTCAACATATGATGTCAACTGTCGAACTGCCTGCTCGTTTCAAAATGTTTTCACCACCAATTCATCTAGAGAAACATTTGGAGACCCTTGCCACACAGACAAATTACATCTATATGCAGGACAAAACCAAACATTGACAACTTCACGCTGAAGATCGACGAGGCCAAAGATTCCACCAAAGCCGTCAATGGATGGTGATAAAATCAATTAAAATTTGTGCTTTCTCTCGACGAAAACCCTAAAAATCTGTATGGGATTTACTTGGAGATCAACAACAAAGTAACATCATCAGATGGAAAACAATGGAAGCAGCAGGGTCAAAAAGAACCTCGCGACTTTCAGTAGCATTGGCTAAAACCTCAACGCTTCGATCAACTTCCTCTCTCATAAGGATCAAAGCTTCGTCTCGTGCTCCCACTCCCCCACGAAGCATTTCAACCTCAAGTTGTAGATCCTTCAATTTCTTTTCCGTATGTCTTAATGTCTGGTGGAAGAGGACAAGATGCAGCAAACTTAGTTAACATCACATATAACTTCCTGGAATGCTCCACAAAAGCTTAACATCAATTGCTTCTGGAAATAGAATATGTGTGATTCACAACATCGTCGAACATGACGCAGAATATTAAGTCAAGTTATCAACTTTCATCAACAGAGACATTACGATACGTCAAACTGGAAGTAAGGGTTGTTCAGACACCTGTTCCGCACGCATAGCTCTATGATTTTCAGTCAATTCCTGCTGAAGATCCTTGACAAGACATCTCTCCATCTCTAGGTCCTGAGTCAACTCCAGCTCTTTATGCCTGCTTGCATTTAAATCCTGCAAAATGCAAGAAGACAATGTAAGGCAATTTGGCACCATGATGAAGACACAGCGACAGATTTTAAGCCTTGCGCATGTAGGTAACCAACTTTTTCTCTGTAAGATCGATACCACTCAAGTATACAACAACTGCGTTTACCTACATCGATAAGTTAAAATAAATGGATGAACCTGAAGGTGCAAGCAGAATACATCTTGTGAAACTACTGGTACAAAAAATTGCAATCTTCATGTATGGGTTCTCAACTTTCGGAAGGTACTGCGGTACCTGCTTGATTTGCGAAGCCAGCTTCAAAGCATCTGTACTACGAACCATCTCAACCCTGACCTCTTCCAAGAGCATGTCTCTTGAACGCACTTCCTCCTCCAATACTGCCACTTGGGCTGTGAAAAGTTCTACTTTCTTCTCCGCATTTGCTAGACCCTGCACAAGAAAGTAGAGGTCAGCTTACTTGGTCATTATTGAAGTCAATCTTCAAGTCAATAGGCAAATCATTTGAAGAGGCAAATACTTGAATTCTGATAGTCAAGATTCTCATATGAGAAAACAGTAGACTCCAGACATAAAAACAAGTTGGATATGTAGGGTTTAAGAGAAATTTCAAATGGCATACAGTACAGTTTCTTTAGTCAAGATTAATTCAATCAGATCATCAAGTAAGGTATCTACTCCGAAGAAATGAGAAATAACGAACATTATGGCAAGAAGCATCGAATTCCAAAACAATGAAATTCAACGAAGAAGCCAAAAGATGGGCTTGCCCTACTTTTCGAGTCTCCGCAGCAGCAACGAGCATATTAGCATTGCGACGATTTTCATCACGCATGGACTGTATAATTTTCTCTTTTGTGTCCAACAAGCCCTGCACGCAACACAAGTGCACCCTAGTTCATATCTTACATGATACAAGGAAACTGAAATATAATTCAGAATATATCCACAGCTAATGTGATGGCGTACAGAACATACCTTCAACGATTCCACCTCTGCAGAATTGCCCTCAACCTGTGATCCTTGCATACCAATCTCTACCTGTTTTTCAAGTTCTTTGACACGTGTTTCCGCATCTGATAGTGCCTACAAAGGAAGACATATCAAATTCGTCACTAAGGGATGAGACTCAAATCACAAGCTCGTAAACAACTCAAAGATATTAAGTATCGGCAGTATTCAAATTAGCTCAGACAATACAATATACTTGAAGTATACAAGCATCACGTTACTATCTTGGCGATAAATATTAGCTGCAATAACCGAGGCTCGTGCCAAATAGAACTCGTAAAGCAAAATTGTAAAATAGAGTCCATCATTCAATTGAACTTTAGCATATACTGTAACTAAACAAGGCATGCTGATAAACAGGTAAATCCAAGTCATGTTTTAATTTACCAAAACGTAAGAGAAAGCACAATATGCAGAAAATCCAGTTTCTCAATTCAAAAATATGATGTTTGTGGAACTTCTGAGAAGAAGGAGCAGCAAAACTGTGACGCCAAATGACAAACAAGAGGCATGGCTACATAAAATTGGGCATCAGTTAGGCAACCACGCGAAAAAAATACGCAATTCTAATCACGTACCAATAACGAACTAGAGAAGAGATCAAGTGCTCGTTGAGTTGCTTCTCTCTCCTGCTGAAGAAAGCCCGATGCTGTGTCCAGTTGCTCCTGCAAGTAGGTTATCTTACCCTTCGCTAATACCATGGCCTGTATCAAGACGACCATTTACACTTGTATGAGCCAGCGTTTCTTTTACCCCAAGTAACAATTACTCAGCGAATGGTTCATGATAGGAAATAGACAAGCAAAACGCTTCACGGAACCTGGAAGCAAAAAATTTACAAGAAGACCATGATTACTGTACGATGAATAAGCTTCAGTCTTTGAACATTACTTGAGTGGCAGTCTTTAATGTCTGGGAAGATTCAATTGCCTCCAGTCGCAGCATTTCCAGAAGATTATCCCGGGTTTCAATCTCCTCTCGCATCTGTTCTATCTCCGGTGGCTGTATTCAAAAGGATGAGCATATCAATTAATCATGCCTTCTAAACTTCGATAGATACAAATTGGAGATGCCAGTTAGAAACAAGCAAATAGCACCAAAACACAACATAAAAAAACAAGATAATCCTCAAGAAATGAGTCCTCAGCCTGACTTCAGGCAGGCTTTCTGCCCGCATCTCCGTCAGGTACTGCAAGGCTTTCCATATATGGAAATGCATCAGATAAGATTATTCGGGACCTAAAAACAACTGTTTAGTTGAAACAACTTCGACAGAACGTTCAAGTGAACATTGCGACAAATGTGACAAACGTCAGTCAGGACAATTGTGCTACTGAATCTGTCTCTCAAAGGAAATAAGCTCTTGACCTGTGAACTTATTTCGCTTCCTCTATGGTCCAACCCTTCAGCGACATCCTGCGTGTCATTCACTCAAAACATTCAGCTCTCAAAGAAAAATCGAGGCTATCATAATCGACTCATCAACATGAAAATTCCTTCATAGACTGGACACCGCAGCCTAGAAGTCAAACAACCTTCAACAAAGCAAATGAAGAGCCGCATGAAGGGCCAGGCTTTTGCCAATTGAATTAAACATCTCAAGAAAGCAGAAGTATGATGCAAAGCGTAAGTAAACACGTGACAGGAGAATCACCCACTCCAGAAAAGGCGAACTCCTCAGACAGAGCAGAAGCTTCCAGATTCTGCACAGAAGAAAATGAAGATTGTTACAACTAAGAGAGTTGTCGCACGCGTCGGTTAACAAACCGATGACCAAGTTAAGAGTGGGTTAGTTACTTCGATGTGGGAGTTCATCATTCAAAACAATGAAAACTCGTCACATTGGTTGCTAAAAATTACCTCCGCATGCTTTACAAGGCCATTTTCCAGTCCATCCAAAGTTCTGTTAACTGCTTCGAGTAATTGGCTGGCGTGCTGATATGATGCACCGATCCGAGTTTCTACCTGCGCTTTCCAGGCTTCAACATGCGACTGCTCGGAGCTCAATTCTTCCACTGATTCAACTTCGTCTTCCGCTCCCTCCGTTGTAGATTCACCGGTCATCGCGTTTTCTTTAAGCTTGTCATACAGCCTGCAATATTAAGATGAGTACGACTGATACATGAACTCCTACTCTACTATTTCCGCGACAATCACCCTAGCAATCACCACACTAGTTCTCCACCAGGCCAAAAGCCATTCTGACAGGAAATAGCGTCCGTTGCCTAAACACTAAAAGTCCTCGGGTCTCCATCAATTCCGCACTATGAATGGACTGACCACCAGTATCCTCTTGCTTTAACTTAATATGGAACGAGCATCGCCGTCACACGTTAGATGCGGTCGAAGTTCACAGAAGCATGAATTAAGAAAAATAAAAGTAGCGACCTTGTTTCAGCATCAAGACAGACGTTTCGGATGCAATCACTGAGGGAAGCTCGAATATCGGAGCTGACTCCCGGCTCCGACCGTAAGGTCCTAACATCGCCCAACTACCGATGTCTTGCCAAGGTTCAATTGCAGCCAAACGCACTCCTCAAAATGTACCATTGTGCGTACATCCCTAAACCCTGGCAGTTCGTAGTACTAAATAACTCACTGATATGTAAATTTCAAGACCACAGTGAGATGCTTCATTAATGAGTTCGACATCACAATCCGTACGTCAATGTGCGTAGTTCACGGTTCTTAGCACCCGACTATTACACCTAACAAGAAAAAAAGTCCATTATGGAAAGAGGGGAAAAAATGCACCCGTACTCATTGGACTCGTCATTTTCGCTGCTCAAGTTGAACGACAACTCTTGACGCGAAGCAAACGAGCCATCGTCGCCTTGACTGTTGGAAAATAGCACCGCCAGAGTACCGAATTCATTCGAGTGAGCAGCCCCATTCATCACTGGCCCCGACCTCGCATCGTCAAAAGCTCCCATCCTGTACCCGCGTTCTCCGGACTTCCTACGGCTCACAAAACAGCACTTTCTCCACAAGCCATGAAACGACTGGCACTTGCAAGTGACCGGTGACGCCGTGCTCGCGCATTGCAAAGGCCTCAATGCTGTCCATCGCACCGCAGTAGCCATAACAATTCCCAATGCTAAAACCACTACTCCCCCCCCCCCCCCCCTCCCCGCTACCAATCCCGCCTCCAACCATCCATTGCACAGTTCTCCCCTCCTCAACTCAAGACTCGTTCCTAGCACCGACAAGAAAAAATCGCCTACCCCGGAATCACGCACCAAATGCCGTGTGGCACCACCTCTCCATTGGCAGCAAAGTCCAAGCTACATGCCAAAAGAATGATTCCCTCATCGATTACAACCCTTTCAGACCCTTTCCCTCACTATTACCAACTCACATTCCAATCTAGCAACATCCTCCACATAAAATTCCCGCGAAACGAGACGAAATCCCTCCAAACAAGAAAAATCCAACTCCAAACCCTAGATCTCCCTCCTCGCACGTACGAACTCACAGCAGTATCCCCCCTGCCTCCCGCGCCTCCTCCACCATTGCCGCATTTACCAATCCCGCGCCACCAAAAATAGCCCAAAATTTTTACACTGATCCCACGAACAACCCAACAACCCCCAACCCTAACCAAACGAATTCGAGCACGATTCCGCGGCTCTGAATCACTTCGCCTGTTTCGCATTCCACCTCCCCGAACTGAACGACGAGAGCGGTCGGGGACAGATGAGAGGCGCCCATAGCCACTAGTGGAATCGGCGGACCCTGGTGGCTAACGCCGCATCGATGATCCAGCCAGCAGCAGGTGGTTGAATGGCATTCGGGCATGTCCGATCGAGTTCAGTAAGTTTGTTAGTAATGAAGTTAGTGAGTGGGGGAGTTGCGAGAAGCACGGGCTCCCCCACTGATGCCTTCTTCCCTTCCAAACTGGTCGACGCGAAGACGGAGGGGACTCCAGTTGGCAAAACGCAAAACCTCCCAGACCAGCAGATACCTGCCTTCGCTTTCGCCTATTATTTTTTTTGGTTTCTATTTAGCAGAACCGACCATGTGGACTGAAAGGTAAGGTTGTTTTTATTGGGGTTTTTTTCCCTTGAAACATGGACAATTTCCATTGATACTGTGAAAAAGTACACAGAACTACAGAAGCAGAGGAACAAGTTTCATTTCATGGAATGTGATGGGTTCAATTGGTTCGTTAGGAGGAGATCGTGGTGTCACTGTGTGCTTTAAGTTAGGCCTTGTTGTGATGGGTGTGATTAAATGGGTTTGATTGTTTTTTTGGCTTGCTTCCACGTGTGGGCCGTGCAGGGCAGGCAGGAGACCGACAGGGATCATAAAATCCTTCCACTTTGGGTGCCTGATGTTTGTCTTTTGTTAGGCGTGAAAAGATCACATTTCCACTTCTGTTTTGCTGGTTTCGCGAATGGGAATGTGAGGCAAGGTATTTGGTGGAAGCTTTAGTTGTTGACAGTTACAGTTACAGCGGAAGATTTTCGTTGAAACCAACAGTAGTTAACCCACAAAACGACGCTGCAGCGCTTTTCTGGTGGATGAATGGTTGCAGAGAATCTTTAACCCTTAAACGTCGAGGCAGACGTTTTGCGTCTGATGGAAGACATAGGATCTCTCTATGTAGGACAGAATCATCCTCGAAATTTTGCAAAAAAAGGGGAGGTCTTCTACGGGTCAAGTGGTCCTTCTCTACAATCTCCAACGCCAACTACCACGAGTTTGTCTTGCAGTGAGTAGCTTTCACAATTTTTTAAGCCAATGCTTCACACAATCTTAAAAACTTGATGATTTCCAAAGTCACCCTGTTGTCGTCTAAGGATCAAGTGTAGGACAGAAATGCAACTATTCATCTTCAAAATTTTCACATTGACTAACTCATCATATAAGGATTAATCCTTAAAGGACAAGCCTATGATTGTGGAAATCATTCTTTTTGGCATTGTGTGAATAGTTGGTTCAAGAAAATGCAAAAGCACTCATTAGAAGTCAAACATTAGGAAAAAATTGAAGCTTGAGGAGGGTTGTTTCAATGTTGTTTCCAAGTCAAAGCTCCCTTTGTGATTACCAAGTTCTAGACACCAAGGAGCGAGTTTGGATTTGGGCACCTATTATATCAGTTTTGTACCAATTATATCATGGTGGCACCTATGATTTGAAAGTGGCTGTCAAGTTTTTATTGCGATGATTTTTGATTCCTCGTTGTCTTCAATGATGTGGCCACACTTGTGACACTTTTGTACCTTGTCGTGCCTTCATCGATCGACGTTGATGATTTTAGTAATAACTTTGCCAAAAATGCAAATTGAATGTAGTTCCTTATGTGGCTTCATAGTATTGAAGAAGGTTGCGATGGTGACAAACTACTTGTCATTTTTGGACTAGAATAGAAAAATATTGATTTTTTGCATTTGAAGAACATCAACATGTTGCCACCACTATTCTTTCAAAGTGTGTCGCATAAGAAGAACCCCATTGCCCATGTTTCATAGTCATTGTTTTTGACTTGGAGACTATACATCGCGCCATGATGAAGTTATATGGGATCACTCCCACAGGTATGACTACAATGACCTCAAAATGTGGACAACAATGATTTCAATAAGAATTATATGTACACTAGTGCTAAGAGTTTAGTCCATCCCCTTGTCATGAATCCAATCCTCTTCAACAGTTCAACTGGAGATCAAGCATAAACTTCAATAGGTCAATTGCATAGACTCAAACCCAATGAATTCTACAAAATATTGTATTTCATCCTCAACATGAAAGCCATTCTAATACACTCCAAATTTGTACTTTTCAATCTTCACAATCGTGTAGTTGATACTGGACAATTGGTAACATACTCAATACGTAGGCTCCCATTATAGTCCCAATGAAATTAGCATTATAGCGTCTACGAGAGTCCAACTTGAAGATGACTTGTCCCTTAGCCTTTTTATGATTTTTGATTACGAAAATCTATGTTTTTAAAATCAAATACTAAAGCATGGGGTGGTGTTGAACATTGCTTTTGGTATTCAATGTGATTGCCCAAAGTACCAACCAAAGTAATTGTCATTGGACTAGTCATCTTCATTTAGGACCCTCCTAGTCTGACATAAGTAGCATCTTGTGATTCAAGTTATATCTTGAGTTTACAAACCTATTGTTGAATTTGCTTTTATATTTTTGTTGTCAATTCAAGGAGCTTGGGTGACATTTTGTTTGATTGTTGTATTTTCAATGGAGGAATACTTACAATTAGTACACTTGACAATTCTTAGTTTCTCTTTCTTGGATCTCCTACTCTCATAGCAACATTGTCACGTAGGTTGAGATGTTGAAGTGGTCAGTAAACAAAAGAGGAAACATGAATATTACGATAATGAATAGAGCCTTGGATCCTATAGTAATGGAAGCCTCTAAAGAATTTTTCTTCATACAATTTGAAAGAAAGATTTGGCCAATTGGGTGCTTCTAAATTCCCAAAGAGATTTCCAAAATTTTGTTAGCAATTCTCCAAAAATCTAGTATTCCCTCATCATCCAATCTCAAAACAATGGCAACAAATTAGTTGTTGATGGGGTCAAACAATTCCAAGTGCAATGGCATTTATCAAGTGGCATGCATAAAAACTATTAAAGCTCTTTACAGATTTGGCAATGGAGCTAATAGACATTATTGTTGCATATATTGTAACTAGAAAAAGGCCAAAGATAAAATTGTAAAGGCTTATATGCTCACAAATCTTTCAAATCAAGCAATATATGTGGAGGTTCTAATAAAGTTTATCAAGATGTAATATTAGCAAAACAAAACTATTTGGACAATGCTATAGCTCACCAAGGTCGACTATAAGTTTGAGCAACTCTCGAGAAACTAATTCTCTACTTCACAGGTCTGACGTTGACGACAAAATAACATCATTCTTTCAAAGCACTCATAGACTACTTTAATAGCTTATACATCAAGCACTTTAGCAAGCACCATGCCACTCACTACATAGTATGTAATTTTGTCATCCCTTATGATGCCTTGTTTTTAAGAGTGCATACTTGCTATACTAGATAATACATTATATTGTTACCTATGAGTCATCAATGACTAGGAGCTGAACGCTTTCCAAAATACTAATGATCCTTCAAATGGTCTAGCCCCGGGTCCAGCATGTCTTGATGAAGTATAGCCCATATTTTGTGGATAGATATGGCTCACTTTAATATGATCATATTAAGGTATGGAATTCAGTTCTTGGCTTGCTCAATTTCCATGCATTTAGAACAAGTGAAATCCAAAAAAGGTTCTCTTGTGGGACACAAACGCTTACACTGTACATGGCGGAAGCACCCTCTCACAACAACAGCTTTACTCTGAAATACAAAATCTGTTGTTGTGTTGGTCTCCGCCATCCACAACAATCCAACCTTTAAATCATTCTGCAACGAATCAACCCTATAGGACTTTCCAGCATACTCTGTGATTTTCTTCCTAAATCCCCAACAGTGCAATGACAAAATGGAATCCGTCTGCATACCTAGTGGGGATGCACCTGCTGCTTCAAAATTTGCACTACCCGAGCTGTTGAACCAAGAATGGAGGTCGCGCTGATTTCTAGTGGTCGATCTCGACCTTGCAGTGGGTCTTCCGTGTTTTCCGGAACTAAGTGCCGATGAGCTCTTTGATGAACTGTTAGCCGCAGCCAAGTCTTCGCAACACTTGATATGAAGAAGGTTGTGGACGTGATTGTATAAATTAGCCCTCAAGTTCCCCTTTTGTGGGCACAAGAGCATTAGTTCTCCATCGACCTTACAGTGCACCTTGAACTAGAAGGACTTCAGCTGGGAAACATCCACATCTCCCACTATTACAAACGGAGGATCAACTGAGGAAATCGAGTCATTCACACTTTGAAGAATGCTAACCCCTTCCTCTATAAGTCGCTTGTGATCTGTTGGTGTCAAAATTATGGGTTTAGGGTTCTTGCCCTCCTTCTTCGAGTGGTCGTTGTATATGATTTGCCTCTTCCGACACCTGCTTGATGTGTAGAGCTGAATGTAAATGTCTCTTCTTAAAATTTGCAAATAGGTTTTGCACAGCACTGCGGGAGTGATCACGGCCAGTACACGGGGAGGACACTCTCATTACATTTGAGGTACCCACGTGCGGCGAAGTGATTTTTTGACCCCCTATTTACTTTGGAATAAACTATAATTTCATCCTAAAATTTTGAGCTTTGTTTAACAATGACTAAAGGTTTCTATTGACAAAAATTTCAATTCCAAATAACATAAGATATGTTGTCTAGAAAAGGTTGAAAAATGAACTAAAATGGCATGGTTTTCAACTAAAATATTTGTAGAGATCACATGATGATGACTATTGCATCAATATTCAACCAAAATAAACTTTCAATAGAAAGCTATTCTATAGAATTTTTTTTTCATTTTTCAAATTTTTTTTTCTTATATAATATAGGGGTGTGAAAGTTATTTTCAGCTTTACAGTGTATCTTTTTTCTTTAAAAATTTACAACTAATTACTATTAGCATAAAAATATCAATAATTCAAAACATAAACTTTAAAGTAGCACAATCTATTCATAATTTTTTTTTGGAAAAAAAAATTAAATTTTAGGATGTATTACATGTATTACATTTTTCGCCTCACGTAGGTTTCTAAAACACGGGGAGTGTCCTCCTCGTGGGCCAGTACCCCCAATTTCACAAAATATTTTCACAACAGCCACGCCATAGTGATCGTAAGTTTTTAGGTCCCACTTGTGATCTGCGAAATCCAGTGATTCCAGCTGCCTTCTCAACTTCTCTGCACCCTACTTATAATTCTCAAGCACATCAACAGGTAAGAGTGTCGATTGCAACAAAGCCTCCTCGTCTTCGGGCAATTTAGTAACTTGAATTGGAACTTCTTCTGTGCCAGCTTCAGCGTCCTCCACCGTTTGTGCAGCACGGGCTTCTAGTCCATTCGTGCCACACAGTTGGGTAACTTCACACATATCCGATCTAATTTACACTTAAAGCTCCGCTATTAAATCGCTGCTTCGTGTTCCGTCCTAGTTTCCAACACGACAGCGCTTGTACAGTCCATTATCGCCCTCCAATATAGGAATCACATAAACACGTTCGGTTATAGGGTTTATAGCCTCGAACCTTTACAGTATTCGACATTCCTCTTACAAGTCCCTGAAAAGGAAGGGCCACTCCAAGCATCCCCTGTTCTTCAAGCACGTGCGCAAATCTGCATAGGTGTCACTCAAGTGGCAATAGAAGGGACTGACTAGCTCCAGCTGCCCAACATCATCTTCCATTGAGTAAAATCTAATTTTAAAATTGAGCGCTATTATCCACAGCCCGGAATTGTACCTTCAACACAGAGAATCTGTCAACCCACCCTGAAGCATATGTGGATCCAAAACGTATGATACCCTAAACCCTAAACCCTAACAACTGAAACCAACTTTGGCAATCCAACAACAACCTCAAACCTCAAGACCTGAACCACCTGCCCAATTGAAAGACTCACGTACCTGAGAGATGAATGCAGCAACAAGTACAAACTGCATACTCACCCAAAGCACTTGAACATGTTCTCCCGAAAGTCGAAGCCGCACAGGAAGGTCGATCGACGAAAGCGTTAGCTCTACACACAGAACCAGATCCACAAGAAAACATCGTGAGGGCTGATCTAGGACGCCTCCAACGAACCATTTCCTTACACCCTAAGCCTCGTCCAAAGCACCATGATCTCCTTCTAACGATGCACATCTGGATCTACAATGCATGACACAAGAAATCCTAAATCTTGGAAGCTGAACCGCAGCTTTGGCAATCCGACAATCTTAAACCGCAAGACCAAAACCACATATGCCCAATTCAAAGACTTACATATTTGAAAGATGAATGCAGCAACAAGCCTAAACTGCATGCTCACCTTACACCTGTAAAACCACTCTCCTGAAAGTCGAAGCTAGGCAGGAAGACTGATCCACAAAAGTGTCAGCCCTACATACAGATCCACATCCACAAGAAAATGTCACCAGGGTTGTTCTGGGACACCTCCACCGGCTCATTCCAGCACGCCCTAAACCTCGTCTACAGCACCCTCATCTCCTTCCACCGATGCACATCTAAATCCACAATGCACGACACAAGGAAGCCTGAACCTTGGAAGCTGAACCGCGCTTTGGCAATCCAACAACAATCGTAACCCGCAAGACCTAAACCACCTGCCCAATTCAAAGACTCAATTTACCTGAAAGATGAATGCAGCAACAAGTATAAACCACATGCTCACCTTAAGCCCATGAATATGCTCTCACGAAAGTCAAAGCCACAAAGAAAGATTGATTCAACAAAGCGTAAGCTTTACACACAAAATGCACATCCACAAGAAAACGTCACCACGGTTGTTCTAGTACACCCTCATCAAACCATTCAAAACCCTAAACATCTCGTCCATAGCAAAATAATCTCCTTCAACGATACACACAACGGTCGGGATCAGGTAAGCAGCTTGAATTGTATTTTTTCCAAACCATGCTGAACCCTAAACCCAAAATCTTTCAATCTAAAAGATGTGAGCACTATATGCTGTAAGGAAGGTACTAATAGTAGTCAGACAATAAATTCTGAGTTGTACACAGTGTATAACTTAGTTGTAAGAGTAGTTAAGTCACTGTAAGAATCCGAGAGAAGTTAATGAACTAAAAAGTATATTTCCTATAGTACAATACTATACTCATAAATTTAATTTGTATATCCTTAACCAATATGCCACTCTCAAAGTAGCCTAGAAAGTAGCAATTTCAGACTTTTGGCCACCAAATTTAATATAAAGGGGACTATTTTAGTACTACTGCATTTTCTAATGGGGCCTATTATTCCATACCCTATAATACTTTAAAGACGCACAATGCCATTTTCTATACCCTACATTACTCTAAACTCTTTTATAATTTTTAGACCAAATGATTGTAAAATACCCTATCATTTGTTCGCTCCTAGTTTGCTACTCCGCCCGATGACTACACCCCCCAAGAATTCAGTCATCATGCAGTAAAGGCGGCTTACTACTACCACACGCAACATGGGAGTTTTAATCACAAGAAGAGTCCCATTCTCTAAACCTATGAGCACTAGTATAGGATAGTGTAGCATATGTTCTACAATAAAGACCATGGAAGAGATGAAGACAAGAATCTAGAATTTGAAGAGTGTATACAGAGAAGACGGATGGTTTTAGTGAATTCTAGCGTAGTGGAACATAGTGAGGCCAATGTACTCGCATAGAAAGTCACTGAATTTGTAATACAACAAACCATGGCAAATGAAAAAACACGTGAAGAGAAAGATGTGTATTGTACCTATTATAATTCAAGTACAACTTGAAGGACTTTGAGCAAAATGACATCAATTGTTCTGTTTTTTCCCTTTTGATTACTTACCTGCACAAGTATACCAATTTGTTAGTTCTTAAAAGTAAATGATGATTGCCTTTGTTAATTGCAAAGATTTTATTATCTTTTATGACTATAAAGGTGAACATTTGTTACGGAAGTATAAGAGCTAAGACCTTAGGCTAAGCGCTTCTATTTTGTCAAAATTTCAAAATTCATACAACCCAACTGAACTAATATAGACTACAATGTATGTCAAAATACATTTAAGAAAGTGAATCTATCTTGTGCCAACATAAAGAGCAAGGTAGCAATGGTGAGTTAATTTCACTAGCTCCATACCATTGGAATATTGCTAGGAAAAAGAGCTCCTATATAGATTGCAATTCAAAATTTATTGAGAACAGACCATTTTCAATGACTATTCCATTCTGTATAATATGGAAGGTGAAACGTGTAGGAAAAATTTGTACTTGCACCACTTGTAATTCTTGTTGAATAGTAAGTAACGTCCTATGTAAATTCACATCCAAGACTATTTTATCTTCATGATGAAGTACTTCACATTCAATTCTAATCATATCTAGAATTCCAATTGGTCAATGTCTTCCCAACTACAACCTTAGATTAGACGTTGCTTGTTGTAGACAAAGTTAATATAGAGAGTGGATCTACCAACATAGAATTTGAATACATTGCCTACTTTGAGGCGACACATTTGATTATATTAGCTCTAGTAATGAATTTGACATCCCAACTGTTGTCCATGATGGAAGTGAAACATTCATCATAAATATCTTTGAAAACAAACAAAATTAGGTGTCTTGCAAAACTAAAAAGTAGAAAATAAATCCACTATGACATGAATAGGCATGAATCATTGAACGTGAGTTGCTTTCAATCCACTGTTCAGTCACATAGCTACATAAAAGTCAACTCTCATACAAAGTTTATATTCTTTTGATGTGGCCATATAAGACAATGGCTAGTTAGGACGCGTTTCACTATTTCTCACCCCTTCTTTTATGACTCTGCCACCTTCTGGCCCTCTCCTCCATGCCAGCCCTTCGCGGGCCTCGATTCATGAACCGTAGTAGCTGACAACATTGATGTCCATTTTATCTTGCGGTTTTTACCCGGCAGACACTTCCCGCGGTAAATCACAATCTCTGTAGGAATGTGTTTCGCGTCCATTTCCGCACAGTACTTGTTTTGGAAATGACTCAGTCTCCCCAGTCAATGTTTCAATGTTTTGGGTGTTTTAGGGTTTCGGATGAAGCAGCTGTGTTTCTGGACCGAGGGTTTCAGGCGGCTAGGGTTTAGGGTCATTGATATTTGTTCAATATCCCGAGTCAGTGTTTCGGCTTGGTTTAGTGGTTTAGGGTGGACCACCTCTGTTTTGGGGGGCGAGGGTTTCATCTGGTTAGGGTTTGGGGTGCTTGTCCGGCACCTTTGGTCGACCGCGCCCACGGTTTTGCTTGAAATTGAATTTTTTGCGACAGATTGCCACTTCGGTGGGCTGCACTTCTTGTTTTGCGACGGAAGGAGGTAGCAATCGACGGGCTTAGCACGTAGGAAGGTTTAGGCGTGATTGTGGATAGGCTTTGAATGGCTTTAGGCTAGGAATTCCAGCGGGAACTGCAAGGTTTAGTAGCGAAGTCGTTGCAGCAAGGCCCATTCTGTGAATTGATGCACGCGTGATAGCAGTTCAGGGATTAGGGTGCATTTTCTTATTTTTTGCAAATCCGTTGTGCTTCTTGGGTGCATATCCATCGATCTTCTGTTGGGCCAATCTTCAATGGAATCAGTGTTTAGAGTGCATTTTCCCACATACGGTGTAATGCGCAGTAGTACGTCCTCGTACATCAGGAGCATTTAAAGAGGATCCTTCTGAATCCTACACGAGTTGGGAAGGGAGCTCAGGTTTACGCTGTACTACCACGATTTTGACATGGTTTAGGGTTTACGGGGGGAGAGGGTCTATGCTTACGCTGCAAATAGCCCTTTTCCAGGTGGTTTGCTTCTAGGGTTTGGGGAGGTTGCTTTTACTCGGTAGTGCCTTGTTTCAGTCCTTCCATGGCTGAAACAAAATCACCCTTCGCAATGAATGGTCTTGGTGGAGATACAAAGTCCGCTCCTGCTTCAGGAAGAATCAAGTACGCGACAAGGTCAGGTCAATTGGCAGTGCAACTCGAACTTGTCCAGGCTAATGTGTAGTTTCCTCCTGATGGGCCCATCTTCGTGCATTCCTTGCTGTGGTGCCTTCGTGAAACACGACAGGTACGCAAAAGACAAGGGAAGGACACTAAGAAGGTAGCGGTTGTACAGCAATGTTTCATCCCCACCAATAGAGTCCAGGACTTCATCGTGGGCATGGAAAATACAAAAGGCGATGTAACCAACAAGTTTGTGAAAATACGAACAAAGCCAATAAAAGATGGAGAAAAATACTTTGCAACTAAAACTACTGCAAATGAGGTTACACGTTATAGAACTCTTCTTTTTTTTACCTCCTTTGTAGTTGAAATTCATACTTTCCAATGGACATTCAATTTCTACTCTGGCATATCTTCTGTTCACATCATTTAGGGACTGCGATCACCTCTTACTCCATTTGCTCTCCTACTTACCAAGTGTTTCGAAATACTGTACACCTGTACCTTGGGTTTTGCAGCTACCATTGTCAATTCGGTCCACAAGACCACTCTGCAAATGTAAAGACAATAAGCTCAATGTTGCTTAGGAAGAAAAGACCAAAGACTATTGTTGTTGGAGCTGTGAAGACAAAAGGCAAAGCAAAACAGAAGATTCCTCTTGCGGAAGGGGAAGTGCAGCCACCAAAACAGAATAAAACAAGAGCTAAGAAGACGTCAAGAAAAGGGAACGAGGCAGAGGGTGCTTCCAAGCCCAAGCGGAAGCGTGCCACAAAGAAGCTTCCAACAAAGAATCTTCCAATGCCGTCGGGTGACATTGAATTTGGCGTGGGAGAAATTGCAGACACTATTCGTCGCCTCAGCATGGAAAGCGGCTGCAGGATGTCTAGAAACACTGTCATGGTTAGGGCATCTGCTGCAGGAGAAAACACTGCATCGCCAGCTAAGCGCCGGAGTCAGTTACGCCCGCGCCGAAATGTTGCAATTCCAGGTGCCTTTGAAACCGCATTACTATCCACGGATCCGTCCGCGCTTCCTTTAAGTGACAAGCCCAAGACACCTCGAGGATTGAGTATAGACTTGAATTTACCAGCTAACAATGTTGAATCATCTCGGCTTCCACTTACCGAAGCTGAATCCAGAGTATTGCGATGGCAGGCTTCAAGTGCCATGAAGCTCCAAAAGAAAACAAAAAAGGTTGTGTGCAACATACTAAGGCGCCGAAAAAGACCCCCATAACACTGCCGGCTGCCTTCTTGGGACTTGACTTGAATGGCCCGCCCCCTCCCCACTATGACAACTTGGACGTGGCATTATTGACCAACAATGTTGGGGAAGCACGGCTGCCTCTTGCACAATGTGCAACTGCAGTGAAAAGCAGTAGGACCGAACGAGACGCCTCTAGGCAGGCTATTGAGTCTCACACAAGTAACAATGTTCCTGTGCTGATCAACTTGAATGAGCTGGAAAACAATGACTTACAGACAACAAAGCCAAGTGGGACCAAGAAGAGTCCACAAAGACCTGCTGTCCTTGTGAAGCCAAGAGATTCGCTGAAACAGTAGGGAGGTGGTTTGAAGCGGGGGTGCTTGGCGTCATTTAGTGTAAAAACACTATATTTGCTTCCACATGTCACGGAGATAACACTCTACCAAAGTGACCATGTGAATGAAGCCGGTATTCAATGCCATGGATTGAGCAATGCAAGAGACCGAAGTGCATTCACATGGCACTTATCAGAAGAAATTAAAGAATTCGTCTTGAAACTTCTCCGGGATGGACACAGTGTTCCACAGATCATGTTGAAACACATTCAGATTGTGAAGGACTCCCTTAGTGCAAGCTGTGGCATTTCAAGGGACATGTTCCTACATGAGCGGGATGTCAGGAATTTGGCTATGAAGGTGGCACGGGAGACGTATATGCTGCACACTTTTGATGCAAAAAGTGTACAGATGTGGGTGGAGCAAAATCGAGGGAGTATTTTTTTTTACCAAGAAACGGGACTGGTCACACAAGGTACACTGACACACTCGACAATGCCCTTCACTATAGGAATTCAAACACCTTGGCAAAAAGACATGTTGGTTAAGTTTGGCCACGAGAGTGGTGTTTCAATTGATGCCACCTTTGGCACTAACGAGAATAAGGTATGCATTCTTGAAACACTACCGTCACAATTAGGCGGTTTAGCTCTATCCATTTCTGCCTTACCTTGAAATTTGAGAAAGGATTTACAGGTCAGCATATTAGGAATTTCTGAGTATGTCTGATTCTGCAAGTTTAGGGTTGCGTATTTTTGCTTACGGATGAGTCTTCTTATTGCTGGAAACATTGTTGGTACGTATGCACAGTTTCCTCTCTACACGGTCATGGTGTTCGACGAATGGCACAATGGAATCCCGGTGGCTTTTATTATTACATCGCGTTCAGCACAGGAGGATCTCACTCCCTGGATGCGGGCGTTGGATGTTGCACTGAGACAAAATATGCCGAATTGGAAGCCCAATGCATTCATTGTGGATTGCGCACTAGGAGAAATAAATAGTTTGAGGTATGTTGTCTTCCCACTATCTAATATCACAGTACGATGGCCAACTTCATGTCTTTGGGGAAAGGGTGAGTAAGGTAGAGTGGAAATGATTGTCTAGGTTCAGACCAGTCACTTGAAGGACATGCACGAAAAAAACCTACTTTTTCAAACAGTACGTGCTGAACTGTGGATTTAAGAAGAAACAGTGACACCAATGAAACACTGACTTCTACGTCCCTGTCTTAGGGTGGTGTGGCCAAATACGGCAATTTTTCTATGCCTCTGGCATGTCCATCGAGCATGGCAAAAGCAGGCATGCATAAAAATTCAAGACATTGACACTCGAGCGGCCATTTTGAGGGGTCTTTCTTCTATCATGTATGAGCGGAGCGATTTCAGTGGAGTTGCCGCTTCTGATTGGGCTACTTGGAGATTGCAGCAACTTCAGTTCATGCACCCTGCAGCGAACGAATTCTGGGATTATGTGAGGGAACAATGGCTGCCGAAGGTGCATATGTGGGTGGTTGGCTACTGCAATTTGCCATATGCGGGACAAGATACGAATGCTGCAGTGGAGAGTTATTACGGATACATGAAATCTGTGCTAAAGGCGGAAAGGAGTCAAATGACTGGGCGTCGAGTGGATTGGTGCATCCACGTGCTTACAGGTGACGTGCTCACGCACTACTGGTACCAACGAGTGCGCAAGCAATTCGGATTTGTTGACAACCGGAAGGAACGGGACATGGTTGTTTCCGCTCTTATCCTAGCGCGAGACATACCTGACATGGACGTAACACTATCGGAATTTGAGGGTGGGCCAGCGTTTGTTACGTCTTCTGCACAGCGCCATTTGCGCTATATTGTGCACAATCTAGGAGAGTTATGGGCTTCTTGCAATTGTGTTCATGCACAGCGAGGAAACACTTGCAAGCACAAGGTGAAAGTTCTAAGACTTATGCAACCTGAGCTCGCGGAAGGGATTGTTGCTAGATTTTGTGGAGCACGAAAGGGATTAGGAGTGGCGGGAACAAGTGAACTACTTGTGCATGGTGGAGTCCAGGTCACTCCGGTGTAGTACAGAGTTGAGGTAGTGCATGAATCGGCACGGAAGGTTGTGGACCTGTACACCACGGTAAGTACCTTAGTACAAGAAATTCTGGATTTCAGTAAGGGAAACGACATCTTGATGGAACATTTGCACGCTGATTTGCACAAGCTACAAGGAAAGCTGAAGACACTGCAGGTCGATATTGAGTCGGGGATTATCCACCCAGTGAGGTCCACACCAGTGTTTCAGCGTATGCAGGATGGACTGGGAATGGGCTTGGGACGATTGAGGGACATGCTTGAGACAAGAAGAAGGCCTGGAGTTTACAGAAGACTACGTTTAGGTGGAGAGGTTGCGGCTTGATGGAAGGAAACCTGATGAAACGCCTTGGGAGGAGACGGTTCAGTGTTTCATATTTCTGAGGAGTAGAGGCAATGTAGGTCGCCGCAGTGATCAGAGTCGACTGTTTTAGTTTTAAGTCTTCAGGATTACCAGGGAGGGCTATCATATCTTTAGAGACTGAGTTGAGGATTGGTGTACTAGGCCAATGCCACAAGAGTTATTGCTTCTAAATCCAAAGAATGTGCAACAATTTTTTTCCTTGCAATTTGTGAACTTTGAGAATACCAAGAAGGTGTGATGCGTAACTTTGAAAGCATCGCAGTCATGCATTGTGTGTGATCTAATGACCATATCTTCTACCTTGTCATTTGATCTAAAGTTGAAATTATATTTTTGGGAATGAGATGAATCACCCACTTGGAAATACAAATGGAAAGTCACTTCATCTAAGTGTTCCAAAAAATATGTAATGAGATGAAACACTAACTTGTAAATTAAAATGGGGAGTGATTTGATCTAAGGGCCCATGAAATTATGGAATGAGATGAATCACCCACTTAGAATTACAAATGGAGAGTCACCTGATCTAAGTAACAAAGAAATAAGAAAAGAAGGTAACAAAGAATCCTATAAGTTCATTAGGAAATGGAAAAAATCACATACAATAAAAGAAAGAATGGCACATAGACCCAATCAATTAAAAAAAAGGAATTACAAATTAAAAAAATATGGAATTAAAAAAAGAAACGCATCAAAAACCCAAGAAATGGATAGATCCAGAAGGGGTGAAAACGAAATACTTAAAAAAAAAATAGAAGAAGAACAACTCCTTCGATATACTATGATTTGTACTCCAAAACATGGCTTTCAATGTAGTCGAACAAGAGGCGCAGGTATACAAGTGGTTTGGGGTAGGAGCCCATTTGAGTTGCACCAAAAGGACAAGACAGGATGTACTTCAGAAATAAAACAGCCCTGCATACTTAGATTGTCAAGAACATTATAACAACTCAACTCCGTTGATTTCACAAGTCACAGTTACTGGTTCTGGCAATCAGACATCAAAATGGAAAAGGGACAATTCAGCTGCAATTAACATTTGGGTTCAAAGGTTGATATAAGTGCAACCCCCCCTCTAAACTGGTAGTGATGCCAAAAATCAATCACTGTAATACAGTGCTACAGACGAGGGTAGAGTCAGGATGCTCGTTGAAACACTGTTTGCATTATTTTAAGCAGGGCTTCCAATGTCTGTAGAATAGCTTAATCTATATACATTTGGTGGTCTAGGTAAGAGCCTAATATAACTACACAAAATCTGAAGGACCCATAAGGAAAAACAGAAAGCAAAATCTACAGAGTCCCTATACACTGTACACCCAGAGGAGTGCACTTCCATACACAAAGCCAGATACTAGCATCATCGCATGTCCTTCCACTCACTTTTTCTTTGGAAGGGTAAACCCCAACAACAAAGTGTCATCCGAGGTGTCCTTGCAGTAGGTCACTCGGAAAGGAGGCTCATATGGCTATGAAACATCGGTGGCTCGTAATTCATCTGCAACAGCTGCTATGACATTCTTCTGCAGGTCACGCAGTTTTGCGGAGGATGCTATCTGCGACCTGAACAACTCCTCTGCAGTGTTTTGGGACGTCAATGTGGCCTTACCATGGAAAATACGGAGGAAACACTCCATGTTTCGAAGGACACAGAAACCGCATTCGTGATTCCTGGTTTGGCGATGACAAGGGACATCTTCCGCCACTGGAGGCAAGCTCAGTCGTGGCTCGTGCAGCATCTCCCACACATGACGAACGCGGTTCACATACTCAAGGTCCGAGGCGGAATTATGCATCTATGCACTATCCAGGTGCTTCATGCCATCATTGCTGAAAATGAACAAAGACCAATGGAAATCCGCAACGTACGGAACCAAAACAGTCATATCCGGCGAGCAAGTTGGATACAGACGCGTGGGGACCAGGTATTCATGGCCCCACTTCAGAAGTGTCTCCTCCGTCCCGGCGTCCCATGCGGACAGCAGTGCTGCTTGCATAAAGGACGACGCCACATAAACATGCTTGCGTGCTGACTCGGAAAGGCTCCACCACAATCGACGGGTGAGGAGCTCCAAAACATTCTGCCCGAGAAATCTTTTGGTCGACTGCAGCTCTCGAATTTGGCAGATTGGCACGGGCAAGGAATCCCACTTACTTGTGTAGAAGCAAATGTCCTCGCCATCCGCATCTCCCGAACCTTTTTTGCAAGGAAACCATGGAACCAAAACACTATCAGAGACCTTGTCAAGTGGGCACATATGTACTTGGACGGGCTTGCTAAAATGAAAAGATGGAGGACATGGGTTTAGGGCAAAATGGCGAATTACTTGGGCAGTGCCTCGATTAGGTCTTCTACTTGTAAAGTCGAGAATGTTCGAGCAATGCTGAGTCGTCCCCATGCCTTCGACTGACGCTCCACAATTGGTAAGGGCTCGTAAGTTACGCTCTTCCGATGTTGCAAAGACGTAGGTCTGGCTGAGTCAACGGGAACCACCTCGTCACCAGCCTAAACTTCGTCAGCGCTATAAGGCTCATGAAGAGTATAAGGGTCGTCCGGTGTATTGATGATGGTCTCAAATACATCTTCCAAGCTGCGAGGGGTGCTGTCCACGAGTTCCACATGATGCCGCATTGGGGAGTTAGAATTACTGATAATGGACGCTCCAAGAGGCGGAGTGCATTGTTTGGGGAAATTGGACATGTCCAGATCTTGAGTCTGGATATCGTCAATGCGTAGTGATGGAGTTTGCTGCGAAATCGGAATACCGTCCTTCGGAAACACTGCGTCATGAAACACTTCCGCTGCACTTGACGATTGACCTTCTACTACCTCACGTACATGCGAATCTTGACTAAAGGAATGTGGACCGGATAGTTTTACCACGTCTGCAATAATAACTGCTCCTTCGATACACAATGTACTTCCAGAAGCCGGTACCGACTGTAGTCCGCCGTCTTGAAACACTATGTCTGGAACACTCGATCGGCCGTCTGTGATCAACTCGACCTGCGAATCTTCACTTAAGGGTTTAGGGACGTCCCTCAAAAGCACGGACTGCACTAATGACGCGCCTTCAATTGGAAGTATGACCTGCAAATCCTACACGTCAGGACCAGGCTCGGCACTGCTGTTGCTACCAAGTTGGATCCGCCAAGCTACCTTGTCGTCGTCCTCAATGGCCGAGTCCAACGACTGGACCAATTCCTTGATTTGGCGACGGGTCTCCGCCACTCGTGTTGCCCACTTAGGGGCATCCTCGTCTGACACCCATCCGATGTCGAAGTCTTCACGTTGATGCAGACACTTTACCCAAATCACAGATTGTTCGGCCCACTGGTCGGGTTTTGTACTTGTCCAGCAGGTACGAAAAACTGCCGGATGATGGAGCGCCAAGTCCTGCAAGGCACGAACACGTACAGCCTCTGCCCAAAAGAGGACCCTATCGAGCACCCCGTCATCCTTACCAGCGGAGATCAGCTGGGCATCCTTCATCACCTCATCATGTATAGCCTTGGGCTCACAACCCGTCAGACCCGCAAAACGGAAAGGTGCTTCGAACGCGAACAACGTGACAGCTCGTCGCATGTCGTCATGCTTCTTGCAGAGACTGCGAACCACCGCCCGTGTAACCCCAAATATCGGGCATGTCATTACCCTCCACTGACCATACACTGAATTCATGGCGATGCGAAGTACCTTGACCAAAGGAGTTGCTAACATCCGTGGAACCCGCTCGGATAGCAGTATGTGGCGCACCTCATCTGCCTCGTCCTCTGAAACACACCCTAGATGACTTAGTAAAGTGTGGACTGTGCAGAGTCTAGGGAGCTCGTGATCTGTGTCCCTAAACCTACGAAGAAACAAAGAGGAACTCGCTGCTTGCACTTACCGTCATGGCGCCAAGGCATCGGAGGAAGCTTGTGGATGACTGTGGGAGCTGAGACAATCCACCAGATTGGACACCAATCCCAACGGTAGCTCTCACGCCTGAAGGCAGTGTCTCATCAGAATGAATCTACCATCTCCTGCACAACTCGCTCTTAAAGCAAGCGTAGCTCCGTTGCCGACTGTAAACACCTCGACTCGTAAGTAGCTGAGTCGCTCAGAAATTGAAGGTAATTCGATAGCAAGTCCACATCGGGGGGGACTTGTTCATACTTCACAGAGGCGCATATGGATTTCATAGCCCTGCCAGCCGCATCGGCCACATTGGGATAATCCTCCTCCTGTGCAACGGATGAGAATGGATTAGGAGAGAAGGGAACTAACTTCAGCCTAAATCATGAAGTTGAAACACTATAGTGTCACACGTCCCGAAATAGTACAAGGAGATTACTGAAACACTACAGCGTTATCCATGCTCTCCACCACTTTGAAGCCACCAAAGTTCTGAACTAAATTACAACAGTGACACAGCACAGAGGTCGTCGGGTTTTAGAGAAGGAGAGTACCTTGGCCTCACACAACCACCATATGGAGCATTCCCGCGTGGTGGCTTGGAATGTTCCTGTGGTCCACGACTTCTGAAAGTGGGACTTGAACTCTACTGCGGTCTGGCCCTTGTAGTCTCAATCTAGGAGTTGGTCTAATCTGTACAAGGTGAAACAGGTCAAGAGGGGGACCATGGACAGGTTTGGATATCTTCTGCCAAGATGCGGCCAAGGCATCTGACTTAAACCGCGCCCGCTGCTTCACTTCACGCTCATCAGCCTGGAGACGGTCATTCCGTGAGTCCGTCTCTTTTTTCAACTCCGAATAATATACACGTGGCGGCGGAGGACACTCTCCGCACAACCAATAATGCTTCAACTCCGCGTTATCCAGCCTTAGGCACCTCCAGCAATGTGAATTTGTCGGGGAAGATAGTGCTGGACTATTGTAGGCGCTGTCCTTCACGTTGCACTTCGAGTCTCCAGCAACCATGCTAGGAGACGTAGTCTCAGCATCTTGTGGATCTGATTGTTCCCCACAAAGCTCGCGGTGGAAGTCTGCCACGTCATCCTCAGAATCCAGTGTTCCGCGGTCTTCACGACCGTAGTCTTCAGGACATGGCATCTGTGTCACTCCACCCAACGTCTGGCATGCAACTCGTGGGTCAAATGGCAACTCCTCTGTAGTTGGCTCATGCCCTGACTCGTGCACGCCTGAAGGGCTGCCATCCTCAGAGTTTTCGTCTTCAGAACACACGACTCTGCTACTAGGGCGCCTCGCAGCATGAGACCCACATGCACTTCGAGTCTTTGCCGGGTTTTTTGCAGTGTCGTCGGTAACAAGAGGCTTCACTCCCTCAGCGCCATCCTTCTTGGGCTTCTTTGCCGTTGTTGTCGTTGTTAGACGTCGCTTTGGGGCACCTGCAAGGGCCGCCTTCGTCTTCAAAAACCTCACCGGCTTCTCCCCAACCACGACAGGATGAGGTTACTTGCCCCAAACCGGATTTGCTTGCTGCGTCGGCGAACAAGTTGACGCTCCTTCCAGTTCTTCACTTGGCGGTAATCATATTTCTTCTTCGTACAAATTCTGGAAGTCTACTGAGACTTCTGAAGCGAGAGGTGCTCCTGGATTCACTAGCCGTTGCAAGACCGCGGCCGCTTCACCTGCTGGAGACACATCCGCCTCGATATTGTCGTCCCCTTCATATGGGATCTCCTCTTTTGTCCCTCCCTCATCCGCATCACTACCACGCTCTAAAAATCGTACCTTCTACTTCTTGGCAGTCGTCTTCCCGGACTCCACATGTTTACGCTTCTGTGCGGGCTGCGAGGGCTCCTCATCATCATTGGATAGAGGGAGCACTTCGGTCGCCGCTACCGTCTTCACGCAGGCTTTGCTGTCCAGTGTTTCGCGAGCTTTCTTCGGGGGTGCCTTTTTCTTAGTCGACGCCAAACTCGTTTGCGTTGTCCGTCCTTCAAGTCCCTTAGTCAGTGTTGCCTCCACGTTCTCTCGCTGAACCAATGCGAACGCACCTACGTGAACCTCATCACCGGAGTGTTTCGCACATTGCTTGCCCTCGTCACGTTCCCCACCAGAGTGTTTCGGTAGGTCTTCTACCGCTGTACCTCCATCCGGTTGTTCTTCCTCTGGCACAACTTCTTCAGCGCCCTTCGTGACTGCCATTGCTTCACTTGACTGTACAGAGTTGGTTCCACCCTTCTTGGGCTTTGATTTGCCCTTACTCTTGGCTTGCTCTTCCGCCGCTGCACTTGCCCGCAACATCTCCAAACTCTTTCCCTGTCCGATGCCCTGGTCCGGATACGAAAGTAAGCGTTTCGGGTTTCCCATTTCATCCTGTACAGCTGGACACTCCGCGTCCCACCTGTGCTTATTCAAGCGCATTTTGTTGGCGAAGTTGTCCCTCCCGCAGTGGATGCATTTCTTGAACTTCCGTTTTGGGTCACCCGGCTTTAGAATGGACGTGCACGCTTGCAATACGTATTCGTTAATGAGTCGGCTGTACTCCTCCTCCAAGCCGAAGTTCACATTCAACCACTTCCCGTCGATTGTCAATGGGCGTCGAAACTCTGTCCAAGGTTGTGCGCTAGCAGCCTCCCTCACCGTTGCTACCAGCTTATTGGTAGCCTCCCTCACCGTTGTCGCGGGCTTGGATGGTCCTGTTTCAAGTGCCTTCTATAAAACAGCAGAACCCAACAAAATTAGTGCCACCCAAACCCCTTTCAATTCTACCTTACTAAACCCTAAACCCTTGAAAATGAGAAAAGCAACATGCTCGCAGAAACACTTACCCCTGAATCATGGGAGTCCTCTCGGTCCGCATTACCAGAAGCTTGTCCACGCACTTCCGGTGCCGCAGTCGTGTGCTTGGTCTTCGCCATCAAACAACAATATTTGACTTTGAAACCCGACTCAACGAATCCAAACCAGTTCCTCCAACCGATGTGCTCGCCCCACTGAAACACTAGCTGATAATACCAGCACCGCTCTAGGTATTCAAAGGGTGTCCTATACTAGTCATGACAGGATGGAATAAGTAACAGGACATAAAATCAGTTAACTTACAATGCCTAAATTACAGACTCCAATAGGCTGTTTGAATGTACTTGGCTAAAATGACATTTGCCACACGCTAAAGACTCTGCCGCCATCCTTTTCGGTGCCCCTGTCGAGCCGACACACCCAAATTTGGAGTCACGCTAACTCAACAATGTCGAATCGACAAACCCAAATTAGGAGTCAAGCTAACTCAACCTGGACAGTCTTACTAAGTCATGAACCCTAAACCCTACAAAAACCCGCATTGCATGAAATTCTAAACCCTCACCCATGATTCTCGTTCATTTTGCGCCTTCGTCGGTAGCTTGCACCCGGCCCTTAACTCTGTCCTATACTGAGTGATGAAACTTCGCAAATTTCTCTCAGCAAATGCTATACTGCGCATGTGTTTCTCCGCACCCCCCTAATCCGCTCTCCTGCACCCGACACTAACTATGTTTGCCCGAACTTCTGCACTATCGCGTAGGACAGCCAAATTACCGTGACCTGAGTTCTGCTGCCAAAAATTCCTGCACGACAGGCGCAAAGCTAACCTAACATCACCGACCAGCACCGTAATAAAGGAACTCACCAGTTGCGCAATGGTGTGCACGTCAGAACTCTTGTTTCCCTAAAGCGCTGTCACATACGCCGCACCGCCATTTGAATGCGTCGCACCATCCTAAACCGTTGAAAAGGAAATGAGTACTCCGCAAACTGCTCATGCCTAAACCCTAAGCTTCCGCAAGGCAAGACATCGCGCCCTCGTAGGCTGTTCATTGCGCTCGGCCGTCTCACACGGGTGGCAAGCAAAATTAAAAAATGTCGCCCTTCCTAAACCGCAACTTTCTTCCGTGTGCGCAGCAAATCGAAGTCCGCCCCTGCTCACAAACTACTTCACAGCTTATGTTTTCTCTGAAATCGTGCAATGATACAATCTCAAACACTTGAAACACTAGGAACGCTACGCCAGACAGTACATGCAAGCACTTAAACCTCAAAAATGATCTCCACTCGAGTTGGCTGGAACGCGTGTTTGCTTCACGTCTGGCTCCTTGGCGAAGGTTGGTTCCAAACGTAAACCCGTACCTACCACAAAGGCAGCTCGTTGTGAAACACAAGCCCTAAAACATTCCAGCTTGGTTGCCATCATGACAGGCCTACGTGTGAAACACAAGTAGGGTAATTATTGTTTTTCCCTACATGTCACTTCCTAAACCCTAGATTATTTTAATTGTTTATATTTCTTAATCCCCCCATTAAGTGAATTCTTTAATAGGTTCTTGGAATCTTCATTTCATTTTTTGAGTGCTTGATGTTTCATTGACTAACTTTGTAATGTTGGTTTTAGGCTATTGAAGGAGTTGTTCTTCTTCATTTTTTTTTAATATTCCATTTTTCCCATTTCTTGATGCCTTTTTCATTTTGTTGTCTATATTCTTCATTATTGAATTTTTTTATTTCTAATTTCTAAATTTTTTTAAAAATTGGGTCTATGTGCCTTAATTTCACAAATTTGATGTGCCATAATTTGTGTATTCAAGTAGTTGTTATTCTTCTTTTGTTGTTAATATGCTATTTTTTCCCCTTTTGGATCTATCTACTTTTGGGGGTGTTGATGTGTTTCTTTTTTGAATTCTAAAAAAAAAATTCTAATACCATTCTTTTTCATTCTTCCGGTCTATACCACTTTCTTTTTGTTATTGTATGTGATTTTCTCCATTTCTTAAAGAACTCATAGAGTTCAATCTTTGTTGGCTTCTTTTCTTCCTTTACTTATTTTTTTGCTTATTGATGTTTCATTTAAACGGTTTTTAACTGTAGGCTTTAGTAAATTAAAGGAGTTACAGTTGTAGTTTGTTTTAAATATTCCATTTTTCTCCCTTTTGGACCTATCCATTTATGGGGGTATTCATGTGTTTCGTTTTTAATTCTATTTTCTTTTTCTAATTTCTTTGGTTTTTATTGTTTTGGCCTATGTGGCTTTCTTTCTTTTATTGTAAGTGAATTTCTCTCTTTCCTAATGAACTTATAGGGTTCATTGTTTGTTACCTTTTTTTTTAATTTTTCTAGCGTTGATTGGTGTTTCATTAAATAATATCCTTTTTTCATGACGGTTTTAGTGTATTGAAGGAGTTGTTCTTCTTCCATTTTTTTTTAAGTATTCCATTTCCCCCCCTTTTAGATCTATCCATTTCTTGGGTTCTTAATGTGTTTCTTTTTTTAATTTCCAATTTTTTTTATTTATAATTCATTTTTTTCCTTTTTTCATGACGGTTTTAGTGTATTGAAGGAGTTGTTCTTCTTCCATTTTTTTTAGGTATTCCATTTCCCCCCCTTTTAGATCTATCCATTTCTTGGGTTTCTAATGTTTTTTTTTTTAAATTTTAAATTTTTTTATTTATAATTCATTTTTTTCCATTGATTGGGTCTATGTGACTTTTTTTCTTTTATTGTAAGTGAATTTTTCTATTTCCTAATGAACTTATAGGGTTCATTGTTTGTTACCTTTTTTTTTATTTTTCTAGCGTTGATTGGTGTTTCATTAAATAATATCCTTTTTTCATGACGGTTTTAGTGTATTGAAGGAGTTCTTCTTCTTCCATTTTTTTTAGGTATTCCATTTCCCCCCCTTCTAGATCTATCCATTTCTAGCAGTTTTATGTGTCTGATTTTTTTATTCCATATTTTTTTTTCTAATTCTATTTTTTTTTTGATTGGGTCTATGTGCCTTTCTTTATTTTATTGTATGTGAATTTTTCCATTTCTTAATGAACTCCTACAGTTCATTCTTTATTGTGTTCTTTCCTTCCTCCTTTTTTTTTTTAATTCATGTTCTTCTCTTTTGTATTAATAGTTTTAGTTTATTTTATATTACGGACTTTGATTTTTTTTAATTGTTGTTGTATATAGAAGGGCCCCAACCAAAAAGTAAATCGCAATATCAAATATGGAGACATAGAGAAACATTGAACGCACTGTGCAATACTAGGCTAAACACTAGACCCAAAAACTTTAAAGACAAAGAACACTAGGCTCGGATTTCCTATGAAACACTATCCCAAAACACTACCTACGAACTGTGAAAACACTATCCCTGAAAACTGCCTAGGACCTGTGAAACAATATCGAAAAAAATTACCCAAGGGCCTGACATAGGGTAAATAAAGGGAACCCGTTGCCAGGAATTTCAACCCAACTACCCCTACCGGAAGAGGGTAGCAGTGTACTTCCTATGTACTTTCTGTGGCAGGCTTTAAAAGAAGGGGTGAGATTTAGTGTGGTCCAATTAGGACTACTGAAACTTGATAGAGAGAGTCTTTGTAAAGAACCAAATTATATTTGTCAATTCCCTAGTATGTACATTGCATTGAAGAAGAAAAAGTCGATATCCAAAAGTTCTTTATAGGTTTGCATACCTCTCTATGTTTCTCCAATGTCAATGTGCACTATCCAAATTACTCCAATGATGTTGGTAATGCCAACCTAGTCTTCAGATTTTGATAAATATATATCTGTATAAAAGCCATAGTATTTCTCATGAAGATCTTATAATCCTAAATCTTGTAATTGAACACCACTTGCAATTCATTGAATGTAGCCAAAAATCTCTCCATGATGTTTATTTTGTTACAACTCTAGTTACATCTTACAGCTCTAAACAAATTTTAGAGGTCTTTCATGATTTATTGGACTCTCCACGCTTCTCTTTCAGTATTACTTGAATCACAACTCACTACCACTACACATGTCACCCCCCACGACATTAGTTTTCAAATTCTAATTCATATTACTAAGTCCCAGTCTCCAAGACTACTAATACACACTCCATACATGATACCAGGCATGTCACTTGGTAACATGGGGCGGAATTTCTATTGATGTTCAAACATTCAATAGAGGTAATACTCTCCATCAATCTTAACCACCTTTGAATGTCACCCCACTTTATCCTAAGCCCCTTGTGTATTTGCTACTTTCACATTGTAACTAATCGTGACTCATAACTTAAAACACATTAGAAATGGCCTAGCAAGGATCAGAATTCCATCCAACTAGTGCCACAAGATATACACACAAATGTCTTATGGTGCCTTGGACTTAGTGGTGAAGTTACATCACCAACTTGGAGTCATTGAGACTTACTAGAACTTCAAGACGAAGAGAAGAGGAAGATCAATCCCTCCTACAATACTGATGGATTACTCATTTGTCTCATTTGGACAAATTTCTCACAAAATTATGGCCCTTCAAAGATTTGGGTTTACTAAGAACAACATCACACCTTCACCACAATTCTTCTCTTGGCCATAACTTTGGGCTTGTAGCTTAAAACCTCATAATACTTGTCATTCTATTTTCTTGTATTTTTAGTTTTCCAATGATATTATACATGTCATATTTTTATGAAGGATTCATTGGGAACCTCTCACCCTTAGCCTTTAAGTGTCCATGCGCCACTAGGACACCGCCAACTTTAAACGACCATAACTTCTAGCTTAATTAGTTCAAATCACACATTCTTTGGATGGTTGGATGCGTCTTGTCAAGAGCTTTTCAAGCATATATGATATTTAACTATGTTCTTCAAATTCAAAGTGCTATTCTACCCTCTTTGCTCAGGAATCACTCATTTTTCCTTTCTTAGCTAGACTCTTGCAAGGCTTGAAAAGTCACCTCCAAGGTCCCCCTCTTGCTCACTAAGGCACTTTGGACACCTCAAAAAGATAGGGGTGTGACATATTTGGCACATGATGTAGGTTTCTATTAATTTCTAAAACAAATAAACATATTGTGTTTTAAGTACTTTTTTCTATTGTTCAATAATTTGCAGTGCATATTCAGAATGTGAAGATAGAGAGGAACTTCAACATTATTGGCAAATTAAAATTGCAATTCAAATATATTTTGAAACTCAAGGTAGGGATTTCATAATTCCTCTATGTACTTGTTGTGCACTACTCTAGTTTTTTACACAAGCTAATGCAAACTAAGTTGACCTAAGTAAACATTTATATATTTTAAGAGTAGAATGTACTATTCTATATCATCAAAGTGAAGAATGGAAATTCCAACAAAGACTGAACAAAAGGTCATTGTCTTTACTATTAGAACTAAATTATGAATACATGTCGAGCTTGCAAAGCTTCCTACTACATTATGAATAAAACATGATGTGGATGTTATAGCAATGAGCTGCAAAATGCAAATTAACAAACAAAAAGGCCATGAAAATTTTAATGAATGTACATAGAAAAATAATAAAATCCTAACTATGTTAACTAATTAGGACTTGCAATTCATGGAACAAATTTTAATATCCACTACTACTGTATGGCTTATTTGAGGTACTAAGCTAGTATGCTCTAAAAGTGCTCTTCTCCTTGAAATCACCCCTATTATTAGTTGAAAAATGGAGATGAGGTGATCCTTAAATGGATTGCTTTAGTAATTCAATGAATAGAGGAAAAATTATTTTCCTATTACAAGAGCAAATCATTGTCTTTGATTTCAACACATCTTTTTACAAGTTACAAGTGGACAGATTTTGGGAGACCTATGGTCAAAAATAGGTGCCTATACCCAAAATCTTTGAAAATTTATAAATAATTCAAAATTGCTTGGAAAAATACAAAACCACTTGTGTTAGGTTCCACATCTATTTTTCTTTCTCAAAAAATTATCTAAGCCTATGCTAAGTGAACATGACTTGCAATTCATGGAACAAAAAATACTTACAATCGCATCGCCTTCTCAATGCTACTAATGGTTCCAATTGTAGCTAATGGTGCATGTATACATGTTGCATGAGAACCTCCGAAACAACACTAGAGCCTTTAAGGCTTGTTTCATACATAGACGTCCACAAAGCAGTGGACAAAAATCTTTGTAATTTGATTGGTCAAATACTACAACAATGACAGTGTTTTATGACTGCAGAATTATGACTGAAGATGACTGGTAACTGCTTGTAGTCATATTTTTGAAAGTAAAAAAAATATGATCGCAAATATGACTGTGAGTCATATTTTAGCCTTATACATTATGGCCAGATAGTATATGGCCATTGGGAACACCAAAATACTTCACAGAGAACAATATGGAACATATTCGGGGAACGCCCAGTCATATTTTTTCTTTAGTCATATTTTGCAATTGCATCTCCATGATAGTAAGATTTTTTTTAGGTCAGCCCAAAAATAATTTGGGTAGGGAATATGTTTAGAAAGTACCTAGTCATATTTTTCCACATAGGATTTTTTTGTAGTCATATTTTTTAAAAGTCATTTTTTTGTAATTGCCATTAATTTAGGGTTTTGAAACCCTAGCCGCCACTAAATTAGGATTTTGAAACCCTAGCCACCACTTTTTGTAGCCACTCCTCTTTTTATCCCTTCTTCTTTTTTTTGCTCCTTTTTTTTTTTGTTCTTTTTTTTGTTTTTGTTGCTTCTTAGGTTTTTCTTTTTCTTGTTTTTTCTTACTTCTTCTTGCTTTTTAGGTTTTGCTTCTTCTTCCTATTTAGCTTTTGTTTCTTCCCTTTTTTTTGTTCCTTTTTCTTTGTTTTTGTTGCTTCTTAAGTTTTGTTTCTTGTTGCCTCTTAGGTTTTTCTCCTTCTTACTCCTTCTTACTTTTTGCTTCTTAGATTTTCCTTTTTCTTCCTACTTAGCTTTTTCTCCTTCTTCCTTCTTAAGTTTTGCTTCTTCTTGCCTTTTAACTTCTATTTCTTTTTCCTTCTTAAGTTTTTCTTCTTCTTGCTTCTTAAGTTTTTCTTCTTAGGTTTTTCTTCTTCTTCCTTCTTAGATTTCTTTTTTTCTTCCTTCTTAAGTTTTGTTTCTTCTTCCTTCTTAGATTTTACTTCTTCTTCCTTCTTAAGTTTTGTTCCTTCTTCCTTCTTAGATTTTATTTCTTCTTGCCTCTTAACTTTTGCTTCTTCTTCCATCTTAGGTTTTTCTTCTTCTTGCCTCCTAATCATATTTTGCAGTCATATTTTGCAGTCATAATGTCACTTAGTTTTTACTTCTTCTTTTTTGCTACTTTTTGCTTCTTAATCCCTCTATCATCATTGTTATTCTTTTTGGTTATTTATAATTTTTGAGTATATAATGATTATAACTTTTTTTTATTTTAAACATGTCTACATATTTTGTAGTGTTTTAAATCTTTGAAGTTTGAATTATATTGTTCATTTATTGAAAACTAACCTTCTTGTTTATACATGTAGGCATTGGAGGTTGAAATGAAGTTATTGAAGGCTACTTGCAATACAAAAGAGGTAACATCTTTACATTTTTGTTGGAATATAGGTTCTACAAGTATGTGGAAATATACATATATAAAGACCAATTGTGATATATTTTGTGTTAGTAACTAATAAATGTTATTGAAAAAAAACACATTTTTTCTTGTATTTAACTTTCTAATATGATTAATTTTTGCCCATTTAAGAAATCATATGTATTCATTTTTAATTAAATAAATTCTCTCACATAACCACTAAATTATGTTGATGTATGACTACACATAGTTGTTTTACAAATCATCAAAAAATATGACTGGGAAAAGTCATATTTCACGTTACTAAAAAATATGACTCATCATAGTTGTATTTCATATCATTCAAAAATATGACTCACTGCAGTCACATTCTACATGAATAAAAAATATAACTTACCGTAGTCATATTTCGTGTCATAAAAAATATGACTTACCACAGTTATATTTTACATCACTACAAAATATGACTTAAAAGAGTCATATTTCATATCACTACAAAATATGACTCACCGTAGTCATATTTCACATCACTGCAAAATATGACTCACCGCAATCATATTCCACATCACTGCAAAATATGACGCACTACAATCATATTCCACATCACTGCAAAATATGACTTACTACAATCATATTCTACATCACTGCAAAATATGACTTACTACAATCATATTCCATGTCATAAAAAAATATGACTCACTATAGTCATATTCCGCGTAGGATTTTTTTGTTTGCCCGGGCAACTCAAGAAAAAGTCAAGACCTCCCTATGATAGTCAAATTATACGCCATGTTGACATACTATAGCTAAATATGGATATTTATATCCTTCAACCTATATGACTGTCAATATAACTAATGTCTGAAGTCACTGCTTCCAAACAACTAGAGTCAGTCATATCCTAAGTCATTTACAATGATTTTTGCGTGAGTCATATTTTTTGATTTTACAACCACTAGTAGAAAACGCAGAAATTTCTATTGTTTCGGTGACGTTGTTTTGGTCACCGAACAACAGATTTCTGCTGAAATTATCAGATTTCTGTTAATTTCAGCAGAACTCTGTTGTTTGGTGACCAAAACAACGTCACCGAAACAACAGAAATTTCTGCGTTTTCTACTAGTGGACTCACTATAGTCATATTTTGCAGTCATAAAACACTGCTTTTGTTGTAGTGAAAGGATAGGTTTTGTTTGGTGGGACTTTCACACATGATGGATGGCCGCTTGATGAAATTGTCATGTCATCACCTACTTCCGCCAAAACTCAAGATGAAGCCATAGTTGTAGTGGACAAGTTTGGAATCAAGTTGGGGGGTGATCCCAAATTTTGTCCGGTGGACAAAATGGGTGTGCTCAAGAAGAAAAGAGTTGTGAAGGAGCTTCCATGGAATAAAAATGCAACAACAAAGGAGCTTTCGCAAGCTTAATTCCATTGGATGTTCAGTTCCTAGTGTGAAACCATGCACCGGATGGACAAAACCAATGATGACATGGCAATCTCCCTCCACACCAAGATGGACAATCAAGTAGACAAAAGGTTTTCTCCACAAGTACTAGACGCCTATATATGAAACAGTCCTTAGAGACACTAAATTTTACAACTTTAACCTTACAAACTCCACAAAAACTTGAAGTTCCACGATTCTTGGAGGCATCTTTAGCATAGCCGCCTTTCTTTCTTGGCTGCAATGTGATCCACGAACCAATGCTGATTTTGGTAGGGATATTAATAGTTTCTTTCTTCATCTCTTGTGTTGTACATAAAAACAAAGTCTATTGTGCTTTGTAGCCTCATTGAAACAACAAGGAAAATGAACTACAAATGATGGCTTTGAGTTATACATGGAGCCCTTGCCAATAACTAAAACAATTGAAAGAAACCGGACGTGATAAAAACATTAAACAAACTGACAAGAAACCTAAAAAGAAAAGAACAACAAAACCCTCTCCAAAAAACTCAAACACAGTGCCTTAAAGGGTCTACACTCTAACGAGATTAGAATGGGTTTGACAAGTTTGGAGCTCATAGGCCAACATTACGTGTCTTGACTTCTTCATAGGTAGCAATCCTTCAAACACTGCATATATAACATCACTATCAAAATAGTGAAATTAGGCTACCTTAAAAATTAAGTTGCCTTACTTAGAAAAAGTTACCTCATAACTCATCACTTGTCTAAATGGAGGCACAATCAGTTTTCTAAACCTGAGCCATGAACCAGTACACCAACCCATGCAACATACTTTGTTCCTACATTACTACATCCTTCTATAATAAGAGTACATATTTATATAGTGAAGAATGTCAATAAATTAGTGAGGGACAACCTAATTTTACTATTTTGTGTAGGTTCCCCATCACGTCAATCGCGTGTGCGTATTAGATTTTTTGTATGAGAGCGCAATTAGTGACCTTGGAAACATCTAGGGAACTCATAGCCCTTTTGTAACTCCATTTTTATTCTAATGCTATTGTAGAAGACCTCCTCTTTTCATGCAAAATTTCATAGATGAATAGTTGCACTTCTATCCTATACACAAAGCTTCTTTGTCATTCATCAACCAAAAAATGGTTGCAACGTCGTTTATGGGTTAAGTTATCCTACATCAGCTTAGAAACCATTGCTTTTTCAAATTCAAGAGACTTGCCAAATAGGGTTGTTAGGGCATCTTCAATAAAACCAACAATACTTAAGCCTTAAACATCAACAAGGATGTTTGGTGTCCCATGGATAATAGAGAATCCTTCGAGTAGGAGAAAAGTGCAACTCTTCATCCTCGGAATTTTGTTGTAAAAGGGGGAGGTCTTCTATAGTTTGACTTCCAATGAGTGCTTTTGCAATTTGGTAAGCAAATGATTGACATGGTAAACCAAGGGATGATTTCCACAATCACCAATTCGTCCTTTAACTCCTGAAGGCCCATTTTCCCCTTGAGAGACCAAATGGATTTTGGGCAAGTTCCTAGGACCTCAATTTTTAATGAAACTCTTTGAAACTTCCTCATAAGATAGAAAAAATAATTAGCTTCATGAGAATATAATTTTGTTGTAAAATTTTTTATTGCAATTGGTGTCCAGGAGCAAAAGTTTTAGTATTAAAAGCCTAAATTTTCATTTAGTGGGATAAAAAAGGAATCTACAAAATTTTGAAAATAAATATTTAATTTTTTCTCATATAGATCATATTTTTGTCTACATGTGAAGCTTTGATTCATTCCATTTTGGTTATTCATATGAAAGTTATGAACAAACTTGTTTTTTGGGCAATATGAGCATCTTTTTGAAAAAAAAACTGACAAAACTCATTTTTGAATGCAATTTTTACAATTTTGCAAAAAAAATTGTTTGACAAGGTTAGAACAATCTCACCATTGAGATTATTGTATTACAATCTTGTGATAGAGTTGTTAATGATTTTTTTTTCAATCTTGAACCTACTTCTACTTAATAATTTCTTAAAGAATGGAAATTAAAATGTGTTTTTTTTGAAAAAAACTCCCTAGACTTTCAACTCAATTCTTTAACACAATTTTTTTTAATTCAAAGTCCATAGTGCAAGAAAATTCCACAAATGACAGTCAAAGCCATCTAAAACTACAAGCCAATATTAAAAAAACTTTTTTTTCAAATTTGAATGCTAATATCTCTCAATCTCCGTGGTTAAACTTCATGAATTTTTACCACATGATCTAAGACAAGTACTTTACAAGATCCTATAGTTAGATTCTAAAAAAATTACTTTTTTTGTTTTCTTAGGTGAATACTAGCAGTTGGCGCTTGCTATGCTATGCATTCACCATTAGAATTTCATTAGATTTTTTATGTATTAGATAGAGTGCAGAGCAAGAATTTCAATAAATCTTTAAATAAAAATTACTAAAATCTTTATATAATTTTTTTTATAAATAAGCATATACTGAAATAAACAATAGAAATTTAATGAATGATGAATGAAATATATGCAATGTTTGTTTTCTTAGGTGAATATAGCAAAAATGGCAATTTTGAGTGGTTTTCGACAAAATCATTAAATGAAATTTGAGGCCTCAACATGGCCATTTCAGGCCCGTTCCCAATTTTGTTCTCACAACAATAAAAATACACGGCTAGTTGTTAGAATTTAAAAAAATTAAAATTAAAATTAAAATTAAAACTTCTGAAATGCAAAAAAAAATTGAATTTTTTTTTCTTCAAAAAATGACGTGGCATGGTTTCGACCACATCAGACTGTGCAGCTTGCAGCGTTCCCATGCAATCGAGACAGTTTTCAGAGCCTGTGAATTTACAGTCTTCTTGAGGCCTCAAATTTCATGTAATGAATGGTCTTGGGCCTTGAGAGGTTAAGGACTAACTTACATCATCTTGGAAAATAATTGCTTCTTTTGAATTCAAAGACTTAAAACAAGGGTGCTAACTTAGGTCATCCACAACACACTCCAAAATTTTGACCCAACAAATATAATTCTAAATTCTAGTTCTTTGGAACTTGAAAATTCAATCATTAATTAGAAGGGCATTGAAAAAAACTTTGAATAGGTATAAGAAAACTCAAATCTAGACATTGAACAATGAAAAGAAACCACTTTAATTAATCCTTTAAAGATCTGGTATTCAAATTTTGAACATAAAAATAATTGCAAATACATCCCAAGCACACAAAAATGCAATTTTTCATCTATCATTTTTTTTAAGATTCTTGTATTGTTTCTTTATAATTTGTGTAACATAGATTATTGAAGACTTGGCTTTACAAATATTATGTAATTTAAAGGTTAGGGAATGGTTTGACCTCAAAAAATAACTTTTTCAATTCAAAAAATGACCTTTAAAAAACAACTTGAATCACTACCATTAGAGATTAACATTTTGAACTTAAAGGAAAAAATTCTTGTGAAAATCACAAAAATAGTCAATCTAAAATTGATTTTAGAAAGAATTTTTAATTTAGAACTTCAAATTTTATTGAAAAGTATTGGTTTGTGAATTATTTGATTTGATTGTATAGATATGGTCTATGAATCATACTTTACAAATATTCACTAGAAGATATTTACTTTTGGAGGGGTAAATTTTAGGTGACATTTACAGTGATTCAATTGTTTTTATGTTAACAATGACATCAAATGTAACATCAATAACAATTTGCACACAATATAGAGTTAAATGTGCATTGTTAACTATAATTCGCCAAGACCACTATAATTTTGTCTTTTAGGTAGCTTTTGAAGTAGTTTATATTCTTTGTCCAATGTCAAAATTTGGGTTTTCTTGTCCTATTCAAAGTACTTTTGAATGCACTTCTAATGATAGAAATTTTAAGTTCTAATCACAAAGCAATGAAAAGTTGCAAATAGACTCAAGATTTTAACGATATTCTACTCTTGATGCTTAATGTATCCCCTTCGACAAAGAAGTTATTAAACTCATATTTTATAATTCAAAAATATGCATAAAAACACAACAATACTAACATGTGAGAAAAATAAAAAAATGCGAGGCTATAAGCCTTAATCCTAGTTGTAAGTAGGTACTCTACAACTATTAAAGGTGCCTATAATATACATACCTATAACATAAATAACCTATGACCATAGAAAGTGTTTATAACATAGGTATCTATAATATAAATGTCTTATAATCATAGAAGGTACTTATAACATATATACTTATAATATAGGCATCTATATTATAAATATTCTATATCATGGAAGGTTCTTATAACATAGGTAATTATAACAAAATTTGTATCTTTTAGGTACCTTTTGGAATGGTTTATTTTCTTTGTCCAATGTCTAAATTTAAATTTCCTTGTCATTCAAAGTACTATTGAATGCACTTATAATGATAGAAATTTCAAATTCTATTTACAAAGCAATGAAAAATTACAAATAGTTTCAAGGTTTTGACAATATAAATATGTTCTACTCTTCATGCTTAAGTTATTAAAGTTATATTTTATATGAATAAATATGAAAAAAAACAATATAATAAATTGGAATTAGAGCTATAGAACATAAACCTTGCAATTGCAACATCAATTGGTTTTATAATTTAAATTAGACAAAAAAATGTATATTTTGAAACCTATGATTAGATTCGACAAAGATGCATACAATTTATAGATGCAAGGACCTTTAGAAGATAACTTCTTAAAGACTACTGTTAATCCAAATTTCTTAAATTTTAAATATGTAATTAAAAATGAAATCAAAAGTGAAAATTTAATGAAAATTTTCATACAAATGTTCTAAAATATGATCTGTTGATCAAATCCATATCCATTTGTTAAATCTACTCCTACATTAACTAATAATTTTCAAAATATAATTTGAAACCAAAATTTTATTTTATTTTCTAAAACTCATTATAGATTGAGTATGTGTAATTTCCACAAGATTTTTTTTGTTGAATTCAAAATTTTAAGTTCTAATTATGTTGATTTTCATTTTTCAAGGTTTTGTATTATTTATTTTTTAAATCATTTTTGATGGGACATTTTTTGAACTTGAATAGTTAATTTTTGAAGTCAAATACACCTACATTGCTTGAACTATAGATCAAGTATTTATAAAGAATTTTTTTGAAAATCTCTATTGTTAGTACAAAAGTAAGAGAATTAATATATGAATCTACAAACATTTAGAAGGATGGAAAAATCAATACTTTGAGTGTTTGAGACACATTTGCGTTCATCCATTGTTTGAAATTTGAAAGTTTGTTCCCTAAGGGTTTAAGGGACCAATTGTAGATAAGATAGACATAGTTCAAATTGTTTCCATTCTTTGATCACAAATCTTAAATTCTCACTCATCACTTCTAGTGCTAATTTTTACTAGCAAATTTTTTGAAGGATTATTTTAAGAAGATTTTGTTAATCCAAAAAATAATTCATTTATTGTCCAAATATAATAAATAATAAATAAATAGATGAAATCATCATCAATTGAATAAAGAAGGCACAAACATTTAATTGAAATATGATCAAATTTATCCAATATTGTCTATAAAAGGGATTTTGTTGTTGAGCTAATCTAGAATTTTTTTTAAATACTCAAGGTTGCATTAAACTTGGGACCAAGAAAAGAAAAGAAAATGGTCTAACTTAATCAATGAAAGAATTCAAAATTTACTATTTTCTTGATTTGGTTCCAATTGTAAGGTGACCCTTAGAAGAATATTGTATAAACATTGTATACCACTTATGTTTCCTTTTCTCTAAGATATATGGGAAAGATATTTGTTTCTCTATATACACACAACACTTTTTCACTTATAATCTTAACCCTTGAAGGGCATGAAAACCCTTTGCCATTGTATAGTATATTATTAATACAATGGTATTTGATTAAAGAAACAATGACCAAATACTTTTCATTACAAAGTAAATTAATGATCATGATAGCATCTCCATCCATCTCTACAATGATTTATGCAAAGAATATCCAATGATAGAAAATATTATAAAAAAGGCATATAAACTTCAAGTTTAATGATGGAATACAAAATATTAGTGTCAAATTGGAATTTTCTTTGTTTTCTACTAGAAAAATAGGAGTTTAATTCCAATGCACAACATTAAGATGGTGTCTTTATAAGGGATCCTTATTTAGCTTTGATTAAGATTTTTAGAAGGTTTGGATACCTCAAATTATTTTTCATAAATTTACTTTCAAAGATGAGAAGTAATTGCATCTAATTCACTTGGATTCATATTTTTGGACTCATATTGAATTAGTTATGAATTTAGAAGTTCGAGTTGGGAGGTGCTTCAAAATTGTCTTCACTCATGTTCAGTGTGGGTACATTAAAACTTCTAATATGTAATCATATGTAACATGACACTTCTAGAGTAGGTTTGATTTTAGCACACCCTAATGTTGGCAATTTTTTTCATAAATTTTTGTTACCAAAAGGTGAAATTATGTGGATTTTTTTTCAAAAATTCATCTTTCAATCCAAAAAACCAAATTTTTGTTGCTAATCTATGAGCAATAATCTTTACATGTTGATGAAATTAACAAAATTCAAAGTGAATATATAAATGGTCAATGACACCTATCCCTAAATGGCTACATGATTGATTTTTGTTTTGTCAACCTAAAGAGAAATTTTTGGAATAAGATAGGAGGTCTATAAAGCACCCATTTGAGGTCGATAATTAATTTAAGGAAGTTATATTTTGTAAAACATTTTTCAGTAAATATTCCATGAAAGACAAATGGAATTGACATTTAATCCAAGTCCTTTCATTTTATTTTAAGAGCTTCTTAGAGTTAGTTATGAATTTTGAAGTTGAAACATAAGAATCATGCTCGGTCCACCCACTCAAATGTACACTTTTTGTACATTATTGGTGCAATGAAAAAGCAAAATGTACCTCTGCATTAAAGGACGCTTTGAGAGCTTTAGCCCTACTCCATGAGGTGCAACTCCATCAGCATAATTCGAGGGTTGATAACCGGCTGAAAAGCTCCTCCAAATTGAAGACCTCGACCAAGACCTCGACCAAGACCTCGATCACGAAATCTCGTCATCCACGGGTGCGTTAACCGACCCGGCACATCGCCCAACGCGACCCGGGCCTTCATTCACGGGCCCTGTGTTGGCACGGTCCTCATCATATACAGTACAGAAGCGCGAACCCAACAGAGCCGGCCCACGACGACGACGGAAGGACGACGACGACAGACGCCGCTCTTTTCAGTGTAGAGCACTCGGGAGCCGACGATATTCGTCAGAGGTGCTGGATGTCACTGACGTTGCAGAGCAAACCCTGGAGCGGGAGCTTGGGAGCACGCCATAGCTCAGAGGAGCCAAGGGCGGAGACGAACAGGGGAAGCGAGAGAGGAGCGCCCATCCGTGGAGCTCGTCGTGTTGGCCGCTATGGCGCAGAGCAACTGGGAGGCTGATAAGATGTAAGCCGCGTCTCTGCCCTTTCAAGAAAGTTTTTTGCCGGGTTTTACCGTCGTTGTCACGTTTCGGGTGAATGCGGATGTGTTTCCGTTGCAGTTCATTAGCTGCAGGTGGCTTCGGTGTCGGTGGATTTGTGCAATGCGGAGAGGGAGTCTGTAGGTTACTTTTTTGCATTGTGTTTGGAGATTTCGAGTAGAAGCTAGTGCAAGAATTTTTTTTTTGAGCCGTGCCTGTGGGGGACGGTGAGTTGGTCAAGTAATTGTTGGACCTTAAGCGGTTTTCGTGGTTGTCTCAGATTTTTCATCATCATTATTATTGTTATTTAATTATTTTTTTCTGCTTGCTTTTGTGAGAATTGATACTGTGTTAGATAGTGTTTGTTTGCGCGGTTATTTGCAAAGATTGGAGGTGAAACGGAGTTTGTAGAACTTGGCGTGGTTTTGTGCTGATTTTCGTTTCATTTATTCTGAATTTTGAGTTGCTTTCCAGCTCTTTTTATATTGTCTTTTGTGCCCTATGTACCGGAATTCGTCCCTCGTCTGCTTTTGAAAGAGCCGAATTTAGTTTTTAGTCTTTTCGATCCTACATGGCTCAGGCAAATTGCAAGACAGCCCAACTAGTCTTCTAGGGGAGCTTCCCATTTTGAATTGTATCACATTTTTGTTGCAAAAGCCAAGTTTAATATCCACAGACTACCAGCAACATCCCGAGTACATATGCTCTTCTGAGCTTCATTCCTTCTTGTGTATATCTGTCTTGTGAATGACTTCCGTGTGAGGACTTAGTTCAGGCACGTCTTGGACTTGATGAATGCATCGAAGCACAGCTCTGGCCAGGTAGACCGACGGCAAATGGGATTCAGTTAGGCTGTGAACTGCGAAATTTAAATATGAATTCACATTGGACCTGACATACTGTGGCTGGATATCCTTACGCGCGTCTATCCAATATTGATCCTAAAAACTTAGAAGTAATTATCATTTTAGAGGGCCCTTCCTCTGGGAGATTAAGTTCTCCGTTCACAGGATACATACTCTCGATCTCGTGTCAGTTAAAAATAGAAGCTTGTCACGATGGGGGAACTTTTGACTGTGATGTGCAGGCTTGATGTTTACATATACGACTATCTCATAAAGAGGAATCTCCAAGCATCAGCAAAGGCCTTTCTGAACGAGGGCAAAGTTTCGTCCGATCCTGTTGGTAATTTTTTCTTCTCTCTGAGCTTTCTTAATACGTAGATCCCACCCTCACCCTTATAATTGGATCGGATCTTCAGTGACGAAGTTCAACCGCCTGTATGTTGCCACCAGACTCTAGGATGTATCATGAGAGTTCGAGAGATTACCAGCGAAACATGAGCTTTGTAGCCGGCTGCTGTTATTTTTCTACCGCGTGATGCATTTAGCTTTCCATAATGGTATGATTCTTCAGTTTCCAGTGTGTAGATCGTTCCCAAACACAGCGGCTTGTGTTTTGCCTCAGTCCTCTGATGAGGTCTTTGTTTCCGTTTCTTTTCAGCTATTGATGCACCCGGAGGGTTTCTATTTGAATGGTGGTCTGTATTTTGGGATATCTTTATCGCGCGCACGAACGAGAAACATTCGGAGGTGGCAGCCTCTTACATAGAGGTGAGTTTGTTGTGATGCTATTTGGCACAGTACTCGTTCCTTAGTGTTACTGGCCGTGTTTGACGTTTCGCTGAGTTGTGTGAGGTTGTTCGGAAATAGTGGTGCCGACGTATTGGAAGGGTGATAATCTAGAAGGCGACTTCTGGGAATGCGGGAGGCGGGATTCAGCAATGCTTTTGGTATGGGTTCTATGAGGGTAACAGATATTGGCGGTTGATAATTTGGATAGGAAGGGAGGGGCATTGTTGGCTGTGCCAGTGATTGCATGTCCTTGGCGTCGGGTTACTGGCATGCTTGCAATGTGTGAGGCAGGATCATGTCTTTCTTTCCGGAGCAAGTCGACATTGTTGGACCAGTTTGAATGTGTGGTGACTTTCGGTGTGCTTATTTGTGGTACTTAGACACAGCAGTTGAAGGCTCGTGAGCTGCAACAGGCCCAGCAGCAGCAACAGCAACAGCATCAACAACAGGCCCAGCAGCAGCAGCAACAACAAGCTCAACAGCAACAAGCACAACAACAGGCCCAACAGCAGCAGGCAGCACAGCAGCAGCAAGCTCAACAGCAGCAGGTGCAGCAACAACAAGTGCAGCAGCAGCAAGCTCAGCATCAGCAACAGCAGCAACAACAAGTCCAGCAGCAGCAGCAGCAGTTGCAGCAGATACAACTTCAGATCTTACAACAGCGGCATGCTCAACAACAACGAAGGGATGCGAGCACTCATCTGTTGAATGGGTCTGCGAACGGTTTGGGTGCAGAAGCTATGCTACGACAACCCACTGCGAATGCAATGGCTACAAAAATCTACGAGGAGCGGCTGAAGCACCCGCATCAGCGAGATGCCCTGGACGAGACGGCCATGAAGGTACTGACGATTCCTGCGGTGATGCTGTTTTTCCTGTTCGACTGGAGAGGATTGTTAACATCGATAGTTGTATGTAGTTGTCAGAGCGACGAGGAGGGTGTTGTGGGGCCTTGCTGATGTGACGAAGTTGTTTTTAAGGTAGAGTTTGCATTGATTGGTTGTGTTCATTTGTTTGGGTTTCTGACACGGAGATGATGGTGGATGGTTGTTGCAGAGGTATTGATTCTGGGTCTCCTTGGAATTCGTGGTTCGTGATCACCTTCCGATTTCACAGAAGCGAAGCAAGAATTTCGGAAGTTTCTGGAATGTGATGTGGTGACTGTGGTCTTGATGAAAAGCAGCTTTGTCGTCGTTTTGTGGTTATCCTTGGCAGAGTTAGGCCCAGGTGCTGACAGATATTGTTGTTCTGAACAGGCCTTTGCTTGTTGGCAATGCAACGACAGCCCTGCAGCAGGTCCAAGCTCGATCGCAGATGTCAGGATCCTCACAGGTGCACACCAAGTCCTTTGGCGTATTTGGCGATGTCTTGTTATAGCAACGTGATGACCCTGGATGACTAAGATGGACGAGGTTGGTGCATGCAGACGTGTTGTTTTGTGGTGTGGATAGAGTCGTGGCCTTGCAGTCAATGATTTGCTGGTTGTTGAAATCTTAGGATAACAAGAACGATGTTTTGAACCAACGGTCTCCAGCTCCGGAATCAGCCATGTTTGGAGTGCCGGGGGTTGGACATTCGAAGCCTGCGCTGTTGAGTCCAGGTTGTTTTCTTGTCTATGGTGCTTGTTTGGTAGGTGTGACGACTTTTCTTAGAAGCCGGTGATGATGTGGGGACCTGCTTGTTGGTATTCTGCTTAATGATTGACTGAAATTTTCCGAATGTGGTCCCAGGTGTGAATCAAGGGGTGAACCAAGGTGTAAATCAAGGTGTGAATCCTGGATCTTTGAAAGGATGGCCGTTGACCGTAAGTCACCGACCCATGGTCTCTATGCGCATTCAGCATGCGTGCTGACGGTGTTGAGAGTTGCTGGCAAGTAGTGTTTGTCGCTAAAAGTAGTTCCTGTTGGTTGGACGGTGTAGGAGTCGTGCTTGTTTCTTCTCTTGTTTTGTGATGTGGTTAGACCTGCCACCGATTGAAATGAGGGCTGTTCGGCGGTGAAGTCCGAAGAAGGTAAGTTCTTTCCAACGACTGTCCTGGTCCGTGTTTCTGCAAATCCCATTCGTCTCTTAGTACCGTGTCTTCGTGTGTGGGTGACAGGGTATGGATCAACTACGACCAGGACTGTCGGGTTCGGCACAGAAATCTTTCATTCAAACGCCGAACCAGTATCACCAGTTCCAGATGCTGTCTCCACAGCAGCAGCAGCAGCTTCTGATCCAAGCCCAGGGTAACATGTCGAGTTCAGGGTCTCCGCTTCTGAACGAGATGGATCCGCGACGTTTCCGAGTTCTGTTAGGTAGAAGTGGACTGACGAAAGATGGGCAACAGAGTGCTGGCGGTGATTTATCACAAGGTGGCGTGGGTTCTCCGATGCAAGCGGCTTCTCCTCTACCCCGTGGTGGACCTCAAGACCAGGCACAAACGGAGCATATGATGAAGGTTAAGGCTGAAGCTTTTTGACTCTGTGATTTGTGTGCATCGTCATGAGGTTGAATGGTGTGATTTATGTGGAGGCGACGTGCTGAATGGTTATGGAGGAGACTGTTAGTAGATCTGTGACAAGCGGGTGGAAGTAGACTAAATTGTCGAGGTCATTGGAAGCAAGAGAAAACCCAGGAGTTCAATATTTTGGTGGTGCTTGCGTATGGATGGGTTTGGTAATGTCGATACTAGTAAGCGGGCAGTATGGTTCATGATTTGCGTGAATGCTGAGATTGGTTGTGTTGCTGGTTGCTTGTCTTAAGCAAATGAAGCAGCTTGCACAAATTCAGCAGCAGCAGCAACAGCAGCAGCAGCAGCAACAACAACAGCAACAGCAACAACAGTCTGGGAACCACCAGCAGCAAAATCCTACTACTCCGCAACAACAGCAGCAGCAGGATCGGGTAGGGCAAGTAAATGTGGACGTGTCCAACTCATTCCGTCCAAGCGACCCTGTGTATGGAGGCCTGGAGCCTAGTCCGAGCACGAATAGCACCGGCACTGGCAAGGTATGCTGTTGCTTTTTCTGAAGTAGTTTTATTTGTTTTTCCTTGGAAGTAAGCCTTCTTTCTTCTTTAAGATTGTCGGCATCGAGAGATAGTGGCATTTGCACTGTGAAGCATGATGAAGTTGAAGGAGCTGGATGGTAGTGCTGTGAAGCTGACGCTGGTCCACGTCTATGGTGAAACATAGACGCTACGCTTCTATCGAGCCTCGTGTCTGAGACGGGATTTGGATATATGTAGGGAGAGTGCAGTGTCTATAGGTTTTTTTTTTTTTTCTTGAGACGGTGTTTATGCATGCTTCATGAGTGAACTCGTAGCTGGTTGCGTTGCCTAGCTGGGGCAAATGTCCTGTTTCGTCGCTTGTGCTTTACCTGGTATTTTTCGCCCTCTTGATTTTGTTCCGTTTTTCCTTTCCTGATTGCGTGCGTGTTTGTTTTTAACTGGATTTCAGAGTGTGCTGGGTTTTTTCCCCGGGATGCTTAGGTGATTTTGGTGATCGCGTTGCAATGAGTTTTTTAGCAGTATTGGAACCCCAATGAGTAGTGATGACCATGGAGCCTTCCTTATCCATCTGGAAGATGAAAGGGGGTAGAGAGTACACGAGGTTGAAGTAGCTTTGGACTGTTTGGTTGTAAGGGCAGGTTTGAGCTTCGTACAAACAGACAAGATAAGACCACCTCACCTTAAAATGTGTGTGGGTTGGGGAAAAGGCTGCTGCAAAGGGTGCCCCGAGTGCAAGAAAGAGAAAGCAGCCGGCGTCATCCTCGGGCCCCGCGAATAGTACAGGAACCGCGAACACAGCCGGTCCTTCACCAAATTCAGCACCTTCTACCCCATCTACTCACACACCTGGGGATGTTATGTCCATGGCTGGAGCTTTGCAACATACTAGCAGCATTTCAAAGCCGTTACTGATGTATGGTGCCGATGGGGCTGGAACGTTGGCATCACCATCGAACCAGCTGGTAACCAGCTGGTCCCCGTTAGTTTCCATCGTTTTAGTCTGAGTCTTGAGTTGACTTGAAAATAAATTGACTCTTTTTAATTTTGTCGAAGTTTTTTTTGAGGTATTTGCCCTGCGGTGTGCGTTTTCCTGGCGTATTGTTTGAGGATTATATTTGCAGCTTTATTTAGCATTTAATGGGCGCTAGTCTCGGGGAACTGGCGTGACTTGGAGTGTGAATGTTCAAGGCCTTGATCCTGACTTCCGATTGACAAGTCCTTCCTTCGATTCAGTATTTGAATGGGTCACTGGCTCGACTAAGCATTGTGACCAAATCTGAGAGCGGTGGGGAGATTCCTTTTTCTTTCTTTTTTTTGGAGAGTGGTTTTAGTATCCGAATGGTAGTGTTTGGATTGGAATTTCTCGTGACTTATTCTGGCCATAGTATCCGAATGGTAGTGTTTGGCAATATTTTTTGTGTCCGGATGAGCGGAAATGTCATCGGTGGGACTTGTAAAACTGACATGTCAGCGGCTGAACGCTGAGATATGGTTCTCGATCTGAGGAACGGTGTGCTGTTGAGTTGCAGGACATCGATCGTTTCGGCGAGGATGGATCGTTGGACGACCACGTGGAATCTTTCCTATCTCACGAAGAAGCAGACCCTCGTGAGTCTCTTTTCGGAGGCAGCAAAAGGAGCCCTGCTGGTCACAGCATGGATGTTTCCAAAGGTGAGTCGGTTGTGGACGAATCCCCAGCTTGGATTGGGAGGTATTTTTCTTTGCTGTTGCGTAGTGTTGTGGGGGATTACTCTGGCAAGGAGTAAGGTTTGTGCTTAGCCATAGGCAGGTTTTGACACCCGGAGCTTGTAAAACAGGATTCTCGTTCAATGAGGTGACGTGTCTGCGAGCGAGTACCAGCAAAGTGGTGTGCTGCCATTTTTCATCGGATGGGAAGTTGTTGGCAAGTGCAGGTCACGATAAGAGAGTAAGCATGCGGAGCCCTTGTTTATATTTAGTAGCGGAGGTGTTGTTACTCTAAGAGCACCATCCTGTAGCATGGGCATCGTGGGAGATGGCTGTGACTTCGCTATTGCACTGCGAAAGCCTGTGAATTCTTAGAGTCCGCTGAGTCTGCTTGTAGGAGTCCTCGAAAGCCTTACGTCGTCATGCAGATAGCATCGATGGGGGTTGGGAAACCCTTGTGAGACTTGGTTTTAATTTTTTTTGCGTTTTTCACCAGGCCGTTTTGTGGAACATGGATACCCTGAAGCTGAAGAGTTCACTGGAGGAGCACTCTTTGCTGATTACCGATGTGAGGTTCAGTCCAAATTCGACGCGGCTTGCAACATCATCGTTCGACAAAACAGTCCGGGTGTGGGACGCCGATAATGTGAGTGGTCAGTTTCGTGGTTGAGGCGGTGGTCCTAGGTTCTGTAATGGACAGTGGTTTTGATACGGAGTTCTATTGTTACCCTTGAGGTTCTCGTTTGTTCTCTCCGGTATGGATGACTTGTGTGTGGGTTGTTTCGGCAGCTGCCCATGGGCAGTACTGGCCGGGAGTGTGATGAAGTTGGATGCCTTATGAGAGTGGTGGGACTTCTTTGTGCAGCCAAATTATTCATTGCGGACTTTTACTGGGCATCAGACATCCGTGATGTCGTTAGATTTCCACCCGAGCACTGAGGATCTTCTGTGCTCTTGCGACGGTGACAGTGAGATTCGGTACTGGAGCGTGAATCAAGGAGTGTGCACAAGAGTATTCAAGGTTTGTAACAATGCTCCGTCCATGAATGAGTAGGTGTATTCGAGGATGTGATCGTGCGCGGTTACGAGTGTGATAGTTGAATGCGTTAATATGACAGTTCTGTTGGATTTGCAGGGTGGCATGACGCAAATGAGATTCCAACCTCGACAAGGAAGGCTGCTTGCAGCTGCGGCAGAGAATGTTGTTTCCATCTTCGACGTGAACTCTGAAGCTTGTGTTCACACCCTACAGGTATTTGGTCCTTGAGGTTTTTGGGCGTTCCTTGTTGATGTGCTCTTGGAGCGATGAAAATGAATTGCTTATTTGAACTACTGGAGGATCATTTCGTTCGCTGTTGAGAGTTTATCGGGCTTTCTTTCTCGTGCTCGTGAGTGGACAGGTTTCGTCTATTGGTTCTCTGGGTGTGGTGAAGTCCCGAAGTGAGTTTTATATGCGGAGGTTACATGATTGACTTGGAGTTGGTACACGACTGCAGAGACACACGAAACCTGTGCATTCAGTGTGCTGGGATGCTACCGGGGACTTCCTGGCGTCTGTGAGTGAGGATTCAGTACGGGTTTGGAACCTGGGGTCCGGTGGTGCCGAAGGCGAGTGTGTCCATGAACTGAGTTGCAACGGCAACAAGTTCCATTCGTGTGTGTTCCATCCGAATTATCCGTCTTTGCTCGTCATCGGTTGTTATCAGGTTGGTGGGCTTCTTGTGTAATGAACCGCTATGCAGGTTATGAGTGTTCATTCTGTGTTTTGGTTTGCGTGCTCTGATCAACGTGAAACATGCTTTGTTTATTGAGATTTGGTGGTGAATGCACCGTGTGTGGATATTCTGCATTCTCGAGACCGGTGAGGTCACCCTCTGGAGGGCAGGAGGCGTTACCTGTTTTCCCGTTTGCTTGGGATCGTTGTGTATGTTGACTTGTTGAGTATATGTTGTTGTCATGCAGTCACTGGAGCTTTGGAACATGGTGGAGAAGCAAAGCATGACGGTGCCAGCACACGATGGTCTGATCACCGCTTTGGCTTCATCGGCGGCGACTGGCATGGTTGCATCTGCGAGTCACGACAAGTCCGTGAGATTGTGGAAATAGTGTTTTTTAGATAGGGACAGGGTTTTTCAGGAGTTTTGGTTCAAGGATCATTTTGGCGGATTCGAAGGTGACACTGGACAGAACGAGCACAGCTGATGCAAGAGTGTAATGCTGAGGCAAGCCCGTCTTCCATAGGTTTGGCGAGTAGCCGAAGGAGTCTCATTGCCGGATTGAATCGTCACTAGTTTCTCATTTGATCTGGAAGTGGATGAGAAGGTTGGTCCTTGGAGGGGTTGGTGGCATATAAGTTGGTCAGGTACATTGGAGGTATCTATATGGTTCCCAAGATTGGAGGACCTTGGACAGTGGTGAGGTCGGTAGGGGTGGCAGATTTAGGAAGCATCGGGATTGGAACATTGACTTTGGAATTGGCTTGCTGTAGGTTAGGAACTGGAAAGGGATTTTTGGATGCAGGTAGAGAAGGGAGCGGATCCCCTTCTGGCAACGGTGATATCATTTGTGCAGAATATGTTGAGCTTGTTACGGCATCGAAGCTTCTGAAGAAGGGGCTGAACAGCTGTCGAGTTGTTGTCATGTAATGAAGGACATCACTGTACAGTATATTTTGGTCCAAGTAATTTTTTATGGCTAGTTGTTGACGGACATCTTTTTGGTTTGAGCGATCTAATTTAACCCCAAATCGTCACATGTCACCATCTTCAGAATTGTAACTGAACTCAGGGTTGAAGTAAAGAATATTGAGCCAACAATTTTGTGATAGACCTATCATGGGCACTGTAAAGTCTAGCTGGAATTGTTTCAATTCATTTAGCTTCTTTTTTTCTGCGGCGAGCCAGTGTAGTCATATATGCTTGTGATTACCCTAACTGATGGTCAGTTTTGTAAATAATTAACTTCATCACTGAGGTAGTCAACAAAAAATTATCACATTCTTGGATAAATAGGTGCTTTCTAGCTCTTTTGAGAAAGTGCCAAGATGGGGATAGCTTAAAATTTGATGAAGCATTGTTTTTCTATATTCATCCATCTTGGACCAAAACGTTTATCAATTATATTCATGCACTTTTTCATTCCAAATTTGGTGACTTCAAAAAAGATTTGAGGAACTTACTTGAGTACATTTTCAATTAATAGTATTGCAAATTCCCTCACTGATATTATTGACATTTCTAAAGATGTTGTAGCAAGGTTTTATAACATCCAATTTGGAAATCTAAAACCTAGTGAAAAGTTTGCTATAAGATAATTCAAATTAGTAATCACAACTTGTAGACTAAAACATTTCCTTCCAATTAAGTAAATGCTATTTTTTTCTAGTTGGCCTAATTGTACAATTTGTTATTCCATTCTTGAAGGCCACAAGGGTTAAGAATTCTATCCTTATTTATCTTTTTATTTGTTTATTTTTATCATACTTCACAATTGACAAACATATTTTTTCCGACTTGAATTGCTTTTTTCTTCTTTAAAAATTAGTTGCATATCTTCCAATTGGGAATCTATAGTCTAAGTCTCATGTTCCACAAGCCAACTTGAAATATATTCTCACACAACAAAACTAGCATTTATTTATACCTAATTTGGAAATTTTTTCATACTTCATTATTGCAACTTGCTCATAAGTTTGTATTCCAAATGAGACTATAACAACTCAAGCAAATACATTCTCTTTTCTAATCAAGCCAACACTCATACAATCAACATCTTACTTGGAAGCACTCCACAAACTATATTCCTATTGGATTATACATAAAAATAAAAATAAAAACAACTCCAAATTGTATACTCAATAAATTCCTGAAGTTTTCATTCTAAAACTACAAGAAACAATGACAAGAATTCCCAATTGGTTTAACCTCCGACACACACAAATGAAATTATTCTCCAATTCTGTAATTGACTGAACTTATAGATACATGCAGACATTAAGTACTTTCCAATTTGGTTATATAACATACAAATCAAGCATTCAAATTCACAGTACACATAGTAAAATAAATTCTAATTTGGGTAATCCACACACAACATAAGATCACATTTCAACATGAATCCAAATCAGAATACAAAATACAAAGACAATCCCCCCACTCAAAATCAACATTTTATAGTTAGCCAAATTACAAATTGCGACAACATTCACAAACTCAAAACAATTCAAACTCAAAAAACAACCACATTAATCCCTAAGTGGTTTTGAGTGTCTTACAATGCATGCTATACATTGTCAAGTGTGGGATATAAAGTAACATTTTTTTTAGTGGCTAAAAATTGTCAAAATTCATCCATTGTTTGTATACTTTGATTTTACTATGGAAATTAAAGGGGAAGAAATTGAATTTTTTTCACCTAATTGCACTATCCACCAATTGTATATAGCCATGTATATAGCCATTTGGCCTTGTGCCAAAAGCTCATATAGCTACTGAACTCAAAAAGCACCAATTTGTAATTGCCTATACTACTTTTATTATGGCCATACATTCCGAACAAGGTTGCCAAATCTTAACCATCGGATCACAACTCATTGCCTACCTTAATTTGTACTTCAATATTCAATATCCAAAGGTACTCTTTGCAATGCACTTACATGTCATTGTGCTAGTCTCTTGTATAAACAAACTAAGAACAAAAACCTCTATTAAGGTTAAGTGTCCATTGCAATTATTGAACTTTGAAATTCAAGTTTCTTGTGCCCTTGTACAAAAGATAGATAAATTCATGATAGAATGGGATATTATAGGATCCAAGCTTTGTATGAATACAGTTAATTCTTAAATAATGTAGTTATTTGGTAGTTACAAAGCTCTTTTTTTAAGAAATAATTGAATTCTCAAGTCAACTTACATTCTTATAATCTTATTTGTAAATGATGGCCTTAGTTTGCTATTGAAATGATAAAAAATGGTCATTGGTAGGTGTTGTTGCATTTTTGAATTGAACTCATTTATTACTTTGATACTCTAACATTCCTTGTCACCTCTATTCTTTAGACCATCACCAAATTTCAACAATTCAAAACATGCAGAAGCCAAAAATTAACTTAGAAAATTTTAATTCTTGTCAATATACATCTATTATGAAGATGGATATATCGCCTCTTTGCTTTCCTCATTAAAATCTATATATAGTCAAAATTCATTAATATTCAATTGTTTAGTGAAATTATTGCCTCCCAAGAATGGATAGAAGTAGTCACTTCATTGAAAGTTCATCCAAAATGATTGCCACTACATAGAAAAAGTTAAATCATAAAAAAAAAAACATTGATACAAAGTCTTGCATTCTAACGATTTCAATGTCCAATTTATTTATTTACTTAGAATGTGCTTTGAAGTCTTACATCCAACTTACCATTGTGCATTGGACATGTTTTTGTAGAAATAGATGCTAGAGGATCTCTAAGTACAGGCTCTAAGTAAGTATATCATAGTTTGGTCATTTTGGCAATCAAAGAACTTGTAGAATTGGTCAAGCTCCTCGTTTCCTTTCAAACTGAATTGGATATTTTCCCACCCGCAAGCCGTCATTCACCAACTACTATACTTTATTAGCAACTTTGGAAGGAAATAATTATAATAATTCTTGCCTAATTTTTAAAGAAATTATCCCTCTATCTTGCCTAATATTAGGAAATTACAATTGATTGAAGAGGAATTATGATAGTTAACCTCTTATAATTTTTTAAACCATTAAATGAAGTATCTGAACCTAACCAAATGTCTATACTTTGTCCAATTTTGAATGGTTGCCTAGATAGTATAAATTAAATTTTATCTTGCCTAATCTTATTTTTATCTACCATAATTTCTCTATATTGATTTTAATAATGCAAAGTACATTCAAAATTTTATCTTGCCTAAATTCTAATACACTTTGCCTCTCTATATTCCTAAAACAAAATAACATCCCTCCAAACACCCACTTCACTATAATAAAAGCACTTCAAGAGAAAGCAATGTTTTAAGTATAGTCTTAGTAGTATAGTTCTATATGTAATGACCTTTTAGGAGATTTTTAATAAAATTCCATTGAAAATACATGTATTTTTAGTAAATTTTTACTAAAAATCTTTGAAAAGGTCATTATTTATAGGACTATACTACGAGGACTATACTTAGAACATTCCTTTTCTTGTGGTAAAGACTTCAAAATCATTGGTGTCATCACAAGCAGATTCACCCCACCCCCTACTATCTAGTCTTACATCTTCTTGAATTGTATTTAGAAAAAACCCTCAAAAGCAGTCACTCTAGCAATACATACACTTGAAATTTCACCCCAAATTAAACCACATAGATATTATGTAATGATCACAAAAAACAACCATAATTTTGTATGATTTTTTGTCTCTTCTTCATCATATGCAAGGCCTCCTCAAACCAACAAAATATCCTTCTTGTAAATCATTTGGACTTCCTACAACAACTCTAAATGAACATATCTAACTCTAACTATTGAACTCCCATTGTTTCACTTTCAAACAACTTGACAGAGGTGGTTAATTACATGCACACTTCAGCAGTATCAAGTAGCTTTCTTGGACACATGAGAAACAAGATACGAACTTAGGGGCCATCACCTCAACCTACCTCCTACCCTTATACTATATTCCCAATTGTAACACACAAACACACACATCCAATGATGAGTGCAACCAACACAATACCTAAGGGAGTTTTTTTTTCAAACCATACACAAACATTAAAGGCTTGATCTTGAAGGTTTGCACTCATACTTTCCCAAACATCTTCTTCGTGTTTGAATGCCCGTCAAAGTCTCTAAGGTTTCCTTCACTGGTACTAGACATGTACAAGTGTCAAAGGAACACATAGCTAACTCACCTTCCCTCGCTTTGAAACAACACACTCACGCTTAGATTCCATGCATATGCAGCTATGGAAAAGAGTGTCATGCAAGTTGAATCTAGCCACTACAAGGCAAGAATTTGCCTAAATTGATGTGTTTTGATGAAAATACTACCTTGTAATAAATTTTGGTCTTTGAGAATCAAGTCTTTGTACAATCCTACTTTGTTCATTGACACAACCCCAGTTGCCTAGAAATCAAGACACATTAGGTCATATAAAAGCCTAACGGAAGAAAAAAATAAATTTACAATGACAATTTGGTGAAAAGATGCAACCCCCCCTTCCCCTTGTCCCCCCTCTCAGTTGCCCAGAAATTTCAGACAGTAGATCTTCTAATAGGAAAAAAAATAAAACTAATCTCCAAGTCATCAATCTAGAATATGAATACATCTACAAAAATAGATACGAATACAAATTCAAAATACAAATATAAATACTTGTACAAAAGATGGGTATATGTACATGTACAAAAGATGGATACAAGTATAGATACAAGTATAGATACAAGTATAGATACAAAATATAGATACAAATATAGAATATGGATATGAGTATAATAAATACATACAATATAAATATGGATATGAATACGAGTATGAATACAAGTACAAAAGACATATACATGTACACACTAAAATCCCATATCAATTGTACAACCCCATGTCAATCTCAAATTACAAATTAGGGGTGGGGATGTTTAAGGTTTGGTTTGACTTTGGATTGGGGTTGGGGTTGGTTTGGGAAATTAAAAAGATATTTAATTTGGGTTGGGGGGTGGATTGAATTTTTTTTTTAAATATATTTAATTTAGGTGGAGTGAACCTTTGCCTCACTATCCACTCAAAAGACAAGTTACAAATTACCATGATAGTGCACGAAAATGACTAAATGGAGCAATACTAATTGCCTTAATTATAAGTCCAGGACATAGCTCATTCCAGATACCAAATACATATCAAAATTCCATACAAATCTTGACTATGAAGAAGCCCAAAGTCACATTTTGATGCCAAATTGACATCACTTATCCACCATATATTCAATTGAATCCTACAATACTTTCCCTTATAGGGAAATATTCATTTGTCAATAGTTATACACATCTCCAAAGAATATATTGACTGTAAAACACTAACAAAATGAGCCCAAAGTCACCTTGTATACACTGACTTGTCTACTAAGGTTAGTCCCAAGTCTATAGGTCCAAACCAAACATCTTTGTCAAACCCTTCAATCCCCTCTCGCAAATTTAGTGGTTCATGTGTATTGCCTAAGGTGGGTCTTTTCACACCTTCCTTGTCAATGATACCCTCACTACAAGGTCCATAAATAGTCGCATCTACATACCCTAAAGCAACCAATTGTTCTTTGCTCTTTCAACCCTTTTCTTTTTAACTTTTTAGTTCCTTGTGGAATTTGCAAGTGTGTTGGATAAAAAAGTGTCTACAAGGTAGAGGCATCTCAAAATAGCCGTCCACCTATTGCAACTCTACCCATTTACCCTAGAGATTATGGTACAATGCAACATTGGAATCCTTGAATTTCAACAATTTCTAACATTTCTATACCAAACAACATCTATTGTTTGTATATACATTATACAAAAGTACCAATTACCCCAAACGCCTTATAGTTTCTTACATCTCAATGTATCAAACAAACAAAACAAAATAAACAAAACAAAACAAACAACCTAACTTAAATTATGGATAGTAAAAAAATATGAAAGTCTATCATTATTAAGTATTAGGTGTGTAAGAGCTTGATGGTCTCCAAACTTGAATGACAAGTTTTTTAGCTTCTATAAAACTTTTCACCCAAATTTGAAAACTACAAAGCTAAAACACACCTAATAATGATAGACCACTAAGCTCTTTCATACCTTTCTATTATTTGGGATAAACAAATAAGAATATATTAAAGCAAAAATCATGATAGATTCTTCAAATTCTAAGTAACTTCAAAGGACTTTACAGATAATTCTAGAGGCAACTAATAAGAGCCCCTCATCCAAGGTTTATAGATAATTTGGGACAAATAATGTGTCATTTTTTGTCCATCTCTTCCTTAACGACATTAAATGCCCACTCTGCAAAATTATTTTCCCCCACATATTATTTTTCCCCTATATTTTTTCTATGTAAAATCTAATACATGGTATTAACATGACCCTATATTAGTTATAATACCCTACATATAATTCTACACACTCTATATTTGATATAATATATTTAAAAAAAAATTAGGTATAATAAATATATAGTACTCAATCTTAGATCTCACATGGTTTCTAATATGCACACTAAGTGACTCCCTTTGGTCCACAATTAGACAAACATTCAATACAATACACACATTCCAATTTGACACATAAAATCCATCACATTGATAACACAAAAAATTACACACCCTAAAAAGGTTGGGACTCTCACACCCAAACAAGTAGTGGGTTGAATCCAAATGTGATACATGAATTCATTAACACTCTGCAAACAGTTGACAACACCAACCACCAAATTAGTTTTTCAATTCTCAACTAGGCACTTGTAATCCAACAAGCCAATTTACATTCACATAGTCAATACTTATCAGCCTATTAGGATCAATCACGTCTTTTCACTAAACTTCACACCAATTTGAATAATTAAACATCCAAAACAGCCAAAAGACACCCAAATTGAAAGTTTCAAATTTTAAGCACAATAGACATGACCTACATATGCCTAAACTACAGATCCCTTGCAATGTATTTTAGCCATTTCTTGCTATTTACTCTTGATGTGAATTTTAGCCAAAAAAATAATATTTTTTGGATTGTATCCAATTAATAAAATGAAGCATATCAAGTGTAGTTTCTACTTCAATTGGAAATTTTGAAAAACCCATAAATTTCAATATTTTATAGCAATATGAACTTCATGCCTATAACCATGGTTTGTTGATTTTCTAATTTTAGAGTGATATAATAACTTTGGTTTATACAATCATATGAATGAAAAGTTTATGGTTATAGTTAATACAGTGATATAGATGTTATACACTATAATATACATTTATGGTGAAAAGTTTTCAATTTTTTCAAGTATGTTTTGTATTTGATTTGAATTTTTTTCATTTAAAAAAATTTACAGTATTTTCAAATTTTTCTCAAAAAAAATTGAAAATTTTATGACTTGTATAAGACATATGATTCCATCTTTGAAAAATAATTATAAAATATTTCATTCATATCTAGTTGCAAAAAGGTAGCAAATAGAATAATGGATAGTGAAGCTTGAAATCAATGGTCATGGGCCTAGGATTAAACTTTGATGCATGTCCATAGCATCATGATATTCTTGAGCTTCTAAGTGTTTTTTTTACTTTGTACCCATTTTGTCTCCTTTTTATATTGAAATCTATTAAAATGAATTGAAATTGGTGAATTGAAGCTTCTTGGTGAATTAGTGACATTTGTGGATGTAATTCTGTCTAGGATGGCACTATATACAAGACAGTTTAGTTGTCATGGTCCACATGGAAAGAGCTTGACAAAGTTTGCCAATTTCACTTGAATTGAGATCTAAAGAATTGTACTTATCCATTTGTATTGAAAATGGTTTCAATGGGAAAAGTAAAGTTTTTTTTTAATAGTTTTTATCATTGAAAATTGAAACATGCATTCAAACACATTTTGAAAGGCTTAGGCACTTAGTGGTTATAGGTAATTGCACCTAATTGCGATTTGTTCCTAAAACCAACCCATTAGAGAAAATTTCAGTCCTTTAGAGGGTTGTTTGACTACATGCAAATGTGCAAATGGAAAAAAAATCAGCTCAAATCTTGTCACAAAGAATCTTGCCAATTTGTGTTAGCTTGTATGCTCTATCGGATTGGCGATTAAATTTATTGTAAATTTTTTAAAAAATTTAAGTATTTTTTTTGTTTCACTGTATTTGCACATTGGTGAAAAGTCAAATTGCCCTCCATAAGGCCTAAGTTTTCTCTAATGCCTATGTAGTCTTGCTTAAGGGGTATGTCCTCTACCCTTAAAAATCTAGGTTCAATTGTGGATGTACCTATTTTTAGTGTTTTGAAAGTTTATAGTTGATTCTAATGAAAAGTCTAAGAGAAACATTGTAAAAGAATCTATGATCCCATTTAGACTACCAATATGATCCTATAGTCATTGAATGAAACCATGCTTGAATTTTTGTTTGGACAATTTTAGGTTTTGTTATTCTAAAAGAATCTATCATCCTAGTTAGACTACCAACATGACCTTGTAGTTTTGTGAAAAAAACTACTCTTGAACTTTTGGTCAAAAGAACTTGAATTCTTAATTGGACAATTTTAGATGTTGTTTCTTTTTTAGGACATGCTTGAACTTTTGTTTGGACAATTTTAGGTGTTCATTTGTTACCTTACTCATGACCACATTCACAACAAGGCTATAACAAGACAATACCTAAGCTATCTTTCTTTCCAATTATACTTTGGATAAGCTCTTGCTTTCATAGGACCTTGACAAAATTCAATATATATTCATGCTCAAGTTCACAATTTCAAATCAGATATGCAATAATCCATGTTTTTGAAATTTATATCCATATCCATCAAATGTGTCAATATTTTATATCTTTTATATCTGTATGTGGGACATGGGATATAGACACCATATGGTTGACTATTTTTGGATGATAGTAGAGACTTGTCAAAGATTGGCCACAAATGCCATAGGATTACTTGTTAGAAAAAACATTTAAGCAATTCAACATAGTTGGAGGCATTTTTTCTTGTAACCCTTAAATGTCCAAGGCTTTTTTTGACCTTCTAGGAATTTGTTCTAAATTGAACAAAAAGACAACATTTTGATACATTGTATCAATTTTTATTGAATTTTAACCATACAAGTTCAAACTAGACATGATAGAAATCACATAGAAAAAAACAACATAACAATATCACTTATGGATTGAAAGATTATAAGAATTGAGCATGCAAGTGTTAATTATATTGTAAAAGTGATTTGAAGTCTTTCAAATAAATCCTCTTTTCACATGTCAAATCTAAAAAATTGGTCACCAAAAAAATATGAGGTTAAAGGGCATAACAAGCATAAACCCAATCAATTTATAGCTTTTCAAAATCTACTCTATAAAATTTTTAAATGAATTTTTAATGTGATTTTTTCTCTAAGATCTAGTGTATTTTAGGCTCATTTCCAAGAACCCTCAACACAATGGAAAGTCAAGATTACTATGGACACCCTTGCATAAAATTTTGAATAGAAAAATCATAATCATTCATTTTCAAAATTGAATTTCTGATGCTAAAATTAGACTTCAAAAAATTCAAAATATAAGATACTAAAAATAGAAACTTGGTAAGGTTTTATTTAACTTCAAAGTATTATTGACACCAAAATTTGGTGCCTTGGGCATTTAGGAATTAAATTAAAATAGTTCAAGATTTTAAGATTTTAGGACGAATCACTACCTCAATTGGTGCATAGATACTAAAAATGTCCTCATCATATTCACTCTTGAAATGAAGGGAGCACCAAAATCCAATATAGACAAATTATGGTAGACAAAAAGAATCTTGGAAGAAGTGTAACTTTGGTTTGTGTAGAGTGTAGACCCTTGTGGATGAAAAGTTTGTAAGGGTTAGAATTAGGCTTGCTATGCTAGAAAAAAGAAATAAACTAAAGTTGAGAATCTTGTTTTTCACAAAAATTCTTTCAAGCCATGACATAAAGAAGTCATTCACAAGCCTCAATAAGGTACAATGAATTTCTCTCATACTTATACTTAGTCATAATTATATATAAAAGAAGTATGATCATTTGGTAATACATAGATAATTTAATATTAAATTTAAATGGAGTTCAATAATGACATTTAAATACATTATGTAAAAGTTGTTAGAGGATGAATTTGAATTGGTAGATTTTTTACATTTGCATAATGAAGTCTAGTTTCTACTCCAATTTGAAAATTTCTTAAAATTGAATAGTTTATTGCATTTTGAACTTTGTGTCTATAACCTTGATTTACTAATTTTTTATTATTTATTTGTTGCAAAATATAAGGAATGTTATTATGTTGGATTATGCTATGATATTTTCTACTTTAATATATTCATATGGTGGATTTTTTTGAATTTTTGTGCTTAACCTCGAAGTGCTCTAATGTCCAATTTTTGGACGACTGACATATTGAAACTCAAGTTTCATCCTCATTACTGTTGGATGAAAGTCATCTTAATTTATGGAGATATTTTGTCAAGTTGTCTTGTCTAATGGTTGGATGTGGTGTTACTAGAGTACATAATTTTCTAAAATTACTAATGTAGAAGTATGTCAAGTGGTTGACCAAGTCCCAATTACATTGACTCTAGTTCAAAATTGGATTTATAAATATGAGGTCATAATATACTTTTCACTTTTTTTTCAAAAGTATTATGGAAATTTTAATTTTTTTAATGACATACAAAGTATAAAAGACATGTGATTTCACCCTCTCAAAAAATAAAATAATTCGTTTTTATATAGTTACAAATAGGAGCATATAGAATTAAGGATTTTGAAGTTGGACTAAATAATCATAGGAAGTGACTTCACTAACATATTGGGTAGTTAAGCTCAACAAAAAATAGTTCTTAAAACAAATGCTAGAATTGTTAAGATATTTCTTTCTATTTTTAAAAAAATTGGAATTTGTTTTTTAACTTTAGGCATCACTAAATTACATTTGCCAACTTTAATTAATCATAGGGAATGTTGACCATTCATTTGGATATGATATGAACTTCAATGAAAATAAGTATATGAAAGTATGAATGGATCAAGAGCCCATTGCTAAAAAGGAAGAAAAATTACAATTAGTGTAGACATACCACTAAGAAGGTGCCAAAAAAGCAAGAGCACAAACCAATCAACCTGTACCCAAGATGACTAATAGAGTAATAAATATTCCTATGCAAAGATCAATTTTGGTATAAATTATGTCATTTTTATATTTTAAAATGACATGTGTCATCTTGTGAATGGTGTGTGCTGACGTAGACCCCTAAGAATCTGACATGAAAATTCAATTTTGGCACCCGAATACTGTAGTCAAACATTGTTCAAATTATCAAATGTACCAAGAAATGTTTATTTTTTGGATTTTTCCATATTGCCGATGTGGTGATCATCTATAGGATGATGAAGCCTATTTTTTTTTTCCTATTTTAACTCTATTGATCCCTACTAATGCATTTGAGTTACATAATTTGCGCTAATAAAAACAGATTTGACGAATTCTCTGCCGACGCTCGGAGGGAATTGGCAAAGAGCTGCTCCAAAAAAACTCAAATTTCCTACAGCCTTGTAGCTGGTCTCTGCACACGGATCAGTTTCAGGCGACAAATCGTCAAAAACAGTTACGCTGCTCCCAAGAGGCTGGGAATGCTCCATTTCCTCCGCAACATTCTCGTTGCAACATCAAAATGTTGTACTTCTGTTGCTCCAAACAAATGTCCACACTTCAACATTGTTGGCCATGCATTTGACCTCCAATTAACTTCGACGCTGGCATATGTTACAGTGTGCAGATCGATGGAGTCATTAATTTCGAGTGCACACCCATTTCGATCAAGTTCGTTCACGCTACCGAATTCATTCTCGGCAGCACAACAGGAGCTCCAATATCACGGCTATTTCGGAACCCGTCAGACTTGGAGCTTTCAAAGGTAATCTGCACCACATGCTCTTTACACGGCGGCTGATGAAAACTCCATAGCAGCGACGACATCTTATGCGCGGCTGCCAGTCCATCCACCGCCCCCACAATCCCTGCACTGATCGACTCCAACGGCAAACCCCAAAACGGCTCCTCGATCAACACCCCGACTTCTTCAATGTAAAACAACGCCACGGCAATGGCAAAAGTCGCAGGGATGGTGAGCCAGCCACACTCCTCCCAAAGCGCAAACGGAAGCGCCAAGTGCCACAGAATCAGAAACCGCGACGTCACCAAAGTGTACGCCACTGGAATAGGCGTCTTCAGGATCCGTTCACACGCTCCCACGTTATCATGGAACGTGGTGATATTCCTATCCATGGAGGTTTTCTCCCACTCGGTGATACTGCACTTGTCCACAAGCTCACTCATCACCTGGATGACATAATTCGGCCGATGCTGCGAGCTGAAGAGCGCTTCAATCTCTGAGGTTTCGAGAATTTCTTCAAGATCAGATCGTAGCGTGGTTTCTTCAGTCAAATGATCCTTCAAACAAAAGGAGTACGCTTTGATGTGTCGCAGAAGGCAAGAGAGTTTCGAAACGTCGTGGGGGTGGCGAATCCACGTGAGTGCTTGGCGAGTGAGGTCCCGCGTCCTGTTCACATTGGAACCCCAGATCTTGCGAGCTTCGTCAAAGCGGTTGTAGGAGGAGTTCGTGCGGAAGACGAGCAGCAGAGAGAGGACGGAGGAAGTGAGCGTGAAGGGCAGGGAGGCTACTTGCAGAATGGGAACCCCTGGAGGGAGTTTCTGCGCTTGAACGAAGTGGTTGAAGACGGCGACGAAAGTGGCGAGCAGAGTGCAGGTGAACACTGGAGGGCCCAGGGCGAAGATGACGCCCGAGGAGAAGATGGAGGTGAGGTGACGGCCGTGGCGCCATGACGACTTGTGCTTGGCCCACTCTGGGTGGCCGTAAACCTTGTTGCGGTGCATCTTCGAAGCTCAACCTGGTACCCTTGCTTCCGATTGATCCTCTTAATTTCAGGTGCACATGTAGAGACGGATGTCTAGTTGGGTACTAAACGTGGAAAGCAGCAAGCCTGGGATCGAATCGGAAGAATCGATGCAAAACTGAACCTTCTTCATTCGCAGTCAGCAACTGCAGGAGCCAACCTAGGCAATTGCAAATCCGGCCAGAGCTACCATGCAAGTTTCCCAGCGCTCGATCTACCGTAGCGAAGAAAAAGAGCACTCTTTCGAACTCCTCAAATTCACGATCTTGGCTAGCTAGTACACAAACAGATTCACGAAACTTTACAATCCAGTGTTGGAAGCCACTAAACTGCTAGCTACGCAGTTCTGAAATTCGTACTAGCAGTACATTAATCGATCTCTGTCGACAGCTCTAACATTTTATAAAATTTTCACAGCTGTCGATCTGCAAAGTCTGATCTCACTATGAGGCCGGTAGCAGGTAGCTAGCTTGAAGAACGCCAATGTAATGCCCCACTCGATGTCTGAATCGATCGACTCGAGCTCGATTGTCCAGGCTAAAATGGGCTGGAATTCTTATAAGGGGATCGAATTGTGTAGAAGGTGAGTAGCGGAGTTCTCAAGTCGATCGTCTTTTTTGAGGCTTGTGCAGCTGGTCTGCTAGTACGGCGTTTGCAGCATAGCAGAGACTCCGGCGTTGATGTATTGACTCCATCATTACAGAGTCAGCCAGCTCGGTCGCCATTCAAACTGTACCATCTAGTTAGGAATATATATAATGGGCGATCGAGAACTTCGGCTTCAAGGCACGAGTTCCCAATCTTCGTTGCGGTTCCCTCTCCCCAGAGTTTGGAGATTGGATTCGTCCCACAGTGGCTGCGTGAACGGAATTAACTGAGGGAAGCAGTTGTCCCGCTGTGCTCCGCACCTGGCAGAGCGGTGACAGGTCTACTGAAAGCGTCACTACAGGAAAAGGAAGTGTGGGCGGGTGCTTCTGATGAGCGACTAACGAATTTGCCTCATTTGGTTCGCTCTGCGCCTCTGCCCCACGAGGAGAATCTTGGCTGCTGTTACTAATATCTTATTTCCACCGCGACTGTGCATTTACCCCTCAATGCCCAACCCCAAGGGCTTTTTTGAGCTTCTTGGAATTTGCTCTAAATTGAACAAATATCCAACATTATTTTTTCTTGAAAAAAATGAAAAAAAATTCAATGCAAACTAAGGCGTAAACATTAGGAAAAATTTTGAACCCTCAAAGAGCCCGTCAAGAATATATATATGCAAAGCTATTTATTGAAGGGTAGAGATGATAGACTAAGTACACAAATATGTACATAATTCTGTCTACCTTCAATTGTATCAACTTCATCAAGTACTTTTGAACTTGTCAAAATAAAAAATTCACTTATAGTACCAAGGATTTGAATGACAAAAATACTTAATGTCTTATCGTCCAATAAAAGGAATTTTATTATGCAAACATCATGAGCATCAAGTACACATGATCTTTTTAATTAAAGATTCCATTCATAGTACTAAAGATTCAAATGTCAAAAAATACCTAATATCATGTTGTTCAATAAAAGACATTTTATTATGCAAACATCATGAGCATCTAGTACGCATGATCATTTTAAATTAAAGATTCCATTCATAGTACAAAAGATTCAAATGTCAAGAAGTACCTAATGTCATGTTGTCCAATAAGGAGCATTTCATTGTGGAAACATCATGAGCCGTTAGTACTTAGTTGCACCAAATTTGTCCTTTTTCATATAATAAAAGTGTTCCCTCAATTTAATTATGATTTGAATGACAAAAAGTACCTAATGTCCCATTGTCCAATAAAAGGCATGCAATTTTGTAAACATCATGAATTCACGATGTCAAAAATGGGTGGAAATAGGAAAAAAAATACAATTCTTTCGTTGACAAGTATGCATTTAAATCTAATTAAGGTCCCTAATCAAGGCCATTCTGGAGGTCTCTTTGAGGGCCTAAATTTCTTCTAATGATACAAGCCTATCAACTACAAGTGGCTTGATGGGGGAACCAATGTAGACAGAATAGACAAAGACCAAAGTGGACTAACCAGCATGAGGTGTAGGTGACACTAGGCATGGTGCAAGGAGGGGCCGTGGGATAGTACCTTACTACATTGGAGAGTCCTTTACAGGGACTAAAACAAAAATCCAACATTTTGATAAATTGTATCAAATTTTTTTTAACTATAATTGTACAAATTCAAACCAGACATGTTAGAAATCACATAAAAAAAACAAAACGCAATAATATCACTTCTAGATTGAAAGATCACAATATTTGAGCATACAAGTGTTAATTGTATTGTAAAAGTGATTTGAAGTTTTTCAAATGAATCCTCTTCTCACATATCAAATCTAAAAGATTGGTAACTAAAAAAATATAAGGTTAAAGGGCAGGACAAGCATAAACCCAATCAATTTATGGCTTCTCAAAATCTACTTTATAAAATTTTTAAGTGAATTTTTTATAAGATTTTTTCTCCAAGATCTAATGTATTTGAGGCTCACTTCCAAGAACCCTCAACGCTACAAAATCAAGATTTGCAATGGACACCATAGCACAAAATCTTAAATAGAAAAATCATAATCAATCATTTTCAAAAATATTAACTTTGGTTAGGTTTTATCTACTTCAAATTATTGTTGACACCAAAATTTTGTGCCTTAGGCATTTAGGGGTTAATCCCTAACCTTAAAGATTGCATTTCCCAATTGTGAAGATGTATTACAAAATGCAATTTAGAATAGTAATTTAATGATGACTCTCAAACATTTGTTGTAAAATATCAATGATACATAGGTCACATCCAAATGGTAGTTAGATCAAATAGTATACAAAACAATATTTTTCAATTGAATTGAAGACAAAAATTGAAAATTCCTTCTAAATTTGATTGTAGATTGAATATTTTTGACTTTTACAAGAATTTTTTTTCCATTAAGTTCCAAAAGTTAACTTTTAAAGTTGTAATCATAAGGATTTTTGAAGATTTTTTTTCATTCAAGTCATTTTTGAAGGATCATTTTTTGAACTAAAGAAATTATTTTTTGGAGTAAATCCTACCATTATTCTTTGAATTATAGAATATTTGTAAAGCAAAGTCTTGAGAACCTACATTGTACAAAGTTTTTGTAGATGCCCAAAAACATCTCATTTGCCTGATTTGAAGTATTTTTGCAAAAGTTATAAGCCTCTGAAGTTCGCAGCCGTCAATCCTAATCGGTCCAATTCTGTCCGTGAACAGTGAGATTCCGTCCGAATGACAACCGTGTGTGACACATGTCAACTTGGTTTAGAAGAATTATGAACTAACTTTGAAGGTTCTAGTAACATCGGTTGGAAGGTTCATGAACTAGCTTTGAACCTTCATGAAATTGAGTTTGCACTCAAGTCATCTTACCAAAGGAGTAATAAAGAAATAATAGTGCCCAGAATAAACTTGGACTGTAGAAATCAAGTCACAAGAATATTTTTCTTACATTTGCATTCCCTGAAAGAAACAGAGACTGAAGCGACCTTCCAAGAAGCTACCCCAAATCCGAAGAATTCAAAAGGATTCCTCACATTCCAAGAATAACGCCCTGCACACGATACCCAAGAAATCACGTGAAAAACAAATACACGTGAAAACACCCCAACTCTTTAATTTGCTACTTCAGGAAGCGAAAGAGTAAAAGTTTTTTTTTGTTTTTTTTTGCACAAATTGAAGAATCAATTGCAAAGAAGGATAGAGAAAAAACCAACCAAATTGGCTGGACAATGAATGAAGCAAGTTTGAAAATCAGAAATCGAAACAGCAAAACGTGAATAGTATTAATGTCTAATTGTACACGGTATGTAGGCAAAAGGTACCCAAAGTTGTGACCGAAAAATGGAGACGTTGTTGCAGTAGTCCAGGACTGATCATGATGTCATTATCATCTAGAGTTTTCGGATTTTAAGTTCTGTAGCTGTCCAGCTGTTGAAAACAGCATTGTAAAGCCATTGTCTGTAGGAAATAAAGGAGTTCACTTTGAAATTTCGGCCATTCGGGCCTGTCAACATAACAGGTGGAGCCAATGGCAACAGCAGATGGTTGGAAATTGAGACGTTTGTGGTGAAGAAAACCATGGCCACGCAGGTCTTTGCTTTGAATCCATCAGATCAGATCGGTTCAGTTCAGACGTACAATGATAACTTCAATCACGACTATCTTTCGCATCGTTTTTTATTGAAGCAAACACCCGTCCCAATAACTTACCCCATCGATCAGTAGCCAGGCTCAACTACGAGCCATCGATCGACACGTTGAATCAATACTGACAGTCTTGAGCTAGAATAGAATATGAATGAAGCCCCTTGTTTTCTCAACAGGGATCGATTTGCTTTCTTGTTAGACACTTTTGCCTCCGAAGTCACAAGCGTCCTTCCGTCACTGCTTCCCATTTGTCATGCCACATTGCAGCAGTGGGACCGCAGATCGATGATACCGGTACTGCACGGACAACTGACGTACAAGCCTCCCTGGCCAGCTGTCCAAAAGCTACCTGGTGCTTTGAATGAGGTTCTGTTCTTTAGAGTGTGTGCGTTCACTGTGTTGGTTACCAAAGAAAATGCTGGCCAGTCGTTGCAGATGCAGACTAAGTTACAGTTGCTGTCGGTTTTTCACGTACAGCTTGACCTTGCACATCACGATGTCGAAGCTGCGTTCAGTTTCTCACTGGGCTTCTAAAGGTTGGGATGGATCGTCTTCAATGATCGATGTTGCGTTATGGAATTCGTAAGATGACGATCAATCCTGTATTCCAGATAACCCATAAAGTCCCAAAACACTCAAAATTGCCATTTCTATTGCAAAGAGCAAAGAAGTTTTAAAATTGTTTTATTTTACATATCTAACCATAGGATCTTGTACTACATTAGTATTAAAGTGCGTGGAAAAAAATTCAAAAACTTTACTTGCAAAGATTGCAAGATATTTGCATTTAAAGTAAAGAAAACAAGTTTTTTTAACACCTTGTTCAGATAGATTTTGTGACTTTAAACCTTCTTAACTTAAAATTTTTGTAATATTGATTTTCATTTTCTATTTTTTTAAGTTGAAGACTTGAGTTGAGAATATAGAAAAAAAATTCAAGAAAAAAAACTTAATTTTTACTCATTAAAAAATTGTTAAGTAGAAGTAGGTTCAAGATTGAAGGGAAAAATAAACAATTAGTAGCTTTAAGATGGAGTTGAAATACACTAATCCCAATGGTGAGATTGTTCTAACAAATAAACCTAACATTTTCTTAACAATTTTTTTTAAATGATAGAAATTACATTCAAAAATAAAAAATGAATGCAAGAAATTTCTTTTTCAAAAAGATACTTAGATTGCCCAAAAAACAAAATTGTCCATAATTTTCTCATCACTAGTCCAAATAGAATGAATCAAAGCTTCAAATGTAGAGAAAAATATGATCTTTGAGAAAAAAAATTAGAAATTATAAGAAATCCAACTTTTTGTATTTTTTGGGGGGTTGTCCATTAAGTTGTTTTTTTAGATTCAAGGTGGCATAACTTTTTCTCCCAGATACAAATTGAAATAAAAATTATATTCCCACAAAGCTAATATGATTTCCTTTCTTCAAAATTTAAAAAAAAAAACAAGTCAAAAATTGAGATTACACAAGCCTACTCTAAATTCCAAGAGTCCCTCACAGAGACTTTGGGACTTTAGGGGTTAACCCCTAAAGCACTAAACTACATTCTTTGGCAACACAACAATTTTAGGCAGCTCATTAAGAAATAGAATTTTTATTTTTTTCACTAAACATTTTCCTGAGGAGTAGCTTCAAGGCTTAATAGTTTCCATAACTTTTGACTACATGGTTAAAAAATTATTGTGCAATATGTCATTTTCATTGCTCGGCAGGCAATCCAAGCAACTCAAAAAACTTCTTTAAAAAGCACTTTTTAAAGAAATAAAATTTTGATATTGGTTCTTTAGATTTATATATAAGAGGGAAGCTTTTAATTATTCCATTTTGAACCCTCTCTCTCCATGTAGCCCTAGGAGAGTTTACATATATCAACGTAGTTGGCATATCATTCTCTACATGCAAAGGAAGTGAAGAAGAATGTGTACCCTTATGAAAATCGCTCTAATCAAGTATGTCCTAATTTATTTTGAGCAATGAGCAAAGATGTTCCAAGGACTTTTTAGATCACATAACTTCTCATTAATCCTAACTAATACTTTAATTTTTAAAACTACTATATCTATATGCTAAATTTGATGGAATTGAGATAAATGTTTTATATTTATAAAGATATACGCAAACACAACTATGCAAAAATTCAAGAAAGGATTTAGGTGCTAAATGGTTTATAACCTCCTAGATATCTTGGAAAGGATTGTACCATTTTTTAAAGAGTCAAAGGGAGGTGAAAATGCACTAAAACATATACTGCCTCCATCACTAAAATGATCTTTTAGATGAACAAAATGTTCAAAATTAAGGCTAAAAATAATGTTATATCATCATGTTTCAATATATTTCAAGGAAGCGTTTATCCATTTATTGAATTGTCAAGAATAAAAATGATAATTTTTGAGCAACCAAAAAATCATTTTGAAATTAAAAAAATAAAGAGGACTTGAAGATGCATAAACCTCTCTTAGTGCATGGTCCCAACATCATGTACTAAAGGAGGTTCAAACTTGTAGCTCTATAATTTATGACCTTTTAGGAGATTTTTAGTAAAATTTTACTGAAAATATATGTATTTCTAGTAAATTTTTACTAAAAATCTCCTAAAAGATCATAAATTATAGGACTTTACTATTGGGACTATACTTAACCCCTAAAAGTCCAAGGGGTTCAAACAAAATACAAATGTGTTATAAAATATAAATTTTATAACTTTTTAAAAGTTTACATCAAAGAAGATAATGTGAAACATGAAAAGTAGAAAGTATTTGTATTGTCAAAGTTTTAAAACTATTTTTTGTTTCTCTTCAAATGAATTTTGAAGATATAACTTCAAAAATTCACCAAAAATATAATTTCTATCTTTAGCATTTGAATTTTTTTTTATTGTTCAAAATTGTGGCTTTTATTGATTTGTAAAAAAATGCATAAGATTTTGTAATGAAAATACCAACATTTTTTTCAAGTAATAAGTTTTTCAACACTAGGCCAATTCTAAACACTTTGTGCTATTTCTCTTATAATTTTTGTTTAAAATTGAATTTTTTTTGCCTGAAAATGTTGTCTGAAGTCGGGCAGCGACCAAAAAATGGTCACTTGAGCACTTAGGGGTTAAAACACCCTTTTCTTTCATAGTACATTTAACATAATTGAATGGCCTACAAATCACATTCTAAAGAATCATGTTCATTGCATTGTGATATTTTTTCAAACATCCCAAATTTGGATTTCATAATCTTTCTTAAATGGATCTCGTGTATCTTGTTCAAATGACCAATCAATAATGAGCTTTTGCCCTCCTCAAGGCTATGGACAACTTTAAATCCAATATTCAAAATTTTTATGTAAAAACTACAAACTGAAATATTAGTTCAAAATCCAAAATTTAGATTGATAGATGCATCTTATGAAGACAAAAAAATGATACCATAGAAGTTTCCATACAGTTGAGTATTGGAGGAATTTTCTTGAAGATTTTCTAAAAACCTAGCCCTTTGAGCCAAATTTGTCACTTAACCCTTAAAGGACCAAATGGTGTTTTTTTGGCAACATAGCAATTTTGGGTAGCTCACTATGAATAGAATTTTTACTATTTTTTGCTGAAATTTTCACACAACATTTTCTTGAGGAGTAGCTTTAAGGCCAAACAATTTTTATAACTTTTGGCCACATGGTTAAAAAGTTATTGTACAATATGTAATTTTCAACATTTAGTGGGCACTCTGGGTAGCAAAAAAACTTCTATATTAATTGCTTTTATAAAAATAAAAAATTGAAATTAGTTCTCTAAATTTATATATAAATTAAAATATTTGAATCATTCCATTTTGATTAATGAAATGAAAGTTGTGAGGAGTTTTAGTTGTAGGTAGTTTGCAAGTAGTTATGGAATCTATATTCTAAAATAAACTTTGAAGTCCTTTATTTAGCTCAATTTTTAATATTTTAAAATAATAATAATAATATGATAGGATGTAGATTGTTTATAGCAACATTACAACCATTGGTATTGGCATTTTTCAATTCCATAAATAAATTATTAACGATTTAGTATTTTGAATCATTTTCTACTTCTTTCTACTTTCTATTTTTTTCCTATATGTTGTACAATTCCAAATGGTTTGAAAATTTTCAAGCATGTAGTTAACTTGTCTTAAAGAATGAATCCAAAGAGTAACCACCATTTTGTACATTTTATCATAATAATATGACCTTGTGAAGTGCAGCTGCCCAATTTTTTGCAGGGACAAAAAAAATGATTTTTGTTACTTCATACACTAATATCTTGCAATCTACATGATGAAAATTTTTGAAAATTTTTCCACATCTTCTCAAACCAAAGTAACATAAGATCCTATGGTTAGATGTGTCCAAAATTGTTTTTTTTTCAAAAATTTGGTACTTGTACTAGAGATGGCAATTTTAAAGCATTTTTGGTGAAAACATAGTCAAAATCCTTTAGGGGTTAAGGATTAGTGGAGCATGTTCTTCTTTGGTCAAACTTCATTAGTTTTCTATAATAAAATACATATTTCAAAAATATAATATTTTTTCATATATTAATATATCCAAAATTGAACTTCATCATTTTTTATTAAATTTATTTGATTTTTAGAAGTAATTCTTTTTAAAAAAATCATAGTAATTACAAATATACTTAATCTCTATATTACAAGAGAAAGGGGTGTTTTAAGTGAGTTTTTAAGCATAGTTCTCGACATAAGATTATAAATAATGACCTTTAACTCTTAAAGGATTGTTTGTCCCCTTGGGAAACAATTTGGATCCAAGTGGGTTCCAATTGTCTCAATTTGTAGTGAATGTTTTAGAAACTTTTTGAAGATGTGCAATTTTACAAGAGCTTTGAGGATATACAATTTTAATTTCAATCGGTGCCCAGCAGAAAAAGTTATGGCACAATAAGCCAAAAATGGAGGTCAATGGACAGCACAATTTTTTTTAAAGTTAAAAATTTTAAAAATCCTAAAATTTATATTTTTGGATACAATTGAAGCTTTGATTCATTCTATTTGGACTAGTGATGAGAAAATTATGGAAATCTATGCATCTTCTTGAAAAAATAACTTATAGGATTCATTTATGAATGCAATTTTTACAATCTTCTCCCCCCAAATTTTAGACAGGGTTAGATTTGCTTTCTAGAACAATCTCACTGTTGGAGTTATTGTATTTCAATTCTATCTTAGAGCTATTAATGATTTAGTTTTTCCCTCAATCTTTAACCTACTCCTACTCAACAATTTTTTAATGAGTGAAAATTAATAGTTTTTTTGTTGAATTTTCAATTTACTATTTAATATAAAAACATAGAAAATCAAAATTAATAGTACAAAAATTTTCAGTTAAAAAGATTCAAAGCCAAAAAATCTAGTCAAACAAGTTGCAAAAAACCTTGTTTTCTTCACTTTGGATAAATAATATCTTGCAATCTATGCAGTCAAATTTGATGAAGTTTTTACCACATGCTCTTAAACAAGTGAAGTACAAGATCCTATGGTTAGAGTTTTTTAAAAAGATATTTTTTTGGTTTTCTTAGGTGAATGTAGCAGAAGTGGCAATTTTGAGTGTTTTTTTACTAGGAAATATCCTTAGGGCTTTAGGGGATAAAGAGATTTTTAGTAAAAATTTATAGAAATACATGTATTTTTAGTTAAATTTTACTAAAAATCTCCTAAAAGGTCATTATTTATAATGAATGTACTGACAAATGAATGTTGCATGTCTGTTTCACGCCGCTAGCTAGTCCAAAATTAAACGTGCCAAAGCCAATGCAAAGTAATCATTTAACGAAATTGACGTTTACTGTCTAGGAGAGATCTAACTATGCAAGTCTTGGATGAGGATACTACGAAACATACCTCCAAGTACATTGAACGCATCAAGCTTGTGCTAAGAGGCAGAGCTCTGGAATTTTCTAGACTTGTAGCATGGCAGGTAGAACCATAATCAAGTCACCCAATTCATTTAGCAAGGTTTGATAGATTATGCCAAAGCCGCTTGGTCCAGAAAGAAGTTGTGCAACTCCGATTGAGGCCTGGCCTCCTAGATCATCAACAAATTAGACTGACGATGGCGTCAATTTTTTCTAAATGATTTGCTTGAGATATATAGGAGTTCAAGTTCATGTGGCATTGCCAAAGCAGAGCAGGTTAGCTTGAGATCCTTGCTAAGTTAGTTCTCTCGGCTCCATCTTTACGTCATTGTATTTTAAATGTTCTTAGACTAGATAGAATAATTACAAAACTAATTCACAATTTAGTAAACATTTATTATTTATTATGCTCAAGGCAAGTTCTCCTACATCATGCATGTCCTAGGTTGCTGCACTACAACAATGTAACAATCTCTCTTTGAGAGCAGCACTGCAGCAACAGGCTGAAGCAACACTGTAAAGGCTCTGCACCATTGATCTTCTAATAATGAGGAATGTCCTTCATTAATTTGCTTCACAGTGTTGTTTCAGCGTGTTGTGGGTCTGCTCTGATCTCTATCAAATCGCTACAAACAACAACCAGTATCAATGTCGGAGTAATCTCACTATTGTCTGTTCCATTGAATTGGCGTCCAGAACTGTGACATACATCATTCCAAACAAAGCTCTAAAAACTAGCACAAGAACAAATGTACTTTCCAGGCGGCACGTCCAGGAAGTGCCAAAGTAGTGGAATGCCGCTAGTACTTTAACAAAACTCAATTGAGGTTCCTAGGTGGTACTCAATGCTGAACTTGTCATGCAGCCCTGCTTAAGGCTTCATGTAGAAGCTAGGCCTGTAAGACAAATCCGGCGGAGGCGCAAACGAGGTGTCCGGAAGGATATGGGTCTTCGATTGACCGGACACAACATCATACTGCAGCAAATAATCCAAAAAGGTCACCCAAATCACGCTTCCCCGTGCGGTGCACCGGAACCAAGTCGATATCTTCGTCCGAACCTTATGAGGATTGATATGCATATATTCCCCCGTATTATAATCCTGCATTGATTGCATGCGCCTTGAATACTCCCTCTCAGCCTCGGCGTGCTTACTACGGTCCCCAACATATGGAATCTGCATCAGCAGTCGACCCAAAGCCAAGTCGGCACCCTGACGCAGTTGCAAAACGTAGAATTGAAGGGGCAAATAACCATATTGATAATAACGACGATCTGAATAACGACGATCCGGGCCTTCATCATTCGGATCATTTCGTCGCCTGCACTCAGCATCCATAGTCCTGTATGCGTCCAGTCCTGCAGGAATAATGGCGTACATGCTCCCCATGCATTCGACAATTCCAATCGCATAGCTCCCGAGTCGGAAACCTAAGTTGAGATGAAAATACAGCCTGAGATACGTCGGGATGTAATTCCGAAGTTCGTACCGAACAGGAGGTTTCCATATCCCTGCTTGTTCGTCAATTTCGTACACCTTCACACAACCGAGTGTTCGGATAGCCGTATCATTTACACCTTCAAGTGGAGTGGAATTTCCGGAAACTTCTAGCGCTGCAAAGTAGAGCTTCCCACCCACAATTGCGCTAGGTCCAAGACTGAACTCCCGTGAAAATGGAAAAAAGGGAGAAAATCCCCATGGAGTTGGCTCGGGAAAAGCTCGGCAAGTCCAACAGGTGGACGTGGACTTGTAAACCAACAGAAAATTTCTGAAAGTGAGGATCACTTTGTACGCATTCGCCTTCTCATCCACAACCATGTGCGCTCGGAAGCCGACATAGCCCCATGCAGCATAACCCTGATCTCGAGGATCCACTGCTGGAAGAATCCGCCACTCTTTCGTCAAAGGATTGCTTACCAAAAGAGGCCTCCAAACCTGGTCTATTGAACAAAAGGAGGCTCTGTCCTGGCGCAACCAAGCTGCAGCAGCTCCCTCGCTCAACCGAGAAGCTATTGGTTGATCGAACTCATCCTCATTGGGCGAAAGCTTGTCCATGAACAGCAAAAGCCCTCCGGCGCTGGCGATGAGACAATCGAAGTGAGGCTCGAATCCGCCCCCTGAAGGAACCGGAGGAAGACTGTGAATCTCTCCTGATGGGTGATGGACAGCAGACCAAGTCCAAGACCCTGTCCATGCGTTTCCACAAGAGCACAACCATGACTTCGTATCAGGGGTGCGCTCGCAGTTGTCACGATGGATCTGGAAGCGCAATGGGAAATACCAATCCTTGGTATCGTCCTCCCAACGAGTCCGTGCAGCGATCGGGATGTGGTTGGACACCAATGTTTTCCATGATTTGCTGACACGCTGCAATTTCACAAGCTCCCGAGTTGTAAAGTGGCTACTGATGTGCCAAAATAATGGAGGAAGGATATCAGCGGGGTATGTGGTCCTGTCGATGGGCAACTTGGGTAACTTATCTGCAAGTCGCCAAGGAATTAATAATGTAAGACATTAGATTGATCAGATTGGAAACGGGACCATAAGCTGGAATTAAAAAGGACAAATGTCAACATCTACAAAACTTTAAGTTTAAAAAGTAGACAATAAACTCCAAGGCATTTCTAGTCCAAT